>CM035848.1:6818704-8072770 GCA_020510985.1 Pholidichthys leucotaenia | reverse complement strand
ACACAATATACAGTGGGGTAAAAAAGTATTTAGTCAGCCACCAATTGTGCAAGTTTTCCCACTTAAAAGATGAGAGAGGTCTCCAATTTTCATCATAGGTATACCTCAACTATGAGAGACAAAATGAGGAAAAAAAATTCCAGAAAATCACATTGAAGGATTTTTAATGAATTAATTGGTAAATTCCTCAGTAAAATAAGTATTTGGTCACCTACAAACAAGCAAGATTTCTGGCTCTCACAGACCTGAAACTTCTTCTTTAAGAGGCTCCTCTGTCCTCCACTCGTTACCTGTATTAATGGCACCTGTTTGAACTCGTTATCAGTATAAAAGACACCTGTCCACAACCTCAAACAGTCAGACTCCAAACTCCACTATGGCCAAGACCAAAGAGCTGTCAAAGGACACCAGAAACAAAATTGTAGACCTGCACCAGGCTGGGAAGACTGAATCTGCAATAGGTAAGCAGCTTGGTGTGAAGAAATCAACTGTGGGAGCAATTATTAGAAAATGGAAGACATACAAGACCACTAATAATCTCCCTCAATCTGGGGCTCCACACAAGATCTCACCCCGTGGGGTCAAAATTATCACGAGAACAGTGAGCAAAAATCCCAGAACCGCATGGGGGGACCTAGTGAATGACCTGCAGAGAGCTGGGACCAAAGTAACAAAGGCTACATCAGAAACACACTACGCCGCCAGGGACTCAAATCCTGCAGTGCCAGACGTGTCCCCCTGCTTAAGCCAGTACATGTCCAGGCCCGTCTGAAGTTTGCTAGAGAGCATTTGGATGATCCAGAAGATGATTGGGAGAATGTCATATGGTCAGATGAAACCAAAATAGAACTTTTTGGTAAAAACTCAACTTGTCGTGTTTGGAGGAGAAAGAACACCATACCTACTGTGAAGCATGGGGGTGGAAACATCATACTTTGGGACTGTTTTTCTGCAAAGGGACCAGGACGACTGATCCGTGTAAAGGAAAGAATGAATGGGGCCATGTATCGTGAGATTTTGAGTGAAAACCTCCTTCCACCAGCAAGGGCACTGAAGATGAAACGTGGCTGGGTCTTTCAGCATGACAATGATCCCAAACACACCGCCCGGGCAACGAAGGAGTGGCTTCGTAAGAAGCATTTCAAGGTCCTGGAGTGGCCTAGCCAGTCTCCAGATCCCAACCCCATAGAAAATCTTTGGAGGGAGTTGAAAGTCTGTGTTGCCCAGCGACAGCCCCAAAACATCACTGCTCTAGAGGAGATCTGCATGGAGGAATGGGCCAAAATACCAGCAACAGTGTGTGAAAACCTTGTGAAGACTTACAGAAAACGTTTGACCTCTGTCATTGCCAACAAAGGGTATATAACAAAGTATTGAGATGAACTTTTGTTATTGACCAAATACTTATCTTACCGAGGAATTTACCAATTAATTCATTAAAAATCCTTCAATGTGATTTTCTGGATTTTTTTTTCTTATTTTGTCTCTCATAGTTGAGGTATACCTATGATGAAAATTGGAGACCTCTCTCATCTTTTAAGTGGGAGAACTTGCACAATTGGGTTACATGTGCAAAATTTCTTCAATCTGATTACAATTCAGATCAGAACTTTACTGTTTACATGGATCCTGAAAAAGTTGATCCAATTGGGATGTGCATTTCCATGTGTCACACATTTGACTGGACTAAATCATTTTTGACATGCGCACAATTATCCGACATTCCGGAAATAGTAGAAGAAGAAGCAACTTCCGATGTAAACAAACCCCACTTTGTGTCTTTCTCTTTTTGAAATGGACCTGTATTGTGTTATTCAGACTATACTTTTGCTTTTGCTGGTCTCCGTAATGAAGCTACAAGCCCAGCAGTGCATACTTCTGCATATGACGAACAGAGGGAGACAGCAGGATGACAAAGCCCAGATTTGTTTTACGCCCGCCATGTCTTCCGCTAGCTGCTGTAAAGGCGGAACTACATCACGTCGTGTGGCTGATGTACAGACATGTGCAGTAAACATATTTTCTACCCAGACTTCGGAGTAAGTGTTTATATGCACACCAATCGGATTAACAATTGGCATAACACACCCGTCTCAATCTGAAGGAAATTTTGATCCGAATGAGTGTGATCGAGTCAGAATATTCAGATTAGCATGTTTACATGAAGCATTTTTATTCCGATCAGGCTTTTAATCCGGTTACTTGTGTCCATGTAAACATGGCTACAGATGTTCGATTGGATTCAGGTCTGGACTCTGGCTGGGCCATTCCAAAACCTGAATCTTCTTCTGGTGAAGTCATTCTTTTGTTGATTTGGATGTGTGCTTTGGGTCATTGTCGTGCTGAAAGATGAAGTTTCTCTTCATCTTAAGCTTTCTAGCAGACGCCTGAAGGTTTTGTGCCAACACTGACTAGTATTTGGAACCAAATTCCCTCCACCTTGATTAAGGCCCCAGTTCCAGCTGAAGAAAAACAGCTCCCAAGGATGATGTTGCCACCACCATGCTTCACTGTAGGTATGGTGTTCTTTTGATGATGAGCAGTGTTGTTTGCGCCAAATATACCTTTTGGAATTATGGCCAAAAAGTTCAACCTTGGTTTCATCGGACCATAACATATTTTCCCACATGCGTTTGGGAGATTTCAAATGTTTTTGCAAAATGTAGCTGGGCTTGGATGTTTTTCTTCGTAAGATAAGGCTTCCGTCTTGCCACCCTAGACAGGAGATTGTTGTCACATGTACTAAACAGCCAGTACTTGCCAGAAATTCCTGGAGCTCCTTCAGTGTTGCTGTCGGCCTCTTGGCAGCCTTCCTGACCATTTTTCTTCTTGTCTTTTCATCAATTTTGAAGGGACGTCCAGTTCTTGGTAATGTTACCGTTGTGCCATATTTTCTCCACTTGATGATGACTGTGTTCCATGGTGTATTTAATGCCTTGGAAACTCTTTTGTACCCTTCTCCTGACTGATACCTTTGAACAATGAGATCCCTCTGATGCTTTGGAAGCTCTTTGTGGACCATGGCTTGTGCTGTAAGTTGTAACTCCAAAAATGTCAGGAAAAGCCTACTGGAACAGCTGAACTTTATTTGGGGTTAATCAGAGGCACTTTAAATTCAGTTCAATTCACCTTTATTTATATAGCGCCCTTTCACAACAACAGTCATCTCATAGCACTATCAACTGTAGGGGGAACCCCCACAATTGCAGAAAGACCCCAGCAATCAAGCGATCCCCTGTGAGCAAGCGCTTGGTGATGGTGGAGAGGAAAAACTCCCTTTTAACAGAAAGAAACCTCCAGCAGAACCAGGCTCAGGGAGGGGCAGTCATCTGCTGTGACTGTCTGGGGGGTGAGGGGATAGAGAAGAAGAAAAGAACAGACATGTAGAGCACAAACAGCATGACGGGGACTTTATGGGAGAGAACAAACATATGTGAATGACCAGCAAAAATATTTCATTGAGAGTGAAGAAAGGAGTGAAGCCCAGTGCATTGTTGGAGGTCTTCCGGCTAAAGTTAAGTCTAAGTCTAAACCGATTAGCAGCATAACTAAGGGAGGGTTCAGGGGCACATGATCCCTCCCTAATTATAGGCTATATCAAAAAGGAACATTTTAAATTTAAATGGTGGCAGATGTGTGCTGACTCCCATTTAACATGAGTTTGTGAATGTGATTGATTAATTCTGAGCACAGCCACATCCCCAGTTGTAACAGGGTGTGCATATTTATGCAGCCATGTCATTGTAAGTTTTTTATTTTTTATTTTTCCCCTTAAAAGATTTCAGTTTGTTTTTCAATTGGGTTGGACAGGTTATAGGTCACATTAATGGGGGTCAAAGTTTTGAAATGATTTATCTTGGTCTCATTGTTTTTACATCACAAAAACCTGGTGTTTGAACAGGGGTGTGTAGACTTTATATATCCACTGTATACAATATTTTCATTACAGAAAAATTTTTAAATTTTAAGCCTCAAAAAAAAAAAAAGACAGAAATGTAATCACTTACTACAGAATTGCACAGTTTTTTTTTTTTCAACAGTAACACTCCAGTTGTTCCTGTATGGATGGAGCTATAACTCCATGGTTTCCACGGAGAGGGTAGGTGGGACTTTACATCTTGAGTAACACAAGGAACCTTTATGGAGTTTTTATGCAATATCGGATGCTACCAAAAGGACCTCCATATAACCAGCATCATGTGGGCCCAACATGATCGTGGTCCCAGATGAAGCAACCTCACCTCAGTATCCCAGCACAGATAAATCTCGGCAGAATCGGAGACAGAAGTGCAGCAGTAGATGAAGTCACGTTTCACAACAGCGCTTCATTTCATGGGTGCACACCAGGAACAAAGCGTGTCTGTCTGGATGGATATCCTGGCTTTATGTGTGTGTGACACCCGCAGGGAACCATGTTTTTGTGTCCTGTTGCATACCTGCTGGAGCAGTCAGACCCAGAATCTCTGCAGAGAGCATAGTTGGTGGGATAGCAGAGGGTGAAATCTGAGCGCCAAAGGGCTCACACCACAAACTGCGATACAGCGTTTCAGTTCCACTTTTTTTGTGAACAGTGTCCTTTGTTCCCCCAATTCTATCAAAAGGCTTTGGAGTCTGGACAGAGGAGGGGTCTAGATCCGGACTGCAATCTGCCAGTTGGTGACCTCTGATCTAGCTGATATCTGTCTACCTCGTACACAAGCTGAAGCACCTTCCTCACTACAGAGTTGAAGTTCTGTGTCCCGAAAGACAGTTTTGGAAGCTGGGAGATGGACCACTGGACTGTGCCTTTGATTGCCACTTGATTGACCTAGCACCAGACCCCCGTGGGCCCTCCTGCAGGTGGTGAGCCCACTGGATGGTGGGCCCATGTGGCTCATCCTTGAGCCCCTCCCCCAGGCCTGTCTTTAGAGCAGAGCCTCAGTAGTCCTATACTATACTGTTCGGGGTGCACGGAATCCTAGGATTTTTTTAAAAATCTAGATTAGATTATTGTAACTCTTGATTATTGGGCTGTCCTACAGCATCTCTAAAAAGTCTTCAGCTGATCCAAAATGCTGCAGCTAGAGTTTTAACAGGTACTAGAAAGAGAGATCACATCTCTCCTGTTCTGGCCTCCCTTCACTGGCTTCCCATAGAATTTAGAATTAAGTCTAAAATCCTTCTCTTCACTTACAAAGCTCTAAATAATCAGGCCCCTTGTTATTTAAAAGATCTGACAGTATCTTATCATCCTATCAGAGCACTATGCTCCCAAAATGCAGCATTACTTGTAATACCTAGAATCTCTAAAAGTGCAATGGGAAGCAGAGCTTTCAGTTATCAGACTCCTCTCCTTTGGAACTAGCTACCAATCTGGATTCAGGAGTCAAACTCGATCTCTGTTTTTAAGAATAGGGTTAAAACCTTCCTTTTTGACATAGCCTATAGTTAGGGTGGGATCAGGTGACCCTGAACCCTCCCTTAGTTATGCTGCTAGTAGGGGGACCTTCAACAATGCACTGGGCTTCACTCCTTTCTTCACTCTCAGTGAAATATTTCTGCTGATCATTCACATTTGTTTGTTCTCTCCCATAGATTGAGTGTGAGTGCCCGTCGTGCTGTTTGCTCTCTACATGTCTGTTCTTTTCTTCTTCTTCTTCTCTATCCCCTCACCCCCCAGTCAGTCATAGCAGATGATGGCCCCTCCCTGAGCCCGGTTCTGCTGGAGGTTTGTTCCTGCTAAAAGGGAGTTTTTCCTCTCCGCCATTGCCAAGTGCTTGCTCACAAGGGATCGCCTGATTGCTGGGGTCTTTGTGCAATTGTGGGGGTTTCCCCTACAGTTGAAAGAGCTATGATTGTTGTTGTGAAATGACGCTATATAAATAAAGTTGAATTGAATGTCTCGGACACTCGGGTAAAGATAGGTGCAGAGCTGTCAACCGATCACCACCTGGTGGTGAGTTGGATCCGATGGCAGGGGTGGACGCCACTCCGACCTGGTAGACCTAAATGCATAGTGAGGGTGTGCTGGGAACCTCTGGCTCAGGCCACTGTCCGAGAGGCCTTCAACTCCCAACTCTGAATGAACTTGGACCACATTCCGAAGGAGTCTGGAGACATGACGTCTGAATGGACCTTGTTCTCCACTTCCATTGTTGAAGTAGCTGTCCAGAGCTGTGGCCGCAAGGTTGTTGGTGCATCTCGTGGTGGCAACCCCTGAACCAAGTGGTGGACGCTAGTGGTGAGGGGGGCCATCAAGCTGAAGGAGGAGTCCTATCGAGCTTGGTTGGTTTTTGGGACTCCCAGAGCAGCTGAGGTGTACCGACGGGCCAAGTGTAGAGCAGCTTGGGTTGTTGCTGAAGCAAAAACTCGGGTGTGGGAGGAGTTTGGTGAGGCCATAGAACAAGACGTTCGGTCAGCCTTGAAGAGATTCTGGCAAACTGTCCGGCGACTTAGGAGGAGGACGCAGCTCCCTGTCCACACTGTGTGTGGTGCGGATGGGGAACTGCTGACTTCAACTGGGGACATCGTTGGGCAGTGCAACAAATACTTCGAGGATCTCCTCAATCCCACTGACACACCTTCCACAGAGGAGGCAAGGCTTGAGGACGAGGACGAGGACTTGCCCATCACAGGGGCTGAGGTCACCGAACTGTTTAAAAAACTCTTTGGTGGCCGGGCCCCGGGGGGCGGATGAGATTCGCCCCGAGTACCTCAAGGCCCTGAATGTTGTCGGGCTGTCATGGTTGACACGCCTCTGCAACATTGCGTGGAGGTTGGGGGCAGTGCCTTTGGCATGGCAAACTGGGGTGGTGGTTCCTCTCTTCAAGAAGGGGGACCGGAGGGTGTGCTCCAACTTTAGAGAGATCACGCTCCTCAGCCTCCCTGGGAAGGTCTATTCCAGGGTACTGGAGAGGAGAGTCCGACCGCTGGTCAAATCTCGGATCCAGGAGGACCAGTGTGGTTTTTGTCTCGGCCATGGCACATCAGACCAACCCTCTCGAGAATCCTTGAGGGTTTGTGGGAGTTTGCACAACCAGTCCACATGTGTTTTGTGGACTTGAAGAAAGCATTCGACCGTATCCCTCATGGTCTCTTGTGGGGGCTGCTGCAGGAGTATGGGGTATCGGGCTTGTTGTTATGAGCTATCCAGTCCCTATACGACCGTTGCGAGAGTTTGGTTCGTATTGCCAACACCCAGTCAGACTCGTTTCCAGTGAGAGTTGGACTCTTCCAGGGCTGTCCTTTGCTACCAATCCTGTTCATAATTTTTGTGGACAGAATTTCTAGGCGCAGCCAGGGAATGAAGGGTGCCATGCTCAGTGACCACAGGATCTCTTCTCTGCTGTTTGCAGATGATGTTGTCCTGTTAGCTTCATCGAGCAATGACTTGCAGGTCTTGCTGGGACGGTTGGCTACTGAGTGTGAAGCAGCTGGGATGAGAATCAGCACCTCCAAGTCAAAGTCCATGGTCCTCAGCTGGACAAGGGTGGATTGCCTTCTCCGGGTTGGGGACAAGCTCCTGTCCCAAGTGGAGGAATTTAAGTATCTTGGGGTTTCATTCACGAGTGGGGGGAGGATGGAGCAAGAGATTGACAGACTGATCATGACCGCATCTGCAGGGATGCGGACGTTGTACTGGTCTGTTGTGGTGAAGAGGGAGCTGAGCTCCAAAGCAAAGCTATCGATTTACTGGTCAGTCTACGTTCCTACCCTCACCTGTGGTCATAAGCTTTGGGTAATGACCGAAAGAATGAGATTGTGGATAGAAGCAGCTGAAATGAGCTTTCTTCATAGGATTGCTGGACTCATCCTTAGAGATAGGGTGAGGAGCTCAGTCATCCGGGAGAGGCTCAGAGTAGAACCGCTGCTCCTCCACATCGAAAGGAGCCAGTTGAGGTGGTTTGGGCATTTGATCAGGATGCCTCCTGGACACCTACCACCTGAGGTGTTCCGGACATGTCCTACTGGGAGGAGACCCCAGGGCAGACCCAGGACACACTGGAGAGACTGTCTCCCAGCTGGACTTGGAATGTCTTTGTATCTTCTCTGAAGAGCTGGAGCAGGTGGCCGGGGAGAAGGAAGTCTGGGCTTCGCTGCTTGAGCTGCTGCCTCCGTGACCCGGACCTCTGGAAAAGCGGTGGAAGATGGATGGATGGATGGCTTCAAGAAAGCCTCATCTGGCCATCACTACTTTCTGCAGTAGTGGGGTTTTCCCCTACAGTTTGACGGTGCTATGAGATGACTGTTGTTGTGACAGGGCGCTATATAAATAAAGTTGAACTGAATTTTAACTGTCAGGGGAGTCTAGTGGACTGCTCTTCACCTAAAACCACTTTGTCTTGGGAGACCCTACCAGGGGAAAGTTGTATGGCTCCTGGCATCACTTGGGCATGTAAGCCCCCCCACCCCCAACCATGATAAGATGGGGATTTTCCGTCAGTGTGTTACTACGTGGAGGAAAAGGGCCTAACAAGGATTCTTTCAGTGAGGGAATGAGTGACGAGGGAAAACCCCAACCATCTAGTGGGCGTGGGAAATGTTGTGTATGAGAGACAGCTTTGTTTGGTGCCGATCAATGCTACAACCTCAGATCAGATGAGAGGACCTGCTGAATTTTTGTCAACATGAAATGAAAAACCCACAAAGCTTTGCCTCTGTGCCTCAGACTGTGGCTGCTGTTTGGATGAGGCGTAGCAGGGTGAAGTTGTGGGCGTTTTCCTCTGCTGTGTCGGAGCAGGCGGCTGCTGTGGTCTGTGTTTGTGATACTGTCTTCTAACGAGAGCCTGTCATTCATTCATTCATTCATTCATTCATTCATCTTCATCCGCTTAATCCTTTTCAGGTTGCGGGGGGCTGGAGCCTATCCCAGCATCTTTGGGTGAGAGGCAGGGTCCACCCTGGACAGATCGCCAGTCCATGGCAGGGTCAACGCAGAGAGACAGACAACCATTCACTCTCACAGTCACACCTAAGGACAATTTAGAATCCCCAGTTGATGCCAATTAACCTAACTTGCATGTTTTTGGCATGTGGGAGGAAACCGGAGAAATCCCAGAGTAAACCCACACAGACACGGGGAGAACATGCAAACTCCACACAGATCACTGTTGGTCGGGGGCTGGGATCGAACCCAGGATCCCCCGGCCAAAGGTGAGTTGCTGTGCTACCCCAGTGCTAACCACTGTGCCACTGCGCCGCCTAACGAGAGCCTGTCATGATTCAGAATTATTCGCAGTGCAGCACAACATTATTGGGTGCTGTGAGGCTTCACTGGGTTGCCAGATTTTGCTATTCAAGCAAGTGATGCTATCCATGAAGACAAGCCTGCACAGGTGGCTTCAAAAGAAAAAAAACCAGAAACTAGGAAAAAATAATAAAACTGGCAACAATGCCTGGTCTCACATTTTCTGCGTGTGTTGTAATAATTACTGTATAGTTACTAATGAAGTGTAAAGTCTGTTCTTTCACAGAAGTTAAAACAAGTTCTCAGTTTCTGATTGACCATGGTGTGGTGCCCCCTAGTCTCTCAGGTGGTACTGCACCAGGCACATTTGCAGTTTTCACCATCTGGCACAAAGGTAAAGCATCAGGAGTTGGTATAGTTTCCTACACAGGTGATAACTGGTGCAGACATTGTTGTACCATTTATTTTAACACTGCGTTGAATTTATTTTACATTTTTCTCACTGGCATTTTGAAAGTTCCACTTCTGCTTTCCACTCTGGCAGCTTAATTGTCTGACTGGATGCTTTTCTTTCTCATTTCAGGAGGATGAGTCACCCAGGAGTGTGCTGGAGGAAATGGGCTTGGCATAGTCTAGGGAGCCCTGGAAGAGACTTTAGCAGTGCAAGGACAGCGTGGGACGGTACATTCTGGGACTGTCGGTGCTAGAAGTGTGTAGATTAGGCCTTTGGTACTGATGGAAGACCCTTGCATTGACAAGTCATTTGGCTGTGTGTGTGTCTGTATGAGTGTGATTAAGGAAATGGGCTTCATTAAAACTTTTGTGTGCCTGCAGGAGGACTGTGTTGATATTTTATTTTTCAAGCGGTCAGACCAAGAACAGAACAGACGGACGCTGAGTGGAGCCTGATGTTTCCCTCAGAGTCAGACTGGAGCTGTGACACAGTGCTAGCTGAACAAGAACATTCTGCTGTTACGTCATATGAAGCCAGATTTAGGTCTCAGTCAGGAACACGCTCAGCACAAGGTCGGTAAGAGGTTTGAAAGAACTCATTTTGTCACAGTCAACTATTAAATAGAGGCTATTACAAAAAAAAACGGGTTGCAAATGATTCCAAACACACAAGCAGATCTGATGCTCAGATTGTGTTGCAGTTCAACTCAAAAGAAAAGAAAGTTTCTGTTAAACGGTTTCTTTACACAGAATTGTTCTCATAGATAACTAAACATAATTTCTCAGTCCATTAGACTTGGGCTCTTCTCCTGCACAACTGCAAACACGAACTCCCCCCACTCCCAGTACTCTTTCAATGTCCACACAAATCTTGACTGGGACAGAAGGAAAGACACCAAAAACTCCTAGAAACTCCACCAAAAATAACAGGAAGTTCATGTCTTTAAAGACACACTGCAGTGCATATAATCCCCTATAAAAACAAATCTATATTGTCTGTAATGGTGTCTTTACGCCCCTTTGTTCTACAAAAACCTTTCATTGTCTTACAGTTTCATGTCAGGAGCTTTTCATTTTTCCTCCTTCAAACACCAGATTCTGTGAACCCCCCCCCCCACATCCCACAAGGCTAGCAGTGGCTAAACAGCATACATCCTGTGATAAAAAGACTTAACGGTTGAAGGACGTGCCCAGTTGCGTGCACGGTGGTCCAGGACAATGACTGAACCTGCATCGGCTTGATGGTGAAACCCATCTTAACCTGAATCAAGTTTTCAGAGCAGCCATCCAGAAACTCTGAAGGACGGCTTCAGTTAGGCCACAGTCCTGAGCGGCTCAGCAGTACCCGTGGGATTCATGAAAGGGTGTCTAGACGTCACCAACGACGCTCCGGCTCATCTTTCCTCAGGGGGTGGGGCTTAAGTGAAACTTTACAGCAAAGAAACATGAGACGCTTCAATGATTTTGCTTTGATGTGTCTTGTAAGTCATGTTGCTCTTTTTAAGGACAGTGCAGGTTAATGAACATTGATATCAAATCAATGTAAACTTGCCAGATTGTATACAGTGGCTAATTTCCATCTGTTGTCCATGTATCATAGGCGTAATTTATGGGAGGTTAGAGGGGTTATAACCCCCCCCCCCCCCCAATAATCAAATCTAGCCAGTTTAATCCCCCAATAATCATATAATTAATAAAAAATATCTACAACTCAAGTAAGTATGAAGAAGTTGTCGTTTTTTTCATTTGCAAGCAACACAAAGCAACATTTCTAATGATCAGATAATGTATCCCCCCCGCTGCAGACTTGGTATTGTCCAGCCGGTGCTTCTCTGAGTAGGGGTGGGTTGTCAGGGCGGCAGGTGGGGATGCTGGTCTGGAACGCATTCAGCTCAGTGAGGGAACGTGAAACGAGCTCCACAAGGGCAACAAACCATTTTAAATTGAACTTGTCAAATGAAAGGCCCAAAGCCTCCGTCCAAGATGAGGCAACGCTCACCGTTAGCTGGTGAGTTGTTGTGACGTTAGCTGGCTGCTAGTTTAACAGCAGTTCCACCACACAGCTGCTGCCTGTAGGATCCAGCTGATCGCAGAAGTGATGAGCTTTTCTTTACATTGCATTAATATTCCTGAAATGTGACCAGAATGGATTTCTTTGTGAACTGTTGGAGAGAAATTTGTGTTTCACCAAAATGTCAGCAGCTCTGAACATTTATCAAGTCCAAACAAAGTCCACTCGACCACCAGCCCTTAAATATAAATGTGTTTAAATATTGTTCGTCTTTCCCACAAAATTCAAGTTAACCTTAAACTGTTCTGTATTTTTAAAATGTCATGATTTTGATAATTATAACAATTAAACAGCAAGTTTTACCACTTCTGATTCCAGACTAAGTCACTCAGAAGGCTGTTCTTAAAATCCATGTTAAAAGTAATTATTTTCCCTAGAGCTCATTTTCACATCTTCTATCCTCTATTAAAATACCACAACTGCACAAGAGCATCTAAACAAATATAAGAAATAAGCACCAAATAGGTGAATGAAAGAACTGATGCATTTCATGTTCCTAAACGTTTTATAAACTTTTTACATGTGTTAAAATGAGTTCAAAAGCACTACAGTACAGCACCACTGATTTATTTAATTATTGAGCTTATAATCACATTTCTATTTTCCGTTCCCATTTTATTTAATCATGAGACAGCATTACGCAAACCGGGCAGTGAGCCAACACTGCTGTACTGAGATATCACTGTATAGTCATTTAGCTCCTAGGATGATTCACCACCTTAACACTGTATATTTTGAGTTTGTTGGTGTTTCAGGGTCCATCTGCAATAAAGGGAGCGCTAAAAAAATAAATAAATTGATAACTAAAAAGTTGCAGTGCTTCTTTCAGCGTTTTTGCAGCATTAGTCTCCTCCAGCCTGTTGCTTTTCCTGTCCAGTAGGGGTCTCTGCAGGACGCTGCGCTGCACCTAGAGAAAGCAAATTATAAACCATTTAAAGTCAGAGCCGTCCTCACTACCAACGTTTGGAGCTCCAAATATTCTCTCCAATCTTTTTTCTCCCTTAGTAAACCTCATCAGTGTTTTATGGAGCACTGTGACGTTTCTAATGTCACTTTTCCATGTGTGCAACTTTCTGTCATAGTTTTACAGCTTTTCTTGTAAATCAGAGACATTTTTTTTCTTCTAAATTTGCCTACTTTTTGTATAAATATGCAGTATTTTCCCATGTTGTTTTCCCCCTAAATTCAGTTTCTCACAAAAATGTAGAATTTTTCTGAAATTTGTTATGGAAAATAAGAATTTTTTTCTTACATATTTGCAAAATAATTTAAAGTTCAGATTTTTTTAAATAATTTTTTGATAATCATCAAGTTGGTGCTTTTTTCTTGTGAATTTATACTACTAGTAGATACCTGTGCATACCCGTCCATGCCCATAGAAACCAAGTATAAGCAAGTATTTCTGCATGCCCGTTGCTGAAGGGTCTCCTGTCTCAGACAGCTGTGTTGTTCACAGTCATGCCTGCGGCGTACTGCTGGAACCTCAGCTGTTTCATGTTCACGGCAGCAGTTCTCCTCACTCTATTGCTCTCCATCTGGTGGGTCTTCTTCTTCTTCGTTCAGACCACTGGTTGAGGGATAGGTGCATCATAATTCCAGGTCATGGGCAGGATCATGAAAATAGATCTGAGCAAAAAGTGGCTTTCCACACTGTTCAGGAAGGCCCATGCATGCCCATCGAAAGCAAGAAACCGGAGTACCCGGAGAAAATCAGCGCTTTGCTTGGCATTTTACACATGTGTAGTGTAGACTGGCATTCTTCAAGGTTACACATTTTTACTGTGTCAGCACCTCTTTGAAGATGACATTGCTGAGAAAGCGACGCTTTTGCTTAGTTTCTTCATCTTGAGCAACAATACAAAGACTACTTGATCTGGCAACTCTGCTCGCGGCAACGTAAATGTCTGCAGAAATCTGTTGTGCAGAAAACACGAACGCACTGTGAAGACTGGCCCTGTGACTTATTCACCTTGCCAATTTCGAGCCAATATGACATCATAAAGACACATTTGTCTATGTGCCGTCATATGGACATCATATCTTTATGACGGCATCAGGAGTCCTATGATGCCTGAGTTCATAGGCCATCCTTTGATGTCCTATAAACATGACAGCTTTAATACTGTAGAGTGATGATGATTTTCTCCTAAATTTGCACATTTTTTCTGGTAAATTTGGTAAAGGTAAATTTGTTATTTACCTTTTATGAGGGGAGAGGGGCAAATACCTGAATCCAAAATTTGAAAACTGAATGCCACTGTAAAAAAATTAAATGTCTAGGTAATGAATCCAGAGTAAGTTTTTAATACCAGGAAGATTTTTCACAAATTTCACAGATTTATTATCATTTAATGAGTGAAACATAACACACCTAAGGTGTGGTGTGCTATGTTCATAATGCCTCTGCAGGCAGGATAACTTACTTTTGCCAAAGTCTAGCTGACTAAATCACAGTTGTGTCCTTAGTTCATCTTCTTGGTAAAAAAACAGCTACACAGCGGTAAACCTCATCCACACTCAGCAGCTGCATTAACCTCAGTTCTGTGGCTACAATGATGAACATGGTATCAAAATAAACCAAATGACCTAAAGCATTTGTTTTTGGGTTTTTTTTGTGGGGGGTGCTTCGGGAGTATAGGGTATTGGGCTTGTTGTTACGAGCTATTCGGTCTCTGTACGACCGTTGTGAGAGTTTGGTTCGTATTGCCAACACTCGGTCAGATTCATTCCCTTATTCACGAGTGAGGGGAAAATGGAGCGAGAGATTGGCAGACGGATTGGAGCAGCATCTGCAGTGATGCGGATGTTGTACCGGTCTGTTGTGGTGAAGAGGGAGCTGAGCTCTAAGGCAAAGCTGTTGATTTACCAGTCAATCTACGTTCCTACTCTCACCTATGGTCACGAGCTTTGGGTAATGACCGAAAGAACAAGATCGCAGATACAAGCTGCTGAAATGACCTCTGGAAAAGCGGTAGAAGATGGATGGATGGATGACCTAATGCACCTGTTGATAGCACTGTTAAGATGCTATTAAGAGGGAAGAAGGGGAGGAAAAACATATTACATCATTCCAAGTTTTTTGTGTGGGAAATTCTTGCATGAATTACATCTTCCAAAACTGTCAGTGAAGTACCTCTCTTAAACCACTTGAACATTATTATTATGTCAGGAGCAAGAATGTGAAAGTAAAAGCAGCAGGGATAACAAAGAGGGAGAGAGGGAGGAGAGAGGTGGCCCAGGTGACCAGAGGGAGAGTGAGGCGGCACAGGAGGCACAAGTGACCAGGTAACAATAAAAAATGAACTTTGCGCCATAGAGAACAGACTGCTGACTAGATCATCATAATAATGTTCTGTTGGACAAACTAATGAATTTTAGACTTGTCCTGATAAGTGATTGGCATTTTTTGTTCATGTGATTTCCTCACAAAGAGACACTGGGTGAGGGCAGCAGTCGGACAAATCCATTCTGTTATTACCACTGTATAGTGATTTAGCTAAAAGTCAGGCTAAGATTAATCCTAGTGACTTGTCTGTCAGTGCAGGGGTCCTTTGCTATGAGAAATCAGTGCTTTTCACATCACTAAACTCTGTGTTTAGTGATGTGGGATGATGGGAGTTGTTGTCCACTAGTCATCTAAACAAAAACTAGATATTACTCTGTTATTATATGACAGTCGGCAACTTTAATTATATGGAAAGTTATCTTTTAAATTGAAAAATATATGCGTAACTTGTTGCAAAATTTGATCGGGATCAAAAGATAATGTTGCTCTTGCTATTCATTTCAATAGAGAATTGTTTTTTCGATTTAAGGTCCAATATGCAGAAGTGGATGGGGCGTGGCTTAGGCTCTATACAAGCAGAGATCTCAACCCCCCAATGTTTGAAACAAAGTTACACCTTTGCCATATCTTACAACACATAAAAAAAAACATGTTACAGACATGGGGAAAAAAAATCAATTTTTTGTCACTTCAAAATAATGGGAAAATACTCTGAGCTCAGGAAAAATTACAGTTTGTTAAAAGAAGGAAGAAGGCGGAAAAAGGGATCAATCTCAGCCGCATGCAGCCGGTTCACCCCTCAGTCCTGGATGTGCAGAGGATTCATTCAATCCCTGCGTCTGGATTATTGTGGAAAGCCAACTCTCCAGTTTCTGGAACAGGTAAGCTCACACTCCCACAGGTCTCCCGTAGCCTCCCTGTTGGCGTCCCCAGCACCTGGAGTCTTCTGAAAAAATGACCTTTTCGCACGCCAATCACGTTGTAGAGAAAGGATGCAGACGAGGCAACGAGCTGGCCAACACAGAAATTTATTCTTCCTCCAACAACATAACAGCAAAACGGCTGTAAGCCTTCAGCGCCACAGCGCTGAGGCTAAGAAGCCTTTCAGGTCTCTGTGCACTCCCGTCTGATATCTTTAATACCATGCACGGAGACCCGGAACCTCCAACCCTCATACATTATGTACAGGACAAAGTCTATGTGGCACCTTAACATGACAACGCAGTCACTGCTGTCACACCCTTCTTCTCCCAGCAGCTCCTGCATTTACTCCTCTCCCCGGGGGGCGCATAGTCCTTTACTGTCCCATCTGAACCCCCCGGTGACACCACCCCATTTGGTCAATTGTTCTCCTGTTTCCTCCTGCCTTTCTGGGTGTGAGAAAACCCTCACACATTATGCCCCCACACCGCCCCCCCCCCCCCCCCCGAACACCCAGAAGGGGCACTAACCCCCCCATCCTTTGGGCTTGAGCTGTTGCCCACAGCGGCTGTGGTGGGGGGCCACCGGTCTAGTCGAACCGCCCTGCTGGTGAAGTGTACCAGAGGGCATGTCAGCCTGTGGAGGGAAAGAGGGAGGGGGGGACACCTTTTGCTTCGCCCCAGGTTCCAGCACGTTGAACGGTCCATTGTATGGTGGGCGCAGCGGGGTCCGGTGCGCATCATGTCTGACGGAAACAACACCAGCATTCTGCAGGCTTTTTGGGACGAAGGTGCGGGGAAAACAATGGTGGGCAGGCCTGATACGTTAAAAGCCTCCAGGCCACGCAAAAATTGTGTGGGCAGATCTGCCTCGGGTGCAGGATTTTCCGGTGAAAACTCTCTGGTGATCAGCAGCGGCTGAGGAAAAAAAAATGAGTTCTGTTGGGGAGGCTGCCAGATCCTCCTTAGGTGCGGAGTGCAGCCGTAAAGGTGTAACGGACTCGAACTAGTCAGTTACATTAAAATAACAAAATAAAATAAATCTTGGCCGATGCAGAGAAGTAGACGTCAGGCAGGATCTCGATCAGTCAGTAGTCTGTTTATTTCTGAAACAGATTGGGGCAGACAATTTACACATGACACAGGAATGGGGACAAGTGCTGGCATTCCCCTTCCCAGGCTTCCAGCGTGTGAGAAACATAGCTTACAGCTACTTGGACTACATAACTTTAGATCGTATAGTTACAGTATACCACAAGCAAAGAAAAAGTTTAGCACCAAATACATGACAGCATTACATGACAGAGTTACATGACTGATCGTTTTTTCTATTTTTTACAACAGTACATTTAACATTTTAACATACCTGAAACAGATTGGGGCAGACAATTTACACATGACACGGGAATGGGGACAAGTGCTGGCATTCCTACAGAACAATGGACTCGTTAGCGCCTACTTAACTAGCCATCAATCATCGGTATTTATGACGCTACTTTGAATATTTTACATCGGTATTGCAAACGAGAATGTAACAGAAAATCTTACAATCAAAATTAGTACAATAACTTAAAGAAAACTACAGTAAATCAATCACATTAATCAATTTCGTTCCCTGAGGAATTACACACAACTTACCCCTTCCCAGGCTTCCAGCGTGTGAGGAAGTTCCCAGATGTGTCACACTAATTATCGCCCCATCAGAAACACTTGACATATTTACAACACGGACATTTTGGGAAGTTCATTACTGCAGGAACATATTTATTCTTAAGACTACTACATACTCCCCTCTGAACTTCACCAAAATACCACTACAAGTCAACCACCAAAAAAACCACTGGATAAGTATATCCCACAGTATACTGCAACATGTATGTCACCCAATTCAAAGGGAAAGCGACTACGGAGGGCTGCGCAGACCCCCCCCCCCCCCATAGTGTACTTGCTACAGGAGTGCCGTATACACTACCCATATCATACCAGACTAAATACCACCAGTTGACTTCACATGAATTGGAGAAAAGGAAATAAAGAGAAGAAAAAACAAAGAAAAAGAACAAATCTGTCATTCTTCAACTGGACAGAAGGCCTATGTGGTGTGTGTGTGTGTGTGTGTGTCTTCCCCTACGGCATCAGTGCCCTAGCCAAACTAAGAACTGAACTGTTTGAGCGTTGAGTATACTGTTGGGCCATGTTCTGAATCAGCCGATTCACTGGTTTAACTACCCTCCCAAACCTGGTTCTCACTGCGCCCACTGTACTACTAGGGGAACTCCCAATGCTGGAAGGCGGCATGGACACTTCAGATCTTTGGTCACCACAAAAACTGGCAGATAGACAGGGCATTTCTGAAAGATCATTGGTCAACTGAACAGTTTCCGCTGTGTTCAACTGCACGGGCAGGTCAAAATCTTGTGTGCATGAAGCCTCTTGTAGCTGATTGGAGGCAGAGGCCCTTGCCACCCAACTGGCTGTCCAAGCAGTCCTGTCGATCTCTGATGCAGCAACATGTGAATCAAGATCATCACCTGACTCATACGACTCACTCAGGGTCACTTCATGAGCAGCACGGTCCATTTCAATTGGCAGAAAGTTGACCAAGAGAAGCAGATTGCGGTGAACAACCCTTTCTTGCCCATTGGTTGTGTTCCTGACACGGTAAGTATGGCACCTAGAGTCGGCAGAGACGACGACATACGGGGTGGACCCCCACTTGTCTGCTAATTTCCTGCGCCCCCGTTCACCCTTGTTTGCCAACAAGACTCGATCACCTTCCACAATGTCACGTCCTTTAGTTCTCCTATTGTACAAGTCTGCTTGACGTTCCTGGCTTGAAAGAGCGTTGGCCTGAGCAGCTGACAGAGCCTCCTTCAGATCTTGTCTCATCCTAGCAACATACTGGTCATAGTCCACAGTGTCGCAGTCCCTTACAGCATTCTGAAACATGACATCCACCGGTAGACGTGGCACTCTGCCATACATTAAAAAGAATGGCGCGTAACCGGTGGATTCGTGTGCAGTGCAGTTGTAAGCAAACGCTAGAGTCTGTAGCATCTGCGGCCATTTCTGCTTTGCTCTAGGGGGAAGGGTTCTTATCATGCTGCCCAAAGTTCTATTGAACCGTTCAACGTTCCCATTCCCCATGGGGTGATAGGCAGTAGTTCGGGACTTTTTGACCCCAGCAACTTGCAACAATTCCCTGATCAGCTCACTTTCAAAATTGGCACCCTGGTCTGAGTGAATTCTGTCAGGGAACCCATACACACAAAAGTATTTGTCCCAGAGCTGGCGGGCAACTTGTTTTGCAGATTGGTCACGGCAGGGGTAGGCATGGGCCATTTTAGTAAAATGGTCAGTGACCACTAGCACATCCACACTTTTCCCACTGCTGTCCTCCGCGGACCAAAAATCAATGCACACAAGTTCTAATGGGCTCGTTGTCTTAATGCTTTCGAGGGGCGCTCTGGCTTCCGGTTCAGGAGTCTTACTGACCACACAACGCTTGCATGTTTTCACATATTCACGGACATCCCGGTCCATGTCAGTCCAGAAGAACCTCTGCCTTGCCAAGTATAAAGTTCTCTGCTGGCCCTGGTGGCCTGCGTCATCATGGATGCCTTGCAGCACTCGCTGAACCAATGAAGCTGGAACAACATACTGGTGTCTTTTCTTGCCAGTCAGTGGATCTTTGCTCACCCTGTACAGTAGCCCATCTAACATCTTGAGTTTGTCCCACTGCTTCAACATTCTCAAGACGCCATCTGTCTCGTGAGGCCTTTCTCTTCGCGACGGTCGTCTCCCGCGTGTCACAAAAGAGATGACTCTGGAGAGGCAGGCATCTTGCTGTTGCTGGCCTTGCAACTCCTGAATGGAAAACACAGGTAAGGGGTTCTGACCACAGGCAGCCAGCTGCTGCACGTCCTGGACAAGCCAACACAAGGCTCTCTCAGCTGATCCCATCTCCCACTCAGCATGACCCTCGAACACGGCCTTCACTGTTTCGCTGTCGAGTGAGGAACGCTCCAGCCTGGAGACTTGCGAGAGACAACTGACCCCCTGGTGGTTGGCACTCAGTCTAAAGACTTCCTGTATCATATTGTCCTTAATCAGCTGTGCTTCTTCCAGCAGCGCTCCATATGGCTCAGACACAAGCCTCTTGCTGACACAGCCCTGAACGAAAGGCTGCCTGCTGAGGGCGTCCGCCACAATGTTTTTCTTGCCAGGAATATACTTGATACTGAAGTTGTACGGGGCTAACTTCGCAACCCATCTCTGTTCGCATGCGTCCAACTTCGGCTTAGTCAGTATATATGTCAATGGATTATTATCCGTCCAGACAGTGAACTCATGCCCTTTTAACCAATGACTAAATTTATCACAGACTGCCCACTTAAGGGCCAAGAACTCCAGACGATGCGCTGGGTACTTGGTCTGGGATTGCGTCAGAGACTTGCTTGCGAAAGCAATCGGACGGGCCTTGTTCTCCCCTTCCGGGACTTGAGAGATGACTGCCCCTAACCCATCTAATGACGCATCAGTGGACAGGATAAAGGGACGGCTGAAATCTGGATGAGCTAAGACAACTGACTCGAGTAGGGCCAACTTCAGTTGCTCAAAAGATTTCTGTTGGTCACTTGTCCAGTCACTCGGCTTGAGTTTCTTAAAAGCCACATGCCTTGTCTGGCCTTTACTCTTCTTTGGCGTTGCAGTGAGGGCAAAGAGAGGCTTAGCAATGCTAGAGCAATTCTGAATGAAGCGCTGATAATACATGACCATGCCCAAAAAGGACTTTATTTTTCTTGGGGATGGGGTCACGCCATCTTCATGCATTAGTGCTTGTTCAGTCATGGCAGCAATTGCTTGTACTTTCTCCGGATCAGTCGCTACTCCACTCTCGTCAACGACATGGCCCAGAAACTTCACACTGCGCTGAAGAAAATGGCACTTTTTGGGCGCAAGCTTTAGTCCGTGCGCACTTAGCCTGCTGAACACTACATCGAGCCGCTTCAGTGCCTCACCTTCGTTCGGCGCGAAAACCAAGAGGTCATCTAAATAACACAACAGAGTCAAAAAATTCTGGTCGCCAAAGATGTTTGTCATGAGGCGCATAAAGCTGGCTGGCCCATTACATAGCCCCTGAGGCATGCGATTGAACTCATGCAGCCCCATGGGCGTGGTAAAGGCAGTCAGTTTCTTATCCTCTTCACACATGGGGATATTGTAATATCCTGATGTTAAGTCCATGGTGCTGAAGAATGCACTCCCCCCAAGAGCAGCCAGGCAATCCGCCTGATGAGGCAATGGGTGGGCATCTTTGATAGTCCTGGAATTCAGCCATCTGTAATCCACACAAACCCTCAGATCACCGTTCTTCTTCCATACGAGTACCAGAGGTGACGCCCACTCACTGGAAGACTTACGGATGATTTCTTTTTCCTCCATCTCAGACAGCACCTGTCTCAGCTTTTGGTAATGACCAGGTGGGACACGTCGATACGGGAGTCTGAATGGCCGAGGATCAGTCAGGTGGATCCGATGAACAAAACCGGTGGCCTCACCGCAGTCCAACTTGTTCCTAGAAAATAGGCTCTCATATTTCCGTATCAAGTCGAACAACTGGCCTTTCCAATAATCTGTAACATCACATGAATCAATGTCGAGGTCACTCAATCCGAGTCGATTCAGAGCATCACTGAAATCAGGGGTAGAGGAGGATGAGTCAGCATCATGTAGGCTCTGGCTGTTCACCAGAAGGTCATTTGGGGGGGTTTTGGAAGTGGGTACATCCAGGTCTTCCAACGCAACACACGGGAACACATCAGCTAACTTAGTGTTTCGCTTCAATGTAATTTGTTTGTCACTTGGATTGATCACTTTAATAGGTACCCATCTGTCCCCTGACATTGTAGCGACAGCCCTCCCCACCATGATACCCTTCTTGTGTGTGTTGGAACTTGGAGCGTCAACGAGAATAGCGCTCCCTGCTGAAACAGGTGAGTTGGCTGGGACCCTACCCCACACAAGGTGTTCATGATGTGGCAGCAGTGTTACGGCTTGTGTCAGCTTGGCTGTACCTATCATGTCAGGAATCACATTCCCCCTCCATCTGTTAATTCCAGATAACATGTTAAGAAAATGTTCAACCCCTGGGTCATTCGTTGATTCAGGCTTCTCAATCACTTTCCAGTAACTGGAGTTTTGTTTGAGGTGATGAATCAAGTGCTTTATCACGTTGGAGCCCAGGATCATTTCGTCACACTGACCTGGCACGACCAGTGTAGGAACACTCACATCCTGTCCATACACAGTCATCTCCAGCTGATAAATGCACTTCGGCTTCACTTGAACCCCACCACACCCCACCAGTACCATGCCTGTGTCTGCAGTAATGCTCTCAGCACATAAGCCCACACTACGTAGTTTCTGTTCGGCCTCTTCATTCATTGTGCAGGCCATGGACCCACTGTCAATTAATGCATGCAACAAAACTTGGTTCTTCACTGAGACGTCAGTATAAAAGAGACTATCGGAATTTGCTAATTTGTGCACATTTTGATAAACAATCTTATTTCCAGCAGGAGCACACTTGCATTTTTCTTCATAAGTAGATTGCACATCATCTTCAAAACTGAGGGACTGACTAAATGCACCCACATCGTCCCCTCCCACATGTGGGTGGCCTAGTTTCCCTGAACAGGCGCAGTGGTATTGGGCATTGCTGTCCTGCGCTTGGAGCAGTCCTTTTTTTTGATGTCCAGTTTCAAAGCAAGCAAGGCATCGCTTTTCTCTCATGCAGTGCGATCTTGTAGAGTGGGTGCTGTCGCCACAGACGCGGCAGGGAGTGACTCGAACCCACTGGGCTGGTTGCGCAACACCCAGTGCTGTGGCCTGGTTTGTCTTCTCCAGCACCCTCTCCAGCATACACAGGACACGCTCAAACGCACCCCCCTCCGCACTGGAGGACTCGCTGAATCTGGACGGGCTAGACGCACTAGGCTCACGAACACTCACTTCCTCCTTAACGTCTGGCATGGAGTAAGTGACAGCCGCGGTCACCTTAGATGGTTTAACTTCCACTGGCTTCCTCTTGGACAGGAACTCCCTCTGATACTCATCGATCGCTTCCTGCACCTCTGTCAAAGACCACTTGCTCATAGGTTTACTCTTAAATACACTGGACAGCTCAGGATCATTGCAGTTCCTAATAAACATCATGGATATTTCAGCATTCATGTTCTCCAATTTCCTGCCTTGCTTTTTCAGGAGACGATCTGCCTGCTCTGCTGCTGTATTCAAGCGCACCCAATAATCCACTGGATTCTCACCCACACTGGGCTGAGTGGCATAAAAATCAGCCAACGGTAAGCATGATGCAGGGGACTCACTGAAATACTTCCGCAGGATATCATAGATCATATCTGGCTGGACTGCATGGTCTGGGGTTAAGCTACTCCTTATTCCCACTTTAACTATTTTCTTGGCCTTTCCCATCAGATGACTCAGGATCTCATCAACTTGATCCGAAGTGGGGAATTTCTTTTTGCGTAAATACATTTCCATCAGCTCTATCCATTCCTGTACTGAGCATTTATCAGACCCCTCCCCTCTGAACACAGCAGGCTCACGAACATCTGACTTGACTACCACATTGACATTGGTGAGATCAAGAGTGCCACTGATGTTACTAGATTGTTCATGCCTGTCTGGCGCCATTGGAGAGACTGGGTCACATGACTGTGTGACAGGCTGAGTAGAAGGTAACAGCCGACTGGCTATGGAATCTCCAATTCGATTCCCTAATTCAGTAATTAGATCACGCAGCTCAGCTGAGGGGTCATTGCTACCAGGAGGAAACATGGGCGTGGAGGATGCGGGCCCTACCTCACATGCCTGTGCTGGTAAATCCCCCTCCCCATCACTGATATGTGGCTGTGGAGTCTGTACAACATAAGTAGCCCCCACTGGGTGTGTATGCATAGTACCACCCTCTCCCACCATGTCAGTGAAAGTTAACTGTTTAACTCCCCCACTCCTCAACAAAAAAAGACCCCTGCCTCTACCTGCCCCAGCTACAGGGGTGTGAGAATAAAGGCTATGAGACATATCACCATCCATTACTAAAAACTAGCTCAATTAAATGGTAATAAACACAAAATAGAAATTTCAAAACAGGCTACTCTGATATAACACACATAAAATAAAATTCAAAGCCAAATAATACTGAATGAGCTTCTGTCAAAAACCTTAAATAACTGAAGGATGCGTTGTGTTGATAAAGACTGGACTCTCCTTGCGAACCTCCACTCAGCAGGCAGCTGGACCCCGGAGATCAGCTGTGGCTGATCAGAAGAATCCTTGAAAGGTCACGGCACCAGTTTATGTAACGGACTCGAACTAGTCAGTTACATTAAAATAACAAAATAAAATAAATCTTGGCCGATGCAGAGAAGTAGACGTCAGGCAGGATCTCGATCAGTCAGTAGTCTGTTTATTTCTGAAACAGATTGGGGCAGACAATTTACACATGACACAGGAATGGGGACAAGTGCTGGCATTCCCCTTCCCAGGCTTCCAGCGTGTGAGAAACATAGCTTACAGCTACTTGGACTACATAACTTTAGATCGTATAGTTACAGTATACCACAAGCAAAGAAAAAGTTTAGCACCAAATACATGACAGCATTACATGACAGAGTTACATGACTGATCGTTTTTTCTATTTTTTACAACAGTACATTTAACATTTTAACATACCTGAAACAGATTGGGGCAGACAATTTACACATGACACGGGAATGGGGACAAGTGCTGGCATTCCTACAGAACAATGGACTCGTTAGCGCCTACTTAACTAGCCATCAATCATCGGTATTTATGACGCTACTTTGAATATTTTACATCGGTATTGCAAACGAGAATGTAACAGAAAATCTTACAATCAAAATTAGTACAATAACTTAAAGAAAACTACAGTAAATCAATCACATTAATCAATTTCGTTCCCTGAGGAATTACACACAACTTACCCCTTCCCAGGCTTCCAGCGTGTGAGGAAGTTCCCAGATGTGTCACACTAATTATCGCCCCATCAGAAACACTTGACATATTTACAACACGGACATTTTGGGAAGTTCATTACTGCAGGAACATATTTATTCTTAAGACTACTACAAAGGGAACTGTGGACAGGCAGTGGACCCAATTTCTGTCCAGATGGTGGATCCGTTTCCTGTGCCAGTGTGTGGTACTCCCTAGTCACCCGCAACGGCGAGTTGGCCAGGTTCGCTCTCGCTGCGGCCGATCGTAGCGCAGTCCGACGCAGCGACCATTTAGCTTGTGTCATCTGTGGTTCTCCCGCAGAGTGTGTACTGGGCTTCTATGCGCTGAAACCCCGCTGTTGAGTTGTGAAGCGAGAGTCCGGGAACTTGACTGAAACAGCGCACACGGCACTGATGCTCTCTCTCCTGGCCGTCTCCGGGGTTGTGCTCGACTCACTTTCCTTGGCACGCCTTAGGTCACCAATGTGGAGAAAAGGAATTGGTGACTCTTGGCTCGCTCTCCATGGCATGTCAGGGTCCCAGTGTGGAGAAAGGAATAGGCGCTCCATGGCACGCCAGGGGTCACCAGTGTAGAGAAAGGATGCAGGCGAGGCAACGAGCTGGATGACACAGAACTTTATTCTTTCTCCAACAACATAACAGCAAGACAGCTATAAGCCTAGAGTGCTGAGGCTAAAAAAGCCTTTCAGGTCTCTGTGCACTCTCTTATCTTTAATACCATGCACGGAGACCTGGAACTTCCAACCCTCATACATTATGTATAGCAGCTTTCCCCAACCTTTTTTGCGCCACGGACCGGTTTAATGTCAGACAATATTTTCAGGGACCGGCCTTTAAGGTGAGGCGGATAAATACAACAAAAGAACATGATACGACTGGCATAAAAACTGGTATTTTCTAAATATAATAATAAACGTGTATCCACTGTGTACTCATTTGCAGTTTTATTAGCAGCGTCCTCTTACCATCGTGACAACAACATAACATGAGGAACATCCTCTCTGCCCACAACGCTCTCTGGTCACCCTTTAGTGACTAAAGGGCTCACACGATAACATGCAGTGGGCAGACTACAGTGCACAGTGGCCAAAAAACTGACAGTACACAATAACGTAAATAGCTCGGGTTAACTTAGAGTCCTCCAGGACGCGCTACTGACTCGGGAGAAAGTAACTGGGCAAAGTGCCAAAGCGTAGCAGCAACGCTGCAAGGGGAAACACTAACAGTTTGTACTCACAGAACAGGAGCAGTCCGAGTAGTCCAAGTATATCCCGCGAGCACACACAACCAGAAACCACACTGAGGAGAGTAGCGACAGTGTGGCTTCTGACTCCCTCGTTAGTACATTCATATGACGATTGTCTGTTAAATGCAGCTTTCTTTTTCTTGGAAGTCGTAGGCTCTTCTGTCTCCTCACTGGGCCTTTTCCCCTTCGCAAAGAAACTTTCCAGAGATGTTTATTTTTTACTCATTTTGCTAGCTCGTGGGTTTAATTTTAGCAGTAATGTATCACGTGACCGAGACAAGCGTCTTGATGTGCGTCAAGAGTGAGCCATAGACGGATGTAACAGAGAGAATCCAGTAATTTTTCAAAATAAAACGTCATTCAGACTCAGATAATAAATAAAACAGAAGTAATGTAAGTTATTTATTCTTTCTGTGTGGCCCGGTACCAAATGACCCACAGACCGGTACCGGTCCGCGGCCCGGGGGTTGGGGACCGCTGATGTATAGGACAAAGCCTGTGTGGCACATTAACATGACAAACGCAGTCGCTGCTATCACACCCTTCTTCTCCCAGCAGCTCCTGCATTTACTCCTCTCCCGGGGGGCGCGTAATCCTTTACTGTCCCATCTGAACTCCCCGGTGACACCTCCTCATTTGGTCAATTGTTCTCCTGTTTCCTCCCTCCTTTCTGGGTGTGAGAAAACCCTCACACATTATGCCCCCACAATGTGACCCCTGTGACATTTTGACAGCTCATCTCAATAATAAAGACAACAATAATGTGAAAATATGACAGCTATAGGGCCACAAACAATGAAGTTTTCTGGAATATCTTTTATTATTTATAATAATTAGGCTTGTTTTTTATGTACAGTGCATCACTTTTTCCACATTTTGTTATGTTACAGCCTTATTCCAAAATGGATTAATTCATTTTTTCCCCAGAATTCTACACACAATACCCCATAATGATGACGTTGGAAAAAAAAAAGTTTTTTTTTTGTTTGTTTTGTTTTGGGGTTTTTTAGCACTTTGCTAATTTATTGAAAATAAAAACTCAGAAATCACATGTACATAAGTATTCACAACCTTTGCCATGAAGCTCAAAGTTGGGCTCAGGTTCATCCTGTTTCCACTGATCCTCCTTGAGATGTTTCTACAGCTTAACTGGAGTCCACCTGTGGTAAATTCAGTTGACTGGACATGGTTTGGAAAGGCACACACCTGTCTATATAAGGTCCCACAGTTGACAGTGCATGTCAGAGCACAAACCAAGCATAAAGTCAAAGGAATTGTCTGTAGACCTCCGAGACAGGATTGTCTTGAGGCACCAATCTGTGGAAGGGTACAGAAAAATTTCTGCTGCTTTGAAGGTCCCAGTGAGCACAGTGACCTCCATCATCCGTAAATCGAAGAAGTTCTGAACCACCAGGACTCTTTCTAAAGCTGGCCAGCTGTCTAAACTGAGTGATCGGGGCAAAAGGGCCTTAGTCAGGGAGGTGACCAAGAACTCGATGGTCACTCTCAGAGCTCCAGCATTCCTCTGTGGAGAGAGGAGAACCTTCCAGAAGGACAACCATCTCTGCAGCAATCCACCAATCAGGCCTGTATGGTATAGTGGCCAGATGGAAGCCACTCCTTAGTAAAAGGCACATGGCAGCCCACCTGGAGTTTGACAGAAGACACCTGAAGGACTCTCAGACCATGATAAACAAAATTCTCTGGTCTGATGAGACAAAGATTGAACTCTTTGGCGTGAATGCCAGGTGTCATGTTTGGAGGAAAATAGGCACCGCTCATAACCATGCCAATATCATCCCAACAGTGAAGCATGGTGGTGGCAGGATCATGCTGTGGGGATGGTTTTCAGCAGCAGGAACTGGGAGACTAGTCAGGATAGAGGGAAGGATCTATCCCAACTAGGTTGCTGAATGCAGCAATGTACAGAGACACCCAGAGCCCAGACTTGAATCCAATTGAACATGTCTGGAGAGATCTGAAAATGGCTGTGCACCGACGCTTCCCATCCAACGTGATGGAGCTTGAGAGGTGCTGCAAACAGGTATGGGCCAAACTGCCCAAAGATAGGTGTGCCAACCTTGTGGCATCATATTCAAAAAGACTTGAGGCTGTAATTGCTGCCATAGGTGCATCAACGAAGTATTGAGCAAAGGCTGTGAATACTTATGTACTTGTGATTTCGTAGTTTTTTATTTTTAATGAATTGGCAAAACTCTCTCAAAAAAAAAAAACAAAAAAAAACACTTTTTTCACATTGTCATTATTGGGTATTGTGTGTAGAATTTTGAGGAAAAAAATATTTTAATCCATTTTGGAATAAGTCAAACAAAATGTGGAAAAAGTGAAGCGCTGTGAAGACTCCAGGTGCACTGTATCTATCATTTTATTAATAAAGTGCAATATACACGCTGCATGGTGGCGCAGTGGTTAGCACTGTGGCAGCACAGTTTACCCTCAGCCAGGGGATCGCGGGGATCGTGAGATCGTGGGTTCAATCCCAGCCCCCGACCAACAGTGATCTGTGTGGAGTTTGCATGTTCTCCCCGTGCTGCGTGGGTTTACTCCGGGATTTCTCCGGTTTCCTCCCACATACCAAAAACATGCAGGTTAGGGATACGGGGCGCTTGCGCACGCAGCGACCGGCAGCTGGTGGCTTGTCACCAGACTGCAAAACAAATCTACCTATGGGTATAAAATAAGTAATAAAAAATACACTATTTACAAAAAATTAGGGATATTCACCTTTCGGGTGAAATTTCAGGATGCACCTAAAATGCACAATAACCTTCACAGGTGAACTTAATTTGACCTTCTCTAACCTTGTGAATGCACATGTCGAACTTGTTCAGTGTTTAGTACTTTTTGCATAACTTGCTGTTCTCTAACAAGGTGCTTAATGGAAAAATTCACAACAGGTGTTTGATCCATGAATCAACCAATAAATTTTCTGGTTCAGTTAGAGTTGGTATTTAAACAGTCCTCTTCATCATGCTGTTCACATTTTGACATCACGAGACCAAGACGACACCTAACAACTGATCAACAGTACCTCGCCATTGCGAGGCTTCAAACAGAATGTTCTCAGAGGGAAGTGGCCACTGAGCTTAGAGTGTCACAGAGTCATCAGCAGGTTGCAACAGAGAGACTGGAAGGATCACAAAAAGGCATAGAAGTGGACGTCCTTTGGCCATATCCCACACTAATGATCGCTTCGTTGTGAACAGTGCCCTGCAGAACTGGATGATCAATGCCACTCAACCCCAGGCACATTTAAGGGAGGTGAGAGGCACCCAAGTGTCAAGTCAAACCATTCAAAACCATTTACATCAGCATGGTCTGCATGCTAGACGACCTGCAAGGGTACCTGACCACACCACCAGGCACAGGCGTCATCGTCTTGCATGGGCCAGGGAGCATTTACGCTGGAAAATGGACCAGTGGGCCTCAGTGCTGTTCTCTGATGAAAGTTGATTCACGTTGAGCAGAAATGATGGTTGCTAACGATGTTGGAGACATCAAGGAGAGCGCTATGCATCAGTCACTGTTGTCACCAGATGAGCCTTTGGTGGTGGTGGTGTTACAGTCCGGGCAGGTGTGTCTAGTCAATACAGAACTGCCCTACACCTTGTGAATGGTACAGTGACAAGCCGATACTACCTGGATAACATCATTAATCCAGTCATTGTACCCCTGCATGAACAACACAGGGCAAATTTCATCTTCATGGACAGCAATGCTCCAGTTGATCAAGGTCACATCATTAGGGGACGGCTGCTGGAGGCTGGGGTACCTCAAATGGAGTGGCCTGCACTTTCTCCAGACCTGAATCCCATAGAAAGCCCATGGGAACAGCTGAGTCACCATGTAGAGGCTCGTATCCTTGCACCCCACAACCTCAATGACCTGAGGGCCGCCCTTCAAGAAGAGTGGAATGCCATGCCTCAGCAGACAATCAGTCGACTTGTGAACAGCATGAGACGTCGTCGTCAAGCTGTAATTGATGCTCAAGGACACATGACAAGTTGAGACATTGACATTATTGTTGTGGTATACCCACTACTGTTTTTGGCTTTTATTTCAATAATTTGTTTGAGATAAGGAAATCACCATTACTTAGATGCCCTACTTTCATGATATAATATCACTGTAGCGTGAACTTTAAATTTTCCATAAATTTCACCCGAAAGCCAAATATCCGTAACTTTTTGTGAGTAGTGTATGTAGCAGCACAACAGTTTCCTCCACATTTTGACAGACGACAAAATCAATGATAATGAGAGTGTTCCAACACTAATCTAATGGTGGCTGAAATACGGTTACGGTACCTACTAAAACATGGACTGGTACAGATATGGAACGCTACATTCACGTGCTGTCACTTGTTAAATGCAGGCAGTCGTGCCTCCTGTGGCTCCACAGTATCTGGACAATGATGCCATCTGGTGGCCATCTTATTTTGATTGCTTTACAACCCCAATTCCACTGACTTTCAGTCCCTCCAGGATTTCGCGTGATGTCTTTATGATTGTTGTGACCCAGAAAGCCTGAATTCATGGGAGCTTTTTTTAAACAGTTGCAATAAAGGGTGCAATATTTTGAGAGGCTTTTTGTACTAAAAGTTGTGGAAAGAATTCCAAATTTTAAAGCGGATGCTTTTCTCAATAATTTACTACTTCTTCTTCTTTCGACTGCTCCCTTTAGGGGTCTCCACGGTGGATCATCTGCCTCCATCTCACTCTATCCCAAACCATCTCAGCCTTGCCTCTCTTACTTTGTCTCCAAACTGCTCAACCTGAGCTGTCCCTCTGATATACTCATTTCTAATCCTGTCCCTCCTAGTCACTCCCATTGAAAATCTTAGTATCTTCAACTCTGCCACCTCCAGCTCCAGTTCCTGTTTTTTTGTCAGTGACATCTTGTAAATCTTCCCTTTCACTCTTGCTGCTACCCATCTCTTACAAATCACCCCTGACACTTGTCTCCACCCACTCCACCCTGCCTGCACTCTCTTCTTTACCTCTGTTATGCATTTGCCATTGCTTTGGATGCTTGACCCCAGGTATTTAAACCTGTCTATCTTCACTATCTCTACTCCTTCCATCTTCACTGTTACACCTGCCTCCCTCTCATTCACACTTGTATTCTGTCTTGCTTCTACTGACTTTCATTCCTCTTCTCCCCAGAGCATACCTCCACCTCTCCAGGTTTTCTTCCACCTGCTTCCTACTCTCACTACAGATCACAATGTCATCTGCAAACCTCATGGTCCACGGAGGCTCCTGCCTGACCTCATCGGTCAGCTTGTCCATCACCATGGCAAACAAGAAGGGGCTCAAAGTCAATCCCTGGTGTAACCCCACCCCTACCTTGAATCCATATGTCACTCCTACAGCACACCTCACCACCATCTCGCTGTCCTCATACATGTCCTGCACCACCCTCATATACTTCTCTGCCACTCCTGACTTCCTCATACAGTACCACACTTCCTCTCTTGGCACCCTATCATATGCTTTCTCTAGATCCACAAAGACACAGAGCAACTCCTTCTGACCTTCTCTATACTTCTCCATCAACACTCTCAGAGCAAACATTGCATCTGTAGTACTCTTTCTTGGCATGAAACCGTACTGCTGCTCACTGATTGGCACCTCTCCTCTTAACCTGGCTTCAACAACTCTTTCCCATATCTTCATAGTGTGGCTGATCAACTTTATGCCTCTGTAGTTACTACAGCTCTGAGCATCACCTTTGTTCCTGAAAACTGGTACCAAAACACTTCTTCTCCACTCCTCAGGCATCCTCTCACTCGCCAAGATTGTGTTAAACAATGTGGTTAAAAAGTCCACTGCCATCTCTCCTAAACATCTCCACAGGTATGTCATCTGGACCAACCACCTTTCTATTCTTCATCCTTTTCAAAGCTGCCCACACCTCTGCCTTGCTAATCCTCGGGACTTCCTTGTTCACCATCTTTCCTTCATCCATCCTCCTCTCTCTCTCTCATTTTCTTTATTCATCAGCTCTTAAAAGTGCTCTTTCCACCATCTCAACACACTCTCATCATTTGTTACTACATTACCATTTATGTCCTTAATCAGCCTAACCTGCTGCACATCCTTTCCAGCTCGATCCCTCTGTCTTGCCAATCGATACACGTCCTTTTCTCCTTCCTTAGTGTCCAGCCTCTCATACAACTCACTATATGCCTTTTCCTTTGCCTTTCCCACCTCTCTTTTTGCCATGCACCTAGATTCCAAATACTCCTGTCTACTTTCTTCATCTCTTTGAATTTCCCACGTTTTCTTTACTAACATCTTCCTTTGAATACATTCCTGTACCTCCTCATTCTGCTAAGTCTCCTTGTCTTCCTTCCTCTGTCCACTGGATGCACCACATACCTTTCTACCCATTTCCCTTAATACTTTTGCTGTACTTTCCCAGTCATCTGGTAATTCTTCCCTACCACCCAGAGCCTGTATCAACTCCTTCCTGAACTCTGTGTGACCTTCTTCCTTCTGTAACTTCCCCCACTTAATCTTTGGCTCTGCCTTCACTGTTTTCCTCTTCTCGCTTTCCAAAGTCATCTTACAGACTACCATCCGATGCTGTTTAGCTACATTTTCCCCTGCCACCACTCCACCTTGCAGTCTCCTAGAGCACATCTGGAAAGTATTCACAGTGCTTCACTTTTTCCACATTTTATGTTACAGCCATATTCCAAAAGGGATTAAATTATTTTTTTTCCTCAAAATTCAACACACAATGAGAACGTGAACAAAGTTTTTGTGAGATTTTTTCAAATTTATTAAAAATAAAAAACTAAGAAATCACATGTACATAAGTATTCACAGCCTTTGCCATGAAGCTCAAAATTGAGCTCAGGTTCATCCTGTTTCCACTGATCATCATTGAGATGTTTCTACAGCTTAATTGGAGTCCACCTGTGGTAAATTTAGTTGATTGGACATGATTTGGAAAGACACACACCTGTCTATATAAGGTCCCACAGTTGACAGTGCATGTCAGAGCACAAACCAAGCATGAAGTCAAAGGAAATGTCTGTAGACCTCTGAGACAGGATTGTCTTGAGGCACAAATCTGGGGAAGGGCACAGAAAAATTTCTGCTGCTTTGAAGGTCCCAATGATCACAGTAACCTCCATCATCTGTAAACGGAAGAAGTTCAGAACCACCAGGACTCTTCCTAGAGCTGGCCGGCTGTCTAAACTGAGCAATCGGGGGAGAAGAGCCTTAGTCAGGGAGGTGACCAAGAACCTGATGGTCACTCTGTCAGAGCTCCAGCGTTCCTCCGTGGAGAGAGGAGAACCTTCCAGAAGGACAACTATCTCTACAGCAATCCACCAATCAGGCCTGTATGGTAGAGTGGCCAGACAGAAGCCACTCCTTTGTAAAAGGCACATGACAGCCCACCTGGAGTTTGACAGAAGACACCTGAAGGACTCTCAGACCATGAGAAACAAAATTCTCTGGTCTGATGAGACAAAGATTGAACTCTTTGGCATGAATGCCAGGCGTCATGTTTGGAGGAAACCAGGCACCACTCATTACCATGCCAAAGGTGGTGGCAGCATCATGCTGTGGGGATGTTTTTCAGCGACAGGAACTGGGAGACTAGTCAGGATAGAGGGAAAGATGAATGCAACAATGTACAGAGACATACTGGATGAAAACCTGCTCCAGAGCACTCTTGACCGCAGACTGGGGCTACAGTTTATCTTTCAGCAGGACAACAACCCTAAGCACACAGCCAAGATATCAAAGGAGTGGCTTCAGGACCACTCTGTGAATGTCCTTGAGTGGCCCAACTGGAGCCCAGACTTGAATCCAATTGAACATCTCTGGAGAGATCTGAAAATAGCTGTGCACTGATGCTTCCCATCCAACCTGATGGAGCTTGAGAGGTGCTGCAAAGAGGAATGGGCCAAACTGCCCAAAGATAGGTGAGCCAAGCTGGTGGCACCATATTCAAAAAGACTTGAGGCTGTAATTGCTGCCAAAGGTGCATCAACAAAGGATTGAGCAAAGGCTGTGAATACTGATGTACATGTGATTTCTTAGTTTTTTTTTTTTAATAAATTTGCAAAAATGTATATAAAGAAAAAACTTTTTCACATTGTCACTATGGGGTACTGCTTATAGAATTTTGAAGGGAAATTTTTTAAATTTAATCCATTTTGGAATAAGGCTGTAACAACATAATGTGGAAAAAGTGAAGCCCTGTGAATATTTTCCAGAAGCATGGCATCTTTCAGATTTGTCCTTCTGCAGAGGACATAGTCCACCTGTGTGCACCTTCCTCCACTCTTGTAAGTCACCCTGTTCCTCTCTCTTCTTGAAATATGTGTTCACTACAGCCATTTCCATCCTTTCAGCAAAATCCACAACCATCTGTCCTTCCACATTTCTCTCCTTAAAACCATACTGGGCAGCCCGGTGGCGCAGTGGTTCACGCTGTGGCAGCACAGTAAGAAGGCTGTGGGCTCGATCCCACCTCCTGATCATCAGTGACCATTCTGTGTGGAGTTTGCATGTTCTCCCTGTGTCTGCATGGGTTTACCCCGGGTACTGCGGTTTCCTCCCACAGGCCAAAAACATGCAAGTTAGGTTAATTGGAGACTCTAAACTGGCCCTAGGTGTGAATGTGTGTGTGAATGGTGACAGGATTGGCGCCACACTGCGGCTGCCTCATCCATCCAGGTGGATGCCCTGAATTTCCCTCTGAGATTAATAAAAGTATACAAAATAAAAATATAAATACGTACACAGGACCTCCGCATCACCTCTGTTCCCTTCACCTACATGTCCATTAATGTCCACTCCAATCACTACTTTCTCCCCCGTTGGAACACTCTACAATTTCATCCATCTCACTCCAAAATTCTTCTTTCTCTTCTACCGGACATCCAACTTGTGGGGCATACGCACTGACAACGTTCAACATCACACCTTTGATTTCTAGCTTCAAACTCATGATTCTGTCATTATAACATTAGCTCTTCACAATGCAAGCAGGTACTCTGTGTACTGCTGTGACTGGACACTGTGTATTTTTTGTGTTTTACTGCATACACCCTAATGCTGCCACTCATTTTTGCCACTCTTGTGCTTTGTAGCTGTCATGAGTTCTGTTTGCTGACATCATACACATACCCTCTATTCACACACTGATGCCAGCAGAGATGTCATGCGCAGGCGCTGGCCTGACCCACCAGGAGCAGCTGGGGGTTCAGTGTCTCGCTCAAGGACACTTCGACATGCAGACTGCAGACAGAGCGGGAATCGAACTCCTGACCCTCCAATCAGCAGTCGGCCACACTACCCCTGCACCACAATGCCTGCCTGCAGTCCAGACCTGTCTCCCACTGAAAGTGTGTGGAGCCTCATGAAGCAGAAAATGCGACAGCGGAGACCCTGAACTGTTGAGCAACTGAAGTCGTCCACCAAGCAAGAATGGGAAAGAATTCCACCTGCAAAGCTTCAACAACTGGTGTCCTCAGTTCCTAAACACTTTACTCAGTGTTCTTCAGAGGAAAGGTGATGTAACACAGTGGTGGACGCGACCCTGTCCCAGCTTTGTTGGAACGTGCTGCAGGAATCAAATTCAGAATGAGGGAATATTTGCAACAAAACAAAGTTTATCAAGTTGAACATTAAATGTCTTTGTAGTGAATTCAGTTGAATAATGGTTGAAAAGGATTTTTAAATCACTGTATTTTGTTTTTATTTAGATGCTACACAACATCCCATCTTCATTAGAAGTGGCGTCTGTTGTCCCTTCATCTTGTGCTGAACATTCCGAAGCATGAATGGGTGAGGTCCCACAGGCTCATATTGACATGGTAGGAAGGTGTCAGGATTTATGAGCTTTTAGCAGATATATTTTATTCTGAATACATTTTTCCTTAGAGATTCTAAAATTTATGTTAAGGTCCTTCAAGAAATTGTACAAAATCTGTATAGACTTTAAAGCCAGTTGGACTCACTGTGTCAGGGAGCCTGGTTCTGTTTAACATGGAAACGCACCAGAGCAAAATGGTTCTCCCCATAAAACCACCTACTGTGAATAAAATCACACACATGCTGTCGGCTGCCACAGCAGATCCTGGCTCTGCATGTTTGTGACACGGATTTTACTTCCTGACACCTCTCCACTTACCTGGGCTTGGGACCGGCACGTGGACTACACCGGCTTTGTGATTCCTCCTGTGGCTTCCTGTCCCCATTCTATTTATGCTGAGCACCAAGCTACAAGGTGGAGAAGTCCAATTTTGTGGTCTTTGGTGTGACCTGGCTGGTCCTCGAACCCACAACCTTCTGACTATGGGGCGGATGTTCTACCACCAGACCGGGGGTCAGCAGCCTCTGCTACGCAAAGAGCCGTTCTGAGAGATTTTTCAGCAGCTAAACCTGCATGAAGCCCTGAGACTATGCGGGCCTGAAAACTGAGGCGAGACGGCAGCGTTACCACTGCAAACTGGCAGGACAGCATCACTGTGAAGACGCTTTTCCCCCAGAAAATTCCAACTTTTTAAAAAAAATGTGTGAGGGATTTTCTAATAAATTTGTCACATTTTTTTTTGAAAACTGGCCACTTTTTCAAGTAAAAGTGCAGCCTCTGTTCACATACATTTGTGACATTTTTCCTCATAAAAATTTAAATGCTTTCAGTAAGTTTGTGATTTTTTTCCCCAAAAATTTAGTGATTTTTTTTCTTGCAAAATTGCAAGCATTTTTCTCATAAAATTTCATTTTTCCCTGAAATCTGTCATATTTCTGTCATAAATGGTAACTGGCGTTCACTTGTACAGTTCTTTTTGCCATCTCTGCATGACCAAAGTGCCATACAGATCCTGATAATCTGCTTTTCTAATATTTTTTATATTCTCCCTGATGAAGTTGGTATCCTTTTCCTGCTAAATTTGCAGCATGATTCACATAAATTCATCATAAAAAATTTCAACTGTTCCAGTAATTTTTTCCCTGAGAAATTTTATGACTTTTATTTACAAATTTGATGTGTTTTCCTCATAAAACTGCAAACTTTTCTTCCTAAATTTGTGAGATTTTTTGGCATAAATTTTTAGCTTTACTCATAAGTTTGGTATTTTTCTAGTGAGTGCCCGTTTTTCACTGAAAGTTTGGATTTTGTTTATGTATTTATTGATTTTGGTCAAGGCCTGAAGGAGCCACTGGTTGTGGGCAAAAAAGCCACATGTGGCTAATGAGCTGCGGGTTGCAGACCCCTGCACGAGACCATCACTCTGGTTCTGTTGTGAAGGAACTAAGAACCCAAAGTGAAGGTTCAGACCCAATAGGAGAAGCATCCCAGCACTCACATGACTGCAGTGATGCGTGATCCTGGTGTTAGTCATGTGACACCTGATGTCCTGAAAGCAATAACGTAATGTGTTCATGCTAAAAGGAAGTCACTTTGCAGACAATCCGTCCACTGTGATATGGAAGCTAATGGAAATGACTGTGGCTCCATGCACTTGCTAATTGATGGCTATGAAGATATTCAAATCAAATTAGATTGACATGGCAATACATAATTTTGTTTGTTTTGTAGTGATTCTTTATGTTCATTGAGAGGGTTAGACATCCAGGCTTTGGCATCAGTTTAAACCCTTTCTGTCAGTTTGACCATTATTTTTTCGTTTTATAATGGATTTTTTCCTCTTTTGTGGCAGATGGAAATAAATGGAATGAAAAAGTAACGCCCCGCTCATGTGTTCACTCCTCCAGGTGTTGCATTTCAGAAGCCTGCTATGCAAAAGCATCTCAGGAACTGTTCTGACAGCAACACAACAGTAACTTTCCCATTAACCTGTTCTGAAACACTTAGTGCTTCCCAAAAAGTACGTGAGGAACAGCCCACATCCTTAGGGGTCTCCTGTAAACCTAAAAGCATTTCAGCTCAGAATTTAGATGTGAATTAATTTTAACCACTGACCAAAGAATTCTGCTGTTGATTTGAACACTTGAAAGGTTTTGACGTGGCAGAAATCAGATGGAGTCGTGGTTAAAATTAGTGGAATTCTCTCCAACAGTTCACCACCTCTGCCAGAACATTTCTGCACTTATAAATGATTTGGTGTTCTCATGATTATTTCTTTGGTTTGCAGTAGGACAAACAAGACAGCCAAATCTGCATCATGCTACATGGAACTCTAAAGTGGACTGTTCAAAGTTCTCAGTCCCCTCATATTTTGGTAGCACACCCTTGGGAGGAAGGGTGTGTTACTGTGGACCACTCTTCCTTTGCTCCAAGTCTCTCAGGTTTGACGGCTTCCTTCTCCCAGCTGTTCTCAGCTCTCACAGCTTCTACACTCTCTGGGCTTTAGATCTGCACTCACTGAAGACCACATCACAACTCTCTGGTGCTTCATTTTATTCATTCACCTTTTGAAGTGTGCTTTAGGTCATTTGTGTGTTTTTGTGACCCGCTGGGGAACTACAGATGCAAATTAGCAGTACTGCTAAATCTGGCATCCTTACATGTGTAGTAATGCTCATTAGCATGTAACGTCCTTTTCAAATAAACAAACTAAAAAAAAAAAACTAAACTCAAAACGTACAAAAAAACTGCACCAAACTGACCAAAATATGACATCATTTTTGCACAAATCCTGCTAACTGAATGATTTGACTCAGTTCAGTTCAACTCTATTTATACAGCAGCAATTCACACCAATTGTCAACTGGGAGCAGACTTTGAGAACAGCGGAGAGGAAGAACCTTCACAGCCCTGTTAACAGGAACAAACCTCCATCAGAAACAGGATCAGGGAAGCACAGTCATCTGCTGGGACTGTCTGGGGGTGGGGTGGGGATCAAGAAGAAGAAGAAGAAAAGACCAGATGTGTAGAGAACAGACAACATGACAGGAATTCACAATCTAAGGGAGAGAGCAGACATTTAAGACGCACACTCACCAGCGACCTGACTATCTATCTATAAATGCATGAAATCTGTGTGTGTGTGTGTGTGTGTCCGTCCGTCTGTCTGTCTGTCCCACGCATATATCTTGAACCATTCCTCAGACTAGCCTAAGATTTTATACGTGCTTTGCTGAGGTTACGAGGGCGTGCATCCCTGAGTGTGGAGTCGCTCAGTCAAAGTATGTCATTTTCATCAATAAAAGTTGAGCCACCGCTCTGTCACCGTTCTGTCTCTTCATGCCCTGGCTTCAGGAAGTGTGGGCGGGGTTTTGGATTGACTGCATGCTAACTGAATAATACGCGGCATCACAGCTGTGCTGATTGGATAACACACGGAATCAGGACCAGTCAGTCACCACAGCGCTTTGCAAACAAAGCTGTGAAGTGCTTTGCTGAGGTTACGAGGGCGTGCATCCCCGAATGTGGAGTCGCTCAGTCAAAATATGTAACTCATATCAATAAATGTTTAATCACCGCTCTGCCCAGGCTTCTAGAAGTGTGGGCGGGGTTTTGGATTGACTCCGTACTGATTAGATAATACGTGGCAACACACCAGCGATAACCACAGCGCTCTGTGAGCAAAACAAGGAGGAAAAAAGTGACAAATTTGGCTAGAAAAAGGTAATACTTAAGATTTAATGCTTAAAAAAATTGTACCATAAAGTTGCTGTGATTGTATATGTCTAAAGGATAATTTGGCATGGAGAACACGAGGTGCGTGGGTGTGCTTGGGGGAGGGGGGTGCGCTGGCAGGGACCCGTAGTGCCGCACACGGGTAAAGCAGCAGCCGAGACTCCCGTTAACCAGGCAGGCTGGGCTTGGCTCCCTGTGAAGGACTGCAGTCCGCCGGTTCGGCTGCTGTTTCTCCAACACCGGTGACCGACCGAGCGCTCCACCATCGTTGGTGGGGAGCCACACCCAGCCTGCCTGGTCAGTGGGAGACAGCAGTCCAGACCGCTGCTTCATTGTGGAGCGGAATGGCCAGATCAACTGCATACCATATGTGAACACATACGCAACAACAAGACAACAAGATGCAAAAATGCCCAAATAATGAACTAAATAATTTGTATTTAAATATTTACAGACAAATGGGCAACACTGATGCAACAGCTGCTGTCATGGGCAGCGAGAGCACGCCCCGCCCCTCCCGTCTCACCGTTGTGAATTCATCACTCCACCTGAGGCAGAAGACACACCTGCACCCGCTCATCAGCCAGCGTACTTGAGGAGGCTGTCTCGGCGCATTCTACGCTGGCTTGTCTGGGTATGCTGCCCCACCAAGACAAGCAGGTTTGATACATGGCTAGTTTAGACGCGCTGTCTATTCTCGCCTTCTTCTCCTCCTCAGGTTGCTGCTATCGTGTGGGTGTGTTTCCAGGGCTGCGTGCGCTCTCCTGCCACATCTCCACAAATCCCTCGGCTTTCAACCTCCACCCGGTCAGGCACCATCAGCTCATTTCCCCATCCTACTGGTTCATCTGTTCCCCGCTGGAGTCCTGCTGGTCCTTCCTCAGAACCCCAAGTAAGTGGCGGTTTGGCTCGCCCATTTCCCCTGACTGCGTTCCTCCCCTGACAGCTCCCGTCTTCTCTCCTCAGGCGATTCCTCTGGCGAGTGGCTGTTTCTTTAGCAGTGCGGTCTTTTCCTATTCAATAAATTGTCAAACGTGCCCCTTGTGTGGTTCCTTCCTGTGCTGTTGCATCGTGCACTTAAGCTGTCAATTTATGACAGCTGCAGCCAAATGGGTCGTTGTGCTGTGTATAAAAACGTGCAGGTTAGGTTGATTGGAGACTCTAAAGTGGTCCTAGGAGTGAATGGTGAAGGGGTTGGCGTCATACCGTGGCTGCCTCATCGATCCAGGTGGATGCCCTGAATTTCCCTCTGGGATTAATGAAGTATACAAAATACAAATACAAAAAAAATAATGTTGGGTGTTTTGTACTGATAATATTGCTAAAATATGAAAGAATGTACTACAATGGGTCTCATATTTGTAAACGTGTCCTGTCATAATACTGCATGAGCTCATTGACAAATATAAACTAAATCATAATGGTGACTGAAGAACTCCCATTCCCCACAGTGCAACATACACTATTAAGAAATAGTGGTGTTGGACGATTAAAATTTTTAACCTTGATTAATCTTTTTGAATGTTAAATTAACTCGTTCATCACGTGTTTTCCATACAGACACAGTGTGTCGTGTTCAGGGTCGTCGCCCTGAGCGTGAGTGTCAGCTGTGGGTTAATTGTCCCTTGTTTCCTCTAGCTGGCGGGTTGACCTTCGCTCTTGGCCAGTTCTACAGCCACGTTCCCCACAGCCACGTTCCCCACAGCCATGTTCCCCCTTTACCAGGCGTTCACCGGCATTCGGCTTGCCACACACACACACACACACATACATTCACTTGCACACTCACACACACTCACCCACGCACACATCACTTCATCAGTCACACACCCGTCACCTCAGCTGTGTCCGCTTGCTCCCACTTAAGCTCTCGTATTAATTGAGCTGAGTGCGACCAGTGGACGCGGCTTCCTGGCTCGCTTCCTGGCTCGCTACTGTTGGCTTCCTCTCCTGACTGCACTGTGTTGTTCTCCAGAGCCACTCCGCTCCAACATTTAGGAAGTCATTTCCCTTCCATGCCTTCTCTCTCCGCTCCTCCCTTCCCTGGAGCGTGTTGGGCATTTAATCTTAGCCATGTAGCTGGAGCTGGTTGTCGTGCTAACGCCCTTTGAGACTGTGAACTGAACTTGCATGTATATTCACTCCATTGTAAATAAAGCACGTTACATTACTGCACGTTGGGCTCACTGCTATTTTATATGTTTGCTGCGAATTCACGCAGCGGAACATGACAAGTGTACCTTAAGTTAGTAATTTTTAAGTTTGTCATGCTATTATGAAATGGGAGTGGATAAATTGTCATGATTCGCCCCCTCGGGGCAGGAACAAAAGACCCGAGCGCTGGACTGCTAGTTGTGAGATTTATTAAGGAAAATATAAAGTCCAAATAGTGAGCAAAAATAAACTTAAATTACCCATTATTGTCATTCAACCAGTCATGTACAGTAGAACGAAACTGTGCTTTATCCTATCTACTGTGTTAATCACACACACCCCAAGTGTAGAATCAGAGGGCCACTGCCATGCAAGGCGCTGCCACAGATTTCCCTCCTCCGTTCCATTATTGCTGAGCACCAAGCTGGACGGCAGGAAGTTCCACTTTTATATGGTCTTCAGTATGACCCGGCCAGGATTTGAACCCCTGCCTCCCAGGTGTGGGGCGGATGCTCTACCAACTGAGCCACCACTCCGGTCATCAACTGAAGGGTTCAAGTACGGCAAGAAGATTACAGGAATGTACGTCAGAACAGGGTAGGGGTTCTGATGGAGTAGACAAACATGAGGCACTGACAGTTGAGTGGCAGGGAAAGCATTCTTAAATAAGGCAGGTAATCAAACACAATGAGTGCCATCAGGTGTGGATCCCATGAGTGGGCAGGTGACTTAATTACCGAGCTGAGTGCACAAACGAGGTGAAAAGGGAGGAGGGAGTGTCTAGAAGAGGAGAGCTCATGCCACGGAGACTACACAGAACACCCACACACAGAGAAATAATATATAAACTTGGGAAAACAGGATAACAACAACAATAGAGAGCGTGAGCACGGTGAAACACTGTGCTCCATCTTGTGACACAAATGTGCCTGCTGTCTTCACCTACAGGTTTATTAAAGCTCTCAACATATCCAAAATGACAAAAACTATCCATAATATTCTCCAGAAAATTCTCAAAAGTAGACTGCATGTGCAAACAACAGAATGGCAGGGCTCAATGTCACTGCAGCACAACTCAGCATCCAACCAGCCAGCAGCCACAAATGGAGCAAACATCCACAACTTTTAAGCAGATCAACACAAAACCATGGAACTCGTGTGTCACAACAGACAAAATTTCCCTTTTAGCAGGAAAATTGCAAACATAAACAAACAACTATCTTGCCCGTGATGACACCCCACCGTGCTGCAAAAACGGCGGGGGAGTGAATGGACATTACAAACACGGCTTGAGAATTTAGTTCTCACCAACAGTTGGACCCAAAGCTATGAGGATGAAAACAGGTGAATTTCTGTCTGTGTCAGCTGCTGGAGGTCAGCTACAACCTAGCATGTAGCTACTAGCCAGCTAGCTACCTTCCACAGAAGAAGAACAGCCCAACATCCAGGCGAAGTTTTGGAGGAGGCTGTGACAATTATCCACGTGACAGCTCCGACAGATAACGCTGGGGCGGCTGTGGCACAGGTGTAGTGTGGCCGACTACTGATCGGAGGGTCAGGGGTTCGATTCCTGCTCTGTCTGCGTGTCGAAGTGTCCTTGAGTAAGACACTGAACCTCCAGTTGCTCCTGGTGGGTCAGGCCAGCACCTGTGTACGGCAGCTCTGCCGCCATCAGCGTTTGAATGGGTGGATAGCAGAATCTGTAAAGCGCTTTGGTCATCTAGAGATGAGAAAAAGCGCTATATAAGTGAACGTCATTTACCATAAACTTAAACATGACAGCACTTTGGGGATTTTCATGGCTGTAATCCAGCTTATTTGACTTTGCAATGTCTGCATGGCACGCAGTATCTGCGGCCAGAATGGCTTTAGTAGGGAGAGCCACTCGGCCAAAAAATACTGTTTGCATTTTCTACCTTTAACCGCAATCACAAAATTTGTTGTTGTTAACGGGGGCAAAGCGTTAACGGGCGATTAACACGATAACGCCAATACCACTATTATGAATATGTCATACAAGATCACACAAAAAGTGAATGTTGTTGCTCATGGAACAAAGCTGTGTTCCTGTGTCGCTTCTCAAAGGTGGAACAGGATATTCAGTCATCAATACAGGTTAACTTGCATTCATTTATTTTACTGTATTCTAAACTGAAGGTAATGCTGTACTGTACCTTTATTTTCCACAGTGGGGAGCTATTTGACAAGAGACAGTCCTCACAAGCCAGGGCTGTGCCTGTCTTCTTCTTGGTACATGCTATCAATTAGTCTGCCTAGCTGTGTTGTGCTACTTTCAACATTCATTGCCATATGAATGTTGGGAGTTGGCGGTTGGGAGCTCGGGCGCGGCGTTGGTGAGAGACGGGGGCCACCTGGACCCAGCAGGGCAGTGGCCTGAGTCGGAGCCCAGTTGCGAGGTCCAGCTGAGGAACTACCAGACTGACGGCGGTCGGTGACGGGGCCTAGCGGAGGTGCCACCCAGGCAGACGGCGGCAGGTGGCGGCAATCGACGGCGGTGATCTGCGGAGCTGTGCAGCGTTACTTGGCGGAGGAGCTGCGCAGGAGCTCGGTTGCGGCGGGTCCAGCAGCGGCCGGGCTAGTTGAGGCCTAGCCGGATTCTCTGTTTATTTCTATCCACAGGTCAGTAAAATGCCACCAAAAAAAGAGGAAATGGAAGAAATTAAAAAATCTCTGAACTTTATGTCAGAAGAATTGGCCAAATTGACTAGCCAGCAGGCCAAAATAATAGGCCTAATAGAAGAGGTACAAGCCCTACATTTAATAATAAAAGAAAAAGACAAAAAAATTATGGACCTGGAGCAACACGGGCGTCTTTTGGAGCAACACGGGCGTCTTTTGGAGCAACGCGTCGAGGATCTTGAACAAGGTTCTCGTATTGATGACCTAGTTATAAGTGGACTAGACATCAGATATCAGTCCTACGCCCATGCCACAACAGGACTGAATGGTGAAGATGCACCCATGAGTGAATCAGTGTCCTTAGAAAATCAAGTGCTTCAGTTCCTTAATAATAGAGACATTAAGGTAGAAGCCAATGCAGTCTCAGCCTGTTATGCTCTACCGAAGAAAGATAACAAAACAAAGAAATCAATTGTGATGCGCTTTGTGAACAGAAGGGTAAAGAATGACATACTGAGGCAGGCCAGAAAGCTACAGGGAACTCAAGTTTACCTAAATGAACACCTGACAAAAAAAAAAACGCTGAATTAGCACGGCAGGCACGGATGCTGAAAAAACAAAATAAGATACAGGCAACCTGGACAAGAAATTGGAGAATTTGGATTAAACTAAATGGAACACCTGAGCAAGCAAAAAGTATTATGATCAGAGATGCTACTGACTTAGATAAATACAGATGAACACTGATTAAGAAAATTATGAGTCAATGATAATCCATATTCATACACACGATAAGAATAGTTCTTTTGATACACCATGCCAAAGTACTTTAAAAAAAATAAGCAAAATAAACAAAAACTTATGACCGACTCGAGTAGACATCAATTATCCCCAGCTGGAGGAAGTCATTTGACACAGAATGAGGAAACTCAAACTCTGAAAATATGCCATTATGCTGAACATAAACCACAAGAGATGGAGAATGATATTGATCCTGATAACCACTTTTTCAATAATATTCATAACCACTGTGAATATTACACTGAAAAGCAATTCAAAAGTCAAGTGTAATTAGATGGTAAACTATCAATAATACACTTCAACAGCAGAAATCTTAACAAAAACTTTCCACAGATTCAGGACTATTTAAAACAGCTAGACAGAAAATTTACAGCTATCACAGTCTCTGAAACTTGGCTTAATGAAGAGCAGGCTCCCCTGATGGCAATAGAGGGATATCAGACATTTCATATTAACAGATCTCAAAAAAAGGGTGGTGGTGTTGCACTGTATATTGATGACCTGTATAGGTGTAAGCTTGTAAATGAAATGTCCTTTGCACTACCAGGGATCTTGGAATGTGTTACTGTTGAGATTGACCAAGATAAAACAAAAAATCTAATTATAAGTTGTATATATAGAACGCCTGGAACTTGCATTGAGACATTCAGAGATAAATTAGTCGAGCTGTACAATAATATTACTAGTAAGAAAATGGTAGCAATTTGTGGAGATTTCAATATTGATTTACTGAATCCACATCAACAAAATGTAGTTACAGAGTTCATGAACTCTATGTACAGCATGAGTCTATATCCCACAATAACACATCCCAGTAGAATCACAGTTCACTCTGCTACACTTATTGACAACCTGTTTGTCAATGTTTTCGATAAGAAAATAGAAAGTGGATTATTGATAAATGATATAAGTGACCACTTGCCAACCTTTGCACTTATCCATGGCCACACGGGGCCCAACGCAGAAAAAATTTCAAAATCGTTCAGACACAAATCACCAAACGCAATCAGTTCTTTTAAAGAGGACTTGCTGAAGCAAGACTGGACAGAAGTCTATGTATCAGATGTAAATGAAGCCTATGACACATTTATAAACATTGTAACCACTCTTTATGAAAAAAACTGCCCATTAGTAAAAAAAAAGCTTAAACACAAATTTGCTGATAAGCCATGGTTAACCAAAGGACTACAAAAGGCGTGTAAAAAGAAAAATTTATTATATAAAGCTTTCCTAAAGAAAAGGACAAAAGAAGCAGAGCAGCGGTATAAAACATACAAAAATAAGTTAACATATATAATAAGATGTAGTAAAAGAGACTATTACAGTAAAGAACTGGTGAAAAACAGAGACAATATTAAAAATACATGGACAATACTCAACAGTATCCTTGGAAATAAAAGCAGAAATACAAGCTACCCAACTAATATTCCAAAAAATAATAAAACGACTCAGAGTGTGAATATAGCTTCACCTGCAGATGAATTTAATAATTTTTTTGTTAACATTGGACCTAAACTGGCCCGAGAAATACCCACTACGGTGCCAACAGGTGATACAATATGCAATAACACTGCTGTAAAAGACTCCATCTTCATAAAGAACACAGACGAAAGAGAGGTCATTGAAATTGTTAAATCGTTCAAAAGTAAAACATCTACTGACTGCGATGGTATCGACATGCTACTAGTCAAAACTGTTATCGAATGCATAGTAAAACCACTGACGTATATCTGTAACCTGTCTCTCCAATCAGGTATATTTCCCAATGCAATGAAAATAGCTAAAGTAATTCCGATATACAAGACGGGCGACAGAGGGGAATTCTCAAACTATAGACCAATTTCACTATTACCGCAATTTTCCAAGATACTTGAAAAAATATTCTATGAGAGAATTGACAACTTCATACTGAAGAATGATTTATTGCGTGAGCAGCAATATGGGTTCAGACACAAGAGGACAACTGCATTTGCTCTAATGGAATTTACAGAAAAAATATCAACAGCCATTGAAAATAAAGAGTATTCAGTTGGAGTATTCCTAGATCTTAAAAAAGCATTTGATACAGTAGATCATAATTTATTATTAAAGAAACTACAAAATTGTGGTATTAGAGGGGTAGCACTGTCCTGGTTAAGTAGTTACTTGAAGAATAGATATCAGTATGTATGTGCTAGCAACAAAAACTCAGAGTTACTGAAGGTCACCTGTGGAGTCCCACAGGGTTCAGTTTTGGGACCATTATTATTCAATATGTATATAAACGATATATGTAAAGTTTCAGAAAAAATGGACTTAATATTGTTTGCCGATGACACTAATCTGCTATGCAGTGGAAACAATTTGGAACAACTTCTGGATACACTCGGAAAGGAATTAGGAAAGCTTAAACTGTGGTTTGATTCAAACAAATTAACGCTCAATTTAAGTAAGACAAAATTTATAGTCTTTAACAACCATCACAACAACCCAGTACCCAAACTCAGTGTAAATGGTGTAGAGATTGAAAGGGTATCTGAAACTAAATTCCTTGGAGTAATAATTGATAACAAACTGTGTTGGAAGTCACATATTAATTATATTAAAGGTAAAGTATCCAAATCAATTGCAATATTACACAGAGTGAAATATTTGCTGAATCAACCCACACTATACACCTTGTATCATTCATTAATACTCCCATACATGACATATTGTAATGAAGTATGGGGAAATACATATAAAACAAACATATATCCACTCTTTATGCTTCAGAAGAGAGCTATTAGAATAATAAACAAAGCAGCTTACAGGGAACCAACAAACCCACTTTTTCTTAAACAAAAAATCAAGTTGAAAGATCTGGTTGACTTTAAAACCGCAATAATAATGTTCAAAGTGAAGAATTTATCACTGCCTGCAAATATCCAAAAGTTGTTCCAAACAAGGGAGAAACGATATCACTTCAGAGGAACATGTATATTTCAAAAGCCTACAGTGAGAACTACCACCAAGCAACACTGTATTTCAGTGCAAGGTGTCAGATTATGGAACGATTTTGGACCTGAATTAAAATCATGTACAACGCTTGGACAATTTAAACAAAAACTAAAGGAAGAAATACTCCAAACATATATACAAGACGACATGTAAAATCACATAAGGATTGTCATATCCAGCCTGTGTTGTGTTGTAGCTTAGTTTTTTTTTTGTTTGTTTTTTTTCCTCTGTGACATTTTGTCTTAGATTTGTTTTTGAATAGTAACCGCTTAACTTAGCTTAGCTTAGTTTTCTTTTCTTTTTTTTCTCTCAGTCACATTTTGTCTTAGCTTTGTTATAAATTGTAATCGCTCTTGTCTTGTTTTCTCTTTTTTCTCCTTTGAATTCTTGGATGGAATATGGGTGGGCAATATAAGCTGCGGCTTCAGCCATCACCCATTTCGGATAACTCACGTGGAATTGTATAGTAGAAGGAGTCTTTGTCTAATTTGACCTTGTTGTTATATTATACAGTTTCTTTTAACCTGTACTGTACTATCCGAAATAAAAATTCATTCATTCATTCATTCATTCATTCATATAGTTTCTATTAAAGCCTCATGACCTAATACATACTTTTTATTCTTTACTCTATCTGATGATACCAAGAAGAAGCCATCAAAGTGAAAGTAAACCAGATGGATGTCTTGTTTTTCTTATTTCAGACAAGAATAAAAAGATGTTTGTACCTTTACATATTTCGACTGTTGACTGCAGCCTTTCTCAGAAGCGACAGCTGATTGCTGTGAAGTGTCATTTATCAGCCGTTTTTCCTAGGCGGGGCCAGCCCAGCAGAACTGTCAGATCCACTGGGCTGGCCCCGCCCTCCGCTGTGCGATGGTCTCTGGAGAATACAGTCCCAGGTGTGAGAAAGCATAAATGTCCCCTCATCCCTATTCATGCTGTCTTGAAAAGACACAACATCCACCCAAGTGAAGGACACTCTCCAGGGAGTAGGTGTATCAGTTTCTATGACTTCCTGAGAGCAAATACAGACAGCTCCTCACAAGGTGCAAACCATTATTGCAAGCCCTTCTATTCCCCGCGGGAGTTTGCTTCTTTCATAATGATCGCTGTGTACGCCCCTCCCGACGCGGACACGCGCGAAGCTCAGCGCGTGCTCGCGGATCACATTCAACACACAGAGCGGAGTTTTCCAGACTCGCTGATTATTGTGGCTGGCGACTTTAATCAGTGCAATCTGAGCCACGATCTCCCCCGCTACAAACAGTTTATTAAATGCCCCACCAGAGGATTAAACACACTGGATCACTGTTACACCACAGTGAAAGACGCATATCACGCTGTTCCTCGAGCTGCGCTGGGATTATCTGATCACGTGATGGTTCACCTCATTCCCACATACAGACAGAGATTGAAGCTCACTAAACCTGTCGTGAGCACTACGAAGATACGGACCAGTGATGCTGAGGAGAAGCTGGAAACGTGCATGGAAATATCTGACTGGGGCATGTTTAAAGGAGCCACGCATGATCTGGATGAGTACACGGACACTGTGAACTCATATATCCACTTTTGTGAAGAGAACATTCTTCCATCACGCACCAGGGTGAGTTACTCTAATGACAAACCCTGGTTCACAGCTAAGCTCAGACAGATCAGGAAGGAGAAGGAAGCAGTGCTGAAAAGTGGAGACAGGGACTGCTACAGGGAGGTTAAATACCGGTTTAACAGAGAGCTGAAGAGGGCTAAATCTCTATACTCAGAGAGACTCCAGCAGCAGTTCACTGCTAATGATTCGGCTTCCGTGTGGAGAGGACTGAGGCAAATCACCAACTATCGACCTCAGGCTCCTAAAGGTCAGGATGACAAAGCCCTTTGTCAGAGACTGTCCCAACACTATGCCCGTTTTGACACCTCGTCATCTGTGTCCAACTCCCCCCCTCCCTCCAGCTCCACAGCCTCCACATTCCCTACTTCATTTAAGGCACCCCCCCTCCTCCCCCCCTCCCCTTATCATCAGTGAGCAGGATGTGCTCAAACAGTTCTCCAGACTGAACCCGCACAAGGCCCCCGGCCCAGACGGCGTGTCTCCCTCCACCCTGAGACTCTGTGCGAAACAGCTGGCTCCTGTATTCACAGACATTTTTAACACCTCCCTTAAGTTATGCCACGTGCCATCCTGCCTCAAATCCTCCACCATCATCCCTGTCCCCAAGAAGCCACGGATCACTGGACTTAATGACTACAGACCTGTAGCGCTCACCTCTGTAGTCATGAAGTCCTTTGAGCGCCTGGTCCTGTCCCACCTCAAGTCCATCACCACCCCTCTCCTGGACCCGCTGCAGTTTGCCTACCGAGCCAACAGGTCTGTAGACGATGCAGTCAACCTGGCCCTCCACTCCATCCTGCAGCACCTGGACTCCCCGGGAACCTACGCCAGGATCCTGTTTGTGGACTTCAGCTCCGCATTCAACACCATCCGCCCCGCTCTGCTCCGGGACAAGCTGTCCCTGCTCAACGTGCCTGACTCCCTCTGCAGGTGGATCATCGACTTCCTGACGGACCGGAGGCAGCATGTGCGGCTGGGAAAGACTGTCTCAGACTATACTAGCATCAGCACCGGATCACCCCAGGGCTGTGTACTTTCCCCCCTACTCTTCTCCCTTTACACCAACTCCTGCACCTCCAGCCACCAGTCTGTCAAGTTGATCAAGTTTGCGGACGACACCACCCTCATCGGGCTCATCTCCAACGGCGACGAGTCCGCCTACAGGAGAGAGGTGGCCCAGCTGGCGTCCTGGTGCAACAATAACAACCTGCAGCTGAACGCTCTGAAGACAGTGGAGATGATTGTAGACTTCAGGAAAGTCACTACTCCTCTGCCCCCCCTCACCCTCTCAGGCTCTCCCATCACCACTGCTGATTCCTTCCGCTTCCTAGGCACTACCATCACCAGGGACCTCAAATGGGAGCCGACCATCAGCTCACTCATCAAAAAAGCCCAGCAGAGGATGTTCTTCCTGCGGCAGCTGAGGAAGCTCAAGCTACCCACCAAGATGTTAGTGCAGTTCTACACAGCCATCATCGAGTCCATCCTCACCACCTCCATAACCGTGTGGTACGCAGGAGCCACTGCCAGGGACAGACTAAGGCTGCAGCGCGTCGTGCGCACTGCTGAGAAGGTGATCGGCTGCAAGCTCCCATCTCTCCAGGATCTGTACATCTCCAGGACCCGGAGGCGTGCTGGCCGGATCATAGCCGATCCCTCACACCCTGGTCACGTACTGTTTGCCCCCCTCCCCTCTGGTAGAAGACTTCGGTCCATCCAGACTAAAACCTCCCGTCACATAAACAGCTTCTTCCCCTCTGCCATCAGACTGCTGAACACTAAGTGACTCTCATGCACCATGTACAGCAGCTCAACCAGACTCATGTCAATCATCACTGTTTTCTTCCTGCATTACCGACTGCACTATATAGTTCTCCACAGTATCTGCTGCTGGCTAATATATATTTTAACTGTTGACCAGTATCACTTAATCTTATCCTACACTTTATTACATGTATAGTTTATTTCTCTTATCTTATCATGTTTAATGTTGCAGCATTGTACCGAGACAAATTCCTAGTTTGTGTACTACATGAACAATGGCAATAAACCTGATTCTGATTCTGATTCTGATTCATTAACCAGCCTCAAAAATAGAAAGGCCAAATGAGACTGCCAAAAACCAGCTAAAGGCAGAGTCCCTGCCGGTGCTGCTCAAACAGCTACACCGTATAATTGATCTGTTTCTTGGCCCCATCACTGCACCCTACAATCATTTCTCTGTGATTTCAACCTATTTTTCATGTATTTTACTTTGCTGTGCTGTGTCATGGTTGAAACTGTCAAATTTATTTTATTTCTATTTAACCTTTATTTGTACAGGATAGTTCCATTGAGAGGAAACCTCTCTTTTTCACGGACGCCCTGTTCACATTCACACCAGGAAGCTGCCCAGTACAACCACAGACTGACCTGTGGCCTCTGAGCAGCTCCACTGGAGCAGTTGGGGTTAAGGACCTTGCTCAAGGGCACCACAGTGGGGTTGAGGAGGGTGGTGCACACACTGCTATGTTATCTGTCCCACCCAGATCTGATCCTGCCGGTCCATGCATCGAACCTGGGACCCTCCACTCAGCAGTCTACATCCCTAACCATTAGCCCACCACTGCCCCAGATGACATCACCAACAAATCCTCCACAAACTGATGGTTCTTGCCCCCATAATAGAGAGAGGACCAGATACGGGACCAGCTCTTATCAAGTTCCGGTATCCTAAAACTGGTTCCTGTAGTGGAAAGGGGCTGTGAGCTCCCTCCTGATTATTGCAACTTTGTGCCGGCCGTGCAGCCGGCTTGTTAAAGCGGCTCTTTTTTCCCCTGTTTTTTTCTGTCTGCACAGATTAGTCCTTATAAAAGTGTTATCTGACACTTACACATCTATTTTGAAACTTATGTGTTTGCGTTCTATTTATTGAAAAAGAATATTTTTGTACAGACATGGACAAAATTGTTGGTACCCCTCTGTTAATGAAAGAAAAACCCTCAATGGTCTCAGAAATAACTTGAATCTGACAAAAGTGGTAATAAATAAAAATGCTATGAAAATTAACCAATGAAAATCAGACAATGCTTTTGAATTGTGGTTCAACAGAATTATTTTAAAAAACAAACTCATGAAACAGGCCTGGACACAAATGATGGTACCCTTAACTTAATATTTTGTTGCACAACCTTTTGAGGCAATCGCTGCAATCAAACGATTTCTGTAACTGTCAGTGAGACTTCTGCACCTCTCAGCAGGTATTCTGGTCCACTCCTCATGAGCAAACTGCTCCAGTTGTCTCAGGTTTGAAGGGTGCCTTCTCCAGACGGCATGTTTCAGCTCCTTCCACAGATGTTCAATAGGATTTAGATCAGGGCTCATAGAAGGCCACTTTAGAATAGTCCAATGTTTGGCTCTTAGCCATTCTTGGGTGTTTTTAGCTGTGTGTTTTGGATCATTATCCTGTTGCAAGACCCATGACCTGTGACTGAGACCAAGCTGCCTGACACTGGGCAGCACATTTCTCTCTAGAATACCTTGATAGTCTTGAGATTTCATTGTACCCTGCACACATTCAAGACACCCTGTGCCAGATGCAGCAAAGTAGCCCCAGAACATAACAGACCCTCCTCCATGTTTCACAGTAGGGACAGTGTTCTTTTCTTGGTATGCTTCATTTTTGCATCTGTGACCATAGAGCTGATGTGCCTTGCCAAAAAGTTCCAGTTTTGTCTCGTCTGTCCATAGGACATTCTCCCAGAAGCTTTGTGGCTTGTCAACATGGAGTTTGGCAAATTCCAGTCTGCCTTTTTTATGATTTGTTTTCAACAGTGGTGTCCTCCTTGGTCGTCTCCCATGAAGTCCACTTTGGCTCAAACAACGACGGATGGTGCGATCTGGCACTGATGTACCTTGACCTTGGAGTTCACCATGAATGTGTTTAGAGGTTGTTCTGGGCTCTTTTGTTACCATTCGTATTCTCCGTCTCCTCCTGCGGCCACGTCCAGGGAGGTTGGCTACAGTCCCGTGGATCTTAAATTTCTGAATAATATGTGCAACTGTAGTCACAGGAACATCAAGCTGCTTGGAGATGGTCTTATAGCCTTTACCTTTAACATGCTTGTCTATAATTTTCTTTCTAATCTCCTGAGACAACTCTCTCCTTTGCTTCCTCTGGTCCATGTTTAGTGTGGAACACACCATGTCACCAAACAGCACAGTGACTACTTGTCACCCTTTAAATAGGCCGACTGACTGATTACAAGTTTGTAGACACCTGTGATGTTAATTAGAGGACACATCTTGGTTGAACATGTCCCTATGGTCACATTATTTTCAATCTTTTCTAGGGGTACCATCATTTTTGTCCAGGCCTGTTTCATGAGTTTGTTTTTTAAAATAATTCTGTTGAACCACAATTCAAAAGCATTGTCTGATTTTCATTGGTTAATTTTCATAGCATTTTTATTTATTACCACTTTTGTCAGATTCAAGTTATTTCTGTGACCATTGTGGGTTTTTCTTTCATTAACAGAGGGGTACCAAAAATTTTGTCCACGTCTGTAATTAAGTGGGTGTTTTAAACAGCAAAATGGAAATCTCTGCCTGATGACAGGGGCGGACTTAGTCCATTTGGGGTCTAAGGCAAAGACAGAAATGGGACCTTACTTTTTCTTTGTTCTGCACTTTCTTTTCTCTTTTTTGGGTATGACTTAAATTTTCATGTTATTGATTTTAAAATTGTAACGGGACAGGCACTATATAAGCACTAGCTTCAGCCTACACCCTTTCAGTTGTTCTTATGTGTCCTACATATTTTTGTTTTGATTGTATGTTCATTACCGAATAAAATTCACATTCATTCATTCATTCAGGCCTTAATGACATCCTACCTGAAACTTATTGTCCTCAGAAGTCTTCAGATGATGATGACATCATTCAGGTATCAGGAATTACAGCTGTAGAAAAATAAAGAGGCTTAAAATGACACTATATGAGGAAAAAAGGCCAAAGCTACAAGAAAAAACTGCAGATTACTGAGAAAGTCATAAAATTTTGTGTAAAATGCCATTTAGAAGAATTCATTCATTCATTCATCCATCTTCTTCCACTTAATCCTTTTCGGGTCGTGGGGGGGCTGGAGCCTATCCCAGTATCTTTTGGGTGAGAGGCAGGGTCCACCCTGGACAGATCGCCAGTCCATCGCAGGGCCAACACAGAGACAGACAACCACTCACTCTCACAGTCACACCTAAGGACAATTTAGAATCCCCAATTTGATGCCAGTTAACCTAACTTGCATGTTTTTGGCATGTGGGAGGAAACCGGAGAAATCCCGGAGTAAACCCACGCAGACATGGGGAGAACATGCAAACTCCACACAGATCACTGTTGGTCGGGGGCTGGGATTGAACCCAGGATCCCCCGGCCAAAGGTGAGTCGCTGTGCTGCCACAGTGCTAACCACTCCGCCACCGCGCCACCCCCATTCAGAAGAATGAAGATGAAAATTTACATGGAAAAAAGTAAACAAATAATTGCATTGGTTTTTGAAAAAAATATCTTCAAGCCAACTGCAATATTGTTTGTGGTGGTGGTGGTAGCGGTTGGGGGGGGGGGGTAACAGTTTGCACATTTGCAGTTCAAGTAACTTGATTATCTGGTGACATCCTGTTTTTATATTGAAGTGGATTACTAAGCTCAAATCTTAGCAAATGCATTAAATGTAGACTCTTGTGTCTTATTAAAGAAAACAACAATAATTCACATGGAAGATCTGCTGTTTGTTGACACATCCCCACATCTGCCAGCAGGTCCTGTTCACAGTCTGCTACTGGTCCAGTTTGCAGAGGCATCCATTGTGCTCCCTCCTCTAGACTATGGAGACACTAGGAAGAATATATCACACAAAAAATTAGGATAAGTGTAGAGGAGCTTGAAATAACGAGGCGATGTGATTCATAAACCAAAGTTTATTATCAGCTCCTCTAACAAGTCTCATCTAGGTGCAGCAGCAGAAGAAGTAAGAGAGCGAACACCTTCGGCTCTACGAACTTAAACTCACACATAACAAAAGACATGCATATCAAAAGCTGACATCCCTCATTATGTTAATCCCCCCATTGTCTTCGTACTCCTCCTCCTGGCCCTGGGGGGTCAGGGCAACCCATCCGGTCTCCACCGCAGTGCATTGGATGCTCTTTAATCTTCACTGGCGGTTGAGACTCTTTGTCCTGTTCTGAGGTGTGAAGTCGCCTTACATATGTAATCACCAAACACTCTCACATGCTTAAACATATGTAGGTTATGGAATATATGATTAATATAGTCCACAGCCCCCCCCCCAAATGACTAAGAAAAAGACAATAGAAAAATTCACAGTTTAAGATAATTATTATGACATACTAACTGTTACACCTCTTGCCACAGAAGAAACTTTCCAGCAGCCATGCTCCTAAGAGAGTTCAGTGGTAATCATAACAGCATAGGAAAATCATAAGTCAGTCCTAAACTGTTACAGCACAATTAGTGAACAACTGTTGAGTAGTTTGCTTCAGTCCTTGTGCCGTCTGGGTTTTAATCTTCTCCCGAATCTGCTGTGGGTCCGCTTGGGCGTCCTGCTGGGACCTTCCTGTAAGGAATCTGCAGCTTGGGGAGGAGAGTGATTATTTGTTCCCTGCAGGGGGGCTGAGTCTTTTCTCTTGGGGGGTCTACCCCGCCGAGGTGCTCTCGCCAACCGTGCAGGCTCGTCTCTCAACAGGAAGGCAGGTTTAAGTCTGTCAATGCTGACTGTTTCTTTTCTATCCCCAAAATCAAGCACGAAGTGTTTATCACCAGGTTCCAGCACTCTGAATGGCCCATCGTATGGTGGGCGGAAAGTTGGTTTTAAAGCTTCATGCCTAACAAAAACGAATTCAGCGTTTTTCAAAGCTTGGGGGACAAAAACCCGTGGAAAAGAGTGATGTGCCGGCCCGGGGAGAGAGTCCAGTCCGCTGCTGCCTAAAAACCTCGGGGCTGGAAGATGCCCTGGCTCTGGGTTCTCTGGTAAAAATTCACCTGGGAGCCTGAGAGGTTGTGCAAAAACTAATTCTGCTGGAGAGGCGTCTAGATCCTCTTTGGGCGCAGCACGCAACCCCAATAAAACCCAGGGAAGTTTATTTACCCAATTTGTATCCGTTAGTGAGGCTCTGAGGGCGGCCTTTAAAGATCTGTGAAAACACTCACATAACCCATTAGCCTGAGGGTGATAAGCGGTGGTGCGGTGAATTGTTGCCCCTAAGCTGCTGGACATGGCTGACCAAAGCTCCGAGACAAATTGAGGCCCCCTATCGGACGTGATGTCCGATGGGACACCGAAACGTGCCACCCAGTTTGTCAAAAAAACGTGAGCGACTTCCTCCGCTGTGGTTGACGCCAGAGGGACTGCCTCTGGCCAGCACGTGGTGCGGTCTATCATTGTTAACAGGTGTGTGAAACCTTGGGAGGAAGGTAGTGGTCCCACGAGGTCGACATGAACGTGGTCGAACCTTCTAGCAGGGATTTTAAAAGGCTCCAGAGGGGCTTTTGTGTGTTTGTGTACTTTGGCGCGCTGACAAGAAATGCAAGTCTTTGCCCATTCTTTTACGTTTTTGCGCAGGCCAGGCCACACAAACTTTTCGGCAACCATTTTAACTGAAGCGCGCACACCTGGGTGCGCGAGGGAGTGAATCGAGTTGAAAATACGGCGGCGCCATGCAGCTGGAACTAACGGGCGAGGTCGTCTGGTTGAGATGTCGCATATTAGGGGGGGCACACCGTCGCGTAAACCCCTTTTCTCCAGCCTTAACCCTGTTGGTCCAGACAGGAGTGCGCGCACGTCCGCGTCACTACTTTGTTCCTCTGCCATGGCTGCATAATCTATCCCTGCATGGATTGGGGCTGCGTATGTGTCCGCGTTGGTGAAGAGTTCCGCGGCTGAGGTAGAATAATCTGTCACCTCGCGCTCTAGCGATGTCACAGCGCGAGAGAGGCAGTCTGCTACCACGTTAAGTTTGCCTGCCACATGTCGAATGTCTGTGGTGAACTCTGAAATCGCAGCTAGCTGTCTTTGTTGCCTGCCTGACCACGGTTCGGAAATTTTAGCCATAGCAAAGGTGAGCGGTGTGTGGTCTACAAAAGCCGTAAAACGCCGCCCCTCTAACCAAAACTGGAAGTGGCGGATGGATAAATGGAGCGCTAGTAGCTCTCTGTCAAAAGTGCTGTATTTACGCTCAGTTTGGTTTAGCGATTTGCTGAAGAATGCCAAAGGTTGCCAGATTCCGCTGACATGTTGTTCTACAACTGCCCCTATGGCCAGGTCTGAAGCGTCTGTGGTTAGCGCAATGCGAGCCGAGGGATCGGGGTGAACCAACAATGTGGCATTAGCTAGGGCGCTTTTTACTTCCGCGAAGGCGTGTTCGCACTCCGGGGTCCATTCGACCGCGTTGGAAGGTTTTTGTTTTCTGAGCGCGTCATATAGGGGCTGCATGAGCTGAGCTGCGTGGGGGAGGAAGCGGTTGTAAAAATTAACCATGCCCAAAAATTCTTGCAGCGATTTGACCGTTTGTGGCCGTGGGAAACTTTTTACTGCGTGAACTTTGTCTGGAAGTGGGACTGCCCCCTTCGGAGAAACTCTGTGTCCTAAAAATTACAGCCGTTTTAAAAGCCTGCGGTACATGGCCTAAAGTTAATGAAGAATTGATTATATGAAGAATAAAGCTACCAATAAGTGGGAAGACTTCTTTAAATAACCTGGTAGGAATAGGGTCTAAAAGACAAGTTGAAGGTTTGGATGAGGAAACTATTTTGTCTAACTCACAAAGGTCGATTGGAGTAAACTCATCAAGACAGACATCAATAGAAGGAGTTGTAGTAGTTACAGTATTTAAGTTAACTGTGGGAAGAATCTGATTGATTTTATCTCTGATGGATGAAATTTTATTATTGAAAAAGTTCATAAAGTCCTGACTAGTAAGCTCTAAGGGGATGCTAGGATTGACAGAGTCCTGACTCTTTGTCAACCTGGCTACAGTACTGAAAAGAAACCTGGGATTATTCTTGTTCTCTTCTATTAATGCAGAGTAATAACTCGTTCTAGCTTTTCTAAGAGATTTTTTATAAATTAAAAGATGATTTCTCCAAGCTAAATAGATTTCATCTAAATTAGTAGAGCGCCATTTTCTTTCTAATTGACGAGTCTTCTGTTTTAAGCTACAAGTTTCTGTGTTGAACCAAGGAGTTAAAAATCTCTGATTAGACTTTTTCTTTTTTAAGGGGGCCACCAGGTCTAGAGCCTGATGCAGAGAAGCTGAAACACTATCCACCATGTTATCAATTACAGAAGGAGCAAGCTGTCTATAGCTTATTTCCGTTGTGTTGACACATGGCATAGAGGAAACAATCTGCATAAATTTGGAAACAGCATCATCTGAGAGGCATCTACTGTAATAATATTTTTCTTTAGGAGCCAAATAATCAGAAATAGTAAAATCAAAAGTTAACAGACAATGGTCTGACAGTACAGGGTTATGAGGAGACACTACAAGATTTTCTATTTCTATGCCATATGTCAGAACAAGGTCCAATGTATGGTGGAGGTAATGAGTAGAATTTCCTACTTTCTGACCCTCCCTTAGTTATGCTGCTAATAGGTTTAGTCAGCCGGGGGACCTCCAGTAATGCACTGGGCCTCACTCCTTTCCTCACTCTCTATGAAATATTTTTTTTTTGCTGGTCATTAACATTTGTTTGTTCTCTCCCATAGATTGAGTCCCCATCGTGCTGTTTGCTCTCTACATGTCTGTTCTTTTCTTCTTCTCTATCCCCTCACCCCCCAGCCAGTCGCAGCAGATGACTGCCCCTCCCTGAGCCTGGTTCTGCTGGAGGTTTCTTCCTGTTAAAAGGGAGTTTTTCCTCTCCACCGTCGCCAAGTGCTTGCTCACAGGGGATCGCCTGATTGCTGGGGTCTTTCTGCAACTGTGGGGGTTCCCTCTACAGTTGATAGTGCTATGAGATGACTGTTGTTGTGAAATGGCGCTATATAAATAAAGCTGAATTGAATTGAATTAAAAAAATCAATTTGTGACACGCCGAATTTGCATTTGGCTGGATTGATTATTAACCCGTGCTCTTCTAGTCTCTGAAAAACCATAGTGAGATGCTGCTCGTGTTCTTCCTCAGACGAGCTGGCTACCAGCATATCGTCGAGGTAGACCAACACGAAAGGGAGATTGCGTAATACCGCGTCCATCATCCGCTGAAAGGTTTGAGCAGCGCCTTTGAGGCCGAAAGGTATCCGCAAAAATTCAAAAAGACCGAAGGGGGTTATTACAGCTGTTTTAGGAATGTCCTCTGCTCGAACGGGGATTTGGTGGTAGCCGCGGACCAGGTCTATTTTTGAAAAAATGCGCGCACCCGCCAGATGTAGTGAAAAATCTTGAATGTGAGGAATTGGGTAGCGGTCATGCGCTGTCGCATTGTTTAATCTGCGGTAATCGCCGCACGGCCTCCAAGAACCGTCGGATTTCGGGACCATGTGAAGTGGTGACGCCCAGGGGCTTTTTGAGCGTCTGATAATGCCTAATTTTTCAAGGGTGGTGAACTCGTCCCGAGCTATGGCGAGCTTGGCCGCGTCTAAGCGCCGAGCTTTGGCTAATACGGGTGGGCCCGTTGTGGGAATAAAGTGTTCGACCCCGTGTTTAGCCACTGTGGCTGAGAATTTGGGAATTGTGAGTGCTGGAAATTGGGTGAGGAGTTGATCAAACTTACCTCCTGCTGTGGAGACGCTAGCCTGCACGGGTGGTGGAGAAAGTCGAGCTGAGCAGGGAATAGAAGCAAAGGACAGTGCATTAACCAAGCGTCTGTTCGCTAGATCAACTAATAACCCATGTGCACACAAAAAATCTGCGCCCAACAAGTTAAAACTCACCGCCACTACAACAAATGTCCATCTGTAGTTGCGGCCATGGATGCAGCGGTGCAGGCTCTTTTCGCCAAAAGTGTCGATGATGGAGCCGTTGGCTGCCACCGCTCCATTGCCCCGGGGGCCCATGGCCCGGTCTGCTTGGGAGGGCATGACAAAACTTAGTTGAGCTCCCGTGTCGATAAGGAACCGCTTGCCAGTGTGTCCGTCCGTCACATATAAAAGCTTGCTTTTTTCGCCGAGAACCGCCGCTGTTAACGGCTATCGGCTTCGGCGTTTTCCCGAAATTGTGAATTTGCAGGGGGGAACGGATTTGTAAGCCTTCTCGGCGAAGCGGTGGTGGTAATAACAAACGTCGCTCCGTCTGTTGCGTCCTGGCCGTGTCGCTGTTACCGCGGGCTGATTCTGCTCAGTGATTTGTGGCTCCTTGTGGCTCTGGACATCAGCGTTGAGGTCTGCGGATACTGCTGTGGGTGTCTGCTCCTTGCAGGCGTTGACGAGCCGTTGAGCTTCGTGAGCCAGCGTGCGGAAGTGTTGCTGGGTGCTGCATCGCATGTTGGCCAGCGTCCCTCTCATGTGTGGCGGCAGCGTACTGAGGAATATGAAATGGAAGAGGAAGTTGTCATTGTCCTCTTCTTTAAGTTGCAGCAAGTCCTCCATGAGGGCCTTGGGTCTGCATCCTCTGTGGCCGTAGACCGCCAGGATCCTCTCGGCTCTCTCCTCGGCTGAGGGGACGTAATTTGCCACGATGGTCGCTTTCAGTTCTTCATATTTGTCCTGGGCCGGCGGCCGTTGGATTATGCTCCGCGCACATCTTGAAGTGGTGGCGTTGAGTTTGGCGACGATGTGATAGAACTTTGTATCATCAGCCATGATGCCCACAAGTGCAAACTGGGCTTCAGCTTGCTGAAACCACGAGACAGGGTCTTCCTGCCAGAAGTTCGGCAGGTTGACGGTGACGGCGTTTGTGTGGACCGTCACTGATGTGTCCGCAGGGTGAGAGTGCCTTGCTTCGGCTCTCTCCGCGGCGCTGGTGCTCGGTTGAGCCCTCTCTATCACTTCTGCCGTGGGGGAACGTTGTCCATCTGTTCCCCTGTCTGCATGGGCGCCGGCGTCTGCCTGGGTCGCCACAGATGAGTCGATCGCGGGGAAACGCCTCTGGTCCATTCTCGCGTCAGGGTCACCAGTGTAGAGGAGCTTGAAATAACGAGGCGATGTGATTCATAAACCAAAGTTTATTATCAGCTCCTCTAACAAGTCTCATCTAGGTGCAGCAGCAGAAGAAGTAAGAGAGCGAACACCTTCAGCTCTACGAACTTAAACTCGCACATAACAAAAGACATGCATATCAAAAGCTGACATCCCTCATTATGTTAATCCCCCCATTGTCTTCGTACTCCTCCTCCTGGCCCTGGGGGGTCAGGGCAACCCATCCGGTCTCCACCGCAGTGCCTTGGATGCTCTTTAATCTTCACTGGCGGTTGAGACTCTTTGTCCTGTTCTGAGGTGTGAAGTCGCCTTACATATGTAATCACCAAACACTCTCACATGCTTGAACATATGTTGGTTATGGAATATATGATTAATATAGACCACAATAAGCACAAAAAATATTAAAGAGGCCCTCTTTGAACTAAATAGCAATGCTCTTTGTCAGGTGCTTAGGCCATAATGATGGGTCATCTTCAAGAACAAACTGGTCAGACTGGTGGTCTATAGTTCCCGCATCATTTCCTCCTCTGTGAAGGGTTGCCGGTGACACAGCAGGCGTGTCGTTTAAGCAACATGGGCTAGCAGCCGCGGTACTGTCTACAATGGATACAGGTCAAGTGGACCCCTGACCAAGTGAGTACCCCAAGTGGACCCCAGGATCCAGTCTGTACATGTACAAGTACATTTTCAATCCAGTGATTTACAAACTGATTCATAATTTTCCAAAGCCTCATTCAGAACATTATAGTCCCACATAGTTATTCTGTGGATTTTCATCTGGCCAGTGAGCCAGCTGTGACGAGCAGCAGTGGTGGAAAAGAGAAGCCTTATGAAACCAAAAACGGAGACAAAATATTCTCTGGGTCTTTTAATACATACACTGTATGGGTATACACTGTATATATTCTTTTACACTTCTTGGTGACTATAATGTTCTGAATGAGGCTTCAGGAAATTATGAATCACTTTATGAATCACTGGATTGAAAATGTACTTGTACATGTACGATCCTGGGGTCCACCTGACCTGATCCCTCCTGCAGTCACGCTGCTGATGCTGCTACAGTTGCTGTGAACAAAAGAATAAGTCACATCAGAATCAGAATCAGAATCAGAATAAACTTTATTGCCAAGCATGTAAAAAACACACGAGGAATTTGACTTGACATTGGTGCACGTGCAAGCGCGACACAACGACACACACATCTGCTCTGTCACACGTTTTAACCCCTTGCACTCCGGTCAATTTTCCTAAAAACGCCAAAAAATAATGTGCCCAAAGTAAATCAAAGGCTGTTATTCAACCTTTTGCAGCATCTTCATGGGGTTGGTCTCATTTAAAAGAAAACACTTTGAATTTTTTGGCAAAAAAAAAATAATCTCTCTAAGTGCTCCGGTCACTGAGTTACAGTCATCTAAACATAGTGAACTTGAAGAAAATAAATTTGGCCTGGGTGTTTTTTTGGATACAAATGCTTGCAAATAACACACAGCTGTCAGATCCAGGCTGCAAAATGCAACAGAAATGTAGAACCAAGTGTTATCCAGCTGAGGTCCAAATTTTGTAACAATACCACAAAAAATGAATATATTACACAGCTTTTTCCTTGGGTTGTTCCCAGGCGTTTTTGAACTGTGCCAAATTGTGCCAAATGGCACAGTTTGGAAAAACGTCTGTAACTTTTGAATGATTCAACATTGAAGCTTCATCTTGGGCTCTAATGAAAGGGGACACTCAGGGCTGTGTGTGTGTGTGTGTGGGGGGGGGTTGTCCCCCCACCCCCCCACTACAGAGGACGGAGATCCACCCTCGCTGCATGACGGATTACACTCGGATAAGGCATGTTTCCACAGCAGCGCTGTCACTGTGGCTCCCCCACCCCCCCGCCGCTACAGAATCGTAGCGGCGGGGGGGGGGTGTTCATGGTCCGGAGGCGGCGAACGAACCTTGTAACGTGGCGCACGCACTTCGGACATCGTGCGCCGCACAGTTGTAATTTACCGATGGGTCAAAAGTCATTTTTGATTACAATCTTCAGGGATAGAAAATAATTTGGCTTCTAACACCTTACCTCCTCACAGCCACATTGTCCTGGCCAACTTGTCTTCCTCATTGTCAGACAAACCGACGCTGGTCCGCTCTGGTTCTGGTCTCGTGACCCAGTCAAAACATAATTCCATGATTGCGGTTTTGGCGAATGATTTACGACCTTCGTCGTTGGCCTCCGTCGGTCTATGATGACCATAAGAGAATCCTAAACACTCTGCTGGAATTAAAAAAAAAAAAAATAAAGCACTGCCTGTGGCTGCTGAAGCAGTCTCTCTTCACCCAGCCTTTGTAGACAAAACAGCTCAGTGAACTTCTGTGCTTCAGTTGGCTCGCTGCATTGGTAGGCGGGTCCTTCTTGCCAAGTTTTCAGTCATTGGTTCTTCAAGGTTTCAGAAACCCAATTCAAGGCTCTTATTAGTCGAATGAGAGGTCAATCAGATGAACTAATCTGTTCGCGGCTGTGTCTGCAGTGGAAGAATGAATATGCAGCTCCCGCAGCTCCATCGTGCATCCAAGAGCGCACGAGGGCGCACGAGAGCGCACGAGAGTGCCCTCGTGCGCTCTGGGACGCAGAGACTTGCCTGTCCGCGGTACAATGGAGCGCAAGAGGTTAATGTCATGTCCCATCATATAACGCTACTATCCATCTCTAATGTCTCTCAGAAACTGAGTCTTCTCCCAATAACTGTACAACAGATTTCTGAAATTAGGGCTGACCCGGCTAGCTAGCTGAGCTAGCACAGGCTAATAACAAGTAGCAAGTTTATGAGCTTTTACTGCACATAAACAAGAAAAAAAGCTGGCAAAATAAAACAAGATCATAGACTGCAGAATCTTCCTGTTAACTTAAGAGGTAAAATGGCAAGGACAACCCCTCACAGCACCAGTGAACATCCAGGGAACAGACATAGAGATGGTGACATCCTCCAAGTACCTGGGTGTTCATCTGAACAATAAACTAGACTGGTCACACAATACTGACGCACTCTACAAGAAGGGACAGAGCAGGCTGTTCCTACTGAGGAGGCTCAGGTCTTTTGGTGTACAAGGGGCGCTGCTGAAGACATTCTATGACACGGTGGTGGCATCAGCCATCACTTTTGGAGTGGTCTGCTGGGGCAGTGGCATTACTGCAGCCGATAGGAAGAGACTGAACAAACTGATCAAGAAAGCTAGCTCTGTCCTGGGGCAACGCCTTGACCCAGTGGAGGAGATAGGAGAGAGAAGGATGGTGGCTAAACTGTCATCTCTGCTGGAGTCCGAGTCCCACCCTATGCAGGACATACTGAACGCACTGAGAAGCTCATTTAGCAGCAGACTACATCATCCCAGGTGCGCAACCGAGAGGTTTCGCAGGTCCTTCCTACCTACGGCTGCCAGACTCTAAGCAGGGCTGCTCGCAGAGATAGCAAAAAAAAAACAAAAAAAAAAACAAAAAAAAAACGTGACGACCTGATAGTATTGAATGCAAAAGACGGGACTTACACAAATGGTCCCCTCCGGTATACAACTAGGACAATATCAGTCGCTACGGAGGGTGACAATATGTATGGGTACATATTCATACTATGTAGAATAACTAAGTAGACGGTTATGGTGTTTATTCCATCTAACTACAATGCTCCACACTGTGTATATATATTTATATATTTATGTGTACATATGTATATTCACTGCTGTTATTTTCTTATCTTCTAAATTGTTGCTCTGAGTGTTGCTATCCCTGTGCTGTTGCAATTCTGGAATTTCCCCATTGTGGGACTAATAAAGACTTATCTTATCTTAAAATGACCAAAACAGCAGCCATTCATTAACTTACCCGAGATTATTAAGCAAACACTCTGTGAAATGAATGGTGGTCTATGGTGAACATTCCATTGTTTGGAACTATTCACCGTTCCTTGATCCACATGACTTTCGCCTTTCACAGTTTCTATAGAAGTCTACCAGAGTGTCGCAACTCTCATATTATATGGTGCTGAGATACTACGTGGAACAGTCCAACAGTCTGAGGAGAAGAGGGGAGGACATTATATTCATGATTTGATTTGGCCTTTTTATAAATACTCGTGTTTCTATATTTTGTCGAACATCGCATTAAATATGCTAAACGTTTAAAAAAATATATGGGGCTTCTAGTAGATCGCAGGTCAGGGCCTAGACCCTAGCAGGTCAGGGCCTAAGGCAACCGCCTACCTTTGCCTAATGGTAAGTCCACCTCTGGATGATGAAACATAATAAATCAAGATAAATGTACTCGTGTTTAGTTTAACCTCCTAAAATAACAGATAAAATCATCATAACTTTCCGTGAAAACTTGAGGCGCTCCATAAGCCTGTATCAGCAGCTGCAGGGCTTCAGTGACGTCACTATTCACTCGTGCAACAACCCCTGCATCAAGTGTACACAAGGCTTAAAACAAATGTGTTGTCCTTATGTAGACACATTTTATTTATTTATTTAGCGAATGCAAAGTCCTTAAGCCAAGCAGTTGCCTCCTGGTTTGCTGTATGGAGGGTGTGTAATCCTCCTTCCAGTCTTTGGAGCGGGCAAGCCTCTATGATGTGTTCCATTGTTTGCTCCTCTCCACATGCGCACAGTGGGCTAGGGCTACTGCCCCATCTGTGAAGGCTGGCCAAGCAGGGGCCATGTCCAGTCCTGACGCGATTGAGTGTAGACCACTGTCTCCTTGGGAGGTTGGTGCCCGGGACCTGTTGGTTGGGGTTTATCACCAGCTGTTTGTTTGGGACCTCCTTGGTCTCCCATTCCTCTTGCCAAGCTGTCTGGATGGTAAAGTCAGCTGGGGGAGGGTTTTTCCAAATCGGCCGTCTGGATGAAAGTCGGGCAGTGGGTGGGGTGTAGATATCTGCATGGATTGGTAAGTGAGGAGAATCTTTAACTTTTTGGAGCATCCTTTGAGTTAATGCTGCTCGCCGGATGTGTGGAGGGGCTATGTTTGACAGTACAGAGAGCCAGGGGAGTGGTGTTGAGCGGATTGTTCCAGTTATAGTTCTCATGGTTGAGTTGAGCTGGGTGTCTACATGGTGTGTGTAAGATGACCTGGACCAGACAGGGGCACAATATTCTGCTACAGAGTATGAAAGGGCCAGTGCTGAGGTGCGCAGGGTGGAGACTGCCGCCCCCCATTTTGCACCAGCGAGCTTGCAGAGCAGGTTGTTTCGTACCTTCACCTTAGCAGCCGTCCCCTTTAGATGTTCCTTGAAGGATAAGGTCCTATCAAGGGTCACTCCAAGATAAGTTGGATTTGGGGCATGCTTAAGCTTGAGTCCGCTCAGGTGGATGTTTAGTTCTCTGGCAGCTTTTGCATTGTGGAGATGGAATACACTGGAGACGGTTTTTGCTGGGCTTGGTTTTAGGCGCCAGATTTTGCAGAACTGGTCCAGTTTGGTAAGATCTTCCGTGAGCACCCGTTCCAGTGGTTCAAAGTCTGGTGCTTGGAATGCCAAACAGATGTCGTCTGCATAGATGAATTTGCGGGATTTTGTAGTAGGCAGGTCGTTTATGTAGAGGTTGAACAGAGTTGGAGCTAGAACTGAGCCTTGTGGGAGTCCGTTTTTCTGCATTCTCCATGCACTTGTGTTCTGACTGAGGTGGACTCTGAACCTTCGGTTGGTCAGCAGGGTTTTTATAATTGCTGTTGCCCAAGCAGGGATCGCCTTTATAAGTTTCAGGAGGAGGCCTTTGTGCCAGACCGTATCATAGGCGGCTGTAAGATCGAGAAACACAGCCCCTGTCTTCAGTCTGCTCTCGAAGCCATTTTCGATGAAGGTGGTTAGGGCCAGTGCTTGTTCTCCTGTACTGCGGTCCTTGCGGAAACCTGCTTGATCCACACTTAGAATATCCTCTATTTCTGGGGAAATGCGTTGTAGTATTAGGTGCTCCATGATTTTGTAAGGAACGCTGAGTAGGGAGATTGGGCGGTAGCTTGCTGGTAGTTTGTGGTCTTTGCCAGGTTTTGGGATGGCAATGACCTTTGCTGTCCGCCATTTCTTTGGGATAGAGTTTGTTTGTGTGATCCTTGTGTAGAACTGTGTCAACCAGGTTAGAGCTCGGGGGCCAAGATTTTTCATGAATTCTGGGAAGATGTTATCGTATCCTGCTGCCTTTCCACATTTCAGGCCCTGTAGGACTTTCTCCGGTTCAGCAGCCTCGAAGGGTTCAGGGTTCGTTTCCTCTACAGGCATTTTTTGGTGTTTTTTTAGCTCAGTTGTAACTGCTCTTCTGGTGTCTTTGTCTTGGGGTGCTTTGGCGATAGTCAGTAGGTGGGATGCAACTTGGTTGGGTGTGACGGATGCTCGGCTTTGGCTAGGGGGCTTCTGTGCAGCTCCTAGGCGACGGATGAGGCTCCAACATTTCCTGCTAGAGTGGGTAAAGCTCCGGTCAGCAACTGTCTCCTCCCATTTCTTTCGCCGAGCTGTATTTAGCGATTCAATGAGATGGTCTGCTATCTCTGGGTCCCCTGATGTTTGATAGGATTGTAGGAGGGCAGCACTTTCTCCGTCCAAACATGGGACATAGAGGGGTCGGTAGCCTCGTGGGATTGCAGTATGGGCAGCCTTGAAGATTGCGCTGCAGAAGCGGTTGTATGCTTCATCTACAGTGATGGTGTGGAGTGGGATGGTAACAACGCTCCGGTCCAGAGTTTCACTGAATTTCTTCCAGTTGGCTTTGCGGAAGTTCCAGCGCATCTTCCTTGGGCTGTATATGACTGGAAGTTGTAGGCCAATGTGTACAAGCAGGGGCCGGTGTTGGCTGTGTGGAAAATCATCAAGAATGAGGATCTGTGTAGGATATGGCTCCCCATTCAAAGAGCTGGCCCAACACAGGTCAGGAGAATAGTCCTTCTTCCACCTAGCAGAGTGGAAGGTTCCTCTTTGTTTGGGGTCGTATATCAAAGCGAGGTCATTTCTGGATGCCCAGTCTGAAAGTGCCTCCCCATCACTGTCCACTGCTGGGTACCCCCAGTCAGGGTGATGGCTGTTAAAGTCCCCCACATAGATGGCAGGGTGGGGTAGGGTGGGTAAGACCTGCAGATCCCAGTTGGCATTAGGGGGCTTGTACACATTGACAATATGGAAGCCACCAATGATTATGGTGTCTGAGAAATGTGTTGTTATCAGGTGATTTGCTTCAACTATGTCAGAACGCACATAGGTGGCACGTCCATGTTTAGCATGTAGAACATAGCACAGGAGGTCAAAGCCTTTGATGGTGAAGCGGCCAGCTTCTTCTGTGCCAATATGAGTCTCTTGGAGGCAGATTACATCAATCGAATGTTGGAAGGCGAGGACTTCGATAAGGCTTCGCTTGGCTGCAGATAGGCCTTCAACGTTTAGTTGTAATATGCGAAGGGCAGATCCTACCACAAAGTGCTCTTGGGGCTGTTTGCTTTCGGCTTTAGGACTGTGACTAGGATTCTTCTTTGACTTGGCACAGAGGCGTCGTCTCTTCGAATTTAGTCTGCTGGTAGGATCATTAGCTTCCCCAGGCGAGCCCGGGTACTGGCGGAGGGCGCGACGAGAACGCTGATCCATTGCCCCCATTAATGTGTAGACACATTAATGTGTTGGGATGTAACACAACTTGTTTTAAAGGTAGAATATGCAGTATTTTCTACTTTGAAATATTCTAGAAATGCGTAAAAATGTAATTAGAGTGTAAAGAAACATTTGTTTTGCTGTCATGCCAAATATGATGATTTTTGAAATTACAGTGCTATGAATTCATTTATGATGTTTGCTGGGCTGATAAAGAGAAAAATACCAGTTTACACCAGCAGGGCGAGTATGGAACCAGTTTTCAACTCGGAGTCAAAATCCTGTGTTTTAACTTAATTACATTAATTTCTACAGTAGGGCAGAACATGTAATGATAACAGTTAATTACAGGTTCACTTGGAGTAGACAAACTTGAAGAAGTCATCATGGATCATCAGAAAATCAAATTCACTCCTGCCTAGTGGCTGAGGTTCATTACTGCCATCTGGTGTTGACAGAAATCACCTGCAACTTCAACATGTCATTTAATTTCATTTAATGGCGCTGCCCTGCTGGCGACTTGGACTCTAGTGCTGCTGCCGTGTTTCTTATCGTGTTTAAATGTGGGTTCTGGTCATTTTAATCCCCTTTTTTTTAGCTGGATATACGAGTAGTGTGCTGGGGGATCACCATGGGGTTATTTGCACAAGGACTATTACTGATTTTGTGTTTTGTGGAAGGGCTGAGGACGTGCCAAACTTTTCCTCGTGTGGGAAGCGAGCTGTCACACACGTAGACGAGAGAAGCGTTGCTGTCTCTCTGCTACACGGGAACAACATCGCCCATTGACCTGTCCAGCCTGCCAGAGGTGGTTAAAATCCTACCTTTCTGTGGAAAAGGGCGGAAAAGAGGCAGGTGGAGGGGAATTCGACAGTGTCTCCATCGGAGGGGTAGCAGACCTCCACTGCCTGGCATGATCAGCAATGTACACTCTCTTCAGACCAAAATAGATGAACTCCGCACCAATGCAAAGGTATGTTTTGAATACCGGGAGGCAGGCGTTCTGGTGTTTACAGAGACCTGGCTCCACGCAGACATTCCCAAATCCTTGATCCAGTTGAAGGGTTTCTCTCTGATCCGCGCAGTCAGGAAGGAAAATTCGGGGAAGAGCCATAGAGGAGGGATCTGCATTTTTCTGATGGACAGCTTTTGCAAAAACTACACTGTGAAGAAGACTGTATGTAACCCTGATCTTGAACTGTTGTGCCTTTCTTTAAGACCATTTTATCTTCTGAGAGAGTTTGGAAATATTATTATCTGCTCAGTTTATGTGCCCCCCAGTGGAAACGCAGCTCAAACATCAGCTCAAATTGCAGACTGTGTGCACAGTCAACACCAGCGCACACCTGAGGCTTCTATTTTCATTTTGGGGGACTTCAATCATTGTAAACTGGAACGCTCTCTATCCGGATATGAACAATGCATTAAATGTGGTACGAGGGACAATAAGGTGTTAGACAAGTGTTATGGAAATATTAAAAATGCCTACAGTGCCCATTTAAAACCCCCTCTGTCAAACTCAGACCATAAAACAGTTGATCTTATTCCCACCTATAAGATTGTTTTGAAGAGCATTAAACCACAGCTCAGGACAGTGACTGTATGGTCTGAAGAGAGTACTGAGACACTGAAAGGTTCATTTCTCTGCACAGACTGGGATATATTTCATGGTTTGGGTATTGAGGAGGCTGCAGACACTATTACAGAGTATATACAATTTTGTGTGGATTCTGTGGTGGCCAAAAAAGGAATTAAAGTGTATCCCAACAATAAACCATATATCACCAAAGAAATAAAGAACTGTATTAACTGAAAAAAATGGCCTTTCGGAACCAGGGCAGATCAGATGTTATCAGATCAGACATCAGACATCAGACATCAGATGTTAAGGGATGCATGAAGGAAACAGAGATGTCATAGAACCTGAATTTTATCTCAAATGATTCAAAAAAAACTTTGGGACTCCATTAAACCTGCAACAAACATAAATACTGAAAGAAAGGGGCTGATATCAAATGATGAACTGGGTAAAGCAAATTAACTCAATGACTTTTTTCTTAGATTTGATAAATATGACTTTTCCTCAGAATGCAAAAATGCCCTGCAGAAAGTCCCTGCAGCTGATCCCTGCTCTAGGCTGGTAGTCAGCCCTCTGAAAATTCAGTCACTCTTCAGTCATTTATGTAAAAACAAGTCCTCTGGCCCTGATGGCATCTCTGCCCTTCTACTAAATACCTTTGCAGAGGAGCTAACGCCAGCTTGGTGCCCCATTTTTCAAAAGTCTATAGACTCTCATACAGTCCCTGCACTTTGGAAAAAATCTACCATCATTCCAAAGAAATCCTGTCCTACTGACAACAATGACTACAGACCTGTAGTTTTAACTTCCATTGTTATGAAATGCTTTGAAAAATACAAGGTGACTTTATTGAAATCGGAGATAAACCCTTAGTTGCAGGAGTACAGATGATGCAATAAATGGCATTGCTCATCTGATTCTTAAGCATCTGGAAGATCCAAAGGCCTATGCTTGGATTTTATTTATAGATTTTAGTTCAGCTTTTAATACTTTGCAGTCTCATCTGCTTTTACATGAAATGACTCAGATGAAGGTTAATCTGTTTATTACTAAATGGTTTTATTCTTTTTAAACAGATAGAACTCAGAATGTCAGGATCAATAACATACTTTCTGACTCCAAACCCATCAGCACAGGTGCACCTCAGGGCTGTGTGAGCGCTCCAGTCCTTTTTACCCTCTACACTAATGACTGTACTAGTCATTATCCAGGTAACCTGTTTTTTTTAATTTTCTGATGACTCTGCCATCCTTAGCCTGTTACACCAAGACACTGACACCTCCTTGTATTTCACTGAGGTCAGCGGCTTTGCAAAGTGGTGTGATGAACACTTCTTGGTCATCAACGCACAAAAAACTAAAGAGATGGTGGTGGGCCCTCAGTCAGTGGGAGACCACTCTCCACTGTCTATTAACAGTGTGGAAATTCAACAGGTCACCTATTACAGGTATCTGGGCACCCACCTGGATAGCCTCTTCACCTGGAATGACCATGTTAAGTCTGTGTGCTCTCGTCTACATCAAAGGCTATATTTTCTCCGTTGGCTGAGGGTGTTTGAGTCAGTGACAAAATAATGTTTTTATTTTACCAGGCGGTGTTGGAGAGCATCATAAAGTACGGGATGTCTGTGTGGTTCGGCAATATTTCTGTGCAGGCCAAATCTAAGCTGCAGCGTCTGTTCCAGGCTGCCATGAAGGTGATGGGGAGAACTGAAAAGCTCTCCCTTAAGGCCATTTATGAGCAGTGTGTGTGCAGGTAGGCACAGAGAGTTCTGCAGGACCCCTCACACATCCTCTATTCTGAGTTTGAGCTCTTGCCTTCTGGTAGAAGATACAGATTTCCAACATGCAGATTAAACCATTTTAAAGCCATTTGTACCTGCTTCTATTAGGCTTCTAAATTGCTCCTAGGATTGTACAGCAGCCTGGTGATTCTAACTTGCATTACATGTCCTGTTTGTTTATGTTTTAGACTGTTGTTTTTTTTATTTGTTTAATGGGGGTAGTGTGCAATATATGTGAGCAGATGTCATGTTGGGATGTGATGCCTTGTGATTTGATGGGAAGCAGGTTTGTGTCAGCTCTGAGTCCACAGCAAATTTCCCCAAGGGGACAATAAAGTGTGTTCTATTCTATTCTATTCTATTCTATTCTATTCTATTCTGTTCTATTCTGTTCTATTCTACAAAGTCCACCTTTAACCCTCTAAAGGTGTGTTCACACCAAACAAAAAGCAAATTTTTCACATAGCACAAATACATACAAAGTCAATGAAAAGGGGTGAACACGCAAATTCTCATGCATCTGAGGGGTAGCACTAGCTAGTAATAGCCTTGAGATTCTGCCGTCACCAGAGCAAAAGTATCAGCATTGGAGAATAAACTAGTTTGAAAATGAGACTGTCACTCACCTGGAGACAGAAGGACCAGGAGCTCTGCAGCTGAATCGGAGTGTAGAGTTTTTTACCCACAGACTCCTGCCACAGAAGTGCTAACAAGGGCTAGCAGACAAGCAGTGCAAACAACCATCATCCAGGTGATGCTTTGGAGGCAGGGACAATTGTTTCACGTGAGACCCTGTTGGATAATGTAAACCCACACATGATGGTGTTTTGGGATTTCCACAGCAGGTTGAACTCAGCTGCAGAAGTTATAAAGGCAACTTCGCCTGTCTGCATCTCACTCAGATGGTGAATTCATGTCTATTTGCATGTTTTGAGTTAAAACGTAATCGTGCCATGCAAAAAATTCTCTTGTTCATGTTTGATCTGAACGCACCTTTAGTCCTGATGCATCTCCAGCGATGCAAAGTGACACACCTCATTCACATTACTGTAACTCCTTGACCATTCATGCTAACAACGTAATTCCAACATGTTCTGAAAACTGAGAAGTGGTGCTTTCAGTTGATATAATTAAGCAATATTACACAAGAGGGAGTACGGTATCAATGGATATAGGAACTCTGGTTTGTTAGAGTATCACACCCGGAGTTAATATATTCATGATACCGTAACAAAGTCGAGTGTAATATTGCTTTAACACAACAGTTCTGCAAGCACAATTTGTTAAATGACAGCAATACTGGACAAAATATTATGATTTGTTTGTTTAACCGGTTATTTTGTCACGTGTTGTGTGGTCCGGTCATCAGAACATGGTAGCTAGTAGTTAGCATGCTAGTGATTTAGCACATTTCGCTTGCTTTTCTTTGCATTTTCGGATCAAACAAAGAGTCTATCACCACAAAGGTATTGTGGTTGTTAATCGAGACAATAAATCAAACTCTAGCACTGCCTACTCATTTTTTTAAACAGAAGGGAAATAGCTTAATGAGCTTAATGACGTTTATACAAAGGCAAACGGAAACAAAGGTTGTTTTTTTTTTTCGAAAGGGTGGGACTTCCAGGTCACGGATGTATAATTTCTTGTCAAACAGCGCCTCACTGTGGAAATTAAGATATCCCAAACGGTACTGCAATTCTCAGAGTTGATAGTAAATTACTATTAGTAATTAATGGTTACATGAACACCTTTGAAGCAGAGTGCAATTATTGTGGAATATACTAACTTCTGGAATCCTTATTGTATAATCAAATTGCTCGGTTGGAACTAACTGTTGTATAAGGCAGTGATTCTCAACTGGTGGGTCGCGACCCAAAAGTGGGTCGCGGACCTGTTTTCAGTGGGTCGTGGACCTTTGCCTGGGCAAATAAAATATCAAGAAATAAATCAACATAGTGTCATCGATTCACACTCCTTAACAGTAGATGGCAGTAGGTGGCGGGCGACACCATATTTTGCCCCATAGAAGAAGGCTCGCAACGTTTGTTTGTATATGCTAATTGAGCATGGCGAAACGCAGATACGACACAGACTATATGAGATATGGATTCGTTGCCAAGCAACGAAGAGAGTCAGCTGGTGGAGCTATCATGTGACTGCACGCTGAAAAAGAGGTTCACGGAGGTAAGCCTCTCGCAGTTCTGGTGCAGCACTGTGATGAGCGAGTATCCTTCTCTTGCCATTCGAGCAGTAAAAACCCTCCTACCTTTCAGCACTACCTATCTCTGTGAGGGTGGCTTCTCAGCTCTGGTTCAGTTGAAGACAAAACAGAGAAACAGACTGGACATTGAGCATGACCTCAGAGTTGCTTTGTCTGATATAACTCTAGACATTGAGACTCTTGTCAATGTGGTCTATATTAATCATATATTCCATAACCTACATATGTATAAGCATGTGAGAATGTTTGGTGATTACATATGTAAAGCGACTTCACACCTCAAAACAGGACAAAGGGTCTCAACCGCCAGTGAAGATCAAAGAGCATCCGAGGCACTGCGGTGGAGACCAGATAGGTCGCCCTGACCTCCCAGGGCCAGGTGGAGGGGTACGGAGACAAAGGAGGATAATTAAGTTAATGGGGGATGTCAGCTTTGTATGCATGTCTTTTGTTGTGTGTGAGTATAAGTACACAGAGCCGAATGTGTTCGCCCTCTTACTTCTTCTGCTGCTGCACTAGATGAGACTTGTTAGAGGAGCAAAGCTGATAATAAACTTTGGTTTATAAGTCACATCGCCTCGTCATTCCGAGCTTTTCTACAGTCAAGAGCAAAAAACATCCCCAGTGTGGTCTATATTAATCATATATTCCATAACCAACATATGTTCAAGCATGTGAGAGCATTTGGTGATTACATATGTAAGGCGACTTCACACCTCAGAACAGGACAAAGAGTCTCAACCGCCAATGAAGATTAAAGAGCATCCAAGGCACTGCGGTGGAGACCGGATGGGTTGCCCTAACCCCCCAGGGCCAGGAGGAGGAGTACGAAGACAATGGGGGGATTAAGATAATGAGGGATGTCAGCTTTTGATATGCATGTCTTTTGTTATGTGCGAGTATAAGTTCGTAGAGCCGAAGGTGTTCGCTCTCTTACTTCTTCTGCTGCTGCACCTAGATGAGACTTGTTAGAGGAGCTGATAATAAACTTTGGTTTATGAATCACATCGCCTCGTTATTTCAAGCTCCTCTACACTGGTGACCCTGACGCGAGAATGGACCAGAGGCGTTCCCCCGCGATCGACTCATCTGTGGCGACCCAGGCAGACGCCGGCGCCCATGCAGACAGGGGAACAGATGGACGACGTTCCCCCCCGGCATAAGTGATAGAGAGGGCTCAACCGAGCACCAGCGCCGCGGAGAGAGCCGAAGCAAGGCACTCTCACCCTGCGGACACATCAGTGACGGTCCACACAAACGCTGTCACCGTCAACCTGCCGGACTTCTGGCAGGAAGACCCCGCCTCATGGTTTCAGCAAGCTGAAGCCCAGTTTGCACTTGCGGGCATCACGGCTGGCGATACAAAGTTCTATCACATCGTCGCCAAACTCAACGCCGCCACTTCAAGATGTGCGCGGAGCATAATCCAACGGCCGCCGGCCCAGGACAAATATGAAGAACTGAAAGCGACCATCGTGGCAAATTACGTCCCCTCAGCCGAGGAGAGAGCCGAGAGGATCCTGGCGGTCTACGGCCACAGAGGAGGCAGACCCAAGGCCCTCATGGAGGACTTGCTGCAACTTAAAGAAGAGGACAATGACAACTTCCTCTTCCATTTCATATTCCTCAGTACGCTGCCGCCACACATGAGAGGGACGCTGGCCAACATGCGATGCAGCACCCAGCAAGACTTCCGCACGCTGGCTCACGAAGCTCAACGGCTCGTCAACGCCTGCAAGGAGCAGACACCCACAGCAGCATCCGCAGACCTCAACGCTGATGTCCAGAGCCATGAGGAGCCACAAATCACCGAGCAGAACCAGCCCGCGGTGACAGCGACACGGCCAGGACGCAACAGACGGAGCGACGTTTGTTATTACCACCACCGCTTCGCCGAGAAGGCTTACAAATGCGTTCCCCCCTGCAAATTCACAATTTCGGGAAAACGCCGAAGCCGAGAGCCATTAACAGCGGCGGTTCTCGGCGAAAAAAGCAAGCTTTTATATGTGACGGACAGACACACCGGCAAGCGGTTCCTTATCGACACGGGAGCTCAACTAAGTTTTGTCATGCCCTCCCAAGCAGACCGGGCCATGGGCCCCCGGGGCAATGGAGCGGTGGCAGCCAACGGCTCCACCATCGACACTTTTGGCGAAAAGAGCCTGCACCTCTGCATCCACGGCCGCAACTACAGATGGACATTTGTTGTAGCGGCAGTGAGTTTTAACTTGTTGGGCGCAGATTTTTTGTGTGCACATGGGTTATTAGTTGATCTAGCGAACAGGCGCTTGGTTAATGCGTTGTCCTTTGCTTCTATTCCCTGCTCAGCTCGACTTTCTCCACCACCCGTGCAGGCTAGCGTCACCACAGCAGGAGGTAAGTTTGATCAACTCCTCACCCAATTTCCAGCACTCACAATTCCCAAATTCTCAGCCACAGTGGCTAGACACGGGGTCGAACACTTTATTCCCACAACAGGCCCACCCGTATTCGCCAAAGCTCGGCGCTTAGACGCGACCAAGCTCGCCATAGCTCGGGACGAGTTCACCACCCTTGAAAAATTAGGCATTATCAGACGCTCAAAAAGCCCCTGGGCGTCACCACTTCACATGGTCCCGAAATCCGACGGTTCTTGGAGGCCGTGCAGCGATTACCGCAGATTAAACAATGCGACAGCGCATGACCGCTACCCAATTCCTCACATTCAAGATTTTTCACTACATCTGGCAGGTGCGCGCATTTTTTCAAAAATAGACCTGGTCCGCGGTTATCATCAAGTCCCAGTTCGAGCAGAGGACATTCCTAAAAGAGCTGTAATAACCCCCTTCAGTCTTTTTGAATTTTTGCGGATGCCTTTCGGCCTCAAAGGCGCTGCTCAAACCTTTCAGCGGATGATGGACGCGGTGTTGCGCGACCTCCCTTTCGTGTTCGTCTACCTCGACGATATGCTGGTAGCTAGCTCGTCTGAGGAAGAACACGAGCAGCATCTCACTATGGTTTTTCAGAGACTAGAAGAGCACGGGTTAATAATCAATCCAGCCAAATGCAAATTCGGCGTGTCACAAATTGATTTTTTAGGACACAGAGTTTCTCCGAAGGGGGCAGTCCCACTTCCAGACAAAGTTCACACAGTAAAAAGTTTCCCACGGCCACAAACGGTCAAATCGCTGCAGGAATTTTTGGGCATGGTTAATTTTTACAACTGCTTCCTCCCCCACGCAGCTCAGCTCATGCAGCCCCTGTATGACGCGCTCAGAAAACAAAAACCTTCCAACGCGGTCGAATGGACCCCGGAGCACGAACGCGCCTTCGCGGAAGTAAAAAGCGCCCTAGCTAATGCCACATTGTTGGTTCACCCCGATCCCTCGGCCCGCATTGCGCTAACCACAGACGCTTCAGACCTGGCCATAGGGGCAGTTGTAGAACAACATGTCGGCGGAATCTGGCAACCTTTGGCATTCTTCAGCAAATCGCTAAACCAAACTGAGCGTAAATACAGCACTTTTGACAGAGAGCTACTAGCGCTCCATTTATCCATCCGCCACTTCCAGTTTTGGTTAGAGGGGCGGCGTTTTACGGCTTTTGTAGACCACAAACCGCTCACCTCTGCTATGGCTAAAATTTCCGAACCATGGTCAGGCAGGCAACAAAGACAGCTAGCTGCGATTTCAGAGTTCACCACAGACATTCGACATGTGGCAGGCAAACTTAACGTGGTAGCAGACTGCCTCTCTCGCGCTGTGACATCGCCAGAGCGCGAGGAGACAGATTATACTACCTCAGCCGCGGAACTCTTCACCAATGCGGACACATACGCGGCCCCAATCCATGCAGGGATAGATTATGCAGCCATGGCAGAGGAACAAAGTAGTGACGCGGACGTGCGCGCACTCCTGTCTGGACCAACAGGGTTAAAGCTGGAGAAAAGGGGTCTACGCGACAGTGTACCCCCCCTAATATGCGACATCTCAACCGGCCGACCTCGCCCGTTAGTTCCAGCTGCATGGCGCTGCCGTATTTTCGACTCGATTCACTCCCTCGCGCACCCAGGTGTGCGCGCTTCAGTTAAAATGGTCGCCGAAAAGTTTGTGTGGCCTGGCCTGCGCAAAAACGTAAAAGAATGGGCAAAGACTTGCATTTCTTGTCAGCGCACCAAAGTACACAAACACACAAAAGCCCCTCTGGAGCCTTTTAGAATCCCTGCTAGAAGGTTCGACCACGTTCATGTTGACCTCGTGGGGCCACTACCTTCCTCCCAAGGTTTCACACACCTGTTAACAATGATAGACCGCACCACGCGCTGGCCTGAGGCAGTCCCTCTGGCGTCAACCACAGCGGAGGAAGTCGCTCGCGTTTTTTTGATAAACTGGGTGGCACGTTTCGGCGTCCCATCGGACATCACGTCCGATAGGGGGCCTCAATTTGTCTCGGAGCTTTGGTCAACCATGTCCAGCAGCTTAGGGGCAACAATTCACCGCACCACCGCTTATCACCCTCAGGCTAATGGGTTATGCGAGCGTTTTCACAGGTCTTTAAAGGCCGCCCTCAGAGCCTCACTAACGGATACAAATTGGGTAAATAAACTTCCCTGGGTTTTATTGGGGTTGCGTGCTGCGCCCAAAGAGGATCTAGACGCCTCTCCAGCAGAATTAGTTTTTGCACAACCTCTCAAGCTCCCAGGTGAATTTTTACCAGAGAACCCAGAGCCAGGGCATTTTCCAGCCCCGAGGTTTTTAGGCAGCAACGGACCGGACTCTCTCCCCGGGCCGGCACATCACTCTTTTCCACGGGTTTTTGTCCCCCAAGCTTTGAAAAACGCTGAATTTGTTTTTGTTAGGCATGAAGCTTTAAAACCAACTTTCCGCCCACCATACGATGGGCCATTCAGAGTGCTGGAACCTGGTGATAAACACTTCGTGCTTGATTTTGGGGATAGAAAAGAAGCAGTCAGCATTGACAGACTTAAACCTGCCTTCCTGTTGAGAGACGAGCCTGCACGGTTGGCAAGAGCACCTCGGCGGGGTAGACCCCCCAAGAGAAAAGACTCAGCCCCCCTGCAGGGAACAAATAATCACTCTCCTTCCCAGGCTGCAGATTCCTTACAGGAAGGTCCCAGCAGGACGCCCAAGCAGACCCACAGCAGATACGGGAGAAGATTAAAACCCAGACAGCACAGGGACTGATGCAAACTACTCAACAGTTGTTCACTAATTGTGCTGCAACAGTTTAGGACTGACTTGTGATTTTACTATGCTGTTATGATTACCACTGAACTCTCTTAGGAGCATGGCTGCTGGAAAGTTTCTTCTGTGGCAAGAGATGTAGCAGTTAGTATGTCATAGTAATTATCTTAAATTGTGAATTTTTCTATTGTCCTTTTCTTAGTTGTTTGGGGGGGGGCTGTGGTCTATATTAATCATATATTCCATAACCAACATATGTTCAAGCATGTGAGAGTGTTTGGTGATTACATATGTAAAGCGACTTCACACCTCAGAACAGGACAAAGAGTGTCAACCGCCAGTGAAGATCAAAGAGCATCCAAGGCACTGCGGTGGAGACTGGATGGGTTGCCCTGACCCCCCAGGGCCAGGAGGAGGAGTACGAAGACAATGGGGGGATTAAGATAAAGAGGGATGTCAGCTTTGAATTTGCATGTCTTTTGTTATGTGCAAGTATAAGTTCTGAGAGCCGAAGGTGTTCGCTCTCTTCCTTCTTCTGCTGCTGCACCTAGATGAGACTTGTTAGAGGAGCTGATAATAAACTTTGGTTTATGAATCACATCGCCTCGTTATTTCAAGCTCCTCTACACCCAGTTCTCCCATTAATTCCTCCAGACTCAGGTCTATGATGTCATTGTTACAGGTTTTAGTGAGTGTTCCTTCATTTTCTTCAAAGCACATAACCTTATCAGTAGGTAAATACTGAAAAAACAATCAGAAGAAAAGTCCATTTTGAGACTTGAATTCTTTTGAATTGCACTTTTTGTTTAATTTTTAATTTAAAATGCAGCTAATTCAGCATTAAAGGGAATTGTTCCCTCTGTTGTATTGCCACTCTGGTCATTATGGTTAATCATTAAATTTGGTTTGTGTTTGTATACTGTGATATTCTGTTCTTCTACCTCAGGTTCAAAATGCACAATCTTTACATTCAATAAATTTGAGAATTTGAGAATCTTTGATTTGGGTGGCGGCTTGTCATTGAGGGGTGATGGTGGGTCCCCGAGCCAGACCAGTGGAGAGCGGCTGGTATAAGGTGGGTTATGGTAAGACTGGCAGCATGAGTGAGGAGGGAGTAGACGCAGCAGGAGCACAGCCACTGCAGACGGGTGCGTGTGAGATGTCTCACGTCTTGTCTGCTCTAATTTAGTTATGAGGAAATAAATGACCAGCCTGTGACGTTCTCATTCCTTCCCACCACGCCTAGCAGCTGCTGCAGCCTGTCACTGTTTTCCCGCAGAGAACCGCGGACTCGTCAGCCTTCGTTCCCTCCGCAGCTCCTCCAGCTGGCGGTGCTGCCATTCTTATGAATGAAACCCAAGCTGCTGACGTCAATGGCAGCAGCGTGACGCAGGAATCGGGCAGGGCGGAGGCAGCGGGGAGGCAGTCGCCGTCCGAGGTGCTGACAGCAGACGCGCCACCATCGGGGATCCTGAAGCAGAAGCGTGGGGAGGAGACCCGGCAGCAGCGGTACCGGACGCCAGACACCGGGGCTGAGCGCGGCGCTGACGGCGGCGGCGTGACGTGACCGGGAGCAGAGCAGGAATCCCCGCTGCCGGTGAGAACCACGCAACTCATCACGTCACTGCACAGCGTTCACGGCACCGGCGCTGGCGCGTGAAAAAGTCACATTTTCACTGACGTGGGACTCATGTCTGCTGGATGTTTTCTGGTCAGCCTGGATGTTTTGAAGTGATTTATCTTTTTTTGTTTGTTTGTTTATTTACAGTCAGCCTATCGTCATCATCATCATCATCATCATCACCTCAAATATCGCCATTTTCACTGCCGACCAGCATCCCAGTGGAAGGGTTTCTCTTTGGTCACGCGCGTTCCCTGGGGCGTGGGGGCGTGGCTGAGACTCACCTGGCGCTGTGGAGCCTGACAGGTGTGGTCAGAGCAGGCTTCTCGGGTCTGGCTGGTGCTGAGGTCACTGTCGCCCGCACCGTCACCGCTGGCTGCGAGCGCGAGCGTCACTCACCACGCAGCCCTGCAGTCCACCCCCCACCGCACCACATGCTCTTGCTGCTTTTATTAGTTTTAAAAACTCTGAAAATGTTATCCATCTTGGCTCTGTTTATTAGAAGGTTTATCACGTCATAATAAGCATCGCAGCATCACTTCTGCATTGTGACCATTTTGAAAGCATGATGCTACAAAGCCTTAAGATGTGTTACTCTTTAAAGGTCTCATTCACTGAAAGATTGTGTTTCTTGTAGGTTTAAACCTTCTGAAATGTTTGTTGGTCATATGATTGTTTGAAAAAGCATCGCTTACAGAGACACACAGCCTTTACATTGTGTTTGTATCTGAGGAGCCATTTTAACTCCTCCAGGTATGTTCCTGGACGCCACAAACCCCCCCAGCTCTGATACCCTCCCACTCCTTTATTACTGGCCAGCCTGATGTTGTGGAGATGCTGCACACTCAAGCCTGCAGTGTTACTAGAGAGTTAGCTTATCAAGCAGGGTTCATATTGCTTTTAGATTTCAGTCACCATCACTGTTTCAACCTGGTTCACTAATCCACAGTCAATACTTATATCTCGTGTAGTGCTGTCACTTTAATCACAATTAACAAGATCAATGGTGATGGGCGAGTTAATCACATTAATTGTGATTAATGCAATTTTTGCAATAGGCAGCACATCGGCAAGAGAGAGCTATGTCAAGTTAATTGCACATAATGTGATTAATCACGCTAATACACTTGGTGCAGTGTGAGTCAGAAAATGTGATTAATTGTGATTAAAATTGACACCACTAATCTTATGTCATTCTGGCTTTTTTTATTTTATTAATTTTCTTTTCAACAGATATATTAACAAAAAACAGAAATAAAAGGTAAACACTAGATACACAAGCCACAAATCATAAATAAATCAGAAAAGACCCCAACAATTGAACAATCCCCTATAAGCAGCACTAGGTGACAGTGGAAAGGAAGAAACCTCCAGCAGAACCAGGCTCAGGGAAGGGCAGTCTTCTGCCACGACTGGTTGGGGTGAGGGGAGACAAAAAAAAAAAAAAGTGACATACTATTCAAGTTCATGTAAAAGGGCTGGGTGTTATAACCCCTTACTTGCAACTATTGGAAGAGTCACTTGAAGAAAGCCACCAATTAACATCGCATCCACAAGGACACATCGTCAGTTGTGTACATCAGCATCACAAGGAGTTTTGGCCTTTTAATCACAAGACCCCCTCCGCTGAGGCAGGCCCACCACAGGTTGATCAAGCCTAGGTGAGTGTCCTGTGGTTAGCTAGCCACCTAGGCCGCCCAGATGGCATCCTTCCTCTTGATCCACAGCCAGTGAGTAGCCGTATCGGCTAGTTCTTTGAGTTCTCTTCTGTGGGCCCAATTCCTGACTCCCAGTTCCCTGAGGAGCTTTGCTGTTGAACTTGCTACAAAGCCCCTGCATCCTACCTTAACTGGGCGCACTTTCACGTTCCAGCCTCAGTCTTCTGCTTCACTTGCGAAACTGGTGAATCAAAGTTTCTTGCGCTCGAAGGCTTCACTGATCCCATCATTCCAGGGCACTGTCAGCTCAATGCTATAGACAAGTTGGGTGGACAGGGACCAGAGAACCAAATCTGGTCACAGGGTGGTTGTGGCAACTTCAGATGGAAAAATAAGTCTCTGTCGAAGGTCCACTCACATATCCCAAGCCCTAGCTGCATTCATTGGGCTGAGGTCGGGAGGAGAGGGCTTGATCTTCACTTTTTGGCCTTCTTGGATGAAGAAAGTGACTTGTTGGAGTTTTGCCTGGTTATTGACAGGTTGGGCGTTGATGGATACCCTCCTGCACTCAAGGATGGCCGCCAGGCACTTCAGGACCTGATTGTGTCGCCAAGTGTATCTGCCCTGGGTTAAGCTTGACTTGCAACCAACCAAGATGTGCTTGAGGGTTGCAGGGGCTGCACACAGGGGGCAAGCTGCTTCCTGTCCCAGCGAGAGATTTAAATTGGTAGGAGAGGGCAGGACGTCGTATGTGGCTTTGATGATGAAGCTAAGCCTATTTGACTCCATGCTCCAGAGCTCACTCCATGTGAGTCTCCTCTTTTCAACACCCTCCACTTCGTCCAGCAGCCCTGTCTCACCTGAGCTACAGCTTTAGCACATCTTGATGCTTCTTCCTGATGGCACGCTTCCTCTACTACCATGGCTCAGTGTTCAACGATAGTCGCCAGGTAGGTGTCCTTGTCCCCAGCCCAAGGCCTCCCCTGTCCTGTTGGAGGTGGCCTATGATCTCTCGATGGCAAAGGGTGGATTTAGCATTGAGTACAGCTGCAGCCGGGGTCCACTTCCTCCCTGTTGATAGGGTAGGGGCAACTCATCTCACTACAGGATCCTGGGATTCTTTGAGGGACAGGTCCAGTCTCACTTTAGCACATTTATATTCTTCCAGCAGGCTGGAGATTGGCAGAGAGAGAGTCACATCAGTGTAGTCCAACGCTGCTGAGGCACCTGGCTAGTCCAAGCCACTTCCTCACTTGAGAGTTGACCAGCCTCTCAAGGCAGTTGGCATGAGATAATGAGACCTCATAGATTGTTAATGGCCACATGAGTCTGGGTAGAAGTCCAAACTGAAAGCACCAGAGTTTCAATTTTCCTGGTAAAGTGGTGTTGTTGATTTGCTTTAGCCCAGTGACTGTGTCCTTCTGGAGTTGTTCCAGTTGTTGTGTGTCTTTGAGGTCTGCATTATACCATCATCCAAGGCTCTTAATGGGCTTCTCCAGGATTGTTGGGATTGGTGCATCACTAATGTGAAATCATTCCTTTGTCAGATGGCCTTTGACAATGGAGCTACAGTGGAATTTGCTCAGTGTTATCTCCATCCGTGCCCATTTGATGTTTTGCTGGAGCTTCTGCAACAGGTGTCAGGTGCAGGGTTTAGTTGTCATTATGGTGGTTATGTCATCCATGTATGCTCTGATTCGTGGCAGACGGAGACCATTCCTGGACTTTCACCTCCCACCACCCACTGAGATACCTGAATGATGAGCTCCATTGCCATGGTAAAAACCAAGGGAGAAATGGTGCAACCTACCATAATTCCTATTTCCAGGTGGTAGATTTATTCTGTGTTGTAACGCAGAACTAGAGATCCTGAAAATAAGTTTTGACTAACTCTATGATGTTTTGTGGGACACGGAAGAAGTTAAACGGTGTCCATAGGATATTGTGAGGAACTGAACTGAATGCATTGACAAGATCTAAAAAGACCACGTGCAGATTTCTCTGTTCTTTCTTTGTTTGTATCTGGTGCCAGATGATATTACCATGTTCCAGACATCCAGAGAAACTGGGTATTCTGGCTTTCTGCACAGAGGTGTCAATCAAGTTATTGGTTATTGCTTTGCAGGAAGGTTGAGAGCCTTTGGGCGAGTACACTGAAGAAGATCTTCCCTTCTACATTCAGAAGGCTGATCTGGCGAAATTGGCTGATGGATGATGAGTTCTTCTCTTGAGGAATCAATATGCCTCCCACCCTTCACCATGCCTTAGGTATTATTTTCTTTTCCCATGCCACCCTCATCAGCTTCCAGAGGTACTGTATTTCAGGACACCAAGAGTGTTCTTATAGAGTCTGTACTGAATACCATTGGGCCCTTGAGCTGATGTGGATCTTGCTTGATTTACTTTTGCCTCCATGTGGGAGGTCTTGTGTCCATCTGGTGCTCAGACATGCTAATTGGAGGCATGTCATCCGGGATGGTTACTGGCTCGTGCCTCCTGTTGTCTGAGTATGTCTTCCTGAGGTGCTTCTCCAGATCTTTTATGGGCACTCTGAGGCTTCTGCTCTTTTCCTTTTTGGGCAGGTTTTTGACAGAACTGTATGGGTTGCTGTAGAAGCGGGTTCTTGCTCGTTGTTTCCTCTTATGTTGTCATCTGAGGTATTCTGCTCTTTGCAGCTTTGTCAATCTCTGCCTTATCTCTGCCTGTAGCATGTCAAGCCCTACCCTCTCCACCTCTTCTTCTTTCTTCCACTGCTTTCTGAGTTGCCTTCTTTCTTTCACTAGCCTTTCAATCTCCCGTTGTCTCCTGGACTTTGTCTGGGTTGGCAGACATTCCTGTGTCTTCTTTGTTTTTTCCTTTGCCCCAAATCTCTCAATGCCATAACTGTAAATGATGGCTCCCATACTTTCCAGTTTCCTTTCAGTAGATCCTTTTTGCGCTTCTAGTAAGTGGACCAGGTCTGTGTTGATCATCTCCCACTCTGTCTTCTGACTGGATTTAAGCCACAGGACCTGAGGTTTTCTTCTTCCTCTCTGCTGCTGGCTGGGCTCAGAACTTGAGCCCACCAGAGGATCTGTGCATAGATGAGCTTCGTTTGAGGTGCTGATACCCTGGGGACTGTGGGGGTTCTCCTGCCACCGGGTTTCATTCGACTGATTTGGCCAACTTAAATGACGGTCAATGCGAGTGCTCATTAAGGCACTTCTTTTTGCCTTGATGGATCTTAAGACCCTTCTCTGATGGTATTTTGGATCAGCCACAGATGTAACTCTTCAGCTTTTTTCCTGCCAGTGCTGATGATTCAACAGTTGCCGTACTGGTTGTCTGTCTCATAGTCAGTTCCTTTCCTTGTTCTGTTTCCATGTGATCCATCCATGAGTCATCTTGCGGCCCTGCTCTTGCAGACTCTGGGAGTATTCTTTGCCTCGACATTTTCATAGCGAAGGATTGGTGGACCCAAGACCACTGGCCAGCACTGGCTCCTGCTGGTATGAGTTGCTAACACATACCAGCTCAGGTGGGGTCTATTCCCTCCTGTCAGTAGTCTTTCCAAGCTGTCACCTGGTCTTTCCCTGGTTGTCAGCTGGTCTTTCACAGCAGTCACTGGTTCCCAGATATTCAAGTTCATGTACAAAGGGCTGGATATTATAACCCCTTTTTTGCAACTGTTAGGAGAGTCACTTGAAGAAAGCTGCCAAGTGACATTGCAACCACAAGGACACATTGTCAGTTGTGTACCTCAGCATCACAGGGTGTTTTGGCCTTTTAATCACAAGACACCCTCCGCTGAGGCAGGCCCACCACAGGCTGATAAAGCCTGGGTGAGTGTCCTGTGGTTAGCTAGTCGCCTAGGCCACCCAGATGGCATCCTTCCTCTTGATCCACAGCCAGTGAGTAGCCCGTTCTGCCATTGAGTCCTCTTTTGTGGGCTCGACCCCTGACTCCCAGTTCCCTGAGGAGCTTTGCTGTTGAGCTTGCTACAAAGCCCCTGCATCCTACCTCAACTAGGTGCACCTTCACGTTCCAGCCTTGGTCTTCTTCTTCAGTTGCGAGACTGGTGTATCATACAGATAACACAATATAAAAGTAGAACATTTGTACAGATACGACTTGTGCAGTGTTGTGTCGAGGCTAGATTAGCCTAGAATTACCACACAAACATATATGTACATACCCACTCATATATAGATATACCTAGAACTGTTCAAAGACATACACAGAAATTACAATGATAAGAAGATGACACATGGAAGGAGCAGAGTAATAAGATTCTCAACAAACCAAATCAACAAATTAAGATTTAGAAGAATGGACAAAGATAAATAAATAAATAATAAATAATAATAAAGAAATAAAACAATAATAAATAAATAAATAAATAATATAATAAATAAAGAAATTCTAGCTTATTTCGATATATTTTTCCCATGATCAAACCATTAGCATTAGCTTGGCTAGGTGGTCAGAGTCAGTCAGTCTAATGACATCAGAGCTCAAACAGACAGACAGGCTGCCTGGCATTAGCTTAACTGTTGATCCAAAGTATGAATTTTATTTACCCCATGTTGCCCTTAAGATGGATTTATGCTCCACCCCTGGTCTGTGCATCTACTGGAGCACGAGGCTTATTCTGATGTGAATTCCATCATCCTCTCCAGTCTGGTAGGCTCAGTGGAGTCACCCTGTGGCTGAGTACGTAGAGCCCAGACTTTGTGACTGGGTCGACTGTGGACACTGCCCAAGATCTAACCCCCAGTTCAGAAGGTTTCCTCATCAAAGCAGCATACAAAGACAAGAAGAAAGCAAAGAATTAAAAAGAAACGTGACAAGAAGAGACCAGAGAAAGAACTAGAAAAGATGATTAGTGGTAAAAGAAGTAAACACAGTAGTTCCATTTCTCACCTTTGTGCAGTCACTGTAGCAACATTTAATTATAAGGTACAAAGACTATCTAATTTATACCTAGAGGTGTATGTGGAAACGGAGGTTTACTTCAAGTCCATGCACACACCGGAAAAACTCATTTTTGGGGCACCAGTCCAAAAGCTTGGACATTTTATTAATAACTAATCTTTATATCTTCAATTAATCAGTCTCAAATATTCGTGAATTCTACTGGGTGACTTTAGAAACAAACACAGGAAAAGAAATCAACAGAAACTTCCATATGCCATTTACAGTTTTAACTAGAAAAGCACTCGGAGAGCGCAGACCTCTGCCAAGCGCCACAGTTCCCCCCCATACAGTGTTTGTGTGTACGTTTTCAGATTCCTTTACCATGAAAACATATGACTAGCAATTGGATTCACAATGATAGGATTAGTGGTTCAGTAGTAAAAGCATTACCTCCTTGGCGGAGGTAATAAACTCAAGTGTTGCTGTTGTGTCCATTTCCTCCATCTCCAAACTCCCAGGCTGCGGGCGTTGCAATTCATCGCACAACCGCGTACAACCCACCGGCCAATGGGTTATGCGAGCGTTTTCATAGATCACTGAAAGCAGCACTCAGGGCTTCACTGACGGATGCAAATTGGGTAGACAGGTTGCCGCGGGTTTTATATTGGGATTGCGCTCCACGGCAAAAGAGGATTTGGAAGCTTCCCCGGCAGAGAGCTTGTTTTTGCGTAGCCACTATGGCTGCCCGGGGAATTTCTGCCAAATAATCCGGCGCCGGACAGCTGCCCGTCTCAGCTTTTGCAGCGTAGAGCAAACACAGGCATGCTGCCGGGGCTGGCCCACCACTGTTTTCAGCGTGCTTTTGTGCCTAAAACTTTGAAGAACACGGAGTTTGTGTTCGTCAGACACGACGACCAGCGCCCTCCATTGCGCCTGCACACATGTTGAAAATGGCCGTATCTCACAATGTTAAAGAATCCTTTAAAAAATTCCTGTATCCAGACAGTGATCTGGATCATCCCCAAAATTTAATCAGTTCTTCCTTGTACCATTTCCAACAACGCCTGAAAGTTTCATCGAAATCCGTCCAAAACTTTTTGAGTTATCTTGCTAACCAACAGACAGACAAATAGACAGACAGACAAACAGACAAACGCTGGCAAAAACATAACCTCCTGGCCTGCGGCCTGGCGGAGGTAATGATCAGACTCAGATTATAAGACAATCAAAGGATTCGTTGGTAAAGTGAAATGATCACATATCAAGCATCACATTCAACTTGTAACTGATTATTGAGCAACAGAGTGTAATCACATTTGTGGAACCAAGTAAACCTTAGTATGAATTTGTAACTGTGATGAAAATGGAGACTGAAATAACTGTAACAAAAATATGAAAAAAAAATTGGACGCAAATTTTATGGAGAAAATTATAAAAGTTAATTATATGGAAAAGAAATTCTGAGTTACCGTACTCAAAGAAAGTAAAAATGGAATTTAATTAAAATAAGCTCCGATCAGAGTTATGAACTAGTTTTAAACCTGAGACAAATTATGACATATTTAAGGTGATGGACATCGCATTATTCAGCAAATGAAACAAAGGAATCTTGCTCACGTGACCTTTTTGGTTTTTGTTGGCTTCTAGCTGGATCCAGGAGCTGAAGCTTTATGTGAAGATTATGCCAGAGAATATCCTTCCCAGGGACAAGCAGTCAGAAGCTGAGATCCGGCGGCAATAATGAGGCTGCTGGCTGTGTAATATGCCATGCGGACAACACGAGAATTTTTCAGCAGCTTCCTCGGGTGCAAATAAATTGGATATAGTTCACAGTCTGATCAAGGTCACAGAACTAGAGAGACAAGATTAATAAAAAAAAATTCAAACCATGAAATCCAAGTTCTGCAGGTATCGTGGCGGTTGGTGAGAATAACTTCCAGTGTGAGAAAAACAATCATTCCACTTTAAAACACGGTGAGTTACAAAAAATCAATAAAGAAAAGTTTAACAGAATAAAATGGAAAAACATCTGTGAACACAGAGTTTCACTCCATATAAAAGAGATGTTTGAGCTCAAAAAGGAAGAATAAGTATTTTCCCAGACGTTTAACCCTCTGAGTGTGTATGTTGCCGAACTGCGACATAATCCCTAGTGGTCAAGAGTGGTAAATATTTTTTGTCAATGAAATAGTTCAGATTTTCAAGGCTATAACTTGAAAGTTGCAAGAGATGATGGCTTACTGTCAATTAGAAAGATGTAAAATATGATCCAAAGTTTCAGATAGGAATAAATTTTTGCATCTAATTTGCATAATGTCGCAGCACCTCTTTAAATTCCATAACTCAGTCAAAACTGGACTTTGGATGTATTTACACAAAGAATGGTTCAGTCTTTTGACACCGATTTTTTTTTTTTTTTTTACAAAAGTCCCTCATCATCTTATCTTCAAAGTATACGAACAAGAAATCAATATATTTTAAAAAAAAAAACCGTAATAAGTCACTTACTGTTGTACAGTCTGTTGACAAATGGGGGGCTGGTGTGGTCGCTGCGTTTTCACCCATTATGGTCCTTATTTTGCATTCTGTCGGTAATATAAAATCTTTACCACATCTACAAAGTCTTATGATTATCACACATAAATTTTACTTGCATCCCGTGGCTATTTTCGGTGTACAAAGCCAAAAAAGTGACGTGACGATCACGGACATATTAGCTTTCTGGGCTAAATGCTTAAACAGGAAAAGGAAATGAGGAGATCTTCTTCTTTGGTGTATTACGTGTCATCCACTGAGTCCTCCAACAGATGTCTGCCACCTTTTGAAACTGGCAAATCAGTACAATCAGTACAAATCCCCAAGGCAAGCGCTCATGTCAGAGTGAGAAGACAGGCACAGTGGTGCGCTCTGCCACTAGGGGCACGAAAATTCTCACACTCAAAGAGTTAAAGAAAAAACAGTTTCAGGCAGGACACACAGACTTTCACACAGAACAACTGTCTCTCAACTAGGGTGGTTCTCCCTTAAAACTGAGTAAGTTTCCAGGGGAAAAACTTGACTGACATAAAAGGGAAAAAATTGTCTCCCATTGCAGGAGGTTTGAATGACCTCTGGTCCAGTAAGAAAACAGTCCTTTGTCTGTAACTAACCAGTAGAATGAAAGGGGGTATTGTCCAACAGAGACTGGCTGGTGATTGGCTGAGCCAGTCAGATGACTTCAGTAAGTTTTAGAAGGCACACATATTAACTGTGAAATTCAAATTACATACTTATGTATAAAGTCTAAGCTAACTTCAGTGATTCATGACTAACTTTCAGTGAGCAGGCACTTTTATAAACTTGTCCTTCTATAATTAGTATGCATTAGAATATGGTTTATTTAAGCATTTTCAAGCATGCAACACATTTAAAATCAATGATTAATGAAACATTTCAAACCAGAATGGTATGTCAGAGTCCTGCTTGTTGTTCCAGGATGTCCTGAAAAAGAAAATAATCTGAGAATTGAGAATTTTTGTAAAAAAGGAAGTCATTTCCTTTGTTAACCTCAGTTCAGCTTATAGAGGCAAAAGCAAACATACTCCAGAGTCGTCCACCAGGGGGTAATGTTAAGCTGTGGATAATTCCAAGTGACCGTGGAATGCACTCAAGGGATCTGTCTCAAACGGTTGTTAAAGCATAAAGCTGCCTTGTTGGGAGGAATTTTCAGATTTATTTATGATGGCAAACTAAATCCGTTCCTGGCATGGAATGGGATCCTTATCGTGCCTTTTACCACGGAATGTATTTTCCAACTGTGGTTCTTAGATGAAGGAAGCAATTCTTGACCAGACTTTTTGGGTGAAACAATTTCTTTAAGGTGAAGAGTGATTTTATAGATTAGAGCCAAAAGGAGTTGATGCTACATCACTATCGTGTTTTCTTTTAAATAACTGGTGAACAAACTGGTGTGTGATTTTCACCACCTATTTGGGCTGGGGTAAAACTGCAGATGAGAGTTACGGCAATGCATTGAACATTTTGCATAGTAGACACATAAAACAAAGGCACATGTGCACCAGCCTTGTCCAATGGGTATGTGCATCATAGATGTGCACACGGGGTGGAGCATGCACTGAAATGAGCCATTCAGAGGAAGGCTGCAAAAGATGATTCACAATGATGCTGCAGTAATTAAATAGTTAAATGCAATTTGACCAAATATGTCACAGACATTTCATTCAGACCTGCATGAGCCGTCAGCATGGGTGAAAGGTGCAGTGAATGGGACCTTTAAAAAGATGAATGGTGACACAGTTAGGCTGCAGTGATCAGCACACCTGTTGCATTGTGTGTTAAAACCATCAGGATCAATGCTGTCATCAGCTCTAATGATTCATCATCAGTAAATTGCACTTCAATGTGGCTGTGTTGACTCCAGTCATCAGATATAATCAGCTCACAGCATATTTCTAGCCAAGACTGCATGGCTGTGAGTGAGATATGGGGAACATAAGATGGAAGCAGAGTCAGCAATGCAGCAATCACATAAAACACGAAACTAAATGAACACTGGATGTGCCACACCATTAATGTCAGTGTCTACATCCATACATTGCACCAATATCGGCTCAACATACCAAGTTTACATTGGAAATACATCTTATAGAGGTCATTGGCAGATTGGTAAGACGATGGCTAGATGTTGGCATTATGCTGGCATTACGCCGACGTCTAGCCAACATCTGACCAATGTGCAAATAACCTCTTTAAGATGTATTCCTGATGTAAACTTGCCAATGTTGGCCTGACGTATGTGATGTATGTGTCATCAAATTAGAAACAGCTGCTCTTAATGCTGATTCAACACACTGCAGCCCACAACAACAACCAAAAATGGAAAAGAAGGCATTTACATGGTTTAAAGTTGGTGGAGCCATGATAGCTGCTGTAGATAATCGTCCTTCCAAAGTATGTGCCTGACAGCATGCATGCAGGTTGGAGAATGAGGGCTGAAGATTTGGTGTGGCATTGAAAACACAGCACTGAAGTTAGACTAGAAGTAATCCTCAGTCACAACCGTATTGTTCAATCACCTAAAGGTGAGATTAATTTTGTGCTATTTCCATTTTCAATTTAGTTCAAAGCTGGATTTATGCACTGCTGGTCTGAATGTGTTGTTGCGTTGCCAAAACGGGTTTCTGCTGATGTGTAGAGGGATTTGTGTTCTTTTGTATGTTTTTGTTTATTAAATAGTGATAGACAGGAGCAGACTGAGATTTAGTTGGAGCAAAGAAATGTTAAAAACAACTTTTCATATGATTGCTGCCACCATTGTACAGTCTATGTAAATAACAGGGTTAGGACGAGTCATGCAGATGCTCTGTGTCTGCTAACTTCCTCAATATTCTTTTGAATCTGGACCATTGTTTATCCGACTCACTTTGGAAGTGGCACCGTGGTGAAGGAGTAGAGTGGAGCAGAAACAAGAACCAGGAAATTTGAAGGAGGAGACAAAACTGACCAATCACAGCTCTTGCAGTCTGATGCGCACATTCCTCCATTTCTGGAAAGGTGTGCGTTGGGCGACGCAGGGGTCTTCTGAGTCGCCATAGGATTGTTAGCAGACAGTTCAGTTCACTTCATTTCAATTCAATTCAGTTCATTCACTGGAGTGGTGGACTAGAGGTGGAGCATCTGCCCCACAACTGGGAGGTCAGGGTTCAAGTCCTGGCTGGGTCATCAATCAATCAATCAGCTTTATTTATAAAGCACTTTAAAAGCAACACTCGCTACACAAAGTGCTGTACAGCAAGAGAACATAAAAGCAGGGCGCTAACACAAGAAAAAAAAAAAAGTAAAAATCCATTTCATTCAATAAAATCAATGTCTCATACTGGGTCGAAGGCCAGGGAGTAAAAATGTGTTTTAAGACATGTTTTAAAAATGGACAGTGAAGGTGCTTGTCTGATGTCCAGGGGTAAATCATTCCATAACCTGGGGGCCATGATCGAAAAGGCTCTGTCCCCTCTGAGCTTGCGCCTCGCCTTTGGTACCTCCAAAAGCAGCTGTTCAGCTGACCTAAGGGACCAAGTGGGAGTGTTGGGATGCAGAAGCTCGGAGAGGTAAGGTGGAGCAAGACCATTCAAGGATTTAAAAACAAATAAAAGAATTTTAAAATGAACTCTAAAATACACGGGCAGCCAGTGGAGTGAAGCTAAGATGGGTGTGATGTGATCTCTTCCACGTGTACCTGTTAAAAGACGAGCGGCGGCATTTTGAACCAGCTGCAAACGGGAAAGAGGTGACTGGCTGACACCGGCGTAAAGTGCGTTACAGTAATCCAGCCGAGATGAAATAAAAGCATGGATTACTGTTTCCAGGTGTGGTCTAGAGAGAATGGGTTTTACTTTTGCTAAACGTCTTAGATGAAAGAAGCTGGATTTTACCACAGAACAAATCTGCGTGTCTAATTTAAAATCATTGTCCATGATAAAAACCAATGTTCCTAGCTGTGGATTTAACATAAGGAGTAAGGGGGCCCAAGTATACAGGAGGGGACTCACAGGGGCGACTAGGTCCAAACACCATCACTTCGGTCTTCTTATCATTAAAATTTAGGAAGTTTAGGGCCATCCAAGACTTTATGTCTTCAATGCACGCCAGGAGTGAGTTTACTGATGAGGCAGCTTTTTGTTTTAGAGGGACATAAATCTGACAGTCATCAGCATACAGGTGGAAAGAGATACCATGCTTTTTAATAATGGAACCCAGTGGAAGTACAGAGAAAAAAGCATGGGCCCTAGAATTGACCCCTGTGGGACCCCGTAAGGCAGAGAAGCAGAAGAGGATTCAAACCCAGACATGCTAACTTTAAAAGTCCTGTCTGACAGATAGGATCTAAACCAGTTGAGAGCAGTGCCACAAATGCCCACTAGGTGCTGCAAACGGGACATTAAAACATGATGGTCCACTGTGTCAAAGGCAGCAGTTCAATCAAGCAGCACAAGAACAACATATTCACCTGAATCACATGCCAAGAGAATATCATTAAAAACTCTTAACAAGGCTGTCTCTGTGCTATGAAGAGCTTTGAAACCAGATTGAAAAATCTCCAAAATACCGTGTTCATCCAGAAAACATTTCAGCTGCATAGAGACAATTTTCTCTCAAATTTTTGAGAGAAATGGCAGCTTGGAAATAGGACCTAAAATTTGCCAACATGGTATGATCGAGACCAGGTTTCTTAATCAAGGGCTGTACTGCTGCATGTTTAAAATTTGCAGGAACCACACCAGATGACAGGCTGCTGTTCAAGATGGTGAGAACTGACTGACCTATACTGGGAAGCACCTCTTTAAAAAGTCTAGGAGGGACAGCATCACAGGGAGACCCTGAGGGCTTAATGTGGCCAACCACGTCCTCTAAAAATGACAGAGTCACAAGTTCAAACTGATCAAAAACAGCAGAACAAGGGACAGAGACAGAGGTATCAGAGGCAGGAGGTGAGATGAGAGCCCTGGTGGTGGCCACCTTATCAATAAAAAAGTTCATAAAATCATTGCATAACTCAGAGGAGGCTCCAAACAGTCAGTCTGTGGGGTGTTAAGAACAGAGTTAATAGTGTTAAATAAAACACGCTGATTATGACAATGAGATAAAACAATATTAGCATTAGGGTCATGCCAAAGACCATATAAAAATGGAACTTCCTGCTGTCCAACTTGGTGCTTAGCAAAAATGGGACGGAAGAGGGAAATGTGGGCAGCAGTGGCTCAGGAGGTAGAGCGGGTCGTCTAATAACAAGAGGGTTGGTGGTTCGAAGCCCACTCTCCCCAGACATCCTGCTGTTGTGTCCCTGGGCAAGACACTTTACCCACCTTGCCTCCAGTGTCTATGACACTGGGTATGAATGTGTATAAATGTTCAGTAGTGGTCAAAGAGGTCGCTAGTGGGAATTGGCAGCCATGTTTCTGTCAGTCTGCCCCAGGGCAGCTGTGGCTACAGTAGTAGCTTACCACTACCAATGTCTGTGGAGTGAATGGATAATGGACTCATTGTCGAGTGTCTATGAAAAGCGCTATATAAAATCTGATGCATTATTATTTCACTTCAAATCAGTTCAATTCACTTACGTTGAATTGACTTTGGTTCAGATTAATTCTGTTCAGTTCATTTCATTTCAGTTCAGTCAGGACTGGTCCTTAGTTGTTACTGCTTTGAGCAAAGAGTTGCTGAGACAGAAGATTTGACTCTGTGATTCTTTCTCTTCCAGACATCGCTGACATCCTTCCAGTCACAGCAGTCCTGAAACACCATGACCCGTGGCTTTACTCTCCCACTTCTCCTGACTGCAGCATCCCTTCTTCACCTGTCCTCCACCACACCTGGTGAGGCTGATAACCCCTACAGAGATACTCTTGGGTTGTCAGGGTTCGAAAATAGGAATATAGGGGATGAGGAGAGATGGCCGATTCAGAAAAATGAATCAGAAAATGAAGATGAGCTCTTTAAAGATGTTGATCCCAAAAAACTAGCAGCCGTTTTACTGAGAGCACTGAATCACTCACACAGTGGCAGAATGAGCGCAGGAGAAGAAAATGATGGAATGGAGGATGAGATACAGTCTGAAACAAGAGTGGTTAAAAAAGAGGAAGCATACAGAGATGTGAGACCAATGGAAGGAGCAGATCGAGACAGGGATGGACGGCAAGAGTTAGAGATGCTGATGGCTGCACAAGGGAGGGATCAGGAAAAAGAAGAGGAGGAGAGGAAGAGAGCCCAGGAAGAAGAGGAGAAAATGACAGAGAAGGTAACCAGTCATACCATGAGCCAGATGGCCCAAACTGAAAAAGAACAGCCATCCACTGGTTCAGATGATAAGGAAAACAACATTCAAGGTGTTCCTCCTACACAAGGATCATCCAATCCTAGTCTAGTAAGTACTGAGGATGATGATGAGGAGGAAGAGCAACTAAGCCCTGAGGAGCTGAAGAGTCTTGAGACCATGATGAAGGAATTTCCTCGTTTGAGTACAGCTACTAAAAGGGAAGGAGACTCAGAACCAAATGAGAGAGACAGCAGAGGTTTCAGCAGCTACAATGACATTATACCCATAAACAAAGGTACTAGCCTGGCCATGTCCAAGAAGAAACTGAAATGGCAGGAGGAGACACAGAAGGCCATGATCTTCCCAAAGTTCAGAGATGGAAATTTCATGAATGATTTTGTGGACAATAGTGACGGCAGTAATGCTGCACAGGACCAGGAGGTGATGGAAGATGATGAGCCAGAGGTGGAGGAGGAAGACGAGGAGACGTTAAGTCCAGAGGAAGAGGAGGCTCGTGCCAAAGCAGAACAAGAGGAGATTAGAAGGCAGGCGGCTGAGGCTCAAAGAGCCAAGATGGAGGAAGAGAAGCTTGCTGACATCGCCTCAGATATGCTGCTGCACTACATGGTTAAACAGAACAATGGTAATAGGAAGTACAGCTCATCACTGCCCAATGCTGCTGAGGACAAGAGGTCCGATGAGGAGCAGGAAGTGACAGAGGAGGAAGATATCGATCCTCAGACCATTGACAAGCTGATAGAGATCTCCAGCAAGCTCCACCTGCCTGCTGATGATGTGGTGGACATTATCAGTGACGTGGAGAAGAAGAAGAAGAAAGATGTGTCACCTGATATGATGTCACGCTGGCAACAGCCTCTGTCATCCTCAACATCCCCATTTTCTAGTTCCTCAAAGATGTCAACCAATCAGAACAACTTTCCTGTCTCCAAACAACCTTCTCAAACTGTCAGCTTCTTAAAGACTTGGTTTCAGGATAAAACACCAACACCATCAGATGATCTCTGGAGCAAACCTGCAAAACCTCATCTGGTGAATTCAAACTTTTGGCCCAGGCTTCAGGAGCCTTCTTCAAGCAACCGGAATGTCTGGTTGAAACCTCCCAAGTCTGCTTGGACTGAATACACCATGTCCCCCTACAATTACCCCGCAAGCTACCGCAGAAAGCCCTACCCAGACTACTACCCTGTCTACTTTCCTGCTCCCCCCAAACCTAAATCCCGTTACTTCCTGTCTAAGCCTGTGCTGAGCATGGACACCCTGATGGGTAACTCTGTGGACAATGCCTACCCTTTCTTTCCTAAGAGGCGCTACCATAGTTGGGTACAGCCCCGTTTGAGGAAACCCTCCATAGGCTTCCAGCAGAAGTTGTACTATGACCTGTACCCTCTCCCTCTGCACCCACGAACATTCAAATCCATCCACATCCCAAAACTGCACCCCCCACCCCGAATCCCCCCTCAGCAGAAGCCATTTTTCTACACAGCCCGGGCACCCGCAGTGATGAGAAACAAGGATTACTACACAGCTGAGAATCAGCCCAGCAGCAGCACCAACGAAGATCTGGAGAAGTACATCCAGCAGATACTGATGAAGAGATCACAGAGGGTGGACTGAAGGTTAGGGTTCTGAGGAGAGCAGAGGAAGTGGTTTTAGGAGGACAGGAACAGGAAAGACGGGGTTCTTTATCATTTTCTTTTACGTATGCACAAGTTGATTTCCTCTACAGTTTCTTTGATTAAAAGGTAATCTGTTTAGTGGATCTTTTATGTGACGTCCATTTCTGTGAAGAAGGGACCCAGTGAAGGAGCAAGTTCAGTTTCAAACCAGAACCTATGATGTGATCAAAGGCATTAAAGACAGGAGAGCCTGCTGTGTGTTTCTGTGAGGAGCTACACTTATTTACTTTGGTCTGTTTTCTTAAATCAGAGGATGACTCTTTACTGATTGATTTTTCAAAGTTTACATAGTATGTTCCCGAGCTGAAAGTATGGATGTACACCAAAATGACCCAGGCCACACGCTATTATAACAATATATTAACACACCTATGTTCTCTTTGAAATTGAATGAAAATCATTTATACATAATGAGATCATTCCTAAGTCATTTCTTATACTTCTCTTTTGAAACAAATGCATTTTTATTGTCAAAGTTTTGTATTATGTGTAAACAAACAGAAACAGTTTCCATGCTGACTCACACATGCAAAGCTCTTTATTGTGAAGCATAATGCACCAAAAAGCACATTTTTTAAAGAAGACTGGAGGCTTGTACTATAATGGCTTAGATGACTCATCCTTTTGCATAACTCCAATTACCTCGTTGCCATGGTGCCAAACCCTGCCCTGACTCTATAGAGCATCTTTTACTCTGGATTCCTTCAGAGGAAGATGCTGTGGTGAAGGAAAGCTGTTCTTTTGACGAGAAATGATGCTGTTTTTCACTGTTTTAATTACAACTTCAAAATAACTAGGTGCATTTGGAACTGGAACAAATTTTCCACAGTAATTGTTGATTTAGCAGAGAATGAGATTTGGTTTGCATCATACCAATGACCAGATATGCACACACAATCCATTTGTAGGGATGGGAGTCCTTTAGGCACTTTACGATTCAGGATTCTTTGTTGCTATTCTAACATGACTCTCAGTGCATCTTTTTTTGCTGTTCAGGGTTTTTTCCCTTCTGCCGTGTGACAACTTGGTACTTTTAAAGCAAAGTATTTGCAATGACCCATGACTTTACGATTACACTCAAGTTTGGGTGGTATCATGAATATAGTAACTGTGAGAACTGATGTGAAGCTTCGCATCGGGCCTAAAACAAATCACCACAGTTACTATATTTATGATTCTACATGAACTTGAGTGTTATATTACCTTTATACAATAGTTCCACAAGCACAGTTTATAAAATGACATCAAAATATTATGATTTGTTTGTTTAACCAGTTATTTTGCTCTGATGAGAAAAATAGTCCCTTCTGAACAGCACCCAGTTAACTTTTGCTAATCACCTCAATCAGCATAATATAGAAAAGAATAGGCCTATTGTTATTTCACACACACATGCAAGCAAATTAAATATCATCCAGTGCAGAAGTCAGTGTTTATCATACATACCGGTCACCTGTTGAGTAGGTTTGTGGTTACTGTGAAAGCGAGCTGGTGGCTAGTTAGCATGCTAGTGATTTGGCTTTGGCACACTTCACTCACTTTTTTTTTGGCATTTTCAGATAAAATAAAGAGTCCATCACCACAAAGGCACTGTGGTTTGCTAATTGAGACAATAGCTCACACTCTAGCTTGCCTATTTTGTTTAAATGGTAGGACTTCTGCATCATGGAGGTATGATTTCTTTTCAAACAGCGCCTCACTATGGAAATTAAGGTATCCGACACAGTATTACAATTCTCATCTATGAAGCCACTGATAGAGCTGACAGACTTGACAGTAAATGATGGTGAGTAATTAACGGTTACTAAAACACCTTTGAAGCGGAGTGATGCATATCCAGTAAAATGGAATGAGATTATTGTGGAATATAGTAACTCCTAGAATCACTATTGTCCAATCAAATCGCTTGGTCAGAATTAACTGTTGTATAAACCAACATGAAAAGTTCACCTGTAACAGCATATTTGTTGTAACACAGACTTCAGAGTACCCTGAATTTTAACAAATAGACTTCTAACAAACATCTTCCTATTTTGTGCAACAAGTAAGACAGTCCTTCAGTAAAAAATACAATTATATATATATATATATATATATATATATATATATATACTGTATATACTGTGTATATATATATATATATATATATATATATATATATATATATATATATATATATATATATATATATTTGTATTTGTGATAGACTTCTAATGAAATATAGAAACAATCCTACCTGCTGTCTTCAGTGATTTCAGTGACTTCAGTTTTGGTCTCGTTGTAGAGATTCTCGCTGTGTCCATGAAATATCTCCATGATGGGATGTTGTGCCGTGGCTCTAAACCATGCATCTTATGTAGCGGTGAGTGCTGACGAATGCTGATGATCAAATGTTGCGATTTTTGCAGTTTCGTCAGGCTGCACTACAGTTGAACATGTTCAAAATTTCTTTATGACCCTAAAACCTGTTGCTCAACTGTTGTGGAACCTTTTACAGACATTGATCAAACACATCAAATCTGGGGATTCTAAATTGTCCTTAGGTCTGACTGTGAGAGTGAATGGTTGTCTGTCTCTCTGTGTTGGCCCTGCGATGGACTGGCGATCTGTCCAGGGTGGACCCTGCCTCTCGCCCAAAGATGCTGGGATAGGCTCCAGTCCCCCGCGACCCAAAAAAGATTAAGCGGAAGAAGATGGATGGATGGATGGATGGATTGATGGATGGATGACCAAACACCAAAAATCCCAACGCTCGTAAGCACTCCTCACTCTGTGAGACACATGTTTTCATCATATAGCACAGCATGAAAGCCCTGGATCTCAACATCTTTTACTTGATAGTCCTCTGGCTGGGGGTGGATTCACATGTTTATCATGTTTCTACAATATTTTAGCATAGTTTGACAGAGCAGTGTGGGTCTGTGCAGGTCTTCTTTACTTTTGACTCCAAAGAAGCCAAAGTGCTGCCATACGCTGGTGTTTAATGAAGAGGGTGACAGTTGAATATCTGGTGTCTCTGCCCCAACAGCACACATATGTCACATGTTTATATTGGGAATTCATCTCACAGAGGTCGGCAGTAGGTCGGAGATGACCAACAGCTGATGTTTAAATGTTGCATGAAGCCGTAGCAGCTGCAACCGTGTGTTAACTTTTTTCAGCTCTCCCTTTTGGGGCCACTACGGCGTATCATCTATTTGATTTGGCAAGGATTTTGCACTGGATACCCTCCCTAACTGGTTGTGAACCCTCAACCTTCTGACTCTACCACTAGGCCACCGCTCCAGCCCTAGTCATAGTTTAGTAGTATTGTTTCTCACCTTGAATAATAAACTAGTTGTAGTCTCAAATAAATAAAGGTTGTGATTAACATTTAACTGCAGAATCTTGGAGTGGAGGCCTAGTGTAGAGTCAGAAGGTTGAGGGTTCACAATTGGGTTAGGGAGGGCATCTGGTGTAAAAGCCTAACCAAATTAAAAATGCAGATGATACATTGTAGTGACCCCAAAAGGGAGCAGCTGAAAAAACAAGGCTAACATGTGCCTGCAGCCGCTACGGCTTCATACAACGTTCAGCTGATGGTCGTCTCTGACCTACTGTCGACCTGTATGAGATGCATTCCCAATGTAAGCTCGTGACGTATGTCTGCTGTTGGGGCAGAGATGCCAGATATTCGACTGGCATCTGCCCCACAGACAGGAGGTTGGAGGCTCACAACTGGGTCAGGGAAGGCATTTGGTGTGAAATCCTTGTCAAATCAAATATGCAGATGATATGTTTTAGTGATCCCAAAAGGCAGTCCCTCCAGGATTTCACAATGTTGCGATTGCGTCAATTCACTCGAAATCGGCCAATCAGCACAACTATTATGCAACCTTGCAACTTTGTCCAATCACTGCAACTTTCCTGCAATTTTGGCCAATTCTCGTCAACTTCTGCCAATTTCACCAATAAAATTTGTCTCTGAGTGGTGCTCACTCAGATTCACCACGTCTCCATCCTGACCACATGTACAAAGTGCTGGGTTTGTGTTGAAAAACGTCTGCCTGCTCCAAAAGGCACCCCATTGCAGGAGTACATGTGAGGACAGATGCCATAAAACCACAAACAATGAACATGTTGTCAATGAGCTTTAAAGCTGTGAATCTCCAGTCTGCACATGGACGAAGTCCCCCCCCTCCCACCCGCAGCCATAAATGAAAGATGTGTGTCTGAAGAGACAAGTGTGTCTGTCAAGCCATGGAGCAGACAGACAGGTAGGAGTTAGGCAAGGAAAGAGAGAATATTGTCTGTATTTTTTTTTTTCAGAAAAACACAGAATCCGATAGACAATACAGAGCAAGAGAAGAAATTATTTATTTTTTCCTGTCTGCTCAGTAGGGAGTGGTTGGGGACCGTAGGGAGTTGTCAAATGAGGGTGCTACCAAAAATTTCCAAATCTCTACTCTTTAACACGCATTCAATGCAGTTTAGCTGTTGTAATGGATATTGTGTTAAAGTCTGTATTTGCTGTTGCATAAAAGAGTTTTTCTGTATAGCAGAAGTTTCTGCTTAATTTACAAATCACTGTTTAATAGGAATTTTTTGACAATCCTGTGCTTTTCTTGTATTGTTATATAAAATATCACTGCAGTAAACTGGAAAAAACCATCTGCTTTAAAATTTGTCATTCTTCCCACAACTTCTAGTGCAAAAAACATTAAAAACATCGCAATTTTTATCGCAACTTTTTAAAAAAAGCTCCCACAAATTCAGGCCTTTTGGGCCGCAACAATCATAAAAACATCCCGCGAAATCCTGGAGGGACTGAAAAGGGAGTGCTAGAAGAAGACTATTTAGCTGCAGCAGCTATATCTTTGTGCAGCCAACCTCTATTACATAGTTAAAAATGCCAGCTGATGGCCGAAGTCTAGGCGACATGCTGCCAATGTCCAAACGACCTCTATAAAATGTATCGTATTCTCGTCGTAAATTTGCAGATGTCAGATGCTACAGTTCCACGTTTCCGAGTTCCACCTTTTGTGTTTTGTAAAAATGAATTATGTTAATAATATTTAAGAAATGAGTTCTTGACATCTGTGCATCAATTCAGAATCATCCACGTCACGAAAAATGATTATATCCCCACCCTATAGCACGTGGAAATATTGAGACCATTATTAGATAAATATCTTAATGCACCTTTTGGCCTCGTGAAGTGCAGAAACACCTTCGGAGTTTCCCAATATCACAAAGCCTCTTCAAATCACTAATTCTGGGGTTTCTATGATCATAAACACTTGTGGGTTTTTTTAAAATTGGATAGCAACTTTAACATTATTTTGACACATTTTAAAATAGAAAGAGCAGGTGTTGCTGCCAGTGTTGGCCTGTCTGTTTCTGTGGATAAGAGATGAGCTAATATCAGCTTTTGAACTGAAAAACAAAACCTGGTCATGGCATCAAAAGTGCAACAGTGTGATATATATAGAGAGATTTACTTAGTTAAGTTAATGAGTTTAATGAGTTTATTTTTCGTGATACTGCGATGGATATTCCATGTGTAGAAGGAGGAGAGAACAGGCTAAGTACAGTAACTGCTGCACGATTATGTATACTTTCATCTAAGAACATCTTACTGAAGACTTACAAGCATCTACTGAAAAAGTCTAAAAAAAATCCTAAAGATGAGCGAAACGATGACCTCAGTGTACCTTAACCCTGTTGCTGAGTCATGAGTGCTGTCTCTGGTCGTTCTACATGTACCTTCCTGTAGGCATCGTAATAAACATGCATTTGCTGGATGTAAATATGCATGTCAACGACTACCTTTGTTACACATGAACCAATAAAGTCAACTATTTTTTTTACAAAATTGCTTCATTGTGAGTACAGAAAGTTTTTATGTGAGTGTCTGTTCTGGTCAGCCGTCTCCTAAAACTTTGGTCACTGGAGGCTTTGGTGTACTTTTTACAGTATGTCACATTTTGGACTGTACTTACTCTATGCAGCCATATACTTTTTGTCTTTCGGCTGCTCTCTTTCGGAGTCACCACATCGTATCATCGCCTTATATTGCGATGATCTGCATGTTGATTTGGCAAGGGTTTTTGCACCAGATGCCCTTCCTGACACAACCTTGCCCATTTATCCAGGCTTGGGACCAGCACAGGGAATACACTGGCTAGTGCACCCCCTGTGGCTGGGTAGCCAACATTTCCCTCTTCCGATCCATTATTGCTGAACACCAAGCTGGATGGCAGGAAGTTCCATTTTTATATGGTCTTTGGCATGACCCGGCCGGGACTTGAACCCCAACCTCCCGGTTGTGGGGCGGATGCTCTACCTCTAGGTCACCACTCCGGTTATAATATACAACTATATGATGAATTAAAAAAGGGCTTAGAAATGATAAAACATGATGTTACCGAGTTTAAAGGTCACATTCATTCACTGCACATTTCCCACATGTTGACAGCGACACTGGTCAGAATGAAATGTCTGACATATTTTGGTCAAATTTTCTTAAATTATTGCAGCATCATTGTGAGTCATCTTTAGCAGCCTTCCTCAGAATGGTTTGCTTCAGTGCAAGTCTCTTTAAATGTCTAAGAGCTGCAGTTAACTTGACCCTCCCACTTATGTCACTACTGGTAATCTTAGCAGACTAGCACCGAGATCAGATAGTGAGCCTGAGCCAACTAATGTAAATTTATCTTAAAGAATGAAATAAATCATCAGTAAAGAATGAAATAAATCATCAGTGGTGGACAGAAGTGTGGGTTCAGTGGTTGTTGGAATATGACTGGTCCCTTCAGGACAATAAGACCAGAAATAGTCATAAGTGAGAGGATGGTGACCCAAGGAGGCTAGTTGACACCTTTCTCTGACAGAAGTATCTTAAACCAACACCTCCTATAGTCTTGGTTAGAGAAAACCAACTACAGTAAAGCTAAGCTAAAATAATGTCTAAGAACAACAAATGTGGTTAAGTGTTGGTAGATGAACAAAGATTCAAGTGAGGGGTGAAGAGAATTTATAGAAAATAGACCACCCGGATTGACAGTTAAGCTAATGACACGTGTGTCAGCATCTCCCGCTGAGGCGAGATGTAATGTGGCTAGACTGACCCACTTCAACCGCCTAGCCAAGCTACTGCTAATGGTTTGGTATAGAATCACAGTGAAAACATAACAAAAATAGAAAAACACTCTATGAGTGCTTTTTTCGTTTTTGTGTAATCCTGCTGCACAAATGCAAACAAAGCCCTTGGTGGAGGTATGCACTCTCAGATCATCACCAAAATCTAATCATTTCTTCCTTGTCCCATTTTGGACTTGTCTTGAAAATTTTGTCCAAATCTGTTCATAACTTTTTGAGTTATGCTGGTAATAGACAAACAGACAAACCCCGGTATAAACATAACTTCCTTGGCGGAGGTAATAAGACAGAATGAAATGAGAGATCAACTGAAGATTAGTGAACAGGGATGTCTAAAGAAAAATCTAAATAATAATATAAACCATGCTTGGTAAGCTAACTCCCTAGTAGCACTGTTAGCTTCATTGCAACATTAGGATGGCCAATAATAGAGCAGCGATCAGTGCTGGATTTACCTTTTCATGACGTGGAAACTAGTGTTGGGAGTAAAGCGTTACTGTAACGCCACTATTTTTGCAGTAACGTGCTGTGTAATGAAATTACTGTTTAAAAATTCAGTAATGCATTACAGTTACTGAAATTTGATCAGATACGTTACTCGTTTTATTAATATGGATAGATTTTTTTAGTGCAAATAAATGAATGTACAAACTGACCCTACTCTAGCTGAGATATAGCCATCAGTCAACGTGACCTGTTGCAGAGAGCTGAGTCTTCACTTCCGAGCGGAGGAAAAGATGAAGCTATTTTATTTTTGTGGGAATAGACAGATTATTTTTCATTTGTCATGGTTAAGGACAATAGCATATTGGTGGGTTGCAAACTAAAGTGCCGGTTGAGACCTACTGCAATCTTCAGAAGTGCCTAAAAACAGCAACAAAACTCTGACAAAGCTAGTGCTAAGCAACAGCTAGCTATACTAACAACACTGTATTAGTGGATCTATTCTACACTAGCTGGATGTAAAGTGGAAATACTCTTGTCTCAACAGCCATGGCTGGATTTCAAGCACAGGTATGCATCTGGACAGTTTGTGACCCAGCAAGAATTAAACAAACCAATTACCAAATACGTCATTACAGACTGAAGACGTGATATTAAGTGACTTTCTATCAGACAGCTGAGACTGTGAACCACTGAAGTTAAAACACATTTACCTGCTACCTGGATAAAGATTATTCAAAATTGGATTTTGATCTTCAAAAGGAGTTTGAGGGTCTGTCACAGCAGACTTTTGGACTGTGAATAATAAATATTTTCTTTGGATCACTGCACATCACTATAAATTAAAGAAATCTCTGTCAGTGCGTCTGTCAGTGTGTCACAATCATAGGACCGCCTATGATGTTCCTATGATATCGGCGTGATGTCCTACGATGATCTGATGATATCAGGCAACATAGGAGTCATGATGCCGTCATATAAACAATAGGATTGGCTACAAGATCATAGGATTGCCGACGATGTTCCTATGACGTCTACATGATGTCTATATGCCAACAGATAGACACTGTATAGACTGATTCCAGGAAATCTGTGTGTGTGTCACAGTGTCTACGCCTACGGTGTCTAGAAGATGTCCTATAGACATCATAGCCACATCATAGGCTCACTAATGCATCAAAACTTTGGGAAACAAGCAAAACAACACAACAATGCATTGGCAATGTCAAATATTGGCATAAAGGAGATCCCTGCTTCAACTCAGGCATATTTATACAAGGTAAAGTTTATCATTACATTGTTAAACAAGCAAAACAATACAACAGTGCATTGCCAATGGCAAATATTGGCATTAAGGAGATCCCTATGCCTTGCTTCAACCCAGGCATACGTATACAAGGTAAAGTTTATCATTACATGGATGCTCCTCTTCCTGAACAGGGTCGAAAGCTACTTTTGGCTCAGATCTATTTTCATGATCCTGTCCATGAACTGGAATTACGACGCACCTATCCCTCAACCAGTGGTCTGAACGAAGAAGAACAAGAACAAGAAGGCCCACCAGATGGACAGCAATAGAGTGAGGAGAACTGCTGCAAGTCAGAAAAGATGCTGCGTGTTACGAACCAAGCCGGTGTTGTCCTTCAGGCTCGGTTCTGATGTTCTCTGTGGCTCAGGTTCGGTATATTTGTGTATTTTGTTATCTTTTGAGTTTTTGTAGTTTCTATGTCTTTTGTTCTTTTCTTTTCCGTGCCTGTAGCCACCGCTCTGGCCAGCGGCTGTTAGGCAGCCTCCTTGACCTACATTCGTGTCGGTGTTGTCTACCACTTGCCGGTCTGACCAAGCCCCTTCTCTCTTGACAGCCAGCTGATTCCTCACCGGTAATTGTCTTTCCTGCGCCTCGCCCAGGTGTGCCCAATTTGTGGTGCCAGCAGTGCTTGTACTTAGGTGGCCTTTGCCAGTCAAGCATTGCTGGACCATTGTGCATTCTCATATGGTCGTCAGTCATCAAATGGATGTATTGTCATATGCATGTGTTATCAGGCAATGTGTGGACTTAATCGGACTGCTCTGGTTTAGTGAATCTTTTTTATTTCGGATTTTGGATAGATTAAAAGTAAAGATTAAAAGAAATAAAATAATATAACAAAGGGGAAAAAAGAAAAAGAAAATCCAACAAGGTCAAATTAGACAATAACTCCTCTGATTATACAGTTCAACATAAGTTATCAGAAATGGGTGATGGCTGAAGCCGCAGCTTATATTGCCCACCCATATTCCATCCAAGAATTCAAAAGAAAACAAAACAAGAGCGATTACAATTCGGAACAAAGCTAAGACAAAATGTGTCAAAAAAACTAAGCAACAACACAACACAGGCTGGATATGACAATCCTTATGTGATTTTACATGTCATCTTGTATATATGTTTGGAGTATTTCTTCCTTTAGTTTTTGTTTAAATTGTCCAAGCGTTGTACATGATTTTAATTCAGGTCCAAAATCGTTCCATAATCTGACTCCTTGCACTGAAACACAGTGTTGCTTGGTGGTAGTTCTCACTGAAGGTTTTTGAAATATACATGTTCCTCTGAAATGATATTGTTTCTCCCTTATTTGGAACAACTTTTGGATATTTGCGGGCAGTGATAGATTCTTCACTTTAAACATTATTACTGCAGTTTTAAAGTCAGCCAGATCTTTCAACTTGAGAGCTTTTAATTTAAGAAAAAGTGGGTTTGTTGGTTCCCTGTAAGCAGCTTTGTTTATTATTCTAATAGCTCTCTTCTGAGGCATAAAGACTGGATATATGTTTGTTTTATATGTTTTTCCCCATACTTCAGTACAATATGTCATGTATGGGAGTATTAATGAATGATACAAAGTATATAGTGTGGGTTGATTCAGCAAATATTTCACTCTGTGTAGTATTGCAATTGATTTAGATATTTTACCTTTAATATAATTAATATGTGACTTCCAACACAGTTTATTACCAATTATTACTCCAAGAAATTTAGTTTCGGATACCCTTTCAATCTCTACACCATTTACACTGAGTTTAGATACTAAGTTGTTGTGATGGTTGTTAAAAACTATAAATTTTGTCTTACTTAAATTGAGCGTTAATTTGTTTGAATCAAACCACAGTTTAAGCTTTCCTAATTCCTTTCCGAGTGTATCCAGAAGTTGTTCCAAATTGCTTCCACTGCATAATAGATTAGTGTCATCGGCAAACAATATTAAATCCATTTTTTTCCAAAACTTTACATATATCATTTATATACATATTGAATAACAGTGGCCCCAAAACTGAACCCTGTGGGACTCCACAAGTAACCTTCAGTAACTGTGAGTTTTTGTTACCAACACATACATACTGATATCTATTCTTTAAGTAACTACATAACCAGGACAGTGCTACCCCTCTAATACCACAATTTTGTAGTTTCTTTAATAATAAATTATGATCCACTGTATCAAATGCTTTTTTTAAGATCCAGGAATACCCCAACTGAGTACTCTTTATTTTCAACTGCAGTTGATATTTTTTCTATAAATTCCATTAGAGCAAATGCAGTTGTCCTCTTGTGTCTGAACCCATATTGCTGCTCACACAATAAATTATTCTTCATTATGAAGTTGTCAATTCTCTCACAGAATATTTTTTCCAAGTATCCTGGAAAATTGCGGCAATAGTGAAATTGGTCTATAGTTTGAAAGTTCCCCTCTGTCATCCGTCTTGTATATCGGAATTACTTTAGTTAATTTCATTGCATTGGGAAATATACCTGTTTGGAGAGACAGGTTACAAATATACGTCAGTGGTTTCACTAAGCATTCAATAATGGTTTTGACTAAGAGCATGTCAATACCATCACAGTCCGTAGATGTTTTACTTTTAAACGATTTAACAGTTTCAATGACCTCTCTCTCATCTGTGTTCTTTATGAAAATGGAGTCTTTTATAGCAGTGTTTTTGCTTATTGTATCACCTGTAGGCGCCGTAATGGGTATTTCTCAAGCCAAATTAGGACCAATGTTAACAAAAAAGTTATTAAATTCATCTGCAGGTGAAACTGCATTCACACTCTGAGTCGTTGTATTGTTTTTTGAAAAATTGGTTGGATAGCTTGTATTTCTATTTCCAAGAATATTGTTAAGTATTGTCCATGTATTTTTAATATTGTCTCTGTTTTTCTCCAGTTCTTTACTGTAATAGTTTCTTTTACTACATCTCATTATATATGTTAACTTGTTTTTGTATGTTTTATACCGCTGCTCTGCTTCTTTTGTCCTTTTCTTTAGAAAAGCTTTATATAATGAATATTTCTTTTTACACACCTTTTGTAATCCTTTGGTTAACCATGGCTTATCAACAAATTTACGTTTTAGCTTTTTCTTTACTAATGGACAATTTTTTTCATAAAGAGCAGTTGCAATGATCATGAATGTATCGTAGGCTTCGTTTACATGTGATACATAGACTTTTGTCCAGTCTTGCTTCAGCAAGTCTTCTTTAAAAGAACTGATTGCATTTTGTGATTTGTATCTGAACGATTTTAAATTTTTTTCTGTATTGGCCCCCGTGTGGCCATGGATAAGTGCAAAGTTTGGCAAATGGTCACTTATATCATTTATCAATAATCTACTTTCTATTTTCTTATCAATAATATTAACAAACAGGTTGTCAATAAGTGTAGCAGTGCGAACTGTGATTCTACTGGAATGTGTTATTGTGGGATATAGACTCATGCTGTACATAGAATTCATGAACTCTGTAATTACATTTTGTTGAAATGAATTTAGTAAATCAATATTGAAATCTCCACAAATTACAACCATTTTCTTACTAGTAATATTATTGTACAGCTCGACTAACTTATCTCTGAATGTCTCAATGCAAGTTCCCGGCGTTCTTTATATACAACTTATAACTAGATTTTTTGTTTTATCTTGATCGATCTCAACAGTAACACATTCCAAAATCCCTGGTAGTGCAAAGGACATTCCATTTACAAGCTTACACCTATACAGGTCATCAATGTACAGTGCAACACCACCACCCTTTATTTGAGATCTGTTAATATGAAACATCTGATATCCCTCTATTCCCATCAGGGGGAGCCTGTTCTTCATTAAGCCAAGTTTCAGAGACTGCGATAGCTGTAAATTTTCTGTCTAGCTGTTTTGAATAGTCCTGAATCTGTGGAAAGTTTTTGTTAAGACTTCTGCTGTTGAAGTGTATTATTGATAGTTTACCATCTAGTTGCACTTGACTTTTGAATTGCTTTTCAGTGTAAGATTCACGATGATTATGAATATTATTGAAAAAGTGGTTATCAGGATCAATATTATTCTCCATCTCTTGTAGTTTATGTTCAGCATAATGGCATATTTTCAGAGTTTGAATTTCCTCACTCTGTGTCAAATGACTTCCTCCGACTGGGGATAATTGATGTCTACTCATGTCAGTCATAATTTTTTTTTTTTTTTTTAAAGTACATTGACATGGTATGTCACAGAAGAACTATTCTTGCCCTATGTGGATATGGATTATCATAGTCTCTTAATTTTCTTAATCAGTGTTCATCTATATTTATTTAAGTCAGTAAGATCTCTGATTATTATACTCTTTGCTTCCTCAGGTGTTCCATTTAGTTTGATCCAAACTCTACAATTTCTTGTCCATGTTGCCTGTATCTTATTTTGTCTTTTCAGCATCCGTGCTTGCTGTGCTATTTCAGCATTAGTCTTTGTTAAATGTTCATTTAGGTAAACTTCTGTTCCCCGTAGCTTTCTGGCCTGCCTCAGTATGTCATTCTTAACCCTTCTGTTCACAAAGCGCATCACAATTGATTTCTTTGTTTTGTTATCCTTTCTGGGTAAAGCATGACAGGCTGAAATTGCATTTGCTTCAACCTTTATATTTCTACTTTCTAGGAACTGAAACACCTGGTTTTCCAGGGAGACTGATTCACTCAGGGGAGCCTCCTCACCTCTCATTCCTGCTGTAGCATGAGCATATGATTGATATTTAATGTCTAGTCCACTTATAATTAGATCATCCATACGAGAATATTGTTCAAGACCCTCGACGCGTCACTCCAAGTCTGCAATTTTTTTGTCTTTTTCCTTAATTGTTAATTTTAATTCTCAGACTTCTTCCATTAGCCCTAATATTTTAACCTGTTGACTAGCCACTTTGGTCAGTTCTTCTGACAAGAAGTTCAGAGATTTTTTGATCTCTTCCATTTCCTCCTTCTTTGGTGGCATTTTTACTGACCTGTGGATAGTAAAACAATCTCTGCTGGTGACGCCGGTATCCGATCCAACCGACCTCAAATCCAGCTGGGCCTCAGCTACCCCCCTCCCCTGCTAGTCCCGCTGCTTACCGCCGCTGCAATTGAGCTCCTGTCCAGCCGGGGTACCTGCAGCTCCTCCCCCGAGTCCCGCCACCCACCGCCGCTGTAGTTGAGCTCCGATCCTGCTCCTGTCCAGCTGGGGTCCCGGTAGATCCTCCGCTGAGTCCCGCCATCTACCACCGTTTTCCTCAGTAGTTCCTCCGCCGAGCCCCGCCGCTGTAGCTGGGCTCCGATTCCGGCTCTTATCCAGCTGGGGCCCCGGCTGCTCCTCCACTGGTCCCCATCTCCTACCACTGCTGTACTTGAACTCCGATCCAGCTCCCGTCCAACTGTTGCCTCGGTTGGTTCCTCTGGCGAGCCCTAATCACCGGGGACGGAGTCGCTTCTTTGTATCGGTGTTAGGTGCTACAACTAGCTATGGCGTTAGCTATAGTGATAGCGTTAGCTTAGCAAACGCTTCAGGTGAAGCGTAGCAGCGAACCACGAAAAGAAACGCTAATCAGTTTACTCACAAATGAGAGCAGTTCCAAAAGTCCAATTCTCACAGTGAGCACAAAATAATTTTTAAAAACAAAGATAGAGTACCAGCACATGTATGGGCACCCAGCACAAGACACCACACACCACGCTTCCAAAAATCCATCGGCACCTCGGCTCTTCATCGGCATAGTGAGTATTGACTGTATGTTTTTCCCCGGTGGTTCTCCTGACGGACCGGAGGCAGCATGTGCGGCTGGGAAAGACTGTCTCAGACTATACTAGCATCAGCACCGGATCACCCCAGGGCTGTGTACTTTCCCCCCTACTCTTCTCCCTTTACACCAACTCCTGCACCTCCAGCCACCAGTCTGTCAAGTTGATCAAGTTTGCGGACGACACCACCCTCATCGGGCTCATCTCCAACGGCGACGAGTCCGCCTACAGGAGAGAGGTGGCCCAGCTGGCGTCCTGGTGCAGCAATAACAACCTGCAGCTGAACGCTCTGAAGACAGTGGAGATGATTGTAGACTTCAGGAAAGTCACTACCCCTCTGCCCCCCCTCACCCTCTCAGGCTCTCCCATCACCACTGCTGATTCCTTCCGCTTCCTAGGCACTACCATCACCAGGGACCTCAAATGGGAGCCGACCATCAGCTCACTCATCAAAAAAGCCCAGCAGAGGATGTTCTTCCTGCGGCAGCTGAGGAAGCTCAAGCTACCCACCAAGATGTTAGTGCAGTTCTACACAGCCATCATCGAGTCCATCCTCACCACCTCCATAACCGTGTGGTACGCAGGAGCCACTGCCAGGGACAGACTAAGGCTGCAGCGCGTCGTGCGCACTGCTGAGAAGGTGATCGGCTGCAAGCTCCCATCTCTCCTGGATCTGTACATCTCCAGGACCCGGAGGCGTGCTGGCCGGATCATAGCCGATCCCTCACACCCTGGTCACGTACTGTTTGCCCCCCTCTCCTCTGGTAGAAGACTTCGGTCCATCCAGACTAAAACCTCCCGTCACATGAACAGCTTCTTCCCCTCTGCCATCAGACTGCTGAACACTAAGTGACTTATTGACTCTCGTGCACCATGTACAGCAGCTCAACCAGACTCATGTCAATCATCACTGTTTTCTTCCTGCATTACCGACTGCACTATATAGTTCTCCACAGTATCTGCTGCTGGCTAATATATTTTAACTGTTGACCAGTATCACTTAATCTTATCCTACACTTTATTACATGTATAGTTTATTTCTTTTATCTTATCATGTTTAATGTTGCAGCATTGTACCGAGACAAATTCCTAGTTTGTGTACTACATGAACAATTTTTTTTTTTTTTTTTTTTGTTACTTATTTGTACCCGTAGGTAGACTTGGTTTGCAGTCTGGTGACAAGCCACCGGCTGCTGGTCGCTGCGTGCGCGAGCGCCCTAAACCTACATGTTTTTGGTATGCGGGAGGAAACCGGAGAAATCCCGGAGTAAACCCGCGCAACACGGGGAGAACATGCAAACTCCACACAGCTCACTGTTGGTCGGGGGCTGGGATCGAACCCACGATCTCATGATCCCCGCGATCCCCCGGCCGAGGGTAAAACTGTGCTGCCACAGTGCTAAACCACTGCACCACCGTGCAGCCGTGAACAATGGCAATAAACCTGATTCTGATTCTGATTCTGATTCTGATTCTCACTCTTAGACTTTTGAGTGTCCTGGAGGACTCCTTAAGTGGACAAATTTCCCCTTGAGGGACAATGAAGTTTATCTTATTTTATCTTATCTTATCTTAAGTTACCTGAACACGTTATTCTGTACAGTTGGTTTTGTTTGTTTGTTCAATAAATGTGTGTGTGGAGTAACCTGCATGTAAATCCATTCATCCTTTCCCTCCTCTGTGTGCTGTGTAAAAGCGCATGAGGAGGGTTGTGACACCATGAAGATGAAACACCTGAGGTTTGAGCAGTACGTTGAAGGCATGACTGAACAACACAGCTGTCTGAGACAGGAGGAGACTCTTCAGCAATGGGCATGCAGAAATAACTACTTATACTTGGTTTCTATGGGCATGGGCGGGTATGCACTAGTTGGATTCAATCCACATCACAAAGGTAAGATAAACATGGACAGCTTTATGCAGCTTTGCCAATTGCCACTCTAAAATGAGGAAGTTGCTGGCAATATCATTTTGATTTCCTTCAGATTTTCCCACAATAAGAGCTCTCAAGGCAGGATAAAGCAGACTGAACATGTTCCAAAAGTTCTGTATGAAACAGTCTGTTTTCAGCCTGACATCAATAAGCCCCTAATGTAATCCATTAATTAATCTTGCTATGTGTGCAAGATTTAGTATGTATTTAGCATGCATAAGATTTAAGTATGCATTTAAAAGTAACGTGAAAGTTACTTTTCCAAGTAACTAGTAACTTTAATCATGCAGTAATTGAAATGGTTCGCTCTTCGGGGCAAAAAGCAGGACTCAGATGTGTAGCAAGTATTCATCATTTTAATAATAAACTCAAAACAGCTCTGAAGCTAAAACACAAAAATACTAAACAGACAGCTTGGCAGGGCAGAGAAAACTCACAAAGAACAAGACTTGGCAGGAGCGCGTGTGAAACGCCAGACAGACAGAGAGGAGAATGACGCAGCACCCAACTAAGGGGCTGCATCCTTTAAATAACAGGTGACATGATTACAGAAATAAAAAACAGCTGTGGATAATCAGAAACCAATCAGACACGAACCAAGCTAGGAGACAGAGGTAAGCAAAGAACACTGTCAAAATAAAAGCAGACCAAACACAGGAGAACATGGCAGGAAAAACCACGGTAATGACAACTCAGGATAATAACGATAATTAACAAAAGCACAAAAAAAAACTTAAAGCATGAGCCGGATCCTCCAGCTAAACTCAAACCCTGACATAGCCCCCCCCTTTAAGGGGTGGCTCCAGACACCTCATAAAATTACATCACAAACAGAGCAGAAAAACACCCTCCCAGGGTGGGTGGTGGAGATTCAAAGCCAGGAGGGCCAAAACAAACTCTATCCCCCACAGAGACCAAAAACAAACTTCTCTACAGAAACCCAAAACCCCAAAGTCCAACACAAAACTGGTCAGGTGGTCTTCCGGAGTCCCAGGACAACCAGAACAGAGAGCATGTTGGGTCAGGGGACCCACCTGAATCCACAAGCCACCTGAGGGGTGAACATGAAACACTGGGTGTCCCACCAAAGTCCCTGGGCCACCAAACGGGAGAAAACATGCAAGCCCTTAGCTCCAAAAACAACACAAGATCTTCTCATACCGAGGAAAACAAAGATGTCAAAACAGGATTTTCTTGTTCAAAAGACAACACAGAATCCTCCAGATAATGAGATAACATTAACCTCAAGAGATGACAACAAGGACCCAAAAGCTCAGGTGATGATAGCATGGACACATCAAACCCTGGAGATGATAACATGGACATATTACCCTCTGGAGGTGGTATCATGGACATTTTACCCTCTGGGGGTAATAACATGAACATTCCACCCTCTGGGGGTGATAACATGGACATTTTACCCTCTGGAGATGAAAACATAACCTCTGGAGGTGAAGCCACGATAACATTGGCCTTGGGAGGTGAAAACATGGTACATTGACCTCGGGAGGCGGAACCATGGTAACACTGCCCTCGGCAGGTGAAGACATAGCAACATTGACCTCGGGAGATGAAGACATTGTAACATTATCCTCGGGAGGTGACAACATGGCTACTTCAGGCCTTGGGGAATATAACATAAGTGTCTCTTGCTCCAAAACTGAGGACTGAGGTGCGCTAAGCACAATAGCAGAGGACTGGTGAGCACTAGCCTCAGAAACACATAATAGAAGAACTCCAGCCACATTAGCACATGATGGGAAATCCTCGGCCTCCAGGACACCAGAGGCGAGCCGACTATCGGCGAAACCAGATGATAAGGGCTGAAGGTCCTCAAGTCCTGATGTCTGGGGATCTATCCTTGAACCAGCCACCTCAGACGGGGAGGAAGGAACATTAGCTAGGGGTTTCCTGACCTCGGGAACATCAACTAGAGGTCTCTTGACTTCAAGAACATTGGTTAGAGGTCTCCTGACCTCGGGAACATTTTCTAGAACATGGTCCTCTTGCGACCCCATCCTCAACCAGGTCACCTCGGATGATGGAGGGAAACAGGAGGTCAGTGAAGCAACACCACAGTCATAAACAGCAGAGACTAATGGGTAGGACTCGGCAGCTGATGGAATCTGCATAGGGGTCCCCCACCTTCAGGAACAAGGCAAGATTTCTCAAAAATGGTAATTGAACATAAATGAAAGCGTACTTGCCTTAACTCCTGGTCTCCTGCCACCGGGGTGACCACCTCAGAATCAAAGGCAGAAAAAGGAACCAGGGAACGACATGGAGCAGGTACAGGAGCCGTGGAACAATGTGAAGCAGGAACAGGAGCTGGGTGGCGCCGTGGAGCAGGCACCAGAGCTGGGGAACAATGTGGAGCAGGCACTGGAACTGTGGAACAACGTGGAGCAGGAACTGGAGCTGGGGAACAATGTGGAGCAGGCACTGGAACTGTGGAACGATGTGGAGCAGGAACTGGAGCTAGGTGGTGCCGTGGAGCAGGTTCCGGAGCTTGGTGGCATCATGGAGCAGGCACCGGAGCTGGGGAACAATGTGGAGCAGGCACTGGAACTGTGGAACAGCGTGGAGCAGGAACTGGATCCGACCCAGCTGGGACTCATACTCTGGAAGGAGCCACAGCTTGTAGTCCAGCATTAATTTCTCCTGAGCTAGCACAGCCTGCCAACACTCCTCCTCTTCCTCCTTGTCACCCTCACACAGGGGTTCCAAAGCTACAGTCCCAATATGGCAAATCTCGGTGTCCAGCGGTGTCATTTTGGAGGCAGCTGCTGCTTGTGAGCCCTCTGAAGCAGCACACTCCTCCCAAACAATTCATTTTTCACCCAGGATGGCAAAAACACAAGCAGACACAGGGGTTGCAGGTGAGGATTGAGGGATGGAGGCGACAGCAGAAAAAATGGCAGAGACTGGTGGTGAGAACTCACCAGTGGCAGACGGCCGCCACCGGCCCCTCCCACCGGGAACCTGGCATGACCTATCATTTATAGATGTTAAAAAATGAAGGGGTACTTGCCTGAGTTCCTGCTCTGCTGCCACTAATTGTTCAGACGTCTCCCTCTGAGTGGCTCCGGAGATCGTCTGGTTGGGAATTGTGGGTGAAGAGGTGGAGCAAGAAGTGGAGTGGTGTCTCTTCAAATCTTCTTTCCACCTGGGGCCCCCGAATGCCAACTTGCAGCCACGAAGCTCTCTCCACGCTGCTGGAGAGAGAACAGGCGGCCGGACAGCTGGCTCCGCCGAGGAGGGAACAGCTGGTAATGGAGGCAGTGAAGGAAGCGTCTGTTTCTGAGTCTGGGGATGGGAGTATAAATTCAGTCCAGGTGTCGTCAAGTTCGCTACTCCACCCCAGCAATCCCAAACGTCCTCCAGAGAGAAGTTGTTTCAAGCGGCGGCCGCCAGATCCTCCACAGCGGCCACAACTTCACGCTCATTGTGGCTACACCTCCTCCTCCTCCCGGGCTCTCCCGCTGAGTCCATTAGTGGCTGTGTCATTCTGATGTGGTTCGCCCTTCGGGGCAAAGAGCAGGACTCAGATGTGTAGCAAGCATTCATCATTTTAATAATAAACTCAAAACAGCTCTGAAGCTAAAACACAAAAATACTAAACAGACGGCTTGGCAGGGCAGAGAAAACTCACGAAGAACAAGACTTGGCAGGAGCGCATGTGAAACGCCAAACAGACAGAGAGGAGAATGACGCAGCACCCAACTGAGGGGCTGCATCCTTTAAATAACAGGTGACATGATTACAGAAATAAAAAACAGCTGTGGATAATCAGAAACCAATCAGACACGAACCAAGCTAGGAGACAAAGGTAAACAAAGAACACTGTCAAAATAAAAGCAGACCAAACACAGGAGCACATGACAGGAAAATCCACGGAGATGACAACTCAGGATAATAATGATAAAGAAAAGCATACAAAAAAACTTAAAGCATGAGCCAAATCCTCCAGTCAAACTCAAACCCTGACAGTAATTGGTAAATCAATCAATCACTCAATCAATCAATTTTATTTATAAAGCACTTTAAAAGGCAACACTCACTACACAAAGTGCTGTACAACAAGAAAACACATGAAAACATAAAAGCAAGGAGGACATTAGTACAAAAACAATATAAAACCAACAAAACAACATAAAATTCAGAACGAGCAGAAACCACAGTCAATAGAATCAATAAAATTAAAGGTAAAAGAAGTAAATAAATAAAAATCCATTTCATTCAATAAAATCACTGTCTCATACTGAATCGAAGGCTAGGGAGTAAAAGTGTGTTTTAAGACGGGTTTTAAAAATGGACAGTGTCTAATGTTCATGTAATGGACAATACTTGTTTAATGTTCAGAGGTAAATCGCTCTATAACCTGGGTGCCGTGATCGAACAGGTTCTGTCCCCTCTGAGCTTCTGTGTCACCTTTGGCACTCTCAGGAGTAGCTGTTCAGCTGACCTGAGGGACTGGGTGAGAGTGTGGTGATGCAGAAGCTCAGAGAGATAAGGCGGAGCAAGACCGTTCTGTGGTGATCTGGACTGGGTCAGACCCAGTCCATGCTTTATGTTCTTTATTAGGGCCTGAGCCACTGACAACGTCAGTCGGCGAAAGCCCGATTGTAATTGCTCAGCTCGAAGAAATTCTTCCGCCTAAACGAATGAATTTTTCACCCTCTGAATGTTTACCAAAACGCAATTTTTTTTGGCAGACCCCTCAGACTCGGCGAAAAACTCAATAAACTGGAAAACATACACTACCGTTCAAAAGTTTGGGGTCACTTAGAAATTTCCTTATTTTTGAAAGAAAAGCACTTTTTTCAATGAAGATAACTTTAAACTGATCAGAAATACACTCTATACTTTGCTAATGTGGTAAATGACTATTCTAGCTGCAAATGTCTGGTTTTTGGTGCAATATCTACATAGGTGTATAGAGGCCTATTTCCAGCAACTATCACTCCAGTGTTCTAATGGTACAATGTGTTTGCTTATTGCGTCAGAAGGCTAATGGATGATTAGAAAACCCTTGTGCAATCATGTTAGGTCTGCAATGCTGTAATTGCTGCAAATGGAGGATTCTTTGACGAAAGCAAAGTTTGAAGGAAAAAATTATTATTTCAAATACAAATCATTATTTCTAACCTTGTCAATGTCTTGACTATATTTTCTATTCATTTTACAACTCATGGTGGTAAATAAGTGTGACTTTTCATGGAAAACACAAAATAATTGTCTGGGTGACCCCAAACTTTTGAACGGTAGTGTATGTGCCCCCCCACCCCTAATTTTTGTGGGTGGGGCCAAACGTACAAGGTCTATGAGACTGGAGACCATAAACTTTGCCGTACAGACATAAAATTTAGGTGAGATGTACATACATCACCTCAAGACATGCAAAAATCATAATTGTGGCCCATACACACCACCAACAGGAAGGCCGCCATCTTGCCTCAAAGTCGCCCAACCTCCAATATGGAAAAAGTCACACCTCGCATTTGAATGAACTAGTCCCAGGGACCTGCTCCAATTGAGCTCAATTTTACATGGCAGCATCTATAGGCATTGGCCATTAAAAATTGTATAAATTAAGTCAAAATCTCAAAAGGTGTGGCCAGGGTGCCATGGCGAAGTTTGACTCCTCCCCTTACAACTTCAAACAACTGTCACTTGGGCAAAAATTGTCCGATGTCCCCCAAACTTTCCATGATGGAAAATAGTCCCCCCCCCAAACGCGTCAACATTAAAATACCTGACAAAAGATATAGCGCTACATAGTGGTTAATGAAAGAACTGCTGAAAACTGTTTTATTTATTACTCACGCGTCACTTGCCAGACTGACGTGAAATTTTAACATGATGTCACACATGTTACCATGGACACGCCCTCCTCACCATTCAATCCTTGATCTTTTTACAGGATTAGGAATGACCTGGAGTCATAAAATCTTGAACATACTGTAGGTTGAGGTGTAACATATAGTCCTATATGGGTGGACAACACATAACTGATAGGTAAGTGTTGCCACGGTGACATGGTGAAGGTTGACTCCTCACCATGAAAAATCGGAAAGTTGTATCTTGGACAAACTTTGTCTGATTGTCACCAAATTTTCGATAATGGATAATATTCCCACCCTGAACATTCCTATATAAAAATATCAAAAGTTAGAGCTCCACCTAGTGTTTACAACATCAGACCCTTGTAAACTGGACAAACTTTGCACGATTTGCACCAAATTTTCTACGATCAATAGTCGTCCTGCCCCGAACGTGTCTGTATAAAAAAAAATAAACTGAAGTTTTAGCATCCCTATTGATTAAAGGAAGAATTGCTGAAAACTGTTTTCTTTCTTTTTCTCTAACCAGCAGAAAAAAATGACATGAAGGAATGACTAGGGCTCATTGACAGTACATGCACATAGTACAGAACTGTTTCCATGGTGAACAGCATTCTTCAATGGCTTCCTCGCAATGCAAAACATGACAGTTACAGCAATCCTCGTCTGATTTGGACCAAACTTTGCACAAATCATACTGATCCCATTCTGAACACGTCTGTATATCAATATTCACAAAACTGTCACACCAGCATCTACTGCTGACATGAGGTACTGCACAAAATTGTTTCAAATTTTGCACAAAGACCAGTAGTCACAATGACATGACATTTTCACTGGTTTTTCAGAGTGCATTGGACTACCCTCAGTGGAAGTCACTTTTGTCCTGTGATAAGCACAGTTGCCATGGACTCCCATTCCTTTCCATTCAAGATGTTTTTTTACATTGGAGGCTTTGGGAAGCCCAAGGGTCACCAAATGTGGAACGTAAGTCAAGGTGACTCTCTTCTGTAGTTCTGTATTGGTCTGCATCATCTACTTAATATGTTAAGTTTTACAATGGCCACATGTCAAAGTTTACCTTATCGCAATACGTTGAACAGTTGTAAATTTTTCACCGTAATTGCCATGATGGACATTAGTCCCAATCTGCACACACCTACATAAGAATATTTGACAAAAGTTATAGTGCCACTTACTGCTTAAAGGGAGTTCTTGCCAAATGGTTTACTTTATTATTCACGCTGCCCTTGCAGAGATAACGGGAAATTTTCTGAGTCAGCAAGGTATGACTGGTGCTGGATTGCGCGGGTGCATGGGACGTGAAGGCCCGCTTACACCTGCTTGCAGGTTTAATTGTACTTATTATTGTCATTATTATATGTTATTATATCATATATTATATGTCATTATTCTTATTTTCATCATTGGGTTTTTCACTTTCATCTTAGTTTCATTATCATTGTTATTTTTCTCCTCAGTTACGTTTGTATGTTGTATATTTTCCTGCTTCATCATTCGTTTCTGAGTTGGCTTTTATTTTGGCAGTGTTTGTTTACTGCCTTTCTAGCACAACTCATCGTTGTTTAACTAATTATTATTTGTGGTTGTTGCTCATTAGTTTATTACGTTCATCCCTATTTATTGTTGTCACTCCCTTATTCCTTTGTTGGGTCCTAAGTCGTATGAAGTCGGAAGAAGTCTGTGAGTAGTGCTGTTTTGTGTTCACACATGTGTCACCGTTTTTGCTGTTTGGGTTTCCTCCCCCAGTATTTTCTGTTCTACTGCCGTTGTGGCTTATTTTGTGGTCAGCTCTCATGCTGCATTTATTTTTGGTATTAAATTATGTTTCAACTTTGCCCTACGAGTGAGTCTGCTCATCTGCCCCAGAGAGGCGCTTATGACAGTAGGACCCAACCGGTAAAGGACTCAACGGGTGAAAGAAGCAGAACAAGGAGGAGGCAAAATGGAGGAGAGTTGCCGGCTGCCGACATGCTGTAGGATCTCGTTTCAGCGGCCAGCAGCTTTGGGGGGAGCATGGTGGTGAAGTGGTTAGCACTGTTGCCTAACAGCTAGAAGGTTCCAGGTTCGAATCCCCAGGCTGGCAGGGGTAGGAACCTTTCTGTGTGGAGTTTGCATGTTCTCCCTGTGGTGCGTGGGTTTACTCCGGGGGCTCCGGTTTCCTCCCACAATCCAACAACATGCATGTTAGGTTAATTGGTTGTTCTAAAATGTCCCTAGATATCTGTCTCCTATAGGCCCTTAGAATAGAGGGTTAGTACTAGTGAAGCGCTTTGAGTTGTCTTTGAGACTAGAAAAGCGCTATATAAGTACAGGTCCTTATCCCCTTCCTGGAGGACGCCAAGTATTGCTGGGAGGCAGTCACCAACATTGTGGAGGCTTGCCCAAATCTGCACTCTCTTCCCTGGTCTGCAGGGGCTCCCACTCCCTGCTGCACCATCACCGCCAGCCTTTTTCTCATTTACTGCTGGGCTCGAGGATTACTATGGGACTGGATAGGCGGTGGAGCAGAGGCTCCAGGAAATGCCCCTCACCCGCCTTTCAGCCACGCAGTGCAAGGAGGAGGAATTCACCAAAGATGCCGGAGACTGTGCCGATGAATCAGCGTCCGTCTGGCTCCGTCTGTCATTGTGCCTCCTCGCTACTCACCAGTCCCGGCACCCCAGAAGCTTGTGTGAACGACTCAGCAACCCCTGGCTTCCACAAGACCACTCCCCTCCACTCCAACACCAGCTCACCGCAGTCACCCGGAGGGATTCGTCTGGTTCTCCAGCGGAGGATTTTAGAGCAGCTTCAGTGGCAACGGTGTTGGGGGCAAGGCAAGAACTATTTTCTCATTTTTTAACACTTAATAGTGAGAGGAGCTGCCTTGTCCCCAGTGAGAAGACTCAGCTGTTGTTTTGTATTGCTGCTGAGCTATTAAGTTTTGTTTCTGCTGTCACCCCCATGTTTACTCCATCACTCAACTCAACTCCTTGTTTTTCCGAGATCTTTTCCACCTCAGCTGGACCCGCGATGGAGGTGAGCTTAAGCGCTGCTAATGCTCCTCTTCATGTGCATGCTCCTGCAGAGACTGTTCCACCTCACGTGCATGCTCCAGCAGTGACTGTTCCATCTCATGTCCACACTCTACCAGTGACTGCTCTGCTTCACGTGCACGCCCCTGCAGAGACTGCTCCTCTTGAGGCCATCAATCCAATATCGGCAACACTGGGGTCCTCCCCAGTGGAGGAGCAGGAGTTAAGGCAAGTCCTCTTTGTTTTCTTAATCTCAGTTTTAGAGAGGTCTTGTCTTGCACCTGGTGAGGAGACCCAGTTGCAGCTTCCATCTGTTTCTGGGCTCTCCCTGCCAAGCTCTTCTGCTGACTGTTATGGTATGGTTCCTTTTCCAACCTGTACCTCTTACTCCCTGTCCAAGGTGGCTGCATTGGAGAGGGATTCCTGGGCATCTGGACCGGATGTGTTTCAGCCGTCTCATTCTGAGGTCAGCGTGCCCCAACCATCTCATTCAGAAACCAACTGTCAGCACAGGAGGGCAGTGTGCTTCAGTCATCTTCTCCAGAGGTCAACACTCCTCAGCCATTTTATCTGGAGGTCAGCGCTCCCCAGCCATTCCATCTAGAGGTCAGCGTGCCCCAACCATCAGCACATGAGGTCATCGCACCCAAGTCATCTGCTCCAGAGGTCAGCACTCTCCAGCCGTTTCATTCAGAGGTCGGCGTGCCTCAGTCATCTATTTTTGAGCAGAGGATTCTAATGTTGTTACCCCCAGAGCTGAAGGCTCCCAGGTTAGATCTCAAGTTTGGAGTCTCTATGTTATTATCTTCTACGTTTAAGGGCTCTGTATCAATAATTGATATCAATAAATTGATATCAATTGATATTTATTGATATTTATTGATATCAATAAATCAATAATTGTATCAATAAACAAAGGAATTATTCCTTTGTTTAAGGGTTCTTTATCAGATCCTCAGGCTAAAGTTTTCATGTTGTTTTCCCCTGAGTTTGGTGCTCATGTGTTATTTTCAGAGCTAAGAGCACCTGTGTTATTTTTGGTTCTAAAGGCTTGTAGTGTGGCGGTTCGTTTTAACCCCACAACAGACTAAGGACACTCAGCCCTCTTTTCTGTTTTTCTGCTGCATTACTGAGAAGCAATGTGCCATTCATGTATTTGTGATGCAAACATGCATGTGTTGTGATGTAATGCGCCATTCTGTATAGTGTGCATATGGCTTGTCCTTACTATGCTTTTTCTGAGCATCTTAGATGTGCTTTGGTGTATTAATGTCTACAGGTAGACGAGTTTCTTCTGTCTCACCTATGTGATGTTAATCGATGCCTTTCATCCTTTGTACTCATGCATCCTGTCCTTACTGTGACCTAGAGACTCAGATCAATATGTAGATGTGCTTGTTAGCCTCTTTGTCTTGCATTTAGAGCGAGGTCTAGCTAATCTGCCCATTGTGATGTATGGCTTACAAATGCAAATACCTCCTGCCTGTTCTGTTGTCCCTTTGATCATTCTAGACTGTGGGGTATGTCTTTTTGATGTATTGTTATGATCAAGTATTTAAGGTGCAACTCTGTAACGCAATCTCGCTCTTCTTCTCTCACTCTGATCCTGCAACTGGTAGACACACGCGTGTCCGCCTCTCCTTCTCTGAGAGCTTAGGGATCCCGCTCCGGGCTGCTCCACTATGCACCGGAGAGGGGATCCCGTGAAGGCGACATGATATAATAAAACCTGCTTAAAACCACAGCACTGCTGCTTATATTTCCATGCCGCCTCACTGGTGACCCCTCGAACACGCACACGTTTTGTGCGAAAGCAACCTTCCGAGCTGGACAGCCACACAGCTGCGTTGGTGGCCCCTTGAAGACGCACACGTTTTGTGCAACGCAGCCTTCTGTTTTGGATGGCCACGCTGGCGAACCGACGCTGAAAAAAACGAGCGGCCAGCGAACGCAACACCCGGGCATGAATGCTCCGTCGCCTGAGATCTGCACAACCACGCTGGACCGGCCGCTCTCACTGAGAGCGCACGCACCTCGTCCTCTCTCCACGACGGCAACCTCCAGGGCCGACGGGGAGCGCAGTGCGTGGAACTGAACGCACCATGGCCGCACGAGCGACAACGATCGTCTCCTCCCTCTCACCGCTCCAAAGCAGCTGCACGAGCCCGGGGCACAAAGATCGTCTATTGCCTCGCACCGCTCCAACGCGCCTCCACGAGCCCGAGGGACGGAGATCGTCTACTTCCTCACACCGCCCCAACGCAGCTGCATGAGCCTGAGGAACAAAAGATCGTCTATTCCCTCCCGCCGCTCCAACGCCTCTGCACGGGCCTGAGGGACTAAAGATCGTCTATTTCCTCTCACCGCTCCAACGCACCATGGCCAATCTACAGCCACAGCTCAACCTGGATTTTACCGGCGCCGTCTGCGCCGTTCTCCACCAAGTTTCTGCACCCTGACTCACCACTCCAGCGGCCCACCCACGCACTGAACCCCCGCGCACGCATCGGGGAGTTACAAGGACGGCGCATCACGCATGGGACAAGTAATGGCTCCACAGACTGCCTTCCTCCTTCGCCGCTGCCTTTCAGGGCTGCTCGCTCACCTGAGGCACGCATGCAGCATACTGGAAGGATTTGTTAACAGTCTCAGCCACGCCACAGACCGCCATCGTCCTCCACCGCTGCCCACAGAACCTTCAGGGTTGCTCGTTCACCTGAAGCAAGCACGCAGCTCGCCGCTGGATTTTTTAATGGTCTTAGCCACGGCACAACGGGATTTCAGCCGTCAGCTGTTCCCAGGAGCTTTGGGGTTTCTTCAGCACCCAAAGCCAACAGTCCCTATGCTTTGTTTACTTTTTCTCTTACAGCCGCTCCTGCTTTTCTTCATGGCCACGAGAGGAGTCAGAGACTAATTTTTCTTCTTGTGGACCGCTGCACGTTCAACGGGACCAGCCCTTCGACATTGCGGACCCACAAGCAATTTTTGCACGGCTCAGGACGATTTCACAGCTCCTGCCGGCACTTACTACCCCTCCCCTCCCTCCCCCTCCGCCTGCAGCGAGCTTCTCCCACAGCTCACTCACACAGATGGATTATCGAGGTCGCGACCCCCTGCCGCGTCCTCTGGGGGGGAGCGTGTGTGGCGGTTCGTTTTAACCCCACAACAGACTAAGGACACTCAGCCCTCTTTTCTGTTTTTCTGCTGCATTACTGAGAAGCAATGTGCCATTCATGTATTTGTGATGCAAACATGCATGTGTTGTGATGTAATGCGCCATTCTGTATAGTGTGCATATGGCTTGTCCTTACTATGCTTTTTCTGAGCATCTTAGATGTGCTTTGGTGTATTAATGTCTACAGGTAGACGAGTTTCTTCTGTCTCACCTATGTGATGTTAATCGATGCCTTTCATCCTTTGTACTCATGCATCCTGTCCTTACTGTGACCTAGAGACTCAGATCAATATGTAGATGTGCTTGTTAGCCTCTTTGTCTTGCACTTAGAGCGAGGTCTAGCTAATCTGCCCATTGTGATGTATGGCTTACAAATGCAAATACCTCCTGCCTGTTCTGTTGTCCCTTTGATCATTCTAGACTGTGGGGTATGTCTTTTTGATGTATTGTTATGATCAAGTATTTAAGGTGCAACTCTGTAACGCAATCTCGCTCTTCTTCTCTCACTCTGATCCTGCAACTGGTAGACACACGCGTGTCCGCCTCTCCTTCTCTGAGAGCTTAGGGATCCCGCTCCGGGCTGCTCCACTATGCACCGGAGAGGGGATCCTGTGAAGGCGACATGATATAATAAAACCTGCTTAAAACCACAGCACTGCTGCTTATATTTCCATGCCGCCTCAGTAGGTTATTTTCAGTGCAAAAGGGTGGTGTGTTATTTTCTGAGCATGAGACTTGTGTGTTTTCTCCTTTTTGGTGGCCCATGATCTTTGGTAGGCCACCTGACGCCCCATGTTGACCCTTCTTGTAGTCATTGGACTTTGGAAGGCCACGAGATCCATCTTGACTCTGGGTTGGGGACCATGGACGTGGGTAGGGCCCCTGATCCGCCTGGCTCTCCAGTTTGGTGGCCCCGGGACTCTGGGAGACCACCTGACCCATTTTGTTTTGGATTTTGCTTGGTAGGGAGTTTTTTCAGCCCACCTGGCCTTTTCCCCCACCACCCACCCTGTGAGGGTTTTGGGGTTTTCTTTTGTTTTTCCTTGTGGATGTTACCCTACGGTCATTTGGGTTCTGACCCTTAAAAGGGGGGTACTATGGTGAGCTGGACTGGGTAAGACCCAGTCCATGCTTTAAGTTCTTTATTGTACTTATTATTGTCATTGTTATTATTATTATTATTTTCATCATTGGGTTTTTCACTCCCATGTCAGTTTCATTATCATTATTTTTCTCCTTCTCAGTTACGTTTGTATGTGGTATATTTTCCTGCTTCATCATTCGTTTCTGAGTTGGCTTTTGTTTTGGCAGTACTTGTTTACTTCCTTTCTAGCACAGCTCATCCTTGTTTTACTAATTATTGTTTGTGGTTGTTGCTCATTAGTTTATTACGTTCATCCCCTTTATTGTTTTCACTCCCTTATTCCTTTGTTGGGTCCTGAGTCGTAAGAAGTCGTAAGAAGTCGTTTGTGAGTAGTGCTGTTTTGTGTTCACACATACAGTATGTTACCATTTTTGCTGCTTGGGTTTCCTTCCACAGTGTTTTCTGTTCTACTGCCGTTGTGGCTTATTTTATGTTCAGCTCTCATGCTGCATTTATTTTTGGTATTCAATACCAAATTTCCCCGTTGTGGGACTAATAAAGGCTTATCTTATCTTATCTTATCTTATAATGTTTCAACTTCGCCCTGCGAGTAAGTCTGTTCATCTGCCCCAGAGAGGCGCTTATGACATGTTCAAGGATTTAAAAACAAATAAAAGAATTTTAAAATGAACTGTGAAATGCATGGGCAGCAAGTGGAGTGAAGCTAAAATGGGTGTGATGTGATCTCTTTTACTTGTACCCGTTAAAAGATGGGCAGCAAAGTTTTGAATCAGCTGCAGACGCAAAAGAGATGACTGGCTGACACCGGCGTAAAGTGCGTTACAGTAATCCAGCTGAGATGAAATAAAAGCATGGATTACTGTTTCCAGGTGTGGTCTAGAGAGAATGGGTTTTACTTTTGCTACACGCCTTAGATGAAAGAAGCTGGATTTTACCAAAGAACAAATCTGAGTGTCTAATTTAAAATCCCTGTCCATGATAAAACCAAGATTCTTGACTGTGGGTTTTACATAAGGTGTGAGGGGGCCCAGGTTTACAGGAGGGAACTCACAGGGGCCACTAGGTCCAAACACCATCACTTCTGTCTTCTTACTGAAATTTAGAAAGTTCAGGGCCATCCAAGACTTGATGTCTTCAATGTATGACAGAAGTCGAGTTTACTGATAAGGCATCTTTTTGTTTTAAAGAAAGATATATCTGACAATCATCAGCATAGAGGTGGAAGAAGATACCATGCTTTTTAAAAATGGAACCCAATGGAAGTGTGTACAAAGAAAAAAACATGGGCATGGGTAAAGCTCAATTACTTTTGAAAAGAAGTAAATAGTAACTGTAATTAGTTAATATATTTTTTAGTAACTTGCCCAACACTGGTAGAAAAACAGAAACATGGAAGAGTTAAACCGGCTCCTCGCAGATAGAAACTACAGTGGATATAAAAAGTCTACACACCCCTGTTCAAATCCAGGTTTTTGTGATGTAAAAAAATGAGGCCAAGATAAATCATTTCAAAACTTTTCCCACCATTAATGTGACCTATAACCTGTACAACCCAACTGAAAAACAAACTGATATATTTTAAGGGGAAAAATAAAAATTAAAAACTTACAATAACCTGGTTGCATAAATATGCACACCCTTAAACTAATACTTTGTTGCAGCACCTTTGGCTTATATTACACCACTCACTCACTCGTCTTTTTGGGTAGGAGTCTATCAGCGTGGCACATCTAGATGTGGCAATATTTGCCACATCAAGATATATTTGTACGAAGAGGGCGACTGGTCAAAGCAACCCCCCCCTCCCAAAAACCCTGATCAAGCAGGACAATGCCACCAACCCCCAAAGAGCACAAATGTCAGAGGACAACAAGCCCCAGGAGAGCCAGGCATCCATCCCAGGAGGGACAGCCGATGGAGGCCGGGCCGCCAGGCAGCCGGCGCAGCAGGCCCACGCCCCCGGGCCCCCCGCCCCACCAGCAGGGCCAATGCCAGCCCCCGGGCCAAGAGGCCAGCGCCCCCACCCTCCGGGTCAGAGACCGGCCCGCACCCCTGGCGTGAGCCCCCCCAGACGCCCCCCACAGCGGGCCCGCTCCCACCCCCAGCTCCTCCACCCCAGGGACCCCCATGCCTAAAGAAGGTGGCCCTCCCATCCAGAGGAGCCCAGGCAGCCAAGAGGCACAACCCCCTCAATCCAGCACCTCCTGACCAGCACACACACCCATTCCCACAGATTCACACCCTCATGCTCTCATACGCACCCACACACACTCACTCTTGCTCGCACTCTCCCCCACACAATCCCACACTTGCACTCCCGGACCCACCCACTCTCTCCCACTCCTGTACCCACTCAATCTTGCTCCCATTCCCACTCGCCCTCAGAGTCACCCACACTCACTCATGTTCACCCATACACACACTCTCACTCGTGCTCCGACCCACTCACATCCATTCGTGCTCTCCCCCACACACTCTCCCACACTCATTCACCCTTACTACTTAGGGTGATCGCGATGCAGCTGCAGCGAGCATGAATGCACACCTGCACCTGGCAGCGGCCGGAGAGACTGCCGGCACAGGCCAGCAGCCAAACCCCCACTGACCGACCCCAGGGTGGCCGCAGCCACAGACGCAGACCACCACCCCCAACACCCACCCGAGCGACTGATCAGTAGACCACCGCAGGTGCTCCAAAGTGCCACCTGACATGCAAAGCACCACACAAAACCACCCACCATCACCATCTCCTCTCATCACTCCCTCACTCTTGCTTACTCTCTTATTCAATCTCTCTCTCACTCCCTTGCTTGCATTCGCCAGCACCGAGGGATTCTGACAACATGACGGGCCCCAAGCCCTGCCCTGGGCCCCTGGCCCCCAGCAGAAGGAGGACAACAACAGTGGGGGAAGACCCCCACCCCCCTTCTCCCATACACGAATCATGATGGTTTTGTGTCAGTTATGTGATGTTATTGTATGCAGGTGTGTGAACTACCAGAGTGCAGTTAAAATTGGGGGATGGTGGTTGGAGCACCACTAGCCACTCTGATATGCAGCGGGGCTTCCATCCCCCAAGCCCTTAGTGTCTAAAATGCAATTAAAAATGAAATGAGGGCAGCCCCACTGAGAGAGGTGTCCCCTTCATCGACACAGTGAGGCATACCCCACGTCAAAACCCTAAGCATATCCAAGAAGATGTATGTTCCACCCAGAATTGGGGGGAGTAAGACTAGGAGTGAGGCAATGCAAAAGGGAGTCCATTCCCCCCCCAGGATCCAGCTCTCAAACTGGTTCAGGAGGCCACCCACTGATCCCAGATCCCATCCCAGGGCGAAGGCCATCAAGCTGAGCAGCCCAGGACCCACCAGCATCGCACACCAGCGCTCTCAGCACCACAGACATGATGGAGCAGTCACACCCACACCCACTCCCACGCACCCTGCACTCACTAACATACACAACAACAATAATAACAATAATGAACAATGGGCTGAACCCATACGGCACCCCACACACCAAGCGACACCCCAGAGCGCCCACCCCAAGCCCACCAACCACCCATCCTGGACACATACCGACAGTGGCAGGCCGCCCCGCAGCCACAGCCACCCTGGAGCAAACCGACAGCATCACAGCTGCCAACCCGCACCAATGGCCCCCCAACTACCCCAGAGCACCCACACACACCCAGCACCAAGGACACCGGAGGCAGTGCAACAAAGCACCCCGCCCCATGACACAACGGCAGGGCAGCCGGTAAAAGCAGGCCCTGAAACGCTGACAACCAGGCCACCAGATTTCTGTCCCACCCCTGCCACCCAATGAGATCCCCCCACCCACACACACATCCTCCACCCCTGCACATCCACCCACAGGTTCCCGCACCTGCACACACACACCCTCCCGTACCCATAGGTACCAAATCTACCTACAGGTACAAATAAAGTAACCTGGACCTGACTCCATCATACATGCCCACCTTCACCGACACACAACCCCGCATGCCCACACATGCACACACACCCACACTCACGCACACCTGCACACATGCATGCACACACACACTCACACACATACACATACACATGCACACCCACACCCACAGGCCCTGGAGGACAGGGGGGGGGGGTGACCCCCCCCGGGTCACAGGCACCAGTTCCCAGAGTGCCACCAGGGTCCCGGGGAGGGCACGACCTCGCCATGCAAGGACGCGCCGGGGCCAGCCCGCATCACCGGCGCACACCCGACCCCGACCCAGAGGGGTAACACCCCCTCCCCAGAACCAGGGGCCCGGGGCCAGATCCAGCCCCACCTGGGAGGCAAGACCAGCCAGCCTGGGGCCACGCTACCCCCCCTTCCCCATAACCCCCTGCCCACCAACCCCCCCAGGCCAGACACAGAGCCAACCCGGAACAGGGTCCCCAGACACTGGCCCCAGTGGGTCACAGAAACCCCTCGTGGTCAGGGCACAGCCAGTCGCCAGAGGCACCAAGGAGAGCGAGCCACCACCAGCCACCCCTTATGTTATAGAATTAATAGCGGGGACCTGAGAGGATTAAATTCAGCCAATTGGTTATTTGAGGAGGAAGACAATCTCTTCAGGCTAATATAATCTGACAATAAGTTACTATAAGGAGCTGTACACAAATTATTTCTTGATTTCCAATTCATGAGGATAGTTTTCTTTGTGATGCATAAGGCAGTGAGAACCATGTGTGACATCCTTATCTCTATATTTATTTCACTTAAATCACCTGATATACAAAGTGTGGATGAGGATGGGATACAATACCCAAGCTGTCATGACCCTCCATGCACTGCATAAAAGTGAGAGGATGAAAGGATGAGGATTTACGTTCATGGTTCACCACAACACATTTATTACAAAAAGACAGAAAAAATCCCAAAAAGTGAAGACATACAAAAACACAGAAAAACACTTACTGATGGTGTTCGGGGGCCGACATCGCCCAGCAAACATATGAAGAGGAACGTGTTAGCCACGATTGCGCCCCAGAGCCCACATTGTTACAAGGGCGCATAGAACCACGGGAACCGTAGAGTGGCTAACACGTTGTGAGAATGCTGAAAATCACAGCAGACTTGCAGCACAGATGATAATACTATGAACCAGCAGTGCGTGACTGGCAAAGACTGCTTACGTACACGCACTGCTGGTGATGGTGTGATGAGGAGCACCTGGGCAAGGACCAGGAAAGATAATCAGCGGGAGTGGGAATCAGCTGGTGATAATGAGAGAATGGGCGTGGCCGGACCACCGGGCTGTCAGCATGCGCTCACAGAAAGTAGGTCAAAGTGGCTGTCTAACAGCTGCCAGCCAGACAGTGGCTAAGATAGAGAAAAGCACACTGAAATACATACTATACACATATACAGCGGTACCTAGACTCACAGGGAGGGCAGGACCAAGCCGGGGAAACCAAGCTGGCTTGGATCCTGACACCAAGCCCTGTTGATAATTCTTCACATGTCTTCTGCCAGAACTTTTGGACCAGTGCACAGGACCGCATAGCATGCATATAGCCATCCGGGACGTTTTTGATGCAGTGGGAGCAGATATTTGAGTGACTCAGGCCCATTTTGAACATCCTTTGTCCAGTACAATGCGTTCTATGTAGAACTTTGTACTGTATGAGTTGTAAATTAGAGTTTTTAGTCATCTTAAAAGTGTTTAAACATATTTGTGTCCAGAAGCTTTCATCTTTATTGATTGGCAGGTCTATCTCCCATTTTGACTTTAGAAGAGATACGGACTCATCCAGTTTTGATAATAGTCCATGTATTTTCAATATCAGTTTAGGGAAATGAAAATTTAGAAACTGTCACCTTAACTGGTACCTTTAAATTTGTCTGACTGAGATTGAATCTTGCTTTTATTATGGATTTAAGCTGTTGGTATTCAAGAAACTTTTTATCACTGATGTCATCCTGTGACACTAGTTCCTGAAATTGGATAAAATTTCCACCTCAGATAAGATGCTCTAAGTTTTTCATTCCTTTCTCATACCATAGTGGAAAATTTAATGTCCTCTTTTATTGCAGGATATCAGGATTATTCCAAATAGGCATGAGTTTACAAGGGATCGGGAGTTTACAGGGTTTATCCTTCCATAAAAATGTACTTATGTTTGAGTCTTGAGACTTAAACCAGGCCATAGATGGTTGGGTAGGAATCAATGGAAATAAATAGTTGATTTTAGGAAGGACCATCATTTTAACAGTTACAACTCTTCCCATTAGTGATATAGATAATGTCATCCAGCGTGTGAGGTCGTCTTGTATTGTTTTTAGAAGGGGAGTGTGATTTAGTAGCAGTAACTCTGAGAGCCTGGGGGAAAAATCTATTCCTAAATATTTAATATTACCTGATTGTAGTGGAATAGTGGATATATTTGAAAAATTACACTTTATAGGTAAGACTGTTGATTTACCTCAGTTAATAGTCTGATAATGATGAAAATTTATCAATGAGCGCCACTGTCTGAAGAAGAGATCTTTGTGAGTTTTCAAGGTAAATCACTGCATCATCAGCATAAAGACTTATCTTGAGTTCTTTTTCTCCAGTTTGAATACCTCTGATATCAACATTATGTCATATGGCTGCTGCTAATGATTCAGTAACAATGGTAAAAAGTGAGGGAGAAAGAGTGGACAACCCTGCCTGGTGCCTTTCTGGAGATTAAATCTTCGAGAAGTCTGATCATTTGTTCTGACAGAGGCAGTTGGACAGCTATATAGTGTTTTAATCCAGTTTATAAAAGATGAACCAAACCCAAACTTGTTTAACACCAAAAAAAAAGAAATTTCCAATTATCACAGTCAAAGGCTTTCTCTGCATCCAGAGATAAAATTGTGGTTTCTAAGTTATTAATCTTACAGTAGTCTATTAAATTAAATAGCCTGCGTGTATTATTAGCCGAGTGCCTACCCTTGATGAAACCTGTTTGATCTGGATGTATAATAAACGGAATTATCATTTCCAGTCTTTTGGAGAGATTTGCAAATTATTTTAAGATCGACATTCATAAGTGAGATGAGATGGTAGCTGGATGAAAGCGTAGGTTGTTTTTCAGGTTTAAGGAGCAGGATAATGCTAGTCAAGTTCATATTTGGAGGGATTACATTATCTTCTTTAATTTGGTTCACCATTTTAAAGAAAGTAGGTGCCATCACACGCCAAAATTATTTATAGAATTCTACTGGAAAACCATCTGGTCCTGGAGCTTTGTTGTTTGGGATGTGCTTAAGCGCCTCCTGGAGTTCGGACATTAGAAAAGGTGCATCCAGAGCTGTAATCTGCTTATTATTTAATCGTTGTAAATTAACATTGTCCAGAAACTGATAGAATTTTCTTAAAATAGAATTTAAGGAGATTGTTTCCTCTATGCCATGTGTCAACACAATGGAGATAGACTATGGAAAGCTTGTTCCTTCTGTAACTGATAGCATGGTAGATAGTAGCCACGGTTACATGTGCAAAATTTCTTCAGTATGATTACAATTAAATCAGAACTTTACTGCTTACATGGATCCTGAAAAAGATGATCCGATTAGGACGTGCGTTTCTATGTGTCACACGTTTGAACAGACTAAATCATTTTGACATGCGCACAATTATCCAACATTCTGGAAATACTAGAAGAAGAAGTAACTTCTGGTGTAAACAAACCCTGCTTCATGTCTTTCTCTTTTTGAAATGGACCTGTAGTGTGTTATTCAAACTGTACTTTTCCTTCTGATGGTTTCTGTAATGAAGCTACAAGCCCAGCAGTACATACTTCTGCATATGATGAACAGAGGGAGACAGCAGGACGATACAGACCAGTTTTGTTTTACGTGTTTAAGTGTCTTCCCCTAACTGCTGTAAAGGCGGAAATACGTCATGTTGACATATAGCTGACGTACAGACATGTGCAGTAAACATATTTTCTACCCAAACTTCGGAATAAGTGTTTATATATTTTTTTTTTTCGACTTCCGGCGCCACACGAGTAGGCTGCCTTTTGCAACAACGGATCAATTTCTGCCTATTTCTATTTACTATCTGGCTCTCTTGCCAATCTTTCTGATCCAGCGTCACCTTTATTCCATCCAAACACGTAGATCGCCCAAATGTCTCCTGAGCCAGTGGACGGAACCACTGTTTCGTGCAGGAGGCAGTATAATAGAGACCAGCTGTTAGCACTTAACCGGCCCACGATGCTAACGAAAAAACTCAACATACCAGGAGAGATAAGACAGAAATGGCGTGGTTGTCGAGCTGGGGCAAGACGGCGGGCAAGGAATATAAGGTACAGACCCACCCTCCCATCCGTTGTTATGGGGAATGTACGATCGATACTAGGAAAAACAGATGAGCTAGCGGCTATCTCCCGCTACGAGAGCATATACCGGGAGTGCTGCCTTATGCTATTCACGGAGACGTGGCTAACTGAACTAGCAACAGATGCTAACATTGAACTGGAGGGTTTCCACGCAATACGGGCAGACCGAACACCAGACAGTGGGAAGGCAAGGGGCAGAGGAGAGATGATGTACATCAATAACAACTGGTGCAGACCGGGACATATCATGGTTAAACAACAACACTGCAACAAAGACATGGAGTCGCTAGCTGTTAGCATGCGGCCTACATATCTCCCGAGGGAATACTCCCACGTGATCTGCATTGTTATTTATGCAAATCCGGCGGCAAACGCTGGGACAGCACGTGACATCATCCACTCAGTAACCAGCAGGCTGCAGACAGAACACCCAGATGCTCTTCTCATCTCAGGCGACTTCAACCATGTTTCACTGTCTCCCATTCTACCCCCGTTCACCCAGTATGTCACATGCCACACTAGAGACAATAAAACACTGGACTTATTCTACGCAAATACTAAGGAGGCATACACCTCATCTCCATCCCCCCCCCCACTCGGGAGATCGGATCACAACTTGGTTCATCTCCGGCCGGTGTACAAACCCCTAGTGCACAGACAACCTCCGGTCATGCGCACAATGAAGTTATGGTCTGAGGAGGCAATGGACGCTCTAAAGGGCTGTTTTGAAACCACTGCCTGGGAGCAGCTCTGCGATGCACATGGTGAGGACATCGATGGCCTCACTCACACCATCACGGACTACATCAGCTTCTGTGTGGACAACACCGTACCCACCAAGACCATACGGTGTTGCTCGAACAACAAACCCTGGACCAACCCTGAGAAAAAAACACTTCTGAGAGAGAAGAAAAGGATCTTCAGGTCGGGGAACAGGGAGATGCTGAAGTTCGTACAGAGGGAGCTGAGGATGAAGATCAGAGAAGGCAAGGACAGCTTCAGGAAGAAGATGGAGGACAAGCTGCAACAGAGCGACATCGGTGGGGTCTGGAGAAACCTTAAAACCATCTCTGGGCTCCAGAATACCTCCCCCCAGGCCACGGGGGGCAGGGAGTGGGCGAACAATCTGAACCTGTTTTTTAATAGGTTTGACCAACCACCCTCCCCCCCGGCTGCACAACAACAACAACCACTGCTGCCTCTGAAGACATCAAGTCCTGCTGCCCACACCCCACTCCACCATCACCCCCCCACTCCCAACACACAGCCTCCCAACCTGACCCTCACTAAGACCCAGGTGAGGACGGAGCTGAGAAAGATCAAGGCGAGGAAAGCATCGGGACCGGACGGCATCAGCGCAAAGCTCCTCAAGTCCTGTGCAGACCAGCTGTGTGGGATTGTGGAGTACATCTTCAACCTGAGCCTGAAGCTGGGGAGGGTACCACAGTTGTGGAAAACATCTTGTGTGGTACCTGTACCAAAGACTTCCCACCCCAAAGACCTGAACAGCTACAGACCAGTGGCCTTGACGTCCCACATGATGAAGACCCTGGAGAGACTGCTCCTTGCTCACCTCCGCCCCCTGGTGGGACCAGCAATGGATCCACTCCAGTTCGCCTACCAGCATGGCATTGGGGTGGAGGATGCGGTGATCTTCCTCCTTCACCGTTCTCTGTCCCACCTGGAGAAGCCCGGGAATGCGGTGAGGATCATGTTCTTTGACTTCTCCAGTGCTTTCAACACCATCCAACCGATGATCCTGAAGGACAAGCTGCTGTGTGTAGGGGTGGACCAGCACCTGTCATCATGGATCCTGGACTACCTCACTAACCGGCCACAGTTTGTGAGAACCCGGGACTGTGTGTCCGACACGATCATTGGTAGCACGGGGGCCCCCCAGGGAACAGTTTTGGCTCCCTTCCTGTTCACCCTTTATACTGCGGACTTCTCACACAACACAACACACTGCCATCTACAGACGTTCTCTGACGACTCTGCAATCGTTGGCCTCATCTCCAATGGAGATGAAGCTGAGTACAGAGGCCTTATCCAGGACTTTGTGGACTGGTGCCATTGGAACTGCCTCCAGATCAACGCGAGGAAAACTAAGGAGCTGGTGGTGGACTGCCGCAGGCAAGGACAACCCCTCACAGCACCAGTAAACATACAGGGAACAGACATTGAGATGGTGACATCCTACAAGTACCTGGGTGTTCACCTGAACAATAAACTAGACTGGTCACACAATACTGACGCACTCTACAAGAAGGGACAGCGCAGGCTGTTCCTAGAGGTTTTGCAGGTCCTTCCTACTTACGGCTGTCAGACTGTATAACCTAAGCAGGGCTGCTCGCAGAGATAGCAAAAAAACGTGACGACCTAATAGTATTGAATGCAAAAGACGCAATAGACTTACACAATGGTCCCCTCCGGTATACAACTAGGAAAATACCGGTCGCTACGGAGGGTGACAATATGTATGGGTACATAATCATACCATGTAGGATAACTAAGTAGACGGTTATGCTGTTCATTCCATCTAGCTACAATGCTCCGCACTGTATTTATATATTTATTCCATCTAGCTACAATGCTCCGCACTGTGTGTGTTTATATATTTATATATTTATTCCATCTAGCTACAATGCTCCGCACTGTGTGTTTATATATTTATATGTACATATGTATATTTGCTGCTCTTTTTTTTTTCTTGTCTTCTGATTGTTGCTCTGAGTGTTGCTATCCCTGTGCTGTTGCAATCCTGGATATTTCCCCATTTTGGGACTAATAAAGGCTTATCTAATTTTATCTTATCTTATATGCGCAACAATCAGATTAACAATTGGCTTAACCCACCCATCTGAATCGGAAGGAAATTTTGATTTCCTAGTGATTAATAGATAAATGCTGATAACTAATATTGATAATATTGATAGCTATGATAACTATTTGATTTTGTTCAGGATTGTTATTGCAGAAGGAATAAATGATTTCTTGTAAATGTTTTTATGGGCCAATGGAACTTTCTATCGTCTACCTGATGGCAGTAACTGAAAAGAGTGATGGAGGGGGTGAGATGGGTCCTCTGTGATCAGGGGGGCTTTCCTGATCACAGAGCGCTGATACAATCCAGACAACAGTGTCTGTGGTGAGCCAATGATGTTGCTAGCCTGATTAACTATACGGGAAAGCTTTGTTTTGTGCTTGATGAAGAGGGAGCTGTACCAGGAAGAAATGTTAAAAGTGAGAATGGATTCAATTAATGAAGTGTAAACCAGAGTTCAGATGTACTGACATTTAAAAGTCCTCAGTTTCCTCAACAGATGGAGGCGTTGTTGCGCTATTTTTATAAATAGAGTCAACATGGTGGGCAAAAGATATAATCCATCTCTGTTCCCAAATATTTAAAAACTTGAACTTGCGCAATAGCCTGACCCTGGATACTGAGGGGTGTAAACTAACTAACTAACTAACTAACCTGCACTTATATAGCGCTTTTCTAGTCACAAAGACCACTCAAAGCGCTTTCACTAGTACTAACCCTCTATTCTAAGGGCCTATAGGAAACATATCTAGGGACAATTTAGAACAGCCAATTAACCAAACATGCATGTCTTTGGATTGTGGGAGGAAACCGGAGCTCCCGGAGTAAACCCACACAGCACAGGGAGAACATGCAAACTCCACACAGAAAGGTTCCAACCCCTGCCAGCCTGGGGATTTGAACCAGGAACCTTCTAGCTGTAAGGCAACAGTGCTAACCACTGCACCACCGTGCAGTAAAGAGAGTAGCTGAAAGTTTCTCTCTGCTCCCACAACACAACTCCTTCGTCTTTGTGGTGTTTAACTCCACAGAGTTTTGATTAAAAGTCTGAGCTAGATCGTTGACTGCCTGCTGATAGCGGGTCAGTGCAGTACTGTCTGTCAGATGGGCCACCAAGGCCATGTCATCTGCATATTTAAAAAGAGTCATTCCTTCACTGTCACAGGAAATGCTATTTGTGTACACAGAGAACAGAACTGGAGATAAAACACAACCTTGAGGAAGACCTGTGTTTAACATCAACTTGCTAGATGTAAAACCATTTAAAAACACTTGTTGTGGCCTGTCATATAAAAACTCTGAATCCATAAAATCAGTGTTGGGTGAACCTGCAGGTCTGTCAAGTGATGTAGCAAGGTGCCTGTGTGTACAGTGTTAAAAGCAGAAGAAAAGTCCATAAACAAAATCAGTGTATGTGGGTGTGAAGAATCCAGTTGTTTAGTGACAGTGTCTAGAAGTGAAGACATGCATCCTCTACACCCCGTTTTGCCTTATAGGCAAACTGGAGGGGATCCAATTTGTGTGACAACATGTTAGTCAAAAAGTCACACACCACTCGCTCCATACATTTACAGAGCACAGAGGTCAGGGCCACTGGTCTGTAGTCTTTCAGGTCCTTAGGGTGAGTCTTTCTGGGGATTGGAATGATGGTAGATTCCTTCCACTGATCAGGAACACATCCAGAATCCAAGAGATGCTGAAAAAGTCTGGTGAGGACTCCACCTAGCTGAGTGGAACATTCTTTGAGGATTCTGCCTCTGAGCCTATCAGGGCCAGCGGCTTTGTGTTGGTTGACCCTATGTAAGATGGACCTCACAAGTTGCTCCTCAATGATAAGGGGTTCATGGGGGAAGATGGAAGGGGGGGAGGTCCAGGTGGTTGGTGTGCTGCTGGTATTAAAATGGGTGAAGATGTTCAGCTGTTCTGCAAAGGAAGTGGGGTCTGGGCAGTTGACTATGGCAGGTTTTGGGGCTCTGCCCATCATGATGTTTAGGCCACGCCTCTCTCGCACTTCCTGATGTTCATTTCTGCTCCACCTTATTCTTATAATTTATTTTAGCTAGCTTCGCCATCCTCCCAAAATCTTTCTGCAGTTCCTTCACCCTCAGCTTATCTCCTTGTAGGAAAGCTTTTTTCTTTTGGACCAGGCAGGTTTTCATGTCCCTTGTAACCCATTTCTTTTTGTTTGGGTGCATATGGTGGGTGGGAGCAACAGTGTCCTCACAGAATAAGATATAAGAGGTCAGCACATCTGTCAACATGTTAAAATCACTGCCACAGTCATTGAAGAATAGATCCCAGTCTGTCAATTCAAAGCAAGCTCTCAGTGATTCAGCTGCGTCTTTATTCCAGACTCTGACGGGTTTTTTTTATGGGTTTAAACATTTTCAGTTGTGATCTGTTTTTTGGCAGTAGCAGAATGACGTTATGATCAGAACATCCAAGAGGTGGGTGTGGTTTTGAGATACAGACGTGGACAAAATTGTTGGTACCCCTCTGTTAATGAAAGAAAAATGACATGTTTTCTGGACCCAGGGGACAGAAGACAAACTCGAGGAGATGTAGTTAACCTTTTATTGCCCAGTGAGCTGTGTATGAATGCGTGTATGTGTAGTGTGAGGTGTAATGCAGGACTCGTGCTGGAGCTGAGCAGGTCTTTGCTTCGCCTGGCAACCCTAGAAACACAAAGCAGAGGTGTTAGCGCTGCACCAGTGCGGAGGGTGCAATAAGAGACTGCTGCTTACTTTGCAGGTGGAGATGCAGAGCTTCAGCTTGCCTTGCTGGCGGCTGCCAGGGGGTGAGCGTCCTGCTCGGTGTCGTGAAGCGGGGAGGTTACTCTGGCTCCGGGGAGATGCTGAGCTGCCGCTCAGCATCTTGGTTCAACCAAGATGTGTCCTCTAATTAACATCACAGGTGTCTACAAACTTGTAATCAGTCAGTCGGCCTGTTTAAAGGGTGACAAGTAGTCACTGTGCTGTTTGGTGACATGGTGTGTACCACACTAAACATGGACCAGAGGAAGCAAAGGAGAGAGTTGTCTCAGGAGATTAGAAAGGAAATTATAGACAAGCATGTTAAAGGTAAAGGCTATAAGACCATCTCCAAGCAGCTTGATGTTCCTGTGACTACAGTTGCACATATTATTCAAAAATTTAAGATCCACAGGACTGTAGCCAACCTCCCTGGACGTGGCCGCAGGAGGAGACAGATAATACAAATGGTAACAAAAGAGCCCAGAACAACCTCTAAACACATTCATGGTGAACTCCAAGGTCAAGGTACATCAGTGTCAGATCACACCATCCGTCGATGTTTGAGCCAAAGTGGACTTCATGGGAGACGACCAAGGAGGACACCACTGTTGAAAACAAATCATAAAAAAGACAGACTGGAATTTGACAAACTGCATGTTGACAAGCCACAAAGCTTCTGGGAGAATGTCCTATGGACAGACGAGACAAAACTGGAACTTTTTGGCAAGGCACATCAGCTCTATGTTCACAGACGCAAAAATGAAGCATACCAAGAAAAGAACACTGTTCCTACTGTGAAACATGGAGGAGGTTCTGTTATGTTCTGGGGCTGCTTTGCTGCATCTGGCACAGGGTGTCTTGAATGTGTGCAGGGTACAATGAAATCTCAAGACTATCAAGGTATTCTAGAGAGAAATGTGCTGCCCAGTGTCAGACAGCTTGGTCTCAGTCGCAGGTCATGGGTCTTGCAACAGGATAATGAGCCAAAGCACACAGCTAAAAACACCCAAGAATGGCTAAGAGTGAAACATTGGGCTATTCTAAAGTGGCCTTCTATGAGCCCTGATCTAAATCCTATTGAACATCTGTGGAAGTTGCTGAAACATGCCGTCTGGAGAAGGCACCCTTCAAACCTGAGCCAAATGGAGCAGTTTGCTCATGAGGAGTGGGCCAAAATACCTGCTGAGAGGTGCAGAAGTCTCACTGACAGTTACAGAAATCGTTTGATTGCAGTGATTGCCTCAAAAGGTTGTGCAACAAAATATTAAGTTAAGGGTACCATCATTTTTGTCCAGGCCTGTTTCATGAGTTTGTTTTTTAAAATAATTCTGTTGAACCACAATTCAAAAGCATTGTCTGATTTTCATTGGTTAATTTTCATAGCATTTTTACTTATTACCACTTTTGTCAGATTCAAGTTATTTCTGTGACCATTGTGGGTTTTTCTTTCATTAACAGAGGGGTACCAACAATTTTGTCCACCTCTGTAGAAAGCATTTCAGGTTGGGTTTCAGAAACTGTTGACCCTGAAACAAGCAGGGAGTTAGTTAAAAAGGTAAAAAGATAAGAGAGACAGCACACATAAAAACAATTTAAGAGTGCAATTTCAAATCCAGTTTGAGGGAGAGAGTCAATACTGGCAGTTTTGATTACTTAAAATCCATGTTTTAGTCTCTGTGGTAAAGTCTCTGTAATTTGTTCTGGTCTTCAAAGCAGTGGGGAGCTTGTTCCATTCCATTATAGCTTTGTATGAGAAAACCGATTGTCCAAAAGCAGTTATATGTAGGGGGATACATGAACACAAGTAACCAGATTAAAAGCCTGATCAGAATAAAAATGCTTCATGTAAACATGGCAATCTGAATATTCTGACCCGATCACGCTCATTCGGATCAAAATTTCATTCCAATTGAGAGGGGTGGGTTATGCCGATTGTTAATCGGAATGGTGCGTATATCAACACTTATTCCGAACACAGGGCAGAAAATATGTTTACTGCGCATGTCTGTACACCAGCCGCACATCGACGTGACGTATTTCCACCTTAGCAGCAGCTAGTGGAAAACATAGCGGGAGTAAAACAAAACTGGTCTGTATCGTCCTGCTGTCTCTCTCTGTTCGTCATATGCAGAAGTATGTACAGTGGGGTAAAAAAGTATTTAGTCAGCCACCAATTGTGTAAGTTCTCCCACTTAAAAGATGAGAGAGGTCTCCAGTTTTCATCATAGGTATACCTCAACTATGAGAGACAAAATAAGAAAAAAAAAATCCAGAAAATCACATTGAAGGATTTTTAATGAATTAATTGGTAAATTCCTCAGTAAAATAAGTATTTGGTCAATAACAAAAGTTCATCGCAATACTTTGTTATATACCCTTTGTTGGCAATGACAGAGGTCAAACGTTTTCTCTAAGTTTTCACAAGGTTTTCACACACTGTTGTTGGTATTTTGGCCCATTTCTCCATGCAGATCTCCTCTAGAGCAGTGATGTTTTGGGGCTGTCGCTGGGCAACACAGACTTTCAACTCCCTCCAAAGATTTTCTATGGGGTTGAGATCTGGAGACTGGCTAGGCCACTCCAGGACCTTGAAATGCTTCTTACGAAGCCACTCCTTTGTTGCCCGGGCGGTGTGTTTGGGATCATTGTCATGCTGAAAGACCCAGCCACGTTTCATCTTCAATGCCCTTGCTGATGGAAGGAGGTTTTCTCTCAAAATCTCACGATACATGGCCCCATTCATTCTTTCCTTTACACGGATCAGTCGTCCTGGTCCCTTTGCAGAAAAACAGCCCCAAAGTATGATGTTTCCACCCCATGCTTCACAGTAGGTATGGTGTTCTTTCTCCTCCAAACACGACAAGTTGAGTTTTTGCCAAAAAGTTCTATTTTGGTTTCATCTGACCATATGACATTCTCCCAATCCTCTTCTGGATCATCCAAATGCTCTCTAGCAAACTTCAGACAAGCCTGGACATGTACTGGCTTAGGCAGGGGAACACGTCTGGAACTGCAGGATTTGAGTCCCTGCGTAGTATGTTACTGATGTAGCTTTTGTTACTTTGATCCCAGCTCTCTGCAGGTCATTCACTAGGTCCCCTCATGTGGTTCTGGGATTTTAGCTCACCATTCTCATCATCATTTTGACCCCATGGGGTGAGATCTTGCGTGGAGCCCCAGATCGAGGGAGATTATCAGTGGTCTTGTATGTCTTCCATTTTCTAATAATTGCTCCCACAGTTGATTTCTTCACACCAAGCTGCTTATCTATTACAGATTCAGTCTTCCCAGCCTGGTGCAGGTCTACAATTTTGTTTCTGGTGTCCTTTGACAGCTCTTTGGTCTTGGCCATAGTGGAGTTTGGAGTCTGACTGTTTGAGGTTGTGGACAGGTGTCTTTCATACTGATAACGAGTTCAAACAGGTGCCATTAACACAGGTAACGAGTGGAGGACAGAGGAGCCTCTTAAAGAAGAAGTTACAGGTCTGTGAGAGCCAGAAATCTTGCTTGTTTGTAGGTGACCAAATACTTATTTTACTGAGGAATTTACCAATTAATACATTAAAAATCCTTCAATGTGATTTTCTGGATTTTTTTTTCTCATTTTGTCTCTCATAGTTGATGTATACCTATGATGAAAATTGGAGACCTCTCTCATCTTTTAAGTGGGAGAACTTGCACAATTGGTGGCTGACTAAATACTTTTTTGCCCCACTGTACTTGTAGCTTCATTATGGAGACCAGCAGAAGCAAAAGTACAGTCTGAATAACACAATACAGGTCAATTTCGACACAAAGCGGGGCTTGCTAACACCGGAAGTTGCTTCTTCTTCTACTATTTTCGTAATGTCGAAATGTCGACGTGTGCATGTCAAAATGATTTATTCTGTTCAAATGTATGACACATGGAAATGCACATCCTAATCAGATCAGCTTTTTCAGGATCCATGTAAACAGTAAAATTCTGATCTGAATTGTAATCAGATAGAAGAAATTTTGCCCATGTAACTGTGGCCAATTGTCACGTAGAGGACATCCTTCTTATTCTGGTATTTTGTTCAGAAGTTAGGTACAGAAAAGTCTTAAGGGGTGGGGGTACAGAGCCATGGATAATTTTAAAGATCAACTGTATATTTGCGCACATGATCATATTTTCAAAGCTTAACATCTTGTGTTTGGCAAGTGAACCACAATGGTGATACTGTCTTGTCTTCTTATCCAGAATTTTGATTGAATGTTTATACAGGAATTCCAGGGGTTTCAGAGTCATACTGTTGGCTTGTGACCAGCATGAGATGCAATAGGAGAAATGTATCAATATCATGGCATTCAGAAAGGTTTTTGATTATTTTAGAGTAGGTGAGTTTCTGATGCACCGAACGTTTGCAAGGTTATATTACAGAGTGCGGCTCATCCGTTTTATGTGCTTTTTAAAGCTGAGTGTGGGATCTAATGTGACACCCAAATACTTAACTCTGTTACATTTTCTATATTTGCTCCATTTATTATACTAACATAGTGCATTTGTTTGTTGGTAAAATACATGGTATATGGGGGACCCATGCTGTGGTATCCATCTCAGACTGAAAGACATGGAGATGCAGTAATTTCCTCTGATGGAAGAGCATGGGGATTAAAGGGCTGGGGGACAAAAGGAATTGTCATGCGAGAATGAATTGTAATGCAGGACCTCGGGTAGCAGGGACGTGTGAGTGTTGTGATATAAAAGAGAGTCTCTGCTACATGAGGTTAATGTTTTCTGATTCTGGAAGATGTGAGCGAGTGAATAAAGTTCATCTGCTCTGAACGCACGGCCTGGTTACTCCTCTCTCCACACTGGTGACACTTGATGAATAATGGAAAACGAGGCGAACACACCAGAGATGACCCGGACGGGAAGCCCCAGCAACGCGTGCACCGTTTCGGTCAAACTACCAGACTTTTGGCTGCATGACCCAAAGTCTTGGTTCCTCCACACCGAGGCCCAGTTCGCGCGCCGGGGAATAATGGCAGAAGACACCAGATATTACTACGTGGTCACAGCGCTGGACGCTCGCATGACTCAGCAAGTAGCGAGCCTGCTCCAACAACCACCAGCCCGTGACAAATACGGGGCTCTCAAAACCGCGCTGACCTGGTGCTGCATGCTCTCGGACTGCGAGAGAGAGGAGAGGCTCTTGACGCGCTCCGAGTTAGGAGATGGGTCAGCGGTCAAACTGATAGAGAAGATGTTGGCGTTGATGAGCATGGACGACAGGCATTTTCTATTTGCCCACCTTTTCCTCCGGAACCTTCCAACAGTGGCCAGAGCGGTCCTTGCCAACTTGCCGTTGCTGGCCGCGCGTGACTACTGTGCTCTAGCCCAGGGGGCAGATTGGATCATCCTCACCACCAGAGCCCTCACAGTGAACGCAGTGGTGTCGGAACCCAGCAAGACGGCCAGCGGAAGCGAGGAGACAGCAACAGTAGTGGCAGAGGGGGCCAGGAAGCACCAGAGAGACATGCTCTGCTCCTACCACCGCCGTTTTGGAGAGGACACATGCTGATGTGTGCCACCATGCCAATTCAAGCGTTCAGGAAACGCCAGGCCCAGCAGTTGGTAGCGGCTGCGACCACCAGTGAAGAAAGCAAGCTGCTCTACGTGACAGACTCACGCACGGGGAGATGGTTCCTCGTGGACTCCGGCTCCCAAAAGAGCTCATCCTGCTGTCCTACACCAACCGGCTAGCGGGAACTAGCGGCCCCGAGCTGATGGCCCCAAACGGCTCAGACATTAGAACTTTTGGTGAGAGGACACTGACTGTATCCCTGCACGGACGTACGTACCAGTGGACATTCATCATAGCGGCATGCAGTTTCCCAATCTTAGGCACTGATTTTTTGTGTGCACACGGACTACTAGTCGATGTTGCTAACAGACGCATGATTAATGCAGTGTCTTTTGATTCTCTCCCCCGTACAGCTCGAGGAGCCCAGCCAACAACGCTAGCCAACGTCACAGCTCCAGGTGGTAAGTTCCACACACTGCTCACCCAGTTCCCAGCACTCACGGTCCCGACGTTTTCGGCAGCCATCACTAAACACGGGGTTGAGCACTTTATTACCACCACTGGGCTTCCCGTTTTCGCACGACCTCGGCGCCTAGACACAGCTAAACTGGCCATAACGTGCGAGGAGTTTGCCAACTTAGAAAGGCTGGGCATCATCAGACGATCAAACAGTCCATGGGCATCCCCACTACATATGGTCCCTAAGGCCGAGGGATCGTGGCAACCTTGAGGAGATTTCCGCAGATTGAACAATGCCACAGCGCACGACGGCTACCCAATCCCCCATATTCAGGATTTTTCCGTTTACCTCGCCGGGGCACGTATTTTTTTCTAAGATAGACCTGGTCCATGGTTACCACCAGGTCCCAGTGCCCGCGGAGGACATACCTAAAATGGCAGTAATAACCCCGTTTGGTCTGTTTGAGTTTTTCGCATGCCTTTCGGGTTAAAAGGCGCAGCACAGACATGACAATGCATGATGGATGCGGTGTTGCACAATCTGCCGTTTGTGTTCGTCTACCTGGATGATATCCTGGTGGCCAGCACATCCGAGGATGAATACGTAACCCACCTCAGGACGGTTTTCCGGAGGTTAGTGGAGCACGGGTTAATAATCAACCCAGCAAAATGCCAGTTCGGCATGACGGGGATCAATTTTTTGGGACACCGCATCTCACCGGAGGGAGCGATACCCTTGCCGGACAAGGTGCGCGTAGTGGCAAATTTTCCCCAGCCTCAGACGGTCAGGGCGCTGCAGGAGTTTTTGGGGATGGTTAACTTTTATAACCATTTCCTCTCCCGCACAGCCCAGCTCATGCAGCCGTTGTACGCCGTGCTCAAGAAACGGAAACCGGTGGACAGAGTCGACTGGACTCCTGAGCGGGAGCAGGCATTCTCTGAGGTTAAAACAGCCCTGGCAAACGCCGCATTACTGGCGCACCCGGACCCGGTGGCTCGGATAGCGCTCACTACCAACGCCTCGGATGTGGCCATAGGGGCCGTCATGGAGCAATGCATCGCTGGTTCTTGGCAGCTGCTCGCCTTTTTTAGCAGGTCTTTGCATGACAGTGAGCGTAAATACAACGCGTTCGACAGAGAGTTACTGGCTCTCCACCTGGCCATATGCCACTTCCAGTTCTGGCTGAAAGGGCGCACCTTCACTGCGTTCGTGGACCACAAGCCGCTAACGTACGTGATGGCCACGGTTTCGGAACCATGGTCGGGCCAGCAGCAGAGACAGCTGGCCGCGATCTTGGAGTTTACGACCGACATTTGTCGTGTGGCCGGTAAACTCAACGTGGTGGCAGATTGCCTCTCACGCGCATTAGTGGCCCCAGTCTACGCAGGGATAGATTACACGGCCATGGCCGCGGAGCAGATCGGCGATGTGGATGTGTGCGCTCTCCAGTCTGGACCAACAGGGTTAAGGCTGGAGAGCAGGGTACTGCAAGATGGGCCCCCCCCCAATCTGTGACGTCTCCACAGGACGCCCGCGCCTGGTGGTCCCACACGCTTGGTGCCACCGCGTTTTTGAGTTGGTTCACTCCCTGGCGCACACAGGAGTGCGCACGTCACTCAAAATGGTGGGAGCGAAGTTCGTCTGGCCAAGCCTGTGCAAACAGGTGAAAGAGTGGGCTGCATCCTGCGTAGTGTGCCAGTGAACCAAAGTGCACAGACACACAAAGGCGCCCTTGGAACCGTTCGATATCCCAGCTAAGAGGTTCGACCACGTTCATGTGGACCTCGTGGGCCCCATCCCGCCATTGCAGGGGCTCACGCACCTCCTGACAGTGGTGGACCGCACCACACGATGGCCAGAAGGAGTCCCGCTAGCTTCCACCGAGTCCGCAGACGTGGCACACGCATTTTTGACAACATGGGTGGCACGTTTTGGCACCCCCTCGGACATCACGTCCGATCGGGGCCTTCAGTTTGTTTCTGACCTCTGGTTCACGATGGCCCTGAGCCTGGGCGTCTCAATTCATTGCATGACTGCGTACAACCCACAGGCCAATAGGTTATGCGAGCGTTTCCATAGGTCACTGAAAGCAGCACTCAGGGCTTTGTTTACTGATGCAAATTGGGTGGATCGGTTGCTGTGGGTTCTATTAGGGTTGCGTTCTGCACCGAAAGAGGATTTGGAAGCTTCCCCAGTAGAGCTGTTTTTTTCTCAGCCGCTGCGGCTCCCCGGAGAATTTTTACCTGATAACCCCGCGCCGAACGTCCATCCGTCCCCACGTTCATGGCATAGCGCAGCCGCAGGGATGCTACCTGGCCCGGCCCAAAAGGGCGAATGCGCACGCAGCGACCGGCAGCTGGTGAGTCCGTCGTCTGTGTGTCTTGTTTTATGCACTTTAATGTGTTTTTACGAAATTCTCTTTGTTGTTTCTGTCCTGGAATGTTTGTGGACTGTATGGCGAAGAGCTCCCTGGTTCCATCAACATGGACTTCCTCCCCTTTTTTGCATTGCTGCTACTTGTCCTCCGGCTCTTCGTCTGTGAGGTAAATGCGATCAGCAACATGGCGGGCAGGATACATTATTTCAGGGACATGTTGCTGCATTTAAACATGGTTGATGCAGCGGCTGTGATTGAGCCTAAGCCACAACTGCCGGACTTTATTTTGAGAGACGGACACAGCGGTGAAAAGAGAGACGGGAGAAGGAAACGCGGAAAGCGTGGAGGCGTGAAATTGCGCCTGAGAAGACGTCAGTTTGGTAGCATTCCTCTTCCTTCTATGATTTTTGGGAATGTACAATCTCTGAGAAACAAGGTGGATGAAATTCAAGGGAATGTACGCTACCAGAAGGATTTTAAGAACTGCTGCGTCATGGCTTTCACCGAGTCTTGGTTTAATGCACATGACCGAGACGCAGACCTGTGGATTGACGGCTTTGGAGCTCCACTGCGCTTGGATCGGCAGGAAGAGGTAACGGGGAAACGTCAGGGGGGCGGCGTATGTTTATACATTAATAAGCAGTACTGCACATCTGTCACGGTCAGAGAGCGCATCTGTACACCCGATGTGGAGCTGCTGCCTGTGTCACTACGCCCCTTTTATTTGCCTCGCGAGTTCCCCCAGCTTTTCATCACAACTATGTACATTCACCCGAGGGCAGACGCTGACTCCGCCTCCAGCACCGTCTTTGATGTGATCCAGCGGCTGCAATCAATTTCTCCAGAGGCGCCAAACTTCATTCTTGGGGATTTTAACCATGTTTCTTTAAAGAAGACACTTAAAAACTTTTATGAGTATGTCTCCTGCCCAACCAGGAGAAAAAAGACATTGGACCTGTGCTATGGATCCATAGAGAGGGCCTATAAATCACTCCCCCTTCCTCCTGTAGGATCCTCAGATCACAACTGTGTACATTTGCTGCCCACATATAAAACTGCTCTCAGAAGAGGCAAGGTGGAGACCAGAGACACTGATGTGTGGACAGAAGATACAGTGCACAGCCTCCAGGAATGCTTTGACTGTACAGACTGGGAGATGTTCACACTGGCCTGTGGAGATGATTTGGACTCTTTGGTGGACGTCACATGCTCATACATGGTTTTTTGTAAAAATAAGATTGTTCCATGTAAACGTGTCAAAATATATCCCAACAACAAACCATGGGTTACAAAATCAGTTAAAACCTGCTTACAGAGGAAAGCACTTGCCTTTAAACAGGGGTCTGTTTCTGAGCTACAGGTTGCCACAAAAGAGCTGAAGTCTGAAATTTTAAGAGCAAAACAGAATTATAAATCAGAATTGGAAAGCAAGATGGCAACAAAGAAACTTGGTTCAGCCTGGGCCAGTATGAAAACTATTGCAGGCCTTCAGAGCACAGAGTGCAGTAATCATGTGTTTTTAGATGGTTTTAATTCAGAGACAGAGCTGGCTAATGCTCTTAATTGTTTTTATGGTTGTTTTGACTCCTTTGATTTTAGCACAGAAACCCAAGATTTGAAACAGAAACTCAAAGACAATCAGCACTTTAATATTGAGGTGCAGGATGTTAAAAGGGCGTTCTGTGCTGTAAAAGTGAACAAAAGTCAGGGCCCTGATAATATATGTGGGCGCTTGGTAAAGTCCTGTGCACATGAACTGAGTCCTATATTTCATTACATTTTCAATAAGTCCTTACAAACACAACATGTGCCTAAGATCTGGAAAGAAGCCGTGGTTGTTCCCGTTCCAAAATCCAGCTGTCCTAAAACGGTAAATGACTTTAGACCAGTGGCTTTGACTTCAATTTTTAATGAAAATTTTTGAAAAACTCATCAGATTTGAGGTCCTAAAGCAGACTTGTCACCACTACTCTTCATCCTGTACACAAACATGTGTCGGAGCAGACATGACAACAGACACATCATAAAGTATGCTGATGACTCAGTTATTGTCAGTCTCCTCCAGGATGGTGAGAGTGGCCACGGCCCAGTAGTTGATGATTTTGTTCACTGGTGTGAGGATTCCTACCTGCAGCTGAATACGACAAAAACTGAAGACATGATTATTGACTTTAGGAGGAAAACTCCCAGGCACAAAGTCACTGTACTAAAAGGCCAGACCACTGAATGTGTACAATCCTACAAATATCTTGGGACGATTATCGATAGTAATTTAAACTTTGAAGAGAACTGTGAAAGGGTGTGCAAAAAGGGTTAGCAACATTTGCATTGCTTGAGAAAACTTGCACGCTTCCAGATTGACCGAACCATAATGACAATGTTTTATCAGGCTTTTATTGAATCTGTTTTATACTTTTCTTTAGTGTCATGGTTTGGTCAGATAAAACTGAAACAGAGGAAATCCTTGGATCAGGTAGTCAGATGGTCCAGTTGTTTGCTTGGTGAGTCACAGCTGAGCCTGACATCCCTGTACACCAGACAAGTACAGAGGATGGCTGCCTCCATTTTAAATGATGACTCCCACCCTTTGCACTGCAACTTTCAGCTTCTTCCCTCAAGACGGAGGTTTGCTGTCCCAAAAAGTAGAACCCAGCGCTACAAAAACAGCTTTGTTCCTGCTGCTGTCAAAGAGTTGAACAAGCTGTAACAATATATTGCACATAATTTAGTTACCTATTTATTAACTCCATTTTATATTTACTTATTTTTGTAGGATGTTACTTGGGTTCTAAATATTTTATTGGGTTTACTCCGGGATTTCTCCGGTTTCCTCCCACATGCCAAAAACATGCATGTTAGGTTAATTGGCTGTTCTAAATTGTCCCTAGATGTTTCCTATAGGCCCTTAGAATAGAGGGTTAGTATTAATGAAAGCGCTTTGAGTGGTCTTTGTGACTAGAAAAGTGCTATATAAGTGCAGGTTAGTTAGTTAGTTTTAGACCTTTGAGTTTTTAACCTCTTTGACTAGTTTTTAACTTTTAATATGACTCTTCTCTCTTACCTCTGGTTTTTCTCCCATCTCTTTGTCTTTTTATACCCTGATTGATGGAGCCTTGAGTATTTTTATCATGTTTATAGTCAATTTCATATGTGCCCGTGTTTGTGTCTATGTTGAATGTAATTTGTGGCTTGTAAATATGGATGTCACCAGACTGCAAAACAAATCTACCTACGGGTACGAATAAAGTAACCTGAACCTGAACCTGAACCTGAACCACCACTGTTTTCCCTGCGCTTTTGTGCCAAAAACCTTGAAGGACGCGGCGTTCGTGTTTGTCAGGCACGATGCCCACTGGCCCCCATTGCGCCCACCCTACGATGGCCCGTTTAGAGTACTGGAACCCGGGGACAAACATTTTGTGTTAGACTTGGGGGGTCGCCGGGAGAGAATCTGTATAGACAGGCTTAAGCCTGACTTTGTGGTGGCAGACAAGCAGGTGGTGTTAGCCCGAGCTCCTCAGTGCAGAAGACCCCTCCGCCGAGAACTCCCCAAGTAAACGATTCATCAGAGTAGTCACACGAACATGCTGAATGTCTCCCCCCCCATTGTCCACCCACAGATGGACACATCCCCAGAAACCCCCCAACGGCACAGCAGCACCGCAGAGCCAAAGACCCCTCGTTACAGCAGCTATGGGCAGAGGCTGAAGCCGAGAGGATGTGAGGGTTAACGCTCAGTCTGAGACTCTGGGGGGGGGGGGGGTATGGGGGACCCATGCTGTGGTATTCATCTCAGACTGGAAGACATGGAGATGCAGTAATTTCCTCTGACCGAAGAGCATGGGGATTAAAGGGCTGGGGGACAAAAGGAATTGTCATGCGGGAATGAGTCGTAATGCAGGACCTCGGGTAGCAGGGACGTGTAAGTGTTGTGATATAAAAGAGAGTCCCTGCTACATGAGGTTAATATTTTCTGATTCTGGAAGATGTGAGAAAGTGAATAAAGTTCATCATGCTCTGAACGCTCGGCCTGGTTATTCCTCTCTCCACAGGTAGCTGTTTTCCCTACGTTCAGAGTGAGGCACGATTGATTAAGCCATTTTGACACTTTCTCCATTGCTATCATTAACTTATCAGCCACTTGTTTAGCATCCTTTCCATGTGTGTAGATGACTTTGTCATCTGCATACATCTGAATTTTCGCATACTGATGGCAAATCATTAATATACAAAGTAAACACCAGTGGGCCTAAAACTGAATCTCGTGGTACTCCCATGGTGCATGTGTTTGATTGGGATACAGTACTGTTTATGCACACACACTGGGAGCGACCAGATAGATAAGATTTTAACCAGCTAAAGGTATTCATGGACAGTTTATATCATGATAATTTAGAAAGAAGGACTGAGTGATTTACCGTACAAAGGCTTTACGCAAGTCTAAAACGATGGCTCCTAGCACCTCCCCTTTGTCCAGATTTTCTTTAATCATTTCAATAAAGAAACAACATGCAGTCTCCATTGAGTGGTTCAGCCTGAAACCAAACTGCATGGGATGCAGTGACTACAAAAATGTCAGGAAAAGCCTACTAGAAAAGCTTAACTTTATTTGGGGTTAATCAGAGGCCCTTTAAATGGTGGCAGGTGTGTGCTGACTTCCATTTAACATGAGTTTGAATATGATTGGTTAATTCTGAACACAGCCACATCCCCAGTTATAAGTGGGTCTGCATATTTATGCAAGCAGGTTATTGTTAGTTTCTTTTATATTTTATTTTTCCCCTTCGAAGATTTCAGTTTGTTTTTCAATTAGGATGTACAGGTTCATCATCATCATCATCATCATAGCAGTCTGTCGTGGACGACGTCACATTAATGGTGGAAAAAGTTTTGAAATGATTTATCTTGGGCTCATTTTTTTACATCGCAAAAACCTGGCATTTGAACAGGAGTGTGTAGACTTTTTATAAGATAAGATAAGATAAGATAAGATAAGATGAGCCTTTATTAGTCCCACAACGGGGAAATTCCAGGATTGCAACAGCACAGGGATAGCAACACTCAGAGCAACAATCAGAAGGCAAGAAAAAAAAACAAGCAAGCAAGAGCAGCTAATATACATATGTACATATTACTATAAAATATATATATACACACACAGACACAGTGCAGAGCATTGTAGCTGGATGGAATAAATATATGAATATATAAACACACAGTGCAGAGCATTGTAGCTAGATGGAATAAATATGTAAATAATGTATATAAACACCCACAGTACGGAGCATTGCAGCTAGGTGGAATAAATATGTAAGTATATAAACACACACAGTGCGGAGCATTGTAGCTAGATGGAATAAATATATAGATATATAAAAACACAGTGCGGAGCATTGTAGCTAGATGGAATAAATATATAGATATATAAAAACACAGTGCGGAGCATTGTAGCTAGATGGAATAAATATATAGATATATAAATATGAACACACCCAGTGCTGAGCATTGTAGCTAGATGGAATAAATATGTAAATATATAAACACACACAGTGCAGAGCATTGTTGCTAGATGGGATGAAACAGCATAACCCTCTACTTAGTTATCCTACATGGTATGATTATGTGCCCATACATATTCTCAACCTCCATAGCGACCGGTATTTTCCTAGTTGTATGCCGGAGGGGACCATTGTGTAAGTCTATTGCATCTTTTGCATTTAAAAACTATTAGTTTGTTACGTCTTTTTGCTATCTCTGCGAGCAGCCCTGCTTAGGTTGTACAGTCTGACAGCCGTTGGTAGGAAAGACCTACGAAACCTCTCGGTTGTGCACCTGGGATGATGTAGTCTGCTGCTAAATGAGCTCCTCAGTGCATTCAGTACGTCCTGCATAGGGTGGAACTCGGACTCCAGCAGAGATGACAGTTTAGCCACCGTCCTTCTCTCTCCTATGTCCTCCACCGGATCAAGGCGCTGCCCCAGGACAGAGCTAGCTTTCTTAATCAGTTTGTTCAGTCTCTTCCTATCGGCTGCTGTAATGCCACTGCCCCAGCAGACCACTCCAAAAGTGATGGCTGATGCCACCACCGTGTCATAGAATGTCTTCAGCAGCGCCCCTTGTACACCAAAAGACCTGAGTCTCCTCAGCAGGAACAGCCTGCGCTGTCCCTTCTTGTAGAGTGCATCAGTATTGTGTGACCAGTCTAGTTTATTGTTCAGATGAACACCCAGGTACTTATAGGATGTCACCATCTCGATGTCTGTTCCCTGTATATTTACTGGTGCTGTGAGGGGCTGCCCATGCCTGCGGCAGTCCACCACCAGCTCCTTAGTTTTCCTCGCGTTGATCTGGAGGCAGTTCCGATGGCACCAGTCTACGAAGTCCTGGATAAGCCCTCTGTACTCAGCTTCATCTCCATTGGAGATGAGGCCAATGATCGCAGAGTCATCAGAGAACTTCTGTAGATGGCAGTGTGTTGTGTTGTGTGAGAAGTCCGCAGTATAAAGAGTGAACAGGAAGGGAGCCAGCACCGTTCCCTGGGGGGCCCCCGTGCTACTGATGATCGTGTCGGACACACAGTCCCGGGTTCTCACAAACTGAGGCCGGTTCGTGAGGTAGTCCAGGATCCATGATGACAGGTGCTGGTCCACCCCTGCGTGCAGCAGCTTGTCCTTCAGGATCATCGGTTGGATGGTGTTGAAAGCACTGGAGAAGTCAAAGAACATGATCCTCACCATATTCCCGGGCTTCTCCAGGTGGGACAGAGAACGGTGAAGGAGGAAGATCACTGCATCCTCCACCCCAATGCCATGCTGGTAGGCGAACTGGAGTGGATCCATCGCTGGTTCCACCAGGGGGCGGAGGTGAGCAAGGAGCAGTCTCTCCAGGGTCTTCATCAAGTGGGACGTCAAGGCCACCGGTCTGTAGCTGTTCAGGTCTTTGGGGTGGGAAGTTTTTGGTACAGGTACCACACAAGATGTTTTCCACAGCTGTGGTACCCTCCCCAGCTTCAGGCTCAGGTTGAAGATGTACGTCACAATCCCACACAGCTGGTCTGCACAGGACTTGAGGAGCTTTGCGCTGATGCCGTCCGGTCCCGACGCCTTCCTCGCCTTGATCTTCCTCAGCTCCGTCCTCAACTGGGTCCTGGTCAGGGTCAGGATGGGGGGCTGTAACCCCTATAACCACTGTATATAAAGGCTCTGTGGGGGTTTTTAAGAGAAGTGAGCATTTTGATGTTTTCTTTATAATCACATGACCAATCGACACATTTGAGAAGGTTAAAATCTACAAACTCAGAATTTTTGTGAATGGGACCTCTGTAGTGGAGCTGAAATAACGAGGCGGCTTTGAATTAAAAACAGGGTTTTTAATGAATAGCTCCTCTATCAAATCTCATCAGGTGCAGAGCTTAGCAGAAGGCAAGAGAGCGATCTCTGCTTCGCTCGCTGGTTAAATACAAGTACACACAGCACCACTCATTGAAACAGCTGACGTCAGAGTCCACTCATTGAAAAAGGTAACATCTCCCCGTTATCTTAATCCCCATTGTCCTGCCATCCCCTCTCCTTGTCTTGGGAGGTGATGGGAACTCCCCCTCTCGCTCCAGGGGGTAAAGGTGTCGAGTCCGTCTCCACTGCCGCGTCTTGGGAGGTCCATTGTCTTTAACCCGGCGCGGGGGATGTTCTGTCCTTTCTAGTGTGAAGCTCCTTACATATGCTGTCACAAAACATTTCCACTTGTTCTAACATATGTAGACATGGGATATAAGAGTCATATATACCACAGGCCCCCCAAACACTAGGAAGGACATAGAAGGAATTACAGTCTAAGATCACAACTATGAAATACTACGTGTTACAACTGTTGCTACCGGAGAATTTTTCTAGCAGCTATGCTCATAAGAAAGTTCAGTGGTAAACATAACAGCATAGTGAAATCATAAGTAGCCTTAAACTGTTGTAGCACAATTAGTGGATAATTGCAGGGTGATTGGTATCAGTCCTTGTGCTGTCTGGGCTTAATCCTTCTCCCAAAACTGCTGTAGGTTGGCTTAGGTGTCCCGCTGGGACCTTCTCGTGGTGAATCTGCATTGTGGGAAGGAAAGAGATTATCTGTTCCCTGCCTGGGGGCTGAGACTTTTCCTCTGGGGGGTCTACCCCACCGAGGCGCTCGTGCCACCTGTGTAGGCTCGTCTCTCAGCAAGAAGGCAGGTTTGAGTCTGTCAACACTGACCACTTCCTTTCTGTCCCCATAATCAAGTACAAAGTGCTTGTCACCATTTTCCAGCACTCTGAACGGGCCATCATAAACTGGACGTAACGTTGGTTTAATAGCTTCATGCTTAACAAAAACGAACTCAGCGCTTTTCAAAGTTTGAGGAAGAAAAACTCGTGGAAAAGAGTGATGCGCTGGACCGTGGAGGGAAACCGGTCCACTGCTGCCTAAAAACCTTGGGACGGGAAAGTGTCCTGGTTCTGGGTTCTCTGGTAAAAATTCTCCTGGGAGTCTGATAGGCTGGGCGAAAACTAATTCTGCAGGAGAAGCGTCTAAATCCTCTTTAGGTGCTGCACGCAACCCTAATAAAACCCAGGGAAGTTTATTAACCCAATTTGTGTCCGTTAGTGAGGCCCTGAGGGCAGCCTTTAAGGACCTGTGAAAACGCTCGCATAACCCATTGGCCTGAGGGTGATAAGCGGTGGTGCGATGAATTGTTGTCCCTAAACTGTTAGACATGGCTGACCAGAGCTCTGAGATAAACTGAGGCCCTCTGTCTGACGTGATGTCTGATGGAACACCAAAACGTGCCACCCAGTTTGCTAGAAAAACGCGAGCGACTTCCTCCGCTGTGGTTGACGCTAAAGGGACTGCCTCTGGCCAGCGCGTGGTGCGGTCTATCATAGTTAGCAGGTGTGTGAAACCTTGGGAGGAAGGTAGCGGCCCCACGAGGTCGACGTGAATGTGGTCGAATCTTCTAGCAGGAATTGGAAGGGGCTCCAGAGGTGCCTTTGTGTGTTTGTGTATTTTGGCGCGTTGACAAGGAATGCAAGTTTTTGCCCATTCTCTTACGTTTTTGCGCAGGCCTGACCACACAAACTTTTCAGCAACCATTTTGACCGAGGCGCGCACACCTGGGTGCGCGAGGGAGTGAATTGCGTCGAAAATATGGCGGCGCCAAGCAGTTGGTACTAACGGGCGAGGTCGGCCGGTTGAAACGTCGCATATTAGGGGAGGCACGCCGTCGCGCAAGTTTTTTTTCTCCAGCCTTAACCCTGTTGGTCCGGACAGGAGCGCGCGCACGTCTGCATCACTGCTTTGTTCTTCCGCCATGGCTGCATAATCTATCCCATCCTGGATAGGTGCTGCGTAAGGTGCTGCGTAAGCGGCACTTCACTTCCGCTTCTGAGAGAGAGCAGACGCTTTTCTTCCCTCTCCCTCCTAATCCTCTCCCTTCTGATCCCAGCTTGCAATGTCACTCTTCTCCTGGCTGAATCTTAATCCAAATGGAAATTATGGATCTGGAAAGCGGCTTATATGCGATTGTCACCACTTTAAAAGAAGAAGATCGGGTCAGGGGGAACCCAAGGGAGACTCATGGCATTGGAATTCATGTGTCTGTGTGATTCGACTGAGATTGAACTGATCACAGGATCTTCTGTTTGGCCCCTGGAGTTTTCCTAGTGTATCGAAATTATCTGGGTGAGCTAATCAAATGCGGACCCCGGCGTAGCTCCCTTAACAAATTCAACAATTCGTCCAGCTGGGGGGAGCACTGACTGTCAGCGGCAGGATTAACATGGAATTTACTATCTGGCATGCATTGAAGAGAGAACGAACTCTCTGGACATGTTTTACCTATGTTTCGGTATGTGGATAACATCTGTGGATCGCTGAGTGCTCTCCAGAGAATGATCTAAAGTATGATTCAAGTCTGTATGAAATTGAAGCACAGAATTGAAGAGAGAGAAATTTTTTATTCTCTGAGTGCACTGTGCAGATTTGACCTTGTGTTTTGGTGCCCTTGTTTACATTCCTCCTCGATGAAGATAACGCCGGAGAAGTGGCTTATGTCTACCCATACATCAACAATCAGTTGTTGTCGTCAGCGGATTGGTCTCTCAAGGACAATGCCCATGTGCCTTCTGCAAGCAAGAGGAAAAGAGAGATAGACTCTGATCTCTGGACTTGTTTATAAGTCACATGATTATAACATCTATCCACTGCCAGGAGGCGCCCTCTGCTGCTCACTAACAACTGTTACACTCACACTACACAATGACATGCAAATATACACACACTGCTCTCCCTCCCTCTGCTGTGTGATTGTATCTATTGTCTGCTAATGTGCATAGAGGGTTTTTTTCTGTGTAATCAAAATTTGGCTCATGAGCTTATATGAGGTTATACGAGCGTGATTCTGATAACTATGTTTTTTCTCTCTGCCTATTGTGTTTCCCCCCCCCCTTCCCCCCTTTACCCCACTGCAGACAGGCGCCTTTATGACTGCCGTGTCATTGGATGCGCCTAACGTGCGCGCCCAATGTCAAGTCAAATTCCTTGTGTGTTTACTTGTAAATATACTTGGCAATAAAGCTGATTCTGATTCTGATTCTATGTGTGTGCGTTAGTGAAGAGTTCCGCTGCTGAGGCGGTGTAATCTGTCTCCTCGTGCTCTGGCGGTGTCACAGCGCGAGAGAGACAGTCAGCTACTACGTTAAGTTTGCCTGCTACGTGTCGAATGTCTGTGGTGAACTCTGAAATCGCAGCTAGCTGTCTTTGTTGTCTGCCTGACCATGGTTCTGAAATTTTGGCCATAGCAAAAGTGAGCGGCTTATGGTCCACGAAAGCCGTGAAACTCCGCCCTTCTAACCAAAACTGGAAGTGGCGGATGGACAAATGAAGCGCCAGCAGCTCTCTGTCAAAAGTGCTGTATTTACGTTCAGTTGGGTTTAGCGATTTGCTAAAAAATGCTAAAGGTTGCCAGACCCCCTTGACAAGTTGTTCTACAACTGCCCCTACGGCCAAGTCTGAAGCATCTGTGGTCAGAGCAATGCGGGCTGAGGGGTCTGGGTGGACTAACATTGTGGCGTTAGCTAGGGCGCTTTTTACTTCCGCGAAAGCGCGTTCGCGCTCCGGGGTCCATTCGACCGCGTTGGAAGCTTTCTTTTTTCTGAGCGCGTCATATAGGGGTTGCATGAGCTGAGCTGCGTGGGGAAGAAAACGGTTGTAAAAATTAACCATCCCCAAAAATTCCTGTAGCGACTTAACCGTTTGAGGACGTGGAAAACTTTCTATCGCAAGAACTTTGTCTGGAAGCGGAATTGCCCCTGCCGGGGAGACCTTATGTCCCAGAAAATCAATTTGTGATACGCCGAATTTGCATTTGGCTGGATTGATTATAAGTCCGTGCTCTTCCAGCCTCTGAAAAACGGTAGTGAGGTGCTGTTCGTGTTCTTCCTCGGATGAACTGGCTACCAGCATGTCATCGAGGTAGACAAAAACAAAGGGTAGGTCGCGTAGGACTGCGTCCATCAACCGTTGAAAAGTTTGAGCCGCGCCTTTGAGGCCGAATGGCATTCTTAGGAATTCAAAAAGGCCGAAAGGGGTTATAACCGCTGTTTTAGGAATATCTTCAGCTCGGACTGGGACTTGGTGATAACCGCGGACTAAGTCTATTTTTGAAAAAATGCGCGCACCTGCTAAATGTAATGAAAAATCCTGAATGTGAGGAATGGGGTAGCGGTCATGCGCTGTAGCGTTGTTTAGCCTGCGGTAATCTCCGCACGGTCTCCAAGAACCGTCGGATTTCGGGACCATATGAAGTGGTGAGGCCCAAGGGCTCTTTGAACGTCGGCAAATGCCTAATTTTTCAAGAGCTGCAAATTCGTCCCTTGCTATGTTGAGCTTGGCCGCGTCTAAGTGGCGAGCTTTGGCAAAAACGGGAGGTCCGTTTGTTGGGATGAAGTGTTTAACCCCGTGTTTGGCTACAGTGGCTGAGAATTTGGGGGTTGTGAGTGCTGGAAATTGGGTGAGGAGTTGCTCAAACTTACCTCCCGCCGTGGTGACGTTGGCCTGCACAGGTGGTGGAGAAACTCGAGCTGAGCATGGAATAGAAGCAAAAGAGAGTGCATTAACCAGGCGCCTATTTGCAAGATCCACTAATAACCCGTGTGCACACAGAAAATCTGCGCCTAACAAGTTAAAGCTCACCGCTGCTACAACAAATGTCCATCTGTAGCTGCGGCCGTGGATGAGGAGGTGCAGGCTCTTTTCCCCGAACGTGTCGATGTCAGAGCCGTTGGCTGCCACTGCTCCGTTGCCCCGGGTGCCCATGGTTCGCTCTGCGTGGGAGGGCATGACGAAACTCAGCTGAGCTCCCGTGTCGATGAGGAACTGCTTGCCTGTGTATCCATCCGTCACGTATAACAGCTTATTCTTCTCGCTGAGAACTGCTGCTGTTAATGGCCCTCGGCTTTGGCGGTTCCCCGACATCGTAAACTTGCAGGGGGGAACGCATTTGCGGGCTCTCTCTGCGAAGCGGTGGTGATAATAGCAGACGTCGTTCTGCTCGTTGCGCTTGGGCCGCGCCGCTGTCACCGTGGCTTGAGTCTCTCCAAGGCTCGGGGTGTCAGTTCTCAGATCTGCGGATGCCGCTGTGGGTGTCCGTTCTCTGCAGGCGTTGACGAGCCGGTAAGCCTCGTTGGCCAGTGTGCGGAAATCCTGATGGTTATTGCACTTCATCCTGGCGAGTGTCCCTCTCAAATGCGGTGGTAGCGTGCTGAGGAAAATGAATTGGAGAAGGAAATTATCATTATCCTCCTCCTTGAGTTGTAGCAAATCCTCCATGAGGGTCCTCGGATTGCTCCCTCTGTGGCCGTAGACCGCCAGGATCCTCTCGGCTCTTTCCTCCGCTGACGGGACATAATTCGCCACGATGGTCGCCTTGAGTGTCTCATATTTGTCCCGGGTTGGTGGTTGCTGGACCAAGCTCCGCACACACTTCGAAGTTGCGGAGTTGAGCTTGGAGATGATGTGATAAAATTTGGTATCATCTGCTGTGATACCCGCCAGTATAAACTGGGCTTCGGCTTGCTGGAACCAAGATGCAGGGTCTTCTCTCCAGAAGTCTGGCAGCTTGACAGCGACGGCATTCGTGCACACCATCATTGTCGTGTTCGCCGGGTGAGAGTGCGTTTCTACGGCTCTCGCGGCGGTGTTGGAGCTCGGTTGAGCTCTCTCAGTGCCCTCTGCCGCGGGGAACAGCTGTCTGCTTGTTCCCTCGTCTGCGTCGTCGCTGGCGTGTGCCAGAGCCACCATGGATGAGCAGCTTGAAGAGCGCCTCCGGTCCATATTCTCGCGTTAGGGTCACCAGTGTAGTGGAGCTGAAATAACGAGGCAGCTTTGAATTAAAAGCAGGGTTTTTAATGAATAGCTCCTCTATCAAATCTCATCAGGTGCAGAGCTTAGCAGAAGGCAAGAGAGAGATCTCTGCTTCGCTCGCTGGTTAAATACAAGTACACACAGCACCACTCATTGAAACAGCTGACGTCAGAGTCCACTCATTGAAAAAGGTAACATCTCCCCGTTATCTTAATCCCCATTGTCCTGCCATCCCCTCTCCTTGTCTTGGGAGGTGATGGGAACTCCCCCTCTCGCTCCAGGGGGTAAAGGTGTCGAGTCCGTCTCCACTGCCGCGTCTTGGGAGGTCCATTGTCTTTAACCCGGCGCGGGGGATGTTCTGTCCTTTCTAGTGTAAAGCTCCTTACATATGCTGTCACAAAACATTTCCACTTGTTCTAACATATGTAGACATGGGATATAAGAGTCATATATACCACACCTCCACTGTAATTTGTCATTCGGCCAAATCACAGAACAGACAGGAAGTGAAGTCTTGAGGAACAAAATTTTGACCTAAGCAACTTCAATTTAGTATGAACTGATAGAACATTCCGCTATGAGGTGATTCCAGCAACTATGTGAGGAGATACTGACTGTGTGCTGCAGGTCCAACTGTGAAGATCAGTGGCTACAAATGCATATCTGTGTATGTCAGGATATGAGAGAAGAAGCTGAAGCTCATGTAGATGTTTCTTAGTGACCCTCCTGATGTTCATCAACAGACTGTCAGATGATGTTCAGTTTTTTAATTTGAGACCTGATAACATGAGGGGATGCATAAATTACAGTTAATTTTCCTGAGACAAGGACATAAAAATAAACAAGAGAGATCAATCAAGAGACACCCGGTGGTCTGGTGATTTAGAGTGCATACCATAAAGAGCATGATGCCTGCAACGATCCATGTTCTGTTAGTTTGCAGAGTGATCTCTCTTGCGCATCTCTCCCAAGCTCTTCAGCAGCCCCACTCCTCCATAAAAAAAGAAATAAATGAACCATTAAAGCTGCGAGCAGCAATAAGCGGGCCCTCGTGTCCTTGCTAGAAATAGGCCTTGCCACTCAGAACGCGTAACTCCGCGCAGGCTCCATTCCTCCCTCCTCAACTCTCTCCCTCCTGCTCTTTGTCCATTCGTCCTTCCATAATGCCATACGCCCATCCATCTGCCATCCATTCGTCCATCAATCCATTCGTCCCTCCATCCGTCCATACCACCATCTATCATCAGTCCATCCATCTTTACATTGCAAGAGAGCGCCTCGGCAGAGATACTGTATAAGCTCGTGGATTGCCTCAGAAATCTAATATGTTATTCCATTGCCTAAAGGCCATTTCGGGTGAAAATTTCACCAGGAAATTTGTTTGAATTTAGACATTCAAACACCATTTATGCTATTGCTATAAATGTGTTTTTTTAACCTAGGGGGCACTATAGCTATGTGTGGTATAGTCATATAACTCTGTTCTGGGTGGTACTAGTTCCTTGTACGTCTATCAAGTTTGGGTCCATTTGGATGATGCACTTGTGGGTTATGACAATTTCCTGCCCATTGGCGGTAGAGGCGCTACTGCTGCGTCTCATAGAATATTGTGGAAATGTTCACCATTGTCTGCCTATTTGACACGCTAAATTTGGTTGACTTCAGACAAAGTATGGCAGAGTTATTACCTCCTCCAAGGAGGTTATCTTTTTACCGGGGTTTGTCTGTCTGTTTGTTTGTCTGTCTGTTACCAACATAACTCAAAAACTTGTTAACGGATTTTGACGAAATTGTCAGGAAAGGTGTGTAATGGCACGGGGAACAGATGATTAGATTTTGGTGATGATCTGAGAGTGCATACCTCCACCAAGGGTTTTGTTTGTATTTGCGCAGCAGGATTACACAAAAACTACTGGATGGATTTGGATGAAATTTTCACCAGAGGTGGTTCTTGGGCTAGAGAGGAACCCATTATATTTTGGTGATGATCTGAGAATGCATACCTCAGCCAAGGCTCTTATCTTCTCACAGTGTGTTAGCAACAATACTCCAAAACTGATGGACAGACTTTGATGCAATTTTCACCACAAGTGGCTCTAGGCCTACACACAAACCCATTACATTTTGGAGGTGATCCATGACAAACGGAAGGAGCCTTGACGGAGGTATGTGCTCTATGAGTGCTTTTCTAGTTAAGCTTTTTTTTCTGCTAGGGTGCGCTAGAGCTATGCATAATTGTTCATTATAGAAAGGTTCAGTGTTGGTTAACCATGCACTACACAAAATTTGCTTGAATTTTGACAACGTACACTACCGTTCAAAAGTTTGGGGTCACTTAGAAATTTCCTTATTTTTGAAAGAAAAGCACTTTTTTTCAATGAAGATAACTTTAAACTAATCAGAAATACACTCTATACATTGCTAATGTGGTAAATTGTGGCCCACATATTAAAACTGCATGTGTATTTTGTGACCTCACGTCTTTGAAGGAACAATACGTCTGGACCTCCTGGGGATAACAGCAGGAGGTGGAGGTGCCTTTGGTGAGGACTCTGAGAGGACTTCCTGACCTTCTGGGGTCAGATGGAGGACGAAGGGACTTGGGGGGAGAATTATTGTCGATGGGGGGTTTGACGACAATGTGATTCTGTTCTTTGATACCCCAGGTATAAAAGTGGGGGTTTGGGGTAGTTCGATCTCTTTTTTCTGTTGAGAGAATGCTGGAGATGTGAGATCGTCAATAAACCTGAATTTGAGAAATAAATTCAGCCTCTTCATTTCACGCTCTCCACATTGGTGACCTAAGACGTGCAATGTCCAGAGACAATTCCCCCGGACCAGACTCATCAGGGACCGCTCGAGCAAGCACGGTCTCGGTCAAGCTACCAGAGTTCTGGCAGGACAACCCAGACTCAGGGTTCCTCCTGGCCGAAGCCCAGTTCGCACTCGGGGGAATAACAGCAGATGACACAAAATTCTACCACGTCATCGCCAAGCTCGACAACCGCACAGCTCGATACATGCGGGGCCTGGTGCAGCAGCCGCCCGCTGGCGGCAAATACAGCGGGCTGAAAGCTGCCCTCATCCAGTGTTTCACGCCCTCAGCCGAGGAGAGAGCTAGGAGGCTCCTAGCTCTGCGCGACTTGGGAGGACGCAGGCCTGTCAACCTGATGGAAGACATGCTGCAGCTGAGAGGCACAGACAACGATGATTTCCTCTTCACACACATCTTCCTGAGAACCCTTCCATCGCAGACGAGGGCGACCCTGGCAGGCACTCAATTCGTGACCCAGCGGGACTTCCGCGCGCTGGCCCGAGAGGCGCAGCGGATCCTCGACTCCTGCGAGGAGCAGGAAGCCACCGCAGCAGCGGCAGACCTCGGCGCGGCGGCCGGGAACAGCGGTGGGCCAGAGGCGGCGGAATCGATCCTACCAACAATGGCAGCAGCGAGGTCCCGACGCAGCGGAGGAGACGACCTCTGCTTTTACCATCGGCGTTTCGCAGAGAGGGCGCGCAAGTGTGTACCGCCGTGCCAGTTCAAGAGCTCGGGAAATGCCAGGACCAGGAGTTGTTAGCAGCATCGGCCCTCGGCGAGTGAAACAAGCTGCTCTACCTCACGGATGCGCGCTCTGGGCGGCACTTCCTCGTGGACACGGGCGCCCAAGTGAGTTTCATCACCCCAACCTACGCTGACTTGGCTGGCAGGCCCCCGTGGTGACGGGGCGACAGCGGCGAACGGCTCTAGCATTAAGACCTTCGACGAAAGGACTCTGCTTCTGTCCTTGCACGGCCGCACTTATGAATGGACTTTTATTATAGCGGCGGTGAGTTTCAACATGTTAAGTGCTGATTTTCTGTGCTCACATGGGTTGCTAGTTGATCTTGCCAATAGGCGCCTAGTTAATGCACTCTCCTTTTACTCCATTCCTTGTGCAGCTCGAGTGTCCCCGCCACCAGCACAGACCAGCGTCGCCACAGCAGGCGGTAAGTTTCATGCACTCCTCACTCAGTTTCCAGCACTCACAGTTCCCACTTCTTCGGCAACAGTTGCGAAACACGGGGTGGAGCACTTTATCACTACCACTGGCCCCCCCGTCTTTGCGAAAGCTCGGCATTTGGATGCAGCTAAACTGTCCATAGCGTGCGAGGAGTTCGCCAACCTGGAAAGGCTGGGCATCATCCGCCGTTCAAACAGCCCATGGGCCTCCCCACTGCATATGGTCCCTAAAGCTGACGGCTCGTGGAGACCTTGCGGTGATTTCCGCAGGTTAAACAATGCCACAGCGCATGACCGCTACCCAATCCCACACATTCAGGATTTTTCGGTGCATCTGGCGGGGGCGCGCATTTTTTCTAAAATAGACTTGGTCCACGGTTATCAAGTCCCAGTGCGCACTGAGGTTATTCCCAAAACGGCGGTGATAACCCCGTTTGGACTTTTTGAGTTTTTACGCATGCCGTTTGGCCTCAAAGGCGCAGCGCAAACCTTCCAACGCATGATGGATGCCGTGTTATGCAATCTCCCTTTTGAGTTCGTTTACCTGGACGACATTTTGGTCGCCAGCACATCCGAAGAGGAACACGAAAAACACCTCACAGCAGTTTTTCGGAGGTTGGGAGAGCACGGGTTAATAATCAATCCAGCTAAGTGCCAGTTCGGGGTGGCGCAGATCAATTTTTTGGGGCACCGCGTCTCCCCAGAAGGGACGGTTCCGCTACCGGACAAAGTGCGCGCAGTGGCAGATTTTCCTCGGCCACAAACGGTCAAAGCATTACAGGAGTTTTTAGGAATGGTGAATTTTTATAACCGTTTCCTCCCCCACGCAGCGCAGCTCATGCAACCACTATATGCCGCGCTTAAAAAGCAAACACCCTCCAATGCAATCGAATGGTTCCCGGAGTGGGAGCGCGCATTCGCGGAGTTAAAAAAAGCCCTGGCAGACGCTGCGTTGTTAGCTCATCCAGACCCAACGGCCCACATAGCGCTCACCACTGATGCATCAGATTTGGCCATAGGGGCGGTTGTGGAGCAGCACGTTGCCGGGGTTTGGCAGCCGCTGGCCTTTTTCAGCAGATCCTTGCGCGAAGCCGAGCGAAAATACAGCGCGTTTGACAGGGAGCTGTTAACGCTCCACTCAGCCATTCGCCACTTCCAATTCTGGCTAGAAGGTCGGCGTTTCACCGTGTTTGTCGGCCACAAACCGCTCACTTTTGCGATGGCCAAAATTTCGGAACCTTGGTCGGGCCGGCAGCAGAGGCAGCTGGCCGCAATTCCGGAATTTACTACTGATATTCAACACGTAGCGGGTAAACTCAATGTAGTGGCAGACTGCCTCTCTCGCGCGGTAACAGCACCAATCCACGCAGAGGTAGATTATACTACCGCAGCCGCAGAGCAAAATAGCAGCGCGGAAGCGCACGCGGCCCCAGTTCACGTGGGGATAGATTATGTGGCCATGGCAGCGGATCAGGGTAGAGATGCGGACGTGTGCGCGCTCCAGTCTGGACCAACAGGGTTAAGGCTGGAGAGCAGGAGCTTGCAAAATGGTATGCCCCCCCTAATCTGCGATGTCTGTACTGGGCGACCGCGCCCGGTGGTGCCAGCCGCTTGGCGCTGCTGTTTTTGACTCGGTTCACTCCCTGGCACACCCGGGGGGTGCGCACGTCTGTGAAAATGGTAGCAAAATGGTAGCAGAAAAGTTTGTTTGGCCGAGCCTGCGCAAGCACGTGAAAGAGTGGGCAAGAGCCTGTGTGGCTTGCCAGCGGGCCAAAATTCACAAGCACACAAAAGCCCCCTTACAGCCGTTTCACATCCCGGCCAAGAGATTTGATCATGTACATGTCGACCTCGTGGGCCCCCTACCGTCGTCGCAGGGGTTCACACATCTTTTGACAATGGTGGACCGAACCACGCGTTGGCCGGAAGGGGTCCCACTGGCATCGACCACGGCTGCAGAGGTGGCCTGCGCATTTTTGACGGCTTGGATAGCGCGTTTCGGGGACCCATTGGATATTACGTCCGACAGGGGGCCTCAATTTTGTGTCTGAGCTTTGGTCAGCGATGGCCCACAGCTTGGGTGCGACAATTCACCGCACTACCGCTTACCACCCCCAGGATAATGGTTTATGCGAGCGTTTTCATAGATCATTGAAGGCAGCCCTCAGAGCATCGCTTACGGATGCAAATTGGGTAAACAGACTACCATGGGTTTTATTGGGGTTGCGTTCTGCGCCTAAAGAGGACTTAAAGGCCTCCCCAGCGGAGTTAGTTTTTGCGCAGCCTCTCAGGCTGCCAGGCGAGTTTCTGCCAGATCATCCGGCGCCAGGGCGTCCCCCGGCTCAGTGGTCACTGATCGGCACGGGAGCGGACATGCTTCCGGGCCCCGTTCCATCACACTTTTCCGCGTGTTTTTGTTCCCAAATCTTTAAAAAATGCCGAATTTGTTTTTGTCAGGCACGAGGCTCTGCGCCCAACCCTGCGCCCACCTTACGATGGCCCATATAGGGTGCTGGAAACAGGTGATAAGCATTTTGTGCTAGATTTGGGGGACAGAAGGGAAACAATTAGTATAGACAGACTAAAGCCTGCTTTTGTGATGAACGACGAGTCTGTACGGGTGGCGAGGGCTCCTCGACGTGGCAGACCCCCCAGGAAGCATGTCCTGGAGCCCCCGCAGGGATCAAATAACGGTTCTCATCCTCAATTAGCAGATTCACTGCAAGATGGCGCTACAGGGGCTGCAAAGCCCACTTACAGCAAGTTTGGAAGACGTTTGAAGCCCAGACGGCATATGGACTAATGTGTGGTTTTATCATGTTGTGTGGACTATGCTGTATTGTTTCATTCTTCGACGTTTGGGGGGGGGGGGGTTATGTGGCCCACATATTAAGACTGCATGTGTATTTTGTGACCTCACGTCTTTGAAGGAACAATACGTCTGGACCTCCTGGGGATAACAGCAGGAGGTGGAGGTGCCTTTGGTGAGGACTCTGAGAGGACTTCCTGACCTCCTGGGGTCAGATGGAGGACGAAGGGACTTGGGGGGAGAATTATTGTCGATGGGGGGTTTGACGACAATGTGATTCTGTTCTTTGATGCCCCAGGTATAAAAGTGGGGGTTTGGGGTAGTTCGATCTCTTTTTTCTGTTGAGAGAATGCTGGAGATGTGAGATCATCAATAAACCTGAATTTGAGAAATAAATTCAGCCTCTTCATTTCACACTCTCCGCATAAATGACTATTCTAGCTGCAAATGTCTGGTTTTTGGTGCAATATCTACATAGGTGTATAGAGGCCCATTTCCAGCAACTATCACTCCAGTGTTCTAATGGTACAATGTGTTTGCTCATTGCGTCAGAAGGCTAATGGATGATTAGAAAACCCTTGTGCAATCATGTTAGGTCTGCAATGCTGTAATTGCTGCAAATGGAAGATTCTTTGACGAAAGCAAAGTTTGAAGGAAAAAATTATTATTACCTCCGCCAAGGAGGTTATGTTTTCATCGGCGTTGGTTTGTCTGTTTGTTTGTCTGTTTGTTTGTTTGTTTGTTTGTTTGTTTGTTTGTTTGTTTGTTAGCAAGATAACTCAAAAAGTTATGGACGGATTTTCATGAAATTTTCACAGATTGTCAGAAATGGGGTATCCTACAGATGATCCAGTTTTGGTGGTGATCCGGATCACTGTCCAGAAGAAAACCGCCATTACGGAAAATGTGATTATCGTGAATAACTACTGAACCACTAATCCTATAATTGTCAATCCAATTGCTAGTCATATGTTTTCATGGTCAAGGAATCTGAAAACGTACACACAAACACTGTATGGGGGGAACTGTGGCGCAAAACCGCCATTACGGAAAATGCGATTTTTGTGAATAACTACTGAACCACTAATCCTATCATTGTCAATCCAATTGCTAGTCATATGTTTTCATGGTCAAGGAATCTGAAAACGTACACACAAACACTGTATGGGGGGAACTGTGGCGCTTGGAGGAGGTCTGCGCTCTCCGAGTGCTTTTCTAGTTTCAAATAAAAATCATTATTTCTAACCTTGTCAATGTCTTGACTATAATTTCTATTCATTTTACAACTCATGGTGGTAAATAAAAGTGTGACTTTTCATGGAAAACACAAAATTGTCTGAGGTGACCCCAAACTTTTGAACGGTAGTGTATTCCAGAGTTTTAAGGCTTTGTTTTTTCTGCTAGGGGCCACTATAGCTATGTGTCATTTCTCATTATACAAAGGTTCAATGCAGGCTGAAGATGCACCAGACAAAATTTGGCTGAATTTGGACAAAGTATTCCTGTTATAAAGCTTTGTTTTTTTCCTAGGGGGCGCTATAGCTATGTTTGTTATCATTACAAAAATCTTTTCTGGGTCTGACTAGTATCGATTCAATTCAAGTCAGTTCAATTCAGCTTTATTTATACTGCGCCACTTCACAACAGAGTCTGTCTCATGGCGCCAGAGTGCAGAGAAAAACCCCACAGTCTCAGAAAGACCCAGCAATCAGACGATCCCCTGTGAGCAAGCACTAAGCAACAGTGGAGAGGAAAAACTCCCATTTAACAGGAAGAAACCTCTAGCAGAACCAGGCTCAGGGAGGGACAGTCATCTGCTGTGACTGGCTGGGGATGAGGGGGTAGGGAGGATGGAAAGGACAGACATAAAGAACATAGCAGTAAGATGCCAAGTACATTATTGGAGGTCAACCAGCAGTATGGATCAGATAACAACAGAACAAAAGTGGGGATAAAAGACACAAAATCTCTCCTTAAACGTAAACTATATTAAAAAAGAAGGATTCTACCCTGTTCTTAAAAACAGAGACCGAGTCTGACTCCCGGACCCAGAGTGGTAACTGATTCCAGAGAGAAGGAGCTTGGTAGCAGAAGGCTCTGCCTCCCGCTGTACTTTTGGAGATTCTGGGCACCACAAGCAAGCCAGCATTTTGGGAGCGTAATGCTCTATTAGGATGGTAAGGTAATATCAGATCTTTTATATATTGGGGGGGGCCTGATTATTAAGAGCTTTGAAAGTAAGAAGAAGGATTTTAAACTTGATTCTAAATTCTATGGGAAGCCAATGAAGGGAGGACAGAACCGGGGAGATATGATCTCTTTTTCTAGAACCAGTTAAAACTCTAGCAGCAGCATTTTCAATCAACTGAAGATTTTTTAAGGATACTTTAGGATATCCTAAAGTATGTCATATATATATAAAGTTTAGCAGCAATCGGACATTCTACATGTAAGTTATGGCAACTTCCTGTCCATTGGCAGTAGGGGGCGCTGTTGTTATGTGTCATTCTTTATTATAGAAATTATCATTATTGGCTACCTATTGACTACAAGAAATTTAGTTGAAATCAGTCAATGTATGCCATAGTTAAAGCAATTGGAAGGGTGATGGCGAAACTGCAAACTTGGCCATGCCCCTTCCAACAAACCGTTGGACATTTGGAAAAATTTTCGACAACTTTTGATGGCACATGGGTATAAATGATTGTCACCATAAATGGTACCAATCAGACTGTTTATTTCCGAGATATTGAAGAAAACCTTTGGTGTAACCTTCATGTCTCCAAGAGAGGGCGCTATTGCTACTCATGAATATTCATAGCTATAATTGTTCGGAGGCATACCCATATACATCATACCTATCTTGGTGCCAATCCGACATTCCATTTCTTTTTTCCAGTCCATTTCCAGTCCATTTCTTTTTTCCGCCTGTAGTCCAGGCACTGGACTGCAGTTTGTGGAATTTTAATAAGAAAACACAAAGTCCATAAAGTGCACAAAAATAACTTACAACAAGGTGGACATGAAGACGGTGAGATGAAAATACACCAGAACAGGGTGAGGGTTCTGGTGGGGATGAGGAAAAGCTAGATGAGGCTCTGACAAGGAGTGACGGCAAAGCCAGACAATAAATAGGGCAAGTAAGTGATCGATAGAAATGGAAGCAGGTGTGTAACACATGAGCGGGCAGGTTGACCTAATTACAAGACATGAAAAACCTGAGCAACACATACAAGGTGGTAGCAAGGTGGGAGTGTCTGGAGAACAAAGTGGGGAGCTGATGTCAACCAAAGACAAAATATAAACACAATACTAAAGTAAGACCTGGATGAACAAAGGCGCCTAAAGAAACTAACAGAATAACACTGAGAACTAAAATTACATAAACAGGCAACACAAAAACACATAATCCATCCAGAACCTATACACAGCAAAATAATCACACAAGACTGAGAAAATACAAGATATAACCAGGAACAAAGTGAGAACATGAGCCCGGTGGAACACCGCGCTCAGCCTCATGACAGAGCCGCCCCTTAAGGGGTTGATTCGAGACACTCCAGGGTAACATCAAAAGGAATAGCAAGACCCCCCCCCCCCCCCCCCCGCAATAGGAACACAACAATAACGCACCCTGAGTGGGTGGTGAGGGGAACAGGCTAGGAGGGAACCAAACAAATCCCCGCTCAGGACCCACACCAGGCAAAACCCCAACCCCCCTCAGCCTCCTGGCCTGAAGAGGTGGACAGCTCAGGTGTGTGACCAGAGTCCCAGGCCTGCCAGAAGGCATGATGGAATGAGTCAGGTGGCCTCCCAGAGAACGTGGCCACCCAACTCCACGGCACAGTCTGTCAGGTGGTCTACCAGAGTTTTTCAACCACCTGAACACAAGGGATGGTGAAGGAGGCGGCTGCCCAACAGGAAGAGCTAATGGAGAGCACGATAGGGGAGTCAGGGAAACCACGACGATGTCAGGTGGAGGAGAGGGAACCAGGATGACCTTGGGACAAGGAGAGGGAACCACAACAGCCTCGGACAGAGGAAGGGGATCCACGATGGCATCTGGCAGAGGAGGGGGAACCATGACAGCATCTGGCAGAGGAGGGGGAACCACAATGGCATCAGGCAGAGGAGGGGGGAACCATGACACCCTCGGACTGGCCTGTAGTACCCTCAGTGGTCCCGGACTGGGACATCACAGCACCCACGGTGGTTCCAGGTTGGAGCGGAGCTGCACCCACAGTGGCTTCGGGTAGGAGCGGAGCTGCACTCGCGGTCTCCCTGGGAGGGAGCATAATGCACACAGTGGGCCCACACTGGAGCGCAGCACCCAAGTTGGTTTCAGGTTGGGGTGCAGCACCCACCACGGTCCCCGACTAGGACAAAGCACCCACAGAGACCCGGACTGAGGAGGAACTGCACCCACGGAGGTCCCGGGCTTGGATGGAGTACCCACGAAGACCTCATCTGGAGGGGGAGCAGCACCCACAGAGGTCCCAGGCTGGGACAGAGAACCCGCGATGGCCTCAGCCAATGGGGAAGCAGCACCCTCGAAGGTCCCGGGCTGGGACGGAGCACCTGCTAAGACCCCATTCGGAGGGGAAGCAGCACCCACGGAGGTCCTGGGCTTGGATGGAGCACCTGCGACGACCTCAGCTAGAGGGGAAGCAGCACCCACGGAGGTCCTGGGCTGTGACGGAGCGCCCATGACAACCTCAGCGGGAGGGGCTGGACCCATGGTGATCTCAGGCAGCAAGCCTGGACCCATGGAGACTTCTGGCAGAGCTGGACAAACCTCGGTGACCCTGGGGGAAAGCTCAGGCAAAAGAGGCAGAGAAACAGGGTCAGGGTCGCTGGCAGCAGTGGAGCCTGGTGATGTGAGCTCAGGTGCAACTGATGGCTGCATTTGGCTCTCCCCACCAAGAGCCAGGCAAGATCTCTCCAAAATAGAAACAACAAACACAAAGGAGAGCGCTTGCCTGATCTCAAGCTCCATCGCCTTCCAGGACTCCGTCGATCCAGACGATGGTTTCTTGGGCCCGGTCCTCTGGAGGTCCAGCTTGGACTCTGCTGTGGCAGCAGGCATGGTGGTCGATGCAGTCCTGGGACCCACCAGCGATGTGACCCACACAAGTGGCTCGCCCAGTGTGGCAACAGGAGGTTCATTTCCTGCTGGCACTGGATCCAGCACAGCTGAAGCCCGGGGATGCTCAATCGTCGGTGCAGGCATCAGCTCGGTCTCAGTGCTCTCCCTCTGTCCAAACCATGGCTACGGGGCTGGAGCCAGGTCTTCCAGGGTCGCAGGCTCCTCCATAGCCTGGTGGCTCAGTCCTGGGGCTGGCGGACACTCAAGGGGGAAAGGAGGAGCCAAGGAGAGTGCAGGTGAACAGTCTATGGCTACAGCAGATGGTGAAGACTTAGAGGACTGCCTAATCTGAGCCTCACCACCAGGAATCAGGCAAGATAAATCATGTTTAATTGAATGAGAGTTGAAAAACACTTGGCTGAGTTTCCTGGGTGTGATGTCTTCTGCTGCAGCTGGGTGGAAAACAGCCCTCTCTGTGACTTCAGTGGGTGTGGGCCCCTCAGAGGAACATGGAGGAGCCGCCCCTGCAGACATGGTGATGGGCGGAGCTGGGAGGGAAACAGCTGACCTCTCAGCAGTGGGAGGAATCGCCAAGGAGGAGGAAGAGGCAGCAGCAACAAGAGGAAAAGCTGACGGGACAGCCAGAGAGGAAAAACCTTAAAAAGGAACAGCTGTGGGAGTTTTCAACCTCGGTGACGGGGAAGCTGCTGCCTGAGAGGTGGGGGTTTTCATCCAATGACAGTGTCTTGGAGCCGGCAAAGCGGAAGCAGGAGTGGGCGCACTGGAAGCCAAGCAGGGCATCTTCCACCAAGCGCACTTCCATGTAGGCTCTGGGTGTGCTGGAGATGGGCCCCACGTCAGCCCGGAGAAGGATTGCTGCAGCACGGAGAGCGTGGCCCACAAGTCTGCGAAATCCATAACTCTGGGTGTGCTTCGACAGTGGCAGTCGCTGAATCCACGCTCTTCCAGATCTTTTTTGGGCTGCGAGAGGTGAGAGCTTCATCCACAAAACTCTGGACAAACTTGGCGGCCCACTGCTCCTCCACACTTGGAACCCCTGCTGCCGATCTCCCTTTCTTTGTTGGAGGTCGGCATGCTGGGGACATGGTGAGCTCCGGAGAAACAGATGAGTGAAAACAAAAAAACGACAAAAAACCCACAAACCACAGCAGCTGGGTATCTTACTGGTCAGAACCTTCTGCCATGAAATGCCCCTCGAGGCAGAGAGGAAAGACCCAGGTGCTGGACTGCAGTTTGTGGAATTTTAATAAGAAAACACAAAGCTTATAATGTGCACAAAAATAACTTATAACAAGGTGGACATGAAGATGGTGAGATGAAAATACACCAGAACAGGGTGAGGGTTCTGGTGGGGATGAGGAAAAGCTAGATGAGGCTCTGACAAGGAGTGACGGCAAAGCCAGACAATAAATAGGGCAAGTAAGTGATCGATAGAAATGGAAGCAGGTGTGTAACACATGAGCGGGCAGGTTGACCTAATTACAAGACATGAAAAACCTGAGCAACACATACAAGATGGTAGCAAGGTGGGAGTGTCTGGAGAACAAAGTGGGGAGCTGATGTCAACCAAAGACAAAATATAAACACAATACTAAAGTAAGACCTGGATGAACAAAGGCGCCTAAAGAAACTAACAGAATAACACTGAGAACTAAAATTACATAAACAGGCAACACAAAAACGCATAATCCATCCAGAACCAAAACACAGCAAAAAAAAAAAAAAAAAAAATCACACAAGACTGAGAAAATACAAGAAATAACCAGGAATAAAGTGAGAGCATGAGCCTGGTTGTACACCGCGCTCAGCCTCATGATGAGACATGGATGCACATCGTAATGCCCGAAGAGGAGTTCAGAGACAGTTTCAAACAGCTCAGGACAAGCTGCTCTTCTGTATGCTCCACTTTTTGGCTTTTACCTGGTATGGCCTCTCCTACATTCCCTTTGCCAGGGATGCCATCATCCCTGGCGATGATGGCATGTACCCACACAATGGGTATTGTGTGTAGAATTTGGAGGGAAAAAATGAATGTAATCCCTTCTGGAAATGGCTGTAACATAACAAAATGTGGAAAAAGGGATATGCTGTGAAGACTTTCTGAATGCACTGTAAATCAATAACCAATTTAACTAAATAAAGCTAGTCTTGTAAAGCAACTTCATATTGCCTTACTCTCAAAGTTGAAGCTGAGTAAGAGAGATAATTTTTTATAAGGAAAAAGAGAAAAACAGCTGCCATTGTCTTCCGAGCCAATCGACCAGCAACTAACATTGAAGGGCTCTTGGCCAGACCCACTCACATACCTTTATTACCAGAGAAAGCTTCACTGATTCTGCACTCTGCTTGTTGATTCACTGCTTAAGGGGAATGTTAATATTCAGCTTGGTCGGACTTCTAAGATCTGTGTGCGTGAATGGGCAGATAGCTAAATCTGTAAGGTGCTTTGGTCATCCAGAAATGAGGAAAAAGTGCTGTGTGAGTGAACGTTATTTACCATCTGTAATCACTCCCATAAACACCGGGGTTATTTTTATTGCTGCAAACACAAGCTTTCAGATTGGGCATATTTTTTTCCTTTGTCAGCATTCTGACTCACCACCAATGCAACCTTTCCAGACCAATAAGCCCCCCAGTCAGCCCAACCCATCCTTCAGGTGAACGAGCAGATGAATCAGGCAGAGAAAGCACTGTCTGCGGCCTCACTTTGTCCTCATCCTCAGTTTCCCCCGTGACTCTGGGGGAGCTTCGGTCTTCCATCTTCACTGTGCCAAGGTCAGGGCTAATCTGCCTCCAAGTCTGCTAAGCCAACCTTTTTTAAAAAGCAAAATGGCTGCTGTATCTCAGCTTTATCCCTCTCCCCTCACCCAGCCTCAGTGACGTAAGTCTGCATGCCTTAGCTCTGATGTAAGTTTAACTTCTAACATTCAAAATACTAAAATACTGGTACATTAAAAAAAAGATTTCGACCAGATTACATTTCAGAAGAATCACATACAGTGTCACATTGATCAGATATCATGTTTTTAAGCAAATGTGACAGATTTAAGAAAGCATAGTTTAAGCTTTTTTTATGCTGTACTGTCTTTCAGTACATTTTAACAGTCTTTAACTCAGCAGCCTCTTTAGTAGCCATCTTACGGTTCAATTTCTCTTAACATGTCATGTCTTTTCTTTCTTTTCTTCTTCCCTAAGCCTGGTTCTGGTGGAGGTTTCGTCCTGTTGGGGAGGTTTTTCTTCCCTCTGTCATACAGTGCTTACTCAATGGGCATCTCTCAGTTGTTGGCATTTTCTCTTTGAACTGAGAACCTTTTGCTCCATAAGCAATACCATGTGAGATTTTCACCTTAAAATAATACTTCCAGAATCCATTTCAACGCGTCACCTAATTCCTCTTCTCCATTTTTTAAACACTTTTTTTAAAGAGTTGGCACCGACCTCAGAACAGAAAGACACGAATTGACGTTTAGTCTGCGTGCTCACTGCGGGTCTCTCGGGTGTTTGTAGACGGTGTGGTGATCAGTGCAGGGATGTGACAGCGTCCAACTGCTTTATGAAGCATCTGCAACTTCGTAGACATGGTTGAGGAGCTTCAGTGTGTGCGTGTGTGTGTGCCTGCTCTGCAGTGGTGTTGGTGGATGAGTCACCCAGTCTTCATCACGTGACATCATGAGTCACCTCTCCATGGGCAGCGCTGCAGCAATCATCCTCTCAGCCCCCAATCCCCCCCCCCCTTTTTTTCCTCAGTGCAGCCCTGTGTAACTTCTTTCTCATGTTGTCAGCTCACATGTCTTCTTCTTTTAATGTCCTTAACTGTCTTGGAGGACTGCCTTTAAACGTTCTACCACCATGCTTCAGCTTTACCTTCTTTGACTGTTTATATTATTATGGCACATGTCGTTATATTTAGGGCCCGAGCCACAGACTATGTCAGTGGGTGAGAGCCCTATTGTAATTGTTAGTTTCTTTCTTTCTTTCTTTTTCTCCATCTAAGATCTCATGTTTGGGGTACTAAACGTGCATGAAAACTCACCATTTTTTGCAAGGATCTCAAGACTAAAAAAATTTAATATTTTGGAGGAAATATGAATGACCCCACAAGAATGGCTCTACAGTGCCACCAAACATGTGAAGTCAATGGGGGTGGCACACGCTTGCTTTGGCGTAGAAGGATGAAAATCAGGTCTGATGTTTATCATGTCAAGACATGCAAAAAACTCCATAGAAGTGATGGTCTACACCTAACAGGAAGTCAGCTGTTTTGGCAGGAAGTGGCGGTGACCTGATTTCCATCTCGCGCATTTGCTCAAACTCGTCCTAGGGTTTTAGTCCGATTGAGTTCATTTGAGGTGACAATCATTTATATCCATGTGCCATTAAAAGCTATTGAAAACTTTTCACAACACTCGACGGTTTGGCCATACGGGTGTGGAAAAGTTTGACGCCTCACCATGATCATTCTATGACTATAATGGTGTTCACTTATATAGAGCTTTTCTTCTCATCTAGGATGACCAAAGCTCTTTACAGATCCTGCAATCCACCCATGCACACACACATTCACACACTGATGGCGGCAGAGCCGCCATACACACAGGTGCTAACCTGGCCACCAGAAGCAACTGGGGGTTCAATGTCTTGTTCAAGGACACTTCAACAAGCGGACAGCAGACAGAGCGGGACTCAAACCCATGACCCTCCGATCAGTAGTGGGTCACACTACACCTGCGCCACCACCGCCCCACATGATGTGAACCAATGCTTCCCATCCAACCTGATGGAGCTTGAGAGGTGCTGCAAAGAGGAATGGGCCAAACTGCCCAAAGATAGGTGTGCCAAGCTGGTGGCATCATATTCAAAAAGACTTGAGGCTGTAATTGCTGCCAAAGGTGCATCAACAAAGGATTGAGCAAAGGCTGTGAATACTGATGTACACATGATTTCTTAGCTTTTTATTTTTAATAAATTTGCAAAAATCTTTTTAATTAATTTCAAAGCACTGCTTTTACATGAGTAGAATTTCTGGTTACTATACCCACCTGATCATATAATTTAAGTATGCATGAGTACATTACTATTATGAATGTTTCTTTCCCTTCCCTACTTTCTCAATGGAAAAAAAAAGAAACACTAGAATAAAAATACAAAAAATACACATATTTTTATCATTTATGTAAACCATGACAAAAAAATCCTGCAGGACAAAACATGACACTTGATATTTTCTAACCTGTTTGTATTCCACCATAGACAGAGAGAGAAGCTGAATTAGACAGAGCTCAGAGAGGGAAAGATGAGACAGAAGAGAGGAGCCAATGAGAGGAAAGTGTTCAGGCAGAGGAAGGAGAGAAGGATAACACCACTAAAAAGTCTAAACACAGGATGTCTGGGTGGGACCCAACTGGCCCAATATAAGATAAGATAAGATAAGATAAGCCTTTATTAGTCCCACAACGGGGAAATTCCAGGATTGCAACAGCACAGGGATAGCAACACTCAGAGCAACAATCAGAAGGCAAGAAAAAAAACAAGCAAGCAAGAGCAGCTAATATACATATGTACATATTACTATAAAATATATATATACACACACACACACAGACACACAGTGCAGAGCATTGTAGCTGGATGGAATAAATATATGAATATATGAACACAGTGCAGAGCATTGTAGCTAGATGGGATAAATATGTAAATATATAAACACCCACAGTACGGAGCATTGCAGCTAGGTGGAATAAATATGCAAGTATATAAACACACACAGTGCGGAGCAATGTAGCTAGATGGAATAATATGTAGATATATAAAAACACAGTGCGGAGCATTGTAGCTAGATGGAATAATATGTAGATATATAAAAACACAGTGCTGAGCATTGTAGCTAGATGGAATAAATATGTAAATATATAAACACACACAGTGCAGAGCATTGTCAGCAGTGCAGGCATATTCAAGCCTCGGTTGTACAATACTTCAAATGGTAAGTTCCATATGCACCATTACTGTGTAAAATTTTAAAAAGAAATAAATAGTATAAAATTAACATATTCCGGTATGTTTACCCCCCTGGGCAAAAATATGTTGCCACCGCACCAAGGTCTTTGAGCCAGAGGAAACACTGATGTAAACGAGCGAGTTTGCGTATTTGTGAGTGCAAACAAGATTACCACTGTGCTGAACACCCATGCTTCTGTACTGAAGGAATTAAATGGGATCTGATACATTCAAAATATAAATATGATGACAGTCACACAAATACAACATGTACAAAGTCAAACTAAAAGCTTTGATTAGCTTTTGATAATGTTCACCAGACTTAGAGGCCGTGTCCTACCTATGTAGGTCTTTTTATCTTCCCTACAAGCTAACAGCAGTAATTGTAACAGCTGTTTATGTTCCTCCAGACGCTAACGTTAGCTTAGCAATCAATCACCTCCAGCAGATTGTCAGCAGGCAGCAAAGAGATCACCCAGACGCAGTCCACATTATCGCAGGGGATTTTAACAAAGCATGCTTCAAGACTGTACTCCCCAAATTTCACCAACATGTTAAGTATCCCACAAGAGGGGAAAGAACACTGGATCATGTTTACAGTGTGGAGGTAATAGAACAGGCGAGATGCGACAAGCTGGAAGGGTGCAAGGTTTTATTTCCTCCAACATAATGAAACACGCTTTGTAGCTTGGTGAGCTACTGCGTTGCTGAGGCATGTATAACAAGCTCTTTTATACAGTTATACAGACAGAGAGAATGTATGGCACATTAGCATAGTGATTTTCATCTCATACATATCAGTCAGTACATATCATTAGCATGACATCAGCTAGCGCCTGGATGTCCTCTCCGTCATCCCGGGATGTACAAATAACAGTCCATTGTTCTGCCCCTCTTCCTCCTTCTGGGTGTGAGAAGAATGTCCACCCGCTGTGTCTAGTGTCCCCCACACAGCCCCCCCCCACCAAACACCCAGAAAGGGCTGTGACCCCCCCTGTTGTTTGGGCTCAAGTTGACGCCAATGGAGGCTGCAGCGGGGGGTTGCCACTCCGGTCGAACTGTCTGCTGGTGAGGAGTGTTGGAGGGCATGTAAGTCTGTGGGGGGGAGGGGGAGGGTGGAAAAGACAGTGTGCTCCGCTCCGAGTTCCAGCACGTTGAATGGCCGTGGATCATGGGCGCACGGGGCCGGTGCGCGTCGTGCATAATGGAATAAACCGGCGATTGGCCGGCTTTAGGGAGTGAGGTGCGGGAAGAACAATGTGGAGGAGGAGGGGGAGGTGGATGGGAATCAGTGAGTGCTGCCCCTGGACGTCAAAAGTGTCTGGGCCGAACAAAAATTGCGTGTGGATCTGCCATGGTGAGGGACTTTCCCGGTAAACCTGGCGGTGATCCGCAGCGGCTGTGAAAAAAATTTAGTCTCTGACTTCTCGCGCGGGCACAGTCCTGCGAGGATGAGGGGAAGGCGAACGGCCAAATTCCCCGAGGATGCACAGTGGCTGTGAAAAAACTGAAGCTGTGTGAGGGACTTGGCGGTTTGTCTTTAGGTGCGGTAGCAGCCCTAAGGTCATCGGGGAAAGCAATCGGCTAAATTCCCGTTGTGTGCCATGGCTGAGAAACCCATACAAAGTCCCGTGTGCAGGCTGCATGTCTGCTTCAGGTGCGTGAGCAGCCATAAAGGTTCCGAGGATGGCGATCGGCCATGTTTCTCGGGCATGTGCAGTGGCGGAGGACAATGTATAAGTCTGTGGAGCCGGTTTATCCCTGGTGCGTGGCGCGAGCCTGGCGCAGTGACCACATATCCGGAAGGTGCACTGTCCTTGTAATCCTGCGGTGTGCGCACGGGGCTTCTGTGCGCAGAATGTCTGCTGTCGGGAGGTGAGTCAGGGGTGGGGAGCTTGGTGGAAATCAACGCAGACAGCGCCAATGATCTTCCCCATTCAGGCTGTTTCCTTCTGTTCGCTCATGTTGCCGTTCATGGTGCGTGTCAGTCTCAGTGCTGCCCGCTCCAGCGAACGCGCTCCGGTGTGGATGAAGAGGATGCAGGCGCTCTCTGGTACTCTGGAGCCCACAGCGCGATGAGCGGGAGTAGACAGTTATCCCATGTCAAGTCACTATGTGGTGTGCAGCGTAAGGGAAAGACAATTCATCTCCGTCAGGTCACTTTACTGTTCTCCCATCGAGTTTCCCAGTTTTCGACTAGTAAGAAGCAAGCTAACACGTGTGGTGCAGGCCTCAATGATGACAAGATGTTTCCTTTTATCTCGTTTATTGAAGCTACCCCACAAGGAACTCAACGTGATGTACACTCGTCTTTTGGGTTTTACATCCGTTTACATTTGTTCCTACATTCGTGTAAAACTGCAACAAAGTAAACATATACACGCCGTCAATGATATGGTCACCGTATTTAGCTTAGCACGTTAGTGTTAGTTCTAGCTTAGCTTGGTAACAATGACTGGTAGGACTAGAGTCAGATTGCTTAAAATACACCAATGCAACCATGCAGTTCTCATTGTAGCTGTTAACACTGTCAAACCATGCAGATACTCATGGACTAATGATGTCCAAGGCGCCGATAATTAAACAACATTCACAGCGTTTGTACATTGAGCGAAGTTCTGATCGGTCTCCCATTAGATCATTACTGCGCATGTGCAACACTTTGTGTATCAGTTCAAAACGATGCTTTCACTACACCACTAGAGGGAGCCAAACTCCCTTACATGAAATGCTGTAATGGGAACTCTTAACTTAATACATGGAGGCAGCATAGTCACCAATGTGGAGAAAATGGCATAGTCGAGAGACGCACCATGCATGTCCAGGTCACCAATGTGGAGGTAATAGAACAGGCGAGATGTGTCGAGCTGGAAAGGTGCAAGGTTTTATTTCCTCCAACATAATGAAACACGCTTTGTAGCTCGGTGAGCTATTGCATTGCTGAGGCATGTATGACAAGCTCTTTTATACAGTTATACAAACAGAGAGAATGCATGGCACATTAGCATAGTGATTTTCATCTCATACATACAGTATCAGTCAATACATATCATTAGCATGACATCAGCTGGTGCCCGGATGTCCTCTCCATCCTCCAGGGATGTATATATAACAGTCCATTGTTCTGCCCCTCTTCCTGCTTCTGGGTGTGAGAAGAATGTCCACCCGCTGTGTCTAGTGTCCCCCACAACACCAACATTAAGGATGCCTACAGAGCCACCCACCTCCCCCACCTTGGACAATCAGACCATCTCTCCCTGTTTCTAATACCTGCAGACACCCTCCTTAGAAAGAGTTTCCCCCAACCAAAAAAAAAAAAACAATTAAGACCTCAATTAAGACCTGGCCTGAAAATCCTCTCTTCCAGCTACAAGACTGCTTTGCCTGCACTGATTGGAACATCTCTGAACAGCAGGACCTGGACTCCTACACTGAGTCTGTCCTTTTTTACATTAAATGTTGTGTAGAAAATGTGACAGTCACCAAACACATCCGGGTCTTTCCAAACCGCAAACCCTGGATGACCAGTGAAGTCCAGGCTCTGATCAGAGCCCGCAACTCATCCTTCAGACAGAGGGACAGCTCTCTGTACAGCACTGCCAGAGCCAGCCTGAGAAGAGGCATGAAACTCACTAAGAACATCTGTAGGAGGAAGGTGGGGGGCTTCCTCACAGACAACAACCCCAGACAGATGTGGAGGGGCATCCTGGTCCTCACCAACTACAGGGGCCAGGGCCTCCCAACATCAGACAGCAGCCTCATTCTGGCAGAGGAGCTTAAAGGTGACGGACAGTGCCTTTTTTTTATTGAACCAATCAACTGATTGTATGAAAATATTCCATTCTTCCCATTCCCCTGATTAAATATGTGTCACCATCCTCCATAAATGAAATTATTTGGTCATAGCCCATCTGTCACTCAGTGAGGCTGCAGTACCGCCATCTCCCGATAGGTGCGTGCAGCCTTCACGTCAATTCGGTATGAAAAAAAATTGCAGAACGAGAGCAAAGTGATTCGGACAGCGATTATTTTCTAGAGTTTGACGACCTCAATATAAATGATGAAATTGACAATGAAGACGTTTTGGGTGGTGTGTGGCCTGTCAGCCTTATTTGTTCGAGGCAGAGGGAGAGGAGAAAGACGCAACACAGACGGAGAACAGAACACTTTTACGATCGGCTGGAACATTTTTCTTGGTAAAAGATTCTTAGAAATATTTTTCTTTGGCGACATGCATGGTCACACACTTCATTTTCAAACTAAAACTATCCATTGGTCACTCGCTGCCTGATGACATGTTGTTAATCATCTTGTCAATACTTTTAACAGCCGCTGATTAGCACCTGCTGGTCTGTGCGCAGCTGGAGCTGATGAGACAGATGACGGCCGTCATCGTCCACACGAGTGAGTTTATAAACAATATTTATTCATTTGATTTAATTTCCCAGATGAATTACAAAGAAATCATTCAATACATTCAATAATCAATGCAAACGGAATAGTCATTGCCAACCCCATATTTTTCAGGCGATACAGATTCATAGTGTTGGGGATTTTTTTGGAGAAGAAGTGAGGGTCATGTTGCCTGCCTGTGCGGTGAGCCTCATCAGAGAAACCTTCCCATCTCATCACTACAAGGGATTTTGCCTACCAAGATTAGATTTGTGAACAATGTTATTTAAATAAAGTTTTGTAAAATCATATATTGAGTTTCTTAATGTTCATGTCAATGTTATAATTCAGACAGTTGATCGCCACTAGCACTGACCCCGTTCTCAGAGTCACACTTGGAAATCGAGGCATATATAGTTGGAATAGCCGTTTTCTTTATCAGAAATCTTTTGGCAAATTTCATTTCAAATTGACATAATGTCTGGCCCAGGAAACACGCACGCAGGCTCAGGATAGATTTAACAGCTTTATTCAACAAGCAGGTGTGTGTGAATGGATTTATGGGGATGTGCTGACGAGGGGCAGGTGTGCGCGCAGCTGAATCCGCTGAGGAGCGGTGAGTCGTGACACAAATTGCACCTTATTCTCGAAATCGCTGTCAACGAAATCTCTACTGCACATTTTTGGTGTTTTACCGACATAAGTCCATTTTTTTTTGCGTTTTCTGAACGAATTTCACCCATGCCGTTCTGATTTTCCCAGGGACGGGACATTCAAAAACATTCACAGCATGCTCCTCTGGTATAACGTCGCACCCGTACACAACACAACGACAAACCATAATTAATTCGATTCCTGAAATCCTAATGTTAATAAATAATCTATTTCTAATCCACAAATATTCCGAGAAATATCCGTAATCGCCGATTTTAAAACGTAAACTTCAAATAAAACAAAGCAATGTCCGCCGACTGTGTGCCAAACCGAGATGACGTCACACAGTCAGTGGCCATCTTAGCCGCTGATCGCTTGGCTGGGTCAGACAGCTCTCCACAACAGCGTACTTCAAGGGCGCATTGTCACCTTATGCGACATACGCTGACACCAAAACATGTGGGGTTCCAATTAGCTAGTCTCAGACAACAATTTGAGATATGATTTAGCGATTTTGAATTTTCGTCTGTCCGTCGCCTTTAACAGCTTCTTTGTCCGGCTTGAGCACACCTCCCCCACAAACTCATCCCCCTCCCCTCCCCTTCTCCCCCCTCTCTCTCCCTTCCCCTCCCTCCTCTCTCTACAGGTGCACGAGGTGAAGAGGCAACTGAGAGCAGTGAACCCCTGCAGTGAACCCCTGCAGAGCTGCTGGTCCAGACGGCATCCCAGAAGTGGTGGTCAAATCATGTGCAGACCAGCTGGCAGGGATCCTCACCAAGCTGTTCAACCTCTCCCTGATTCACAGCACTGTCCTCTCCTGCCTCAAGGCCTCCACCATTATCCCCATCCCCAAAAGGTCCGCAATTGACAGCCTGAATGGCTACAGACCCATAGCATTCATGTCTGTAGTCATGAAGTGTTTTGAGCGACTGGTGTCCCAGCACATCAGGGACTGTCTTCCTCCCTCCTTCGACCCCCATCAGTTCACCAACAGGAAGAACCGCTCTACGGAACATGCCATCCCCACCACTCTCCATAGAGCGCTCAGCCACCTGGAGAACCCAAGAAGCTACGTGAGGATGCTCTTTGTGGACTATAGCTGCTTCTGGATAAAGAACTTTCTCACCAATTGCCCACAAACAGTCAGACTTGGCCCCCACCACTCCTCCACACTGTCTCTTAGCACTGGCTCCCCCCAGGGCTGCATGCTAAGTCCTCTACTGTACTCCCTGTACACCTCTGACTGTATTCCAACCCACCCAACCACCATCATCATGAAGTACATGGATGACACCACCTTGGTTGGGCTCATCACTGACGATGATGAGAAGACATACAGGGTGGAGGTAGAGAATCTGCTGCTGTGGTGCCAAGCAAACATCCTGAAACTGAATGGCCAAAATACCAAAGAACTCATACTGAACTTCAGGAAGAACAGGCTGGACTACCCCCCCCCCCCAATAAATGGCAACCATGTGGAAAACATCCCAGCCTTCAGGTTCTTGGGCGCCACATCTCCTCTGACCTCTCTTGGACTGTCAACACCAAGACCATGGTGAAGAAAGCTCAGCAGCAGCTGCACTTCCTCTATGTCCTGAGGAAGAACAACCTGGACCAAAAGCTGCTGCTGGCCTTCTATTGCTGCTCAGTGGAGAGCGTGCTCACCTACTGTCTGGGTGTGTGGTACGCCGGCTCCACGGTCAAGAAGAGGAAGGCTGTGCAGAGGGTCATCAACACAACCCCAAAAATCATTGGCAGCCCTCTGTCTTCCCTGGAAGACATCTCCAGATCTTCCTGTCTCAGAAGGATCAAGGCCATCACAGGAGACCCCTCACATCCCACCCACCACCTGTTTGACCTGCTTCCCTCTGGATGATGGTTCAGATCAATCAGGTCCCACACCTCCAGACTGACAAACAGTTTCTTCCCCTGGGCCATCCGGACACCCCCCTCCCTCTGAACGCTCACATGCTCAGAACTGAGGTGTCATGTGCACCTCTACGAGGCGCACAGAGATAGATGAACCCACACACAGGCTGATATTTGCAACATTTATTGACACAAAACTTAAGTCCAAAATAATGCAAAACACAAGGTGCAAAAACTAGGTTACTTACAATAGGTGCACTCCTGAGCCGTAGCCCAGGAGGAGACGAGGAAACTGGGTAGAAGTCTTGAGGAGCACTGTGGAGGAGCACTGTGTCTTGAGGAGCACAGTGAGAGTCAAATGACGAAGCGGCAACATAAAGTGAGGAAAAAAGAGCTTAAATAGTGGATGAGCTGATAACAGACATGAACACAGGTGCGGGTTGGCCTGAGCAGGAGAAAAGAGCAAAAAACTGATTATTGGGTACAGCTGGTGGAAATGACAGGTGAGGGAGGGGCAGCTGGCAGCTTGACAGGTGGCAGGGCATGCCCACGTGAGGCTGCACAACCCTGACAGCTGTCAATATAAAAAGGGAACACTGGGGAAACAAAATAAAATGACATCCTCAATAATACATATCAAAAACTGTAGAAATAAAATACAACAGGAAAATGGCAAACAGAACCTAAATACATGCAACAGATAACAATCAATACAGGGAAAACAGAAGGCGATATTCAACTCACAAGATATAACAATAGAACAGAAAAATATGAATCCCAAGGAAAGTCATGAAACTGAGTTTGGGGAAAAATACAAACTCAGTTCATGACATGAGGACCTTTTAATTATCACTATAGCTCACCAGTCTTTGCACTCCTCACTTTTATGTATAATGACCCATCCGTGAAACCACTACTGTGTATATTTTCCATAATCCTTGGGCCATTTTACTCTATTGTTTGTTTAATTGTGTGTCTCCACTCTCATGTACATAGTTCCACCCACGTAGCCACTACCATACCTGTGTATATTCCTATTTTTATCTCCGCCAAGGAGGTAATGTTTTTACCAGGGTTTGTCTGTCTGTCTGTCTGTCTGTCTGTCTGTCTGTCTGTCTGTCTGTCTGTCTGTCTGTTACCAACATAACTCAAAAGGTTATGAACGGATTTTGACGAAATTGTCAGGAAAGGTGTGTAATGGCATGGGGAACAGATGATTAGATTTTGGTGATGATCTGAGAGTGCATACCTCCACCAAGGGCTTTGTTTGTATTTGTGCAGCAGGATTACACAAAAACTACTGTGTGGATTTGGGTGAAATTTTCACCAGAGGTGGTTCTTGGGCTAGAGAGGAACCCATTATATTTTGGTGATGATCTGAGAATGCATACCTCAGCCAAGGCTCTTATCTTCTCACAGTGTGTTAGCAACAATACTCCAAAACTGATGGACAGACTTTGATGCAATTTTCACCACAAGTGGCTCTAGGCCTACACACAAACCCATTACATTTTGGAGGTGATCCATGACAAATGGAAGGAGCCTTGGCAGAGGTATGTGCTCTATGAGTGCTTTTCTAGTTATTTTTTTATTTTATTTTTATTTCAGTCGTGTGTTTAATCGTGTGTTCTGTAACTGTGTTTTATCTAATCCTTCTCCCTTACTTTATCACGCAGTAGCCTGGTGGAACACCCACAATTTCATTGTACTGTATTACTGTACAATGACAATAAAGCCTATTCTATTCTATTCTATTCTATTCTATTCTATTCTATAACTATGATTCATTTTCAAGGTAGCTAGCTTGTCACACAGCTCCCACACACGAGCAAATGTATGCATAGTCAAGCCCTGCTGATGTGATGCCTTTACACTGCATGCACAAAATAGAGGTGTATCAGTAGATACATATAGTAGATAATACGTAGCATTGATGTAACTATGATATGAGGAAAGTCCAATCAAAAGCTTTGTCTAATAGAAAGGTTTTCATCTCGATCTTAAAAGCAGAGACAGGTAAAAAGTGAAAAACCATTCATCACCTCACCAGAAGTCGACATGAACAGCACCAATAAGTCATTGTACTTCAGATGTGAGTGAAACTGTCATGATTAACAATGAGGAGAACCCAATCACAGACCCAGCCCCGGCCCTTGCCATTTCTGCACCCTAGGCAAGATTAGCACCCCCCCCCCCCCCCGGTGCCAGCAGGCCTGTCCTGTTTCAGAAAAGAGAACTCTGTTTAGTTCAATTCTGTACTCAGTCATGCACCCCAGTTCACCTCGCATCCTCTGCTAAGCTTTTTTTATGACAGCCCCCACCGAAATAAAACGTACCCCACCTTCCATGGTGCTCGAAATGAAACACAAGACACAAACACTCGTCCTCACCAAATAAAACTACAAGCTTGCATACACAACAGCAAAAGCAAACAGCCACTACAATAAATTTTGTCCTACCTTTGCTGTTTTCTCTTTATACAGTAAATTATATTTAAGAGGCAACACACAGGACCTTAGTTGGAGCTGTTGTAGTGGAGATTAAATCCACAGGATCGGCCAGTCGGAGGTGGAATGACCGCTGGCAGAACTGGTGCTGGTTCTGCTGTTAAAGCAGTTTGTCACAGCGGTCATCTAGCAGGTGGAGGATAAGTGAAGCTGGACTCTCTTCTGTCTTTAGTCAGCCTGCATATTTATTTAATTTTATAAGTTCCTCTCCACAATGTGTTGACTTAAGAGGCACACTGGCTGGGGATGCCACACCAAACTGCACACTCTCCATACTGTCACTGCTGAGGGGATTTAAAGTTGGTCAGCCCTCAAAAGCCCCCTACTGGCCTAGAGCTCTAAGCATTTGTCTGTCTTAACTGCCAGCACAATGCCTCTGACTATTAGAAATTTTATTTTATTAATTTAAAAAATAATTGAGGGCTTGCAGCTGCGCCCCCTCCAGCAGGTGGCACCCTAGGCAATGGTCTATATGGCCTGTTCCTCAAACTGGCACTGCACAGACCCAACACAGTGAGACCAGAACATAGAGGCAAGAGAATGTCTTTATTGTAGGAACTGGTGGTGGTTGAGTTCTACTGGCAGGTGGAAAGGTTGCTCCTGTAGGGAGGAGAAGAGGAGATGGAGTGAGTGGCAAAGGAACAACACAGATACGTAATTAGGTGATATGAATGAATCTTTATTTTCAGATAGATTAAAAGTAAAGATTAAAAAAAAACAGAATAATATAACAAAGGGGAAAAAATCCAACAAGGTCAAATTAGACAATAACTCCTCTGATTCTACAGTTCAACATAAGTTATCCGAAATGGGTGATGGCTGAAGCCGCAGCTTATATTGCCCACCCATATTCCATCTAAGAATTCAAAAGAAAAACAAAACAAGAGCGATTACAATTCGGAACAAAGCTTCTTAGCTTCGAAGACAAAATGTGACAAAAAAAACTAAGCAACAACACAACGCAGACTGGATATGACAATCCTTATGTGAGTTTACATGTCATCTTGTATATATGTTTGGAGTATTTCTTCCTTTAGTTTTTGTTTAAATTGTCCAAGCGTTGTACATGATTTTAATTCAGGTCCAAAATCGTTCCATAATCTGACTCCTTGCACTGAAACACAGTGTTGCTTGGTGGTAGTTCTCACTGAAGGTTTTTGAAATATACATGTTCCTCTGAAATGATATTGTTTCTCCCTTATTTGGAACAACTTTTGGATATTTGCGGGCAGTGATAGATTCTTCACTTTAAACATTATTTCTGCAGTTTTAAAGTCAACCAGATCTTTCAACTTGAGAGCTTTTAATTTAAGAAAAAGTGGGTTTATTGGTTCCCTGTAAGCAGCTTTGTTTATTATTCTAATAGCTCTCTTCTGAGGCATAAAGACTGGATATATGTTTGTTTTATATGTATTTCCCCATACTTCAGTACAATATGCCATGTATGGGAGTAATGAATGATACAAAGTATATAATGTGGGTTGATTCAGCAAATATTTAGCTCTGTGTAGTATTGCGATTGATTTAGATATTTTACCTTTAATATAATTAATATGTGACTTCCAACACAGTTTATTATCAATTATTACTCCAAGAAATTTAGTTTCAGATACCCTTTCAATCTCTACACCATTTACACAGAGTTTAGATACTAAGTTGTTGTGATGGTTGTTAAAAACTATAAATTTTGTCTTACTTAAATTGAGCGTTAATTTGTTTGAATCAAACCACAGTTTAAGCTTTCCTAATTCCTTTCCGAGTGTATCCAAAAGTTGTTCCAAATTGCTTCCACTGCATAATAAATTAGTGTCATCGGCAAACAATATTAAATCCATTTTTTCCGAGACTTTACATATATCATTTATATACATATTGAATTACAATGGTCCGAAAAAAGAACCCTGTGGGACTCCACAAGTAACCTTTAGTAACTGTGAGTTTTTGTTACCAACACATACATACTGATATCTATTCTTTAAGTAACTACATAACCAGGACAGTGCTACCCTTCTAATACCACAATTTTGTAGTTTCTTTAATAATAAATTGTGATCCACTGTATCAAATGCTTTTTTAAGATCCAGGAATATCCCAACTGAATACTCTTTATTTTCAACTGCAGTTGATATTTTTTCTATAAATTCCATTAGAGCAAATGCAGTTGTCCTCTTGTGTCTGAACCCATATTGCTGCTCACATAATAAATTATTCTTCAGTATGAAGTTGTCAATTCTCTCACAGAATATTTTTTCAAGTATCTTGGAAAATTGCGGCAATAGTGAAATTGGTCTATAGTTTGAAAGTTCCCCTCTGTCGCCCGTCTTGTATATCGGAATTACTTTAGCTATTTTCATTGCATTGGGAAATATGCCTGTTTGGAGAGACAGGTTACAGATATAAGTCAGTGGTTTCACTAAGCATTCAATAATAGTTTTGACTAAGAGCATGTCAATACCATCACAGTCCGTAGATGTTTTACTTTTAAACGATTTAACAATTTCAATGACCTCTTTCTTGTCTGTGTTCTTAATGAAAATGGAGTCTTTTATAGCAGTGTTTTTGCTTATTGTATCACCTGCAGGCGCCGTAATGGGTATTTCTCGAGCCAAATTAGGACCAGTGTTAACAAAAAAATTATTAAATTCATCTGCAGGTGAAGCTGCATTCACACTCTGAGTTGTTGTATTATTTTTTTGAAAAATCGGTTGGGTAGCTTGTATTTCTGTTTTTATTTCCAAGAATACTGTTAAGTATTGTCCATGTATTTTTAATATTGTCTCTGTTTTTCTCCAGTTCTTTACTGTAATAGTCTCTTTTACTACATCTCATTATATATGTTAACTTATTTTTGTATGTTTTATACCACTGCTCTGCTTCTTTTGTCCTTTTCTTTAGAAAAGCTTTACATAATAAATTTTTCTTTTTACACGCCTTTTGTAATCCTTTGGTTAACCATGGCTTATCAACAAATTTATGTTTTAGCTTTTTCTTTACTAATGGACAATTTTTTTTTGTAAAGAGTGGTTACAATGTTTATAAATGTGTCATAGGCTTCATTTACATCTGATACATAGACTTTTGTCCAGTCCTGCTTCAGCAAGTCTTCTTTAAAAGAACTGATTGCATTTTGTGATTTGTATCTGAACGATTTTAAAATTTTTCTGTATTGGCCCCCGTGTGGCCATGGATAAGTGCAAAGGTTGGCAAATGGTCACTTATATCATTTATCAATAATCCACTTTCTATTTTCTTATCAATAATATTAACAAACAGGGTGTCAATAAGTGTAGCAGTGTGAACTGTGATTCTACTGGGATGTGTTATTGTGGGATATAGACTCATGCTGTACATAGAATTCATGAACTCTGTAATTACATTTTGTTGATATGGATTTAGTAAATTGAAGTCCCCCAGTAGGACAATGGAGTCTCCAAGAGGAGCACCCTCCAGCACCCCAGTCACAGACTCCAAAAAGGGTGGGTACTCTGAAACATCATTTGGTGCATAGGCACAAATGATGGTCAGGATCTGTTTCCCAACAGGGAAACAGGTTGCGCAGGGAAGCAACCCTTTCGTCCACCGGGGAAAACTCCAATATAGAGGCAGCAAGGTGGGACAATACAAGAATACCCACCCCTGCTCATCACCTCTCGCCCGGGGCAACTCCAGAAAAGGCCAAGCTCCAGCCCCTCTCCAGGAGACTGTTTCCAGAACCGGAGCTGTGTGTTGAGGTGAGGCCGACTATATCTAGCCAGTATCTCGCAACCTTGTACACCAGCTCAGGCTCCTTCCCCACCAGAGAGGTGGCATTCCATGTACCAAAAGCCAGTTTAGAAAGCTTGGGATCAGTCCGCCAAGGTCACCGCCTTTGACCGCCACCTAATCCACATAGCACCGGACCCCCATGATCCCTCCTGCAGGTGGTGAGCCCACTGGAGTAAAGACCCCGAGTAAAGAGAGGGGCAGAGCTGTCAACTGATCACCACCTGGTGGTGAGTTGGATCCGATGGCAGGGGAGGAAGCCATTCAGACCTGGTAGACCCAAACGTATAGTGAGGGTGTGCTGGGAGCGTCTGGCTGAGGCCCCTGTCCAGGAGGTCTTCAACTCCCACCTCCGGAAGAACTTCAACCACATTCCGAGGGAGTCTGGCGACATGGAGTCTGAATGGGCCATGTTCTCCACCTCTGTTGTTGAAGCGGCGGCCCAGAGCTGCGGCCGCAAGGTGGTCGGTGCATCTCGTGGTGGCAACCCCCAAACCAAGTGTTGGACACCAGTGGTGAGGGGGGCCATTAAGCTGAAGAAGGAGTCCTATCAAGCTTGGTTGGCTTGTGGGACTCCCGAAGCAGCTGAGGTGTACCGGCAGGCCAAGCGGAGTGCAGCTCGGGTGGTTGCTGAAGCAAAAACTCGGGTATGGGAGGAGTTCGGTGAGGCCATGGAACAAGACTTTCGGTCGGCCTAAAAGAGATTCTGGCAAACTGTCCGGCGGCTCAGGAGGGGAAAGCAGCTCCCCGTCCACACTGTATGGTGCGGATGGGACACTGTTGACTTCGACTGGGGATATCGTCTATAAATCTATTTAGCTTGGAGAAATCATCTTTTAATTTATAAAAAATCTCTTAGAAAAGCTAGAACGAGTTATTACTCTGCATTAATAGAAGAGAACAAGAATAATCCCAGGTTTCTTTTCAGTACTGTAGCCAGGTTGACAAAGAGTCAGGACTCTGTCAATCCTAGCATCCCCTTAGAGCTTACTAGTCAGGACTTTATGAACTTTTTCAATAATAAAATTTCATCCATCAGAGATAAAATCAATCAGATTCTTCCCACAGTTAACTTAAATACTGTAACTACTACAACTCCTTCTATTGATGTCTGTCTTGATGAGTTTACTCCAATCGACCTTTGTGAGTTAGACAAAATAGTTTCCTCATCCAAACCTTCAACTTGTCTTTTAGACCCTATTCCTACCAGGTTATTTAAAGAAGCCTTCCCACTTATTGGTAGCTTTATTCTTCATATAATCAATTCTTCATTAACTTTAGGCCATGTACCGCAGGCTTTTAAAACGGCTGTAATTAAACCCTTACTCAAAAAGCCAACGCTAGATCCAGGAGCTTTAGCTAATCTCTAATCTCCCTTTCATTTCAAAAATCTTAGAAAGAGTTGTTGCTACGCAATTATTTGACCACCTGCAGGGAAATGGTTTATTTGAGGAGTTTCAATCTGGGTTTAGAATCCATCATAGCACTGAAACAGCCTTAGTGAAGGTCACTAACGACCTCCTCATTGCATCTGATAATGGACTAGTTTCTGTACTTGTCCTTTTAGATCTTAGTGCAGCTTTTGATACTATTGATCATAATATTCTACTTGATAGATTAGAACACTATGTTGGACTTAATGGAACTTTGTTGCAGTGGTTTAGATCTTATTTATCTGATAGGTTCCAGTTTGTTCATGTAAATGATGAGTTTTCTCTCAGCTCAAAGCTTAGTCATGGAGTTCCACAGGGATCTGTGCTTGGCCCTACTCTTTTTAGTTTATATATGCTTCTGTTAAGCAACATTATTAGAAAGCACTGTATACATTTTCACTGTTATGCAGATGACACACAATTATACCTGTCAATGAAGCCAGATGATACTAATCAATTAGCCAAGTTAGAAGCCTGTCTTAAGGAAATCAAAGTTTGGATGACTTGTAATTTCCTGCTATTAAATTCAGATAAGACTGAAGTCATTCTTGTTGGTCCAAAAAACCTTAGAAATTCCTTTCCAAATCAAACTTTCAGTTTGGATGCAGTTACTCTTTCTCTTAATAGCTCTGTGAGGAACCTTGGAGTTATTTTTGATCAGGATTTGTCCTTCAATTCACATATTAAATTTGTTTCTAAGACTGCCTTCTATCATTTGCGTAATATTGCCAAGATTAGGAGCATCTGTGTGTGTGTGTATATATATATATTTTATAGTAATACGTACATATGTATATTAGCTGCTCTTGCTTGCTTGTTTTTTTCTTGCCTTCTGATTGTTGCTCTGAGTGTTGCTATCCCTGTGCTGTTGCAATCCTGGAATTTCCCCGTTGTGGGACTAATAAAGGCTTATCTTATCTTATCTTATCTTATCTTATCTTATCTTGTCTCAGAGTGATGCTGAGAAGCTGATCCACGCTTTTGCTAGCTCGAGATTAGATTATTGTAATTCTTTATTATCAGGCTGTCCTAAAACATCTTTAAAAAGTCTTCAGCTGATCCAAAATGCTGCAGCAAGAGTTTTAACAGGTACTAGAAAGAGAGATCATATCTCTCCGGTTCTGGCCTCCCTTCATTGGCTTCCCATAGAGTTTAGAATTAAGTTTAAAATCCTTCTTCTTACTTACAAAGCTCTAAACAATCAGGCTCCTTTTTATTTAAAAGATCTGATACTACCGTATCATCCTAACAGAGCACTACGCTCCCAAAATGCAGGTTTACTTGTAATACCCAGAATCGCCAAAAGTACAATGGGAGGCAGAGCCTTCAGTTATCAAGCTCCTCTCCTGTGGAATCAGCTGCCAATCTGGATTTGGGAGTCAGACTCGATCTCTGTTTTTAAGAATAGGGCTAAAACCTACCTTTTTGATATAGCCTACAATTAGGGAGGGATCATGTGTTTCTGAACCCTCCCTTAGTTATGCTGCTAATAGGTTTAGTCAGCCGGGGGACCTCCAGTAATGCACTGGGCCTCACTCCTTTCCTCACTCTCTATGAAATATTTTTTTTTGCTGGTCATTAACATTTGTTTGTTCTCTCCCATAGATTGAGTCCCCATCGTGCTGTTTGCTCTCTACATGTCTGTTCTTTTCTTCTTCTCTGTCCCCTCACCCCCCAGCCAGTCGCAGCAGATGACTGCCCCTCCCTGAGCCTGGTTCTGCTGGAGGTTTCTTCCTGTTAAAAGGGAGTTTTTCCTCTCCACCGTCGCCAAGTGCTTGCTCACAGGGGATCGCCGATTGCTGGGGTCTTTCTGCAACTGTGGGGGTCCTCCCTACAGTTGATAGTGCTATGAGATGACTGTTGTTGTGAAATGGCGCTATATAAATAAAGTTGAATTGAATTGAATCGTCGGGCGGTGGAAGGAATACTTCAAGGATCTCCTCAATCCCACTGATACGCCTTCCACAGAGGAAGCAGGGTTTGGGGACGAGGGGGATGACTCGCCTATCACAGGGGCTGAGGTCGCCAAGGTGGTTAAAAATCTCCTTGGTGGCCGGGCCCCGGGGGTGGACGAGATTCGCCCTGAGTACCTCAAGGCCCTGGATGTTGTTGGGTTGTCATGGTTGACATGCCTCTGCAACATTACGTGGAGGTCGGGGGCAGTGCCTTTGGCATGGCAAACCGGGGTGGTGGTTCCTCTCTTCAAAAAAGGGGACTGGAGGGTGTGCTCCAACTTTAGAGGGATCACACTCCTCAGCTTCCCTGGGAAGGTCTATGCCAAGGTACTGGAGAGGAGAGTCCGGCTGTTGGTTGAACCTCAGATTCAGGAGGAGCAATGTGGTTTTCGTCCTGGCCTTGGCACATCGGACCAGCTCTTTACCCTCTCGAGAATTCTTGAGGGTTTGTGGGAGTTTGCCCAACCAGTTTACATGTGTTTTGTGGACTTGGAGAAGGCATTTGACCGCGTCCCTCGTGGATTTTTGTGGGGGGTGCTTCGGGAGTATGGGGTATCGGGCTTGTTGTTACGAGCTATTCGGTCTCTGTATGACCGTTGTGAGAGTTTGGTTCGTATTGCCAACACTCGGTCGGAGTCATTCCCAGTGAGAGTTGGACTCCGCCAGGGCTGCCCTTTGTCACAGATCCGGTTCATAATTTTTATGGACAAGATTTCTAGGCGCAGCCAGGGAATGGAGGGTGTCATGCTTGGTGACCACAGGATTTCATCTCTGTTGTTTGCAGATGATGTTGTCCTGTTGGCTTCATCCAGCAATGACCTACAGCTCTTGCTGGGACGGTTTGCCGCTGAGTGTGAAGCGGCTGGGATGAGAATCAGCACCTCCAAGTCCGAGTCCATGGTCCTCAGCCGGAAAAAGGTGGATTGTCCTCTTCGGGTTGGGGACAGGCTCCTGCCCCAGGTGGAGGAGTTTAAGTATCTTGGGGTCTTGTTCACGAGTGAGGGGAAAATGGAGCAAGAGATCGACAGACGGATTGGAGCAGCATCTGCAGTGATGCGGACGTTGTACCGGTCTGTTGTGGTGAAGAGGGAGCTTAGTTCTAAGGCAAAGCTGTCGATTTACCAGTCAATCTACGTTCCTACTCTCACCTATGGTCACGAGCTTTGGGTAATGACCGAAAGAACGAGATCGCGGATACAAGCGGCTGAAATGAGCTTTCTCCGTAGGATTGCTGGACTCACCCTCAGAGATAGGGTGAGGAGCTCAGTCATCCGGGAGATGCTCAGAGTAGAACCGCTGCTCCTCCACATTGAAAGGAGTCAGTTGAGGTGGTATGGGCATCTGATTAGGATGCCTCCTGGACGCCTCCCACTGGAGGTGTTTCAGGCACGTCCCACTGGGAGGAGACCCCAGGGCAGACCCAGGACTCGGTGGAGAGACTATGTCTCCCATCTGGTCTGGGAACGCCTTGGTATCCCCTCTGAAGAGCTGGAGCAGGTGGCTGGGGAGAGGGAAGTCTGGGCTTCTCTGCTTGAACTGCTGCCTCCGCGACCCGGACCTCCGGAAAAGTGGTAGAAGATGGATGGATGGATGGATGGATGGATTTAGTAAATCAATATTGAAATCTCCACAAATTACTACCATTTTCTTACTAGTAATATTATTGTACAGCTCGACTAATTTATCTCTGAATGTCTCAATGCAAGTTCCAGGCGTTCTATATATTCAACTTATAATTAGATTTTTTGTTTTATCTTGATCGATCTCAACAGTAACACATTCCAAAATCCCTGGTAGTGCAAAGGACATTCCATTTACAAGCTTACACCTATACAGGTCATCAATATACAGTGCAACACCACCACCCTTTTTTTGAGATCTGTTAATATGAAACATCTGATATCCCTCTATTGCCATCAGGGGAGCCTGCTCTTCATTAAGCCAAGTTTCAGAGACTGCGATAGCTGTAAATTTTCTGTCTAGCTGTTTTAAATAGTCCTGAATCTGTGGAAAGTTTTTGTTAAGACTTCTGCTGTTGAAGTGTATTATTGATAGTTTACCATCTAGTTGCACTTGACTTTTGAATTGCTTTTCAGTGTAATATTCACAATGATTATGAATATTACTGAAAAAGTGGTTATCAGGATCAATATCATTCTCCATCTCTTGTAGTTTATGTTCAGCATAATGGCATATTTTCAGAGTTTGAATTTCCTCACTCTGTGTCAAATGACTTCCTCCAACTGGGGATAATTGTGACATAACGTTCGGCTCAGGAGACGCACACACACAGGCTCAGAGTAGTTCAAACTGTTTATTAACAACAGGGATGTATGGGTGTGTGTCTGTGGAATGTAAATGTATTGGTGGTGGCGTCTGCTTCGGGCACAGAGGCAGGAGACCGTTCAGCCGGCAACCCTATGGGAGAGAACAGACACAGGGTGACGGGCACACACCAATACAGGAGGAGAATAGGCGAGGGAGAGAAGCTTACTTGTATTTGACTGATGGCAGGCACTTCAAGGACGGAACCCCGGGAGACAGTCACCTGCAGGACTCAGTGCAGCAGCGAGGGGGGACGAGGGACGGAGTTGTCCGCCGCCGAGGAATCCACCTGTGCACAGGGGAGCAGAATGGAAAAGGAGAGGTAAGTGATCTTCTTACCGCTTAGCGTGGTGCTGAAGAAAGAGTAGTCGCTTCTCATGGAAGGGAGGTGAAGTCTAACGGCTTCAGGCCGAAGCTCAGGGCGAGGCGGCTTTTATCCCTCGCTGCTGATGATTAGCAGGTGTGTGAGCAGGTGGCGCCGTTGATGAGCGGCGCGGCGTGACAGTACTCCCCCCTCTAGCAGCGCCTCCTGGCGATGGCTTATCCGGGTGCGCTCGGTGGAAGTCCGCGATGAGCGATGGGTCCAACACAAATGACGGGGGCACCCACTGTCGATGCTCGGGCCCATAGCCCTCCCAGTCCACCAAGTATTGCAACCCACGACCCCGGCGCCGGGAGTCCAGGATGGAGGAGACGGACCAGGCCGGATGGCCACCAATCATCCGGGGCGCGGGTTGCGCTGCAGGAGGAGGGCAAAGGGGGTCGGTGACTGCCAGCTTCACCTTCGACACGTAGAAAGTGGGATGAATGCGGAGGGAGGGGGGAATAGCCACGCGCACAGCCACCGGGTTGATGATCCGGGTGATGGGATAGGGACCCATGAAGCGCTGTGCCAGCTTTCTCCTCTCACCTTTTAAAGTGACGTCCTGGGTGGAAACGTAAACAAGTTGCCCAACTCTGTACGCCGGGGCAGGTCTTCTACGCCGGTCCGCCACAGTCCTGTTGCGCTCCGCTGTGCGTAAGAGCGCATTGCGCACGGCAGTCCAGGTGGAGCGGAACTGCCTGAGATGGGCCCTAACTGACGGGACAGTTACCTCACTCTCCTGCTCCGGAAACAGCGGGGGGTCGTAACCCAGGGACGCTTTGAAGGGGGACATCCCTGTAGCAGAAGAGCGAGCGGTGTTGTGGGCATATTCAACCCAGGCAAGATGGTTGCTCCAGGACGTGGGTTTGGATCTGGACACACAGCGGAGCGCAGCCTCCAGCTCCTGGTTGGTCCTCTCACACTGCCCGTTGGATTGGGGGTGATGGCCGGAGGAGAGGCTCACCTTGGCTCCGATGGCGTTGCAGAAAGACCTCCAAACCTCGGATGAAAACTGGGGGCCCCGGTCCGAGACCACGTCCACCGGAATCCCGTGCAGCCTGACCACGTGTTGGATGAGGAGGTCCGCCGTCTCCAGGGCAGTAGGGAGGCCTCGCAGGGGGACGAAGTGCACGGCCTTGGAGAAGCGGTCCACGATGGTCAGGATAGTGTCATAGGAGTTGGAGACAGGGAGTCCGGTGACGAAATCCAACGCGATGTGCGACCAGGGCCTGCCAGGGACGGGCAGGGGCTGGAGCAGACCCGCTGGAGGGGCATTTCCCGACTTGCAGGTGGCACAGATTGGGCAAGCCCGGGCGTAGCGGGCTGCATCCCTCCGCAGGCCTGGCCACCAAAAGGACCGTTGGAGGAGATCTATCATCCGGGAGGTGCCAGGGTGACAGGTGAGCTTGGAGGTGTGTAGCCAGTGGATGACCTCTCCTCGGACCGCGGATGGCACGAACAGCCTCCCCTCCGGTCCGCCGCCAGGGTCAGGTTCCACCTCCTGTGCCTTCCGGATCTTGCTCTTGATGTCCCACGAGATGGCTCCCACGACGCACGACCTGGGCAGGATGGAGTGGGGCACCTCCTCCGACTCCACGGGAGTGAACTGCCTGGAGAGGGCATCAGGCAGGCCGTTCTTAGAGCCAGGCCTGAAGGTGATTGAAAATTGGAACCTGGCGAAGAACAAAGACCAACGCGCCTGGCGGGCGTTCAGGCGCTTGGCAGATCGTAGATATTCTAAGTTCTTGTGGTCCGTGAGGACCACAAACGGCAGGTTCGCCCCCTCCAGCCAGTGACGCCACTCCTGCAGGGCGAGTTTGATGGCCAGGAGCTCTCTGTCCCCCACATCGTAGTTCCTCTCCGCCGGGGACAAGCGCCGGGAGAAGAAGGCGCAGGGCCGTTTGGTGCCATCGTCCGGCGATCGCTGGGACAGCACTGCCCCCACTCCCGTGTCCGAGGCGTCTACCTCTACGATGCACTGCAGCGCGGGATCGACCTGGCGAAGGACCCGGGAGGAGGAGAATTCCGCCTTCAGCGCCTCAAAGGCGGCAGCGACCTCTTCGGTCCACCGGAACGGGACCTTCGGGGACGTGAGGCGGGTCAGTGGTCCAACGATGGTACTGAAGTTGGGGACAAAGCGGCGGTAGAAATTGGCGAAGCCAACAAACTGTTGCACCTGCTTCCGGGATGCAGGTGTAGGCCATTCCACCACCGCCTTTACCTTCTCCGAGTCTGGGAGCACCTTGTCATGGGCGATGATAAACCCCAGGAAGGACGTAGTCCTGGCGTAAAATTCACATTTCTCTGCCTTTATGTACAGACGATTCTCCAGCAGCCTTTGGAGGACCCGCCTCACGTGGACCTGGTGCTCGTCCCTGGACTTGGAGAAGATGAGGATATCGTCCAGGTAGACGAACACGAAAAGGCCGATGAAGTCCCGGAGGACGTCATTTATGAGGCGCTGAAAGACTGCAGGAGCGTTGGTCAACCCGAACGGCATCACCAGGTATTCAAAGTGGCCGTTCGGGGTACGGAAGGCTGTTTTCCACTCATCTCCCTCCCGGATCCGGACGAGGTGGTAAGCGCTGCGTAGATCCAGCTTGGTGAACCAGGTCGCCCCCTGGAGGGAGTGGAAAGCAGTGTCCATGAGAGGCAGGGTGTAACGGTCCTTCTCCGTGATATCGTTGAGGGCCCGGTAGTCAATACAAGGGCGGAGGGACCCATCCTTTTTTCCCACGAAGAAGAACCCTGCCCCCACGGGTGACGATGATGGGCGGATTATCCCAGCACTTAATGACTCTTTCAGGTAGGCGTTCATTGTCTCCTTCTCCGGCGCAGACAGGCTGTAAAGGCGACCAGAAGGTAACGGAGCCCCCTGGCAGAGGTTGATGGCACAGTCATAGGGCCGATGAGGGGGGAGAGACATAGCTTTCACTTTGCTGAACACCATACCCAGGTCGTGAAATTCCGGAGGCACCAGAGACAGGTCCGGGGGTGCAGCGTCCGTCGCAGGGGGAGGAGCGGACGGAGAGCAGGCAGCGGACTGAAGGCAGGTGCCCATGCAGAATGTACTCCATGCCGATATCCCAGCTGATTTCCAATCCAGGACCGGGTTGTGAAGGCGAAGCCAGGGATACCCCAGGATGACGGGCGACACAGAGTTGGGGAGGACATAGAAGGTCATCTCCTCCCGGTGGTTTCCCGAGATGATGACCGGAACGGGGATGGTTTGGTGTGACACTCTCCCAAGAGAGGCACGGGAGAGGTTGACAAGGGAGATGGGATTTTTCAGTGCCTGACAGCGGATGTCCAAACGGGTTGCCAGGCTCTGTGAAATGAAGCTGCCTTCTGCACCCGAATCCACCAGTGCGTGGGTGAGATGCCCAGTGGGGTTGTGGCAGAAACGGATGGGCAGCTTTAATTGAGTGAGTGGACCTAACCGATTGATGTCCGCGAGGCCCCCTACAGTGACTCGTGGACCCCGCCGTTTGGCTTTTTGTGGACAAAGCTCCACCGTGTGTTGACTGTCTCCGCAATACATGCAGAGATTCAACTCACGGCGGCGTTGTCTCTCTGCCGGAGAGAGCTTTGTCCAGCCCGTCACCATCGGCTCCGACTCCTCGGGGCACGATGGTGGCGGCGCCGCCAGGGGGCAAGCTTGGGGCAGGCGCAGCGACACTCCCCGAGGGCGCGAAGTAGACGACTTCCGTCCTGAGGAGCGCTCGCGCAGCCTGTTGTCCAAGCTGATGGCAAAAGAAGTTAGCTCCGCTAGCGTTTCAGGGATATCCCGTCCAGCCAGTTCATCCCTCAGATCATCATTGAGGCTGCGGAGGAACAGGCCACAGAGGGAGTGTTCCTCCCAGCCCAATTCCTCCGCCGCTACCCGGAAGTCGACCGCGTAGTCCGCTGCCGACCGGCTTCCCTGCTGGAGCGCGAGAAGCTGGTCGGTCTGGACCGTCTCGGTTTGAGAATGGTCAAAGACCTCCAGAAAGCGCCTCACGAATTGGTCATAGGTGAGGGTGGCATAACTGGGCCTCGTCATTACGGCGTAGGTCCAAGTTAACGCACGCCCCTCCAGAAGATTCCCTATGTAACCAATTCGGCTGTGATCCGAGGGAAAATCTCCGGGAACACGGTGGAACACGGACTCACATTGCATAATGAACCCCCGTGCTCCACCGAGCTTACCGCTAAAGCGGGCGGGGGTCGGAATCGGTGTGAGCCAAACCGGTGCCACTGGTGCCGGCTGGACGGCCGCTGGAACAGCAGGAGCCGCGCCACCCTGGCGAGCCGGGGGGAACGGCTGTTGGGGGTCCAGGCGGTTCAATCGGTTAGTTAAATTTACTAATTGATTTAGGATCACCTGTTGCTGATAAACAACCTGATCCACTCGAGCCTCGAGGATGGTAAACCGGTGTGCGAGTCCGCCGTCTGCCGAGCCACTCTGCTGAAGCCGTACTGACATAACGTTCGGCTCAGGAGACGCACACACACAGGCTCAGAGTAGTTCAAACTGTTTATTAACAACAGGGATGTATGGGTGTGTGTCTGCGGAATGTAAATGTATTGGTGGTGGCGTCTGCTTCGGGCACAGAGGCAGGAGACCGTTCAGCCAGCAACCCTATGGGAGAGAACAGACACAGGGTGACGGGCACACACCAATACAGGAGGAGAATAGGCGAGGGAGAGAAGCTTACTTGTATTTGACTGATGGCAGGCACTTCAAGGACGGAACCCCGGGAGACAGTCACCTGCAGGACTCGGTGCAGCAGCGAGGAGGGACGAGGGACGGAGTTGTCCGCCGCCGAGGAATCCACCTGTGCACAGGGGAGCAGACTGGAAAAGGAGAGGTAAGTGATCTTCTTACCGCTTAGCGTGGTGCTGAAGAAAGAGTAGTCGCTTCTCATGGAAGGGAGGTGAAGTCTAACGGCTTCAGGCCGAAGCTCAGGGCGAGGCGGCTTTTATCCCTCGCTGCTGATGATTAGCAGGTGTGTGAGCAGGTGGCGCCGTTGATGAGCGGCGCGGCGTGACAAATTGATGTCTACTCAAGTCAGTCATAAGTTTTTTTGTTTGTTTTGTTTAGTTTTATTTTTTTTAAAGTACATTGACATGGTATGTCAAAAGAACTATTCTTGCCGTGTGTGTGGATATGGATTATCATAGTCTCTTAATTTTCTTAATCAGTGTTCATCTATATTTATTTAAGTCAGTAATCTCTCTGATTATTATACTTTTTGCTTCCTCAGGTGTTCCATTTAGTTTGATCCAAACTCTACAATTTCTTGTCCATGCTGCCTGTATCTTATTTTGTCTTTTCAGCATCCGTGCTTGCCGTGCTATTTCAGCATTAGTTTTTGTTAGATGTTCATTTAGGTAAACTTCTGTTCCCCGTAGTTTTCTGGCCTGCCTCAGTATGTCATTCTTTACCCTTCTGTTCACAAAACGCATCACAATTGATTTCTTTGTTTTATTATCCTTTCTGGGTAAAGCATGACAGGCTGAAATTGCATTTGCTTCGACCTTTATATTTCTACTATCAAGGAACTGAAGCACCTGGTTTTCCAGGGAGACTGGTTCACCCAGGGGAGCCTCCTCACCTCTCACTCCTGCTGTGACATTGTCATATGATTGATATTTAATGTCTAGTCCACTTATAATTAGATCATCCATATGAGAACATTGTTCAAGATCCTCGATGCGTCGCTCCAAGTCTGCAATTTTTTTGTCCTTTTCTTTATTGTTAATTTTAATTCTCGGACTTCTTCCATTAGCCCTAATATTTTAGCCTGTTGACTAGCCACTTTGGTCAGTTCTTCTGACAAGAAGTTCAGAGATTTTTTGATCTCTTCCATTTCCTCCTTCTTTGGTGGCATTTTTACTGACCTGTTGATAGTAAAACAATCTCGGCTGGTGTCGCCGGTATCCGATCCGACCGACCTCGAATCCAGCTGGGCCTCAGCTAGCCCCCTCCGCTGCTAGTCCCGCTGCTTACCGCTGCCGTAACCGAGCTCCTGTCCAGCCGGGGTACCGGCAGCTCCTCCACCGAGTCCCGCCGCCGCTGTAGCCGAGCTCCGATCCTGCTCCTGTCCAGCTGGGGTCCCGGTAGCTCCTCCGCCGAGCCCCGCCGCTACAACTGGGCTCCGACTCCGGCTCTTATCCGGCTGGGGCCCCGGTGGTCCTCCACTGGTCCCCGTCTCCCACCACCGCTGCACTTGAACTCCGATCCGGCTCCCGTCCAACTGCTGCCTCGGCTAGTTCCTCCAGCGAGCTCCAGTCACCGGGGACAGAGTCGCTTCTCCGTGTTGGTGCTAGGTGCTACGACTACCTATGGCGTGAGCTATAGCGATAGCGTTAGCCTAGCAAACGCTTCAGGTAAAGTGTTTGTCGTGAGTGTGGAGAGTGTGGAGAGTGTGGGAAATGATGAGGCCAGTTTACGAACAGACAAAGTTTTATTAACACTCTCACATCAGTCATACACAAAAAGCAATGAATCAGCCAAGCCAGGTTTCTCCTTATAAACTCCACAGATCATCTCACATCTGCATGACATTTCACATCACACTGCATGATATCTAACCCCACAATACATTTCCCTTAAACCCCCAGCTCCCTCTTCCTGCCAACTCCCCATGACGTCCCTATCTATTATTCTCTTATGTTTACCACTGCATCCTGACTGAGACGCTGTCTGCTGACTCCTCTACAATATGCATTGCCACCCCACCACCCCCAGACAGAGTTTCAGTCTGCACATCTTTTGGGCTTCAGTCTCCTCCCATATCTGCTGTAACGGGGGTCTCTGTGCCGACGGGGGGCTGCTGGACGTGTGTCTGACTGCGAGTGGGCCAAGGCGAGGTGGGGGGGAATTTCACTCTGCCCGTGTGGCTGTCCTGGTGAAATTTATCGTGAGTGAGTCGGTACAGGTGGAGTATGGGCAGATGAGGGCCCCAACTTCAACCCGGATTGGGCCTACCAGGCCAACAGACATCCAGGTCCGCCACCAGTAAGGCCTGATTATCTTGTTCTGATTGGTTCTGAGACTCTTGAGAATCTAAGTTTATTCAGGAGAGAAACTCCTGGGCAACTTTCATGAAATTAGGTAATAAAGGATAATAATGTGGGTGACCCCCACAGCCTTTGGGTCAAGCAGAGCGCTCAGCTGGAGCAATTAGCAGAACAGTGAGATGTATGGACTGATATCGATAGGCAGCCTCTCCTTCCTGCCAGTAATCCTGCTATTGATATGTGTGACTCTCATGTAAATGTCCCATGCATTCCTGCTGTACTGTGATGCTAATGCGCCATGCATGCATTGTCTAGCTGGGTATATAAGTGAACTGAATATCACTTGCTCTCTCTCTTACTGCTCTTTTTGACCACTCTGATTACTTGCTGCTGACTAGATACACAGGGCTCGCTCCAGCGCGCTCCCACAGCGCTGGAGTGAGCTTCGTGATGGAGGATGAAATAAACACCCTTTTAAACTTCAGTTCGCCGTGTCCTGCCTGCACTTATTCCGTGCCTCCACACTGGGTTCTCTTATATCATCTGCCACAATAAACCTTAATGTACATTGATCATAATCTTTTCTGCATTTGTGGTTCCTTTTTGAGCCTAATGTAAAGTTAATCTGTCTTCTCTCCAAACATTTTTTCAAAAATTCTCTTTTCATTAAACTTGTGTTATCCTCACTTTTCCTCTGGTGGTTTTACTTATTCCCCAGTCAGATGAACAGTCACATTCCAGTTTTATTTCACATTGTGGAAATGTGAAAATAACGAGGCAGAGTTTATCTCTCGAGTCAGTTTTATTCACATCTTCCAACATCACGAAGCAGAATAAAAGAGAACGACAAAGGGAACTCTCGTCCTTAAATACCAGGACTCTTACAGTTAACAGGTCACATGTCTCACAAAACCATTGCATTATATAGACAGCAACAATGCATCCTCTCTGCATGATATCACACCACTATCTACAATGCATCCCCTCATTGATCCTTTAATTATATCCCACAGTCTCAAGCTTTGCATACCAAAGCTAACTCTCCTGCAGCTTCCTGTAATCACCACAGAAGCTCTGCCCTTGCTCTGGTCTAAAATGTGAGTCCTAAAGCAGGTCACGAATGTGTGTCCCCACACAAAGCCCCCCCAGCATTTTAGAACAAACAAGGGAAAAACAACATGCATGTCGTGATAGTATCAATACACATTAGTCCACAAGCTGTCTGGGCTTCTGTCTCCTGCCGTATCTGCTGTAGCTGGGGTTGGATGTCTCCAGCTGTCGCGCTGGGGGTTTGCCGTCTGGGGGTGGGAACCTTTTGTCAGCACCTGTGGGGGTTCTGGGGAAACATTACTCTGTGAAGCCCTCCGCGGGGGTCTGCCTCGCCGCGGGGCCCTCGCCAACAGCACTTGCTCATCTGCCACCACAAAAGCGGGTTTGAGTCTGTTTATGCCAACTTTCTCTTTCCTACCCCCCAAGTCTAGCAAAAACTGCTTGTCCCCTGTTTCTAGCACTCTGAATGGTCCGTCATAAGGCGGTCGCAGCGGGGTTCGGTGCGCATCGTGTCTGACAAAAACAAACTCTGCGTTCTTCAAAGTTTTAGGCACAAAAACGCGCGGAAAACTGTGGTGCGCAGGGCCGGGCAGCGTGTTTGATTCTATGTCACTCAGCAACAGCTGAGACGGGGAGGTGTCTGGCGCAGGGTTATCTGGGAGAAACTCCCCAGGGAGCCGGAGTGGCTGCGCAAACACAAGCTCTGCTGGGGAGGCTTCTAAGTCCTCTTTAGGCACAGAACGCAACCCCAATAACACCCACGGTAACTTGTCTACCCAATTTGCACCCGTCAGTGACGCGCTGAGAGCTGCTTTCAATGACCTGTGAAAACGTTTGCATAACCCGTTAGCCTGCGGATTGTACGCGGTTGTGCGGTGAATTGTGACACCCAGGCTGCGGGCCATTGTCGACCAAAGCTCGGAAACAAATTGAGGGCCTCTGTCGGACGTAACATCCGATGGAACGCCGAAGCGTGCCACCCAAGCTGTTAAAAACGCGCGTGCCACCTCCTCGGCTGTGGTTGATGCCAGCGGGACCACTTCAGGCCAGCGCGTGGTGCGGTCCACCATTGTGAGAAGGTGTGTGCACCCTTGTGACAGCGGGAGGGAGCCCATGAGGTCCACATGAACGTGGTCAAACCTCTTGCCCGGAATGTGAAACGGCTCCAAAGGAGCTCTCGTGTGCCTGTGTACTTTGGCTCGTTGACACGTCATGCAGGCTGCTGCCCACTCTTTCACTTGCTTGCCGAGGCTCGGCCACACAAATTTTTCTCCTACCATTTTGACCGACGCGCACACTCCCAGGTGCGCCAAAGAATGAATCGAGTCAAAAATGCGGCGGCGCCACGCAGCTGGTACTACTGGTCGCGGCCGACCCGTGGAGACATCGCAGATTAGGGGGGGGCATACCGTCTTGCAGCACCCTGCTCTCCAGCCTTAACCCTGTTGGTCCAGACTGAAGCGCGCGCACATCCGCGTCACTACCCTGCTCCGCGGTCATGGCTGCATAATCTATTCACACGCTGACTGGGGCCGCTACGGCGCGCGAGAGGCAATCTGCCACTACATTGAGTTTGCCCGCCACATGCTGGATATCAGTGGTAAACTCTGATATCGCGGCCAGCTGTCTCTGCTGCTGGCCTGACCACAGTTCGGAAACCTTGGCCATCGCGAATGTGAGAGGTTTGTGGTCAATGAACGCGGTGAAAGAGCGTCCCTCCAGCCAGAACTGAAAGTGGTGAATGGCCAAATGGAGAGCGAGCAGCTCCCTGTCGAACGCGCTGTATTTACGTTCGCTATCGCGCAAGGTCCTGCTGAAAAAAGCGAGGGGTTGCCAAACCCGGGCTACATGTTGCTCCACGACTGCCCCTATGGCCACCTCTGAAGCGTCAGTGGTGAGCGCTATGCGGGCAGTTGGGTCTGGGTGTGCCAACAACGCAGCCCTTGCCAAAGCTGCTTTCACCTCCGAGAACGCTTGGTCCCGCTCCGGGGACCACTCAACCTTAAACGCGGGTTTCTTTTTTTTGAGCGCGGCATACAGCGGCTGCATGAGTTGTGCCACGCAGGGGAGAAAACGGTTATAAAAATTCACCATTCCCAAAAACTCCTGCAACACCCTGACCGTCTGTGGCTGGGGAAAATCTGCCACCGCGTGCACTTTATCAGGAAGTGGAACTGCTCCTTCGGGGGAGATGCGGTGTCCCAAAAAAATCGATCTGCGCCACCCCGAACTGACACTTCGCTGGGTTGATTATTAACCCATGATCTCCCAACCTTCGGAAAACTGTGGCCAGGTGTTTTTCGTGTTCGTCTTCGGACGCGCTGGCTACTAAAATATCGTCCAAGTAGACGAACACAAAAGGAAGATCGCGAAGCACCGCGTCCATCATGCGTTGGAAGGTCTGAGTCGCCCCTTTAAGTCCGAATGGCATGCGTAAAAACTCGAAGAGGCCAAACAGAGTTATTACCGCTGTTTTGGGTATGTCCTCAGCGCGCACTGGGACTTGGTGGTAACCGCGGACCAAGTCTATTTTAGAAAAAACGTGCGCCCCTGCCAAATGAACGGAAAAATCTTGGATATGCGGGATTGGGTAGCGGTCATGAGCTGTAGCGTTGTTTAACCTGCCGAAATCCCCGCAAGGTCGCCATGATCCGTCAGCTTTCGGGACCATGTGCAGCGGGGAAGCCCACGGGCTGTTTGAACGTCTGATAATGCCCAACCTCTCCAGGTTGGCGAATTCCTCGCGCGCTATGGCTAGTTTAGCTGCGTCCAAGCGCCGAGCTTTTGCAAAAATGGGCGGTCCGGTAGTGGTAATAAAATGCTCCACCCCGTGCTTAGCGACTGTTGCCGAAAATGTGGGGACCGTGAGTGCTGGGAACTGAGTGAACAGTGTGTGGAACTTACCGCTTGCAGCTGTGACGTTGGCTTGTGCTGTAGGCGGGGCCACTCGCACTGTGCGGGGATAGAATCAAAAGAAAGTGCATTAACCAAGCGCCTGTTAGTGAGATCAACCAACAAACAATGTGAGCACAGAAAATCAGCCCCCAACATATTGAAATTTACTGCTGCTACAACAAAAGTCCACTCAAATGTGCGGCCGTATAGAGACAGAAGTAGAGTCTTCTCACCAAAGGTCTTAATCTCCGAGCCGTTCGCTGCTGACACCCGGGGACCTCCGGAACCAGCTAGTCTGTACGCGTAGGAAGGTGTGATGAAACTCAACTGGGAGCCTGTGTCGACGAGAAACTGCCTCCCTGAGCGTGGGTCCGATAAGTAGAGCAGCTTGTTCTCCTCCCCGAAGGCCGCGGCTGCTACCGACCCCCGGTCTTGGCGTTTCCCGAATGCCCGAACTGGCACGGTGGTACACATTTGCGTGCCCTCTCTGCAAAGCGGCGATGGTAGAAACAAAGGACGTCCGATCCGCGTTGCCTGGCCCCTGCCGCCGCCGTCGTCGGTGCGTCTGGTACCGCTGCCTCTGGCCTCCTGTCGTCTCCGGTCACCGCGCTGAGTTCTGCTGCAGCGGCCACGGCTGCGCTCCGCTTGGTGGCGTTGACAATCCGCTGCGCTTCTCGACCCAGCGCGCGGTAGTCCCGTTGGGCCAACAGTGGCGAACTGACCAGGGTTGCTCTAGCTGCTGACGGTATAATCCTGAGGAAGAGGTGGGTGAAAATGAAGTGATCGTCGTCAGAGTCTTTCAACCTCAACAACTTCTCCATCAGGTTCGCGGGCATGTCATTTTCCGACTCCGTCAGCCCCAGGAGCCTCTCTGCTTGCTCCTCTGCTGAGGGGGTGAATTGCTGGATGAGTGCAGCCTTCAACGTGCCGTATTTGTTGTTGTCCGGCGGCTGGTCGATCAGGCTCTCCACATGCTGGGCCGTGTTGTTGTCCAGCTTTGCGACTACGTGGTAGAATCTTGTGGCATCTACTGATGTCCCCCGGAGGATGAACTGCGCCTCAACCGCGTTGAACCAGGAGCATGGATTGTTCTGCCAGAAGTCCGGTAGCTGGACTGTAGCGGCATTCGCTTGGCTGAGGGCTCCTGACGAGGCTGGCCCGGGGGAATTCTCCTCATGCATGATACGTCTTGGGGTCACCAGTGTGGAAATGTGAAAATGACGAGGCAGAGTTTATCTCTCGAGTCAGTTTTATTCACATCTTCCAACATCACGAAGCAGAATAAAAGAGAACGACAAAGGGAACCCTCGTCCTTAAATACCAGGACTCTTACAGTTAACAGGTCACATGTCTCACAAAACCACTGCATTATAAAGACAGCAACAATGCATCCTCTCTGCATGATATCACACCACTATCTATAATGCATCCCCTCATTAATCCTTTAATTATATCCCACAGTCTCAAGCTTTGCATACCAAAGCTAACTCTCCTGCAGCTTCCTGTAATAACCACAGAAGCTCTGCCCTTGCTCTGGTCTAAAATGTGAGTCCAAAAGCAGGTCACGAATGTGTGTCCCCACAACATATGCAAGACCTGCAAATATGTATTTAGTTATTGTTCTTTCCTTGTATATGCAAAATTAGTGTTTGTTACGATGACACCTGGCTATCTCTTCATTTTACAAAGCTTTATAGATGTCTGCTATAACTTTGGTTCTCACATTAAATTGGTAAACTGAGTAAAGGTATTGTTCATGTGTCCAAGGTTTCAGAATCACTATGCCAAGAACTTACACACACATTAAGAGACTGATTATAGGATTGTTTAACTTTGCTTATTAATCACCAAATTCTTAAGCTTAGTTGTTAACGAGCCCTTCACTCGATAAAGAAGGTGGTTCCCTAGTGTTAGAATGAGGTAATTTAATAATTGTTAAGAATTATTTATTCTAATTATTAATTATCAATAATTGTATTCATAGAATTATAGCACAACACTACACGAGAGAGTCTGGGGGTGGGGGGGTCTAGCCAGTCTCCCGATCTCAACCCCATAGAAAATCTTTGGAGGGAGTTGAAAGTCTGTGTTGCCCAGCGACAGCCCCAAAACATCACTGCTCTAGAGGAGATCTGCATGGAGGAATGGGCCAAAATACCAGCAAGAGTGTATGAAAACCTTGTGAAGACTTACAGAAAACGTTTGACCTCTGTCATTGCCAACAAAGGGTATATAACAAAGTATTTGTCACGCCGCGCCATTCATCAGCGGCGCCACCTGCTCACGCACCTGATCCTCATCAGTGGCGAGGGATAAAAGCCGTCTCGCCCGGAGGCTCGGCCTGAAGCCGTCAGACTTCGTCCCTCACCGTTGTGAGCATACTTCTCTTCAGCATCAACATTATCTGGGTAAGAACCCTTACCTCTCTTTCCCAGTCTGCTCCCCTGTGCACAGGTGGATTCCCCGGCGGCGGACATCTCCACTCCATCGCCAATCCTCGCTGCTGTACGGAGCTCTCCAGGTGGCTGTCTTCCGGGCTTCGCCCCCTTGTTGTGCCAGCTATCCTGACAAACCAAGTAAGTCCTTCTCTCGCCATAAATCCCTCCTGTGTTGGTGTATGCCCGTCACCCTCTCCCTGTGCTCTCTCCATAGGGTTGCTCGGCTGAACGGTCACCTGCCTCTGTGCCTGAAGCAGACGCCATCACCAACACATTTACATCCCGCAGACACGCACTCATTCACTCCTGCTGTTAATAAACTCTTTGAACTACTCTAAGCCTGTGTGTGTGCGTCTCCTGAGCCGTGCGTTATGTCAGTACGGCTTCAGCAGAGCGGCTCGGCGGACGGCGGGCTCGCACACCGGTTTTCCACTCTCGAGGCTAGAGTGGATCAAATAGCTTATCAACAACAGGTGATCTTTAATCAATTATTGAATTTAACTAACCGGTTGGGCCGCTTGGATCCTCAACAGCCGTTCCCCCCGGCTCGTCAGGGTGGCGCGGCTCCTGCTGTTCCAGCGGCCGTCCAGCCGGCTCCAGTGGCACCGGTTCGGCTCACACCGATTCCGACCCCCGCCCGCTTTAGCGGTAAGCTCGGCGGAGCGCGGGGGTTCATTATGCAGTGTGAGTCCGTGTTCCACCGTGTGCCCGGAGATTTTCCCTCGGATCACAGCCGAATTGGGTACATAGGGAATCTCCTGGAGGGGCGTGCGTTAACTTGGACCTACGCCGTAATGGCGAGGCCCAGTTATGCCACCCTCACCTATGACCAATTCGTGGGGCGCTTTCTGGAGGTCTTTGACCATTCTCTAACCGAGACGGTCCAGGTCGATCGGCTTCTCGCTCTCCGGCAGGGAGACCGGTCGGCAGCAGACTATTCGGTCGACTTCCGGGTAGCGGCGGAGGAATTGGGCTGGGGGGAACGCTCCCTCTGCAGCCTGTTCCTCCGCAGCCTCAACGATGATCTGAGGGATGAACTGGCTGGACGGGATATCCCTGGGACGCTAGCGGAGCTGACATCCTTAGCGGTAAGTTTGGATAACAGGCTGCGCGAGCGCTCCTCGGGGCGGAAGTCTTCTTCTCGCCTTCGTGGAGTCTCACCGCACCTGTTCCAAGCTCGCCCCCTGGCGGCGCCGCCAGCATCGTGCCCCGAGGAGTCGGAGCCGATGGTGACGGGCTGGACTAGGCTTTCCCCTGCAGAGAAACAACGTCGCCGTGAGTTGGGCCTCTGCATGTATTGCGGAGGTGACCAACACACCGTGGAGCGTTGCCCACGGAAAGCCAGTCGGTGGGGTCCACGAATCACTGTAGGGGGCCTCGCGGATCTCCACCGGTTAGACACACTTACCCAATTGAAGCTGCCCATCCGTTTCTGCCACAATCCCACTGGGCACCTCACCCACGCACTGGTGGATTCGGGCGCAGAAGGCAGCTTCATTTCACAAGGCCTGGCAACCCGATTGGGCATCCACTGTCAGGCACTCAAACACCCCATCTCCCTGGTCCATCTCTCCCGTGCCTCCCTTGGGAGAGTTACCCATCAAACCATTCCTGTCCCAGTCATCATCTCAGGGAACCACCGGGAGGAGATGGTTTTCTACGTCCTGCCCAACTCTGTGTCACCCGTCATCCTGGGGTACCCCTGGCTATGCCTCCACAACCCTGTCCTGGACTGGAGGTCAGCTGGGGTGTCGGCATGGAGTACCTTCTGCATGGGCACCTGCCTTCAGTCCGCTGCCTGCTCCCTGTCCGCGGCTCCTCCTGTGGTGGATACAGCACCTCCGGACCTGTCGCTGGTGCCTCCAGAATTTCACGACCTGGGTATGGTATTCAGTAAATCAAAAGCTATGTCTCTTCCCCCGCATCGACCATATGACTGTGCCATCAATCTCCGCCAGGGGGCTCCCCTGCCATCTGGTCGGCTCTACAGCCTGTCGGCGCCGGAGAGGGAGACAATGAATACGTACCTAAAGGAATCACTGAGCGCTGGGATTATTCGCCCATCGTCGTCACCCGTGGGGGCAGGGTTTTTCTTTGTCGGGAAAAAGGACGGTTCCCTCCGTCCCTGCATAGACTACCGAGCGCTTAATGACATCACTGAGAGGGACCGTTACACCCTGCCCCTCATGGACACTGCCTTCCACTCCCTCCAGGGGGCGACCTGGTTTACCAAGCTGGATCTACGCAGCGCTTACCACCTCGTCCGGATCCGGGAGGGAGATGAATGGAAAACAGCCTTCCGTACCCCGAACGGCCACTTTGAGTATCTCGTCATGCCGTTCGGGTTGACCAACGCTCCTGCCGTCTTTCAGCGCCTCATTAATGACGTCCTCCGGGATTTCAGCGGCCTTTTCGTGTTCGTCTACCTGGACGACATTCTGATCTTCTCCAGGTCCAGAGACGAGCACCAGGTCCATGTGAGGCGGGTCCTCCAAAGACTGCTGGAGAATCGTCTGTACGTGAAGGCTGAGAAATGCGAGTTCTACGCTAGGACCACATCCTTCCTGGGATTCATCATCGCCCAAGACCAGGTGCTCCCAGACCCAGAGAAGGTGAAGGTGGTGGTGGAGTGGCCTACTCCTGCATCCCGGAAGCAGGTGCAACAGTTTGTTGGCTTCGCCAATTTTTACCGCCGCTTTGTCCCGAATTTCAGCTGGATCGTCGGACCGCTGACCCACCTCACGTCCCCGAAGGTCCCGTTCCGGTGGACCGAAGAGGTCGATGCTGCCTTTAAGGCGCTGAAGGCGGAGTTCTCCTCCTCCCGGGTCCTTCGCCAGGTCGACCCCGCGCTGCAGTGCATTGTGGAGGTGGACGCATCGGACACGGGAGTGGGAGCAGTGTTATCCCAACGATCACCGGACGATGGCGCCAAGCAACCGTGCGCCTTCTTCTCCCGGCGCCTGTCACCGGCGGAGAGGAACTACGATGTGGGGGACAGAGAGCTCCTGGCCATCAAACTCGCCCTACAGGAGTGGCGCCACTGGCTAGAGGGGGCGGACCTGCCGTTTGCGGTCCTGACGGACCATAAGAACCTAGAGTACCTACGATCTGCCAAGCGCCTGAATGCCCGCCAGGCGCGCTGGTCTCTGTTCTTTGCCAGGTTCCGCTTTTCAATCACCTTCAGGCCAGGCTCCAAGAACGGCCTGCCTGACGCCCTCTCTAGACAGTTCACCCCCGTGGAGGCTGAGGAAACACCCCACACTATCCTGCCCAGGTCGTGCGTCGTGGGAGCTGTCTCTTGGGACATTGAAGACAAGATCCGGAAGGCGCAGGAGGTGGAACCTGATCCTGGCGGCGGACCAGAGGGAAGACTGTTCGTTCCATCTGTGGTCCGAGGAGAGGTCATCCACTGGCTCCACACCTCCCGGCTCACCTGTCATCCCGGCACCTCTCGGATGATCAGCCTCCTCCAACGGTCCTTTTGGTGGCCAGGCCTGCGGAGGGATGCAGCCCGCTACGCCCGGGCTTGCCCAATCTGTGCCACCAGCAAGTCGGGAAATGCCCCTCCAGCGGGTCTGCTCCAGCCTCTGCCCGTCCCCGGCAGGCCCTGGTCGCACATCGCGCTGGATTTCGTCACCGGACTCCCCGTTTCCAACTCTTTTGACACCGTCCTGACCATCGTGGACCGTTTCTCCAAGGCGGCACACTTCGTCCCCCTGCGAGGTCTCCCTACCGCCCTGGAGACGGCGGGCCTCTTCGTCCAACACGTGGTCAGGCTGCACGGGATTCCGGTAGACGTGGTCTCGGACCGGGGCCCCCAATTTTCATCCGAGGTTTGGAAATCTTTTTGTAACGCCATCGGAGCCAAGGTGAGCCTCTCCTCCGGCCATCACCCCCAGTCTAACGGGCAGTGTGAGAGGACCAATCAGGAGCTGGAGGCTGCGCTCCGCTGTGTTACCAGATCCAAGCCGACGTCCTGGAGCAACCATCTCGCCTGGGTGGAGTATGCCCACAACACCGCCCGCTCTTCTGCAATGGGGATGTCCCCCTTCAAGGCGTCCCTGGGTTACGACCCCCCGCTGTTTCCAGCGCAGGAGAGCGAGGTAACTGTCCCCTCTGTTAGGGCGCACCTTAGGCAGTTCCGCTCCACCTGGGCTGCCGTGCGTCATGCGCTTTTACGCACAGCAGAGCGCAACAGAACCGTGGCGGACCGGCACAGACGACCTGCCCCGGCGTACAGAGTTGGGCAACTAGTGTATGTGTCTACCCAGGACGTCACATTAAAAGGCGAGAGGAGGAAGCTGGCACAGCGATTCATGGGTCCCTTTCCCATCACCCGGATCATCAACCCGGTGGCTGTGCGCGTGGCTATTCCCCCCTCCCTCCGCATCCATTCCACTTTCCACGTATCGAAGGTGAAACTGGCAGTCACTGACCCCCTTTGCCCTCCTTCTGCAGCGCAACCCGCGCCCCGGATGATTGGTGGCCATCCGGCCTGGTCCGTCTCCTCCATCCTGGACTCCCGGCGCCGAGGTCGTGGGTTGCAATACTTGGTGGACTGGGAGGGCTATGGGCCCGAGCATCGACAATGGGTGCCCCCGTCGTTTGTGTTGGACCCATCGCTCATCGCGGACTTCCACCGAGCGCACCCGGATAAGCCATCGCCAGGAGGCGCTGCTAGAGGGGGGAGTACTGTCACGCCGCGCCATTCATCAGCGGCGCCACCTGCTCACGCACCTGATCCTCATCAGCGGTGAGGGATAAAAGCCGTCTCGCCCGGAGGCTCGGCCTGAAGCCGTCAGACTTTGTCCCTCACCGTTGTGAGCATACTTCTCTTCAGCATCAACATTATCTGGGTAAGAACCCTTACCTCTCTTTCCCAGTCTGCTCCCCTGTGCACAGGTGGAATCCCCGGCGGCGGACATCTCCACTCCATCGCCAATCCTCGCTGCTGTACGGAGCTCTCCAGGTGGCTGTCTTCCGGGCTTCGCCCCCTTGTTGTGCCAGCTATCCTGACAAACCAAGTAAGTCCTTCTCTCGCCATAAATCCCTCCTGTGTTGGTGTATGCCCGTCACCCTCTCCCTGTGCTCTCTCCATAGGGTTGCTCGGCTGAACGGTCACCTGCCTCTGTGCCTGAAGCAGACGCCATCACCAACACATTTACATCCCGCAGACACGCACTCATTCACTCCTGCTGTTAATAAACTCTTTGAACTACTCTAAGCCTGTGTGTGTGCGTCTCCTGAGCCGTGCGTTATGTCAGTATTGAGATAAACTTTCGTTATTGACCAAATACTTATTTTACCGAGGAATTTACCAATTAGTTCATTAAAAATTCTTCAATGTGATTTTCTGGATTTTTTTTTCTCATTTTGTCTCTCATAGATGAGGTATACCTATGATGAAAATTGGAGACCGCTCTCATCTTTTAAGTGGGAGAACTTGCACAATTGGTGGCTGACTAAATACTTTTTTACCCCACTGTATATCAGACTTAGAAGAATGGATCCTTTAGAGATTCTATGCGAGTCTGAATGTCATGCCTTGTAACCTCTCCCCCAAGGTGGCCAATGGGGTGACTCCTTATATTTTTGTAATAAATGTACATAAATTCAACTTTCTGCCTGATTATTTGACTTTGAATAATTTAAGCTCAAAATTATTCTAACATTCTGTGTGAACGATTTGGTGCAGGAAGCGAGGCAGGTTTCTATTTTCAATTAGTCCAATTTATTTTACTTACAAGTTGTCATCTCCAGTCTCTCAGGAAAATCTTCTGACACAGTTTTTCAAAAACAAAAAGTACTTCCTCAGTCAAGAAGCATATCAAGCAATAAACATTCTGAAATCAGCAATGCAATATCATCAATTCAACTCAATCATCAATAACCAATTCATCAATGTAACTATCAACACTCTTACTTGATATCTCACACCTGTTATATAATTGACAAGATAATTAGAGGTGATTAGCCCCTACCATAATCCCAGGTAAAACAATCATCATTCCTATTCTAAACACATACCCACTAACATCTAAAAATACATAAATACTTTCCCCAAACATACACAATATAAATATAAATAACATACAATAAATAGTCATAAATAGTTCAATAAATAACCTTAACCCCTATTTACAAATATTAAACCACCCCTCTGACTTACCAGACATATTTGCTCCCTGCTGGTGTCCTATATAAGGCCCTCAACTCCTAACGGAGTCTTTTGCCTGGACACGCACAGGAAGCATGTTGGCAAAAGTATGTGCAATAAATCCTTTAACAATTATTTTACCAAATTCTTAATCATACTAATTATCTCCCAGGGCATTCAAATTAACAAAGACAAATCCTAAACTACTATGTGCATCTTAACAAACAATCATACAGACATTACAACAATACAGATACAACATAATCACACAATATAATCAGACATACAGTGGTGACATCCCATCGTCACATTTCCTCCCCCCTTTCCCGAGAATACAGTACTCTTATGAGTCATGTATTCTAGAGAGGCTATCAGCCACAAGGTTGGTTTTCCCTGCCACATACCGAACAGTAAAATTATATGGTTGGAGGGACACAAACCACCCTGTAAGACGACTGTTCACATCCTTCATTCTGTCTAACCACTGTAGAGCCCGATGATCTGTCTCTAACAAAAAATGACGCCCTAATAAATAATATTTTAGGGACCCTATTGCCCATTTTATGGCAAGACATTGTTTTTCAACCGTAGAGTATCTTGTCTCCCCGTCCAACAATTTACGGCTCAAGAACAGCACTGGGTGTCTCTCTCTCTTCTCCTCCTGGAGAAGTACTGCTCCAATGCCAACCCCTGAAGCATCAGTCTGTAAAATGAACGGGCGAGCAAAGTCTGGACTGTAGAGAACCTTCTCCCCAGAAATAGCCCTCTTCAGATCCTCAAATGCTCTGTCACACTCCTCTGTCCATTTTACCTTATTCGGTGCTGAAGCTTTAGTGAGGTCAGTCAACACTGCGGCTCTTTCAGCAAAGTGGGGGATGAACTTACTATACCATCCTACCATTCCCATGAATGATCGCATCTCTTCTTAGTGGTGGGTACAGGGTAGGTCCAAATGGCATCCACTTTACCTATTCGTTGTCTAATGACCCCCTGACCAACCACATGTCCCAGGTACTCCACCTGCTGTTGTCCGAATGCACATTTGCATAGGTTAATTGTCAGTCCTGCCCTCTTAATCAGCTGAAGGACCTGCCTAAGGTGTATCAGATGTTCTTCCCAGGTCTGACTATAAATGACCACGTCATCCAAATAGGCAGCTGCAAAATTCGATACTCTCCTTAATATTTGGTCCATCAGCCACTGAAACGTTGCAGGTGCCCCCTGAAGGCCAAATGGCATGACTCTAAATTGAAAACTGCCATACGGTGTCTTAAAGGCTGTAAGTTCCTTTATTTCTGGTGCCAATGCCACCTGTCAATACCCCTTGCATAGGTCCAAAGTAGAAATAAATCTAGCCTTGCCCACTTTCTCTAATAATTCATCAATCCGGGGCATAGGGTATGACTCAAATTTAGATACTGAGTTAAGGTATCTAAAGTCAATGCAAAATCTTACTGAGCCATCCTTTTTTGAAACCAGCACAATCGGGCTACACCACTCACTGATTGACTCTTCGATCACTCCCAGCTGCAACATCAAGTCAATTTCTGTTTTCATTTTTGGGACCAATCGTTCCAGGATCCTATACGATTTTCTACGTGGAACAGCTTCCTCTTTCAAATAAATCTTATGACGTACCAACGTGGTGAAACCAGGTCTCTCCTGAAACAAATCTGGATCCAGTAATGTCTCCAACTCTCTCCGCTGATCCACCTGCAAATGAGACACTTGAAATAAATAAGGCTCTGACACATTTGTGGGAAAGGACTGTTCCTTCTCCTCATCCACTTCCGTCGCACAGATCAAGAGCTGATGTGTCTCCTGAAGAGCAGGTTGCTGCTGCTGATGACCAGGCTGCTGAAACTCTTTCAATAAGTTAATATGGAAGGTCTGATAGTTTACCTTCCTGTCAGGCATATATAGTTCATATGTCACTGAACTTAGTTTTTTGGAAATTTCATAAGGTCCCTGCCATTGAGCCAACAGCTTACTGTCACACGAGGGCAGCAATAACAAAACCCATTGTCCTGGGTGAAAAACCCTTTTCCTGGCCTTCTTATCATACCAGGTTTTTTGTTTGGCCTGCGCCGTCCTCATGTGCTCCTGAGCCAAAGCAGTCATTCGATCCAGTTTCTCTCTCATTTTAATAACATAAGAGACCACATTGTCCTGATCACTCGGTGGACTCTCCCAGTGCTCCTTTAATAAATCCAGTGGGCCCCTCACCTGACGACCATAGAGTAGTTCAAAAGGTGAGAACCCTGTTGAAGCCTGGGGCACCTCCCGGTAAGCAAACAGTAAATAAGGTACCCATTGATCCCAATCTGAGCCCGTTTCAGAAACAAATTTCCGCAGCATATTAAGAGTCTGATTAAATCATTCCACTAGTCCAGGGGTGTCCAACCATGTGCCATGGAGAGCCAAGACCCTGCAGGTTTTCTCTTCTACCCAGTCTCTTCAGCAGGTGTTTTCACTTATCAGCAATCAGTGGGAAGAGGTTCACTGAAATCTGCTGTTGAAGACACTGGTTGGAGGTAAAACCTGCAGGGTCTTGGCTCTCCATGGCACATGGTTGGACACCCCCGCACTAGTCCATCAGTCTGTGGGTGATAAGGGGTAGTCTTAATGCCCTTAATCCCCAACAGCTTATACACTTGCTGCAACAGTCTGGACAAGAAATTTGTTCCACAGTCTGTCAGAACTTCTTTAGGTATGCCTACCCTTGAAAACAACTGGATAAGGCAGTTAGCAACCTGCCTAGCCTTAATAGATTTCAGGGGAAAGGCTTCTGGGTACCGAGTCGCATAGTCACAAATTACAAGAATGTATTTATTACCCGAGGAGCTTCTCTCTAGGGGGCCAACTATATCCATCCCTATTCTATCGAATGGTGTTCCAATAATGGGTAATGGTTGCAGTTGGGCACGTGCTACTCCCCTAGATGCTGTAATCTGACATACTGAGCATGTTGTGCAGAAGTCCTTTACCTGGGTATACATTCCCGGCCACACAAACCTTCTAGCAATTCTCTGTAGAGTTTTTTGGAATGCTAGATGACCTGCCCAAGGGATAACATGTCCTAGTTCCATAATTTTTGGTATGAGGTCCTGTGGTAAAGCTATGGCCATAACTCCACCGTGCCGTTGATATAGAATGCCCTTTTTTATGACATACAAGGCCTCAGCCAAACAATCAGTTTTACCCTGTTTCACACCCTCAATCTCTGAGACTTTATCAAACCAGGGCTTAAGTGTTGGGTCAGCTTTCTGCAATGCAGCTATGTCAGGAGGGATGTCAAACTCTACTGACTGGCTTAACTGTAATGTTTCTTCACCCAAATTCTTTGCTGACACTAACACCTTATCTCTTCCCTTCTGAGCCTTGGATTTGTGTTGCTTAATAGGGCCTACCTCTATCTCAGAATCATAAAAAGGTCATTCCTGAAGAGCATTGGCAACCCTCTGTGTCCTCTGTGCCCTAGTTGTCACCATATTACAATTTTTCACCACAGGTGTATTTACTCTGTGTTCAACAGCGCCACCTGCCTGTCTCTCCTCTGTTTGTTCCTCTCTAACCTGTTGTATGATGTCTAACAGAGTTGGAACATCATTGCCAAGAATAACAGGATACGGCAAATCAGGCACAAGAGCTACAGGAAGGAGATAAGTTTGACGACCCTACTGTTAAATAAACCTCAGAGGTCGGGTACAGTTTCTTATCCCCATGGACACAACTGATATTTATTTCTGAATCATTCCACAAATCCCTAGGGACCAAACTTGGTAGCACAACTGTTTGAAAACAGCCTGAATCTAACAGGGCCTCTTCACACTGACCATTAAGCAACACTTTTGTTTTATATACTCCACTATGCACTGAGGCTGAACAAGTGGGTCTAGGAACTGAACATAACAGTGACGGTTTCTGATTTCTTATGGCAGGACATGAGTATTGGGTGTGACCGATTTTATTGCAGTGATAACAACGTATATCCTCATTTGCAACCACTCGTGACTTTTTGCTATTATCATATTTGCTGTCTGGGATCTGACTGGGCCCGGAACACAACCCATTTCGAGCTGGGCCACCCCCTTCACCCTCACTAAACTCACTCCGAGTGGTGAAAAATCTGTCACGGCCAAAAGTAGTTCTCCTGCTCCCAGACCTGGCCGACAGAAAAACCTCTGCAAGACGAGTAGCGTCCTCTGCAGTCTTCGGGTCCCGCTCCTGTATCCAGACTCCCAGCTCCGGGTTCACCATACGCAAAAACTGTTCCAAAATAAGCAGTTCCATAATATCTTTTAACGATAGGGTCTCTGGCTTAATCCATTTATACAACAGGTCTTTCAGGCGTACATGCAGTTCGCGAGGGGTTTCGTCCTGAAAAATGTCCAAGGAACGAAACCTCCTCCTATAAGTGTCAGAAGTTATTTCAAATTTACTCAAGATAGCTTCTTTAACTTTCCCATAATTGTCTGTGTCAGCCACATCCATCAAAGCATATGTGCTCCGCGCTTTGCCTGTGAGTAAAGGAGCAAGATGGATAGCCCACTCTTCTTCCCTCCAGCTGCAGACTGTAGCGATCCTCTTGAACGTCGTCAGGTAATGTTCTATGTCGTCCTCGGGTGAGAGAGGATTCAGCCTGGGCTCGTGGTGCACTGGTGTCCTCCTCGGCTGCACCTGCAACGGCAAATCTTCCTCCTGCGGGCCGACCCGACTGGCCGTCACCCTGGGGTCCTCCCCCGGAGCGCCGTCATCACCACCATGCTCCGCCCAGCTCCTGTACTCCTCTCTCAGCTCCGTAACCTGCAACTCCATCCAATGAATTTGTTCATTTACAGCCTGCCACCTTTGGTCATGGAGAGCGGCTTCCTCCTCCATCTGCTGGTCTCTAACCGTCAGCGAACGTACCACCGATTTCACCAGGTTCGTTAGCTCTTTGAGTTCGCTCAGTCCGCTGACTCCTGGCACCTCCTTCGTCATTCCTGCATCCAGGTCAGACCGCTCCTGCTGCCTCACTTTTCTTCTGGCCATGGATTCCTCCGTCCACCGAACACCACGGTGTCCACAGCACGGACCACCGCTGCCACCAAATGTGACAAAAATAGTGGGCAGCGAAGCGAGGCCAGAGCTTTATTTTCAATTAGTCCAATTTATTTTACTTACAAGTAGTCATCTCCAGTCTCTCAGGAAAATCTTCTGACACAGTTTTTCAAAAACAAAAAGTACTTCCTCAGTCAAGAAGCATATCAAGCAATAAACATTCTGAAATCAGCAATGCAATCCAATATCATCAGTTCAACTCAATCATCAGTAACCAATTCATCAATGTAACTATCAACACTCAATACTCTTACTTCTTCTTCTTCTTCTGTTTTTTGGCGGGGGCACCCAACTTAAAGGCGCATTACCGCCATCCAGCGTTGGAGTGTGGACCAGACATTATACCCCAAGGGAGGAGAAAAAAAAAAAAAAAACCACTATATTCTATTAATTAATCCCGTATCTTTAAGGAAGACCAACAACTTTCTTACCCCATCTCCCACCACCATGCTTAGGTTAACATCACCCACCCCTAATCCTCTAATTCCCTCCACTAATCTGTCTCTCTCCTGGGTTTACTTCTGGCAGTGGAAAATGACATGCTCCACACTTTCTTCCTCTCTCTCACAATAATCGCACATCCCTGTCGGGTGCTTACCTACCAGATGCAAAGTTTTATTTAGCCTAGTGTGTCCCATCCTTATCCTAGATAAAATATTCTCTTCCTTTGTGTTTCTTGTCCCCATCCTGCCCTTAACTCCAACCGCACTCTGGATAGCATGCAAACGTCGCCCTGTTTCCCCTGTATCCCACCTATGCTGCCACTCCTGCCTAATACACTCTTTAATCAGCGTTTTTGCCTCAGATTTACTCAGTGAAATATCCCGCACCTCCCAGTGTCCCAGAGCCTGTTTAGCCAATTTATCTGCGACCTCATTTCCCTTAACCCCACTGTGAGCTGGAACCCACATAAACACCACAGCCACCCCTTTGTTTCCGAGTCTATATAAAGTCTCATATAACTCATAAATCAAGTCCTGTCTGCTATCAGATGACCCTGATTTTATTGACAGCAAGGCTGCACTGGAATCCGAACAAAGGACTAAACCCTTGACCATCAGCTCCTCAATCCTCTGCAATGCAGCCACCAAAGCCAACAATTCGACTGTATACACAGACAGATGGGAAGATGTTCTTCTACTATCAGATATTTTTAAGGCAGGGATATGGAAAGCAAATCCAGTGCAGCCCGTGTCAGGGTCCTTTGATCCATCTGTGAATACTGGGGTAAGGGAATGATATATTGTACCCAACCGATCCTCTACTAAAATTGCAGCGTTTCCAAATTCTCTGCACCCTCGCATCTTTTCCAAAAAAAACAAATCAACTGATACTGGGTAGAAAAACCACGGAGGAGTGACTGGCAAAGGAACTGATGGGATATACGTTCTATCACATAACTTCATATCCCTTGCCACTCTCCCAGCGTGAAATGCAAAATTCTCCCCTTTCCCTCTTTCCCCCTCCCAACAAGGCAACAACACTCCGACTGTAGGATGTTTCTTTTGAGCGTGCCCCTGCAAATTGACCCAGTAACTCATCATCATCTGCTTACGCCTGATGCTTAATGGCATTTCCCCCTTTTCCACCTGGAGGGCCGCAACAGGAGTTGTTTTAAAAGCCCCACAGCAGATCCTCAGTGCCTGGGCCTGGATGACATCCAACTTGCTCAGCGTAGTTTTAGCAGCCGATCCATATACAATACACCCATAATCCAATATAGACCTAATTAAAGCAACATAAATGTTTCTCATAGCCGTTCTGCTAGCACCCCACTCAACCCCTGTCAAACACCTCATCACATTCAGTACTTTTTTGCACCTAGCTGACATCTTCTGAATATGCTCCCTCCAAGTTAGAGTAACATCAAACCAGATGCCCAGAAACCTAAAAACTTTGACTTGTTCCAATTCCTGAGCGTACAGTGTTAACTGGGCATCCGCTACCCTTTTCCTTGTAAACACCACCACCTTTGTTTTCTCAACAGAGAATTTAAATCCCCAGGAATATGACCATCCCTCCACTGCACTTATCGCTTCTTGTATTTTCCCTCTTATATACTTAAAATTACTCCCTCTTTTCCATAATGCCCCATCATCAGCAAATAAAGAACGGCCAATGTCATTGTTCACAACAGAAAAAACATCATTTATCATAATAGAAAAAAGGACTGGGCTTATAACACTACCCTGGGGGGTGCCATTTTCCACCAAGTACCTATCTGACATGGCTCTACCCACTCTAACTTGGATGTACCTATTAAACAAAAAAATCCTTTATCCAGTTAAATGTTCTCCCAGATATTCCTAACATACTTAACTTTATCATCAGCCCCTCCTTCCACAACATGTCATACGCTTTTTCCACGTCAAAGAATACCGCAATTACCGACTCTTTGTTTACCTGAGCCTTCCGTACCTCAGTCTCCAAACACACAACAGGATCCATAGTTCCCCTTCCTTTTCTAAATCCACTCTGATGTGGTGATAGAATTCCCCTACTTTCAAGATAGAAAACAATCCTATCTGTAATCATTCTCTCCATTATTTTCCCCAAATGCGACGTTAAGGCTATAGGCCTGTAACTTGCTGGGTCTGAGGGATCCTTTCCAGGTTTCCTAATAGGAACAATCACAGCTTCTTTCCATGCAGTTGGGAGCTTTCCCTTTTCCCACACTTTGTTGTAAACTTCCAATAGTTTCCTCCTTGCCAAAGTCCCTAAGTGTTTCACCATGATGTAACAGATACTATCTTTCCCAGGGGATGTTAATCCTGATTTGTTTACCGCTCTTTCTATTTCATCTAAAGTGAAAGGAGAATCCAACGGGCTACTAAAATCACACCTTTCCTCCAAAACCCCAGGGTGTGCTAAACTCGTCTTACTTCTTCCTCTTTTACCCTCTTCAGTCAAATTACCTGAGCTATGAATTTGAGTCAGGCTCTTTGCTATCATTGTTGCCTTCTCCCCATCAGTTATTGCAATCTCTTCCCCACTTTTTAATATTGGGTACTGCCATTCCCTCCTGACTCCCCTCATAGCCTTGATCATGTTCCATACATCTCCCACGGCTGTTGATCTACCTACAGTGCTACAGTATCTCTGCCAACTTTCTCTCTTGGCCCTCCGGATAGTTTTCCTGGCTTTTGCCAGTGCTCTCTTATAATTAATCAGGTTTTGCCAATTGTGAGTTCTCCTTAGGACCTTAAGCCTCTTATTCCTCTCCTTAATAGCTCTAGTGCATTCCTCTGTTCACCAAGGCACTGCTTTCTTTAATCTTTTCCCTTTACTTTTAGAAATTGACTGATTAGCTGCTTCCAGAAAAATAGTTTTAATACTTTCCTCCATGCTTTCCACGTCTTCACTAACCTCTACTAGGGGAAGGTCTCTCTCACAAATAAACTTAAATAATTTCCAATTAGCAGTGCTAAAAACCCACCTCCCTTCCCTGTGACCACTTACCCTATTCACTGAAACGAAAAGATTACAATATACCGGAAAATGATCACTTCCCACTGAAGACTCCTCCAAAACCTCCCACTCACACACACTTGCAATATTACTAGTCACCAATGTCAAATCAAGAACCGAACCACCCCCCGTATGTACATCAATTCTGGTTGCTCTACCATTATTCAAACACACTAGCTTCTTCTCTTCCAAGAGTTCCTCAATAATCTCACCATTTATGTCTGTATAATTTGCCCCCCATAACACATTATGGGCATTAAAGTCCCCACAAACTACCACCCTGCTCCCATCTATCCCCTCCATCTGGGATAACTGACTCAATGTCAGTCTCCTACAAGGATTGTACAAATTAACGACTACTAATTCTCCCTCTTTAGTCCAAATTTCAATTACCACGTATTCCAGCTCATCCCCTTTACCTACCTCTCTAAACTGAATTCCCTCCCTCACAAAAGTTGCACACCCACCTCCCATTCCCTCTTTCCTATCATTCCGAATAGACACATATCCCACTATTTTAAAATCCAGATTAGGTTTCAACCACGTCTCCTGAACACAAATGACATCTGGTTTGTCTGAAAGTTCCTCAATATATCGTTTAAATTCCTGCCCATTTGCCACCAAACTTCTTGCATTCCATTGAATCACTATAACCATCTTCACAATTCCTTTCCAGTCAATGCTTGATCCTGACTTATCTGGCTACTGAGCCCACTCCTCACCTCCTCCCAAGTTAAACCACTGAAACCAAGATGATTAGCTGCTGCCTTCACTATTATTTGAATTCTTTCAGTTTTAGACTTTACTTCCATTGTGGCATTCACAACTCCTGCTATAAAGATAACCAGTCTCTTCAGATCAACTTGAATTTCCCCATTCCGTACCAGCTCTCTTTCCCCTGCAGGCAGCCTCCCCCCAGTCCTTTGCCCATTCCCTCCTCCCTGGTCCGTCCTTTTCACTGCTTCAGCATATGAAACTTTACTTTGTACTCTGACTCGCTGAATTTCCCTCTCTCTCATCATACTTTCACAGCCTCCATAGGCCACACTATGATTCCCGCCACAGTTGCAACACTTTGGCGTTTCTTGTTTACATTCTCCGTACTGGTGGTTGCCCCCACACCTTGCACACCTTTTCCTCCACCTACAAGTGTTAGCTATGTGCCCAAACCTTTGACAATTATAGCACCGAATTGGATTAGGGACAAATTCTCTTACCCCATACCTCAAAAAGCCCAAACTTACACTTTTGGGGAGCACTTCTCCTTCAAACTCAACCACCACGCCTTCAGTGTCTCTCCTCTGTCCTTCCCGGGTGGCCTGTAGCCTACGAGCTGCCTTTACTACCCCCCCTTTTAAATTAGCTTTAATTTCTTCCATTGTTATTCCTATCGGCACCCCCCAAATTACACCCTTGTTCCACTTTGACCCATTATCAATAATGCTTGTATTTTTTACTTTAAATCGCCCAACCTCCCTCATTTTTTCAGCTCTTTCCCTTTGCTCCTCACTCCCGCACACAATCAGTAAATTTCCGTCCCTCAATACCTTTGCCATGCATATGTCTCCTACCTGATTTTTCAATATTGTTGTTAATTTAATTGGACTCATTGTGGATATCCCCTTTTCGTCCTCAAACCTTACAATAATTTTTAACTCGGTTCCTTCCTGCCCTCCTCCCTCCGCACCACCACCACTTCCACTACTTCTAACCTTCTTTGCATTATTACCGGGAAAGTTGTTCTCCCTTTTCTCTTTCCCTTTCCCGCTTCCCTGCCCAGTATCCATACTATCTTCACTGTCCCACAAATCAGAATCTCCCCAGTCTGGCCCATTCACAACGTTGTTGCGCCGACCCGCCACACCTGTCTTTACTCTGCTCCTCCTCTCCATTTTCCCAAGCCCGCAGACTCCAGTCCCGTCACCCAACCTCCTTGCCAAACCACCCGACAAACTTCTTTGACTCTCTTTCGGAGATCTGACCATCCGTCAAAAAACGTCAGCCCCAGAAACACGTGAAACCTGTCAGGACTCAAAAGACTTCCTTCAATCAGCGTTTTTATACTCTTACTTGATATCTCACACCTGTTATATAATGGACAAGATAATTAGAGGTGATTAGCCCCTACCATAATCCCAGGTAAAACAATCATCATTCCTATTCTAAACACATACCCACTAACATCTAAAAATACATAAATACTTTCCCCAAACATACACAATACAAATATAAATAACATACAATAAATAGTCATATAAATAGTTCAATAAATAACCTTAACCCCTATTTACAAATATTAAACCACCCCTCTGACTTACCAGACATATTTGCTCCCTGCTGGTGTCTTATATAAGGCCCTCAACTCCTAATGGAGTCTTTTGCCTGGACACGCACAGGAAGCATGTTGGTAAAGGTATGTGCAATAAATCCTTTAACAATTATTTTACCAAATTCTTAATCATACTAATAATCTCCCAGGGCATTCAAATTAACAAAGACAAATCCTAAACTACTATGTGCATCTTAACAATCATACAGACATTACAACAATACAGATACAACATAATCACACAATATAACCAGACATACAGTGGTGGCATCCCATCGTCACATTCTGTTATAATATTTCTCTATAGTTATAGGTTGTTGGTTTTTTTTTAGACATCTCCTCACCACCCAGACAGCAGGAAAATCCTCCCTTATTTTGAAATCAAATGCTGACGTGTTTAGTTTTTCTGAAGGCTGCTGACAGATTAAAGTCACTGACTTCGTGAATTTCGGTCATCTTAACCTGCCAGGTACATAATAGGGAACTGTAGCAGACTCTAAAGACATAATTCACCACAATATGTATTCATGTACAGAATGATCTGTTTAGGCAGTTATAGTTGTGAAGTGACTACACGGCCAGTCTCCTCATCATCATAGCAGTCTGTCGTGGGCAACAATGACTGTTTCATTTAGGTCTGATCAGATTCCTCCACACAGCTCTGTCCTTAGCCTTCTGCTGCCAGGAACTCCTGTCTATGTCCAACTTCTTGAAGTTTCTTTTTACAGTGTCTTTAAATCTGAGCCTTGGTCTACCCTGATTGTGTTTGCCCTTGCATAACTGTGAGTAGAGTAACTGCCAAGGGAGACACTGGTGGTCCATCCTTTCAACATATGCGAGCCATCTCAGGTTCATCTGTATTAGCATGTCCTCCATTGATGGTAGACCAGCTCGTTTCAACACTTCTATGTTGGTTATCTTGTCTTTCCATGAGATGTTCATTATGGCTCGAAGGTGTCTCATCATGTATGCGTGGAGTTTCTTCACCTGCACTCTATAGACAGTCCAAGTTTCAGCACCGTACAATAGAGTAGCCAGTACTGTCGCTCTGTACATTTTGCATTTCACACAGATAGACACATGTCGATTGTTCCACAGTCTCTCCCTCAAGTTTCCAAACACAGCGCTCACTCTTCCCATTCTGAGAGATAGTTCATCCTCCAACCTAGTATTCTCTGAAACAGTACTCCCTAGGTACTTGAAAGTCTTGCACTTGACTAGTGGCTCTGTACCAATGCTGATCTCTTCTGGTAGTGATGTTGATAACTGGACCTTTGGTGGTTGATAAAGGCACTCTGTCTTCTTGATGTTGATTTGGAGGCTGAATTGGCTAGCTGCTCTTGCAAATTTCTCCACTAAAAATGGCATATCTTCCATGTTGTGTGCAACTAGAGCGCTGTCGTCGGCAAAGAGCATTTCTCTTACTACCTTTATCAATGTCTTACTCTTGGCTTTAAACTGTGCCACATTGAACAAGTCTGCTTCTTTCCTTGTTTGAATGTATACTCCTTCTGAAGTGTCTTTGAAGGCCACCTCAAGCATGGCTGCCAGATATAGCGAGAAGAGTGTAGGTGCCAGCACACACCCTTATTTCACCCCGTTGCTTACTGAAAAGTCTTTAGATACTGAACCACTCATTGCCACGTTTGCTTGCATACCTGTATGGAGTGCCTCGATCAGGCTGACAAACTTCTCTGTACAGCCGTATTTCTTGAGTACCTGCCAAAGTCCTTGTCGCGAAACAGTATCGAAGGCTTTACTGAAGTCTATGAAGGTTACCTAAAGCAGCATGTTCTGTTCGATACACCTTTCTTGAACCTGTTTCAAGCAGAAAATCATGTCCATTGTGCTTCTTCCACTTCTAAAGCCACACTGGGTTTCCAGTAGTACATTCTGCGAGATGTGTTCACTGAGTCTGTTAAGTAGTACACGTGAGAGAATCTTACCAACAGTGGCTAGCAGTGATATACCTCGGTAATTTCCACAATCTTTCCTGTCACCTTTCTTGAACAAAGGCACAATACTTGCATCCTTCCAGTCTTGAGGTACTTTCTGCACATCCCATATCTCTTGGATGAGCTTGTGCAGGCAGTTGGTCAGCTGAACACCACCAAATTTCCACACTTCTGCTGGAATTCCATCCCTACCTGGAGCTTTACCACCCTGTGTTGTCCTGATAGCTGCCATTAGTTCATCAAAATTTGGTGGTTCATCCAGACTTGATACAGCTGGTCGGTGCACTAGAGCTTCTTTAGCCTCTTCAGTGAGATCTCCAGGGTTGTTTAGTAGTTGGTCAAAGTGATCTGCAAAACTGTCCAGGATTTTGTCTTTCTCCTGCAAAACTGTTTCACCATCCATAGCCTTTAGTTGGATCAATCCTCTTGGTTTAGGGCCGTAGATTTCTCTCAAACCTGTGAAGAATGTTTTCATGTCCTTTCTGTCTGCTGCGGTTTGAAGTTTCTCCGCTTTTTCATCCCACCAGTTGGACTTCATCTCTCTGGTGTATTTCTGTAGCTCACTCTGAGCCTTTGAGTATTTCTTCTTCTTCGGCCTTGTTACATTGTAGGTTCTCCTGCCTAGCTGTATTCCTGGCTTCTAGTAGTTTCTTCAGGTGTTCATCATGATCATCAAACCAATTTTGATGTTTCCTCTCAGGGTAACCTAATGCATCACTCGCAGTCTGATGCACCGTATCCTTCAGTGTTGCCCATTTCTGTTCTATGTCATTCTCTGAGTTGTTACTGTCCCAGTCTTTCAAGTTTTCATCCATTTCCTGTGTAAGTTCTCCCTGCTTCTTTTGGCCTTTCAGTGCACTAGTGTTTAGCTTCCGTGGTGGCTTCACACCCGTCCTGCAGTGCTGTTTTTGTCTGCAAATCCTTAATCTAGATCTCAGCATAACATGATCAGTACCACAGTCCACGCCTCTCATTGCACTGGTGTCCAATACATCCCTTATGTCTCTCTGCCTGACTATGATGTAGTCTAATAAGTGCCAGTGCTTGGATCTTGGGTGCATCCATGTCTTCTTGTGTGTGTCCTTGTGCTTAAATAGAGTGTTGGCTATCACAAGGTTGTATTCTGAACATAGTGCAAGTAGAAGTTCTCCATTAGCATTGCACTTGCCTACTCCATGACTGCCTAGCACTCCTTTCCATTTCTCAGTGTCCGAACCAACTCTGGCATTAAAATCTCCGAGTATAAGCCTGTCATTAGTCGGTAAATGCCTGATAGTCTCACGTAAATCACTGTAGAACTCTTCCTTCACCTCCTCTGTGTTGGTCATTGTTGGGGCATATACACTGATGAGCGTGGCATACATCTTCCGCTGTAGTGGGAGTCTCAGTCATTATCCTGTCATTGACTGGCACCGGTTCCTCATCAAGCATTGCTGCTATCTCCTTTCTAACTGCAAAGCCCACTCCTGCTTCTCTCCTTTCTTGAGTTGATCTCCCACTCCAAAAGAAGATGTACCCATGGTCTTCCAAGCTGTCATATCCAGGAAATCTTGTTTCACTAAGTGCAGCTATGTCTACATTGTACCTGTTGATTTCCAGGGCCACAAGCGCGGTCTGTCTTTCTGGGCGCTGTGATGTTGTTCTGTCCAACAGAGTGTGTACATTCCATTCTGCTACACACAAGGCTGCTGTTTTCCTCTTCTTTTGTCTTCCTAGCTTACTTTTTGCTGCCTGTTGGAGTGTAAACAGATCACAATATCTGGCTGGGAGGCGCCTACAATTTGGTTCTTTTTTTATTCAATAGTAGAAAATACACACAAGTTACAAATATGCTAATAATACCAGTAAATACCTCCTAATTTGGCTATTTGTTTAAAAAAAAATCACATATCTATTTCTTTTCCATCAGGGAGCCCTTTGGATCCTTTGCTCCCGGACAGCTCGGGCACTAGGCAGCTCGGATGTTTCACACACATCCACATCCACACTTCATTCATTCCCATTAACACGGTTTGGGGTTTTGCTCAATACAACGCATGAAACCACTCCTGCACTGGGTTTTTCATTCACTAAGTGGCTCCTGGCCACTTGGTGCAGACATTAATGGCCAGTCGTTTAGCAATGGCTGTTATAGTTGTGCACTCAGGCTTTCTCATCAGGCACATCTTTTTTAGCTGTTGCATTATTATTATTATTATTATTATTATTATTATTGAAAATTAGGACACATTGGTACAACTCTTCAGTTATTTATCTGTAAACGGTCCAGTCATTACAGTGGAAATAAGGGTTCCCAGTAACAGTGACCCATCAGTGTTTACTCTGATTTCAAAGTTGCTCGTTTACTACAAAAAAGTTTCACTTCATGAGTATATAACTATAAATTTAGGTGGAAAAGGGAGTAACAAATTTATCGCAAAAGTGGCAAATTTACAAGCAAAAAAGCACAAAATTTATTAGAAAAGTCTATCCTGTAGCGGTTTGAATTCAACCCCCACAACACAGAGACACAACACAGAGACAGTCAGCTCGCACTCCTGGGTTTTTTCCGCTGCATGCTGCGTTTACAGCTATGAGGTTAAAGTGTCATCCATGCATTGTGTTCATGCATCCTGTCTGTACCTCTGATATGCAAATGCCCAGATTAACTGCTGTGAATGTCTTTGATCTATTGTTTGAGTTGAGTATATAAGCTGCACTGTGCTGTAAATCTGCCTCTCATTCACTCACTCTTCAGCTGCCGCTGCAGACACATTGTGTCTCTCTGCTGAGAGCACTCTGGGCTCGCTCCCGGCGCGCATTCACGGCGCTGGGAGCGGAGCCCGTGACGGCGGTATGATATAATTAAACTCAACTTAAAACTACCAGGTCACCGTTTATTATTTTATCATCCTCTTCACTGGTGACCCCGGAATGCACACGCTTTGTGCAAACACAACCTTCTGATCTGAACAGCCACGCTGGCGACCCGAGACTGAAGAAAACGAATGGCCAGCGAACGCAGCACCCGGGCATGAATGCTCCGTCACAGCGGCCTGACTGGTCTTCCCTCCCTGCAGCCTCAGGGAGACCTCGACGCAGAGCCCACGGCGGGCGAGCCGCTCTCAGGACATCAACCAAGACCGGGTAAGCGGCAGAGAACGTCATGGCGCACCCTCGCCGAGATCGGCACATCCACGCGGGACCGGCCGCACAGCTCCTCCACGTCAGAGCACATGCGGGCGACTCCCATGGCCGACGGAGCACACGTGGACCTGAACGCACCATGACTAATCTGCAGCCACGGCTCGTCAGAGATGTTTTTCGGCGCAGACTGCGCCGATCTCCAAGTTTCTGACCCTGATTTCCTCTCCAGCGGGCCCACCCACGCACGGAGCCCCGGCATGCGCACCGGGGGTGATGAGGACGGCGCACCACGCACGGGACAAATACGGCTTTTCCGACCACCTTCCTTCTGCTGCACACTGGCCCTTCAGGCTTGCTGGTACACCTGAGGCCCGCAGCTTGCTCACGGGATTTTATGGTCTTAGCCACGGCACACAAGGGGAATTCAGCTGTCTGCGGTTCCCGGGGCTGTAGGGTTACGTCTGCCCTAAAGTCAACATGCCAGTCCTTCTGCCTTTATTTTTTTTTTCTTGCCGCCGCTCCTGCTTTTCTTCATGGCCACAAGAGGAGTCAGAGACTAATTTTTTTTTCTTCTTCTTATCTCCGCATGTTCAGACGGGACATTGCGGAGCAGCAAACACTTTTGGCGCGACTCGAACGATTTTCCCGCGCCCGGTCAGCATGTACTACCCCCCCTCCCCCTCCTCCTGCACAGAGCTTTTCCCTGCTCGCTGCCCAAACTGCAACATTGAGGTCATGGTCCCCTGCCGTTCCCTCTGGGGGGGAGCAGTGTAGCGGTTTGAATTCAACCCCCACAACACAGAGACAGTCAGCTCGCACTCCTGGGTTTTTTCCGCTGCATGCTGCGTTTACAGTTATGAGGTTAAAGTGTCATCCATGCATTGTGTTCATGCATCCTGTCTGTACCTCTGATATGCAAATGCCCAGATTGACTGCTGTGAATGTCTTTGATCTATTGTTTGAGTTGAGTATATAAGCTGCACTGTGCTGTAAATCTGCCTCTCATTCATTCACTCCTGCATCTGCTGCGAGACACACACACTGTGTGGCTCCTCTTCTCTGAGAGCCTGAGGACATCACCTCAGCCCGCAGCACGAGGGCTGGGGAGGTGTTCCGATGAAGGCGGGTGATAATAAAGCTATTTAAAAATCCAACGCTGCCTTTATTTTATCATCCTCTTTAATCCATCCATCTTCTTCTGCTTAATCCTTTTGGGGTCGTGGGTGTGTGTGTGGGGGGGGGGGGAGGCTGGAGCCTATACCAGCATCTTTATACCAGCATCATTTTCAATTTTATTGTAATTTTGTGACTTTTATCTCAAAATTTTGTGACTTTTTGGTAAATTTGCACCCTTTTTCTTGTAAATAGGACTGTTTTTGTCACAACTCGCCGCTCTCAGTCATCCACCTCAGCTGCGCGCAGACCTGCGCCTCGTCAGGAACGGGCTATTTAGCCCACTCAGCCCAGAGCATCGGTCTGGAATCAGAATCAGAATCAGATTTATTGCCATTGTTCATGTAGTACACAAACTAGGAATTTGTCTCGGTGCCATGCTGCAACATTAAAAACATGATGAGAAAAAGGGATAAACTAAAAAACTAAAGGACTAAAAACGTGCAATAAGTGTAGAAAAATAAGTAATAATAAGTAATAATAATAATAATAATACTAGTAATAGGAGCTCAGTCATCCGGGAGAGGCTCAGAGTAGAACCGCTGCTCCTCCACATTGAAAGGAGTCAGTTGAGGTGGTATGGGCATCTGATTAGGATGCCTCCTGGACGTCTCCCACTTGAGGTGTTTCAGGCACGTCCCACTGGGAGGAGACCCCGGGGCAGACCCAGGACTCGGTGGAGAGACTATGTCTCCCAGCTAGTCTGGGAACGCCTTGGTATCCCCTCTGAAGAGCTGGAGCAGGTGGCTGGGGAGAGGGAAGTCTGGGCTTCTCTGCTTGAACTGCTGCCTCCGCGACCCGGACCTCCGGAAAAGCGGTAGAAGATGGATGGATGGATGGATGGATAATACTAGTAATAATGAGTAGTACTAGTCAAGGCAGTTTTAAAAAATTAGCAAGTAGCAGATAATGTGAAGTACCACATAGTGCAGTCGATAATGCAACAGAAAAACAGTGATGAATGACGTGAGTCTGGTTGAGCTGCTGTACATAGTGCACGAGAGTCAAAAGTCACTTAGTGTTCAGCAGTCTGATGGCAGAAGGGAAAAAGCTGTTCATGTGCCGGGAGGTTTTAGTCCGAATGGACCGAAGTCTTCTACCTGAGGGGAGGGGGGCAAACAGTACGTGACCAGGATGTGAAGGATCGGCTATGATCCGGCCAGCACGCCTCCGGGTCCTGGGGATGTACAGGTCCTGGAGAGATGGGAGCTCGCAGCCTATCACCTTCTCAGCAGTGCGCACGACGCGCTGCTGAGAGCTGGAGCTGTCTGTGTTTCTACATGCTCAAGCCCTCAGCAGGATTGTCTCTTCCCGTCCTGCCGATCTTCTCTACAGCACGTAAGCTGATAACCACTCACCTGTCTACCAGCCTCTCCCCTGTGCACAGGTGGATTCCTTGGCCGTGGATTCTCCCGTCATCGACATCTCCTTTCCTCTCCTCCCACGCCTCGTCGTGTGCGCAGCAGGAGACTGTCTTCCAGGCCAAAGGTCCTTAGCCAACGCCAGCCACCGTCCCATCTGCAAGTGAGCCATATTCAGCATCTCCCTCCTTTTGGTGTTGTCCAGCTCATATTCCTGTCTCCTCTCTCCCCATAGGGTTGCCTGGCTGCACAGCGTGCTGTTCTGTTCCCGACTCTCTTCGTCCACCCACAACCCATAAGACATATCGCATACACGCACCCAGACACCCTTGCTGTTGAATAAAGCTATTGAATCTTACCTGAGCCTGCGTGCGTGTTTCCTGGGCCGATAATTATGTCAGTACGGCTCCAGCCAAGCGGCCCAGCGGACAGTGAGCTCGCACGCCAATTTTCCACCCTCGAGGCTCGGGTGGATTTAATAGCTCATCAACAGCAGGTGATACTTAATCAATTGACCATGATTACTCACCAGTTGGACCGTCTTGACCCCCAGCAGGCGTTCCCCCCGGCTCATCACGGCGGATCAGCTTCGGCTGTTCCCGCAGCTGGCCAGCCTAGCTCGGGAGCGCCGACCTAGCTCATTCCGTTTCCAACCCCCGCTTGCTTCAATGGGAAACTCGGTGAGGCACGGGGGTTCATCTTACAATGTGAGTCGGTGTTCCTGCGCGTTCCCGGGGATTTTCCTTCAGACCACAGCCGAATTGGTTACTTGGCTAATCTCTTGGAGGGGCAAGCGTTAGCTTGGGCTTACGCCGTTATGTCGAAGCCCAGCTACGCGAACCTCTCCTATGACCAGTTCGTGCGAGACTTCCTCGAGGTGTTTGACCACTCGCGTCATGACAGCGTCCTCGTTGACTGGCTCCTTAGCCTCCAACAGGGCAGCCGGTCGGAGGCGGATTACGCTGTTGACTTCCGGGTGGCAGCGGAGGGGGTTGGCTGGGGGGAGGCGTCCCTTTGCAGCATCTTCCTTCGCAGCCTCAGTTCTGGTCTGCGGGATGAGTTGGCCAGCCGGGATCTTCCAGAGCGACTGTCCGAGCTAATCTCTCTGACCATTAGCTTGGATAACAGGCTGCAGGAGCGGATTCTCCGCCCGCGCTCCTCAGTCTTGCCCCCTGGCGTTACCCGCTCCAGAGTCCGCCGATGAGCCAGAGGCAATGGTGGTCGGGCGAACCAGGCTCTCTCTAGCGGAGAAACAGCGCCACTGGGAGCTGGGCCTCTGCATGTATTGCGGAGGCGACCAGCATACCGTGGAGCAATGCCCGGCTAAGCCAAACGAGGGGGTCCACGAGTCACTGTAGGGGGCCTCGCAGACACTAATCGGCCCAATCCCCTCAACAATTGTTCATTACCCATCAGATTTTGCCACAACTCCACAGGGCACCTCACTCATGCACTGGTGGACTCGGGGGCAGAGCAGAGTTTTATTTCTAAGAGCCTGGCAACCCGTTTGGGTATTCCCTGTCAACCGTTGTCAGCGCCCCTCAACCTTGTCACCCTTTCTCGCTCGCCCCTGGGAGTAGTGACACACCGCACCAGCCCGGTGCCAATAATAGTTTCTGGCAACCACCGAGAGGACCTTTGCCTGTATGTCCTGCCTTCCTCTGCGGCCCCCGTCATCCTGGGTTACCCTTGGCTGCGCCTACACAACCCTGTGCTCGACTGGCAAACCGGGACCGTCCTCTCATGGAGTTCTTTTTGCATGGGCACCTGTCTCCAGTCTGCGGCTTGCGCCCCATCCTCTCCTCCTCCTGCTCCAGTCTCCCCCCCTCCGGACCTCACCCTAGTGCCTCCGGAGTTCCATGACTTGGGGCTCGTATTCAGCAAGTCCAAGGCGATGTCCCTTCCTCCTCACCGCCCGTATGACTGTGCTATAAACCTCCGCCCGGGGGTGCCATTACCATCTGGCCGTCTATACAGCCTTTCTGCTCCTGAACGTGAGGCGATGGACAGGGAGTCGCTCAGCACTGGGATCATTCGCCCCTCTTCGTCCCCGCTTGGTGCCGGCTTCTTCTTTGCTTCTAAGAAGGATGGGTCCCTGCGTCCGTGCATCGACTTCAGAGGTCTCAATGACATCACGGTGAAGGATAGGTACACCCTGCCACTCATGGACACTGCCTTCCACTCCCTCCAGGGGGCCACCTGATTCACCAAGTTAGACCTCCGCAGCGCCTACCATCTCGTCCGGATCCGGGAGGGCGATGAGTGGAAGACGGCTTTTCGAACACCCAGCGGCCACTTTGAATACCTGGTAATGCCGTTTGGGCTCACCATCGCTCCCGCCGTCTTCCAGCGGCTAATCAACGATGTCCTGCAAGATTTCCTGGGGGTCTTCGTCTTCGTGTACTTGGACGATATTCTCATCTTCTCCAGGTCTCGGGAGGAGCACCAGGCCCACATGAGGCGGGTTCTGCAGCGGCTGTTGGAGAACAGACTTTACACCAAGGCAGAGAAATGTGAGTTCTATGCCAAGACCACCTCGTTCCTAGGGTTCGTTATCTCCCATAACCAGATCCTCCCCGACCCCGCTAAAGTTAAAGCGGTGGTCGAGTGGCCCACGCCTACTTCCAGGAAACAGGTGCAGCAGTTTATCGGCTTTGCCAATTTCTGCCGCTGCTTTGTTCCCAACTTTGGTGCCATCGTTTCTCCCCTGACCCGCCTCACCTCTTCCAAGGTGCCCTTCCAGTGGACCGAGGAGGCAGCAACTGCATTCAAGACCCTGAAGACAGAGTTCTCTTCCTCCCGGGTCCTGACCCAGTTTGACCCCACGCTGCAGTGTCTGGTGGAGGTGGACACATCTGACACATAGGTGGGGGCGGTGCTTTCCCAGTGGTCACCGGTGGATGGAGTCAAGCGGCCCTGTGCCTTCTTCTCCCGGCGCCTGTCAGCGGCGGAGCGTAACTATGACGTCGGCGACAGGGAGCTTCTGGCTGTCAAGCTCGTGCTGCAGGAGTGGCTCCACTGGCTGGAGGGGGCAGCTCAACCTTTTGTGGTTTGGACGGACCACAAGAACCTCAAGTATTTGAGCTCAGCCCGGCGTCTGAATGCCCGCCAGGCGTGCTGGTCTCTGTTTTTTGCTCGGTTCCAATTCACCATCACCTACCGTCCAGGCTCAAAGAATGGGTTGCCCGACGCCCTGTCGAGGCAGTTCGCCCCTGAGGCTCCGGAGGAGCTGGACCACACCATCTTGCTCAGCTCGTGTGTTGTGGGGGCGGTCTCCTGGTCCATCAGGGACAAGATCCGGAAGGCGCTGGAGGCTGAACTGGACCCTGGCGGCGGTCCAGAGGGGAGGCTCTTCGTTCCATCAGCCGTTCGGGGGGAGGTCATTCACTGGGCCCACACGTCCAAGCTCGCCTGTCACCCTGGCGTCTCCCGACTGGTGGACCTCCTTCAACGTTCTTTCTGGTGGCCCAGTCTCCAAAAGGATGTCGCCAATTACGTCCGGGCTTGCCCCCAATGTGCCACTGGCAAGTCCCCGAATTCCCCCCCCCCACACGGGACTACTCCAGCCCCTGCTGGTCCCGGGCAGGCCCTGGTCGAACATCGCCCTCGACTTCGTCACTGGCCTCCCTGTCTCTAACACCTACAACACGGTTCTGACGATTGTGGATCGGTTCTCCAAGGCCGCCCACTTTGTGCCACTCCGGGATCTCCCTTCGGCACGAGAGACTGCCGACCTCCTCGTCCAACATGTGGTCAGGCTGCACGGGATCCCTGTGGACGTCGTGTCTGATCGGGGGCCGCAGTTCATGTCACAAGTTTGGAGGTGCTTTTGCAATGCCCTGGGGGCCACGGTGAGCCTTTCCTCCGGTCATCATCCCCAATCTAACGGGCAGTGTGAGCGCGCCAATCAGGAGCTGGAGGCTGCCCTGCGCTGTGTCACCTCCGGCAACCCATCCTCCTGGAGCTCTTACTTGGCCTGGGTGGAGTATGCCCACAACACAACACGGTCTTCGGCTACTGGGATGTCCCCCTTCAAGGCGTCATTGGGCTACGACCCCCCCCCCCCCCCGTTTCCTGAGCAGGAGAGTAAGTTGGCCGTTCCATCCATCCAGGCGCATCTGAGAAGCTGCCGGAGCTCGTGGACCAGGGCGCGCGAGGCGCTTTTACGCACGGCGGCGCGCAACAGCACCACAGCTAATCGCCACAGGAGGCCGGCTCCCAGTTACCAGGTGGGCCAACAGGTCTGGTTGTCATCTCAGGACATTAATCTTAAGGCCGAGAAGAGGAAGCTGGCTCCACGTTTCATCGGTCCTTTCACCATCTCCAAAATCATCAACCCAGTGGCTGTGTGTTTGCCCCCCCCCCCCTCCGTGTGTGTCCCACTTTTCACGTGTCTAAGGTTAAGCCCGTGATCTCCGACCGACCCTGTCCCCCTCCTAGGGTGTAGCCTGCTCCCAGGATGATCGACTGCCACCCGGCGTGGGGAGTTGCTTCCATCCTGGACTCCCGGCGTCGAGGTCGTGGGCTGCAGTACTTGGTGGATTGGGAGGGATATGGCCCAGAGTGGAGGTCCTGGGTGCGCTCTTCGTTTGTGCTGGACAAAGATCTCATCATGGAGTTCCACCGGGCACACCCAGGTAAACCAGTGCCAGGAGGCGCTGCTAGGGGGGGAGCACTGTCACAGCTCGTCGCTCTCAGTCATCCACCTCAGCTGCGCGCACACCTGCGCCTTGTCAGGAACGGGCTATTTAGCCCACTCAGCCCAGAGCATCGGTCTGGAACCGTCTGTGTTTCTACATGCTCAAGCCCTCAGCAGGATCATCTCTTCCCGTCCTGCTGATCTTCTCTACAGCACGTAAGCTGATAACCACTCACCTGTCTACCAGCCTCTCCCCTGTGCACAGGTGGATTCCTTGGCCGTGGATTCTCCCGTCACCGACATCTCCTTTCCTCTCCTCCCACGCCTCGTCGTGTGCGCAGCAGGATGCTGTCTTCCAGGCCAAAGGTCCTTAGCCAACGCCAGTCACCGTCCCATCTGCAAGTGAGCCATATTCAGCATCTCCCTTCTTTTGGTGTTGTCCAGCTCATATTCCTGTCTCCTCTCTCCCCATAGGGTTGCCTGGCTGCACGGCGTGCTGCTCTGTTCCCGACTCTCTTTGTCCACCCACAACCCATAAGACATATCGCATACAGGCACCCAGACACCCTTGCTGTTGAATAAAGCTATTGAATCTTACCTGAGCCTGCGTGCGTGTCTCCTGGGCCGATAATTATGTCAGTTTTTCTTTGAAATTTGCAGCTTTTTCGTGACTTTTTAAATTATTCTTGAAAATTGTTACTTAATTTACATTTATATGTCTGTGCCTTAAGCTAACTTTATGAATACCCCAACCACCAGAAGGTGATTTGTTGGTTTTTAACAAGGGGTGGGGGTCTTCACAAATTTAGCATGAGGTACAAAAGCATAAATGTAAATTAGATGCAAATTTGTAAGAAAAAAGGTGCACAAATATGATAAAATTAGCACAGGGTAAAAATTTAAAAAGCTACAAATTACAATTTAATTACATAGAATAAAACTTTAACCAGAGTTTATCAATCAGTCAGACTTTATTTATAGGCACTTTTCATACTGTGCAGCAGCTCAAAGTGCTGCACAAAATAATAAACAACATACAGTAAAGCCAAAACATCGTCTCACCCACACACACATTCACTACACACCGACCTGCCATATAAAACCATGTTAAAAAAACATATGAAACATTACAGCTGAGCTGAGGAACAAGACATGAAACCAAATAACATGTTAAAAGTTAAAACAGGACAAATACAAATAAAAACAGGATAAAGAAATAGTTAAAACAAGATAAAAAGGTGTAAGAAAAAGTAAAAAGGGGGAAAGCAAAAATAAATTTAGATGAGCATTGCAAAGTTCCAAGAAAACGAAAAAAGTTACAAATCTATGAGCAAAAAGTTGAAAAAGGTTGCAAATGTACGAGGAAAGAAATGAAAATTTACAGTAAAAAAGTTAAGTTTTTGAGAAAAATGCTGAAAATTTGAAGGAAAAGGTTGTACATTTGCACGAAAAAAGTTGAAAATAAAAAAAATGCACATTTCTAAGAAAAAAAAATGTAAAAAATTTAAGGAAAAAAATCAAAAATTTACACCAAAAAAAGTTTCAAATTTATAGGAACAATGTACATATTTAAAGTTAAAAAAGTTGAAAATTGATGAGAAAAACATTGCAGTTGTTTAAGAGGTTTTTATTTATTTAATTTAAAAAAACTGCAGGAAAAGTTTTACAAATTTATGAGGAAAAAATGGAAAATTTACAGCCTCTCGCCCAAAGACGCTGGGATAGGCTCCAGCCCCCCCGCGACCCGAAAAGGATTAAGCGGTAGAAGATGGATGGATGGATGGATGGATGGATGGATGGATGGATAGAAATTAAAATAAAGTTTCAGTTTTACTGGAAAAAGTTGTAAAATTGCAGGGAAAAAAATTAAATTTTACAAGAAAAAAGATATTTTAAATACAGTACATAAAAGGTTGTAAATTTACAAAAAAGAAGTTACAAATTTACAGAAAAAAATGTAACAAAAAATACAGGAAATAAAGTTGCAAATGTATAAGAAAAAGTTGCAAATTTACAGGGAAAATGTAAAAATTTAATGGAAAAAAGTAGGAAATTTACGAGGGAAAAGCTGATAATTCAGTGCGAATGTATAAAAATATGTAATAACTGTCATTGTGGTTTTGACTTGACTGAATGGCCCCGAGTGACGACACTCCCGCGGACACGGAGGTCGGCCATGAACAAGCCCCGCCCACACTGCTGACAAGGCGCAACCTCCAGTCTGTGTCCGGAACCTTTCTGTTTCATCTGGTTTCTGACCGGACCGCGCTTTAGCGGAAGAAGCCAGCTGCTAGCTTGTATCAGGCAGGTCGTGGCTGTTTTGTGTTGCGGACCAGCAGAAATGAAGCCTGCTGCTCGCAGCACTCGCAGTAAAGCGGTCCGTCCGTGGGTCCGCCTGGAGGCTGAGCCCTCATCCGGGGGGAGGTGGCGGCTGGCCGAGAGAAGGACCCTGCTGAGGGCCCTAAAGTCGCTTCGCAGGAGAAACGCAGCTGATGTTGACTACGCCGTCCTGAGGAAAACGCTCCGCTCTCGCTCCGTTTCTGAGGTGAGCTCAGGGCCTTTTTTGGAGACTTACTGTTGTTTCCATGACATTTTCAACCTTTTTCTCATAAGTTTGCAACAAGTTTTCTTGTAAGTTTTCGACCTTTTTAGATAGAAGATGGATGGATAGATAGATGTACTTTATTGATCCCAAACTGGGAAATTACAGTGTAACAGCAGCATGACAGTTGACAACCAAACAACAGAAACACGCGCATGACAAAGGGATTACCCATGGAAAGTAAAAACTAACACGACTATAAAAAGCCATTACATCATAGATGGGTAGATGATGACCCATATAGACACACGGATGATACCCGCTGCACAACGCGGGACTATCAGGAGCAGAGTGAGATGTGAGGAACCAGTTAGGCTGTAACATCATAGTGAGTTATTGTACAGTGAAATTGCATGTGGCCGGAAAGATTTCCTGTACCTGGCCGTTCGACAACGAAGCTGTAGTAGTCTACTGGAGAAAGTGCTTCGCTGCCTACCTAGTGTGTGGTGGAGGGGGTGATCAGGATTGTCCATGATGGATCGCAGTTTATTTAGTGTTCTCCTCTCCACCACTGTCTCAAAGGTCTCCGGTCTGAGACCAATTACAGAGCCAGCCTTCTTGATAATCTTGTCAAGTCTGTTGGTATCTCTGGCCCTGATACTGCTACCCCAACAGACCGCAGCAAAGAAGATGGCGCTGGCGACAACAGTCTGGTAGAAAAGCTCCACAGGGATGGCAATTTTCCGCCAATCCGTGGATTTCCGCCGATTTATGATTTTAGCAAAAATTAATATGATTACAAAAGCGCTCGGCACTTCCCTGAGTGACAGTCTCCCGTGATAACCCGGATGTTATGTACTCATGCTACTGCTGTAAACAGCCCTGCGATTGGATAGTTGGAAATGATTGGACCAATCAAATGGTTCGTTGTTAATTTGTCAAAAAGTCATAGCTGCTGGAGCAGGTGGCTGGGGAGAGGGAAGTCTGGGCTTCTCTGCTTGAACTGCTGCCTCCGCGACCCGGACCTCCGGAAAAGCGGTAGAAGATGGAAGATGGATGGTAAGGTACCTTATTGTTACCGATTTTAGCGAAAATCAACACATTAGCGCTCGGCATTTTCCCGGGTGAATTTCCCACGATAAACCCGGATGTTATGTGTAAACAGCCCTGCGATTGGATAGTTGCAAATTTGGACCAATGAAATGGCTCGTTGTATGCTTTGTCATCGGTGTGTTGGCGTTGGAATTTTGAGCTTTCGGTAATATTTTCAGCGGAATTATGAAATTTTTATCGAAGTATCAGGAGTGGCAGAAATAGAAGTGTCAAAAAGTTCCGATGGAATTGGCTTGAGAGAAAAGTGACGGTAAAAGTGAAAATTGGCTCAAAGTTTGACGAGGTAACAGAAACACTCGGACAATTTTTGAAGAAACCAGACGTGGCAGGAAAAGCTTTTTGTGTGTATTGTAAAGAGCTGATTAACTATGGATCGCGCGGATGTGTGGCGCTGTCAGACCACGCATCAAAAGTGAAAAAACATGCTCACTACCTTGCCATTCGGCGGAGCAACTATTCTTTGGGATCAGCGTTGTTGAAACAATCTTCCACAGTAGATAAAGCAGTCAAAGATGTTACACACTGGGGGACTTTGGCATAGATAAAATTAACTGATTTTGATTTGATCAAGTGTTAAAGCATATGATGGATAATGCTTGTTGGAATATTTTAGGAATGCTATCTTCTTGGAACATAAGTCAATATTATACAGTAATAAGTGGCATTCAGCTGTTTGTTTTATGTCATTTAAGCACAGTTCTGGTACTTAAAAATCATTAAAACCCAGGAGCTTCGGGGGGCTTTGCCCCCCTTGCCCCCCCACCAGGGCTCTGCCCCGGACCCCACTGCAGGACTATGTCCCCCAGACCCCCTGCTAAATTTTCAGATAATTTCCCCAACCCCAAATCACATCCCTGGTTCATGTTGGAGTTCTGAGCTTTCGGTATTGTTTTCAGCGGAATTATGAGATTTTTATCGAAGGATCAGGAGTCATCAGTGCTAGAAATAGACAAAAGTGTCAAAAATAAGTTTCGATGGAATTGGCTTGAGAGAAAAGGGACGGTAAAGGTGAAAACTGGCTCAGAGTTCGACGAGGTAACAGAAACACTGACAATTTCTGAAGAAACCAGAAAAGGAGATGAAGTTCCAAGTTCAGAGACTGACACAGCTTGCTGCCAAAAGGAAGAAAGTTTCACATTAGAAGTGACTTGGTGACCAGTGTAAATATTGTAATAAACTCTTATAGAGCTGTTGAATATGTTGGAAAGACAGTGAGACAACATTGAAGAAAAAGTAAGTTAACTTTTCATTAAATTTAAAGATTTATCTAAGTCTAGTATTTCATTTTTTTTTTTTTATCATTTTTTTCAGTCTAAATTACTTCTGTTTTACTGAAAACCTCCCAGCTTCAGGGGGGCTGCCCTTCCCCCCCCCCCCCCGGCCCCCCATAAGTCAATCGACCAAATTAGATTTCAGCTGAAATCAGAATTTCCTGTTGCCATCCCTGGCTCCAGCATCCTGCTGCACATGTTGAAGGATCTCAGTTTTCTCAGGAAGTAGAGTCTGCTCATCCCCTTCTTGTGCGCAGCATCAGTGTTGCATCGTCAGTCCAACCTGTTGCTGATCCTGACGCCCAGATATTTGTAGTCCTCAACCACCCCCACATCCTCCCCCCTAATCTGCAATGACTGAGAAGGAGCCTTCCTCTTCCTGAAGTCAATCACCATCTCTCTGGTCTTGCTGACATCCAGCCCCAGGTGATTCTGTTCAGTCCACTCCACAAAACTGTCTACCAGTGCCCTGTACTCCCCCTCCCCTTCTCCTCTTATACACCCCACAACAGCTGAGTCATCAGAGAATTTCTGCAGGGGGCATGACTCTGTGTTGTACTGAAAGTCAGTGGTGTATAAGGTGAAGAGAAAAGGAGAGAGCACAGTCCCCTGTGGAGCTCCCGTATCACTAGCCACCACTCCAGACAAGACATTGCCCAACCGGACAAACTGTGGTCTGCCTGTCAGGTAGTCGGTAATCCAGGAGATCACAGAGCTGTCAACCCCCATCACCCACAGCTTCTCACCCAGCAGCAGATGGTGTTAAAGGCACTGGAGAAATCAAAGAATGTGATTCTCACAGTATCTCCTCCACCATCCAGGTGCAGATGGGCTCGTTGCAGCAGGCAGATGACAGCATCTTCAACTCCTAAATGGGGCTGACATGCAAACTGCAGAGGGTCCAGCCACGTCTCCACCTGCAGCCTCTGGTGGGCTAAGACCAGTCTCTCCAGGACCTTCATCACGTGAAATGTGAAGGCAACTGGTCAATAGTCATTCAGGTCTGATGGAGATGACTTCTTGGGGACAGGAACCAGGCAGGATGTCTTCCACAGCACCGGTACTCTCTCCAGACTCAGGCTCAGGTTGTACTGGTGTTTCAATACAGGAGCTAGCTGGTTGGCACAGGTCCTCAGGATCCTGGAGGAGATGCCATCAAGACCCTCAGTCTTCCGCTGGTGAAGTCTCTCCAGCTGTTTCTTAACGTGGTCTGTAGTCATAGTGATGTGATGGAGGGTCCTGGTGTCCCCTGAGGGGGGTGAGGGGTGAGATGGAGAGAGGTGCTACATAGGAGGGTGGGTGGGGAGGGGTGCGTGGGGGTCTGGTTGTGTTGCTCGGGTGACAGACTGTAAGTTAAACATATTAAAAAACAGATTCAGTTCCTCAGCTCTCTCCTGGCTCCCAGGTGGCTGCCTGACTCTCCCCTTGTACCCAGTGATTTGTTTCATTCCCTCCCACACATCATTAGTGTTGTTTTGCCTGAGTTTCTCTTCCAGCTTCCTCCTATCATTGTCCTTGCACCTCCTCAGCATCTCTCTCAGCTCATGCTGCTCTCCCCTCAGCTTCTCCTTGTCTCCAGCCCTAAAAGCTCTCTTCTTTTTGTTCAGAAGTGCTTTCAGGTCACTGGTGACCCATGGGCTGTTGTTGGAGAAGCAGTGTACAGAAGTTTAGAAGAAGAAGCCAATTTGTTGTCATTCAGTCCATACAGCCAATCACGTACAGTAGAACAAAACCACATTTCTCTGATCTACAGTGTTAATCACATGTAGAACCAGAGGGGTCGCTGCCATGCAAGGCGCTGCCACAAGCAACTTTTCCTTTCCCATTCTGTTACGCTGAGCATCAAGCTAGAAGGTGGGAAGTCCCATTTTTTTTCTGGTCTTTGGTATGACCCAGCTGGGACTTGAAGCCCCAACCTCCCGGTTGTGGGGCGGATGATCTGTCAACTAGGGCACCATTCCGATAAATTATTATAAATTTGTAGGGTTTTTTTTTTGTTTGTTTTAAATCTTCAGGGTTTTTTTTTTCCTTTTAAATTCACAATTTTTTCTTAGAAATTTCAACTTTTTTTTCTCATAAATTTGCAGCTATTTGTCATAAATTTGCAACTTTTTTCCTTTAAATTTTCATCAGTTTTTTCATAAATTTGTGCAGGGTTTCCTCTGGTAACATTTCTCCGTGGCGGCCCGCCTCACCAGAAATTGTATCGCCACGCCAAGCCGATATGATTGTATTAATAAAAATATATGAAGCAATGACTTTCCGCAAGCACGCACATGAACAAGGCGCGTGGCTGTCATCCGCGTGGAGTTTAGAAGCGCCCCGCTCACACGAGTTTTCCAGTCAGTCAGTAAACAGTGTCTCGCTAAGCGTGACTGTCCGACAGAAACATGAGTTTATTAAAGTTCTTTAAATGTGGAAAAAAATCATAAGAGGTATGTAAGCACTGGCGTTTGTCATGGTTTTAACCCGCTGGAAACGGGAGCCATAATGGAAGAGTCGCTTAGCTAAGAGATGTGGTTAGAATTTAAATGCAGCCGCTTCATATGAAGGCAAAGGCAGGAGACTGATGATGCTGAGGATATATTTCACCAGCCACTACAATATTAAGTTATGAGACTGGAAATTTCTCTCTTTTCTCGCGCAAGCAGACGTGCTGTTTTTATTCTCCAGTGGCAGTGACAAAGCAACAGCTAAAAACGCTAGCTCTAAACTGAGGTCCTTTAACGGCTGCCTAGAGAGGTGCCTGATGAGAAAGCCTGAGTGCACAACTATAGTGGCCGTTGCTAAACGACCGGGAGCCATTTATGTCTGCACTAAGTGGCCAGGAGCCACTTAAGCCTGTTTTCCACTAGCCCAGCACACTTCAGTACGGCTCGGAATGCTTCTCTCTCCATTAGCACGGTGTTGTGCTTGTGCTGTGATGGTTTGTGTTAGGAGGTTTTAGAAGCGGGGCGGCGGCAGATTCTCAGCGAGGCGGGGCCACACTCCCGTGACGTTACGCACCCGACTGAGTCCTTATTTACACAAGACAAAAAAGGATCCAAGGATTATTGCCTTGCTTGCTCTGTGGTTTTATCTCACAATTAATTTTATCTCATAATTAAGCTGCAACAACACAAGTCACTTTTGTTTTGAATTAACTGCCAAATGACCTAGAAATAATGAGCTGAAACTTGTTTTTATTCGTATTAAATAATGAGACGGTGGCACACTGGCCAACACCAAATTGTATTATTTTTTACATCCTAGGGCATTTTGGATGTACTGAATAAAAAAAAAAAATCATGTTTTTCACCTTCAGGTCAACGTTTGGAACAACAGTATTATTATTTTCCGTTTAGATGATGCTACACTCCTTCTAAAATATTGTAAATCTCTGAATTTGGAATGCCGATAGAACATTCAATTTACATATACTTGTACCTACTTTGACTTGGTGCTAATTTTTTATGATATTTCAATAAAAAGAACAGAAAGCTTACAAAAAGATTTCTTTTTTGGTCTAGTTAAAAATTACATTACCTTTACAATGGTTGACCCCTGACAGGATGATCAGCATCATTTTCATCAGACTAGGCAATGGAATTTCTATGTAATTATACTGTTTTATAATTCAGTGTTATAACAGACAAACCACACTTTCCAAAACAATTCCATTTTATTATATACAAAATATTAAAATAAAAAAAAAACTTTGCAACACAACATGAAGGTTAATCGACATTTTATACACGCCGACCACTGAGTGCCTCTACACCAGCTTCCCAAACTGGGTCACGAAGACTCGGATGAATGAAGCCGTCTCGTGGGATGATTCTACAAGGAAAATGCACACAATAAAATACAGCACGAAAGTGCAAGATATACAGAAAAGACAATAGTTTTTAACAAGAATACATAAGCTTATTTCAGCGTATTGTTCACATGAATAATTAAAATAAAAGCTTTAGTCCACAGTGTGCTGCGATAAAGCAGCGATCCATCCACAAATGAACAGCTTTTTTATTGCATAAATAAACTGAGCGTCTTACCGAATATATTTGCGAAAAAACACACAATAAAAAAAAATTAAAACTCACCGTTAAAGGACTCCGATGTCGAGACCTCCCGGTATATTTTTTCATTCCGGGCGGCTCCGTCTAACTCGCGCTGGATACGTTCGTCTGACAATGCAGTGAGCAGACACTGCAGCTCCTTATTGGTCCATGGAACACCCTTATTACGCGGAGCCATTTTTGATAGAGAATAAATGAAAATAGCACAGCAATACACTGAAAATAAACCGCCAACAGTGGTTGCGTGCTGAGTAAAGGCGGTCGTCTAGATTCTTTTTTTTTTTCCAAAAACTTTATTGAGAAGGTCGTGAAGATTCGGTAGAAGAGGAGGAGGAGAGGGGCGGTTACAACCTGACCAATCAGCGGCGGTTACGACCTGACCAATCAGTGGCGACCAGTCTGTTAACGTCACAACACGGCACAGCTCAGCACTGCTGTACCCTGCCCTTCAGCGGGGCTGAGAATCGCGGCTGTTAAACCGTGTTGGGGCTTGTGGAAAAGCGTACAAAGCGTGCTGAGCCGTCCCGTGTCGCGCTAAAGCGTGCTAGTGGAAAAGGCCCTTTTGTGGATGAAAAACCCAGTGCAGGAGTGGTTTCATGTGTTGAATTGAGCAAAACTCCAAAACTGTAAATTGTTATAAGGAAAAAGTAAAAAAAAAAAATAACCACAGTCTGTTTCAAATTTATCTAAAAAAAAAAAAAAAAACAGTAATTTTATTTTAAAAAACAGACAAAAATTAGTCATAAAATAATCCACAAATTTACAATAAAGTTTCAACTGTACAAGAAAAGTCAATTTTACAAGAGGAAATTACAAATTTGAGGAACATGGTTTCAACTTTAGATTTACAGAGAAAAGTAGAAAACTACAAGAAAATTGTTATAAATTTTTGAGAAAAACCTCAAACCTTCAAGACTGAAGTCATTACTCGAGTTTTTAAGTGGCTGCTCTTTGTTCCCTTAACTCAACTAGAAATTTTTGATTGTCTGCTTTTAATTATTAATTCCAAAGCACTGCTTTTACATGAGTAGAATTTCTGGTTACTATACCCACCTGATCATCTAAGATAAGATAAGCCTTTATTAGTCCCACAACGGGGAAATTCCAGGATTGCAACAGCACAGGGATAGCAACACTCAGAGCAACAATCAGAAGGCAAGAAAAAAACAAGAGCAGTGAGTATACATATGTACATATACTGTATATAAACACACACAGTGCAGAGCATTGTAGCTAGATGGAATGAAACAGCACAACTGTCTACTTAGTTATCCTACATGGTATGATTATGTGCCCATACATATTGTCACCCTCCATAGCGACCGGTATTTTCCTAGTTGTATACTGGAGGGGACCATTGTGTAAGTCTATTGCGTCTTTTCCATTCAATACTATTAGGTTGTCACAAATTTTTTTATATAATTTAAGTATGCATGAGTACATTACTATTATGAATGTTTCTTTCCCTTCTCTACTCTCTCAATGGAAAAAAGAAACATAAGAATAAAAATACAAAAAATACACATATTTTTGTCATTTATGTAAATCATGACAAACAAATCCTGCAGGACAAAACATGACACTTGATATTTTCTAACCTGTTTGTATCCCACCATAGACAGAGAGAGAAGCTAAATTAGACAGAACTCAGAGAGGGAAAGATGAGACAGAAGAGAGGAGCCAAGGAGAGGAAAGTGTTCAGGCAGAGGAAGGAGAGAAGGAGAACACCACTAAAAAGTCTAAACACAGGATGTCTGGGTGGGACCCCAACTGGCCCAATATTCAAGCCTCGGTTGTACAATACTTCCACATGCAAGTTACACAAGTTCCACTAAGTTCCACATGCAACGTTAATGTGTAAAATTTTGAAAAGAAATAAATGGTATAAAATTAACATATTGTGGTATGCCCCCCCAGGGAAAAATATGTTGCCACTGCACCAAAGTCTTTAAGCCAGAGGAAACACTGATGTGAATTTTCCTCATTAAATTTGCTGTTTCTTGTAAATTCCTGTAAACTTTTTTCCTGGAAATTTTCAACATTTTCATCATAATTCAATTTTTTCCTCATAAATTTGTTGGGTTTTTTTGTACAGTTTTTGTGCATATGTTATCAAGCTTTCATCATAATTTAGCAAATTTTTTCCAATAAATTAGCATTTTTTTTGTAAATGTACATTTTTTTCCATTTGCAACTTTTTTCCAAAACATTTGTGACGTTTCCTATAAATTTTCATTTTTTTCCCACATAAATTTGCAACCTTTTTTCAAAAATTATCTTTTTTCCCCCCTTTTCAACATTTTCTGCTGACTTGGCAACTCTCGTGTTTGCTGGTTGTATTTTTCTTCTGTGTCGCAGTCATTCGTGAGCCAGCAGCTCCTCGACTGTAACACCCTGGTGAAGACGTTTGTTCTCTGCTGTAGATCCACTGTCTGCTGGAACGTCTGAAGAACACGGTGAGCTCGTGTGCCCAGATGAATCTGAAGCATCAGAACGTGGAGGAGAAGAAGTGCAGGAAGCCCATCGAGGCGTGGACGCATGCGGCTTCTGCTGTGGGAGGAACCCTGACGGAGGCCATTAGCTCTGCCTTCTCACAGGTGATGGAGACCAGGCGGTTCCCGTGTCGGGGTGGGGGCGGCGGCCTAAATGACCAAACGGAGGCTTGTCCCCCAGAAACCGTTTTTACATCATAAAATTTAGCTGGAGCACCAAGTTTAGCGTCTGCAGCTTTTTCCTCTAAATTTGCTTCTTGTTTCTTCTGCATCTGCAGTTTTTTCCTCATAAATTTGCAACTTTTTTCCTTTTTTCTTGTAGACTTGCAACTTTTTTCTCAAACATTTAAAATGTTTTTTTCTCGTAAGTTTGCAACTTTTTTCCTGTAAATCTTTTTTTCTTCTAAATCTGCAAGTTGTTCTCATAAATTTGCAGCTTCTTTCCCATTAGTTTCACAACTTTTTTGTGTAACTTTCCAACTTTTTTCACATAAATTTAAAAACTTTTTTCAGAAATTTGCAGTTTTTTGCTTGTAAATTTGAAACTTTTTTTCTTTTAAATTTGAATTTTTTTCTGTAAATTTTAAACTTTTTTCTTGAAGAATTTTCTATTTTTTCCTCATAAATTCACTACTTTTTCATCCTAAATCTGCAACTTTTTTCCTGCAAACTTGAGACGTTCTTCTTGTAAATGTGCAACAGTCACGTGGACGCTGGCTTCATTTTTATTCTGTGTAACTGATTAAATGTTCTTTGTTCGTGTGGATAATCCACGCCTGGGTTAGATGGAAGAACACGCCGTCATCCCTCTGAGTTCTAGAAGTGAACGCCTGCACCTTGAGCCCCGGTGAGAACCTTCCAGGTCAGCCACCACGTGACGCTTCCGTCTCTCCTCTCTCTGTAGATGCTGATGGTGTCATCTACAGAACCCTGCACTCTGAGGAACGCCGACCCTCCCCAGGTCCACGGACCACCCACGCGTCAGCGGCCTGTTGGTCGGACCGGCCCGCTGAGACCTCTGGGTGGCTTGTCAGCCCCAGGTACACGGCTGGACTTTCATTGCTGTTAGACTGGGGAGAGCTGGAGAAGTGAGCAGGAGGAGGAACTTGGCCCAACAAATATTGTGTTAAGAGGTTGTTTCACGAGAACCAGAGTGATTCCACCACGGTCAGGGAGAAGAGTAAGATCAGAGAAGCCATTGTTAGTTTCATGATGGGGAAGCCGCAGGGTTGCAGCTGCAGGGTTGCAGCAGCACTCGGAGCAATAGTAAAGAAGATCAGGACTGGTTAGCCAAAGCAGTAAATATGCAGATGGACGCCGTTATGTAGACGGTGCAGGAACATCGCAGCTAGATGGTGTCAACAGCATTACAGTTTGTTAAATTACCGGCAATATATACATTTAAATATGGACCCAGACAGTATATTTCACATTTGAATCAACAGTGATGTTACCACCCTCGATAATAATTGTAATTGTCTTAGTTGTGTATTGGAGGAGACGATCTCTGTTGTGCAGCGTTACGATGTTTGATCCAGCCTCTGTGAGCAGCACCGGTTAGCCTGCCGTAGGTAGGAAGGACCCGCGGAGCCTCTCCCTTCAGCGCCTCGGACGGCACAGCTGACCGCTGCATGAGCTCCTCAGTGCGTTCAGCGTGTCCTGCATCGGGGGGGGGGGGGGGGAGCACTATGGAGCTACTATTGTTGCAGAACTATTTGTAAGTGTATGCACTGGTCCACAAATATGTAAAAAATATTTGCGGATGTTCAGGTTCAGGTTCAGGTTCAGGTTACTTTATTTGTACCCGTAGGTAGATTTGTTTTGCAGTTGCTGGATGTGTCTCCAGATTCACAAATATGTCAGAAGATCCACAAATGTGTCAAACAATTTTGTATTTGTGTACTTAGTTAAAAACGGCTTGAAAAGACCACAGCTGTGTGTCAGCTGGCTGTCAAAGGACTCCTGACTTTTACAGCACTTCTGGTGTCTGAGGAGCAAATGTGTAGACAGACAAGCAGGCTGGGTTTTTGTTACCCTGAGTTCAGGCTGACAGGCTGCCTGCAGGGGTTGGTTGTGTTCTGCTGAGACTGCTCAGCACCTGTTGCCGTCACACTGCTGTTGAAAAGAGTGAAAGCACCCCCCCCCCCCACCACCACCACCACCACCACTGTGCCTGAGCAGTGCCCCACAGAGATGACGACTGCTCCTGCCGACAAGTGGTAAAGGATGAAATGAATATCGGACCATCAGTGATGGAGCAGAACGCTCGCATCTCCTGACCTCTGACCCTCAACACAGCCTGGAGGGAGACGAGCCTGAGGATCGTTGTGTGTGAGTTTGGAGACCATTGGAGCAATTGCCCACCACAGGGGTCTGCAACCTGTGGCTCTGTTGCCCATATTCACTGGCTCCCTGTGGTTATGAAAAACTCACAAATTTATGACTAAAGTACAAGAAAAAGCTGCAAATTAAAGAAGAAATTGACCAAAATTTATGAGGATTTGTTGCTTATTTATAAGAACAGAATTATGAATTTGCAAAAAAAAAAGTTTCACATTAGAGAAAAAAAAATGCAAATTCACAGTTTTAAATTTCAGAAACAGGAGGCAAAAGCTACGCTTTTACAAGGCAAAAAGCCCCAGATTTTTTAAAGTTGCAGATCTTTTAAAGTCACACATTTATGTGGAAAAGTGTTACAAATTTACAGTTAAAAAGCTGCAAATTGAAGAGGACGGGGCCACAAATTTGAGAGAAAAATAATGGACATTTCAAAGAAAAACGTGGCACTTCAGTGAGAAAAACTGGATTTCTGTAAAATAAGTTGACAGTTGCAAATTTATGAGGAAACCCCCCCCCCCCCCCCACACACACACACACACACACACAAATTTAGACGAAAGATGTTGCAAATTTAAGAGAAGAATTTGTCAGTTTTCAGGAAATGAGCTGCAATTTTATTTCATATTTAGGAGAAAAGAATCTGAGGAAAATGCCTCAAATTGATGAGATAAGTTGGAAATGTAAGTGAAAAGTAGCAAATTTATCTTTAAAAATTGTAAATTAATTTTAAAAAGTGCAGATTTAGAAAAAAAAATTGTAATGTTTCAGTTTTATTTGGCTCTTTGACCTCATTTTTAGGCTCAAATAAGTTCTGTGGCTCCATGCAGCTTTTTTGGAGAAAAAGCGTTTCAAGTTTCTGTCTTGATCGTCGAGGCTGCTGAGGCCTGGACTAGGAGGAGCAGGGCTTTCCATGAAACGTGGACAGAGGCTTCAGGTTGGTTCAGGGTCGAGGGTCAGGAGACGGCGGCACGCTCGGGTGTGAATGAGCTCCTCCGTCGTGGGCGCTCTGGTTTTTCCTCCCCGGTGTGGATGTGTGTCCTGAACACGCCCGCAGGTGCAGCTGCATATTTTCAGTTCAGATTCAGCCGCATTTCTACAAGAATCAGGTGTCAGCGGTGGAAGCAGCAGATCAGATGTTCCCCGTTGATGCTTAGAGATCAGACCCACCAAAATCAAAGACGTCAGGATGTGGACAACCAGTGCTGACATCGCTGGTTCCCAAACTGGGCTCCGGGTCCGCCTGAGGGCCACCACAGATCCAAACATCAAAACTGTTCATGGAGTTGGCCAATGAAAGTCTGTGTAAAACACCTGAAATCATATTAGAAACCCAGTTAAAATCACAGCTGCTCTCAATATGGATTTTGGGGCTTCCAAATATTCAGTCCAGTCTGGAACTTTCCTAATAAATATGGAACTTTTTTGTATGTGAAACTTTTTTGTCATAAATTTTCAGCTTTTCTTGTAAGTTTTTCCCTAAATTTGCAGTTTTTGTCGTGTTAATTTAAGCGTTTTTCCCTTCATATTTGCTAAATTATTTAAATTTGTGAATCAAATCAAGCTGCAACTTTTTTGTTGTAAATTTATCCAATTTTTCTTGTAAATTTGCAGTTTTTCTCTGGTAAATTTGGTAAATTCTAGGAGTGTCGAACGATTAAAATTCTTCAAAATTTTTCATTTATTCCTGATTAATCATGATTAAAAGTGGAAATTTTTCCCAACATAACAACCTTTAACCGTCATTTTTCAAGTTTTTCATGCTCTTATTAACATGGGAGTGGACAAATACACTCTTAACTTCGATGTGAGCTTCAGTAGTAGACAGTCCAATTCGTTCTCCAGGGAGTGGACACCTGTGGACAGAACTGCTAAAGTGGTGTTCATCTGGAGCCGGCCCCTAGCTTAGCCGTTAGCCTGTAGCCTAGCTGTCAGCCTCTTTCACGGCAGACACGCCCTTCTCAGCTTTGCTGCTTGTATCGTGGAGCAGCTCCCATCTTCAAAGAGAAGAGCCATCAGAGCGGCACCGTCCACCAGCCGGTCCCTCTTCTCTCTGCCTCCCAACCCAGGACCATGCGTTGACATGGTCCACATAGCATGACCGCAACACTCTAGCAAACCCGAACACCCAGAACAAAACAGAATGAGGAGTCCATGCCACAAAAACGCTGTTTTGAATGCCCGACCGGAACGTGTATCCGCGTTTCCAGAGTTGGATTGGGCATTGAAACGGTCCATACAGTGCTGTAAAAAAGTGTTGCCCCTTCCTGATTTCTCATTTTTGTATATTTGTCAATACAATTCAATTCAACTTTATTTATATAGCGCCATTTCACAACAACAGTCATCTCATAGCACTTTCAACTGTAGGGGAACCCCCACAATTGCAGAAAGACCCCAGCAATCAGGCGATCCCCTGTGAGCAAGCGCTTGGCGACAGTGGAGGGGAAAAACTCCCTTTTAACAGGAAGAAACCTCCAGCAGAACCAGGCTCAGGGAGGGGCAGTCATCTGCTGCAACTGGCTGGGGGGGTGGGGTGAGGGATAGAGAAGAAGAACAGACATATAGAGAGCAAACAGCACGACGGGGACTCAATCTATGGAAGAGAACAAACAGATATTAATGACCAGCAAAATATTTCATTAGATAAGATAAGATAAGATAAGCCTTTATTAGTCCCACAACGGGGAAATTCCAGGATTGCAACAGCACAGGGATAGCAACACTCAGAGCAACAATCAGAAGGCAAGAAAAAAAACAAGCAAGCAAGAGCAGCTAATATACATATGTACATATTACTATAAAATATATATATACACACACACACACACACACAGACACACAGTGCAGAGCACTGTAGCTGGATGGAATAAATATATGAATATATGAACACACAGTGCAGCGCATTGTAGCTAGATGGAATAAATATGTAAATATATAAACACCCACAGTACGGAGCAATGCAGCTAGGTGGAATAAATATGCAAGTATATAAACACACACAGTGCGGAGCAATGTAGCTAGATGGAATAATATGTAGATATATAAAAACACAGTGCGGAGCATTGTAGCTAGATGGAATAAATATGTAAATATATAAACACCCACAGTACGGAGCAATGCAGCTAGGTGGAATAAATATGCAAGTATATAAACACACACAGTGCGGAGCAATGTAGCTAGATGGAATAATATGTAGATATATAAAAACACAGTGCGGAGCATTGTAGCTAGATGGAATAAATATGTAAATATATAAACACACACAGTGCAGAGCATTGTTGCTAGGTGGGATGAAACGGCATAACATTCATTTAGAGTGAAGAAAGGAGTGAAGCCCAGTGCATTGTTGGAGGTCCCCCGGCTGTCTAAGCCTATTAGCAGCATAACTAAGGGAGGGTTCAGGGGCACATGATCCCACCCTAATTATAGGCTATATCAAAAAGGAAGGTTTTAACCCTATTCTTAAAAACAGACATAAAATCTGACTCCCAAATCCAGATTGGCAAATGGTTCCACAAGAAAGGAGCTTGATAACTGAAGGCTCTGCCTCCCATTGTACTTTTGGAGATTCTAGGTATTACAAATAATCCAGCATTTTGGGAGCATAGTGCTCTGTTAGGATAATAAGCGACTTTCGCATTATGAGTGCGCATGTGTGGACTATGTGAGTTCAAAGTTCACGACAACCAAACCATTCCGGTAGCCACCTTGCTTTTGTATAGAGACAGTACTGTCACACCTGAACAATTGCCGTTTAAAGTCTGCTTCAAGCTTTAAATCGTCTTTATGCCAGGTGCACATTGTGCCGTAGGGAAGTGTGGGAACGGCATGTATCATCTAGAGCGGTGGAAAAAGCAAACTTACAGCATACTGTACATGCGTGTAACTTTGGGACCAGCGTGTGCACATATCCGCCGCCATTCACGTTATATACATTCCCCACGGAGCTGAAGGATCCAGACGGACGTAATTGTTGGATTAAAGCAGTAAGTCTATATTATAACATAATTAAATAGTGTTGTGTATTGTTCAAGTTCTAGCCTAATTGACACAAGTCTAAACCCTGAAGTAGTAGGTACGGACAGGCAGGCCTGGATCTAGGATATAGTTCTTTGTATATTGGTAATGAAGCTTGATCTACACACACATGTAATTAAGATCATTGATAAGTAGGCTGGTATAAAATAAAATTGCAACTCGTTGAAAGCGTACGGTACTTAAACCATAGCAGTATCGACCTATAGGTCTTAAGTAAGCAGGCTATGCCTTGTAGTGAAATTTACTCAGAATGACAAAACCAAAGTTGAGCTGTCAAACCACTCGCTTACCTTCTTTGTAGTTGTTTCGGAGTCTCGCAAGTAAAGGTGCTTGGTCCTTTGACAACAAAAAATCTGCTATGTCAGCGTACATACAGGGGGGCCATTTTGGCCAATTTCTGCAACGTGGCCGCAAATGCAAGCACAACTAGTTTATCCTTGCATTTGCGGGTACAGCCGGGAAGACCCCTACGCATACAATATGCTCACAGATCAGGAACTTTCCATAAATTAAATGTATCGATAGAGCATGTTTGGTACCACGTTCCCATGATGCTTTGTGCGAGCCGAGATGCGAACTTCGCTTATAGGGTAGTATCACGTCTTTTAAATAAAAAGGGGCCTGATTATTTAGAGCTTTGTAAGTCAGAAGAAGGATTTTAAACTTAATTCTAAACTCTATAGGAAGCCATTGAAGGGAGGCCAGAACCGGAGGGATATGATCTCTCTTTCTAGTACCTGTTAAAACTCTTGCTGCAGCATTTTGGATCAACTGAAGACTTTTTAAAGATGCTTTGGGACAGCCTGATAATAAAGAGTTACAATAATCTAATCTAGAGCTAACAAAAGCATGAATTAGTTTCTCAGCATCACTCTGAGACAAGATGCTCCTAATCTTGGCAATATTATGCAAATGATAGAAGGCAGTCTTAGAAACAAGTTTAATATGTGAATTAAAAAACAGATCTTGATCAAAAATAACTCCAAGGTTCCTCACAGAACTATTAAGAGAAAGAGGAACCACATCCAAACTAAGAGTTTGATTTGGAAAGGTATTTCTGAGGTTTTCTGGACCAACTAGAATGACTTCAGTCTTATCTGAATTTAATAGCAGGAAATTACAAGTCATCCAAGCTTTGATTTCCTTAAGACAGTCCTCTAACTTGGCTAATTGATTACTGTCATCTGGCTTCATTGACAGGTATAATTGTGTGTCATCTGCATAACAATGAAAATGTATACAGTACTTTCTAATAATGTTGGCTAGCAGAAGCATACAGTATATAAACTAAAAAGAGTAGGGCCTAGCACAGATCCCTGTGGAACTCAGTGACTGAGCTTTGAGTTGGAAGAAAACTCATTATTTACATGAACAAACTGGAACCTATCAGATAACTAAGATCTAAACCACTGCAATGAAGTTTCATTAAGTCCAACATGGTGTTCTAATCTATCAAGTAGAATATTATGATCGATGGTATCAAAAGCTGCACTAAGGTCTAAAAGGACAAGGACAGAAACAAGTCCATTACCAGATGCAATAAGGAGGTCATTAGTGGCCTTCACTAAAGCTGTTTCAGTGCTATGATGGATTCTAAACCCAGATTGAAACTTCAGATAAACCATTTCCCTGCAAGTGGTCAAATAATTGCATAGCAACAACTCTTAAGATTTTTGAAATGAAAGACAGATTAGAGATTGGTCTATAGTTAGTTAAAACTCCTGGATCCAGCATTGGCTTTTGAAGTAAGGGTTTAATTACAGCAGTTTCAAAAGCCTGTGGTACATGTCCTAATGTTAATGAAGAATTGATTATTTGAAGAACAGAACTACCGATAAATGGGAATTCTTCTTTAAATAACCTGGTAGGAATAGGGTCTAATAGACAAGTTAAAGGCTTGGTTGAGGAAATTTTATATAACTCTAAAAGGTCAGTTGATGTAAACGCATCCAAACAGATATCAATTGAAGGAATTGTAGTAGTTACTGTATTTAAGTTAACGGTGGGAAGAATCTGATTGATTTTCTCTCTGATAGATGAAATTTCATAAAGTCCTAACTAGTAAACTCTAAGGGAATGCTAGGATTGACAGAGACCTGACTCTTTGTCAACCTGGTTACAGTGCTGAAAAGAAACTTATTGATTATTCTTGTTCTCTTCTATTAATGTGGGATAATAACTTGTTCTAGCTTTCCTAAGAGATTTTTTATAAATTAGAAGATAATTTCTCCAAGCTAAATAGATTTCATCTAATTTAGTGGAGCACCATTTTCTTTCTAATTGATGAGTCTTCTGTTTTAAGCTACGAGTTTCTGTGTTGAACCAAGGAGTTAGAAATCTCCAATTAGACTTTTTCTTTTTTAAAGGGGCCACCAAGTCTACAGTCTGATCCAGAGAAGCTGTAACACTATCTACCATGCTATCAATTACAGAAGGAGCAAGCTCTCCAAAGCTTATCTCCGTTGTGTTGACACATGACATAGAGGAAATAATCAGCATAAATTTGGTAACCTCATCATCTGAGAGGCATCTGCTGTAGTAATATTTTTCTTTAGGAGCCAAATAGTCAGAAATAGTAACAGACTATGGTCTGACAGTACAAGGTTATGAGGAGACACTACCAGATTTTCTGTTTCTTTGCCATATGTCAGAACAAGGTCCAACGTGTGGTGGAGATAATGGGTAGAATTTCCTACTTTCTGAAAAAGACCCATTGAGTCTAATATTGAATTAAATGCCATATTAAGACAATCACTATCTATATCTACATGTATATTAAAGTCCCCTACTATAATTATTCTATCTGATTTCAGTACTAAATCTGCTAAGAATTTGGCAAATTGAGATAAAAACTGAGTAGGCTGAGAGAGGATGATAAGCTATGGCGAATAAAACTGAGTTTAACCTAAAATTGCTACAATGCCCCATACTGAGGACCAGGCCCTCAAAGGAATTATAACATGTTTTTTGCTTTACATTAACTAGTAATTACCTCCGCCAAGGAGGTTATGTGATCATCGGCGTTAGTTTGTCTGTCTGTCTGTCTGTCTGTTAGCAAGATAACTCAAAAACTTATGGATGGATTTTCATGAAATTTTCACAGATTGTCAGAAATGGGGTATCCTACAGATGATCACATTTTGGTAGTGATCCGGATCACCATCCAGAAGAAAACTGCCATTACGGAAAATGCCATTTTCGTGAATAACTACTGAACCACTAATCCTTTCATTGTCAATCCAATTGCTAGTCATATGTTTTCATGGTCAAGGAATCTGAAAACGTACACACAAACACTGTATGGGGGGAACTGTGGCGCTTGGCGGAGGTCTGCGCTCTCCAAGTGCTTTTCTAGTTTGGAATGGTAAATTGTTGCTACTCCTCCTCCACGACCAGAACTTCTGGGATTTTGACAGTTTAAATAACCAGAGGGAGTTGATTCATTCAAACCAACATAATCCTCTTGTCCTAACCAAGTCTCTGTAAGGGATATTAAATCAATCTGATGATCAATTCACAGATCATGGACTAGCAGAGACTTGGGAGGTAGAGACCAAATATTTAACAAACCGCATTCAATTTTTAAATTATGAGGAGGAACAGAGGCAAAGTCATTAAATTTAGAGGCTTCATGTTTAATTTGAGATTTACCAGCTTTTTGTTTAATCACTTTGGGATGCTTATACATTATATTTTTATTTACTTTGGAGGGAGCAGACAATGATTCTCTGATGGGGAAGACAGGGGCTAAGTTGAGGGGTGGCGGATGAAGAGGAGCCGCAGACAGGTGTGTAAGACTGCGACTGCTTCCTGGTCCCAACTCTGAGTTGTCAAGGTTTTGGAAATTTGGATAAAAATGATGCCAGATTGTCAGAGAAGAGATGCACCATCCAAAGTGGGATGGACACTGTCTCGTCTAATAAGACCAGGTTTTCCCCAAAATGAGTTCCAATTGTCTTCATACCCCACATCGTTTGCAGGACACCACACAGACAGCGGTTGACGGATGACATGCGGCTAAACATGTCATCACTGATCAGATTGGGGAGGGGCCCAGAGAATACTACAGATGCAGACATCGTTTCTGCAAAGTTTCACACTGTTTTGTAACTTCCGACTGCCAGAGTCATATAAGATAAGATAAGAGATAAGATAAGCCTTTATTAGTCCCACAACGGGGAAATTCCAGGATTGCAACAGCACAGGGATAGCAACACTCAGAGCAACAATCAGAAGGCAAGAAAAAAAAAACAAGCAAGCAAGAGCAGCTAATATACATATGTACATATTACTATAAAATATATATATACACACACACACACACACAGTGCAGAGCATTGTAGCTAGATGGAATAAATATGTAAATATATAAACACCCACAGTACGGAGCATTGCAGCTAGGTGGAATAAATATGCAAGAATATAAACACACAGTGCGGAGCAATGTAGCTAGATGGAATAATATGTAGATATATAAAAACACAGTGCAGAGCATTGTAGCTAGATGGAATAAATATATAGATATATAAATATAAACACACCCAGTGCAGAGCATTGTAGCTAGATGGAATAAATATATAGATATATAAATATAAACACACCCAGTGCAGAGCATTGTAGCTAGATGGAATAAATATGTAAATATATAAACACACACAGTGCAGAGCATTGTTGCTAGGTGGGATGAAACAGCATAACCGTCTATTTAGTTATCCTACATGGTATGATTATGTGCCCATACATATTCTCACCCTCCATAGCGACCGGTATGTTCCTAGTTGTATGCCGGAGAGGACCATTGTGTAAGTCTATTGCATCTTTTGCATTCAAAAAAACTATTAGTTTGTTACGTCTTTTTGCTATCTCTGCGAGCAGCCCTGCTTAGGTTGTACAGTCTGACAGCCGTTGGTAGGAAGGACCTACGAAACCTCTCGGTTGTGCACCTGGGATGATGTAGTCTGCTGCTAAATGAGCTCCTCAGTGCATCCAGTCTGTCCTGCATAGGGTGGAACTCGGACTCCAGCAGAGATGACAGTTTAGCCACCGTCCTTCTCTCTCCTATCTCCTCCATCGGATCAAGGCGCTGCCCCAGGACAGAGCTAGCTTTCTTAATCAGTTTGTTCAGTCTCTTCCTATCGGCTGCAGTAATGCCACTGCCCCAGCAGACCACTCCAAAAGTGATGGCTGATGCCACCACCGTGTCATAGAATGACTTCAGCAGCGCCCCTTGTACACCAAAAGACCTGAGTCTCCTCAGCAGGAACAGCCTGCGCTGTCCCTTCTTGTAGAGTGCGTCAGTATTGTGTGACCAGTCTAGTTTATTGTTCAGATGAATACCCAGGTACTTGTAGGATGTCACCATCTCGATGTCTGCTCCCTGTATATTTACTGGTGCTGTGAGGGGCTGCCCATGCCTGCGGCAGTCCACCACCAGCTCCTTAGTTTTCCTCGCGTTGATCTGGAGGCAGTTCCGATGGCACCAGTCCACAAAGTCCTGGATAAGCCCTCTGTACTCAGCTTCATCTCCGTTGGAGATGAGACCAACGATCGCAGAGTCATCAGAGAACTTCTGTAGATGGCAATGTGTTGTGTTGTGTGAGAAGTCCGCAGTATAAAGAGTGAACAGGAAGGGAGCCAGCACCGTTCCCTGGGGGGCCCCCGTGCTACTGATGATCGTGTCGGAAACACAGTCCCGGGTTCTCACAAACTGAGGCCGGTTCGTGAGGTAGTCCAGGATCCATGATGACAGGTGCTGGTCCACCCCTGCGCGCAGCAGCTTGTCCTTCAGGATCATCGGTTGGATGGTGTTGAAAGCACTGGAGAAGTCAAAGAACATGATCCTCACCATATTCCCGGGCTTCTCCAGGTGGGACAGAGAACGGTGAAGGAGGAAGATCACCGCATCCTCCACCCCAGTGCCATGCTGGTAGGCGAACTGGAGTGGATCCATCGCTGGTTCCACCAGGGGGCGGAGATGAGCAAGGAGCAGTCTCTCCAGGGTCTTCATCAAGTGGGACGTCAAGGCCACCGGTCTGTAGCTGTTCAGGTCTTTGGGGTGGGAAGTTTTTGGTACAGGTACCACACACGATGTTTTCCACAGCTGTGGTACCCTCCCCAGTTTCAGGCTCATGTTGAAGATATACGTCACAATCCCACACAGCTGGTCTGCACAGGACTTGAGGAGCTTTGCGCTGATGCCGTCCGGTCCCGACGCCTTCCTCGCCTTGATCTTCCTCAGCTCCGTCCTCACCTGGGTCTTGGTCAGGGTCAGGATGGGGGGCTGTGTGTTGGGAGTGGGGGGGGGTGTCGGTGGAGTGGGGAGTGGGTAGCAGGACTTGATTTCTTAGAGGCAGCAGTGGTTGTTGTGCAGACAGGGGGGAGGGCGGTTGGTCAAATCTATTGAAAAACAGATTCAGGTTGTTCGCCCACTCCCTGCCCCCCGTGGCCTGGGGGGAGGTATTCTGGAGCCCCGAGATGGTTTTGAGGTTTCTCCAGACCCCGCTGATGTCGCTCTGTTGCAGCTTGTCCTCCATCTTCTTCCTGAAGCTGTCCTTGCCTTCTCTGATCTTTCTCCTCAGCTCCCTCTGTACGGACTTCAGCATCTCCCTGTTCCCCGACCTGAAGATCCTCTTCTTCTCTCTCAGAAGTGTTTTTATCTCATGGTTGATCCAGGGTTTGTTGTTTGAGTGACGCCGTATGGTCTTGGTGGGAACGGATTTGTCCACACAGAAGCTGAGGTAGCCCGTGAAGGTGTGAATGAGGCCATCGATGTCCTCACCATGTGGATCGCAGAGCTGCTTCCAGGCAGTGGCTTCAAAACAGTCCTTTAGAGTGTCCATTGTCTCCTCAGACCATAACTCCACAGTGTGCATGGCCGGAGGTTGTCTGTGCACTAGGGGTTTGTACACCGGCCGGAGATGAACCAAGTTGTGATCCGATCTCCCAAGTGGGGGGAGTTGTGATGAGGTGTACGCCTCCTTAGTGTTTGCGTAGAACAAATCCAGTGTTTTATTGTCTCTAGTGTGGCATGTGACATACTGGGTGAAAGTGGGCAGAATGGGAGACAGTGAAACATGGTTGAAATCGCCTGAGATGAGGAGAAGAGCATCTGGGTGTTCTGTCTGCCATTAATTCCGTCTGCCATTAATATGCCATTAATGCCGGCGTGGATAACAATTGTGGAATATTTACAGTTACTTTTAACCAGCATTTTCAAATTTGACTTGATGTCGCCTGCTCTGGCCCTGGGAATGCATTTGACTATGGCCGCTGGAGTCTCTAGGTTCACGTTTCTGACTGGAGTCACCAATGATCAGAGTTTTTTTCCTCAGCAGGTGTGTTGCTGAGCGGGGAATAGCGATTAGAAACATGAACAGGCTGGTGGTGAACCAGGGGCTTGCGACTGTGCTTCCTTCTCACCGTCACCCACCCATTCTCTCCTGGCTGCTCAGGAGAGGTGGATGCCGGGGCATGGCTAGCAGGCCCCATGCTAGGGTGTCACACTTAAATGTTTCAGATGATCCAACAAATTTAAATATTAGACAAAGATAACACAAATAAACACAAAATGCAGTTTTTAAATGAAGTTGTTTATTATTAAGGGGGGAAAAAATCCAAATCTACATGGCCCTGTGTGAAAAAGTGACACCCCCCCCTTCCCCCCCCCCCGTTCAGACACAAATTAACTATGGTTTATCACACCTTTGGAAAGCCGAGTTCAATTTTGTAGCCATTTCTAAAGCTTTGGGACTCCAGTGAACCACAGTGAGAGCCATTATCCACAAATGGCGAAAGCATGGAACAATGGTGAACCTTCCCAGGAGTGGCTGGCTGACCAAAATTACCCCAAGAGTGCAGCGATGACATATCCAAGATGTCACAAAAGACCCCACAACAACAGCCAAAGAACTGCAGGCCTCACTTGCCTCAGTTAAGGTCAGTGTTCATGACGCCACCATAAGAAAGAGACTGGGCAAAAATGGCCTGCATGGCAGAGTTCCAAGATGACAATCACTGCTGAGCAAAAAGAACATAAAGGCTCCTTTCAGTTTTGCCAGAAAACATCTTGATGATCCCCAAGACTTTTGGCAAAATACTCTATGGACTGACAAGACAAAAGTTGAACTTTTTGGAAGGTGTGTGTCCCATTACATCTGGTGTAAAAGTAATACAGCATTTCAGAAAAGGAACATCATGCCAACAATAAAATATGGTGGTGGTAGTTTGATTGTCTGGGGCTGTTTTGCTGTTTCCGGACCTGGAAGACTTGCTGTGGTAAATGGAAGCATGAATTCTGCTGTCTACCAAAAAATCCTGAAGGAGAATGTCTGGCCATCTGTTTGTGACCTCAAGCTGAAGTGCACTTGGGTTCTGCAGCAGGACAGTGATCCAAAACACACCAGCAAGTCCACCTCTGAATGGCTTAAAAAAAAAAAAATGAAGACTTTGGAGTGGCCTAGTCAAAGTCCTGACCTGAATCCGATTGAGATGCTGTGGCATGACCTTAAAAAGGCGGGTCATACTTGAAAACGGTCCAATATGGCTGAATTACAACAATTCTGCAAAGATGAGTGGGCCAAAATCCCTCCATAGTGCTGTAAAAGACTCATTGCGCTAACTGGCAAACGGTTGATTGCAGTTGTTCCTGCTAAGGGTGGCCCAACCAATTGCAATCACTTTTTCACATATAGCCATGTGGGTTTGGATTTCTTTCCTTTAATAATAAACACCTTCATTACCTCCGCCAAGGAGGTTATGTTTTAATCGGCATTGGTTTGTTTGTCTGTCTGTTTGTTTGTTTGTTAGCAAGATAACTCAAAAAGTTATGGATGGATTTTCATGAAATTTTCAGAGATTGTCAGAAATGGGGTATCCTACAGATGATTACATTTTGGTGGTGATCCGGATCACTGTCTGGATCCAGGAATTTTTTTACTTATTGGGATTTCCAAAACGGGAATCACAGTAATTTGCATAATACAGGACAACTTTTCAACAGCTTCTACAAGACATTTAACACGTAAGGAAATGGAATAAATCTGGATAATGATGCAAAAAAATGAAAAAATAGGGAACCTTTGAAATTTTTAAAAGAACAAATGAAGCTATAAACACGCAACAAGCATCACAGTATAGCTAATATATGCCACTTGCGAATGGCATTTTTTTCATGGTCAAGGAATCTATAAAGTTAGACAAAATAAATGGAGGATTAATATTTATGATGTTAAACACTGTATGGGGGGAACTGTGGCGCTTGGCGGAGGTCTGCGCTCTCCGAGTGCTTTTCTAGTTTAAAGACTGCATTTTGTGTTTACTTATGTTATCTTTAATATTTAAATTTGTTTGATGATCTGAAACATTTAAGTGTGACAAACATACAAAAAAAATGAGAAAACAGGAAGTGGGCAAACACTTTTTCACACCACTGTATGTCCACATAGTATGACAGCAACACTCTAGCAACTGACTAGAACAGCAAGAATGAAGTAAAATGAGGAGTTTGGGCCAAGAATTTGGCTTTACGTCTTTATTTTCAGGAGTGCCGTAGTCTGACTAGAAACAGTTCCTTGGTTTCAAAAGTTCCTGCTGTTTTTTAACGGGGCATTGCATTATCGCCTGATTAAGGATTTAAAGATTTTATTGTCAGTACTACTATATGTGCAGGACATGCATGAGAACTGAAATGGTGTTTCTCTCTCTTCATTGGTGTGCATTTTATAAAAAGAAAAGGAATAAGGTTGGGAAAAAAGAAAACCAAACTGCAACAGCAGAAGTCTGTGTACAGTCTATGTGCAGTGATGCAACCTGTGGTGCCAAAGGCAGCCAGAAGGACCCTGACCTCCATAGAGGTGAACGATTAGCGATTATTAAACCCAGCAATCCTATATTCAGACAGCTAGAGATGAATGCCTGTAGTTGCATTTCAGTGCGATAGTGTAGGTGCGAATAGTGACAGATATGATTGCACATGGTCAGTACGGTGGTGCAGTGGTTAGCACTGTTGCCTAACAGCTAGAAGGTTCCAGGTTTGAATCCCCAGGCTGGCAGGGGTAGGAACCTTTCTGTGTGGAGTTTGCATGTTCTCCCTGTGCTGTGTGGGTTTACTCCGGGGGCTCCGGTTTCCTCCCACAATCCAAAGACATGCATGTTAGGTTAATTGGTTGTTCTAAATTGTCCCTAGATATCTTTCCTATAGGCCTTAGAACAGAGGTTTAGTACTAGTGAAGTGCTTTGAGTGGTCTTTGAGGCTAGAAAAGCGCTATATAAGTGCAGGCCTTTATCCCTTATTCCTTATTGCAGTGACACACAGACAGTAGCAGACATGGCATTTGTGCAAATGGTTGCAGTTAATGTGCAGAGACATATAGCAGCATAGGTACAACAGAACAACAGTATTATTGTTGGTGTGCCAGTCTTTCTGTGCCATCAGCTGGGGGAGAAGGGTGACAAGAGTTCAGGGTCCTGAAGCTGTTCAGCAGTCGTGTGGAGCAGACCCGGAGGCTACGGTACCTTTTCCTCGAGGGCAGGGGGCTGAAGAGGGAGCATGGGGGTGGGAGGTGTCGCCTGTGATGCTGATGGCTCTGCAGGTGGGGTTGATGTCTGAGAGGGGGTGCAGGGGGTCACCGATGATCTTGCTGGCTGCATCCACTATGTGTTGTAGTGTCTTTTGGCAGGTGGCAGTGCAGCTTCCGTACCACACCGTGATGTAGTTGGTGAGGATGCTCTCAGTGGTGCCCCGGTAGAAAGACTGCATGATGTGGGGTGGGACTCGTGCTCTCCTTAGTCTGTAGAGGAAATGGAGGTGAGTTTGGGCCTTCTTGGCCAGTGATATGGTGTTGTAGGACCAGGTGAGGTCCTCAGAGATGTGCACCCCCAGGAACTTGGTACTGCTCACCTTCTCCACAGCTGCACTGTCAATGATCAGAGGGGGATGCTGTGTGTGACCCCTCTTGAAGTCGACCACAATCTCCTTGGTTTTTCCCACGTTCAGGAAGAGGTTATTGTCTTTACACCACTGGACCAGTTGGCCTCCTCGTTGTTGGTGATGAGGCCCACCACCGTTGTCATCCGCAAACTTGATGATGTGGTTGGTGTTGTAGGCTGGTACGTAGTCATGGGCCAGCAGGGTGAAGAGCAGCGGGCTGAGCACACACCCTTGTGGGGCCCCTCTGCTCAGTGTGATGGTCTACGAGGTGTTGCTGCCAACCCGCACATTCTGTGGCCTCCTTGTGTGAAAGTCCAGCACACAGTTACAGAGAGAGGTTTTGAGTCCCAAGTGTCTGAGTTTTTGTATTAGGTGCTGGGGGATGATTGTGTTGAATGCTGAAGTCCAAGAACAGCATTCGCACATAGGAGTTTTTTGAATCCAGGTGGGTGAGGGCTGGGGGGGAGCAGCAGCGATGGCGTCTTCTGTGGATCTGTTTGACCTGTATGCAAACTGGAATGGGTTGTGAGAGGGAGGCAGGGTGGAGTTGGTGTTCTGCATGACTTGCCACTCGAAGCATTTCATTATAGTGAGGGTCAGTGCTACCGGCCGGTAATCATTGTAGCTGGATGGGCCAGGCTTCTTCGGGACTGGTATTATGGTGGCAGTCTTGAAGCATGCGGGGACAACAGCTTGAGACAGGGAGGTGTTGATGTCGGCCAGGACATTCTTAAGCTCCTCTGCGCAGTCCTTCAGGACACAGCCCAGTATGTTGTCTGGACCAGCTGCCTTGCGTGGGTTGATCCTGCAGAGGGTCCTCTTCACGCTAGCCAGATCCAGACTCATGGCCTGCTCATCTGGAGGAGGAGTGGTCTTCTGTGCTGGTCTGCTGTTTTGTGCTTCAAATCAGCCAGAGAAGTCATTTAGGTTGTTGAGCAGTGTGATGTCACTCGCACAGGTCTGAGGGTGGGGGTTTATTGTTGGTGAGGGTCTGTATGCCACGCCAGAGAGAATGTGCATCTGGTGTTGCTGAAGTGTCCGAATATTTTCTTGCTGTACTGTTGTTTTGCCTCCTTGATGCCATGGGACAGGTTGGTCCTAGCTGTTGTTAGTCCTGCAGTGTCGCCGGCCCTGAAGGCTGCGTCCCGAGCCCTCAGGAGCCTGTGGACCTCTGCTGTCATCCATGGCTTCTGGTTGCCACGAACAGTGATGGTCTTGCAGCAAGTAACATCATCAGTTCATTTGGCTATGTATGCCACAACAACCTCAGTGTACTCCTCTAGGTTTGTGTGTCTGTTGTGAGTGGCTGCATGCTTGAAAGTGTCCCGGTCTGTGGTGCTGAAGCAGTCTCTCAGAGCATCAGAGGCCCCCTCTGGCCACACACGTACCTGTTTCTTTGTTGGTCTGATGGCTTTCGCTCTGGGTTTGTATGCCGGCCTTGGTAGGACTGTGATGTGATCAGAGAGGCCCCGAGGGGGGAGGGTTTGTATCCATTCTTATTCTTGAGTGGTCTTTGAGACTAGAAAAGCACTATATAAGTACAGTACAAGTCCTTATGGGTTGTGTACACCAGGTCCAACAGATTGTCTCCGCTTGCTGCAAAATTTACATGTTGGTATAGATTCGGTAGGAGGGTCTTTAAATCTGCGTGGTTGAAGTCTCCTGCTGTGATGAGAAATCAGTCTGGATGCACTGTTTTTGTCTCACTTATAGCTTGATAGAGTACTTTCAGTGCTTCCCTCCTCTCATTGGCGCCGGTGGGAGGGACATAACGGCGGCAAGTAGAACAGATGAAATTTCTCTCGGCATGTAAAAGGGTCTGCACTTGATGATCATAAACTCCACCAATGGAGAAGAGTGCTTGTGTACAACAGTTTGTATCTCTGCACCAGGCATCACTGATTTAAACACACACGCCTCCACCCCGGGTTTTTGCTCCTACCGTTAGCACTCTGTCACTGTGATAGCATGGTAGCCCAGCTAGCTGAATGGCAGAGTCCGGTATATTGTCATTTAACCACGTTTCCGTAAAGATAAAAACACAGCAGTTCCGTGCATCACGTTGTGTGGATCTCAGGAGCTGGATGTGGTCTAATTTGTTATCAAGTGAGCGCACATTGGCCAGAATCAGTGAAGGGATCGGGGGTTTGTGCGGGCTAGCAGTTAGCTTTGTCCGTATACCGCCGCATTTACCTTGCTTCCATTACGTTCACACCGTCTACGGCATCTCCATCTGGGATGGGGCACGGTAGTCAAGTCCGAGGATGTGGAGGATGATGAGGCCACGGAGCTCCTCTTTGATGCCTCCATCCAGGACGTAAGCTATGGCTTTACTCCTTATCTCCAGAAGGCTGTGGCGACTGTAGCTAGTGCGCAACATCGTATATGTACATTAAACAATTTAACACTAAGTGGCACAAAAACACGAAAAATAGAGAGAAGACCGAAGAGAGGAGAGAGCGGCTGCTGCGTGTTCACGCGCCACCTAAAGTTTCACCTAGAAATTAACACGTTAAATTCTATTCTGCTGCTAATAGATTTAGACAGCCGGGGGACCTCCAATAATGTATTTGGCTTCACTCCTTTAATGTTTGCTCTCTACATGTCTCTTCTTTTCATCTTCTCTGTCCCCTCACCCCCCAGCCAGTCGCAGCAGATGACTGCCCCTCCCTGAGCCTGGTTCTGCTGGAGGTTTCTTCCTGTTAAAAGGGAGTTTTTCCTCTCCACCGTCGCCAAGTGCTTGCTCACAGGGGATCGCCTGATTTCTGGGGTCTTTCTGCAATTGTGGGGGTTCCCCCTACAGTTGATAGTGCTATGAGATGACTGTTGTTGTGAAATGGCGCTATATAAATAAAGTTGAATTAAAGTTTACACCACTAGTAAATTCATTATTTTCATTTATTAAAATCAGGCTGTTAGGAGGAAAATCAAATGGCTGAGTAGCAAACGTGAAACCTGAATGTGACCGTAACAAAGAAGCACCAGGACACGGGAACATTTTCAGAAGCCTTACTTTGTTCCCACGGCGACTGTAGATCAGACATTACCTTCAGCATCACACAACCTTCAGTCGTGGCCTGTAGGTCTCTGTGTGATTAACTCCCCTAATCATTTCTCATTTCCAGGTTTCCCCCCCACAGTCCCAGGTAGATCTCCCCCCTCCTCCACAGGTGGTCAGCCTTCTGGCTCAGTGGTTCCAGTGCCAGTCAGCGGAATGTGTGGGTCTGGGACCCCCTGTGTGACAGTCAGCACCTCTGCTGTGACTACTTCCTCCAGACTGAGTGGGTCCACACAGCCTCGGCCACTTAGCGCGACGGCCACCACGGGACCGGCCCCGGGCGGTTCTAGCTCTGTGGCTGTCGATAGTCGGACCGGCCCCCGGCTCTTACAGGAAGACCTGGTCACCATCTCCACCATCTCGGTCACATCTTCAGCTTCTCACACGACCCTCCCAGAGCCCGTCACTGCAGTCCCTGCTGGGGCCTCGTCCAGGTCACCCACCGACGGAGCTTCCTGTGCCCCCCACGCACCCACTGTAGAACTTCATCCCAGCACTGGTGGAAGCTCGAAGACAAAAGACAGTCCCAGGACATTTGGGGTCAAGTATGTGGTGGACTTTGAAAGGATCTACAATTTCCTGAGTGTCATGGCGAAGTCCAGTGATGGCTGTCAGCTTAACCCTATGGGTGAGTCAGAGCTGAGCGCAAGTATTTAAGGAGTGTGTGCAGCAGCAGCAGGTGTGTTTAGCTCATTTCTCTTTTCCTTCACATCAACACTAATGCTGGACCAGCAGATCAGTCTCAGCCATGTTGAGCTGCATTAGTCTTGATCGCTGCTTCAGCTTCTTATAGTAAAACAGAAAAAAGTCAGCTGACTGCACAGTAAAAATGAAAGTTAAAGTTGCTCTGCTGAGCTTAACAGAGCAGCAGGAACTTTGAGAAATCAAAGCGAGAAGATCTTCATCCTAAACGTGAAGGTCTTTCTCTCTGATGGAGAAGTAAGATGTACTTTACAGAAGACCCAGCAGCTGGCCTTTTGCTGATTCTCTGAAACATGGTCAGACATTTCCACACCACTGCATTCATGTTCTCCTGTTTTCTGTTGATCATGCAGAGAGTGCTGTTGTGTTGGACTTGCTGATGTCTCTCCCAGAGGAGATCCCCCTACTGGACTGCAACAGACTGCACCAGCATGTGATCCAGGTACAGCCTGCTGCAGTAGATAGATAGATAGATAGATAGATAGATAGATAGATAGATAGATAGTTTATTTCGAACACAAAAATATAACAAATACAAGCAAATGGCAAATGCAATAAAGTAACATTATACAATGTTTGAAAGGGAGAAGGAAGAAGTGAACACTTATTAATTCCATCTCCTCTTTTCCATAGATACACCCATGTGAATTTTATACAAATTACCACCTTTAAGACCCCAAGTAAACAATTTACTGTATTTTTTACAAATCAACATTAACACCCATCCATTCTAACATACAATGATGTCCATACAACAAAACCAGCCTCAAACAACACAGATAAACACAGTGCTGTCCCACCCACCATTCCATAGTGTCCCATAATATCCCAGAGTGAACATAATGAATCGTACATATAACTACTACCCTTCTAACATATACCCTTTCAGCAAATGGTGCTTATACCTCTTTTTGAATTGATTTCTGTTTGTACATAGTTTCAGTTCCGGCTCCAGACTGTTCCACAAATCCACCCCACAGACAGATATGCACAGACTTTTCTTGGTTGTACGTATCTTGGGTTTTGTAAAGTTTAAGTCTCCCCTGAAATTATGATCATTGTCTCTTTTTTTAAATATTTTTTGTATATTAGTTGGTAGTTGATTTTTAATTGCCCTGTACATTACTTGTGCTGTCTTAAATTTAACTAAATCGATGAACTTTATGAGACATGTGACTTTAAGAACAACGAATTGGTATGGTCTCTATATCCTGCATTGTTTATTATCCTTATAGCTCTTTTTTGTAATGTGCATATTGACTGTAGGTTGGTTTTGTAGGTGTTTCCCCAGACTTCTACACAGTAGTTAAGATAAGGTAAAAACAGTGAATTGTACAGTAAGACCAATGATTTATAGTCCAAGAAGTGTCTTGTCTTCCCCAGTATGCCTATACATTTTGCTAATTTGGCCCGGATGTGACTGATGTGAGGTTTCCAGCAGATTTTATTGTCAAGCGTCACCCCCAGAAACTTATTTTCCTGTACTGTTTCTATTCTGGTATCATCTATCATTACCATTATTTCATGATTTATTTTATAATTTCCAAACAACATAATCTTTGTTTTTTTTAGATTTAGAGATAATTTATTTTTGTTGAACCACTGCGTTAATTTTTCCATTTCAGTTGTGACCACCTCTAAAACCTGCTGCAAATTCTCACCAGTGCAAAGGATATTTGTGTCATCCGCAAACAAAATAAATTTCAGAATTTTTGATACTTGGCATATGTCATTTATATATAAAATAAAGAGTTTGGGTCCCAAAACTGACCCCTGGGGCACACCACAAGTGATGTCCATGAAGGGTGATTTGTGCTCTCCAATTTGTACAAATTGTTGTCTATTACTTAAATAACTTTCCACCCAACTCATTCAACCCCTCTTATCCCATAACTTTCCAGTTTCCTTAGTAGTATTCTGTGGTCAATGGTGTCAAAAGCTTTCTTTAAATCTATGAATACTCCTACAGCAACATTTTTTTTTATCTATACAACTAGTAATTTCTTGTATAAGTTTGATCAGTGCCAAAGATGTAGATTTATCTGCTCTAAAACCATACTGGCTATCTGTAAGGAGGTTGTGTTTTTCAGTGAAATCATCCAGTCTCTTAGTGAAGATTTTTTCAAGTATTTTGGAGAATTGTGAGAGTAAAGAGACTGGCCTGTAATTTGTGAAGCGATGACTGTCTCCTGTTTTGTATAGAGGTATTACTTTTGCTATTTTCATTTTGTCTGGAAATGTACCAGTTTGAAATGACAGGTTACAGATGTGGGTGATACGATAAGAAGCTGAAGCAGCGATCAAGACTAACGCAGCTCAACATGGCTGAGACTGATTTGCTGGTCCAGCATTAGTGTTGATGTGAAGGAAAAGAGAAGAGATGTTAGGAGACACACAAGTGAGATGAGATGAGATGAGATTCAACTTTATTGTCATTACACATGTATAACGCAGAGTCCCGTCCTGATAGACACTCACTAGGACAACAGAGTGTTGCATCTGTACTGACGAACATTTCCACTGTGAGCTGCTGAGGCTGGAGGCTCTTTACCGTGCACTGAAACTGTGCTCACATGACTCTCCTGGTCCACTGAATGACTCCATTTTAGCCTCATTACCACCATAAGGCCAGGGGTGTAGCAAGCTTTTCAAAAGTGTGGGTGTTGAGGTCCGGCCTGGGGGGTGGGCTTCTTCATCACATATGGATTTACAGGACTTGGGGTCAGTGACGAAAAAGAATAGGCAGCTTCCACTGAAAAAGGAATCTGGTGAAAATACATGCATCATTGTAAAAATCTGAAAAAAAGTCTTTCCTTTCAATTAATAAAAAACTAAATCTCCATTTATATAAGTAAATCCTTTCAAAAACTAGAAAAGCACTCGTAGAGCGCATACCTCCGCCAAGGCTCCTTCCGTTTGTCATGGATCACCTCCAAAATGTCATGGGTTTGTGTGTAGGCCTAGAGCCACTTGTGGTGAAAATGGCATCAAAGTCTGTCCATCAGTTTTGGAGTATTGTTGCTAACACACTGTGAGAAGATAAGAGCCTTGGCTGAGGTATGCATTCTCAGATCATCACCAAAATATAATGGGTTCCTCTCTAGGCCAAGAACCACCTCTGGTGAAAATTTCATCCAAATCCATCCAGTAGTTTTTGTGTAATCCTGCTGCACAAATACAAACAAAGCCCTTGGTGGAGGTATGCACTCTCAGATCATCACCAAAATCTAATCATCTGTTCCCCGTGCCATTACACACCTTTCCTGAAAATTTGATCAAAATCTTCAATTTTGAAGGACAAGCTGCTCGCAGGGGTGGACCAGCACCTGTCATCATGGATCCTGGACTACCTCACGAACCGGCCTCAGTTTGTGAGAACCCGGGACTGTGTTTCCGACACGATCATCAGTAGCACGGGGGCCCCCCCAGGGAACGGTGCTGGCTCCCTTCCTGTTCACTCTTTCTACTGCGGACTTCTCACACAACACAACACATTGCCATCTACAGAAGTTCTCTGATGACTCTGCGATCGTTGGTCTCATCTCCAGCGGAGATGAAGCTGAGTACAGAGGGCTTATCCAGGACTTTGTGGACTGGTGCCATCGGAACTGCCTCCAGATCAACGCGAGGAAAACTAAGGAGCTGGTGGTGGACTGCCGCAGGCATGGGCAGCCCCTCACAGCACCAGTAAATATACAGGGAACAGACATCGAGATGGTGACATCCTACAAGTACCTGGGTATTCATCTGAACAATAAACTAGACTGGTCACACAATACTGACGCACTCTACAAGAAGGGACAGCGCAGGCTGTTCCTGCTGAGGAGACTCAGGTCTTTTGGTGTACAAGGGGCGCTGCTGAAGTCATTCTATGACACGGTGGTGGCATCAGCCATCACTTTTGGAGTGGTCTGCTGGGGCAGTGGCATTACTGCAGCCGATAGGAAGAGACTGAACAAACTGATTAAGAAAGCTAGCTCTGTCCTGGGGCAGCGCCTTGATCCGATGGAGGAGATAGGAGAGAGAAGGACGGTGGCTAAACTGTCATCTCTGCTGGAGTCCGAGTTCCACCCTATGCAGGACATACTGGATGCACTGAGGAGCTCATTTAGCAGCAGACTACATCATCCCAGGTGCACAACCGAGAGGTTTCGTAGGTCCTTCCTACCAACGGCTGTCAGACTGTACAACCTAAGCAGGGCTGCTCGCAGAGATAGCAAAAAGACGTAACAAACTAATAGTTTTTTGAATGCAAAAGATGCAATAGACTTACACAGTGGTCCTCTCCGGCATACAACTAGGAACATACCGGTCGCTATGGAGGGTGAGAATATGTATGGGCACATAATCATACCATGTAGGATAACTAAATAGACGGTTATGCTGTTTCATCCCACCTAGCAACAATGCTCTGCACTGTGTGTGTTTATATATTTACATATTTATTCCATCTAGCTACAATGCTCCGCACTGTGTTTTTATATATCTACATATTATTCCATCTAGCTACATTGCTCCGCACTGTGTGTGTTTATATACTTGCATATTTATTCCACCTAGCTGCAATGCTCCGTACTGTGGGTGTTTATATATTTACATATTTATTCCATCTAGCTACAATGCTCTGCACTGTGTGTTCATATATTCATATATTTATTCCATCCAGCTACAGTGCTCTGCACTGTGTGTCTGTGTGTGTGTGTGTGTGTGTATATATATATTTTATAGTAATATGTACATATGTATATTAGCTGCTCTTGCTTGCTTGTTTTTTTTCTTGCCTTCTGATTGTTGCTCTGAGTGTTGCTATCCCTGTGCTGTTGCAATCCTGGAATTTCCCCGTTGTGGGACTAATAAAGGCTTATCTTATCTTATCTTATCTTATCTTATCTTAAAATCTGTTCATAACTTTTTGAGTTATGTTGGTAACAGACAGACAGACAGACAGACGGACCCCGGTAAAAACATGACCTCCTTGGCGGAGGTAACAATTCATTAAGTGCAGAACGGTGGAGGCTGAGATCAAATATAAAAGATATAAAACAAGCTTACTAATATAATGAGGACTTATAAGAAAGAATAATTCAACAGAATATTAGAGGATAAAAAGAATAATTTAAGAGGAATATGGCAAGTACTCAATGGGATTATTAGTAATTGACCTAAGAATGCTAATTATCCAGAATATTTTATGGAAAATGACAATTTGATAAATAATATGGAGGATGTGGTCAGTGGTTTCAATAAATTTTTTGTAAATGCTGGTCCTGAATTAGCAAAATCAATAGTGACACCAGAAACAAACAGTGGTTCTGTGAATGAAATAGAAGATAGAAATCCAAACACAATCTTTTTGGGTGCAGTTACTGAAAAGGAAATTATCGAGACTATGAGTAAATTTAAGAACAAAAAATCAACAGACTGGAATGAAATTGACATGACAATAGTGAAAAAAGTAATTGAAGGAATTGTTAAACCACTCACCCACATCTGTGACCTGTCATTTCAAACTGGTACATTTCCAGACAAAATGAAAATAGCAAAAGTAATACCTCTATACAAAACAGGAGACAGTCATCGCTTCACAAATTACAGGCCAGTCTCTTTACTCTCACAGTTCAATACTTGAAAAAATCTTCACTAGTGGCGCTTTTCCACTAGCCCCGGTTGGCCTAACTCGACTCGACTCGCCATTAATCGTTTTGGCCTCGGTTGTGTTTCCATTACAGCTGGGTGGGATTTTTTTTTACAGCAAGGCGGCACCACACTCTCGTGACACAAAACATAACATGGCGGCTGTACAAGGCGACTCCTCAGTCTGTGGCTTTTTGTCAACGTAAATGCCAAAAAGGACCGCCAGACAAGGGTACAGCATACCTGCCAACTACTCCGGTTTTGCCATAATGGTTCCGGTTTTCAAGACCCCATTCCGGGTTCCGGTTTTATTATTCAAAATTACGGTTTTTCACTAAAAAATTCAGTCAAAAATTTTAAATCGTAAAAAAAACACGAAAGCAATTCCAAACACGCTGTCGCTTGGAATCGTATCTAAATTTAGAACAAAGGCAATTGGCACTGCTTCATGTAGGTGTATTGCGCATGTGCGAGAGGTCTGAGCCAATTTTCCATGTGCAATCGCGAGACAATCAAGTAAGAATTATACGTTTTCATCATGGAGTCTGCCGGAGAAAAATCACTAACGAGCGTGAAACACAAACGAAAATTACAATCTTTTCGTGAGGAATACAGCAAAGCATTTCCGGGAGTTATTATTCGCTCAAGAAGGGATGAAAATTACGCAAATTGCACTTTGTGTAGACAAGACTTTTTGGACATGGCGGAATCAGCGATGTGAAAGACCACGTAAGAACGAAAAAACACAAGGCCAGTGCCAGTGATGCTAGCGGCAAACTTGAAGAACATGTGCTGTGTAATTGCAAGCCTCGTCATGCTTGGTGTATCATGTAAACACATAAAATATCAGAGCGATTTTGCCGTCATTTACGCACGTGTCATACAGTGCTAGTATAGCCTGCTGATATTTCTAGTCTTCTAGTTACCTCCGCCAAGGAGGTTATGTGATCATCAGCGTTGGTTTGCCTGTTTCTTTGTTAGCAAGATAACTCAAAAAGTTATGGACGGATTTTCATGAAGTTTTCACAGATTGTCAGAAATGGGGTATCCTACAGGTGATTAGATTTTGGTGGTGATCCGGATCACCGTCTGGATCCAGGAATTTTTTAAAGGATTCTTTTTTTTTTATTTATTTAACATTGCGAGATAGGGCCATTTTCAATATTTTATTTATGATGTTAAACACTGTAAGGGGGAACTGTGGCGCTTGGCGGAGGTCTGCGCTCTCCGAGTGCTTTTCTAGTATTCATAATACATCACATCTGGCCTATTCGAAGTTCTATGCAGTGTTAAGATAGTCTTTTGAATGCAAATTTAATGAATGAATGAATCTTTATTTCGGATAGATTAAAAGTAAAGATTAAAAAGAAACAGAATAATATAACAAAGGGGGAAAGAAAATCCAACAAGGTCAAATTAGAGATGACTGTTGTGAAATGGCGCTATATAAATAAAGTTGAATTGAATTGAATTGAAATTAGACAATAACTCCTCTGATTATACAGTTCAACATAAGTTATCTGAAATGGGTGATGGCTGAAGCCGCAGCTTATATTGCCCACCCATATTCCATCCAAGAATTCAAAAGAAAAACAAAACAAGAGCGATTACAATTCAGAACAAAGCAAAGACAAAATGTGACAAAAAAATTAACAACACAACACAGGCTGGATATGACAATCCTTATGTGATTTTACATGTCATCTTGTATATATGTTTGGAGTATTTCTTCCTTTAGTTTTTGTTTAAATTGTCCAAGCGTTGTACATGATTTTAATTCAGGTCCAAAATCGTTCCATAATCTGACTCCTTGCACTGAAACACAGTGTTGCTTGGTGGTAGTTCTCACTGAAGGTTTTTGAAATATACATGTTCCTCTGAAACGATATTGTTTCTCCCTTATTTGGAACAACTTTTGGATATTTGCGGGCAGTGATAGATTCTTCACTTTAAACATTATTACTGCAGTTTTAAAGTCAACCAGATCTTTCAACTTGAGAGCTTTTAATTTAAGAAAAAGTGGGTTTGTTGGTTCCCTGTAAGCAGCTTTGTTTATTATTCTAATAGCTCTCTTCTGAAGCATAAAGACTGGATATATGTTTGTTTTATATGTATTTCCCCATACTTCAGTACAATATGTCATGTATGGGAGTATTAATGAATGATACAAAGTATATAGTGTGGGTTGATTCAGCAAATATTTCGCTCTGTGTAGTATTGCGATTGATTTAGATATTTTACCTTTAATATAATTAATATGTGACTTCTATGTCAAATGCTAATATTTGTGTGACACTGAGGCCCCTGGACCCCAGCTAGCTACTAGGCTTTTCAGGTTTGAAAGTTGAAGAAATATGAGGTTGTTAGCTACATTCTAACTTGATTTAATGCTAATATTTGTTTGGCGTCGGGGGGGGCTTCGCCCCCCTGAACCCCCCACCAGGACTTTGTCCTGGACCTACCGGGGCCTGCGGCTCCTGGACCACGGCTAGCTACTAGGCTTTTCAGGTTTGAAAGTTGAAGAAATATGAGGTTGTTGGCTACATTTAACTAGATTTAATGCTAATATTTGTTTGGCAAATATTAGCATTATTAGCATTAGCATTATTAGCATTAGCATCGGCCCCTGAGCCCCAGCTAGCTACTAGGCTTTTCAGGTTTGAAAAGTTGGCAGGTATGGTACAGGCAGTGAGACAAAACACTCTGGAATAGTTCTGCAGCTTCTGGGAGAGCCGAAGACGTGAGGATACAAACTAGGTCATATATGACGGTAAGCTAATGTTGCTAATGCTAGTTTGCTATAAGTACGTCGTGCTACACTGTAATATCTGCAAGTTATCGCTGTTGGGTACTAAAATATGTACGCTGTGTGAGTGTGTCAGGTGGCTCTGTTGTGGGAAAATTACCGCTTCAAACGGTCGGTCTGACGTTCAACACAGCCTGCCACTGATGTCAACACGGCTTCACAAACGATCAGTGGTTATAGAGCTTAAGAATGTCTGTAGAAACGTTTATTTCCTGTGCAACAAATTGCTCTGATCTGCGTGAAAATCATGGAGAGACTGTTGAGACATCATGGACGTACCTGCTCCAGCTGCAGAGTCTGAGGTGATGTCATAGAAAAAAAATGATCAGCTGACACAACTTGATCGCCATGTTAATAACTATATTAGCCGCAAAATATATATTCAAAAAGTAAACAGTACTGAGTTACGTATAATAAGATATATTTGACAATTATGATGCATTTTAGGCCAAAACAAACTTGATCTAGGATTAAAAGCAATTAAAATAATGCAGTCACAAGGTTACATGGAAAATACTTGATTTACTAGATACATGTACTGTAGAAATATATATTCTCTGCATCAACAATGTACTATACATGCATTCATGTAGTACTGCACTGGGAATTGCACTGACAATAAACCTTTGAAGTTTTTGCAGATGTCTCTTTTTTATATGTGAAGGTTACCACCATGTGGCACAAACTAAACACTGAAAGATTGGAAAAGCTGTCTAAGAACAATCCAGCAGTTTGAGAAATCACTTTTGGTTTGGTGTAAGTCTGCCAACAGAATTATGAACCATAAAGCAGTTTGTGTTAAAATGTTAAATCCCATTAAACCCTAACCCGGGGGTCTCCAGTCATGTGTCATGGGGGGCCAAGACTCTGCAGGTTCTCTCTTCTACCCAGTCTCTTCAGCAGGTGTTTTCACTGATCAGCAGTCAGTGGAAGAAGTTCAGTGGAATCTGCTGTTGAAGACACTGTTTGGAGGTAAAGCCTGCAGGGTCTTGGCCCTCCATGGCACATGATTGGACACCCCCGCCCAAGCCCATTATGATGAAGAACAGATGCTAATATGGCCCAGAATTCCTCCATATACTGGTACTGTCACTAAAGTATGCAGGGTCTTCTGTGCTGCCACATCCAACAATACAGTCTTCAGTTAATAAAATAATTGTTTTTGGTTACTTTTTCTTAAAAATGAGCCATTATTTTCAAAGTCACGATAAGTGGTTTGTACTGTTGACTCTTTTCCCACCAGTGTCTTAACAGACAAAAAAGAAAATCATGATGCAAACACATAAGTCACTAAATTGTTTATTACAATCAGCAGCAAATTCCAGATCATTCAGAATGTGCAAAATTCAAACCGTAAAAAAAAAAAAAAAACTTAGGATGGGTCACACACGCCGGCCACACTGCCTTACTGAGAAGCAGCTGGAATGTGCCGCTCACACTGGTCCCGTTCAGCAGATCTTCACCCTCAGGGATGGCAATTTTCCGCCGATCCGTGGATTTCCGCCGATTTATTTTCAAATTGATCATTTCTGTGAATCGTCTAAATCCGTTGAGAAAATTTTAGGGGGGGTAAGGTACCTTATTGTCACCAATTTTAGCGAAAATCAACACGATTGCATAAGTGCTCGGCGCTTCCCCGGGTCAAGTCTCCCGCAATAACCCGGATGTTTTGTACTCAAGCTACTGCTGTATTGTAAACGGCCCTGCGATTGGATAGTTGCAAATGATTGGACCAATCAAATGGCTCGTTGTATGCTTTGTCAAAAATTCATGGCGGCGTGTTCATGTTGGAATTCTGAGCTTTCGGTATCGTTTTCAGCGGAATTATGAGATTTTTGTCAAAGGATCAGGAGTCATCAGTGCTAGAAATAGACAAAAGTGTCAAAAATAAGTTCCGATGGAATTGGCTTGAGAGAAAAGTGACGGTAAAGGTGAAAATTGGCTCCAAGTTCGACGAGGTAACAGAAACACTCGGACAATTTCTGAAGAAACCAGACGTGGCCGGAAAAGCTTTTTGTGTGTATTGTAAAGACTTGATTAACTATGGATCGCGTGGATGTGTGGCGCTGTCAGACCAGGCATCAAAAGTGAAGAATAAAATAATAATAAACTCTTATAGAACTGTTAAATATGTTGGACTAAAGACAGTGAGACAACATTGAAGAAAAAGTAAGTTAACTTTTCATTAAATTTAATGATTTATCTAAGTCTAGTATTTCATTTTTTTTTTTTTTATCATTTTTTTCAGTCTAAATTACTTCTGTTTTACTGAAAACCTCTCAGCTTCAGGGGGGCTGTGCCCCCCTGGCCCCCCCATAAGTCAATCGACCAAATTAGATTTCAGCTGAAATCAGAATTTCCTGTTGCCATCCCTGCAGCCTGCATCTCTGTAAATAGTGAGGCAAGGTCCGGTTTGGGTGGATCGTTTCCCTCTTGCCTAGACAAAAGACAGAAATGGGTGGTGGTTAATTAAAGCAAGTTTAAAACATATTTGGGAAATGCACTTGTTGCTAAAAGCCAGTGGTGGAATGTGAATGAATGAGTGAATCTTTATTTCGGATAGATTAAAAGTAAAGATTAAAAGAAAATAGAATAATATCAGAAAGGGGAAAAAAATCCAACAAGGTCAAATTAAACAATAACTCCTCTGATTATACAGTTCAACATAGGTTATCTGAAATGGGTGGTGGCTGAATCCGCAGCTTATATTGCCCACCCATATTCCATCCAAGAATTCAAAAGAAAAACAAAACAAGAGTGATTCCAATTCCAATGTGACAATAAAGTACTTTGTTGCTGTATTTAACCACAATTCTCATGTAGCTGCGCTTCAGAAAAGTCGATTTTACAAGGGCTGGGTTATGTTTAAAATCATCTGTTTTTACTGTGGCCTCAGCAATCAGAATGAATTAATACATTCACTTGCATGGAATCTAGTACTTTAACTGAGGGTGCGCATCACCAAGTATGGAGTCGCTCAGTCAAAATATGGAATTTTTATCAATAAAAGTTTAGCCACCGCTCTGTCACTGCTGTGTCTCTTCTTGCCCTGGCTTCAAGTGTGGGTGGTGTTTTGTACTTTTATTGCTAAAATATAAAAGGATGCACTACAATGGGTCTCAAATATTTGTAATGTGTCCTGTTACTGCATGAGTTTATTGATGATAGACTATAAACTACATATATAAACTAAATTATATTGATGACTGAACAGCTGCCATTCCCCAATGTGCAACATACAGTTATGAACATAACTCACAAAGGATCACACAAGTGATCTGACAAAAAAATAAATACATTAGCAAGCGGTTTATTTTACAGTTGATGTGCCAGTCATTTTCAGTTATTCTGTAATTAATATTCACACAGTCAAATAAATCTCAGTTCAGTCCCTTTTATATTAAGTGGAAATTGTGCTACTTTGGTTTTGACACTTTACCTATAAAAGCAAAGGATTTCAGTACGTTCCACAGTGGCGAGGTCCGTTGTGGGGTGGCTGCTTTTCCTTTCCTCTTGCCTAGACAAACGACAGAAATGGATGTTGATTAGTTAAAGCAAGTTGAACACTTATACAGGCACATCTCAAAAATTAGAATATCATGAAAAAATTCAATATTTTTGTCACTCATTTCAGAAAGTGAAACCCATATACAGATTCATTACAGGGACAGTGATATATTGCAAGTGTTTATTTTAATATTGATGATTATGGCTACAGCCCATATTAACCAACACTTCAGCGGCCAACATTTCTATTTTCCATCCATCCATCTTCTTCCGCTTAATCATTTTCGGGTCACGGGGGGGCTGGAGCCTATCCCAGCATCTTTGGGTGAGAGGCAGGGTCCACCCTGGACAGATCGCCAGTCCATCGCAGGGCCAACACAGAGAGACAGACAACCATTCACTCTCACAGTCAGACCTAAGGACAATTTAGAATCCCCAGTTTGATGCCAATTAACCTAACCTGCATGTTTTTGGCCTGTGGGAGGAAACCGGAGAAATCCCAGAGTAAACCCACGCAGACACGGGGAGAACATGCAAACTCCACACAGATCACTGTTGGTCGGGGGCTGGGATCGAACCCAGGATCCCCGGCCAAGGGTGAGTTGGCCAGGGGATTTCTATTTTAAAAACTATTTTTTAAAATTAATTTTATGTAATGTTCTAATTTTTTGCCAAATTGAATTTGGGGTTTTCAGAGGCTATAAGCCATAATCATCCAAATTAAAATAAATAAACACTTGAAATATATCACTGTCTGTGTAATGAATCTATATAATATACGGATTTCACTTTCTGAAATGAGTGACAAAAAATATTGGAACTTTTTCATGACATTCTAATTTTTGGAGATGTACCTGTATTAGGGAAATAGACTTGTGAAAGTCAGTGGTGGGATGTGACAAAAGTGCTCCGTTTCCCTGACCAGTGAGAACCCCAGGATCCACTCTGTACATGTACAAGTGCATTTTCAATCCAGGGATTTATGGTGGAACAGAAACAGCACAACACTGTTCCAACACCTTTTATGGAAAATCCACAGAACAGGTGTGTGGGTCTATTCTGACGCTTTAGCAAATTATATCAATCACTTTGTAAATCACTGGTTTGAAAATGCACTTGAATATGTTGAGATTTCGGATCCTGGGGTCCACTTGACCTGTATCCACAATATAAACACTGAGGACGGCTAAACCCCTGGCATGTGGTAACAGATTCTAGGAAGAAATTACACACAACTTAATGCACAGCACCAAAGTGCAACACGTACACAAACCAGGACTTTAACCAGGATTAACATATTTCGTCGTTTTGCTCTCACAAGTGAATACTGAGGACAAAACAAACGTGAATCAGCAGAGTTGGCTACTAGCTAGCTAGCTACTAGCTAACACTCGTTAGCCAGCACAGGACGGCGCTGTATCGCTCAAACAAAGTGAGCTTACCACCAACAGGATAAATAAGCGAACAGATGCACAATATTACAAATCACTCACCATCGATGGTTCTCTCACGTTCGTCTTCAGCTTGTCCGTAGTCCGGTTTTCTGCTGGGCTGCATCTGTAACGGGGCGGGTCGCTCCAACTCCGCACCTCCTTCGTTGGACCACGGTGTAGATTTCCGCAAAACCTACGCCATCTGTATTGATATTGTATTTATTAGGTGACCGAGTTAGTCCATGAAATATTGCAAATGGCGGTCATGTAGATTCCACAGAAGACGGACGCTTTCGTGACGTTACGCCCTGACCAATCAGTGGCTCGCAGTCTGTTGACGTCACATCTCGGCTCGACTCAGCACGGTTGTACCCTGGCCTCGAGTGAATACGAAAATAGGAGCTGTTAACCAGTGCTGGGTACAGTGGAAAAGGCTAGAAGTCGAATCGAGTAAGGCCAAACCGGTACTAGTGGAAAAGTGGCCATAGGAGACTGGATGATTTCACTGAAAAACACAACCTCCTTACAGACAGCCAGTATGGTTTTAGAGCAGATAAACAGGGATGAGAATCCTCCTCGGATCCGTGGAATTCCTCGGATTTGATCATGTCCATTCAGACTAAAACCTCCCGTCACATGAACAGCTTCTTCCCCTCTGCCATCAGACTGCTGAACACTAAGTGACTTATTGACTCTCGTGCACTATGTACAGCAGCTCAACCAGACTCATGTCAATCATCACTGTTTTCTTTTTGCATTACCGACTGCACTATGTGGAACTCCACAATATCTGCTGCTCGCTAATGTATTTAAAAATTGCTTTGACTAATATTACCCATTCATATTCTACATTTTATTGCATGTATAGTTTTTTATGTCTTTTATTTTTATCATGTTTAATGTTGCAGCATTGCACCGAGACAAATTCCTAGTTTGTGTACTACATGAACAATGGCAATAAATCTGATTCTGATTCTGTCTAGGGTCATTCTCGTGAATCGTCTAAATTCGAGGAGAAAATTTTAAGGGGGGGGGGGGGGGTGAGGTCTGTTATGAGCGGCGAGTCGTATTTTCAATCGGCTGCTAAAATCCACTGCACAGAACGCGCTACCCAGGGAGATCAGTAATGTAATGTAACAAGGCCACTGATTGGCTGATACTTATTGAAGCAACCAATCGGCGATTTTGTTATTCCTTTGTCATATCAACACGCGGAGTGAAATGCAAATGGCGGACAGTTCAATCAACTGAGTTTTCCCGATTTCGTGAAAATGGTGAACCTAAAACTCACGAAAGACAACAAAGCAAGAATTTTAGAAATCGACAAAGAGATAAGGAACAAGTTTCGTTGGGAATGGCTCGAAAAAACTGTGTCAATGACTGTAAAGATTGGCAAAAATACCGAAGTTGTGGTTGAAAAAATGGCCGACTTCATAGCGAAATGCGAAGTACCAGGGAAAGCCCAGTGTGTTTATTGCAACAATTTCTTGAGTTATGGATCTCGTGGTTGTGTTGCCTTAGTTGAGCACTGTTCAAAACAGAAACATCTCAAAATTGTGGCTACAAGGAGATCGAACTACTCGCTCGGTGCTGCATTCAAAACGATCGATGGACACGGTCAAATTCAGATGCCAGTCAATCAAAGTTCATCACAATCGGCCCCAGTTACAGCAATTAGTGATCGGAAGACACATTCTGAGGTAAGATTTTTTTCTCGTTATAAGTAATGTACTTGAGAATTTTCGTGTAATGAATTTGTTGTGAAATAGCATGTGTAAGTTGTGACGTCATGCCTGTTTTGAAACACTAATTGCATTTGAATGCTGATAATCGATTGTTAATAGATAAATGTTATTACATATTTTCCTCACAATTTGAAATGCAATCTAAGAATTTTTAATATAATTTATCATTTTTTGTTTCACTAGGAGTTACATAATGCATGTGTAAGTTTTTTTGTCATGGGTGGTGATGGGTTGCCTTTCCTAAGATATATTTGCTTTTATTAGTAAACATAATTTCTTTATGGTCATTGCATAAAAATATTAAACATCTTTTAGGTTTTACTTACTTTCTTAGATTATCTTTCAAATATTAAAATATACTAATATGCAACTTTTTTATATTCCTAGTAACACTAACAAATGCACACATTAATAAATCAAAATGTTTGCAGAATGTCAGTATATTTTAATAAATGGGTGATGGACTTGGTGATGGAATTTTGTTAATAGTTATAATTTATTTTACTTGGTTAAATTATTTTGTCTGTTCTAGAACTATGTAAATGTAATTCTGTGTCAGTTCTAAACATATTAAATAGTAGTAAAATATAATTTAGTATTATTACATCAACATACCATTCAGATATCATAAATTTACACATGATGCAGCAGCAGATTAAAAAGGTAAACTATAAATGCATTTGTACTTACTTCTAACTTTAAATATAAGACCACATTTGAGCATTCTAAAACACCAGATTTCGTGAGCTTCTGGGGGGCGTTGCCCTCCGAGACCCCCCACCAAGGCTCCGCCTTGGATCCGGCTTGGGGGCCTGCGTCCCCAAAGACCCCCAGCTTAGTTTCCTCTTTTTTCCCCAAACCCCATTCTCATCCCTGAGATAAATCTACATCTTTGGCACTGATCGAACTTATACAAGAAATTACTAGTTGTATAGATAAAAAAAAACAGTTTGCTGTAGGAGTATTTATAGATTTAAAGAAAGATTCTGACACCATTGATCATAGAATTCTACTGAGGAAACTGGAAAGGTATGGGATAAGAAGGGTCGGACTGAGTTGGGTGGAAAGTTATTTAAGTAACAGACAACAGTTTGTACAAATTGGTGAGCACAAATCACCCTTCATGGACATCACTTGTGGTGTGCCCCAGGGGTCAGTTTTGGGACCTAAACTCTTTATCTTATATATAAATGACATGTATGCCAAGTATCAAAAATTCTGAAATTTATTTTGTTTGCGGATGACACAAATATCCTTTGCACTGGTGAGAATTTGCAGCAGGTTTTAGAGGTGGTCACAACTGAAATGAAAAGGTTAACGCAGTGGTTCAACAAAAATAAATTATCTCTTAACTTCTTGCACTCCGTTGTACCGCGGACGGGCAAGTCTCTGTGTCCCAGAGCGCAGGAGGGCGCTCTCGTGCGTCCTCGAGCGCACGAGAGCACACTGAAAAAAAAAAAAAAAAGTTCTTCCACTTCAGACACAGCCGCGAACAGATCAGATATGATTGACCTCTCATTCGACTAATAAGAGCCTTGAATTGGGTTTCTGAAACCTTGAAGAACCAATGACTGAAAACCTAGCAAGAAGGACCCGCCTCCCAACGCAGCGAGCCAATTGAAGCACAGAAGTTCGCTGAGCTGTTTTGTCTAAAGCTGGGTGAAGAGAGACTGCTTCAGCAGCCACAGGCAGTGCTTTATTTTTTTTTTTTTTTTTAATTCCAGCAGAGTGTTTAGGATTCTCTTATGGTCATCATAGACTGACGGAGGCCGACGACGAAGGTCGTAAATCATTTACCAAAACCGCAATCATGGAATTATGTTTTGACCGGGTCGCGAGACCAGAACCACGAGCGGACCAGCGTCGCGTTCGTCTGACAATGAGGAAGAGAAGTTGGCCAGGACAATGTGGCTGTGAAGAGGTAAGGTGTTAGAAGCCAAATTATTTTTTATCCCTGAAAATTGTAATCAAAAATGACTTTTGACCGATCGGTAAATTACAACTGTGCGGTGCACAATGTCCAAAGCGCGTGCGCAGCGGTACACGGTTCGTTCGCCGCCTCCGGACCGTGAACGCCCCCCTGCCCCCCCCCGCCGCTACTATTCTGTAGCGATGGGGGGGGGGGCCGTGGTGACTGCGCTGCTGTGGCCACATCGCCACATCTGAGTGTAATCCGTCATGTAGCGATGGCCGATCTCCGTCCTCTGTAGCGAAGGGGAGGGGGACAAACCCCCCCACACACACAGACACAGCCCTGAGTGTGACCTTTCATTAGAGCCCAAAATGAAGCTTCTATATTAAGTCATTCAAAAGTTACAGACGTTTTTCCAAACTGTGCCATTTGGCACAATTTGGCACAGTTCCAAAACGCCTGGGAACAACCTGAGGAAAAAGCTGTGTAATATATTCATTTTTTGTGGTATTGTTACAAAATTTTGACCTCAGCTGGATAACACTTGGTTCTACATTTCTGTTGCATTTTCCAGCCCGGATCTGAAGCTGTGTCATTTGCAAGCATTTGTATCCAAAAAAACACCCAGGCCAAATTTATTTTCTTCAAGTTCTCTATGTTTAGATGACTGTTACTCAGTGGCCGGAGCACTTAGAGAGATTATGACTGTTTTGCCAAAAAATTCAAAGTGTTTTCTTTTAAATGAGACCAACCCCATGAAGATGCTGCAAAGGGTTGAAGAACAGCTTTCGATTTAATTTGGGCACGTTATTTTTTGGCGTTTTTAGGGAAATTGACTGGAGTGCAAGGGGTTAATCTAAAAAAAAAACAAAGATTATGTTGTTTGGAAATTATAAAGTAAATCATGAACTGATGGTAATGATAGATGATACCAGAATAGAAACAGTACAGGAAAATAAGTTTCTGGGGGTGACGCTAGACAATAAAATCTGCTGGAAACCTCACATCAGTCACATCCGGGCCAAGTTGGCAAAATGTATCAGGATACTGGGGAAGACGAGACACATCTTGGACTATAAATCATTGTTCTTACTGGAAAAATCACTGTACAGTACATTACAGTCTTGTAGAATTACACAGCACAAGTCATGTACAGGGCAATTAATAACTCCCAACTAATATACAAAAAATATTCAAAAAAAGAGACAATGATCATAATTTGAGAGGAGACTTAAACTTTACAAAACCTAAGATAAGAACAACTAAGAAAAGTCTGTGCATATCTGTCTGTGGGGTGGATTTGTGGAACAGTCTGGAGCCGGAACTGAAACTATGTACAAACAGAAATCAATTCAAAAAGAGGTATAAACATTATTTGCTGAAAGGATATATGTTAGAAGGGTAGTATTTATATGTACGATTCACTATGCTCACTCTGGGACACTATGGAATGGTGGGTGGGACAGTACTGTGTATGTCTGTGTTGTTTGGGGCTGGTTTTGATGTATGGACTGTATGTATGTTAGGATGGATGGGTGTTAATGTTGATATGTACAAAATATAGTTAATTGTTTACTTGGGGTCTTAATGGTGGTAATTTATATATAATTCACATGGGTGTATTTATGGAAAAGAGGAGATGGAATTAATAAGTGTTCACTTCTTCCTTCTCCCTTCTGAACACTGTATACTGTTACTTTAGTGCATTTGTCATTTGCTTTGTTTTTTTACTTTTTTGTTTGAAATAAAGTATCTGTCTAACTTAGTTATCAGTGAGAGGAGACGAGCAAATCTACAAGAAAAATCATGACAATATGAGAAAAATGGTTGCAAATACTGGAGGGAAAAAATGCAAATTTTTGAGAAAAAACTTGTAAGTTTATGATTATGTTGTTGTAAATCTGTGAGGGGGAAAGGTAGCAATTTTATCACAAAACATGGCAAATTTACAGGAAAAAAGTAGTAAATTTACTACAAAAGTAATAAATGTGCCAGGAAAAAGTTGTACATTTATAATTTTCCATGAAAAATGTTAGCTTCCAAGAAAAAGCTGACTAATTGATGAGAAATTTGGACAATTATGAGGGAAAAGGGTAAAAAGAAAACTGGAAAATGGCATTTTTTTTCTTATAAGTGTGTGACTTTATTGTTGTAAATTTATTAGTTTGATATGTGGGAGTTTTTTCAGCATTTTGAAGTTATGTATTTTCTCACGAAAATGTAACTTTTTTTCTAGTAAATTTGGGACTTTTTAAATTGTAAATTAGCATCTTTCATCATACCTTTGCACCTTTATTCTTGCAGATCTGCCCTTAGATTACATTTCCAGCCTAGACTACACTTACGAACATCCCCATGTTCAACAATAAATCAGCAACTGCATGTAAAAACTCTCCAGGAGGGACTTCAGGGCACAAAGGGGCAGTCCACAAACATGAGACTGGAGATTTCACATTCACAAACAGACCAGACACCAGTGCACCTGGGACCGAAATGAGCACCACTCTCACACACACACACACACACACACACACACACACACACACACCGCTCCTCCTTCAATAGACCTCTTTCACAAACTGTAATAAAAACCTGTATGGAGTTATTTTAATCCTAGGTTTGCTGACCTGTGAAGCTTTCAGCTTCACTTACAGGAGCGCGTATCAGGCGGTCCCGCTCACCGCCGTCAGGTTTGAAGGATCAGGAGAGGGAAGGCAGAGCAGCACACAGAGGCCAGAGAAACTGAGGGGTGTTTTGGGGGAGACTGGGAAAACTGTGGATGTTCAGCAGTGTCCTGTTGGAAACTGTAGGTGTTACAGCACCCACGAGTGTGACGCCCATGCATAAGGCAATTCAGTTCTTTATTTGTACAGCGTCAGTCTACAACGACAGTGGTCTCATAGCAGTTTCAGACCCCACAATCCCAGAAAGATCCCAACAATCAGATGGTCCTCTGTGAGCAGACTTTGGTGATGGTGGAGAGGAAGAACTCTCTTTAACAGGAACAAACCTCCATCAGAACCAGGATCAGGGGCAGTCATCTGCTGGGACTGGTTGGGGGTGATAGTGTATGTTCTAGATCTGCAGTCAGCTGTAATTCCTGTTGAGATTCTAGAACTGTCTGGTTGTTTGTTGAACAGAAAAACAAAGCCGTGTTTCAGGTTCTTGCTCTGATCTTGTGTTCCAGGTCTACCAGTGTCTCTCAGCCCCCGCTGACTCCAAGAGAGCAAAAAACCAGTTTCAGGACCTGAAGGATAGACTCGGTGTTGAGACGACGACACAGAGGGTCCAGGAGCACAATCAGACTGTTGAGGATGCTGACAGCAGCAGTGAAGCCAAGAACGCCGAGAAAACATGCAGCCAATCATCACAGAGACAGAACTGCCATGTTACAGGACTCTGCCTTCCTCTGAACCCTTTTCTTGTGCCATTGAAACTATTACAGCGCACTTTTAGTTAATTATTGTCATGGTCAGTGTTCACTTTTGTTGGAATGAAATGTGATGTTAAAGCTCGTGGCTGAAGTTACTGATGTCTTCAGTTTGGCTGTCACACGTGGAGCCGTTGGGACGTCTGAATGACATCCACTGATGTAGTTGGAAATAAAAGAATCAAAAATGAGATCTAAAACCAGAGGTGGCCACCAGTGTCGTTTGTTCTGAAGAGGAAAATGATGGGGTGTTAAAGGTAGAGTTGTTGTCAGGACCACACCGAGCCTAGACTCAGACCAGAGCGTACACAGACTCTCACTGGTACCAGGAGACTTGTTCTGTTCCAAAGTGAAATGGACCTCTGCTCCTCTGTCAGCAGGGGGCTGCACCAGCCCACACAAACAGTTCCAGACTTCCTGAAGGAGTCCCTGACTCTAGAACCACAACTTCTTCAGTTTACCACAACAGCATCTGCATTTATTCTGGCCCTGAGACTACTTCTACCAACCAGTCCAAAGCTGGGGGAGTGTTCTGTCCTGCAGAACAGTAGGTAGGATCACACTGTCAAAGGTTCCACACTTTAGGGCCGAGACCACGTTCAGCATGGAACAGGTTCTGCAGTGTGAGGACACCCACTGTTGTTTTAATTGTACCAGGCATTTTCATAAAGATTTTATTTTTCAATTCTACTAAATGTACAGGACATACATAATTGAAATGGTGTTTCTGTCTGTCTTCAGTAGTGTGCACAGTATAAAAAAAAAAAGGATTGAGGCTGGAAAAACAGCAGCAGTCTATGTACGATAATGCTGCCTGTAGTGCAAATGGCAACAAAAGATAGACCCAGACCTCCGTAATGCAAATAAAGAAAAAGATGAAACCCAGCAATCCTATATATAGAAAAGTCGAGCAGTACTACTCATAGAACCAAGTTCAGTGTGGTAGTGTAGGTGCAGACGGTGACAGGACTGCACATAAGTATTACAATGACAGCAGCAGGTACGGCATTTGTGCAAATGGTTGCAGTAAAGTGCAGAGACATGCAGTAGCAGATGTATCTCTGTTGGTGTGCCAGTCTTTCTGTGCCAACAACTGAGGTAGTTACTGTGTGACTGCGTTACGGTCCGGGGGGGGGGGGTGGGGTGGGGGGGGGTGCACAGAGTTCAGGGTCCTGATGGCCTGATGAACAAAGCTGTTTAGCAGTCTTGTGGAGTGGGCCTGGAGGCTCTGGTACCTTTTCCCCGAGGGCAGGGGGGTGAAGAGAGAGTGTGAGGGGTGGGAGGTGTCGCCTGCAATGTTGATGGCTCTGCGGGTGAGGTAGATGTCCGAGATGGGGGGCAGAGGAACACCGATAGTCTTGCTGGCTGCTTTCACTGTGCGTTGTAGTGTCTTCCAGCAGGAGGCGGTGCAGCTTCCATACCACACCGTCATGCGGCTGGTGAGGATGCTCTCAATGGTGCCCTGGCAGAATGAGTACATGATGGGGGATGGGACTCATGCTGTCCTCAGTTTGCGGAGGAAATGGAGGCGAGTTTGAGCCTCCTTGGCCAGTGATGTGGTGTTGGACCAGGTGAGGTCCTCAGAGATGTGCACCCCCAGGAACTTGGTGCTGCTCACCCTCTCCACAGCTGCTCCATCAGAGGGTGCTGTGTGTGACCCCTCCTGACGTTGACCACAATCTCCTTGGTATTTCCCACGTTCAGGAAGAGGTTATTGTCTTTACACCACTGGACCAGCTGGCCTCGTTGGTGATGAGGCCCACCACCATCATGCATCCACAACCTTGACCATGTGGTTGGTGTTGTAGGCTGATAAACAGTCATAGGACAGCAGGGTGAAGAGCAGCAAGCTGAGTATGCACCCTTGTGGAGCCCCTGTGCTCAGTGTGATGGTTTGGGAGGTGTTGCTGCAAAGCCGCACCTTCTATGGCCTCCCTGTGAGAAAGTCCAGCACCCAGTTACAGAGAGAGCTTTTGAGTCCCAAGTGTCTGAGGTTTTGTATCAGGTGCTGGGGGATGATTGTGTTGAATGCTGAGCTGAAGTCCAAGAACAGCATTCACACATAGGAGTTTTTTGAGTCCAGATGAGTGAGGGCTGGATGGAGAGCAGCAGAGATGGCATCTTCTGTGGATCTGTTTGACTTGTATGCAAACTGAGTTGGGTTGTGGGAGGGAGGGAAGATGGACTTGATGTTCTGCATGACCAGCTGCTCGAAGCACTTCATTATAATGGGGGTCACTGCTATGGGCCGGTAATCGTAGCTGGATGGATAGATAGATTTGTTTATTTGACAGGGACAGTGCAATAAACATAGACAATTAATCAATGACAATCAATCTGATGTGTTGCACAGAGTGTATAGCTATTAGCTAATTTGCAACTCTTGTCCCTGGATGGGCTTTAGAAAGGAGAAACTAGTTAAAAAAAAAAAAAAGGAAAGAAAAGGAATACACAATAACCACATACATCAATGCAAAAAACATTGGGACGGGCTTCTTTGGGACTGGTATTATGGTGGCAGTTTTGAAACGTGGGGACAACAGCTTGAGTCAGTTGAGATGCTGAAGATGTCAGCCAGGACATTCTTGAGCTCCTCTACACAGTCCTTCAGGACATGACCTGGTATGTTTTCTGGACCAGCTGCCTTGCGTGGGTTGATCCTGGAGAGGGTCCTCTTCACGCTAGCTGGGTCCAGACTTAAGGCCTGCTCATCTGGAGGAGGAGTGGTCTTATGTGCTGTTTTGTGCTTCAAAGCGGCTGAAGACGTCATTTAGGTTATTTAGCAATGTGATGTCACTTGCACAGGTCTAAGGTGGGGGTTTGTAGTTGGTGAGGGTCTGTATGCCACACCAGAGAAAACATGCATCTCTGCTGTTGCTGAAGTGTCCAGATATTTTCTTGCTTTACTGTCGTTTTGCCTCCTTGATGCCACAGGACAGGTTGGTCCTAGCTGTTGTTAGTCCTTCAGTGTCACTGACCCTGAAGGCTGTGTCCCGAGCACTCAGGAGCCTGTGCCCCTCTGCTGTCATCCATGGCTTCTGGTTGGCACGAACAGTAATGGTTTTGCAGTGAGTGACATCATCACTGCATTTAGCTATGTATGCTACAACAACCTCAGTGTACTCTTAGGTTTGTGTGTCCATTGTGAGTGGCTGTGTGCTTGAAAGTGTCCCAGTCTGTAGTGCTGAAGCAGTCTTTCAGAGCATCAGATGCCCCCTCTGGCCACACACGTACCTGCTTCTTTGTTGGTCTGATTGTTTTCTCTCTGGGTTTGTATGCCGGCCTTAGCAAGATGGTGATGTGATCAGAGAGATGTAGGTGGGGAAGGGGGGAGGCTCTGTATGCTTTCTTGTGAATTGTGTACACCAGGTCCAGCAAATTGTCTCCTCTTGTTGGAAAGTCTACGTGTTAGTGTAGATTTGGTAGGAGGGCCTTTAAATCTGTATGGTTGAAGTCTCCAGCTGTGATGAGGAATCCATCTGGAGGTGCTGTTTGTGTCTCACTGATGGCCTGATAATCTTCATTTAGTGCTTCTCTCTTCTCGCCAATTGCAGTGGGCGGGGTATACATGGCGACTAGTAGGACAGATGAAAATTCTTTTGGAATGTAAAAGGATCGACACTTGATGATGATAAACTCCACCAATGGAGAACAGTGTTTAAGCACAACAGTTGCATCATGGCACCAAGCGTCACTGATGGAGACACAGATGCCTCCACCTTGCGTTTTCCCTCCTTCCTTGAACACTCCGTCAGCACAATAGCATGTTAGTCCTGCTAACTGAATGGCAGAGTCCCGTATATTGTCATTTAACCATATTTCCATAAAGATAAAAACACAATCATCCATATAATGATTATTACTGTCAGGCCCAGTGTTCCACTTTTTCTGTACATTTATATTACTGTCTGACGTGTGATGATACACAGCCTATATTACTGCCGTCACTGACATCATGAATGTCTGGTGATGTTCCCGTGTAAGTGCATTGATATGACATCACTGTCAGCGCATTTTCTTTCCAGATTACAGGTTAGTTTCAGTTAAACTGGCTCTATGAAATAGTAGACTGCTAGTGTAGTTTTACAGACATGTTACAGTGTGTAATGAGATACTCAGTTACATCTCCTTCCACTTTCTGGATCTGCAGGCCCACTTTTCTCACTATCTTGCATTTTATTTCCATTTCTAAATCCAGATCTAAAAACTTTGTATCTTTCAGTCTTATTCTGGCTTCTGCCAGATTTGTGCACTGGGTAGAGACAGATCTCAGAAAGCCTTCTTGAGTCCAGCTGCAGTCTCTTCATCTGCAGATGTGCACTTGACTCGTGCAGATGTGCTTTCCCCACCATGTTCAATAGAACTTGTACCAACACTTCTGACAGGACATGCTATGATTATGATTTTAATTGGAGAACTCGGCATCATCCTCATCTGGTGGCTCATGAAGTTTAAGTTACCAGAAGCTGCAGGTAAGCAAAGGTCAGAGTGAGGGACTTAAAATAAGACCCCCCCCCCCCAAATAAAAAAGCATTTTTAATTGTATGTTTGTGTGTGAAGATAGTAATTGGCTTCCAGTCGTGCATGCATGTTGTTGCACTGATTACCCACAAGGTGGCGTTTTGGCTATGGCTGAGCGCTGAGGACACTGGGCCTGCATGGCCACAGGGAATTGTGGGAGTTGTAGTTGGAAAGTGAAGCAGTTGACGTGAAAACCAGTGCAGTACACAAGACGATTTCAAAGTGAAACGCATGAAAAAGTCCTTCATTAAAGGAGCAAGGAACCCACAGACTGTGGACAGAGTGGATTATTCAGCTGTGCGACGTCAGTCAGCACAGATGCCACGTCCTTTTTTGGACACGTTTGTTCTTTATGAAGGACAGAGAAAAAAAATGACAACTTTAAAAACACTGACAACTGCGATGGACTGGCGATCTGTCCAGGGTGGACCCTGCTGTCGCCCAAAGATGCTGAGATAGGCTCCAGCCCCCCACGACCCGAAAAGGATTAAGCGGAAGAAGATGAATGAATGGAAAACACTGACAGTGAATGAATGAATGAATTTCATTCATGACAGTTGAGTCAGTAAATGTGTTTTGAGTCTACCAGACCAGACAAAAGTGTATTATCAACTGTCCAGACAAATTTGAATGTTTAAAAATATCGTTTATGTAAAACCAGCTTTAAAGATGGTGAAAAATCAGCCAACCTTCTCTGAGATGGTGGGGGCGTGTCTGCAGCACGCGCTAATGCCACGCCCACTCCCGGAACAGTGTCAAGTGTCAGCTGTCAATTTATTTTTATTTTATTTCGGATAGTACAGGTTAAAACTACAGTACAGGTACTAGTGCAGGTTAGAAACAGAATAATAGAACAAAGGGGGAAAGAAAATCCAACAAGGTCAAATTAGACAATAACTCCTCTGATTCTACAGTTCAACATCAGTTATGTGAAATGGGTGATGGCTGAAGCCGCAGCTTATATTGCCCACCATATTCCATCCAAGAATTCAGAAGAAAAACAAAACAAGAGCGATTACAATTCAGAACAAAGCTAAGACAAAATGTGACAAAAAACTAAGCAACAACACAACACAGACTGGATATGACAATCATGTGATTTTACATGTCATCTTGTATATATGTTTGGAATATTTCTTCCTTTAGTTTTTGTTTAAATTGTCCAAGCGTTGTACATGATTTTAATTCAGGTCCAAAATTGTTCCATAATCTGACTCCTTGCACTGAAACACAGTGTTGCTTGGTGGTTGTTCTCACTGAAGGTTTTTGAAATATACATGTTCCTCTGAAATGATATTGATTCTCCCTTATTTGGAGCGACTTTTGGATATTTGCGGGCAGTGATAGATTCTTCACTTTAAACATTATTACTGCAGTTTTAAAGTCAACCAGATCTTTCAACTTGAGAGCTTTTAATTTAAGAAAAAGTGGGTTTGTTGGTTCCCTGTAAGCAGCTTTGTTTATTATTCTAATAGCTCTCTTCTGAAGCATAAAGACTGGATATATGTTTGTTTTATATGTATTTCCCCATACTTCAGCACAATATGTCATGTATGGGAGTATTAATGAATGATACAAGGTATATAGTATGGGTTGATTCAGCAAATATTTCACTCTGTGTAGTATTGCAATTGATTTAGATATTTTACCTTTAATATAATTAATATGTTGTAGAGGATGCGTTCAAGGATGAGACTGAGTTTATTTCTCAGGATCAGCTTTATTGAAAGAACACATCCTCTATCAATCTCTCAAAAACAGAAGAGGCTGAGCAATCACGTATCACACTTCTTATACCCTGCAGAAGCCACACAACCTAAGTCACATGGTGCTTAAGCAAACATACAATCCGTGGTACATAATCTCAGTCACAATGCTTCTTTGATCTTCTCCTATTGTCTCTCATCCCTCGATGTTCCGGGGGTCCCACTGGGGCATCCTCTCCAAGACAAAAGCCCGAACTCACACCTCCTCGTCATCTCCTGTAGGTCTCTGCCGGCCCAGACCTCTTTTGTCCTCTGAGACGTGAAGCTCCCAATACACATACAGTCATGCATATGTGGGAAATATGAATCAATATATGCGCCACATAACCCCCCCCCCAAACGTCTATTCAGGGACAAAACATAATCAGAGATGCATAGCAGAAAATATCACAACATATCACAAATCCATCCCCAATTGCTTGGGCTTTAACCTCCTGCCATATCTGCTGTAAGATGGCTTTGCTCCTTCTGCAGCGGCTCCTTGCATCTGTGAATCAGAGTCATTTGTGCATCCCTGTGGTGGTTTGGAACAATGCCTTCCCAGCGGTCTGCCATGGCGGGGGGCCCTGGCCAACTGCACTTGTTCATTAGCCAAAACAAAGGCGGGTTTGAGTCTGTTAATGCAGACCAACTCTTTTCTGTCTCCCAAATCAAGCAAAAAATGTTTCTCCCCTGTCTCCAACACTCTGAAAGGCCCGTCGTAAGGCGGTTGCAAACCTGGCCTTTGAGCATCGTGTCTGACAAAAACAAATTCTGCAATTTTTAAAGCTCTAGGCACAAAAACGCGCGGAAAACTGTGATGAACTGGGCCAGGAAGGGTGTTTGATCCCGTGTCGCTCTGCAACAGCTGAGCGGGGGGGGGCAATTTGGTGCGGGGTTGTCCAGAAGGAATTCGCCCGGCAAACGGAGGGGTTGAGCAAAAACTAATTCAGCCGGAGAGGCTTGCAAATCCTCCTTAGGTGCAGAATGCAACCCTAATAAAACCCATGGAAGTTTATCTACCCAATTTGTATCCGTAAGAGACGCTCTGAGGGCTGCTTTCAATAACCTGGCTGCCACGTCATTGGGATGCGCTTATCTTGCTCGCCCAATGTCAAGTCAAATTCCTCGTATGTTTACTTGTATGTTTACTTGTAAACATGCTTGGCAATAAAGTTCATTCTGATTCTGATTCTGACCTATGAAAGTGTTCGCACAAACCGTTAGCTTGGGGGTTATACGCGGTAGTAAGGTGAATTTTCACCCCCAGGCTGTGGGCCATGGATGACCAGAGTTTGGAAATGAATTGGGGACCTCTGTCAGACGTTATGCCCGACGGAACTCCAAAACGCACAACCCAAGCCGTTAAAAACACGCGTGCAACGTCTGCTGCCGTAGTTGACGCCAGAGGAACCACTTCTGGCCAGCGCGTGGTGCGATCTACCATCGTCAAAAGGTGTGTGCACCCCTGCAACAACGGAAGGGGGCCCACCAAGTCGACATGCACATGATCGAAACGTTTAGCCGAAATGTGAAAAGGCTCCAAAGGGGCTCTAGTGTGCTTGTGTATTTTGGCTCGCTGACACGCTACGCAGGCCGCTGCCCATTCTTTGATCTGTTTACGCAACCCCGGCCAAACAAATTTTTCACCCACCATTTTAATCGATGCGCACACCCCCGGGTGCGCCAGAGAATGGATTGAGTCAAAAACGCGGCGACGCCACGCGGCTGGAACCATGGGGCGAGGCCGCCCGGTGGAGACATCGCAGATTAGAGGGGGCATACCTATCTGCAGCACCCTGTGCTCCAGCCTTAACCCTGTTGGTCCAGACTGGAGCGTGCGCACATCCGCGTCGTCAGCCTGCTCCGCGGCCATGGCTGCGTGATCTAAACCCACGTGGACCGGGGCTGCGAGCACTTCCGCGCCACAGACTTGGCCCGCGGCCACAGCTGCCGAGCCTGCCCCCACAGGGCTTGGCGCTGCTACTGCACGCGAAAGACAGTCTGCCACAACATTATGTTTATCTGCGACATGCTGAATATCGGTGGTGAACTCCGATATCGCGGCCAGCTGTCTTTGTTGTTGGCCAGACCAAGGCTCTGAAATTTTGGCCATCGCAAACGTTAACGGCTTATGGTCCACGAACGCGGTAAAATGGCGCCCTTCGAACCAGAACTGGAAATGGCGGGTGGCCAAATGCAGGGCCAAAAGCTCCCTGTCGAACGCGCTGTATTTCCGCTCATTATCGCGCAAGGTTTTGCTGAAAAACGCGAGGGGTTGCCAGCTCCCCACCACAAATTGTTTGACGACTGCCCCTACCGCTAAATCGGAATCGTCTGTGGTGAGCGCCATACGTGCCGTTGGCACCGGGTGTGCCAACAAAACGGCGTTTGCCAGGGCTGACTTGACCTGGGAGAATGCGCGCTCCCACTCCGGGGACCACTCGATCTTACTTGCCGGTTTTTGCTTTTTAAGTGCTGCGTACAGTGGTTGCATGAGCTGTGCTGCGCCTGGGAGAAAGCGGTTATAAAAATTAACCATTCCCAAAAATTCCTGCAATGCTTTGACCGTCTGAGGTTGGGGAAAATCCGTTATCGCGCGTACTTTATCGGGCAGAGGAACCGCTCCTTCTGGAGAAACGCGGTGCCCCAAAAAGTCGATTTGTGCAACCCCAAACTGGCACTTCGCTGGATTAATTATTAACCTGTGGGGAGACTTGAATAACGAAACCGAATTGTCTTTCATTTCAGTTTATTCAAGAAATCATTCCACTGTCTGCTCTTATTCTTGAGCAGCGAACAAAGAGAGTGAACACACCAAAGTTCTCTCATTTAAACCTTCTCACATCAAACCATTTCCCTCGCGGGGGAAATCACACATCTATATCAAAGTCTCTTTATTCACATTCATTAGCCTTTTATTTACATAACTCCCCCTTCTCTCTTCCCGAGCCTCAGTGGTCAGGAAGTCTTCTGTCCCCTGTCCTCCACAGGGGGTCCAGGCTCTGTGGCTCCGCACCGCAGGGGGCTGGCTCTCCTTCATCGTGGTTAAATCACATATGCAGTGTCCAACATATACATGTCTCACAACACAGCCATATAACCCCCCCCCAAACGATGAAGAACAGACTAATTCCCAAAATTTAATAGCACCTTACTCACTACTGAATAATCAACACCAACATTCAGTCTGTGCGCCGCTTGGGCTTCAGCCGTCTGCCGAATCTGCTGTGCGTTGGCCCCGCCTTGCCTGCGGTGCTGTTCTGCTTCGGGTCTGTTGACTGAGGAAGAGAGTGGTTAATTGCCCTCTGCGGGGGCCTGCCTCGTCGAGGCGCCACCGCGACCGGTACAGACACGTCCTTCATGACAAAAGCAGGTTTTAGTCTGTCAATACTGACTGTCTCTTTTCTGTCCCCAAAATCTAGCACAAATTGCTTATCACCTGCCTCCAGCACTCGAAATGGCCCTTCGTAAGGTGGTTTGAGCGTTGCTTTAAGGGCTTCGCGCCTGACAAAAACGAAATCGGCATTTTTCAAAGCCTTGGGGACGAAAACTCGTGGAAAAGCGTGATGAACCGGACCCGGGAGCGTGTCTGCCCCCGTGCCAACTAACGGTCCCAGAGCAGAGAGAGGTGGGGGCTCTGGGTGCTCTGGTAAAAACTCGCCCGGCAGCCTCAGAGTTTGTGCGAATACCAGCTCCGCTGGGGAGGCGTCTAAGTCCTCTTTAGGCGCAGAACGCAACCCTAATAAAACCCATGGGAGTTTATTTACCCAATCTGCATCCGTGAGCGACGCTCTGAGTGCTGCCTTCAAAGACCTATGAAAACGCTCGCATAAACCATTAGCCTGAGGGTGGTAAGCCGTAGTGCGGTGAATTTTGGCTCCTAAGCCGTTGGCCATCGCTGACCACAGCTCAGAGATGAATTGCGGTCCTCTATCGGACGTAATGTCCGACGGAACCCCGAAGCGCGCCACCCAAGCCGTTAAAAAAACGCGAGCCACCTCCGCGGCCGTGGTCGTCGCAAGTGGAACCACTTCCGGCCAACGTGTGGTGCGGTCCACCATTGTCAAAAGATACGTGAACCCCTGTGATGCCGGTAGGGGGCCCACAAGGTCGACGTGCACATGGTCGAACCTTCTGGCCGGAATGCGGAACGGTTCTAACGGGGCTCTTGTGTGCCTGTGAATTTTGGCCCGTTGACAGGAAATGCAGGTTTTTGCCCATTCCTTCACGTGCTTGCGCAGGCACGGCCAAACAAACTTTTCCGCCACTAGTTTCACCGACGCGCGCACCCCCGGGTGCGCCAGTGAGTGGACCGAGTCAAAAACACGGCGGCGCCACGTGGCCGGAACCACCGGACGCGGGCGCCCCGTCGACATGTCGCAGATCAGGGGGGGCATACCGGTTTGTAAACACTTGCTCTCCAGCCTCAACCCTGTTGGTCCAGACTGGAGCGCGCGCACGTCTGCGTCCGCCCCCTGGTCCGCTGCCATGGCTGCGTAATCTATACCCACGTGCACCGGGGCTGCGCGCGCCACCGTGCCGCTCTCCTGCGGCGCGGTCACGGTGGCCCGTTCTGCCTCTGCGCGTGTCGGGGTCGTGAACGCGCGTGAGAGACAATCCGCTACTACATTGAATTTGCCCGCGACGTGCCTAATGTCAGTGGTAAATTCCGAGATTGCGGCCAGCTGCCTCTGCTGCCTGCCGGACCACGGATCTGAAATTTTGGCCATGGCGTATGTGAGCGGCTTGTGGTCCACATAAGCGGTGAAGCACCGTCCTTCCAGCCAGAACTGGAAATGACGAATAGCCAAATGCAGCGCCAACAGTTCTCTGTCAAACGCGCTGTATTTTCGCTCAGCCGCGCTTAAAGATTTGCTAAAGAAAGCCAAAGGCTGCCAAACTCCGGCTACCTGTTGCTCAATAACGGCCCCTATGGCTAAATCTGAAGCGTCTGTCGTCAGCGCGATACGTGCTGCAGGGTCTGGGTGGGCCAGGAGCGCAGCGTCAGCCAAGGCTTTTTTAACCTCTGTGAACGCGCGCTCCCGCTCCGGGGACCATTCGACCGCCTGGGTCGGCTTTTGTTTTTTGAGCGCGGCATATAACGGTTGCATGATTTGAGCTGCGTGGGGCAGGAACCGGTTATAAAAATTCACCATCCCCAAGAATTCCTGTAGTGATTTGACCGTTTGTGGACGGGGAAAATCCGCTACCGCGCGTACTTTCTCTGGTAACGGAACCGCTCCCTCCGGGGAGACGCGGTGACCCAAAAAATCAATCCGCTCAACGCCGAACTGGCACTTGGCTGGGTTAACTATTAAGCCGTGCTCTCCCAGCCTCCTAAAAACTGCTGTGAGGTGCGTTTCGTGTTCGTCCTCTGAAGTACTCGCGACCAAAATGTCGTCGAGGTACACAAACACGAAAGGGAGATCGCGTAACACGGCATCCATCATCCGCTGAAATGTTTGCGCCGCCCCTTTGAGACCAAACGGCATGCGTAAAAATTCGAAAAGTCCGAACGGGGTTATTACCGCTGTTTTAGGAATGTCCTCCGGTTGGACCGGGACTTGGTGATAGCCGCGAACTAGATCAATCTTTGAAAAAATGCGCGCCCCCGCCAGGTGCACCGAAAAATCCTGAATGTGCGGGATGGGATAACGATCGTGTGCCGTAGCGTTGTTTAGCCTGCGGTAATCCCCGCACGGTCTCCAGGAGCCATCGGCTTTCGGTACCATGTGCAGCGGCGAAGCCCACGGGCTCTTCGACCTACGAACGATGCCCAGCCTCTCCAGGCTGGCGAACTCCTCGCGCGCAATGGCGAGCTTAACTGCATCCAAGCGCCGAGCTTTTGCAAACACGGGAGGACCAGAAGTGGGGATGAAGTGTTTCACCCCGTGCTTCGCGACCGTCGCTGAAAAAGTGGGCACAGTGAGCGCTGGAAATTGGGTGAGGAGTGTGTGAAACTTACCACCTGCCGTAGCGACGTGGGTCTGTACTGGTGGCGGGGACACTCGAGCTGAACAGGGGAGAGAGTAAAAAGAGAGTGCATTTACCAGCCGTCTATTAGCAAGATCAACTAACAGATTGTGTGAACACAAAAAATCCGCGCCCAACATGTTGAAACTCACCGCCGCTACTACAAAAGTCCATTCATATGTGCGGCCATGTAAGCATAAAGGCAAGGTCCTTCTCCCGTAGGTGTTGATGTTCGAGCCATTTGCCGCTGTAGCTCCGTCACCGTGGGGTCCAGCTACCCGGTCCGCGTATGTTGGGGTGATGAAGCTCACTTGTGCTCCGGTGTCAATGAGGAACACTCGTCCGGAGCGCGCATCCGTGATGTAGAGCAGCTTGTTGCGTTCTCCGAGGGTCGAAGCTGCTAGCGACCCCCGGTCTTGCCGTTTCCCGAACTCCTGAAGATGCAGGGCGGCACACACCTGCGTGCCTTCTCTGCGAACCTCCGATGGTAAAAGCAGAGATCTTCTCCTCCGCTGTGTCGTGCCCGCGCCTCTGTCGCCGGGCTATTGGCTCCCCCTCGTCGCGGCCGTGTTGCCGCCCTCGTCGGCCAGTCTGGTTCTGCCGCTTCTGGCTCCCCGCTGTCTCGGGTCGCTGCTGTGGTTGCTTGCCCGCCGCAGGCGTCCAGGATCCCGTCTGCCTCCTGGGCCAGCTCCCGGAACTCCTCCAGGGTGTGACACTTTTTGCCGGCCAGCGTGCTTCTCGCATGCGCCGGGAGGTTGGAGAGGAAGATGAACTGAAAAATGAAATCATCGTTGTCCAACCCTCTCAGCTGTATCATCTCCTCCATCAGGGCGCTCGGCCTGTGTCCACCTTGGTCTAGCAAAGACAGGATCCTCCTCGCCCTCACTTCAGCCGAGGGGGTGAAAAACTTGATGAGGGTGGATTTCAGCTTGCCGTACCTGTCGGTCGCGGGTGGCTGCTCCACCAAGCTTTGCACGCACCGAGCTGTGCTGTTGTCCAGTTTAGCGATGACATGGTGGAACTTAGTGTCATCCACCGTTACTCCTGCGAGCGCGAACTGCGACTCTGCTTGCAGAAACCACGACCGTGGGTTATCCTGCCAGAAATCAGGCAGCTTAACGGCCACTGCGCTCGCCAGCTCTGAGCGCTGTGAGTCCGGGACCCTGAGAATTTCTTCGTTCATTCTCAACGTCGTCAGTCACCAATGTGGGGAGACTTGAATAACGAAACCGAATTGTCTTTCATTTCAGTTTATTCAAGAAATCATTCCACTGTCTGCTCTTATTCTTGAGCAGCGAACAAAGAGAGTGAACACACCAAAGTTCTCTCATTTAAACCTTCTCACATCAAACCATTTCCCTCGCGGGGGAAATCACACATCTATATCAAAGTCTCTTTATTCACATTCATTAGCCTTTTATTTACATAACTCCCCCTTCTCTCTTCCCGAGCCTCAGTGGTCAGGAAGTCTTCTGTCCCCTGTCCTCCACAGGGGGTCCAGGCTCTGTGGCTCCGCACCGCAGGGGGCTGGCTCTCCTTCATCGTGGTTAAATCACATATGCAGTGTCCAACATATACATGTCTCACAACACAGCCATAAACCCGTGCTCTGCCAGCCTCCGAAAAACCGCTGTGAGGTGGCTTTCATGTTTGTCTTCGGACGTGCTGGCTACCAAAATATCATCCAAGTAGACGAACACGAAAGGGAGGTCGCATAAAACTGCATCCATCATGCGCTGGAATGTCTGCGCAGCCCCTTTGAGTCCAAACGGCATACGCAAAAACTCGAAAAGCCCAAACGGAGTTATTACCGCTGTTTTGGGTATGTCCTGAGCGCGGACTGGGACTTGATGGTACCCGCGCACCAAATCTATTTAAGAAAAAATGCACGCCCCCGCTAAATGTACGGAAAAATCTTGGATGTGCGGAATCGGGTAGCGGTTGTGAGCTGAAGTGTTATTCAACCTGCGGAAATCACCGCAAGGCCGCCACGAGCCATCAGCCTTGGGGACCATATGTAGTGGTGATGCCCAGGGGCTGTTAGAGCGTCTAATGATGCCCAGTTTTTCCAGGTTGGCGAATTCCTTGCGCGCTATGGCTAGTTTAGCTGAGTTCAAGCGCTGAGCTTTTGCAAAAACGGGGGGGCCGGTAGTAGTTATAAAGTGCTCCACCCCATGTTTAGCCACTGACGCCGAGAACGTTGGGACTGTGAGTGCTGGAAACTGAGTGAGTAGCACTTGAAACTTACCACCCGCAGCTTTGAGGTTGGGCTGTGCAGTGGGCGGGACCACCCGGGCTGTGCAGGAAATGCTGTGAAAAGAGTGCATTAACCAGACGTCTATTAGCAAGATCAACTAATAAACCATTCGAGCACAAGAAATCAGCACCTAACATGTTATGACTGACTGCTGCCACGACAAAGGTCCACTCAAATGTCCGACCGTGGAAAGACAGGGGGAGGGTCTTCTCCCCGAAGGTCTTGATCGTCGAACCGTTCGCTGCCAACACCAGGGGTCCACTGGAAGGCGCCAGCCGATCAGCATGGAGAGGTGTGATGAAACTCAGCTGGGAGCCCATGTCCACCAGGAACTGCCTCCCTGATTTCCCATCCGTGAGGTAGAGCAGCTTATTCTTCGCACCGAGAGCAGCAGCTGCTACCAACTCTCGGGCCTGGCGTTTTCCCGAGCGCTTGAACTGGCACGGGGGAATGCATTTGTGCGCCCTCTCAGCTAAGCATCGGTGATAAAAGCAGAGGGCGTCGCGCGCCCCGTGTCTCCTGGTCTCCGCCGCTGCCGACGTCCGCACATCTGGTGTTGCAGCCCCTGGCCCCCTGCCGCCTCCGGGAGTTGTGCTCAGCTCCGCTGCCGCCGTCGTGGTCGTGTGCCGTCTATGGGCGTCGACGAGTCGCTGTGCCTCCTGGCCCAGCTCGTGGTAATCTCGGTTGGTCAGCCGCTGCGAGCTGGCCAGGGTGACTCTCACGGCTGACAGTAGTGTCCTGAGGAAAAGATGGACGAAGATAAAGCCGTCATCGTCCTCGCCTCTCAGACTCAGCATCCTCGCCATCAGGTCAGCGGGCCTGTCTGCTTCGCCTTCAGTCAACATCAGGAGCTTCTCTGCCCGCTCTCCCAGCGAGGGGGTGAAAGCACGGATGAGCGCGGCTTTCAATGCGCCGTACTTGTCAACTTCTGGTGGATGGTTAGTCAGGCTATCCACCCGCTGTGCTGTGAGGCTGTCCAGCTTTGCTACCACATGGTAGAATTTCGTTGCATCTGCTGAAATTCTCCGAAGCTGAAACTGCGTGAAACTGCGACCGTGTTGAACCAGGCACGTGGGCTGTGCTGCCAGAATTCGAGCAGCTGGACCGTGGTAGCTGCGCTAGCCTGGCTGGCTCCTGATGAGTCTGCTGTATGAAGTTCGTCCATACTTAGTCGTAGGGTCACCAGTGTAGAGGATGCATTCAAGGATGAGACTGAGTTTATTTCTCAGGATCAGTTTTATTGAAAGAACACATCCTCTATCGATCTCTCAAAAACAGAAGAGGCTGAGCAATCACATATCACACTTCTTATACCCTGCAGAAGCCACACAACCTAAGTCACATGGTGCTTAAGCAAACATACAATCCATGGTACATAATCTCAGTCACAATGCTTCTTTGATCTTCTCCTATTGTCTCTCATCCCTCGATGTTCCGGGGGTCCCACTGGGGCATCCTCTCCAAGACAAAAGCCCGAACTCACACCTCCTCGTCATCTCCTGTAGGTCTCTGCCGGCCCAGACCTCTTTTGTCCTCTGAGACGTGAAGCTCCCAATACACATACAGTCATGCATATGTGGGAAATATGAATCAATATATGCGGCACAATGTGACTTCCAACACAGTTTATTATCAATTATTACTCCAAGAAATTTAGTTTCAGATACCCTTTCAATCTCTACACCATTTACACTGAGTTTAGATACTGAGTTGTTGTGATGGTTGTTAAAGACTATAAATTTTGTCTTACTTAAATTGAGTGTTAATTTGTTTGAATCAAACCACAGTTTAAGCTTTCCTAATTCCTTTCCGAGTGTATCCAGAAGTTGTTCCAAATTGTTTCCACTGCATAATAGATTAGTGTCATCGGCAAACAATATTAAGTCCATTTTTTCTGAAACTTTACGTATATCATTTATATACACATTGAATAACAATGGCCCCAAAACTGAACCCTGTGGGACTCCACAAGTAACCTTTAGTAACTGTGAGTTTTTGTTACCAACACATACATACTGATGTCTATTCTTTAAGTAACTGCATAACCAGGACAGTGCTACCCTCTAATACCACAATTTTGTAGTTTCTTTAATAATAAATTATGATCCACTGTATCAAATGCTTTTTTAAGATCCAGGAATACACCAACTGAATACTCTTTATTTTCAATGGCAGTTGATATTTTTTCTATAAATTCCATTAGAGCAAATGCAGTTGTCCTCTTGTGTCTGAACCTGTATTGCTGCTCACACAATAAATTATTCTTCAGTATGAAGTTGTCAATTCTCTCATAGAATATTTTTTCAAGTATCTTGGAAAATTGCGGCAATAGTGAAATTGGTCTATCGTTTGAAAGTTCCCCTCTGTCACCCGTCTTGTATATCGGAGTTACTTTAGCTATTTTCATTGCTTTGGGAAATATACCTGTTTGGAGAGACAGGTTACAGATATACGTCAGTGGTTTCACTAAGCATTCAATAATAGTTTTGACTAAGAGCATGTCAATACCATCACAGTCGGTAGATGTTTTACTTTTAAACGATTTAACAATTTCAATGACCTCTCTCTCGTCTGTGTTCTTTATGAAAATGGAGTCTTTTATAGCAGTGTTTTTGCTTATTGTATCACCTGTGGGTGCCGTAATGGGTATTTCTCGAGCCAAATTAGGACCAATGTTAACAAAAAAGTTATTAAATTCATCTGCAGGTGAAACTGCATTCACACTCTGAGTCGTTTTATTATTTTTTGAAAAATCAGTTGGGTAACTTGTATTTCTGCTTTTATTTCCAAGAATACTGTTTTTGTCCATGTATTGTCTCTGTTTTTCTCCAGTTCTTTACTGTAATAGTCTCTTTTACTACATCTCATTATATATGTTAACTTATTTTTGTATGTTTTATACCGCTGCTCTGCTTCTTTTGTCCTTTTCTTTAGGAAAGCTTTATATAATAAATTTTTCTTTTTACACCCCTTTTGTAATCCTTTGGTTAACCATGGCTTATCGGCAAATTTAGTTCCAAGGTTGTCATAGCCAGGAGCGGCACTGGGGTTAAGCTCCCAGTGCTCATAAAATGCTCCTTACGGCGTGCGTCTTGAAAAGCCTCTGACAACTAAGTCCAACTCCTAGCCTGCCCGTGTGGTTTAGTCTCTAAGCCCAGCGGAACTGCTTTTACTAATAGGAGAAGGGGCGAGGGCGGATCTCTGGCGCCTTAAAACCAGATGCTTCGGGTAGATGGTGGCTCGTCAACCTGGGAAGGTAGCCCATCTAGAGGAAGGTAAACCCTGATTTCAAACCTCCGCTGCCTTGCGGCACACCCGGTCACAGGAAAGGCTTTGGGAGTCAACCCTGAGGAAAAATCCGGAGTCGGAGCCCCTAAGGCAGTTCTCTGTTGTGCTCAACATCGTTCTGGCAGCTCCTGCGACGGCGCTGGTGCCAAACTATAGCAGCCCTGCTGTTCCTTTGGATTCATCAGTGACGTGGAGAGGGGGGACATGCTGCATGGGTAACATCTTGTCCTCCATATCTTCCTGCCCAGGCTTGAATCCTACCAACGCCCAACGCTGGAAGGTAGAACACCGGTGCGCATCGGCCTGTTCAGCCACAGGCGGTGCTGTTCCAGCAGAGTAGACGTTTAGGATTCTCTTCCATGGTCATCATAGACCGACGGAGGCCAACGATCGGCAAATTTATGTTTAAGCTTTTTTTTTACTAATGGACAATTTTTTTCATAAAGAGTGGTTACAATGTTCATAAATGTGTCATAGGCTTCATTTACATCTGATACATAGACTTTTGTCCAGTCTTGCTTCAGCAAGTCCTCTTTAAAAGAACTGATTGCATTTTGTGATTTGTATCTGAATGATTTTAAAATCAGTTTTTTATCAGTTTTTAAAATCAGTTTTTTAAAATCAGATTTTAAAATGAATTTTAAAATCATCATTTGTGCCTATGCACCAAATGATGTTTCAGAGTACCCACCCTTTTTGGAGTCTGTGACTGGGGTGCTGGAGGGTGCTCCTCCTGGAGACTCCATTGTCCTACTGGGGGACTTCAATGCGCACGTGGGCAACGACAGTGAAACCTGGAGGGGGGTGATTGGGAGGAACGGCCTGCCCGATCTGAACCCGAGTGGTGTTCAGTTATTGGACTTCTGTGCTAACCACAGTCTGTCCATAACGAACACCATGTTCAAGCATAAGGGTGTCCATATGTGCACCTGGCACCAGGACACCCTAGGCCGCAGGTCGATGATCGATTTTGTTATCGTATCATCAGACCTGCGACCGTATGTCTTGGACACCCGAGTAAAGAGAGGTGCAGAGCTGTCAACTGATCACCACCTGGTGGTGAGTTGGATCCGATGGCAGGGGAGGAAGCCATTCAGACCTGGTAGACCCAAACGTATAGTGAGGGTGTGCTGGGAGCGTCTGGCTGAGGCCCCTGTCCGGGAGGTCTTCAACTCCCACCTCCGGAAGAACTTCAACCACATTCCGAGGGAGTCTGGAGACATGGAGTCTGAATGGGCCATGTTCTCCACCTCTGTTGTTGAAGCGGCGGCCCAGAGCTGCGGCCGCAAGGTGGTCGGTGCATCTCGTGGTGGCAACCCCCGAACCAAGTGGTGGACACCAGTGGTGAGGGGGGCCATTAAGCTGAAGAAGGAGTCCTATCAAGCTTGGTTGGCTTGTGGGACTCCCGAAGCAGCTGAGGTGTACCGGCAGGCCAAGCGGAGTGCAGCTCGGGTGGTTGCTGAAGCAAAAACCCGGGTATGGGAGGAGTTCGGTGAGGCCATGGAACAAGACTTTCGGTCGGCTTCAAAGAGATTCTGGCAAACTGTTCGGCGGCTCAGGAGGGGAAAGCAGCTCCCCGTCCACACTGTGTATGGTGCGGATGGGACACTGTTGACTTCAACTGGGGATATCGTTGGGCGGTGGAAGGAATACTTCGAGGATCTCCTCAATCCCACTGATACGCCTTCCACAGAGGAAGCAGGGTTTGGGGACAAGGGGGATGACTCGCCTATCACAGGGGCTGAGGTCGCCAAGGTGGTTAAAAATCTCCTTGGTGGCCAGGCCCCGGGGGTGGACGAGATTCGCCCCGAGTACCTCAAGGCCCTGGATGTTGTTGGGCTGTCATGGTTGACACGCCTCTGCAACATTGCGTGGAGGTCGGGGGCAGTGCCTTTGGCATGGCAAACCGGGGTGGTGGTTCCTCTCTTCAAAAAAGGGGACCGGAGGGTGTGCTCCAACTTTAGAGGGATCACACTCCTCAGCCTCCCTGGGAAGGTCTATGCCAAGGTACTGGAGAGGAGAGTCCGGCCGTTGGTCGAACCTCGGATTCAGGAGGAGCAATGTGGTTTTCGTCCTGGCCGTGGCACATCGGACCAGCTCTTTACCCTCTCGAGAATTCTTGAGGGTTCGTGGGAGTTTGCCCAACCAGTTTACATGTGTTTTGTGGACTTGGAGAAGGCATTTGACCGCGTCCCTCGTGGATTTTTGTGGGGGGTGCTTCGGGAGTATGGGGTATCGGGCTTGTTGTTACGAGCTATTCGTCTCTGTACGACCGTTGTGAGAGTTTAGTTCGTATTGCCAACACTCGGTCGGAGTCATTCCCAGTGAGAGTTGGACTCCGCCAGGGCTGCCCTTTGTCACCGGTCCTGTTCATAATTTTTATGGACAGGATTTCTAGGCGCAGCCAGGGAATGGAGGGTGTCATACTTGGTGACCACAGGATCTCATCTCTGTTGTTTGCAGATGATGTTGTCCTGTTGGCTTCATCCAGCAATGACCTACAGCTCTTGCTGGGACGGTTTGCCGCTGAGTGTGAAGCGGCTGGGATGAGAATCAGCACCTCCAAGTCCGAGTCCATGGTCCTCAGCCGGAAAAAGGTGGATTGTCCTCTCCGGGTTGGGGACAGGCTCCTGCCCCAAGTGGAGGAGTTTAAGTATCTTGGGGTCTTGTTCACGAGTGAGGGGAAAATGGAGCGAGAGATCGACAGACGGATTGGAGCAGCATCTGCAGTGATGCGGACGTTGTACCGGTCTGTTGTGGTGAAGAGGGAGCTTAGTTCTAAGGCAAAGCTGTCGATTTACCAGTCAATCTACGTTCCTACTCTCACCTATGGTCACGAGCTTTGGGTAATGACCGAAAGAACGAGATCGCGGATACAAGCGGCTGAAATGAGCTTTCTCCGTAGGATTGCTGGACTCACCCTCAGAGATAGGGTGAGGAGCTCAGTCATCCGGGAGAGGCTCAGAGTAGAACCGCTGCTCCTCCACATTGAAAGGAGTCAGTTGAGGTGGTATGGGCATCTGATTAGGATGCCTCCTGGACGTCTCCCACTTGAGGTGTTTCAGGCACGTCCCACTGGGAGGAGACCCCGGGGCAGACCCAGGACTCGGTGGAGAGACTATGTCTCCCAGCTAGTCTGGGAACGCCTTGGTATCCCCTCTGAAGAGCTGGAGCAGGTGGCTGGGGAGAGGGAAGTCTGGGCTTCTCTGCTTGAACTGCTGCCTCCGCGACCCGGACCTCCGGAAAAGCGGTAGAAGATGGATGGATGGATGGATGGATGATTTTAAAATTTTTTCTGTATTGGCCCCCGTGTGGCCATGGATAAGTGCAAAGGTTGGCAAGTGGTCACTTATATCATTTATCAATAATCCACTTTCTATTTTCTTATCAATAATATTAACAAACAGGTTGTCAATAAGTGTAGCGGTGTGAACTGTGATTCTACTGGGATGTGTTATTGTGGGATATAGACTCATGCTGTACATAGAATTCATGAACTCTGTAATTACATTTTGTTGATATGGATTTAGTAAATCAATATTGAAATCTCCACAAATTACTACCATTTTCTTACAAGTAATATTATTGTACAGCTCGACTAATTTATCTCTGAATGTCTCAATGCAAGTTCCCAGCGTTCTATATATACAACTTATAATTAGATTTTTTGTTTTATCTTGGTCAATCTCAACAGTAACACATTCCAAAATCCCTGGTAGTGCAAAGGACATTCCATTTACAAGCTTACACCTATACAGGTCATCAATATACAGTGCAACACCACCACCCTTTTTTTGAGATCTGTTAATATGAAACATCTGATATCCCTCTATTGCCATCAGGGGAGCCTGCTCTTCATTAAGCCAAGTTTCAGAGACTGTGATAGCTGTGAATTTTCTGTCTAGCTGTTTTAAATAGTCCTGAATCTGTGGAAAGTTTTTGTTAAGACTTCTGCTGTTGAAGTGTATTATTGATAGTTTACTATCTAGTTGCACTTGACAATCACACTGGCTGTGCCTTAATTCAGGAGCTGCAGCCTTGTTGACCGCAGCCCTGGTGGCCAGAACACTCAAAGGTCAGTAGGCTGCATTTAAAGGCTGATTTATGACTATTAAATGAGACGGTCCAGTCTTTGGAGGACGTATGTTTGCATGGCCATGCACTACCCTGTCACGTAGCAACCATGACAGCATCAGTTGAGGGTTTTGGGGGTTTTTTTGCTGACATTTGTGACAGAGAACTTTATTTTTATCTTAATTATTGTATTTTCTTTACTTTTTACTTGAGAATCTTCACCAGACAGACAGAGGACCATGACGGATAAAATAAGACTTTAACTCATGTTAAAGTCAGCAGGTAAAATTAAGGTAAATTAAAACCACAAAATAGATAACTTGTTATTACTTTAAATATGTATACCAGTTAGACTGAATTCTAAAATATATTCTTAACTACATGACCAGTAGAAAATATAACAGTTTACTGTTATCATTTCTGACCATTAGCTAAATAATTAGATGTTCTGCCTTGTAAGATAAGATAAGATAAGCCTTTATTAGTCCCACAATGGGGAAATTCCAGGATTGCAACAGCACAGGGATAGCAACACTCAGAGCAACAATTTAGAAGATACGGAAGATATAAATAACAGCAGTGGATATACATACATACACATCAATATATAAATATATATACACAGTGCGGAGCATTGTAGTGAGATGGAATAAACAGCATAACCGTCTACTTAGTTATCCTACATAGTATGAATGTGTACCCATACATATTGTCACCCTCTGTAGCGACTGATATTGTCCTAGTTGTATACTGGAGGGGACCATTGTGTAAGTCTATTGCGTCTTTTGCATTCAATACTATTAGGTCGTCACGTTTTTTTGCTATCTCTGCGAGCAGCCCTGCTTAGGTTGTACAGTCTGACAGCCGTAGGTAGGGAGGACCTGCAAAACCTCTTGGTTGCGCATCTAGGATGATGTAGTCTGCTGCTAAATGAGCTCCTCAGTGCGTTCAGTATGTCCTGCATAGGGTGGGACTCAGACTCCAGCAGAGATGACAGTTTAGCCACCGTCCTTCTCTCTCCCATCTCCTCCACTGGGTCAGGGCGCTGCCCCAGGACAGAGCTAGCTGTATCATTTAGCTTTGATGTTCTGCAGCAGATCACAGTCCTGAACTGCAGGATGATGAGCCTCAGTGATGTTCAGCAGCAGCAGAACAGATTCCATCTTCAGCTTCATCTCAGTTGGACCATCTCAGTAAATTAGAAAATCATGATTTGTCATTTAATTTTAAAAACTATAATCATTATCATCAATATTAAATCAGGTTTAAAATGTTTCACTCTGTGTGTAATAAATATATGAAAGTCTCTTTTAGAATTAGCTTGCAAAAAATCATCTTTTTCAAAAAAAAAAAACTACTTCATTGAAATGCAGTTTTTCTATTAAGAGTTGTGACGAGTCTGGGCTTAGTGTTGTCAGCAAGGCAGTTTGCAGGTAAGAAAAAAACGGGAGGCCGCACTGGTACTAACAGTCCACAGTTTGTCATTTATTAACAGCAAATAAACAACCTTGCAATGCCCGGTTGTACGCCACTATTAACTTCATGCATGAAAATAAGTTGATAGCCACACGTTCCCCAAATCATCACAAGAGAGTTGAGAAGGTACTCTTGTGGAGCTCAGCCATAAGCGTCCATACTCTGTGAGTGCGTCCTTCCAACTGCGCAACAGCAGCGTGCCAAGTGAGACATAAGACCCTTTTCCACTAGTACCTATGTAGCCCAGAACACCACGGTACGGTTTTATTCACTTCAATACGCTTTTGTTTCCATTACACCAGAGTACCACTCGAGCTGGGTGGGATTTTTTTACAGGAAGGCAGCACAACCTTCCTGTGACGTAAAAACAAGCGACACAGGCAAACACAAGATGGCGGAATACGAGGCGACTGCTCCATCTTTTTACCAGAGTAAAGGCAAAAAAAGGAGAGCCAGAGAAGGCTATAGGCAGTGAGATGACACACTCTGGAAAAGTACTGGAGCGTTTAGGAAGCCATATAGAGTAGTATAAAGTGGAAGACATGAGGATACGAAGTACATCACATATGAAGGTGATTGCTAATGCAACTTTGCTTTAAGTCCACTGTACTACATTGTAATGTCGGCAAGTTATCGCTGTTAGGTACTAAAATATGTATTCTGTGTGTGTGTGTTTCAGATGGTTCTCTTGTGGCAAAATTATCTTCAAACCGTGGGTCTGGGCGTTCAACACAGCCTCTCACTGATGTCGCCCCAGCTTCACAAACGTGCAGTGGTTACAGAACTTCAGTATGTCTGTAGAAACGTGTAGCTTCCTGTGCAACAAATTGCTTTGATCTGTGTGAAAATCACGGAGAGCCTGTTGGGATATCATGGGATGTACCTGCTCCAGCAGCACTGAGTCTGTGGTGGTGTTGTGGCAAAAAGTGATCAGCTGCCAAAAATTGATCGCCAGGTTGTAGTTATGGGGTTATATTAGCCGTAAAATATATATTTCAACAGGTAAACAGTAATGAGTTAGATATAATAAAATATATTTAACAATTATGATGCATTTTAAGCCAAAACAAACTTGATCTAGGATTAAAAACAATTAAAATAACGCAGTCACAAGGTTACATGGAAAATACTTGGATTTGCTGGATAGATACATGTATATACTGTAAAAATATATATTCTGTGCATCAACAATGAACTATACATGTATTCATGTAGTATTGCATTGGGAATTTTGACAATAAACCTTTGTACTTTTTGCAGATCTGTCTCCACTTTTGTGGCAGTAAATCAGTTATCAGTAAATCCTTTCATATTAAGTGGAAATTGTGCTGCTTTAATTTTGGCACTTGACCTATACTTTAACTTAACCCCTTGCACTCCGGTCAATTTCCCTAAAAACGCCAAAAATTAACGTGCCCAAATTAAATCAAAAGCTGTTCTTCAACCCTTTGCAGCATCTTCATGGGGTTGGTCTCATTTAAAAGAAAACACTTTGAATTTTTTTGGCAAAACAGTCATAATCTCTCTCAGTGCTCCAGCCACTGAGTTACAGTCATCTAAACATAGTGAACTTGAAGAAAATAAATTTGGCCTGGGTGTTTTTTTGGATACAAATGCTTGTAAATAACACACAGCTTCAGATCCGGGCTGGAAAATGCAACAGAAATGTAGAACCAAGTGTTATCCAGCTGAGGTCCAAATTTGGTAACAATACCACAAAAAATGAATATATTACACAGCTTTTTCCTCAGGTAGTTCCCAGGCGTTTTGGAACTGTGCCAAATTGTGCCAAATGGCACAGTTTGGAAAAACGTCTGTAACTTTTGAATGATTCAATGTAGAAGCTTCATTTTGGGCTCTAATGAAAGGTCACATTCAGGGCTGTCTGTGTGTGTGTGGGGGGGGGGGTTGTCCCCCCCCCTCGCTACAGAGGATGGACATCGGCCATCACTACACAACGGATTAGCCTCATGTGGCAATGTGGGACAGCAGCGCAGTCACAGTGGCTCCCCCCCCCCCCCCCGCTACAGAAGAATAGCGGGGGTGGGGGGCGGCGTTCACGGTCTGTACGCGGCAAACAACCCCTTGTACCGCGGCGCACAAACTGCGCCGCACCGCACCGCACAGTTGTAATTTACCGATCGGTCAAAAGTCATTTTTGATTACAATTTTCAGGGATAAATAATAATTTAGGTTATAACACCTTACCTCTTCACAGCAGCAGAGTCCTGGCGAACTTCTCTTCCTCATTGTAAGACGAACGCGACGCTGGTCCGCTCTTGGTTCTGGTCTCGCGACCCGATCAAAACATAATTCCATTATTGCGGTTTTGTGCTTCCATGATTGCAGTTTTTGGCGAACGATTTTTCAAAACAAATAACAGTAGTAATTAAAAAAAGACTGGCGAAGGCGTGTGTGTCACTCAGCCTTCGTCGTCAGCCTCCATAGGTCTATGACCATGGAAGAAATCATAACGTCTACTCTGCTGGAACGAAAACAAAATAAGCACCGCCTGTGGCCGAACATGCCGATGCGTGAATGGCACTCCCTGTCACACAGGTTGCATTTGTGGATGGTCTCTGTGCTGCTGGGTCTGTGGGGTTCTTCCTGCGGGTCCTTTTTTGATCCGCTGCAGCAGTCAGTCTTCACCCAGCCTTAAAAAAACAGCTCGCGAACTTCTCTGCTTCAACTGGCTCACTGCATTCACAGCTTTGGGAGGCGGGTCCTTCTGGCTAGGTTTTCAGTCATTGGTTCTTCAAGGTTTCAGAAACCCAATTCAAGGCTCTTATTAGTCGAATGAGAGGTCAATCAGATGAACTAATCTGTTCGCGGCTGTGTCTGCAGCTTTTATTTTCAGTGCGCGCTTGGACACCATACACCACCTATATCACAATGTCCATTATGCGTCCTAGAGTGCACGAGAGCGCCCTCGTGCGCTCTAGGACGCAGAGACTTGCCCGTCAGCAGTACAACGGAGCGCAAGAGGTTAAAAAGTGAAGGATTTGAGTACTTTGTCCACCACTACTAAAAAAATAATGGGATGTGCAACTTATCAGTCCGTTGCCAGTGTCAAAGCAGATGCTGGTCGGCCTCTAGAACGAAAATACACACAACTTAAGTACATGCACAGCACCAAAGTGCAACATGTAAAAAAAACACCCTTTTCACCAGGATTACAACTAGCTTATTTCATCAGATATTGTCAACACAAGCACAAAATACAAGGAGAGCACGGAGTTAGCATTGACGGCTAACTAGTTAGCTCATTGTCTGCACACAAGCGACAACATTGTTGTTTGTTCAAAGTGAACTTTCCACTGCTGGGATAAAAACGTAAAAGATGCATAATATCACATCATATCACATCACTCACCATCCTCTATATCCTAATATCACGGCTTTCAAGTGCTGAAGTTGGGTGTTCCCATGGCCTTAAATTCATTTCAGGTGGCTCCGTCTACTTCCCTCTGGTTTCTCTCATCAGCCGAAAGGCAAAGAAAACCCTTCTGGTCCGCGGTGTTGGTTTCTGTGGGTCTGATTTCTGTGAAGCCATTCTATCGTTGTTGTTTATAATGACGCTGGCTGGCTGGCTCACAGATGAATCTTTGCAAATGGTACGTTGCTGTCATGACGTTACACCCAGACCAATCAGTGACCTGCAGTCTTTTGACGTCACATTTTCAGGTCAGTACGGCATGCTTCGACCCACTCGGGAGCAAGTCCAAAAAATGTGGACCAAAACTGTTACAGTTCCTAATGGAAAAGCCTACAAAGCATGCCGAACTGAAGTGAACAGGGCCAAACAGGTACTAGTGGAAAAGAGGCTATAATAACGCAGAAAATGCTTAAAGGTGCATGCCACAGTTTTGACTGTTACACAGTGTTAGATATGAATATTATGTACATAGTTGAGTGTACCAATATGGCGGTGCCCTGGGTGTAGTCGGAGGTGATGGCCCTTCTTTCCAGTAGTGGCGTCATGGGGAGTATAAGAGGTCACTGCGGGAGATCCTCTGTCTCTTTACTGTGGGGACTCTACCTGTTCGGAGTGACTCCTGTTTAATTCTTATTCTACTAATAAAATACACAAACTGTCACCTCGCCTCCTCATCATTTTACGAATGTAACATTTGGCGACGAGGACAAAAGGGTATGGAGCGAGCTGCTACCACTTTCCGACCATTCGTGGAGGCTCCAGGAGAACCAGTCGTCCCCTGGACCAGGTGGTATGCAGCCTTTGAGAATTATCTCATCGCTCTGGACCTCGGCAAGCTCGAAAAGCTGTGTGCTAGGGCTATTCTGGTCCACAACCTGGGAATGGAGGGCCAGAGGATCCTGAGTACGTTAGGCAGTGGTGACACATTTGACGATGTGGTGAGGCTAATGGCGGGTTATTTTCGCACCCCTGAGAACATCATCATGAGGCGGATCCAGTTTCGACAGTGACGCCAGCGGCAGGGTGAGTCAGTGCAACAATTCATTGCAGACCTACAGCAGCTGGCGGGAGAATGCCGTTTCAGCGTTTTGGAGGAAGAAATGATCCGACCAACTGGCGGAGCATGTCCTCTACTCCTCCGCGAGGGTTCGCCTCCTCACACATGTGGGGGAATTGAAGCTGTTAGCCGCCATGGAATAAGCGCAGCAATATGAGGCAGCAGAGAAGCTGACCGGAAACCTCGGTGAGGAAAATAAGCGGCTAAAAGACGAGAAACAGTGGAAGGCACTAGCGCGGACCCGGACGGCGAGAGTGATGAGGAATATGCCTCTGCCGTAAGATTAGGTCCACCTCGGGGACGCCAAGATGCTATCTACAAGATGAGAGAATGTCCAGCGAGGGGGAAGCATTGTGGAAAGTGAGGTCTGTTCCACCACTTTGCAAGAGCCTGTAAAAACTTTGAGCAGGGGGACCAGAAACCAGAGAGGGGTCTTCTACAAGGGAACCTACGGTGGTTCACACAGTCTCACCGAACTCGGATGGACGCATTTACTGCAACATTGAATTAGACGGGATGGTGGTGCTGCTGATGCTGGACACGGGATTGGCGACCTTCATCCTGAACTGGGCTACAGTGAAGATCCTTTTCCCATATTATAGAGTGAGCAGGTCTGACGTGGCGTGTTATGGTTATGGGAACAACCCCTTGGACATTGTGGGCTCACTGATGCTCTCAGCAAGATACAAATCAGCTTCGATGTGTGCAGTGGAGTTCATGGTGTCCACTGAAGGAGCTAACCTAATGGGCTACGACCTGTTTTATGGACTTGGATTCTCAATTGCTTGCAGCATAGGAGAGGAGTGGTCTGGCTGCGGGCTGTGGGACTGACCTTTTTATGTGGGAAATGACGACGAAGTGTGAGACTTAAACCTGCCCGGGACGAGTGACGACTGTCACGAACAGAGCGTGTTTTTGTCCAGGCTCGATTCCATGACTTTCGTCTCTATTTCATATTCTTCTGTGTTCCGTATATTTGTGTATTGTGCTGTCCTTGAAGGGTTCATGTTGTCTTTCTTGTTTCAGTGCAACTGTTTTGTTTGCTTGTGCCTTGCCGTGTGTTATTTGCTGTTTTCCTGTTTTGTTCGGTATTTCTTTATTTTGGTTCTCTGACTCGCAGCTGTCAGGCAGCACATTGCACCTGCGCTTGGTGTGGGCATTGCCTGTCAGTCTACCAGCCTGACTACGCCCCCTTCTCATGAGTTTCAGCTGATTCCTCTCTCCCTGATTATTACGCCTCACTCAGGTGCACCCAATCACTGTGTCATTTGTGTGTCTGTTTAATCTGCTCATTATCATTCATGCTTTGCTGAGTTATTGTATTTGTCATTGCCACGTTACGCCGTGGTTTCTCTCCTTGTTATGCTCTGCCATGTTACGCCGTAGTCTTTCTGCTGCATGTTACATCATGCAAAGCCGTAAGTGTGTTTTCTTTGTATTTTTGCATGTCTACACTCGTTTTTGGGACTTTACTTTAATAAATCTGTCTTGGGTGTAACCCTGCGCGTGACTCTGTCTCTCTCCTCACCTTGTTAGAGGCGATTCATGACAGAATAACTCAGCCCGAAAGAATTCAGCGGGTTACACCCAAGCATTATTTTTTCATTTTTTGTGTGTTTTTCAACTACTTGTCTGGAGCTCACGATGTCTCTGGCGTGCTGTTCCCGCACCGGTAGAAGCGGACGAGCGGCGGGGCATCCGACTGTGGAGGAAGAGTGGACAGCTACGTTTATCCAGGATTACATGGATGAAGCCTTCGAAGCCCACAGACCGAAGGGGAAGTGGAGTTGCCTGGGTGCAGCTGCCGGAATTCTGGAGGCACACCCTGGACTCTGGAGTTATTCGCAGTACGCGGAGCTGTTATCCTCTGTCTGCGCACTTCAGCAAGCATTTCCAGACCTGAGGGGGAAGGCGTTCTTCATGAAGACGAAGCAGAGACGCTCTCCTCAGCCTGTGACCATCTCTTCTTCCGCTTCGCCTTCCGCTCCAGAGTGCCCGCCGCCAGGTTCACAGCAGTGGCAACGCCATCCCAGGGCCAACCATTGGAGGAAGCCTACCTCCTCTTTGACAGCCACTCCCCCCTCGTCATACTTGACTTCTCCCGCAGCAGGGCTGCTTTTCAACCCTGTTTCACCAGCCGTATTTCCCTCCGCCGCTGCTGCATTCACGTCACTCCAACGATTTCTCCCGTTGCCGAGAGATCCTCTTGGTCTTCCCCGGCCACGCCCACCTCTGTTCCTATGGAAATGGCTCCTCCACCTTCCTCTAGAGGGCCCGGATTCACTTTTGGCACGAAGAGGGATGACAGCCTGTCACCTGAGGCTGTTAACATCAGAGACCAGGATGACAGGCAAGTGTTTTTTTCATTCTACTCAGTTTTGTTATGATAAATCCTGTCTGTCTCCCGGGAGAGGGGCTCAGTTTCAGCAGTCCGCTGAGTCCTCTAATTCAGCTGCAGTTAATAACTCGTCCCCAATCCTCTCTGCGTCCATCCATCCATCCATCCATCTTCTTCCGCTTAATCCTTTTTGGATTGCGAGGTGGCTGGAGCCTATCCCAGCATCTTTGAGCGAGAGGCAGGGTATCCTCCATTTTTTCCTGAATGTCCACCAGCCTCAGAATCAAGCCGCAGGATGGTGGAGGAGCCTGTGGCCCTGGAAGATTCAAGACCAGTGCCAGCATGGCGTGAACCCCCAGCCGCCATGCCAGAGGAGCCACCAGCTTGGGCTATTTCACCTGGGGGCACCAGGACTGCCACCACCAGAGCTAGACCTCCTGGAGGCCAGGCCCGAGACGTCATCACCAGAATCGACGGAGTCCTGGGCGGCGGTGGAGCTTGAGCTCAGGCAAGTGATCTTTCTTGTTTTTCATGTCTGTTTTAGAGAGATCCTGTCTGGCTCTCTTTGAGGAGAGTCGGATGCAGCCCTCAGCTGCATCTGAACTCACCTTGCCGGGCTTCGCCGCTGCCGGCGACCCTAACCACTTTTCTTCTCCTGAGCCTTCTTCTAGGGTCACTGGAGAGGGTTCATCATTGCCTGGGGGCTCCGTGGGTCCAGTCTTGCCCACAGATGACATCGTGAGTCCAGCTCCCCCCGTCGAGGTCATCATAGGTGCACAGTACCAGCACAGGGTGCCTGTGATTGACCACCTCCTGGCCTGGGTGCTCCTGCGGGTCAGCTGGTCCACTGTCAAGGCAGCGCTGGCCCAGTCAGGGTCCACTGCAGGTGCATCCATGGCCCAGTCGGGGTCCACCGCGGATGCAACCATTTCCCAGACTGGGACCTCCGTGGGTGCTACAGTTTTCCTTACAGGGACCAGCAAAGGTGTCGTACCTTCTCCTCCACTGCCAGATGCTGTCATGGTTCCTCTCTCCTCTTTTCAGCCAGACGCCATCGAGGTCCCCTCTCCTCCTCAGCCAGATGTCGTCGTGGCCCCGTCCTCTTCCCTGCTGGATGCCGTCATGGTCCCCTTCTCTCCACCACCAGACATCGTTGGGATTCCTCTCGTCCAGCCTAGCCACCCACCAGTGAGCCTCCCGGTGGGTAAGCCACCTCCTGCCTCACCCCTTCGGTCCCGGTGGCTCTACAGCACTGGCCGGCCACCCGAGGGACTGAGTCTCGGGGTCAGGTGGCCCATTTCCTTCGGCAGGCCGCCGGACTCTATCCGTCGGGCCATCTGCTGGGCCTGGGACTCTGGGCATCCTCCTGAGCCTCCAAGCCTCTGGACTTGGGGGGCTAATTGTTGTGTTTTTTTCTGTTTTGGGCCCTGAGCAGGGTTGTTTTTTGTTCTCTCCTGACCTGTTTCCCTTACCTCTCGCCCTGGGTAGATTGTTATTGTTCCTGCTGGGATGGGGGAGCAGGTTTTTCCTCTTTGTGATGTTGCATGTCTGCACTTGTTTTGGGGACTTTAATAAATCTGTCTTGGGTGTAACCCTGCGCATGAATCTGTCTGTCTCCTCACCTCGTTAGAGGCGATTCATGATAACAACGGGTGTGACCGACACTATGGAGCGCCTTCGCAGGGAGTCTCTGGTGCTAGAGTTCACAGTGCCCTGGACGAGGGACCCGATCGGCATGGTCGGACACCGGTGGTGGCAAGTGGAGCCAGCGAGCAGGCACAGCATAGTTCTGGTAATTATTCTTGAACTACTGGGTTAACCTCCAGGGGCATTCTGAAGAACTGCACTCAACAGTTAAAGTCCTTTCTTTAAGTTGGGAGAGTGAAAGTGATCGTGCTAAAAAGCACTGTTTTGCTTGGAAAAGTGCTAAATTGGCAAAGGACATGATAATTGTGTATACACACACTGTGTATATAGATTTATATATTTATGTGTACATATGTACAGTATATTCACTGCTCTTATTTTCTTATCTTCTTGATTGTTGCTCTGAGTGTTGCTATACCTGTGCTGTTGCAATCCTGGAATTTCCCCATTGTGGGACTAATAAAGGCTTATCTTATCTTATCTTATCTTATCTTATCTTAATTAATGAGAGACCTTATATCCTAACACTACCTTTGTCAGTGACCCCTCCTTGGTTTTTTCCCTTGAGTACTGTGGATCTATCTTTTCTGGAAAAGGCACAGATCACTAAAGGCCATATTTAGTGATCAAAAAACTTATATTTATGTTTTATTTTATATCATCACTCTATAAAAGCAAGAAATCGATGTGTGTGTGTGTGTGTGTGTCTGTCCGTCTGTCTGTGTGTCTGTCACACTTCATAGGACATCATAGGACATCCTATGAACTCAGGCATCATAGGACACATAGACAAATGTGTCTTTATCATGTCATATACATCAAGCACTGGCACCAGCTGGACTTGATCCTGACCAGGTGCACCTCACTGAAGAACGTGCTAATCACCCGCTCGTTCCAGAGTGCAGATTGTGACACAGACCATTCATTGGTGTGTTGCAAGGTCAAGCTGCAGCTGAAGAAATTCCACCGTGCCAGACAGCCTGGAAAGACACAGACTGACACCAGCAAGATGGCCCAACCAGAACTTGTTGAGCAGTTTGCCTCCACCTTTGTGAAGGAACTCGGTGAACCACAAGAAGGAGAGTCTGCAAAGCAGAAGTGGGAAGAGCTGCGAAACACCATCCACCGCACAGCCTTGGCTACCTTTGGGAGGAAGACCTCAAAGTCACAGGACTGGTTTGATGCCAAGTCGACCGTGATGACCCCCGTCATTGAAGCCAAGTGCTCAGCACTTGCTGAGTACAAGAAGTACCCAAACAAGAAGAATCTCCAGATTCTCAGGGCTGCGAGAAACAAAGTTCAGCAGACTGCTCGGCGCTGCACCAACGAGTACTGGACTCAGCTCAGCCAAGACATTCATACCGCTGCCATAACAGGGAACATCCGTGGTATGTATGACGGCATCAAGAAAGCACTTGGTCCGGCTCAGAGCAAGACGGCCCCCTTCAAATCTTCCACTGGGGAGATGATCACAGAAAAGAACAAGCAGATGGAGAGATAGGTGGAACACTACTCCGACCTCTACTCCAGACAGAACACCGTGACACCGTCAGCCCTTGATGCCATCGGTTGCCTGCCATCCATGGATGAACTTGACACCGAGCCAACCATTGACGAACTCAGCAAGGCCATTGATAGCTTGGCCGCTGGCAAGGCACCCGGCAACAATGGCATACCCCCCGACCTGATCAAGCACTGCAAGACCGCCCTACTGCTGCCATTGCATGATGTCCTCTGCCAGTGCTGGAAGGAAGGTGCCATACCACAGGACATGAGGGACGCCAAGATCATCACCCTCTACAAAAACAAAGGGGAGAGAAGTGACTGCAACAACTACAGGGGCATCTTCCTCCTCAGCATTGTTGGCAAAATCTACGCACGAGTTGTCCTCGTTTGTCTACAGAAGCTTGCCGAACGTGTCTACCCCGAGTCTCAGTGTGGCTTCCGCATTGGGCAATCGATGGTGGACATGATATTCTCCATCCGCCAACTCCAGGAGAAGTGCAGAGAACAGAACATGCCCCTGTATGTCGCCTTCATCAACCTCACCAAAGCGTTAGATCTGGTCAGCAGAGAGGGCCTTTTCAAGATCCTGCGAAAGATAGGATGCCCACCAAAGTTGCAAAGCCTCATCGAATCATTTCACACCAACATGCAGGGGATGGTGCAGTGCGACGGCAACGTCTCAGAGCCATTCAATATACACAGCGGAGTGAAACAGGGCTGTGTACTTGCGCCAACCCTCTTTGGGATTTTCTTTGCTATGCTCCTGAGGCATGCCTTCAGCACAGCAACAGAGGGAATCTATCTGCATACAAGATCTGACGGCAGGCTTTTCAGCCTCGCCCACCTGAAAGCCAGAACCAAAGTACATGAGGCTCTAATCAGAGATATGCTGTTCGCAGATGACGCTGCAGTCGTGACCCACACACAGCAGGAGCTTCAGACCCTGATGGACCGCTTCTCCCAGGCATGCATAGACTTCGGGCTTACCATCAGCCTGAAGAAGACTAACGTCTTGGCACAAGGCACGGAAGCACCACTAACCATCACCATCGACGACTACGAGCTGGAGGTCGTGAATCAGTTCACGTACCTGGGGTCCACGATCAGCAGCAACCTCTCCCTTGATACAGAGATCGACAAGAGGATTGGAAAATCAGCCTCCACACTCGCTCGCCTCACCACACGAGTGTGGGAGAATCCCAAACTCTCTGTCAAGACGAAGATGGCAGTGTACAACGCCTGCGTCATCAGCACACTGCTCTATGGGAGTGAGACGTGGACAACATATGCCCGGCAGGAAAGTGTCCAACACAGAAGTCCTGTCCCACGCCGGCCTTCCCTCCATGTTCACTCTACTCAGGCAGCGCAGGCTCCGCTGGCTAGGCCATGTTCACCGTATGGAGGATGGCAGAATCCCCAAAGACGTCCTCTACGGAGAACTGGCGACTGGCAGGAGAGACGCTGGACGCCCACAGCTGCGCTTCAGAGACGTCTGCAAGAGAGACATGAAGGCCCCGGAAATCAACACAGAGCGCTGGGAGGACCTCGCAATGGACCGCTCCAAATGGAGAGGCACCCTGACCAGACAGCTCAAGGCGGGTGAAGAGAGACTGACTGCTGCAGCAGATGAAAAAAGGACCCGCAGGAAGAACCGCCACAGACCCAGCAGCACGGAGACCATCTACAAGTGCGACCTGTGTGACAGGGACTGCCATTCGCGCATCGGCCTGTTCAGCCACAGGTGGTGCTGTTCCATCAGAGTAGACATCTAAGATTCTCTTCCATGGTCATCATAGACCGACGGAGGCCGATATACATCAAGCCTGCCTTCATGTCTTTATGATGTCATATACAGTGAGTCCATGCCGGAAAGTCTCTTTCTGCTCAGGTCAATTTTCATGATCCTGTCCATGAACTAGAATTACGACGCACCTATCCCTCAACCAGTGGTCTCGAAGAAGAAGAAGAAGAAGAAGAAGAAGAAGAAGAAGAAGAAGAAGAAGAAGAAGAACCACCAGATGGAGAGCAATAGAATAACAACAACTGCTGCACATCAGAAAATATGCCATGAAGATGAAACACTTGAGGTTCCAGCAGTTCATGGCACCCGTCTGAGACAGGAGGACACCCTTCACCAGCATAGGGTATGACAGACTTTAAAGCACGTTTCTAGGACATCATAGGATGGCCTATGATCTCTGCCTCATCATAGCGCATCCTATGAACTCAGGCATCATAGGACAACTGGCCATGCCTACATGATGGCAAATGTGTAACCTTGACGAATGCCAGTCTACACTACAAATGTGTAAAATGCCAAGCAAAGCGCTGATTTTCTCCGGGTGCTCCAGTTTCCTGGTTTCTATGGGCATGCACGGGCCTTCCTGAACAAGGTAGAAAGCCACTTTTTCAGGATCGTGCCCATGAACTGGAATTACGACGCATCTATCCCTCAACCAGTGGTCTGAACGAAGAAGAAGAAGACCCACCAGATGGAGAGCAATAGAATGAGGAGAACTGCTGTACGTCAGAAAGGATGCCGTGAACATGAAACACATCAGGTTCCTCCAGTACGCTGCAGGCATGACTGTGAACAACACAGCCGTCTGAGACAGGAGGAGACCCTTCAGTGGTCTGAACGAAGAAGAAGACCCACCAGATGATGTCTATATGACGGCACATAGACAGAGCACATGACTCCCTACAAGACACATATATAGACACAGGTAAGCAACATTACACAGAACAGTGACAGGCAGGAGAAGAAGTAACAAGCAGGGGCAAACAGCCCCAGATGGCAGGGCATATTTTGTGTGATTTTTATGTTTTGCTGCATACAAAAGCCATCACGTGATTGCCACTTAGTGTTGTGTTGCTATACCAACTGTCCTGTAACTGGCAAGAATTCTGTTCCAATGCATCCCTCTATGGGCATGCACGGGTTTCTACGGGCATGCATGGGTATGCACTAGTTATAATAAGAACCACAAACACAGGAGTCTCTACCGCGAGTACAGGAGCCACAGCGAATTGACAATATTGTAATGTCGGGGCCATTTTAAGGGAGCCAGGGATTTCCCAGCATGCTTTGCCAGTTTGAAACGTTACTGTGTGTTAAATGTGTTACTTCTGAGTTATACTGCTGTGTCATTATAACTGCATTATAATGGCCCAGCAGTGTTTAGCAGGATTAGGGCAAGATGTATCATGTGTGTGTAACCGTGATGTAAACAGAGGTCTGTGGGAATGACCTCCACTGCTCTGGGTACTAAGTTGCAGGTTGGGGGTCGGGGTGTGTGAAAATAAATCTGGTTGATCAGAGCCATCTGCTCCATTGTCTTTTTGTGTGAACCCTTGCAAACGTCACACTGGTGTCAGGAGTGGGATATGGAGCGAGATGAGGATCCAGGCGGAGGTACAGCAGCCGGAGCGATTCATCGCTCAGCCGGGAACGGAGTATAGAGCAGAGACGCTGGCCCCTGGAGAGCTTCGCTGCGATGGACGGAGCAGAGCAAACCAGCCCCGTTTCCCGCCCTTTTCAGGGCAGGACGGGCTGGCGATTCCAGAGCAATTAGGAGCGGCAATCTACCGGGAGATGACCGTCCCATCCATCCAGCAGCGGGCCAAGATTCCCCGCTACAACGGCGAGAACCTGTTGGATGACCGCCTGGCCCAGGTCGAGTTGGCTGCCGCGCTGATCATCAGAGGAAACCACCGTGCTGAGAGCGAGTGGAGGAGCTGCTACGGCAGAGCACGCCGTGGCGACGCGAGGAAGGACGGCTTCCGCTGCACAGTGCCAGGGTACATGGCATGGTACCGCCCCGCACACAGCACACGACAAACTGGCCCCTCGCCGACGCTAAATTAGAGCGAGGTGGCATGGACGGGGAAAAAGCCGCCTCCTGCAGATGCTTCCCCCGGCAGATGACGTCACAGAGGCGCAGGAGCGACGCAGCGGAGCGAGCAGGACGAAGATGCGGCCACTTTCCAGGAGCGGCAAGGGCTGGACGCATGGACGCGGGCCAGCGGCCGCCTGGGACAACTGGCAGTGGTGGGAGTCGGCCGGAGCGGGCCTGGGACTCCCGCTGCCAGGGAAGGGACTGTGCGTGGTCCTACAGAGGCTGTCAGATGTGTCCATCCGCCCGCTGATGGCCAAACCGGAACCCTACCCCAACCAGATGCTCTGACCGAGACTCAGATGGCCCGTGCATGCCGCCCTGGCACCGGGCTGACTCGTGTTGGATTTCTGAAAGTGGACTTTGAATTTTCTGGGGACAGAAACCAGTCCAGGGGGGGGGGCAGTGTAACGTCGGGGCCATTTTAAGGGAGCCAGGGATTTCCCAGCATGCTTTGCCAGTTTGAAACGTTACTGTGTGTGTTAAATGTGTTACTTCTGAGTTATATTGCTGTGTCATTATAACTGCATTATAATGGCCCAGCAGTGTTTAGCAGGATTAGGGCAAGATGTATCATGTGTGTGTAACCATGATGTAAACAGAGGTCTGTGGGAATGACCTCCACTGCTCTGGGTACTAAGTTGCAGGTTGGGGGTCGGGGTGTGTGAAAATAAATCTGGTTGATCAGAGCCATCTGCTCCATTGTCTTTTTGTGTGAACCCTTGCAAACGTCACAATATGTCTCCCGCAGCTGGCTTATATACCTCAGGTGACGCCACCCCCAGAGGCAGGTCGTCACCCTTGTCTAACCTAGGGCACCGCCATAATAATATTGTGACGTTTGCGGGATTCACACAAAGAAAGAGGAGCAAGATGGTTGTGATGAACAGGCTTTATTTACACACCACCGACCCCCACTTACTTCTGAGCACAGAGAGGAGGGGAGGTCATTCTCCCAGACCTCCGTTTCAATCATGGTTACACACACATGATACATCTTGCCCTAATCCTGCTAAACACTGCTGGGTCATTATAACGCAGTTATAATGACACAGCAGTATAACTCAGTAATAACACATTTAATACACACACACAGTAACGTTTTCAACTGGCAAAGCATGCTGGGAAATCCCTGCCCCCCTTAACATGGCCCTGACGTTACACTGCCCTCCCCTGGACTGGTTTCTGTCACCAGAAAATTCAAAGTCCACTTTCAGAAATCCAACGTGAGTCAGCCCGGTGCCGGGGCGGCATGCACGGGCCATCCAGTGTCCATCTGAGTCTCGGTCGGAGTATCTGGTTGGGGTAGGGTTCCGGTTTGGCCACCAGCGGGCGGATGGACACATCTGACAGCCTCTGTAGGACCACGCACAGTCCCTTCCCTGGCAGCGGGAGTCCCAAGCCCGCTCCGGCCGACTCCCACCGCTGCCAGGTCTCCCAGGCGGCCGCTGGCCCACGTCCATGCGTCCAGCCCTTGCCGCACCTGGAAAATGGCCGGATCTTTGTCCTGCTCGCTCCGCTGCTGCGCGTCTGCTGCACCGAGGGCCTCCGTGACGTCACCGAAAGGGAAAGCATCTGCGGGTGGCGGTAGGACTACGCAGTTCCTCCTCTGGCAGCGGGAGTCACGACTCCCACCGCTGCCAGGACCTCCCATGCGGCCGCTGGCCCGCGTCCAGGCGTCCAGCCCCTGCCGATCCCGGGAAAAGACCGAATCTGTCTTACTCGCTCCGCTGCTGCTGCGCTCCAAAGGCCTCTGTGACGTCACCGCCGGGGGGAGCATCTGCAGGAGGCGGCTTTTTCTCCATCCATGCCACCTCGCTCTAATTTAACTAACCTGCACTTATATAGCGCTTTTCTAGTCACAAAGACCACTCAAAGCGCTTTCATTAATACTAACCCTCTATTCTAAGGGCCTATAGGAAACAAATATCTAGGGACAATTTAGAACAGCCAATTAACCTAACATGCATGTTTTTGGCATGTGGGAGGAAACCGGAGAAATCCCGGAGTAAACCCACGCAACACGGGGAGAACATGCAAACTCCACACAGATCACTGTTGGTCGGGGGCTGGGATCGAACCCACGATCCCACGATCCCCACAATCCCCCGGCCAAGGGTAAACTGTGCTGCCGCAGTGCTAACCACTGCGCCACCGTGCAGCCCAACGTCGGCAAGGGGCCAGTTTGTCATGCGCTGTGTGCGGGGCAGTACCATGCGATGTACCCTGGCTCTGTGCAGCGGAAGCCCCCCTTCCTCGTGTCGCTGCTGCTGTCTCCTTCGTGCACGCGCTGCTGTGATCTGCCGTAGCTCCTCCTCCCACTCGCTCTCAGCACGGTGGTTTCCTCCGATGACCAGTCGTTCAGCGCGGCAGCCAACTCGACCTGGGCCCAGTGGTCATCCAACAGGTTCTCCCCGTTGTAGCGGGGAATCTTGGCCCGCTGCTGGACGGATGGGACGGTCATCTCCCGGTCAATCGCTGCTCCTAATTGCTCTGGAATCGCCAGCCCGTCCTGCCCTGAAAAGGGGCTGGTTTGCTCTGCTCAGTCCCGTTGGGTCCGCTGCTCCGTCCATCGCGGCGAACCTCTCCAGGGGTGCCGGTGTCTCAGCTCTACGCTCCATTCCCAGCCGAGCGATGAACCGCTCCGGCCGCTGGACCTCTGCCTGGGTCCTCATCTTGCTCCATCCCCACTCCTGACACCAGTGTGACGTTTGCGGGATTCACACAAAGAAGAGGAGCAGATGGTAGTGATGAACAGGCTTTATTTACACACCACCGACCCCCAACTTACTTCTGAGCACAGAGAGGAGGGGAGGTCATTCTCCCAGACCTCCGTTTCAATCATGGTTACACACACATGATACATCTTGCCCTAATCCTGCTAAACACTGCTGGGTCATTATAACGCAGTTATAATGACACAGCAGTATAACTCAGTAATAACACATTTAATACACACACACAGTAACGTTTTCAACTGGCAAAGCATGCTGGGAAATCCCTGCCACCCTTAACATGGCCCCAACGTTACAATATATATATATAATATACGATCTCACATTCTTCCCCCCTTTGAAAAAATGCAAGCACACAAATTCACCCAACCTTATAATTTACACCCGATTCACACTCTAATACAAATGGATATAGTGCAGCGGATGATAAAAAATAAGCAGCGTTGTGAAGGTTTTAAGTAGAGTTTTATTATATCATACCGCCGACACAAGCTCCGCTCCCGGCGCCGTGCATGCGCGCCGGGAGCGAGCTCAGCGGCTCTCGGAGAAGGAGGACACAAAGTCTGTGTCCAGCAGCAGCAGTTGCAGGATCAGAATGAGAGAGTGAGAGAGTTTGCGTTACAGAGTTGCAGCATATATACCCAACTACAACAATACATCAAAGAGCATTCCCTCAGCAGTTGGTATGATCAAAGAGATAACAGAACAGGCATGAGACATTTGCATTTGAGAGACATATTGATCTCAGTCCCTAGGTCACAGTAAGGACAGGACGCATGAACACAATGCATGAAAGGCAACATTAACATCACAGAAGTGAGCCAGAAGAAACGAGTCTGTCTGTAGACATTAATACACATTTCACTGTTCTGTTAATTGCTCTAGCCGAGCGCTGTGTCTGTCCAGTCTGTTGTGGGGGGGTTGAATCAACCCGCCACAATAGGCCTATACACACACACACACACACACACACACACACTGGCCCAGCGGAGCTCTCCGCTATGTAAACAAAACAGTCACTGAAAGGAAAAGGGCCACACACCAAAAAAAAAAAAGAATCCCCAGGTAAATAGTCATATATACACAAATAAACAATAACTACAGACGTGAACAATGGTGGTACCTGACTCCATAAACTCGCAGGTTTTTACACAAGTAAACACAGAGATTCCTGATAAAAACTACACAAATTACACAATATAGGGCAAATATCACACTTACACCCCATAGAAATTCTCGTGCCCAGGTGTTACTGCACCCTCATCACACACAACATTCAGTCACAAGGCATTCACAGCGTCCACCGGTGGTCATGTGCATAAAAACATCTATTCAAATAGTCAATATCACACAGTTCACATTTCCATATTCACAAAAACTGTCTTTTGCTTTTCTTACATAACTTCTGAACTTATCTCAAACATAATAACATTAACCTTAGCAGACGCACTGTTAAATGCACTGAACCGGACACACCGTAAGCCCTCACTCAAAGTTCTAAACCAGGTCTTCTGAAGGCCCCCCTCTGGAGTGTCCGTGCCGCGGCCCACTCTCAGAGCGTCTCCGTTTTCTTGTGATCGGAGATGGGCTGCATTGACGTTCCTTTCTGCCAAAACACCGCAGCTCATTCGGAAGTCGTCTCGACGCATCAGTCAAATTCAGGTACCCGTCGTCGTCAGACTGGACCACCCGTAGGTTATTCTGTCCAACTTTCAGTTCTCTCAAACTGCGCACCCGACCAAGCCAAGGCTCAACCCTAGGGCGGACATCATCACCCTCGCCCAGGGGAGCGCTCAGTGGCTTTCTCCATCCACTGCGTTGCGATCTGGCACCTTTATGACTCCTCAGCGGTCCGCCAAGTTTGCTTGAGCCTAGTCCCTTGTTCTCATTTTTGGCAAGGCTAGGGTTGGTGCCATCTGATGTTACCCCAGTTGCTTGTCGTTGCGCTGGAGTGGCATCGGCAGCGTCCAGCTCAACAGTGGTACTCGGCGGCTCACCGGAGCCCCGCTGCTCTCGCCCTCTGGACCCTTCTGCCTTCACAGGAGCTAAACCATGCCGCTTGGGACCCCCATCCTCAGGACCACAAACACTGGCACGAAGCCCCTGTCTCATCGGCATACTCTGGGGCTGGCGGCGTTCCTCTTCACCTGGAATGGGCCACCCAAAGTCCCACACTTCTTCACCACTTCCCACATAAAATGGCAGGTCCCACTGGCCACCACCTGACCACTCCTCCACTTCTCCGCAGGTGATGGAGAACCCAAGCCCGTAAAACAAGTCACAGCCCATTAAATTATTAACATCTCGAGACAGCATGAACTCGGCTGCGCACATAGAGGCCTTCTTGTACCTCACCGACAGCCACACCGAGCCCACGATGTCAAGGGGATAACTGCCATATCCATAACAGGCTATGCTTGTTCTACTCACAGTGTAGTGGGGAAAACACCGTCTCACCGCTTCCAAGTTCAGAATGGAGACCACTGACCCCGTGTCCACGAACAACGGTATTGGTGTCCCGTCCAGCAGAATGTTGCAGACAATATGACCGTCCATGTTGGGCGAGACGGTGTGGACCACCCTAGGTGCTTTCTTCTTCACACTGTCCTTTGCAGGTCTCAGTTCCTCCTTGTTGAAATTGCGGCAAGCTCTGGCGAAGTGGTGGAGCAGACCACACCATCCACAAGGCTTGCTCCTCGCTGTGCACTCCCTCACTCTATAGCGGTGCCTGCTGGATCCGCAGCCATAGCATCTCGGCGTCCCCGGGGTGGACTTTATTTTTATGATGGCCGCATACTCATCGTCACTGCCATCATCCGAATCCAAGGCCAGAGTCTTCCACCGTGCGTGGTTCCTGGGCAGGGCTTCGTTATCACTGAGATTTCTCATTAGCCATTCCGCTGCCTCATGTTGCTGCGCTAGCTCCAAGGCTGCTAGCAGTGACAGCTCTCCAGCATGAGTTAGCAGGTGAACTCTTGCCGAGGAATAGGCCACGTGTTCAGCCAACTGGTCGCGGACCATCTCCTCCTCCAAAGCCCCAAACCTGCACTCACCTGCCAGCTGTCAAAGGTCTGCCCAAACTGCTGGACCGACTCTCCGGGTCGCTGGCGCCACTGTCTGAACTGAATGCGCCGCATTATGATGTTCTCAGGGGCGCAAAAATAGCCAACCATGAGCCCCACACCATCGTCGAAAGAGTCACCTCCTCCAAGCGTGCTCAGGATTCTCTGGCCCTCCATACCTAGGTTATAGACCAGAATAGCCCTCGCTCTTAATTTGTCAAGGTCGCCGAGGTCAAACGCCAACAGATAGTTCTGGAAGGCCGCATACCATCTGGCCCAAAGGACCAGCGGCTCACCTGGAGCCTCCAAAAAAGGACGAAGCGTGGTAGCAGCCCTCTCCATCTCCATATATCCTCGTCACCAAGTGTTGTGTCTCGAATTAAAGAGGAGTCGAGGTGACGTTTTATAAGTTTTATTATAATAAGAACCATGAACACAGGAGTCCCTACCGCGAGTACAGGAGCCACAGCGAAGAGACAATATGTCTCCTGCAGCTGGCTTATATACCTCAGGTGACGCCACCCCCAGAGGTTGGGCATCACCCCTCTGTAGCCTAGGGCACCGCCATAATAATAATAATATATACAGTATATACGATCTCACAGATCCAAACTCGGGAAGAATGGGATTTGCAATCAGTATTCCAACTAGGCAAGCTGCCATTAAACGAAGAACATCAGACCATCTGGCTGTTTATACAGTTGAGATGCTTGTAATTGCAACAGCATTGCAGTTGGTAAATGCCGTTCACTTATACAGCGCTTTTATTCTCATCTCTTGATGACCAAAGTGCTTTACAGATCCTGCTATCCACCCATTCACACACTGATGGCGGCATGCTGCCTATCATGGTGCTTCCAGACCCACTAGGAGCAATTGGGGTGAAGTGTCTTGCCCAGGGACACAACGGCAGGATACCCGGGGAGAGCAAGATTCAAACCGCCAACCATGTGGTTATTGGATGACCTGTTCTACCACCTGAGCCACTGCCGCCGGTAGAGATGAAAATTGAAAATGCTGTTCTTTGCTCTGATTCAAGTGCCACTCTGCTTTCTATTCACTCATTTTCTTCATGTACAGTGGGGCAAAAAAGTATTTAGTCAGCCACCAATTGTGCAAGTTCTCCCACTTAAAAGATGAGAGAGGTCTCCAATTTTCATCATAGGTATACCTCAACTATGAGAGACAAAATGAGAAGAAAAAAAAATCCAGAAAATCACATTGAAGGATTTTTAATGGATTAATTGGTAAATTCCTCGGTAAAATAAGTATTTGGTCAATAACAAAAGTTCATCTCAGTACTTTGTTATATACCCTTTGTTGGCAATCACAGAGGTCAAATGTTTTCTGTAAGTCTTCACAAGGTTTTCACACACTGTTGCTGGTATTTTGGCCCATTCCTCCATGCAGATCTCCTCTAGAGCAGTGATGTTTTGGGGCTGTCGCTGGGCAACACAGACTTTCAACTCCCTCCAAAGATTTTCTATGGGGTTGAGATCTGGAGACTGGCTAGGCCACTCCAGGACCTTGAAATGCTTCTTACGAAGCCACTCCTTCATTGCCCGGGCAGTGTGTTTGGGATCATTGTCATGTTGAAAGACCCAGCCACGTTTCATCTTCAATGCCCTTGCTGATGGAAGGAGGTTTTCACTCAAAATCTCACGATACATGGCCCCATTCATTCTTTCCTTTACACGGATCAGTCGTCCTGGTCCCTTTGCAGAAAAACAGCCCCAAAGTATGATGTTTCCACCCCCATGCTTCACAGTAGGTATGGTGTTCTTTCTCCTCCAAACGCGACAAGTTGAGTTTTTACAATAAAGTTCTATTTTGGTTTCATCTGACCGCATGACATTCTCCCAATCCTCTTCTGGATCATCCAAATGCTCTCTAGCAAACTTCAGACGGGCCTGGACATGTACTGGCTTAAGCAGGGGGACACGTCTGGCACTGCAGGATTTGAGTCCCTGGCGGCGTAGTGTGTTACTGATGGTAGCCTTTGTTACTTTGGTCCCAGCTCTCTGCAGGTCATTCACTAGGTCCCCCCGTGTGGTTCTGGGATTTTTGCTCACCGCTCTCGTGATCATTTTGACCCCACAGGGTGAGATCTTGTGTGGAGCCCCAGATCGAGGGAGATTATCAGTGGTTTTGTATGTCTTCCATTTTCTAATAATTGCTCCCACAGTTGATTTCTTCACACCAAGCTGCTTACCTATTGCAGATTCAGTCTTCCCAGCCTGGTGCAGGTCTACAATTTTGTTTCTGGTGTCCTTTGACAGCTCTTTGATCTTGGCCATAGTGGAGTTTGGAGTCTGACTGTTTGAGGTTGTGGACAGGTGTCTTTTATACTGATAACGAGTTCAAACAGGTGCCATTAATACAGGTAACGAGTGGAGGACAGAGGAGCCTCTTAAAGAAGAAGTTTCAGGTCTGTGAGAGCCAGAAATCTTGCTTGTTTGTAGGTGACCAAATACTTATTTTACTGAGGAATTTACCAATTAATTCATTAAAAATCCTTCAATGTGATTTTCTGGATTTTTTTTTTTCACATTTTGTCTCTCATAGTTGAGGTATACCTATGATGAAAATTGGAGACCTCTCTCATCTTTTAAGTGGGAGAACTTTCACAGTTGGTGGCTGACTAAATACTTTTTTTTGTCCACTGTAGCAGACAGGATTTAGTTAATGAGATATATGAGGGTCTCTTTAGATTATGCAATATGATCATCAAGGTTAAGTTTATGTGGACACCAGCACACAGAGGAATAAAGGGTAATGAATTCAGAATCAGAATCAGAATCAGATTTATTGCCATTGTTCATGTAGTACACAAACTAGGAATTTGTCTCGGTGCAATGCTGCAATTGCATTGATAAATTGGCCAAGCAGGCTCTAAATGATTGAATTAGTTATGAATATAGCTTTCAGTAGATCAGAAGCAAAAGCAATAATTAAAAGAAACATCGTTAAAGAATGGCAGCATAGCCGGGATTCAGGCTGTACATGACGCCACTTATATGCATTTCAGCAGCAGGTTCATAAAGCAAGAGCACTTAGGAGAAGCACCAAGGAGGAAAATATCATAACTAGGTTAAGAGTAGGTCACACCAGGCTTAATGTACCACTTCATTTAATTGGCAAACACCCCACTGGGTTATGTAGTCACTGTCAACATGTGGAATCAGTTGATCATGTGATTTTTCATTGTTCAAAGTTCTCCCAAGAGCATTTAAACAGGACATCAGAAACTGTAGGAATAAAATACTTTAATTTGGGGAATTTGTTAAATATAGGTTTGGATTTTCTTTTTAAGTATTTGATAGACACAGAGCTGATAAACAGGATCTCGTTGGTGTTTTGTTTTTCCCAACCTGTAGCTCTGGTCCACACTCCAACACAGTAGGTGGCGGTAATTCACCTTAAAGCTGGCCTGGTTGCCTCTCGTCATTTGAGCTCTAAAGAAGAAGAAGAAGAAGGAGGAGGAGGCGGAGGCGGCGGCGGAGGTTACGTCAATTGTCCGCGTCGAGTGAAGCGGGAGACCAGACTGGTGAGTAAAACAGTTAAAAACACTTTTGTGTATCACCACAATGTGAGGAATGTTTGTGAGGCGACACTGGTGTGACCCGGAGAAGGTTCTGGTTCCGGTTCTGCTTTCTCACAGGATCTAAAATTACGGTGAACCGAGCTAGCAGCAGCTAGCAGAACTAGCCTAGCATAGCCGCTCTGGAATCCCGGTCAAGTCGGTCCCGGGATCCGCTTTGTACATTTCAATCCAGATTCAGAAACGGATTCATAATTTCTAAAGCCTCATTAGATCATTCTAGTCCCGCATTCCTGCTGTGGGTTTAATGTGGGGGCAGCAGTGGTGACGAAGGCAAGACTTTAGAAAGCAGAACCAGAACCTTCTCCAGGCTGTCTTACAGAGATAATGATTCCCTGTATTTGTTGGTGACTGAGAAAAGTCTTTAGCTGTTTGACAGAAATTCTTCTTCTTGGTTTCCACCCGCTACCTTTTGCCAGTGACGTCCCGCGTCACGTGATTTTTGTTGATACCTTTTTTTTTTTCAAAACTTTATTAAGAACAAGGTGAAAGTACAGAGTTTTGACGTAGATGGTGATAAACATGGCAATTAACAATTTTTTATCTAAATTGTGTAGTTCAGTCAACAGTCTTAGAAGAGGTAAGAAGGATAAAATAAAGTAGTAAGAATAGTAAATAATAATAAGATAAAGTAACTAAAAGCATAATAAAAGTAGACAAAAAGAGAAACGGGGGGTTCTTTCCAGTCCAGAGTGTCCAGAGTTCTAGGGGTTTTCCATGAGTTTCCAATCATCGACCAAACAGTGGAGTTTCCCAGCATTCCGCTTCTTCATGTGTTTCAGTGATGAGAAAAAAAGGCAGAGTTCTTTATGAAATACATTAAAATTTGGCTTGCATTTTAAAAATCTATTTTTGTGTACATAAAATTTTCCCAAGATTACGAGGGTGTTAATAGACATATCATGCAATGAGTTCTTAATAATAAAGCCATACAAAATATTCTGACAGTTAAAAACAGGGGTTGGTACATGTTTAGATAACCAGTGATGAAAATTATCCCAAAACGCAATGGTGTACATACAGGAAAAGAAAATGTGATCTGGACTTTCTATATGTTCATTACAAAAGGAACAGTTATTGTTCTCAAAGCCAAAGCGTTTACTTAGAAACTCAGCAGAAGGATAAATTCCATTTAAAACTTTATAGTGGATCTCTTTTGCTTTTGGTGAAATAGGAAATTTAAAGAATTTAGATCTTAGAATTTGAGCTTCTTTTTTGGAGAAAAAATGAAGAATAGCAGCTCTAGAAACTGTTACTGGGAAGATTTCTTTATTAAATATTTTCCTAATCGTTAAATTGTTTAATTTTGAGTCATCTAGGCGGAAACCATTCACCAAAAGCAAAGGGAGATTTGGGCAAGAACCAAATCTATTTAAAGTTGAGGCCATTAGTATAACTGTCTGAGGTATTGCCTCCATTACTTGGTTATATTCTCGTTTATCATTTATGTTATATTTAGCACAGAAATTCTCAAAAGTTAAAATGCTCCCTGTGCTGTCTAATAAGTGTAGTACAGACCAAATGCCCTTATTTTGCCAGTTTTGTAGGAATATTGATTTGTGTTTATATAGTACATATCTACAATTCCACAGAGGGGTCATATGAGGGCTAAAATTATGTTTATAAATCAATCTCCAATATAATAAGACCTGTTGATGAAATGAGGAGAGTTTCTAGGGGAGCTTTTTTGGCTCATAGTCACATCTGAGCAGGAATTCAACGCCCCCAAATTTAGCAAAAATTTCATTGGGAATATGAAACCAGAAATGTTTGGGTTGTTTAATAAATTGTCTCAGCCAGTTAATTTTGATGGTGCCATTAATGCATTCAAAGTCTATAGCTTTAACCCCACCTTCCTCATATTCTTGAATCATGGTACCTTTTTTAATATAATGTGTTTTCCCTTTCCAGATATAATTGAAAATGGTTTGATTGATGGCTTTAACGGCATCTTTGGGCATTGGTAATGAATGGGCTGGATAAATAAATCGGGAGATGCATTCCATTTTTGTCAGAAATGTTCTTCCTATGATGGAAATATCTCTTTGAGACCAGGAGTTGAGATAAGTTTTTGATTTCTCCAAGCAATTCCATATATTGAGCTTGACTAATTGATCAGTATCTTTAGTGATATGCATGCCCAAATATTTCACTGTTTGTTTGACGGGAATGGTATGAATGGCTGATAGACTGCAATCATGAATAGGTAATAATTCACATTTACCTAGATTCAGTTTAAGCCCAGAGGCTTTAGAGAAAACATCTATATAATTAAGAATTTTAGGGACTTGATCAGGGTTGTGCATGAATATGGCTGTGTCGTCAGCCAGTTGGCTGATTGTTAGTTGTTTTCCAAATACTGTTAATTTATCAAAGTCAGAGTTTTTTTTTATAAAAATTGAGAACATTTCAGCTGCTGCAATGAACAACAGAGGCGAAACCGGGCAGTCTTGTTTTATTCCTTTGCCTATAGAAAATCTAGGGGAGGAACCATGTGGTCATAGAACTGAGCTGTTGGTATCCGTGTAAATTAGTTTTATAAAGTCTAAAAAGTGCTCCCCAAAACCAAAAAGCTCTAAGGTCCTAAACATAAGTTTGTGTTCAATCATATCAAAAGCTTTAAAAAAAATCCAAAACTAAAATAAACCCCTCATCAATTAGGTCCCTATAGTCAAGTAAGTCCAATACCAGGCGTATATTGTTGTGTATTGAGCGCCCTTTAATAAAACCTGATTGTGTCTCTGAGATAAGATCAGTGATGCCAGTTTTGAGTCTGTTGGCATAAATATGTGTTAAAATTTTGTAATCATTATTAAGTAAAGTAATTGGTCTGAGATTATCAATCAATTTTGGGTCCTTGCCAGGTTTGGGAATTAATGTGATGACTCCTTGTTTCATAGTATTTGGTAAAACTGATGTAGCACGGATTTCCTTTAACATATTAAAAAATAAGTCTTTTAGGTTAATCCAGAAGTGCCTGTAAAAATTGGCTGTCAAACTGTCTGAGCCAGGTGATTTGTCTAGAGCTAAGGATTTTAGAGCGTTTTCTACTTCCTCCATTTGGATCTCTGCGTCACATGATTTTCTAAAATATTCATCAATTTTCGGTATCTGTCCTGAAATGGATTCAAAGAAACCCTCTGCATTAGTATGTGAGTAAGAGGAGGAGTATAATTCACTGTAAAATTTAAATATTTCTTTAGAGATCCTCACAGAATCAGTACATTCCTTACCATCAATTATAAGAGACTTAATGGCATTTTGTTCTTGTCTTCTTTTCTCAAGCCTACAGAAGGATGCTGAGCTTCTCTCTCCCTCCTCTATCCATTTCACTCTTGACCTAATATATGCTCCTTTGGCTTTATTAATATAGATGTTATCTAGGGAAGAGTGCAATAAAATCAGTTTTTGTCCTCTTCACATAAGGAATGTTTGTTGCATATTAAATGGATCTCTTTTACAATATCCATTTCTTTTTGTTTATTGGCTCGGCTTATGACTTTGCTGTATGAAATGGAAATCTGACGGATTTTAAATTTAAGAAATTCCCATTTCTCCCTGTAAGTTGACAATAATGTATCTTTAGTTATACTGTCGATTGTCCTTTTAACATCCTGACAGAAAGGGTCATGTTTTAGAAGATTTGAGTTAAATTTCCAGTAGTCTTTATTTCTTCTGACTGCGCTAGTGGGAGTTATGGTTAACTTGATCATACAATGATCTGTAAGCGGAGCTGCAGAAATTGAGGTATTTATGTCTATATTAGGTTGGAATTCAGAAATAAGCCAGTAGTCTAATCGCGATTTAATGGTGCCATCAGGTTTAAACCAAGTAAAGGTTTGAGTATCTGGATTTAACGCACGCCATATGTCACTAAGCTGAAACGTGTTACAGAAGTCTAGTAAAGTGGTATTATGCTGATGATTAGGAAATCTTGAAGGTTGCCTATCAAGCCATTCATCCATAACCATATTGTAGTCGCCACCCAACACAAAAACATTATTGATATATATTTGGGATAATTCCTTCAATATGTTAGTCACGTCTGTAATTAATTGTTTGTTCTGACTGCGGTTAATAAATCCATAAATGTTAACAAGAATCAAGAATTGTTTGTGTATTTCAAAAACGCAAATAATCCAGTGTCCTGTGTCATCTCTTTTGGTTGCAACTACTTTCCCAGGAAAGTTATTTAGGAATATGGCGACCCCTGCTGATCTATTTGTGCCATGACTATAGTATATTTTTTCTCCCCATTGGTTTGTCCACATTTTTTCATCTGTATTGTTGCTGTGAGTCTCCTGAATAAGATAACAATGTGCTTTTTCATTTTTAAGGAATAGAAATGTAGCCTTTCTTTTTATAGAGTCTCGTAAACCCCTAGCATTAAGTGATGCAAAAGAAAAGGTTGTAATAAAAGACATAAAGGATGAAATAGAATAAGGAAAAAATTAAAATAATAATAAAATAAAAATAACAAGTAGATAAACGGTTTAGGTTGTTACTTTGGACCAAGTACACTTGAAGAAAGCCCCTGATTAAATTGCTAAATATATGTTTTAACTCATAACTTTTTCCCCCTTTTTTTTCTTCCTTTTTCCTTTTTCTTCCTCTTTTTTCCTTCTCCTTCTTTTCCTTTTTTCCCTTTTCTTTCCCCTTTCCCTTCCTCCTTTTCCCCCAAGCTGCACGCTTGTTATGACAGAATCCAAAAACCTAATCTATAAAATTATCGAAAATATGTAATGCAAATGATCAAAATGGCATTGAAAAGGAGCTGCCTTATAAATCTACCCTTCAAAAAAAAAGATTCAGGAACCTGAATAAAAGTAGCATGTAAACATTTCCAAATGACAGCTGCCAGGAACACAGCGTACTTCAAAAGGGGACTATGAAATGACTCCCTATAAAGTAAACATTGAAGTAGCTTAGCAACATGTACAGAACATTAAAGAGTCAAAGTGCTTGTTCAGCCATAGTTGTGAACCAGACCCTTAGACGCTGACTCTTCTACCGTCGATGCATCCCACATGGCCTTTGTACCAGACGTTTTTCCCAGCTGCACGGGCTTGCTCCATCTGTGGCCATGCTGCTGCACGGGCATCCCTGTCGGCTTTACAGAAATCTTGCTTGAATCGGATCCCGGCTATTCTGCAGAATTTGGAGTTTTTGGTCAGCCTCCAAATTTCTTCACAGTGGTATCTCATGACAAACTGAAGAATAACCTGGCGGTTTCTTCCATTTTCACGTTTTCCCAGGCGGTGGATATTATCAACAATAGTGCCCATGGTCGTTGCCCACTGCGGTGCAATTTCTGACAGAATGTGGATTACCTCCACACGGATCATTTCGTTATCCTTTTCTTTGATCCCGTGTATTTTAAGGTTCCAGCGCCTCTTGTACCTCTCCAGCTCAGTAATCCTTTCCTTTAGCTCTTCGTTTTCTTGTATAAGCTTGGGGGTGTCTCTCTCAAAGCTCTGTAGTTTGGTCTGGCAATTTTTGATGTCAGCAGTATTAATTTCAACAAGACGGGTGATGCTGGCTACCCTTGTGGCAGTCTCCCTTAACTGCGCTCCAAAATCCTCAACTTTGGTGGTTAGTTTTGTGATAGCATCTACCAAGTTGTCGTAAGATTGCTCTTGGGCGGTTTTCATCTTGGAAAGTGGCGGAGCAGAGGACTTAGTTGGAGTGACGGGAGAACTTTTTCTCTTACCAGGACCGCTACTAACAGAGGTTTCCATCAGGGTGTAGTCGTGGTCAGTAGTAGTTGTTGTTAGCTTAGCGTTCGTTTTCCTGCCGGACATATTAGTCGGATTTGATTAGTTTCCTGTGACAGAAACTTGTGTTCAAAATCACCAATTGAACTTACTTGCTTTGAAGCTGTCGGCTCTGAAAATGTTTTCAGTCTGAATATGAGTTATTGACCAAGTTTCGGGGCTGGAGAATGCGGGTTTAGAAGAGCGAACTGGTCCGGATCGCCATCTTCCGGAAGTCTCCTCTGAATCTTCTGTGGCAGCGCCTGTTGTAGACAGTACCGTCGATTTTTGTTGATACCGCCACATGGACGGCAACTCGGGCGCTGTGTGAGTGCGTTTCAACATGGCGTCCGCTCAGTCAGATGTGCCGGCTTTGTCCGATGTAGCGCAACTACTAGATAAAAAACATCGTGACCGGTACACGGAAAAGATCAGTGTTATCGGCGTGGACCCTTACAACTCGTCGCTTGAAAAATTCACCAGTTTCATAGATTTTTGCCCCAAACCTGATGTACGCTATATGGACATCTACAGCTACCAGGTCCACACACCGTCTAGGTGCACTGGAGAGTCTCTGAAAGCCGACACAAGTTTGGACCTTCTAGTTATTTGGTTGCTGGGCTTGTGAGAAATGTGCTGATATCTCCAGTCACCACTTCAACGGTCCACTATGTGGTGAAGGCCCTACTGTATAGATTTGTCATGTTATATAGCATCTATTCAGTGATAAATTATTAATTTTTTTTATAAAATATTCAATTATTATTATTATTAGCAGCATATATAATATCTCAATTAAATTAATTAAAAATAATTAAATATTTTTATAGATCTATATATTCTGTAAAAGGATTTATAAATATTTGTCATATCAATAGAATCCTGGATAAACAACTCCCAACACTATTAGATACATTACAAATTTTATTGTCCAGTCTATACAAGAAAGACTTATATCCAGATAAAAAGTCATCATACCCACATATTAATTTTAAGAATATTTATCCACTACAGGTACATCACTCCCAGAAGATGTCGGACCCCCCACTGAAACCCTGGGTGATCAGGAAGCAAGATGGTGTCATATTGTCTTCACACTTTCTGTTTTGACCAAAACTTAAACGCCAAATCAGTTTAATTGAAAGGCACAACAGAATCATTTACATTTATCAATGCACAACAAACTCCAGAAGACATTTCTACGAGTCCACTGGCAGCAAGTGAGCGATCCAAGTTCTCTCTCTGTCTTTTTTCCTTGCTTGTGTTTTAATGTGCCGATGGAAGCTGGCGTTGTTTCTGTCTTTCGTTGGAGTAGACGTGAAGGTGAAGACTGATGGGATGTAATCTGGGGAAAGAGGGTCACTGCTCTTCTCACCTGGAATATGGAGTAGGTAGAATATATAGTTTGTACAGTTTGAGAAGCAATATAATGATTTATCATGTTTATATCATTCGTTTAATCCATGTAGACCTATTTATGTGGTACATTGAAGTACAAAGTAATAAACAATGCTGGGAGGTTTAACTGTATCGGTGAATGTGAATTATTGTAAAAGTACTCCTTTTTTTTTTGGTAAATTTAATAAATTTTTTATTCATTGCCAAATAAACTCATCCATATTGATCAACACATTAAATTTCAAACAGGAGCATGCATTCATGATCATTATCTTGTCATCTAGCAGTTGTCTAGTGCTAGGTCACAGATGGTAGGCCTTGGTGGTGCACACAGGGAGGGACACACCCATTTACCAGTGTTTACAATGATATTACATTACATCTATAGACACTGATACATCAGACATACCCAATATAAAATGTTGATTGCATAGCCGCGAGTAAGGCGACGGGGACCAATCTTTCCTCTTCAGCGCTGCCACCCACCTCCTGCGCCTGTCTTCGTCAGCTGGGAACTGGTAAAACTTCAAGTTGGATCCCTTTTTCTGGCGATTTGTACACCTAAAGGCAGAGCAGTGAAACACCATAGTCTAATCCAATGCCAACATAAAATAAGACAAAGATGTAGGTTGAAATCAGGTAAATATATCGAGATCTGGTACACCGCTGAACAGCTGCTGAATGCGCCGTCAACTCGCTTCTGCCGTCCAATATGGCGGTGTAAACAAAAGGATGTGACGTCACAGCAAATGGTCAATACTATACAGGACATACAGTGAAGTTACTGCCATGGCAGTGGGGTAGGGTGGCGCCTGTCTGCGTTCCATGACCCGCGGCCACAGCTACTGTCAGCAGTTGAAGCTACAGTGGCGGGTCAGTCGTCTGGCAGCTCTGTGTTAGCTTTGCGTTCCTCATTCTATGGCTGTGTCTCCGTTCAGGTCCTGCAGCCTGACAGACCGCAGCCCTGGAGGCCAGAACACTCAAAGGTCAGTAGGCTGCATGTAAAGGCTGACTTATGACTCTTAAACGAGACGGTCTAGTCTTTGGAGGACGTATGTTTGCGAGACAATGCACTACCCCGTTGGCTAGCATCCATGATTAGATTAGATTAGATTCAACTTTATTGTCATTACACATGTATGAATACAAGGTAACAAAACACAGTTCAGCATCCAATCAGAAGTGCAAAGGACAGCAGTGCAGTATATACAGTAACAGCGCCAGTTGAGTTTTTTTTACTTTTTTTGCTGACATTTTTGACAGAAATTGTTTGTACTTTACCTTTTGCTAGAGAATCTTCACCAGACAAGCAGAGGACCTTGACCAGATAAAATAAGACTTTAACTCATGTTAAAGTCAAGTCAGCAGGTAAAATTAAGGTAAATTAAAACCACAAGATAGAGGAATTAGTTTTTGTTACTTTAAATATGTATATTTAGTTTTAATGTTCTGCAGCAGATCACAGTCCTGAACTGCAGGATGATGAGCATCAGTGATGTTCTGCTGATTCCATCTTCTGCTTCATCTCAGTTGGACCATCTCAGTAAATTACAAAATCAGGATTTGTCATTTAATTTTAAAAACTGTAATCATTATCATCAATATTAAATCAGGTTTAAAATGATTTACTCTGTGCATAATAAACATATGAAAGTCTCTTTTGGAATTATCTTGGAAAAAAGCATCTTTTTCAAAGAACTACTTCATTGAAATGCAGTTTTTCTAACCATTAACAGTAAACATGCAATATTTTTTAGCTTGTTTCGTTTTGCAAAGTAAACTGCTAAAACCTCACAATCAATAAAACAATTCATCAAATGTCTTTTATTGTGGTTATTTCAGTCAAATATCAGTTTTATAAAACCTGAGTCCAGCCCGTTCTGTCCACAGCTGAGCCTCGGTTCCTGCAGGTTCTCCACCGTGGACCTCAGAAATAAACCAGAAAAAAATATCAGAAATCTGATTATCACTTCAGATGTGATGGATATTTTTAAGATCAGCATAATGAAATTATCTCAGATGTCCTGTCCCTCCTCAGCTTCATAAAGTGCTCAGTTCTCTCTAAAAATAACCTTAAAGGTCTGATGACACGTTTTTGACTTCCTCTAATTTTTCAACACATAATGCAGTATGACAGACTAGGCTGGTCTGTGCAGTTCTAAGTCAAACAGGCTTTTTTAACGCGAATATCCGACGTTTTCATGAGCGCCATGTCACCAATTACCTCAGTGGCTGGAAAACCCCGCTGCCATGTAGTCACGTCATCAGAACATAGCGCTTGGCTGCCCATTGTGCACACAGGATGGAAGCGGTTAAACATCCACGATGGTTCCAGCACATGTAGTCTGGATTTGGTTTGTGTTGTCCAATCTTCAGACGATTATAGTTCCAAAGAATTGGATTACAATGAAGAATCTGGGGGCATCAGACCGTATAGGTTTGAGCTGTGCCAAGCGGGCATTGTGCCAAGCGAGTCACTCATGCCCGCCGCAGCAGCAGCGACAAACACACGGCAGGAGAACACCAGTGTTATTCTTCTGTTACAGATATTGCAACAAATTATTTGTTCATAAATATAATTTATTTAAACCCAGTTTTTCAGTAAAATCATAGCAGTGTATTCTCTCTGGCTCAGACATCGGGTTTATTATGGATTATATTTTGAGTTCTTGTTGTTTTTGTTTTGTACATGTGTTTTATGTGGGTTTTGAGCCACTTTCAGGTGGGCACTGTCCAAGATTCGCCAGTCCGACCACACGCGCCCTCTCTCTTTGACAGTCAGCTGTTCATGGTTTGTGTGCATCATCTGCCGTGTTGTCAGCCAGCCATTGTTGCCAACACTATCACGACATGTTAGCCGCTCCACACAGCCGTGGTTCTGTTGCACCCCTTGAAGCGACGTCGGCCCTGGGGTGCAACCGTGGTTAACACGTCTCCTCTCCACGTTCACTGGGCGATGTCGGCCCCGAACGCCAACTGTGGGTATTTCTGTTTATTTTTGTGGGTCTTCACCTTTTTGGGAACTGTTGTCATCATTCTTATGTTCAGTACATGTGCTGTGGTGAATTCTGCACCTAAATCCATTCATCATGACCCTCCGTGCGCTCTTACGCAGGGCAGGGAGGGGGAGGATGAAATAACGAGGATTTGCAGGCACGGTTCACTACAGCACATTTAATAGAGAAAGACAGACAGTTCCCTGAAAGATGAAGACGTACAAGAAACAGACTTACTGATGGTGTTCGGGGGCAGACATCGCCCAGCGAACGAATGAGAGGAGACATGTTTGCCACAGGTGCGCCCCAGAGCCGACATCGCTTCAAGGACACGTGAGAACCACGGCGAACATGGAGTGACTAGCGCGCTGTGAGAGTGCTGAAAATACTGGCAGACTAACAGCACAGATGACAATACTATGGACCATCAGTGCATTACTGGCAAACGGCCACGAAGTACACGCACTGCTGGTGATGGTGTGATGAGAAGCACCTGGACGAGGACCGGGAACATGATCAGCGGGAGTTTGAATCAGCTGGTATGATAATGATAGAGGGGACATGCCCGGACCAGCAAGATGTCAGCATGGGATCACAGAAAGTAGGTCAAAGCTGCGTGTAAATCCATTAATCCTTCCCCTCCTCGTGCACTCCTCCTGCATAAAATCGCACAAGGAGACTTAATAACAGTTGGAGCTGAAGCCTGTGATGTGGTCTTTCACAGCCTGCTGTTTATTTAAGCCTGCGACACAACGTGAAGGCACAGCCATAAAATTAAAACAAGAAACCAGAGAAACTGAGCTACAAAGCTGCTGTCATTCCAGTCAACAACACCGGAGTCCGTTCTCCCGCTTGCGTCATGGGGGTGCAGCCCTTAATTCGATGGGCGGCACCACAGTCCAGTCAGCGGCTGCTGTTTTTTGATGATAACTAGTTTATGCAGGCGCGGTTGTAAATGTTGTATTAATCATAGACAATGACTTTTGGGTTCACACAACATCCTAAAAAATGTCAAAATTGTGTCATCAGCCCTTTAAGTGTGTGGGGTTTTTTTCTTGTACAGTAAATAACATCAACTTTCTGATGTCTCTACAGGGCTTTAGAAGTTATCTTAAAGCAAGTTATTTCAACCACGTCATCCTGTATTTTTATGTCAGGAGCCGAGCTGGCTTGGTTACCCCCGGCTTGGTCCTGATCTCTATGTGGGTTTAGGTGTCACTAGGTATGTGCATATTATGTATTCTGTACTTTGCCATACCCATAGCCACTGCTTTCTGGCCGGCAGCGGTGAGGCAGCCCCTTTGGCTCACGCTGGTGTGAGCGCTGTCTGACTGTCTGCCGGTCCAACCACGCCCCCTCGCTTATTACTGTCAGCTGTTCCCACTCCCGTTTGCCATCTCCCCACTCCTCGCTCAGGTGCGACCAATCTACCATCCCCAGCAATGCGTGTACTTAAGGAGCCTTTTGCCAGTCACGCATTGCTGGGTCATTGCACTTCACATACGGTCGTTAATCATCAGATGAAGTCAAGTCATTAAAGGATTGTGTTTCTCTCGGTGCTTATCTCGCCACCGTGGGCTGCACGGTGGCGCAGTGGTTAGCACTGCGGCAGCACAGTTTACCCTTGGCCGGGGAATTGTGGGGATCGTGGGATCGTGGGTTCGATCCCAGCCCCCGACCAACAGTGATCTGTGTGGAGTTTGCATGTTCTCCCCGTGTTGCGTGGGTTTACTCCGGGATTTCTCCGGTTTCCTCCCACATGCCAAAAACATGCATGTTAGGTTAATTGGCTGTTCTAAATTGTCCCTAGATATCTGTTTCCTATAGGCCCTTAGAATAGAGGGTTAGTATTAATGAAAGCGCTTTGAGTGGTCTTTGTGACTAGAAAAGCGCTATATAAGTGCAGGTTAGTTAGTTAGTTAGTTAGTTATTTGGACTTAATCGGACAGCTCCAGTTCTGTGAGTATTAACTGTGTGTTTTCCCTGGTGGTCCTCACCCTAAGACTGTTGAGCGTCCTTGAGGACTCCTTAAGCTTCTAAGGAAACTATAGTTTGTGTGTCAGTATCATTGTGTTTAATAAATGTGTGTGGTTCCATCCTGTGCTAGCACTGTGCACGTGAGCTGTCAGGTTAATCATGACAGAATGACCCAGCCATGAAAAGGATTTAGCGGGTTACACCCACACATACCTTTTTCTTTTGAATAATTATTCACTTACCAGTCTGACAGCTGTGTTGGACCTGTCGGGGATGCGCAGTTATCCTCTGAGTCTGGGGTGGGAGTGCTGCCGTGCGCTCATGGAGATAGACGGGCTCATCTTCTCGGCGAGCACGTATTCCACCCCAGAGGATGTACTGTGGTACATGGACCTGGCAGATGCAGCAACTCGGTGGTGCCCTCAACTCCTGGATCATCCGGAGGGAGCTGAGAGGTTGACCCATTTGGCAGCACTGCGGCGAGAGTTCAGAGGAGGGGTGAGGAAGTCCCCCAAGAAGACCAGGCTCGCGCTGAAGGGAGGGCACTCCCGGGGTTCCAGCGATCCTGCTCCACGCCGGGGTTCGGCATCCATTCCTGCTATGACCCCACCAGCTCCAGCCCCCCGCAGATGGCATCATTCCACGTCGAAACGCCGGGAGAAGCCCCCCTCGTCGTCAGCTGCCGTCGTCCTTCCAGCTGCTGCGAGGTTAGACAGGGCCGCCTCGGGAACGCCCACCTCTGTTGCCATGGAGACGGCTCCTCCTCCACCTGTTGAAGAGGGCCGAATCACCGTGGACACAAAGAGGGATGACAGCCCACCAGCTGCAGCAGTTTACATCAAGGACCAGGATGAAAGGCAAGTGTCTTTTCATTCAATTCATCGATAATAATAAGCTTTGTCTGTCTCCTGGGAGAGGGATCCAGTTACAGCAGTCCGCTGGGCTCCCTCCTCCAGCTGCAGCTTAAAACTCTTTTCCTACCCCCTCTGTGTCTCCTCCATTTTTTTTCTGAGTGTCTGTTGGTCCAGGATCAGAGCTGTCGGATGGTGGAGGAGCTGGTAGCTTTGGAGGATCCCGCTCCGGAGCCAGCACAGAGGTATTTCCCTGCGGCCACGCCGGTGGAGTGCCCTGCTTTGGAGCCGCTGCAGGGGAACAAAGGTGGACCTCCTTGAGGCTAGGCCCGAGTGTTCATCGTCAGGATTGACGGAGTCCTGGACAATGGTGGAGCTCGAACTCAGGCAAGTTTTCTCTCTTGTTTTTCTGTTAGCAGTATTAGAGAGATCTTGTCTGGCTCTAGGTGGAGAGAGTCAGGCGCAGCTACGTCTGAACTTCCTTCGCTGCGCTCCGCCGCTGCCGGCGACCCTAACGACCCTGTTTCTTCTCTCGCTCCTGAGTTATCTTCTAGGGTCACTGGAGAGGAACAACCATCTCCAGGGGTCCTCAGGGAACCAGTCTTATCACCTGACGACATCGCAGGTCCAGCTCCCCTGATTTCTGAGGTCGTTGTGTGGTCCCCTCTGCAGGCCGTGTCACCGTGGGTACAGCATGCTGCTTTGGACCCTCGTGGGGGCTGCGCTTCGGCATGGACCCATTATGGATGCCACGCTTCAACACGGGGCCCACCAAGGGTGCAGCGTTGGCCCAGTCGGGGTCCACTGCAGATGTTGCAGAGCTCCAATTGGGAGCCACCGCGGTTGCAGCTGTGTCCTAAGCCGAGACCACTGAGGGTGCTGCACAGCTTCAGCCAGGAGCCACCGCGAGTGCTGAGGAGCTCCAGCCAGGAGCCACCGCGGGTGTGCCGAAGGCCCGGTCGGGGTCCAGTGCGGGTGCTGCGGTTCGGCTCAAGAACGGCGGGGCCTCTTCTACTTCCCTGTCTGACACTGTGGAGGATGCCATCCTGTGGTCTGGACATCCACCAGGGAGCCTCCCAGTGGGCAAGCCTCCTCCTGCTCCACCGCTCTGGTCTTGGTGGCTTAACGGCACTGGCCGACCGCCGGAGGGACTCACTCCCCAGGTCACGTGGCCCCTGTTTTTTGGCAGACCGCCGGACTCCGTCCACCCGACCTTCTGCCGGGCCTGGGACTCTGGGCGGACTCCTGAGCCCCAACACGCGTGGACTTGGGGGAGCTAGTTGTGGGCCCTGGGCGGGGTATTTTGTTTCCTCCTTTCCTGTTCCCCCTACCTCCCACTCGGGTTCAGGTTGTTTGTTCCTGTTGGGAGCCGAGCTGGCTTGGTTACCCCCGGCTTGGTCCTGATCTCTATGTGGGTTTAGGTGTCACTAGGTATGTGCATATTATGTATTCTGTGCTTTGCCTTACCCATAGCCACTGCTTTCTGGCCGGCAGCGGTGAGGCAGCCCCTGTGGCTCACGCTGGTGTGAGTGCTGTCTAACTGTCCGCCGGTCCAACCACGCCCCCTCGCTTATTACTGTCCGCTGTTCCCACTCCCGTTTGCCATCTCCCCACTCCTCTCCCAGGTGCAACCAATCTACCATCCCCAGCAATGCGTGTACTTAAGGAGCCTTTTGTCAGTCACGCATTGCTGGGTCATTGCACTTCACATACGGTCGCTAATCATCGGATGAAGTCAAGTCATTAAAGGATTGTGTTTCTCTCGGTGCTTATTTGGACTTAATCGGACAGCTCCAGTTCTGTGAGTATTAACTGTGTGTGTTTTCCCCAGTGGTCCTCACCCTAAGACTGTTGAGCGTCCTTGAGGACTCCTTAAGCTTCTAAGGAAACTATAGTTGGAACTGTGTGTCAGTATCATTGTGTTTAATAAATGTGTGTGGTTGGTTCATGACATTTTTGTATTACTGACATTAATGGGGAAAAAAGGTTTGACTTTAGAAAATATAACAGTTCAACATGTTTATTTAATACATTAAGCAAAGCATGCAGCACATCAGAAAAAAATAATGTCACATAACATGAGCTTAAATAATCAGATGTTGCTCTTTTCTGGATTATTGTTGTTTTCACGTTCAAACCGCTGCGGAATTCAAGCAAAAAACTTTGAACTGTTTGACTTTGTTTCGCCTCTTCCTGAACTGAGGGGAAAAAAAAGAAGCAGCCAGGCTGAGCCACGCGCTGAATGTTCAGGCCACAAGGATCCTCTTCATGCTTTCTTGGTTTTTGGGGTTTTGAAGGCTGCATTTGTTGGCCGCATGTGAAGGAGCCCTTGGAATGGGACAGCCTTGGATGCAGTACAGTGACGTATCTGGACTAGAAATGTGCACTTGGAGGATGCAGAACCTAAATTGAGACCCAGCCTGTGTGTGTGGTCTTGTTGGTAGAGCATGCGCCCCACAACCGGGAGGCTGGGGTTCAAATCCTGGCCGGGTCGTACCAAAGACCAGGTAAAAAATGGTACTTTCCACCTTCTAGCATGGTGCTCAGCACAATAGAATTGGGAAAGGAAAGTTAACACAGGACATACAGGAGAATTGAAATGATGGTTCTCTCGCTCTTCAGTGGTGTGCACAATATAGAAAAAGAAAAAGGAATAAGTCTGGAAAAACAACAACAGCACCTCAGGTGGACCTGGGATCCAGTCAGTACATGTTCAAGTACATCTTCAATCCAGTGATTTACAAACTGTTTGATAATTTCCTAAAACTTCATTCAGAACTTTCAGAAGGAAAGTTTATCTGACACATGGATGTTTTAAAACGAACTTGCATAGACCCATTCAGAACAGCATAATCCCACATACTGATTCTGTGGATTTTCATCTGGGGGCAGCAGTGGTAAAGAAGTCTTTTGGAAGCAGAAACAGAGCCAAACCCTTTTCTGGGTCAGCTTAGTTGTCATCTTACATACAGTAGTACATCTGGGAAGTCTTCACAGAGCTTCACTTTTTCCACATTTTGTTAAGTTACAGCCTTATTCAAAAATGGAATAAATTCATTTTTTTCGCTCAGAATTCTACACACAATACCCCATAATGACAGTGTGAAAAAAGTTTTTTTGGGATTTTTGCAAATTTATTAAAAATAAACTAAGAAGTCACATGTACATCAGTATTCACAGTCTTTGCCATGAAGCTCCAAACTGAGCTCAGGTTCATCCTGTTTCCACTGATCATCCTTGAGATGTTTCTACGGCTTAATTGGAGTCCACCTGTGGTAAATTCTGTTGACTGGACATGATTTGGAAAGACACACCTGTCTATATAAGGTCCCACACTTGATGGCACATGTCAAAAAAAAAACAAGCATGAAGTCAAAGGAAATGTCTGTAGACCTCCGAGACAGGATTGTGTGGAGGCACAAATCTGGGGAAGGGTACAGAAAAATTACTGCTGCTTTGAAGGTCCTAGTGAGCACAGTGGCCTCCATCATGGAAGAAGTTCAGGACCACCAGGACTCTTCCTAGAGCTGGACGGCCGTCTCAACTGAGCGATCAGGGGAGAAGGGCCTTGGTCAGGGAGGTGACCAAGAACCCAATGGTCACTCTGTCAGAGCTCCGGCATTCCTCCGTGGAGAGAGGAGAAACTTCCAGAAGGACATCCATCTCTGCAGCAATCCACCAATCAGGCCTGTATGGTAGAGTGGCCAGATGGAAACCACTCCTTAGTAAAAGGCACATGGCAAGGCACATGGCAGCCCACCTGGAGTTCGTCAAAAGGCATCTGAAGGACTCTCAGACCATGAGAAACAAAATTCTCTGGTCTGGTGAGACAAAGAATGAACTCTTTGGCGTGAATGCCAGGCGTCATGTTTGGAGGAAACCAGGCACCACTCAAAACCACGCCAATGGTGGTGGCATCTTGCTGTTGGGATGTTTGTCAGTGGCAGGAACTGGGAGACTAGTCAGGATAGAGGAAAAGATGAATGCAGCAATGTACAGAGACATCCTGGATGAAAACCTGCTCCACAGCGCTCTGGACCTTAGACTGGGGCGACGGTTCATCTTTCAGCAGGACAACGACCCTAGGCACACAGCCAAGACATCAGAGTGGCTTCAGGACAACTCTGTGAATGTCCTTGAGTGGCCCAGACAGAGCCCAGACTTGAATCCAATTGAACATCTCTGGAGAGATGTGAAAATTGCTGTGCACCGACGCTTCCCATGTAACAAATCAACAGAGTATTGAGCAAAGGCTGTGAATACTTACGTACATGTTATTTCTTAGTTTTTTATTTTTAATAAATTTGCAAAAATCTCAGAACTTTTTTTCACATTGTCATTATGGGGTATTGTGTGTAGAATTTTGAGGAGAAAAATGAATTTAATCCCTTTTGGAATAAGGCTGTAACATAACAAAATGTGGAAAAAGTGAAGTGCTGTGAAGACTTTATGGATGCACTGTATTCACAGCCTTTGCTCAATACTTTGTTGATGCATCTTTGGCAGCAATTACAGCCTCAAGTATTTTTGAATATGATGCCACAAGCTTGGCACACCTATCTTTGGGCAGTTTGGCTCATTCTTCTTTGCAGCACCTCTCAAGCTCCATCAGGTTAGATGGAAAGCGTCAGTGCACAGCTATTTTCAGATCTCTCCAGAGATGTTCAATTGGATTCACGTCTGGGCTCTGGCTGGGTCATTCAAGGACATTCACAGAGTTGTCCTGAAGCCACTCCTTTGATATCTTGGCTGTGTGCTTAGGGGTCGTTGTCCTGCTGAAAGATAAACCGTCACTCCAGTCTGAGGTCAAGAGCGCTCTGGAGCAGGTTTTCATCCAGTATGTCTCTGTACATTGCTGCATTCATCTTTCCCTCTATTCTGACTAGTCTCCCGGTTCCTGCCGCTGAAAAACATCCCCACAGCATGATGATGCTGCCTCCATTGGCATAGTTATGAGTGGTGCCTGGTTTCCTCCAAACCTGACACCTGGCATTCACGCCAAAGAGTTCAATCTTTGTCTCATCAGATCAGAGAACTTTGCTTCTCATGGTCTGAGAGTCCTTCAGGTGGCTTTTGACAAACTCCAGGCGGGCTGCCATGTGCTTTTTACTAAGGAGTGGCTTCCGTCTGGCCACTCTACCATACAGGCCTGATTGGTGGATTGCTGCAGAGATGGATGTCCTTCTGGAAGGTTCTGCTGTCTCCACAGAGGAACGCTGGAGCTCTCACAGAGTGACCATCGGGTTCTTGGTCACCTCCCTGACTAAGGCCCTTCTCCCCTGATCTCTCAGTTTAGATGGCTGGCTAGCTCTGGGAAGAGTCCTGGTGGTTCCAAACTTCTTCCATTTATGGATGATGGAGGCCACTGTGCTCACTGGGACCTTCAAAGCAGCAAAAATTTTTCTGTACCCTTCCCCAGATTTGTGCCTCCAGACAATCCTGTCTCGGAGGTCTACAGACATTTCCTTTGACTTCATGCTTGGTTTGTGCTCCGACATGCACTGTCAACTGTGGGACCTTATATAGACAGGTGTGTGCCTTTCCAAATCATGTCCAATCATCTGAATTTACCACAGGTGGACTCCAATTAAGCTGTAGAAACATCTCAAGGATGATCAGTGGAAGCAGGATGCGCCTGAGCTCAGTTTGGAGCTTCATGGCAAAGGTTGTGAATACTTACGTACATGTGATTTCTTAGTTTTTTATTTTCAATAAATTTGCAAAAATCTCAAAACTTTTTTCACATTGTCATTATAGGGTATTGTGTGTCGAATTTTGAGGAAAAAATGAATTTAATTCATTTTGGAATAAGGCTGTAACATAACAAAATGTGGAAAAAGTGAAGCGCTGTGAAGACTTAATGGAGCCACTGTTTGTATATATTTTTACACTTGTTGGTGACCGGGAAAAGTCTTTTGACAGTTCTACACAAATTCTTGTTGTTGCTCTCCTTCTTTGCATTTACAGCTGATCTTTTGCTGTTGCAGTGTCAGCTGCTACTACCGTCTACCTGGCTGGAGAATGGTTGCTTGGGGTGGGGATCTTTAGGCACTTCACAATTCCAGCCGATTACGTTTCAGGGGTCTCCGATTCGAGCGGATTACGATTCTCGATGTATCTTCTTTCTTTTCTATTCTGGATTTTCTTCCTCCCACTGTGTGACTATTGATGCTCAGCAATGACTAAATGAAGTAAATAAATACACTATTAATTACACAAATGTGAGACAAATTATTTATAATTGGAAATGAAAAGCTCTTCATTAAACAAATGTCAATTATTTAAAATTGGAAAGCCTGGAATCTTGACAATCCTGGAATTTCCCCATTGTGGAACTAATAAAGGCTTATCTTATCTCATCTTAAATAGGAGTTTCATGGTGTCACAGAATGCATGGGTAAGTCAACAACTAGAGAAAGCTTAGATTTCCCATTCGGCATGTTTGAATTAAGGAGGGCCATCTCAAATTCTCAGCAATCAGCACCAGGAAAAGATGAAATTTGTTACTGTATGTCTGAACGTTTACAATGGTGTGAATAAGTGTTTGCCCCCTTCCTGATTTCTCATTTTTTTGTTTGTCACACTTAAATGTTTCAGATCATCAAACGGATTTAAATATTAGACAAAGATAACACAAGTAAACCCAAAATGCAGTTTTTAAATGAAGGTATTTATTATTAAGGTTAAAAAAAAATCCAAACCTGCATGGCCCTGTGTGAAAAAGTGACCCCCCTCCCCCAAAACATAAATTAACTGTGGTTTATCACATCCTTGGAAAGCTGAGCTCAATTTCTCCAGCCACACCCAGGCCTGATTACTGCCACACCTGTTCTCAATTAAGAAATCACTTAAATAGGACCTGCCTGACAGTGAAGTAGACCAAAAGATCCTAAATAGCTAGACATCATGCTGTGATCCAAAGAAATTCAGGAACAAATGAGAAACAAAGCTATTCAATTCAATTCAATTTTATTTGTATAGCGCCAAATCACAATACAGGTTATCTCAAGGCACTTTACAGAAAAGAGTAGGTTTAGGCCACGCTCTCAAATTGATAGATAAAGGAAGACGAGGAGGACTTTTACAACAAAGTCACTGAAATTTTTGTCCAGAGGGATAGGCGGATGGATTTCATTTACAAGTAAAGGTAACACCATGCCTACTTGTTTTATATACTTGAATTTGTAATAGGTGAACCTTCACAGGAGTTGCCAGCCGACCAAAATTACCCCAAGAGTGCAGCGATGACTCATCCAAGAGGTCACAAAAGACCCCACAACAACATCCAAAGAGCTGCAGGCCTCACTTGCCTCAGTTAAGGTCAGTGTTCATGACTCCACCATAAGAAAGAGACTGGGCAAAAATGGCCTGCATGGCAGAGTTCCAAGACGAAAACCAGTGCTGAGCAAAAAGAACATAAAGGCCCTTCTCAGTTTTGCCAGAAAACATCTTGATGATCCCCAAAACTTTTGGGAAAATACTCTGTGGACTGATGAGACAAAAGTTGAACTTTTTGGAAGGTGTGTGTCCCATTACATCTGGCATAAAAGTTACACAGCATTTCAGAAAAGGAACATCATACCAACAGTAAAATATGGTGGTGGTAGTGTGATTGTCTGGGGCTGTTTTGCTGCTTCAGGACCTGGAAGACTTGCTGTGGTAAATGGAAGCATGAGTTCTGCTGTCTACCAAAAAATCCTGAAGGAGCATGTCCGGCCATCTGTTCATGACCTTAAGCTGAAGCGCTCTTGGGTTCTGCAGCAGGACAATGATCCAAAACACACCAACATGTCCTACCTCTGAATAGCTTAAGAAAGGCAAAATGAAGACTTTGGAGTGGCCTAGTCAAAGTCCTGACCTGAATCTGATTGAGATGCTGTGGCATGACCTTAAAAAGGCGGTTCATGCTGAAAAACCCTCCAATGTGGCAGAATTACAACAATTCTGCAAAGATGAGTGAGGCAAAATTCCTCCACAGCGCTGTAAAAGACTCATTGCCAGTTATCACAAACGCTTGATTGCAGTTGTTGCTGCTCATGGTGGCCCAACCAGTTATTAGGTTTAGGGGGCAATCACTTTTTCACACAGGGCTATGTAGGTTAGGATTTTTTCCCTTATTAATAAACACCTTCATTTAAAAGCTGCATTTGGTGTTTACTTGTGTTATCTTTATCGAATATTTAAATTTGTTTGATCTGAAACATTTAAGTATGACAAACATACAAAAAATGAGAAGTCAGGAAGAGGGCAAAAACTTTTTCACACCACTGTATATGTGCTATAGTCATAAAAATCTGTTCTAGGTAGGACAGCTATCATATATATTAAGTTTGGCTCCTCTTGGACCATTTGGCTCCTCTTGGACAACCCCTCACAGCGCCAGTAAATATACAGGGAACAGACACTGAGATGGTGACATCCTATAAGTACCTGGGTGTTCATCTGAACAATAAACTAGACTGGTCACACAATACTGATGCACTCTACAAGAAGGGACAGCGCAGGCTGTTCCTACTGAGGAGACTCAGGTCTTTTTGGTGTACAAGGGGCGCTGCTGAAGACATTCTACGACACGGTGGTGGCATCAGCCATCACTTTTGGAGTGGTCTGCTGGGGCAGTGGCATTACTGCAGCCGATAGGAAGAGACTGAACAAACTGATCAAGAAAGCTAGCTCTGTCCTGGGGCAGCGCCTTGACCCAGTGGAGGAGATAGGAGAGAGAAGGACAGTGGCTAAACTGTCATCTCTGCTGGAATCCAAGTTCCACCCTATGCAGGACATACTGAACGCACTGAGAAGCTCATTTAGCAGCAGACTACATCATCCTAGGTGTACAACCGAGAGGTTTCGCAGGTCCTTCCTACCAATGGCTGTCAGACTGTACAACCTAAGCAGGGCTGCTCGCAGAGATAGCAAAAAGACGTGACGACCTAATAGCATTGAATGCAAAAGACGCAATAGACTTACACAATGGTCCCCTCCGGTATACAACTAGGACAATACCGGTTGCTATGGAAGGTGAGAATATGTATGGGTACATAATCATACCATGTAGGATAACTAAGTAGACGGTTGTGCTGTTTCATTCCATCTAGCTACAATGCTCCGCACTGTGTGTGTTTATATACTCATATATTTATTCCATCTAGCTACAATGCTCCGCACTGTGTGTGTTTATATATTTACATATTTATTCCATCTAGCTACAATATTCCGCACTGTGTTTATATACTCATATATTTATTCCATCCAGCTACAATGCTCCGCACTGTGTGTGTTTATATATTTACACATTTATTCCATCTAGCTACAATAATCCGCACTGTGTTTATATATTTACACATTTATTCCATCTAGCTACAATAATCCGCACTGTGTTTATATATTTACACATTTATTCTATCTAGCTACAATAATCCGCACTGTGTTTATATATTTATATATTTATTCCATCTAGCTACAATAATCCGCACTGTGTTTATATACTCATATATTTATTTCATCTAGCTACAGTGCTCCGCACTGTGTGTGTTTATATATTTACACATTTATTCCATCTAGCTACAATAATCCGCACTGTGTGTTTATATATTTATATATTTATTCCATCTAGCTACAATAATCCGCACTGTGTTTATATACTCATATATTTATTCCATCTAGCTACAGTGCTCCGCACTGTGTGTGTTTATATATTTACACATTTATTCCATCTAGCTACAATAATCCGCACTGTGTTTATATATTTATATATTTATTCCATCTAGCTACAATAATCCGCACTGTGTTTATATACTCATATATTTATTCCATCTAGCTACAGTGCTCCGCACTGTGTGTGTTTATATATTTACACATTTATTCCATCTAGCTACAATAATCCGCACTGTGTTTATATATTTATATATTTATTCCATCTAGCTACAATAATCCGCACTGTGTTTATATACTCATATATTTATTTCATCTAGCTACAATGCTCCGCACTGTGTCTATATATATATATTTATATTTATATGTACATATGTATACTCGCTGCTCTTGTTTTTTCTCTTGTCTTCTGATTGTTGCTCTGAGTGTTGCTATCCCTGTGCTGTTGCAATCCTGGAATTTCCCCATTGTGGGACTAATAAAGGCTTATCTTATCTTATCTTATCTTATGTGTCAATTATTGACAACTTCCTGTCCATTAGCAGTAGGGGGCACAGTAGCTATGTGTAATTGTTCATTATACAAAGGTTCAACTTAGGCTACCAATTCACCACTCAAAATCTGGTTAAATTTGGACTAAGTATGCCTGTGTTTTAAAGCTTTGTTTTTTCCCTAGGGGGCGCTACAGCTATGTTTGTTGTTGTTGCATAAATCTTTTCTGAGTCAGACTAGTATCAATTTTATGAAGATTTGTGGCAATCGGACAATCTGCGTTTGAGTTATGACAACTTCCTTTCCATTGGCGGTAGGGGGCGCTATCGCTTTGCATCATTCTTTATTATAGAAATTATCAATATTGGCTACCTATTCACCACACAAAATTTGGTTGAACTCAGTCAATGAATCCCAGAGTTATAGCCACTGGAAGGGTAATGGCGATACCGCAAGCTTTGTCACGCCTCTTCCGCCAAACCGTTGGGCATTTGAAAAAGTTTTCAACAACTGTTGATGGCATATGGGTATAGACGATTGGTGCCATCTATGGTGACAGTGTGGAGAGTGCAAATAAGAAACCAGACTTGCACGACAGACGACTTTATTTCTCTCTCTCACTGCATTCATGCACAGAAAAAGAAACCTCTCAATACAGCAGGGTCTCTCCTTTTATATCACTCCATTCCTTCCCCCGTTGCCTGAAATCTTGCATCACAATACATTTACACATTACAATACGTACTGTCCTCCATTTAATCCCCCACGCTCTACCGGCAGAGGGAATATTCCCCTCCCCTCTGCTTCCAGTCTGAGATGATTATCCCAGTGTGGGTTCCCTACACCCCCCCACCCCCCACCCAGAGTCTCAGAATGAGTTTCAACCCTCACGTCCTTTTGGCTTCAGTCTCCTCCCATATCTGCTGTAACGAGGGGCCTTCGACTCTGCGGCGCTGCTGTGCCGGTTGGGGATTCTTGGGGGTGTGTCTGTCTGCGGGTGGGCAATGGCGGGGGGGGGGGGGGCATTCAATTTGCCCGTGTGGCTGCTCTGCTGAATCTTCTACCTGGGGAGTTCTCAGTGGGGGTCTTCCACGCCGAGGGGCCCGAGCCAACATCACTTGCTTGTCCGCCACCACAAAGGCGGGCTTAAGTCTGTCTATACATATTTTTTCCCGACAACCCCCCAAATCTAACAAAAAATGTTTGTCCCCTGGTTCTAGCACTCTGAACGGGCCATCGTAGGGTGGGCGCAATGGGGGGCGGTGGGCATCATGCCTGACAAACACGAACGCCATGTTCTTCAAAGTTTTTGGCACAAAAGTGCGTGGAAAACAGTGGTGGGCCAGGCCCGGTAGCATACCTGTATCTGCGCTATGCTGCGAACGCTGAGACAGACAGTTGTCCGGCGTGGGATTATCTGGTAAAAATTCCCCGGGGAGCCGCAGTGGCTGAGAAAAAACAAGCTTGGCCGGGGAAGCCTCCAAATCCTCTTTTGGTGCGGAACACAACCCTAACAGAACCCACGGCAACCGGTCTATCCAATTTGCATCCGTAAGCGAAGCCCTGAGCGCTGCTTTCAGCAACCTATGGAAACGCTTGCATAACCCATTGGCCTGTGGGTTGTACATGGTTGTGCGATGAATTGCTACACCCAGGCTATGGGCCATCGCGGACCAGAGGTCGGAAACAAACTGCGGGCCCCTATCAGATGTGATGTCCGACGGGATGCCAAAACGTGCCACCCATGTTGTCAAAAAGGCGCGCACCACGTCCACGGACGTGGTTGCCACTAGCGGGACTGCTTCTGGCCAGCGTGTGGTGCAGTCCACCACTGTCAGAAGGTGCGTGAACCCCTGCGATGGCGGGCGGGGGCCCACGAGGTCCACGTGAACATGGTCAAACCTCTTAGCCGGTATACGAAATGGCTCCAAAGGGGCCTTCGTGTGTCTGTGCACTTTGGCTCGTTGGCACGCTACGCAGGCTGCAGCCCACTGTTTCACTTGTTTGCGCAGGCCTGGCCATACGAACTTTGCTCCTACCATTTTGACTAATGCGCGCACTCCTGGGTGCGCCAGAGCGTGAACTGACTCAAACACTCTGCGGCGCCAAGCAACTGGGACCACCGGGCGCGGGCGTCCCGTGGAGACATCACAGATTGGGGGGAGGGGGGGGGCTGCCGTCTTACAGTACTCTGCTCTCCAGCCTTAACCTTGTTGGTCCAGACTGAAGCGTGCACATGTCCGCATCGCCAATCTGCTCTGCGGCCATGGCTGTATAATCTATCCCCACGCAGACCGGGGCCACTAAATGCGTGCGAGAGGCAGTCCGTCACCACATTCAGTTTACCGGCCACACGCTGAATATCGGTCGTAAACTATCACTCCCTCCGGTGAGATGCGGTGCCCCAAAAAGTCAATCCCCGTCACGCCAAACTGGCATTTTGCCAGGTTGATTATTAACCCATGCTCTTCCAACCTCCGGAAAACCGTCCTGAGGTGGGTTACGTGTTTGTCCTCGGACGCGCTGGCCACCAGGATATCATCCAGGTAGACAAACACAAACGTCAGATCGCGCAACACCGCATCCATCATGCATTGGAATGTCTGTGCCGCGCCTTTTAATCCGAAGTGTATGCATAAAAACTCAAACAAGCCAAACGGAGTTATTACCGCCATTTTGGGTATGTCCTCCGCGCGCACTGAGACCTGGTGGTAACCGCGGACCAGGTCTATTTTAGAAAAAATGCGTGCCCCGGCGAGGTGAATGGAAAAATCCTGAATATGGGGAATCGGGTAGCGGTCATGTGCTGTGGCGTTATTCAGTCTGCGGAAATCTCTGCACGGTCACCACGAACCCTCAGCCTTAGGAACCATATGTAGCGGGGATGCCCATGGGCTGTTTGAGCGCCTGATAATGCCCAACCTTTCCAAGTTGGCAAACTCCTTGCACGCTATGGCCAGTTTAGCTGCGTCCAGGTGCCGAGGTCGTGTGAAAACAGGCGGCCCAGTGGTGGTGATAAAGTGTTCCACCCCGTGTTTAGTGCTGGCCGCCAAAAACATCGGGACCGTGAGTGCTGGGAACTGAGTGAGCAGTGTGTGGAGCTTACCGTCTGGAGCTGTGACATTGGCTAGTGTCGTTGGCCCGGCCCCTTGAACTGTACAGGGGAGAGAATCAAAAGACATTGCATTAACCAGGCGTCTGTTAGCAACATCGACTAGCAACCCATCCGTCGGCCTCCGTCGGTCTATGATGACCATGGAAGAGAATCCTAAACGTCTACTCTGCTGGAACAGCACCGCCTGTGGCTGAACAGGCCGATGCGCACCGGTGTTCTACCTTCCAGCGTTGGGCGTTGGTAGGATTCAAGCCTGGGCAGGAAGATATGGAGGACAAGATGTTACCCATGCAGCATGTCCCCCCTCTCCACGTCACTGATGAATCCAAAGGAACAGCAGGGCTGTTATAGTTTGGCACCAGCGCCATCGCAGGAGCTGCCAGAACGATGTTGAGCACAACAGAGAACTGCCTTAGGGGCTCCGACTCCAGATTTTTCCTCAGGGTTGACTCCCGAAGCCTTTCCCGTGACCGGGTGTGCCGCAAGGCAACGGAGGAGCAACCCATGTGCACACAGAAAATCAGCTCCCAAGACTGGGAAACTGCATGCCGCTATGACGAATGTCCACTCGTACATACGGCCGTGTAGGGATACAGTCAGTGTCCTCTCACCAAAAGTCCTAATGTCCGAGCCGTTTGCGGCTATCAGCTCGGGGCCGCTAGCTCCAGCTAGCCGGTCGGCATAGGACGCCAGGATGAGGCTCTTTTGGGAGCCGGTGTCTACGAGGAACCGTCTTCCCGAGCGGGAGTCCATCACGTAGAGCAGCTTGTTTTCTTCACCGGCGGTCGCAGCTGCCACTGACTGCCGTCCTTGGCGTTTCCCGAACGCTTGAATTGGCACGGTGGCACACATCTGCGTGCGTTCTCTCCAAAGCGGCAGTGGTAGAAGCAGAGCGTGTCTCTCTGGCACCTTCTGGCCCCCGCTGCCGCTACAGTCGCTGGCTCCTTGTCTCCGCTGGTCGTCTTGCTGGGTTCCGACGCCGCCGCATTCACTGTGAGGGCTCTGGTGGTGAGGATGATCCGATCTGCCTCCTGGGCTAGCGCCTGGTAGTCGCATGCATCCAGCAATGGCGAGTTGGCCAGGACTGCTCTTGCCTCTGTTGGGAGGTTCCGGAGGAAAAGATGGGCAAACAGAAAATGCGCATTGTCCGTGCCCATCAATGCCAACATCTTCTCCATCAGTTCGACCGCCGACCCATCTCCTAACTCGGAGCGCCTCAGGAGCCTCTCTGCTCTCTCACAGTCCGAGAGTGTGTAGCGCCGGGTCAGCGCGGCCTTGAGAGCCCCGTATTTATCGTGGGCTGGAGGCTGTTGGAGCAGGCTCACTACTTGCTGAGACGTGCAAGCATCCAGCGCTGCACCCACATAGTAATATCTGATGTCATTTGCTGTTTTTGCCCGGAGGGCGAACTGAGCCTCGGTGTGGTGGAACCACGACCGCGGGTCGTGCAGCCAAAAGTCCCCTAATTTGACCGAAACATCGCACGCGTTGCTGGGGCTTCCCGTCCGGGCCGTCTCTGGGGTGCTTGCCACATTGCTGGGACTTCCCGTCCGGGCCGACTCCAGGGTTCTTGCCTCGTGTTCCATAACTCGTCAAGGGTCACCAGTGTGGAGAGTGCAAATAAGAAACCAGACTTGCACGACAGACGACTTTATTTCTCTCTCTCACTGCATTCATACACAGAAAAAGAAACCTCTCAATACACCAGGGTTTCTCCTTTTATATCACTCCATTCCTTCCCCGTTGCCTGAAATCTTGCATCACAATACATTTACACATTACAATACGTACTATCCTCCATTTAATCCCCTACGCTCTACTGGCAGAGGGAATATTCCCCTCCCACCTGCTTCCAGTCTGAGATGATTATCCCAGCGTGGGTTCCCCACAACAGACTATTTATTTCAGATATTGAAGAAAATCTTTGGTGTAACCTTCATGTCTCCAAGAGAGGGCGCTATTGCTACTCATGAATATTCATAGCTATAATTGTTTGGAGGCATAGCCATATACATCATACCTATTTTGGTGCCAGTCGGACTTTCCATTCCCGAGATATTAAAAAAACAACATGATGCAAACTTTCTGATGCAAAACTTTCTGCCTGCTATAGGTGGTGCTGTAGATTTCTATGACTATTGTTCTATAAAACTGTTTGGAATTGGACTAATATCCATAATATTGAATTTGGTTGAAATCCGACAATGCATTCCAGAGTTATTGCCATCAAAACGGTCATGGCGAATCATCAAACTTTGCCATGCCCTTCCCCTAATTACAAAAATTATAACTCATATTTGAGGTAGAGGTTTAGGCTAAGCAATATCGAAGTAACTCAAGGAGGTTCAAATTGAATTGGTTTAGCTGGACTAAACCATGGTTCCACAGATGCACAAGTCAGGGTGTTTAAGGCTTTGATTCAGAAAAACAGAGTGGACATGGGATGTCATCATTATTCTTTGAATGGCAACGAGAAGTAAATTTGGATTTACTGCAAAAAGGATAAGATGATGAGAAAGCATGTTCATTGCTAAAGTGTTAACTGAAAAGCTAATGTTTCTCGCTACCTCTGGGAGTAACATAGACATTGGCTGTGTGTGAGCATAGTCAACCTTTAACACAAAGAGCAAAGAGTTCAAAACCTTGTTGAGTTTGACTGAAGCTTCGGAGCAAGCATTCAAAACCAACACAGTGTCTTGTAACATTTTGGTAGCAGTTTGTGGTTCAATGACCTGGGGTTTCGGTGTAATGGCATTGATAGAGTTAACAATGGACGTGCTAATGGACGTGATAATGGACGTAGCCCTAATGATGAGGCTGTTATTGAGAATCCACTTGAGGATAGTTGACTTTTTGTCTTGACTTGGCCCAGTTCTGACTGGGTAACAGTAGGTATGATTGCTAGGCAGATAGCTAAACTGAAAAACAGGAGGGCCATCATCCTGGCAAACTGATAAAAGTGAGTGATTTTGGATCTTAATCTTCTTGTTGATTTTTCTTTAGATACCTGATCGGCAAATGAAAATTATTCTCAGAGGTGGAACAATTTCTTTTGGAGATTGAACTCTAAACCTTAGATTGTTTTTCACCTTTAGTGGGACTGTTGATGTTGTTAGCTCAAGCTAATGGTGTTGAATGTTTTGTTTGTACTATTTGATAATAGTAAGTTGATTGAAATTTATTAGATTTTACAGAGGCCTTTGAAATTAGTTTAATGGATAATTTGGTTTTAATTTACCCTTTTCTTTTTGGAAGTTTTGATGCAGTTAACTGATTGTTTGGAGAAATTTGACCGAGTATACCTGAGGCTAGTAGTTGGCTAACAGTTATTTCTCGGACGTAGCTTGATTTTTAATCTTATTTATTTACTTACTTTGACAGTGTTGCACCCGACAAGTCCCATGGGGTTTTCGTAAAGTTTACTCTGATTTTGATTAGCCCATTTGAAAATGGGGTCTTGGATTTGGCACTTTTTTTCTTCTTTTTTTTTTTCTCTTGATTCTCTTTTCTAAAGCCCATCCAGGGACAAGAGTTGCAAATTAGCTAATAGCTATACACTCTATGTGCAACACGTCAGATTGATTGTCATTGATTAATTGTCTATGTTTATTGCACTGTCCCTGTCAAATAAACTAATCTATCTAACTTGAGTGGCCAAAGTTTGTTGTTGACAATGTGTGGATTCATTCACTCGGGCAGGAATTTAGGAGTGATTTTCCTTTCCTGTAAATTGATTTCTGGTATTTGCGGTACAAATGTGGGGTGGAAGATATTGTTCCCCCCCCTTTGCAGTTTGTCATGCGAGAGTCTTTGGTTGTTGTACACTTTGTGTGGTTTAGCGAATCGGTCCAAATGTTTTTGGAATGCGGCCTCGGAGAATTGTACGTCGTTTTGACGCTTTTGTGTTCTGCAGCTGGAATGTTATGGCCGTTGGCAGTCGTCACCCCCCTCTGGTTTGGAGGAACTTTGAGCGGTGGCGATGATGGTTCATCGGAAGCAGGAGTACGATTGCCATTATGTAGCTGCAGAGAAAGTTGTGTCACAGGAAGTGGTTTCAATTTCGGTATGTCAACGGGATTAGACGTGGGGAGCAGTTTATGTTGACACATCCGGTCTGTGTGTCCAAACTTGAATCCATTCCATTGCTCGTTGGCAAAGACCTACTGAACTGTTTTGAGCCACTGATTGATTTCAAGAACCTCCTTCTTGTTCATTTGTCCTTGTTGGGTCAAATGGGTGAGGATGTTGTCTAACGGAATTAGACGCAGGGTACAGTTGTATCCGACTGGTGTTTGACGGTTTTATGGATCAGTTGGTCACGAGCTGGAGTAAATATGTGCCTAGCGTTTGCAAAAGTTGGGTCCATCGTCGCAAAAACTTGAGGTTTCGAAGGGTCTAGAGAGCCAGTCGGTGTGGCTCTTGTGACCATGCAGGCCTCAGGGTTGGGTGGGTGGGATTCAAAAGGTGACACCAACGTTGAGTCAAAGGTATCGGAGGAGCCATGTGGAGCTTTCTGCTCGGCCAGTGAGTTTCCAAGGTCATTTGCTTCTTTGGCTTGACCTTGTGTTTGAAGATGACTTCTGACTTCTTGAGGACAGTGTTCATCTTGGTCTTTGCAGTCGCTTTCAATCGTTGCAGTTGTTCCAACAGTGCTAGTTGTGTGAGACTTGGGGTGTCCAAAGTGTTCAGAATCAAGCACTGTGATTCAGTTGTCCTTGTTAGGTCAAATGGGTGAGGATGTTGAGTTTGAGCCCATAGTTTGAGGTTCTTGAAATCAATCAGTGGCTCAAAATGGTTCAGTATGTCTTTGCCAACAAGCAATGGAATGGAGTCAAGTTTGGACACATAGACCGGATGTGTCAACGTCATGGGTCCAATGGAGATGTTTAGTAGTGATACGCCCAACAGGGTTGTTTTAGTGAGCGCATATGGTCGCACGGCTAATGAACAGGGTTCCAATTTTAAATCTTTGTGAACGCGGTTAGCGGCTACACGTAGTTTGTCAAAAAGGTTGTGTGACATGAGAGTGATGCCAGCTGCAGTGTCTAAAACAGCGTCCTAACACGTCACGTCTTCAAAGGTCAGTGGGAGGTAGAATTTTCGTGCCACCCCCCTCTCGTTTAAATTGCATAGAAATTGTGGAACCGGTGGTTCGACACAGAGTTGTGAAATGTTGTTAGAGGAGTGTTCTGTGACCTGTGGTTGGGCTGCCATAACAGCACTGGACTGCGTTGAGTCCTTTGGTTCTTCCTCATTTGCAAAAGGGATTTTCTTCTTGTGTTTTCTTCGTTTGGAACGTTTGTTCTGAGTTGTCAAAGCTGATATAGCTAGGATGTCAGCAGTTCTATTTTCTTTGTTGCTTGGAATCTCCGCTAGGTGTGTAGACAATTTCGATATCTTCTTTACTGAGAGTAGGAGTTTCTTCTTTCTTCCCAGGTTTGTGATTGGCCTCTACTTCTGAGCTTCTGTGATGAGATGGAGACCATTTGCCGCAGTTACGCTTGTCTTTGTATTGGTATCTGTCATCATGGTAGTCCGTACCGTGTTCTCGTGACCTATCACCTACCACCGGAGTGGTGGCTCAGTTGGTAGAGCATCCGCCCCACACCCGGGAGGCAGGGGTTCAAATCCCGGCCGGGTCATGCCGAAGACCATATAAAAGTGGAACTTCCTGCCATCCAGCTTGGTGCTCAGCAATAAATGGAATGGAGGAGGGAACTCTGTGGCGGTGCCTTGCATGGCAGCGGCCCTCTGATTCTGCACTTGGGGTGTGTGTGATTTACACTGTAGATAGGTAAAGCACAATCTCGTTCTGCTGTACGTGATTGGTTGTAAGGCTGAATGACAATAAGGGTGATTTTATTTTTATCCGGTGGATATGGTCTACGACGGTAGTCAGGTTTTTGCAAAGTTGGTCCTAAGTGAGATCCAGAGGATCTAGTTTGGTTTTGACCTTGATGAGGTTGGTTGGAAAATTGTTTCGGTTTTTTTATGTACTCACAGTGTAGGAAATGGAGTTGAGCGAGGGGCTCCTTCCAACTCCAAGGTGTTAGATCAGGGGTGGGCAGCGAGGGCCATTCCACTGCAGATTTTCTGTTCCACCCAGTCTCTTCAGCAGGTGTTTGCTCTGATCACCTTCAAGGATTGCTAATCAGTGAAAGCACCTGCTGACGAGACTGGGTGGAATAGAAAACCTAGAGTGGAATGGCCCTCCATGGCACATGATTGCCCACCCCTGTGTTAGATGCATCGCTGATAGCTAGCGCTGTGGCAGGCTCAGCGTGCTTGTTGCGGCTTTGTTGCAGTTTTTGGAATGCATAATGTGCAAACTCTCTCAACTTACTTATTGAGTTTGACCTTGGGTTAGCTGTAACTCCAAGGTGATGACTCACAGTGGGATGGAGGTTCTGGATGAAGAGGGTCTTGAAATTGTGGTCTTCTTCCATCCCTGGTGTATTTTGGGATCCGAAATATGCAAGGAGTCGTCTCTGGTAGTAGGCCTGTGTCGGCTCTGAGCGTCCTTGCTTCAATTTCTCTTCCTGGAGAGAGAGGATTGTTGTTTGTTGATTTGCTAGCTCCTTCTCAGCTACCTTTAGTCTCGCGACTGATCCTAGCACGAACTTACGTAACACACTGGTGAGGTCTTTTCCTTCTGGTGGCTTTTCAGTGTGGTATTCCAAAAGGTCTTCAGTGAGTTGCTTCAGATCTTCGGGCTGTGTTTTCTTGACCCGTGTTGTGAAGCTAGAAATAAAATCAGAAGTCCATCCTTCCAATGTTGCTTGAAGGTCATCCAGTTTGGTAAATCAGTCGGTTGTCTCTTGACTCGTCATATTTTACCGTTTGTTGTTATTTAACAAAAAAAAAAATTAAAAAAAAATGAATCAGCTTGTTGATTATTGTTAATTTGTTAGCCAAGGGTTAACCTTGAGGGTTGTGTTTTACAATCGTGTTAGTTAGAAGCTCTTTTTAGAATTTGTTCCAACTTGTAGGCTTGCAAGATGGATAATAGAATTTTAAAATCATTTAGAAATGTGGAGATGCTTCAAGTAATTTGTTTGTTGAAACTGTATGTTGATAAATAAAGTTGAATTGAAATTGAGTTGAATTTGTGTTTCACAAAACAAAAATGTAAATTGTGTGGATTGACTTCTTTGACTTCTTTACTTAAATTGTCAGAGTCTAGTATTGGAATGGAATTTTTTTTTATCAATAACTAACTTTGGAATTTTGCCGAATGTCAGTTTGAAAGTGAGGATTTTATTGACAAAAAGAAATAGAAAACAAAAGAGGTTAAATGCTTTAGAGATTTAAGGTTATAAGTTTCCACTTTCTTTTAAAGTTAAGACTTTCCTTTTGTTTTTACTAGTTATAGCGTATTTTTATTTGAACCATTAAATGTTTTAATATTTACAGATTAGGAAACAAGTGAATTGCTTTGGGTATTTTGATTACCAAGGATTTCTTAGAATTAAAGCTAGTAGTGATTTATTTGTTATCTATAAAATTTCTTATTTACAGAATAATCACTGTTTGCACCTTTTGACTTTTTCTCTTTTAAATCCTGGAAAGAAAATTTTTATGTGAGTTGGTTAAATGTTTTTCTTTTCCTGTGGAGAAAATATGAACCAAGAAATAACAGAATGAGTTTAAAAAACACCTAGAGCTTCTTTTAAGTGTTAATTGCTTAATGTGGTTTCCTAAACTTTTTTTTAAAAAAGTGGTAATAAATAAAAATTCTATGAAAATTAACCAATGAAAATCAGACAATGCTTTTGAATTGTGGTTCAACAGAATTATTTTAAAAAACAAACTCCTGAAACAGGCCTGGACAAAAATGATGATACCCTTAACTTAATATTTTGTTGCACAACCTTTTGAGGCAATCACTGCAATCAAACAATTTCTGTAACTGTCAGTGAGACTTCTGCACCTCTCAGCAGGTATTCTGGCCCACTCCTCATTAGCAAACTGCTCCAGTTGTCTCAGGTTTGAAGGGTGCCTTCTCCAGACGGCACGTTTCAGCTCCTTCTACAGATGTTCAATAGGATTTAGATCAGGGCTCATAGAAGGCCACTTTAGAATAGTCCAATGTTTGGCTCTTAGCCATTCTTGGGTGTTTTTAGCTGTGTGTTTTGGGTCATTATCCTGTTGCAAGACCCATGACCTGCGACTGAGACCAAGCTGTCTGATACTGGGCAGCACATTTCTCTCTAGAATACCTTGATAGTCTTGAGATTTCATTGTACCCTGCACACATTCAAGACACCCTGTGCCAGATGCAGCAAAGCAACCCCAGAACATAACAGAACCTCCTCCATGTTTCACAGTAGGGACAGTGTTCTTTTCTTGGTATGCTTCATTTTTGCACCTGTGAACATAGAGCTGATGTGCCTTGCCAAAAAGTTCCAGTTTTGTCTCGTCTGTCCATAGGACGTTCTCCCAGAAGCTTTGTGGCTTGTCAACATGCAGTTTGGCAAATTCCAGTCTGGTTTTTTTATGATTTGTTTTCAACAGTGGTGTCCTCCTTGGTTGTCTGCCATGAAGTCCACTTTGGCTCAAACAACGACGGATGGTGTGATCTGGCACTGATGTACCTTGACCTTGGAGTTCACCATGAATGTGTTGAGAGGTTGTTCTGGGCTCTTTTGTTACCATTCGTATTATCCGTCTCCTCCTGCGGCCACATCCAGGGAGGTTGGCTACAGTCCCGTGGATCTTAAATTTCTGAATAATATGTGCAACTGTAGTCACAGGAACATCAAGCTGCTTGGAGATGTTCTTATAGCCTTTACCTTTAACATGCTTGCCTATAATTTTCTTTCTAATCTCCTGAGACAACTCTCTCCTTTGCTTCCTCTGGTCCATGTTTAGTGTGGTACACACCATGTCACCAAACAGCACAGTGACTACTTGTCCCCCTTTAAATAGGCCGACTGACTGATTACAAGTTTGTAGACACCTGTGATGCTAATTAGAGGGGGCAATGGATCAGCGTTCTCGTCGCGCCCTCCGCCAGTACCCGGGCTCGCCTGGGGAAGCTAATGATCCTACCAGCAGACTAAATTCGAAGAGACGACGCCTCTGTGCCAAGTCAAAGAAGAATCCTAGTCACAGTCCTAAAGCCGAAAGCAAACAGCCCCAAGAGCACTTTGTGGTAGGATCTGCCCTTCGCATAGTACAACTAAACGTTGAAGGCCTATCTGCAGCCAAGCGAAGCCTTATCGAAGTCCTCGCCTTCCAACATTCGATTGATGTAATCTGCCTCCAAGAGACTCATATTGGCACAGAGGAAGCTGGCCGTTTCACCATCAAAGGCTTTGACCTCCTGTGCTATGTTCTACATGCTAAACATGGACGTGCCACCTATGTGCGTTCTGACATAGTTGAAGCAAATCACCTGATAACAACACATTTCTCAGACACCATAATCATTGGTGGCTTCCATATTGTCAATGTGTACAAGCCCCCTAATGCCAACTGGGATCTGCAGGTCTTACCCACCCTACCCCACCCTGCCATCTATGTGGGGGACTTTAACAGCCATCACCCTGACTGGGGGTACCCAGCAGTGGACAGTGATGGGGAGGCACTTTCAGACTGGGCATCCAGAAATGACCTCGCTTTGATATACGACCCCAAACAAAGAGGAACCTTCCACTCTGCTAGGTGGAAGAAGGACTATTCTCCTGACCTGTGTTGGGCCAGCTCTTTGAATGGGGAGCCATATCCTACACAGATCCTCATTCTTGATGATTTTCCACACAGCCAACACCGGCCCGTGCTTGTACATATTGGCCTACAACTTCCAGTCATATACAGCCCAAGGAAGATGCGCTGGAACTTCCGCAAAGCCAACTGGAAGAAATTCAGTGAAACTCTGGACCGGAGCGTTGTTACCATCCCACTCCACACCATCACTGTAGATGAAGCATACAACCGCTTCTGCAGCGCAATCTTCAAGGCTGCCCATACTGCAATCCCGCGAGGCTACCGACCCCTCTATGTCCCATGTTTGGACGGAGAAAGTGCTGCCCTCCTACAATCCTATCAAACATCAGGGGACCCAGAGATAGCAGACCATCTCATTGAATCACTAAATACAGCCCGGCGAAAGAAATGGGAGGAGACAGTTGCTGACCAGAGCTTTACCCACTCTAGCAGGAAATGTTGGAGCCTCATCCGTCGCCTAGGAGCTGCACAGAAGCCCCCTAGCCAAAGCCGAGCATCCGTCACACCCAACCAAGTTGCATCCCACCTACTGACTATCGCCAAAGCACCCCAAGACAAAGACACCAGAAGAGCAGTTACAACTGAGCTAAAAAAAACACCAAAAAATGCCTGTAGAGGAAACGAACCCTGAACCCTTCGAGGCTGCTGAACTGGAGAAAGTCCTACAGGAGAGAAAGTCCTACAGGGCCTGAAATGTGGAAAGGCAGCAGCAGGATACGATAACATCTTCCCAGAATTCATGAAAAATCTTGGCCCCCGAGCCCTAACCTGGTTGACACAATTCTACACAAGGATCACACAAACAAACTCGATCCCAAAGAAATGGCGGACAGCAAAGGTCATTGCCATTCCAAAACCTGGCAAAGACCACAAACCAGCAAGCTACCGCCCAATCCCCCTATTCAGCGTTCCTTACAAAATCATGGAGCGCCTAATACTGCAATGCATTTCCCCAGAAATAGAGGATATTCTAAGTGTGGATCAAGCAGGTTTCCGCAAGGACCGCAGTACAGGAGAACAAGTACTGGCCCTAACCACCTTCATCGAAAATGGCTTCAAGAGCAGACTGAAGACAGGGGCTGTGTTTCTCGATCTTACAGCCGCCTATGATACGGTCTGGCACAAAGCCCTCCTCCTGAAACTTATAAAGGCGATCCCTGCTTGGGCAACAGCAATTATAAAAACCCTGCTGACCAACCGAAGGTTCAGAGTCCACCTCAGTCAGAACACAAGTGCATGGAGAATGCAGAAAAACGGACTCCCACAAGGCTCAGTTCTAGCTCCAACTCTGTTCAACCTCTACATAAATGACCTGCCTACTACAAAATCCCGCAAATTCATCTATGCAGACGACATCTGTTTGGCATTCCAAGCACCAGACTTTGAACCACTGGAACGGGTGCTCACGGAAGATCTTGCCAAACTGGACCAGTTCTGCAAAATCTGGCGCCTAAAACCAAGCCCAGCAAAAACCGTCTCCAGTGTATTCCATCTCCACAATGCAAAAGCTGCCAGAGAACTAAACATCCACCTGAGTGGACTCAAGCTTAAGCATGCCCCAAATCCAACTTATCTTGGAGTGACCCTTGATAGGACCTTATCCTTCAAGGAACATCTAAAGTGGACGGCTGCTAAGGTGAAAGTACGAAACAACCTGCTCTGCAAGCTCGCTGGTGCAAAATTGGGGGGCGGCAGTCTCCACCCTGCGCACCTCAGCACTGGCCCTTTCATACTCTGTAGCAGAATATTGTGCCCCTGTCTGGTCCAGGTCATCTTACACACACCATGTAGACACCCAGCTCAACTCAACCATGAGAACTATAACTGGAACAATCCGCTCAACACCACTCCCCTGGCTCTCTGTACTGTCAAACATAGCCCCTCCACACATCCGGCGAGCAGCATTAACTCAAAGGATGCTCCAAAAAGTTAAAGATTCTCCTCACTTACCAATCCATGCAGATATCTACACCCCACCCACTGCCCGACTTTCATCCAGACGGCCGATTTGGAAAAACCCTCCCCCAGCTGACTTTACCATCCAGACAGCTTGGCAAGAGGAATGGGAGACCAAGGAGGTCCCAAACAAACAGCTGGTGATAAACCCCAACCAACAGGTCCCGGGCACCAACCTCCCAAGGAGACAGTGGTCTACACTCAATCGCTTCAGGACTGGACATGGCCCCTGCTTGGCCAGCCTTCACAGATGGGGCAGTAGCCCTAGCCCACTGTGCGCATGTGGAGAGGAGCAAACAATGGAACACATCATAGAGGCTTGCCCGCTCCAAAGACTGGAAGGAGGATTACACACCCTCCATACAGCAAACCAGGAGGCAACTGCTTGGCTTAAGGACTTTGCATTCGCTAAATAAAATGCTAATTAGAGGACACATCTTGGTTGAACATGTCCCTATGGTCACATTACTTTCAATCTTTTCTAGGGGTACCATCATTTTTGTCCAGGCCTGTTTCATGAGTTTCCATCCATCCATCCATCTTCTTCCGCTTAATCCTTTTTGGGTCGGGGGTGGGGGGTGGGGGGCTGGAGCCTATCCCAGCATCTTTGGGCGAGAGGCAGGGTCCACCCTGGACAGATCACCAGTCCATCGCATTCACTCTCACAGTCATACCGAAGGACAATTTAGAATCTCCAGTTTGATGCCAATTAACCTAACTTGCATGTTTTTTGGCATGTGGGAGGAAACTGGAGAAATCCTGGAGTAAACCCACGCAGACACGGGGAGAACATGCAAACTCCACACAGATCACTGTTGGTCGGGGGCTGGGATCGAACCCAGGATCCCCCGGCCATGGAATTTCTTTTTATTAACTGCAAGCCATTTTATTCCCCGCGGGAGTTCGCTTCATTCATCCTCGTCACTGTGTACGTCCCTCCCGACGCGGACACGCGCGAAGCTCAGCGCGTGCTCGCGGACCACATCCAACACACGGAGCGGATTTTCCCAGACTCTCTGGTTATTGTGGCTGGCGACTTTAATCAGAGCAATCTGAGCCATGATCTCCCCCGATACAAACAGTTTATTAAATGCCCCACCAGAGGATTAAACACACTGGATCACTGTTACACCACAGTGAAAGACGCATATCGCGCTGTTCCCCGCGCTGCGCTGGGATTATCTGATCACGTGATGGTCCACCTCATTCCCACATACAGACAGAGATTGAAGCTCACTAAACCTGTCATGAGCACTACGAAGAAACGGACCAGTGAAGCTGAGGAGAAGCTGGAAACGTGCATGGAAATAACTGACTGGGGCATGTTTAAACGAGCCACGCATGATCTGGATGAATACACGGACACTGTGAACTCATATATCCACTTTTGTGAAGAGGACATTCTTCCATCACGCACCAGGGTGAGATTCTCTAATGACAAACCCTGGTTCACAGCTAAGCTCAGTCAGATCAGGAAGGAGAAGGAAGCAGCGCTGAAAAGTGGAGACAGGGACTGCTACAGGGAGGTTAAATATCGGTTTAATAGAGAGCTGAAGAGAGCTAAATCTGTGTATTCTGAGAGACTCCAGCAGCAGTTCACTGCTAATGATTCGGCTTCCGTGTGGAGAGGACTGAGGCAGATCACCAACTATCGGCCTCAGGCTCCTAAAGGTCAGGATGACAAAGCCCTTTGTCAAAGACTGTCCCAACACTATGCCTGTTTTGACACCTCGTCATCTGTGTCCAACTCCCTCCCTCTCTCCAGCTCCACAGCCTCCACAATCCCTACTTCATCAAAGGCACCCCCCGCCTCCTCCCCCCCCCTGCCCTTATCATCAGTGAGCAGGACGTGCTCAAACAGTTCTCCAGACTGAACCCGCGCAAGGCCCCCAGTCCGGACGGTGTGTCTCCCTCCACCCTGAGACACTGTGCGAAACAGCTGGCTCCTGTCTTCACAGACATTTTTAACTCCTCCCTTAAGCTATGCCACGTGCCGACCTGCCTCAAATCCTCCACCATCATCCCTGTCCCCAAGAAGCCACGGATCACTGGACTTAATGACTACAGACCTGTAGCGCTCACCTCTGTAGTCATGAAGTCCTTTGAGCGCCTGGTCCTGCCCCACCTCAAGTCCATCACCACCCCTCTCCTGGACCCGCTGCAGTTTGCCTACCAAGTCAACAGGTCTGTAGACGACGCAGTCAACCTGGCCCTCCACTCCATCCTGCAGCACCTGGACTCCCCGGGAACCTACGCCAGGATCCTGTTTGTGGACTTCAGCTCCGCATTCAACACCATCCGCCCCGCTCTGCTCCGGGACAAGCTGTCCCTGCTCAACGTGCCTGACTCCCTCTGCAGGTGGATCACCGACTTCCTGACGGACCGGAAGCAGCATGTGCGGCTGGGAAAGACTGTCTCAGACTCTACTAGCATCAGCACCGGATCACCCCAGGGCTGTGTACTTTCCCCCCTACTCTTCTCCCTTTATACCAACTCCTGCACCTCCAGCCACCAGTCTGTCAAGTTGATCAAGTTTGCGGACGACACCACTCTCATCGGGCTCATCTCCAACGGCGACGAGTCCGCCTACAGGAGAGAGGTGGCCCAGCAGGCGTCCTGGTGCAACAACAACAACCTGCAGCTGAACGCTCTGAAGACAGTGGAGATGATTGTGGACTTCAGGAAAGTCACAACCCCTCTGCCCCCCCTCACCCTCACAGGCTCTCCCATCACCACTGCTGATTCCTTCCGCTTCCTAGGCACTACCATCACCAGGGACCTCAAGTGGGAGCCGACCATCAGCTCACTCATCAAAAAAGCCCAGCAGAGGATGCTCTTCCTGCGGCAGCTGAGGAAGCTCAAGCTACCCACCAAGATGTTAGTGCAGTTCTACACAGCCATCATCGAGTCCATCCTCACCACCTTCATAACCGTGTGGTACGCAGGAGCCACTGCCAGGGACAGACTAAGGCTGCAGCGCGTCGTGCACACTGCTGAGAAGGTGATCGGCTGCAAGCTCCCATCTCTCCAGGATCTGTACATCTCCAGGACCCGGAGGCCTGCTGGCCGGATCATAGCCGATCCCTCACACCCTGGTCACGTACTGTTTGCCCCCCTCCCCTCAGGTAGAAGACTTCGGTCCATCCAGACTAAAACCTCCCGTCACATGAATAGCTTTTTCCCCTCTGCCATCAGACTGCTGAACACTAAGTGACTTATTGACTCTCGTGCACTACGTACAGCAGCTCAACCAGACTCAACCAGAAAAGTTATTTCTGTGACCATTGTGGGTTTTTCTTTTATTAACAGAGGGGTACCAACAATTTTATCCACGTCTGTATTTCATTTACACGCCCACTGTCGTTTGTTTCTGGTGTCACTATTGTTTTTGCTAATTCAGGACCACCGTTTACAAAAAAATTATTGAAACCACTGACCACATCCTCCATATTATTTATCAAATTACCATTTTCAATAAAATATTCTGGATAATTAGCATTCTTAGGTCGGTTAGTAATATGGACATGTGTTTACTAGATGTTGTTTTTTCTTGCCTTCTGATTGTTGCTCTGAGTGTTGCTATCCCTGTGCTGTTGCAATCCTGGAATTTCCCCATTGTGGGACTAATAAAAGCTTATCTTATCTTACTTGCCATATTCCTCTTAAGTTATTTTTATTATCCTCTAATATTCTGTTGTAATATTCTTTCTTACAAGTCCTCATTATATTAGTTTGCTTGTTTTTATCTATTTTATATTTGATCTCAGCCTCCACCATTCTACACTTAATGAATTGTTTATATAATGTATTCTTCTTTTTACATGCATTTATTAACCCCTTGGTAACCCAAGGATATTTTTGTTTTGTTGTCTGTCACTGTATTGTTTTATAGGACAGTTTTATTGTACAATGATTGAAATATTTGTAAAAATTTATCATATGCTTTATTTATATCATTTTCATCATAAACTATCTTCCAGTCTTGCATTAATAATTCCTTTGCCGTTAAATACATGGATTCTTCAGTTCTTATTCTTTTATATTTAATATTTTTGGTATACTTTTTCTTCCTATAATCACATTTATAGACAACAAAAATCGGCAGGTGGTCACTGATATCATTCAATAAAAACCCACTGCTGATGTTATTTTCCATAATGTTTGTGAATATGTTTTCTATTAGTGTGGCACTGTGTGACGTGATTCTGCTAGGTCCGGTAATTGTTGGATGTAAGCCCATACTGTACATTGTGTTGATAAATTCTTCTGTCAGACTATGTTGTTTTGAATTCAACAGATCTATATTGAAATCCCCACAGATGAACATAACTTTATGAGTTAGTTTTGCAGACATTTTTTCCATCCAGTCCTTAAATAAGTCAATGTTTGATCCAGGTGTTCTATATCCACAGCTCACTACTATATTCTTTACATTGTCCAGACAGATTTCTATTGTAATACATTCAAATAAATCATCCACAGTTACTGACAGATTTTCAACAACCTTGTATTTCAAGCTCTTGTCAACATAAATTGCAACTCCTCCTCCTTTTTTCACTTTTCTATTTATATAATTTAATTTGTAGCCATCCATAGTAAAATCCACTCCTTTCTCTTCACTGAGTCACGTCTCTGATATTGCCACTATATTGAATGGCTCTTTAAAGGCCAAATGTCACGTAATTTTTTTTTCTAAATGACAACGAATTTAGATAAAATACACATAGCTTAAACCAAATATTCATACCGGAGACCATATCACCCACCTGTATTTACATAATTGCACAAAATACACCAGGTGAAGGCCCCACCTTGCTTGCTGGCTTGTGACAGCCAGTCCAGACCACGGCCATGTTTTTGACATCACCAGTTGTACCCTGGCTGCCCTGCCTATCCACATTCACACTTATCAACATTGGACAATCATGACGGAAAGTGACAGCGATTGTGAACAAATTAGTTTAGTTTTGTCTTTTTTTTTTTGTCTTTTTTTTTGTCAGTGGTTCAGACAGTGACAGAGGCATAGAACCTTACAGGTTCGAGCCGTCCGAGACGGAATCAGATGCTTTGTCTGATGACAACAGTTCCAACGATGACCAGAGAGCAGAACCAGTGGAAAATGTCATTGAACTGGACATTAATTGCCTCCAGAATTGCGAAGCCGAAGGGGGTCTGTCGAGGGCGCCCCATAAATATTGATTTTTCGGAAGCCATTATTATTACAGTGGAGGAGAGCCGCTGCTGTCAAGAAATTGACCAGATCAATATGAAAATGGAGGCGCATACCTGTCAAGTGAGACGTTTTCGCCGTATTTTGGTGCAAAGCGCGGCTGTGGGGGACGGCGGAGTGGTGGGAGACACTTTTCTGGGAAATGTTTTAAATGTAGTTCGTGTTGTTATTGTCAAATATTTTAAGGAAAATACGGGGAAAAAAATTGAGTGTGTTGCGGAGCACGTCCTGTGTGTGATCCCCCACAGCTGGTGCTGGCAGATGGCCCGGCGGGAGCTATTATCACTACAATGAGAAGTGTGGAGTCAATCATTAGTCAGATTGTCGGGGCGGGCAGATCGCTCAGCGTGAGCTATTCTCACTACAATGAGAAGTCATTAGGACAATGGTTTAACACGTTCAGCTGTGCAGCAGTTGCGGAACAGAGAGAGATCGCCTGACAAATACAGAATTCTGCTTTTTTTTTTTTTATTTTGCGCCGGACGCTGAGTTGTGTTGTTATTGTCAAATATCCATGAATCCTTAAAATATTTGACAATAACAACACGAGTTGCATTTGGGGCATTTCCCAGAGAGGTGTCCCTTGTTGCTCCGCCGTCCCTTATAGCCGCTTTTTACGGTGTTGAAGTACGGCAAAAACGTCTCACTTGACAGATATGAAAACATTTCCCAGAGAAGTGTCCCTTATTACCCAGCTGTCCCTGATAGTCCCGTTTTAAGGTATGGGTGAAATATCCAATTTTTTTCTTTCTTGTTGCTCACTTCAACCTTCCAGTCTCCATATAAACAATCAGTTGAAATACCCCAAGCATCAAACTAGGGTACAATCGATTTCGTCACTTCCGCCTTCTTCCCCAGGCGATTCCAGGGGCCGTGTCAGGCCAAGCGCGGCAGTTTTAAATTAACGAATATTCCGTTGTTACTGAAGCATATGCACCAAGACCCGAACGGATCAGTTCCCTTTTATATCTAGTTTCAAGATATTTAAAGTACCCTGTTACGTGACATTTGGCCTTTAAACTGGTGTAAATAATCTTTAATGTTATTAAAGTTTGCATAGAGACTCCTGCTGTTGAAGTGGATCATAGAAATATTGAAATCAGATGTGACCATTGTGATAAACTGTTCATCTGTGTAGTAACTACAGTCATTATTGATGGAGGTAAATAAATTATTGTCAGGGTCTATGTTATATTCCATGTCCTGTGGGTTTTGATCTGTATATTCAAGAACTTTCAGCTCCTTTTGTTCCTGTTGGTTGATCTTTTGTTTCATGTTATTATATGTCCAGATGCAGATGAGTGTGATCCTTCAGTGTCCTACAGTTGTCTCTTTTTGCTGTCAACTCCAGTTCATAATATTCATTGGTATTTGTCCAGTTCCATAATATTTCAGATGTCAATAACCTTGGCTTCTTCAAGTGATCCATTTAATTTGATGTATATTTTACAGTTTGATGTCCAGGTGTGTTGGATCTTTTTCTGCTTTCTCAGGTATCTTGCTTTTCTGGCTATTTGTGCGTTTTCTTTTGTAAGGTGTTCGTTTATATAGATGTTCGTTCCCTTCAGTTTCCTCCATTGTTTTAGCAGCGCCGTCTTGTATTTTCTGTTGACAAACCTCATGATGACAGCTGGTTTGTCGCCGTTTTTCCTGGGCAGAGGGTGGCAGGCCTCAATGGTGTTACAGTCCAGCTGGATTCCTTTGGACTGCAGGAAGGCCGCCACTTGTTGCTCAGTGGATTTGGCTTCCAGCTCACCGAGTCCCCCTCTGCTGTCCGCGGCCACCGCCCGAGCATATGATTGGGGTTTAATGTGGAGCCCTGTATCACATCGTTCACCCGGGTGTATTGCTCCATTTCAGCCACTCTGCTCTCCAGATACTTCTCAGCGTTCTGGATCCGCAGCACTTTCACCTCCTTGACAAGGTCTAGAATGTTTTTTTGCTGCAGCTTTACAGCAGAAACCTCTTCAGCCAAGAAGTCGAGCGACCTTTTAATATCGTCCACCTCCTCAGCCTGCTGAGCTTTCTTAGGACCCATGATCCCAGACAATTTATGTTGACTAAACAACTAACTGACAGCTGTTTAGCTAGCTGAGTGGTGGGCCGCTCAGCTCCACTCCCGTTTTCCCAGTCCGTAAATGCGGTTATTGGCATCTTAAGTCAGGCAGGGGTTGAAACGAGGATGTCCAGTCTGTAATCCAAACTCAGTTATCAGAAGCCAGACCAGTAGTCAAAAACCAAGAACCAAAACACAGAAATCCACCGATTGACAGGAGCTGACAGCACGTTGACAGGAACAGGAAGTTCCTGTTGCAACACCCCCACCCGATAATATTGAAGATTTAATGCTTAAAAAAATTATACTATAAAGTTGCCGTGATTGTGTAGATTTAAAGGATAATTCGGCATATGTGGAGAACATGAGGTGTGCGAGCAGACTGGGCAGAGCGTCTGTGGGGACCCGGGTCTGACGAAGAATACCGGTGTATCAACACAGAACAAGCCGGAAGAAGCAGTGGTCTAACCGAGTGGACCACGGTCCTTCACGGAGAGGAACGCCCAGCCTGCCCCAGTCAGCGGTAGACGTGAGTCCCTTTACAGGACCATGACTCGCTGTCGCCGGTGGTGCTGCTCTCGGTGTGCTCGCACAATTATTAAAGGTTAATAATTGTGGAGCAGAATGCCCAGATCAACTGCATATCATATGCGGCCACATGCACGGTTTGACTAAAGAACAACCGTCACCAAACTGGACACAAAAATGCTCAATAACTCATAAAAGATCAGACAAAAAAAAAAAATAAACAAGGGTTCTTAAACAGTGGCTAATATTGGATGTCCCATTCATTTTCAGTTCTTCTGTAATTAATAATCACACAGTCAAATAAATCTCACTTCAGTCCCTTTCATATTTATTACAGTCTAACATGTGACTGCCTACATATAGGCTAAACCTCTGTATTCCACTTTCAAACACGGCTTACACGGCCTGGCTCAAAGGCACGCTAAATGATGGCAATTAAAAAAAAAAAGTTATTCTCAATAAAGTGGAAAAAAGAATGCATGGAGTGTGCTTTTGGCCTGAGGCTGATTTATCATGGAAAACAGTTGAGCTCTGTGGTTCCAGTGATGAGCTGATTGGATCCACTTTTTTTTTCCAAAGGTAAAAAAAACAAACATACATGGGGGAAGGCCCTCCAACCTTTGCTCCACGACTGCAGGACGTATCACCCATAGGCTGGATAAATTTTCAGCATGGGGCACATATGTTTTCCAGTTTATACAATTTTTCGCCGAGTCTGAGGTGTGTGTGTGGAAAAAAGTATGTTTTGGATAATGTTTGGAGGGTCAAAAATGCAATCGTTTAGGTGGAATAATGATAGATAATCTTCTCGCATCAATAAAAAACAAGTGCTTGCAGTAGAGCCGCACCACTCACATTGTTGGGCTTTGCCAGTCACGTCCTCAAGGTTCAGATCATTGGCCTCAGTATCGCCCCAGCGGCACGATCTCAGCACCGTCTCAATCTTAGCTTTAAAGTTTTAAAAAACCCTTTAATCAGGTGACGACCATGTGACACCATCACCACTCCCCTTGTTTAAAAAAAAAATAAAAAATCGCCTACTGACTGTAATTATAATAACTGTGGGATGTTGGGAAATGTACCTGATGCCAGCTGCTCTTTAAGATCGTCTCTCTCCTTGGTCAGTTCGTCAGTCTTCTACCACTCTACTATCAGCTGACACATCTCCAACTCCTGGGATTTTCTTTTCTCTGTCAGCTTTGCAGTGGGGCCATGGACACACCTAATTGAAATTAATTGCACATTATTCAGTGAATTGCGAACGTTCCATTAATTTTATTGCTGTCTAACAAACTCTTATCTCGTCCTGCCCCTGCACATTACACAGAGAGTCAAAATGTCATTACAAATGTCACCTGTTGACAGATAAGCTAATTGTGTGCAGCGTGGACCTGGAGCTAGCAAGCTAGTCGCATCAGCCATACTGCGTGCCAGGAAACAAGTAACACTCTCACCACGAGTGTCACCGCCGGGCGTGTCGTCCAACACATCCACCTCCACGCTGCCAGTCCTTTTAGTCCGGGTCCATACGCCGTCTGGATTTTGGCCAGAGTTCTCCATGTTTGTTATGCACACACTGCTAAGCTAAGCTCTGCCATTCCTTTGGTCTCAGATTGATGAGGTACAGCCAATGCGCCACAAATTTTCCCGCCCCTCACAAACCAGCACGCGCTGTCACAAACTATCTGGACAAGACATCGCTACCATCTGAGAAATTTATTTAGTAAAAAATGAGCAGATTAAACCAACTAAAGCAGCTTATTAATAAGCACAGCTCTAGAAAGAACATCCTGAAGCTGATTAAGTGCCTTCAAAAAAGAAACTGCTTAAAGCAAACATGAAATGCAGAATCTGTCATCGGGACATGAAAATGAAGAAAGGGACAAACAGCGGAGATCAATATGCGTGGTAAGAAATATATAATTAAATAAATGAAAAACAATTTGCAGTGCTGACTGTGTGTGACAATATTGGTGGAAAGTGAAGCACAGTCATGCAACTGAAACCCCTGACTATAACAGCATTTCATGTTTCTTAAAATAGGATTTGTCGACATGCAGCACATGAAGGCCAAAACACATTTCTGTTTGGCACAAATCGATCTTCAGTGGGCCAAAGTTCTCCCTCAATAAGTGGATGCAATTCATGTGCAGGTAGGCAATAAGAGTTGTAACATAAATGTGTATTATAAACTGACTGTGTTGCTGTCCTCTCTGTAGCTGACATTAAATGGCTAATATCTTAAATAATGCATAGAATGTCAGTTATGTTACATTAGTGCATGCCCATAGAACCAAGCATTGCTGTCTGAAACTGGGATCAATCAGGCTTTCCAGGCCCAAATGTAGGCTGTGTTTGAAAGCAAAGAGGTGTAGCCTATATGTAGACAATCACATGCTAGACTTTGACAAATAGAAAAGGGAGCAAATGGCACTAGGATGTATTTGATTGTATGAATGTTAATTAATGAATAGCTAAATATTGAAAATGAATGGGACATCCAATATTAGCCACTGTTTCACATCCCTTGTTCAGTTGTTTGTCAGATCACTGATCTGTCTGATCTTTTATCACTCATATTCATAATAGTGAATCTTCACTTTGGGGAATGGCAGTTGTTCAGTCATCATTATAATTATTTTAGTTTATATTGTGGAAAATGGGAAAGATGAGGCTGAGTTTATTTCTCAAGTCAGATTTATTCACATTCTCCAACATCATCCAAACACAGAAAGAGAAAAGAGAATGAATCTTCCAACATCTGTCCCTTTTATACTCAGGACATCAAACATACAGTCACATGGTACTTAATCCCAGTCACAATGTAACTTCCCCCCAATCTTAACACACTCCACCTCTCAGTCTCTGGCCACTGGGCGAAATCCCCCAAGGCTGTCTCTTTGCATGCCAAAGACTAAACTTTCACATCCTCGTGTTATCTCCAGAGCGGCTCAGTCCTTTGTTCCATCTCAGATGTGAAGCCTAAGGTGGTATACGTATGAATCATGCAGTCATATACAAATGTGCATATATGTGCCCCACATGACCCCCCCCCCCCAAACGTCTAAGATGGAACAACCGTAATAACAGTCTGCAAGTCATGGTAAAATCATTACACATCAGTCCACATGTTGCTTGGGCCTCAGTCGCCTCCCATATCTGCTGTAAGCGGGCTTTACCACTCTCGCGGCGCCCTCCTGCTGGGGAGCTGCTGCCTGAGGATTAGAACTGTTAGTCAATCCCTGTGGGTGTCCTGATGAATGCTCCTTAGGGGGTCTGCCGTGCCGAGGAGCCGTAGCCAACAGCACATTTTCGTCGGCCAACACAAAGGCGGGTTTGAGTCTGTTTATGCCAATCTGTTCTTCCCTGCCCCCCAAATCTAGCAAAAAATGCTTATCCCCTGTTTCTAGCACTCTAAAAGGTCCACCATAAGGTGGCCGCAACGGGGGGCGATGCGCATCGTGTCTGACAAAAACAAACTCCGCATTTTTTAAAGCCTTAGGCACAAAAACGCGCGGAAAACTGTGATGAACGGGGCCAGGAAGCGTGCTCGATCCCACGTCGCTCTGCAGCCACTGAGCAGGGGAGCACTCTGGTGCAGGATTATTTGGGAGAAACTCCCCGGGCAGCCGGAGTGGCTGTGCAAAAACTAACTCAGCTGGGGAGACTTTTAAATCCTCTTTAGGTGCAGAACGCAACCCCAATAAAACCCATGGTAGCCTGTCCACCCAATTTGCATCCGTAAGCGACGCCCTGAGGGCTGCTTTCAATGACCTATGGAAACGTTCGCATAAACCATTAGCCTGCGGGTTGTACGCGGTAGTGCGGTGGATCGTTACCCCCAGGCTGCGGGCCATGGCTGACCAAAGCTCGGAAACAAATTGAGGACCTCTATCGGACGTAATGTCCAACGGAACTCCAAAACGTGCTACCCATGTCGTTAAAAACGCGCGCGCTACCTCCTCGGCTGTGGTTGATGCCAGTGGGACCACTTCCGGCCAACGCATGGTGCGGTCCACCATTGTCAAAAGGTGTGTGCACCCCTGTGACGGCGGGAGGGGGCCTACGAGGTCGACATGCACATGATCGAACCTCTTAGCCGGGATGTGAAACGGCTCCAAGGGAGCTCTAGTGTGTTTGTGTATTTTGGCTCGTTGACAAGACACGCAGGCTGCTGCCCACTCTTTAACTTGCTTGCGCAGGCTCGGCCATACAAATTTCTCTCCTACCATTTTGACCGATGCGCGCACCCCCGGGTGCGCCAGAGAATGAATCGAGTCAAAAACGCGGCGGCGCCACGCGGTCGGTACCACCAGGCGCGGTCGACCCGTGGAGACATTGCAGATTGGGGGGGGCATACCATCTTGTAACACCCTGTTCTCCAGCCTTAACCCTGTTGGTCCAGACTGGAGCACGCGCACGTCTGCGTCACTAACCTGATCCGCGGCCATGGCTGCATAATCTATCCCTGTGTGGACTGCGGCGGCGCGCACTTCCGCGTCGCTAGCCTGCTCCGCGGCCATGGTTGCACAATCTACCTCTACGCGGACTGGGGCCGCTACAGCGCGCGAGAGACAGTCTGCCACCACATTAAGTTTACCCGCTACGTGCTGAATATCGATAGTAAACTCTGAGATTGAAGCCAGCTGCCTCTGCTGCCGGCCCGACCACGGTTCTGAAACCTTGGCCATCGCGAAAGTAAGCGGCTTGTGGTCAACAAACACAGTGAAACGGCGTCCCTCCAGCCAGAACTGGAAGTGGCGAATGGCTAAGTGGAGAGCTAACAACTCCTTGTCGAATGCGGTGTATTTTCGCTCGCTATCGCGCAACGTCCTGCTGAAAAAGGCGAGCGGCTGCCAAACCCCGGCGACCTGCTGCTCTACGACCGCTCCTATGGCCACATCTGACACGTCAGTAGTGAGTGCTATGCGGGCCGTGGGGTCTGGATGTGCTAACAACGCAGCGTTTGCGAGGGCTGTTTTGACCTCCGCGAATGCGCGCTCCCGCTCAGGAGACCATTCGATTTTTGCTTGTGGGTTTTTGTTTTTTTAGCGCGGCATACAATGGTTGCATGAGCTGCGCTGCGCGGGGGAGGAAGCGGTTATAAAAATTTACCATTCCCAAAAACTCTTGTAACGCTTTGACCGTTTGTGGCTGGGGAAAGTTTGTTATTGCGTGCACTTTGTCAGGCAGAGGGACAGCTCCTTCTGGAGAGACGCGATGCCCCAAAAAATCAATCTGCGTCACCCCAAACTGACACTTCGCTGGGTTGATTATTAACCCGTGCTCCCCCAACCTCCGGAAAACTGCCGTGAGGTGATTTTCGTGTTCGTCTTCGGACGCGCTGGCTACCAAGATGTCGTCCAGGTAGACGAACACGAAAGGGAGATCACCCAACACCGCGTCCATCATGCGCTGGAACGTCTGCACAGCGCCTTTAAGTCCAAACGGCATGCGCAAAAACTCGAAAAGGCCAAACGGAGTTATTACCGCCGTTTTGGGGATGTCCTCAGCGCGCACTGGGACTTGATGGTACCCGCGGACCAAGTCTATCTTAGAAAAAATGCGCGCCCCCGCCAAATGAACGGAAAAATCTTGGATATGCGGGATTGGGTAGCGGTCGTGCGCTGTAGTGTTGTTCAGCCTGCGGAAATCTCCGCAAGGACGCCATGAGCCGTTGGCTTTAGGGACCATGTGAAGCGGGGAAGCCCATGGGCTCTTCGAATGTCTGATGATGCCCAACTTTTCAAGGCTGGCGAACTCCTCGCGCGCTATGGACAGTTTAGCTGCATCCAAGCGCCGAGCTTTTGCAAAAACGGGCGGTCCGGTGGTAGTAATAAAATGTTCCACTCCATGTTTAGCGACAGCTGCTGAAAATGTGGGAACCGTGAGTGCTGGGAACTGAGTGAGCAGTGTGTGAAACTTACCACCTGCTGTTGCGACGTTGGCTTGTGCTGTGGGCAGGGTCACTCGGGCTGCACAGGGAATAGAATAAAAAGAAAGTGCATTAACCAGGCGCCTATTAGCAAGATCAACCAACAAACCGTGTGAGCACAGAAAATCAGCCCCTAACATATTGAAGCTCACTGCAGCTATAACAAAAGTCCACTCAAATGTACGGCCGTGGAGGGACAGAAGCAGAGTCTTCTCACCAAAGGTCTTAATCCTCGAGCTGTTTGCTGCTGACGCTCCGTGACCTCCGGGACCCGCCAGCTGGTCAGCGTATGTAGGCATGATGAAGCTCACTTGGGAGCCTGTGTCCACAAGGAATTGCCTCCCCGATCGCGCATCCGTCAAGTAGAGCAGCTTGTTCTCCTCCCCGAGGGCCACAGCTGCTATCGACCCCCGGTCTTGGCGTTTCCCGAGCTCCTGAACTGGCACGGTGGTATACATTTGCGTGCCCTCTCTGCGAAGCGGCGATGGTAAAAACAGAGGTCGTCTCCTCCGCGATCCCTGGTCCTCGCCGCCGCCATTGTCGGTGGGTCTGCTACCGTCGCCTGTCGTCTGCTACGGCCTCCTGTCGTCTCTGGCCGCCGCGCCAAGCTCCGTCGCTGCTGCGGTGGCCGCGCGCTGTCTGCTGGCGTTGAGAATCTGTTGTGCCTCCTGGGCCAGCGCGCGGAAGTCCCGCTGGGCCATCAACGGTGAACCAGCCAGGGTCGCTCTCGTGGCCGACGGTAGGGTTCTCAGGAAAATGTGGGTGAAGAGGAAATCGTCGCCATCTGAGCCCCTCAGCCTCAGCATGTCTTCCATCAGGTTGACGGGCGTGCTATCTCCCAAGTCGTTCAGGGCCAGGAGTCTCTCCGCTCTCTCCTGGACTGAGGGAGTGAAATGCTGGATGAGTGCAGCCTTCAACCTGCCGTATTTGTCGTCGGCCGGTGGGCGCTCCAAAAAGCTCTGCACATATTGAGCCGTGTGGTTGTCGAGCTTGGAAATGACGTGGTAGAATTTGGTGTCATCTACCGTTATCCCCCGGAGGGCAAACTGTGCCTCGACCAAGTGGAACCAGGAGCACGGGTTGTCTTGCCAGAAGTCTGGTAGCTTGACTGTGGCTGCGTTCACCTGGCTGGCTCCTGACGAGTCCGGCTCGGGGGAATTACTTCTGTTCATGATATGTCATAGGGTCACCAGTGTGGAGAATGGGGAAAGATGAGGCTGAGTTTATTTCTCAAGTCAGATTTATTCACATTCTCCAACATCATCCAAACACAGAAAGAGAAAAGAGAATGAATCTTCCAACATCTGTCCCTTTTATACCCAGGACATCAAACATACAGTCACATGGTACTTAATCCCAGTCACAATGTAACTTCCCCCCGATCTTAACACACTCCACCTCAATAACCACATGGTTGGCGGTTCAAATCCCGCTTTCCCCAGATATCCTGCTGTTGTGTCCCTGGGCAAGACACTTCACCCCAATTGCTCCTGGTGGGTCTGGAAGCGCCATATTAGGCAGCATGCCACCATCAGTGTGTGAATGTGTGTGTGAATGGGTGGATAGCAGGATCTGTAAAGCGCTTTGGTCATCAAGAGATGAGAATAAAAGCGCTATATAAGTGAATGCCATTTACCATTTACCATTTACCTCTCAGTCTCTGGCCGCTGGGCGAAATCCCCCAAGGCTGTCTCTTTGCATGCCAAAGACTAAACTTCACAACCTCGTGTTAAATATCTCCAGAGCGGCTCAGTCCTTTGTTCCGTCTCAGATGTGAAGCCTAAGGTGGTATACGTATGAATCATGCAGTCATATACATATGTGCATATATGTACCCCACAATATCACTGTTCAGTGAAATATTGAATTTCTTCTGTGTACCGTCAGTAAACTCATGCAGTACTTTTGCAGGACACGTTCATAAATATTTGAGACCCATTGTAGTGCATCAGTTTATATTTTAGCAATATTTTGTTATTAACAGAAGCAAGATGTATGTAAATTAAGTAAAAAATGTCAAGAATAAAAGTGCAAAAATATGATAAGTGATGCTCGTTTACAAGTAAAAAGTCCCAAATTTACCATAAGTAAGTCTCAAATTCACCAGAAAAAACGGTTACAAATTCATGAGGAAAAACAAAATTGGAAAAAGATGAATATTTGCAATTTTACATGAATAAGTTGCAAATTTATAAGGGAAAAGCTGCATATTTACAAGGAAATGAATAATTAAAACGGCTAATTTAAAAAAAAAAAAACCTCCCTCATTAATTGTGGTTAGTTTATTGTTATATGAATGCTTTTATTACCCTTGCACAGAGCAATTTAGAGATCCTTAATAAATTTAGTGTGGTGGACACTTGACTCAGCGGGGGGGACATCCTCTCACACCCATCAGGGCAGGAGGAAGAGCAGGACAATAGACATATGGACAAAGAGCCCCGGGGGCTGTTAAGTATGTGCCCCCCGAGGACGGAGACCAGAAGCAGCGGTCTAAGCGGTGCCAGCTGATGTTAGGCTAATGATGTGTATTGACTGACAATCACTATGCTAATGTGCCACACATCCTCTTTGTCTGTGCAACAGTAACCTCAGCACCGCAGTAGTTCACACGAGCTACGAAGCGTGTTGTATTATGTTGGAGAAAATAAAACCTTGTGTCCTTCCAGCTCGTTGCCTCTCGCCTGTTCCATTTTCTCCAAATTGGTGACCCTGGACATGCATGGAGCGTCTCTCCATTTCACCACGCTGTGGAATCAAGATCGCCATGCTTCGCTGGCAATCCTTTTTCTCCACGTTGGTGACCTGACGTGAAATGGACTCTCTCTCCCTTTTGCCGCGCTGTGGACTCCCTCTTCATCCACACCGGAGCGCGCTCGCCTGTTCCTCTCTCCACACTGGCTACCTAGGGCCCGAGAGAGTGAGCGGCGCTGGGGCCGAGACGGACCATGATCAGTGAGACGAGCAAACCGACGGAAACAGCCTGGAAGGAGAAGATCTGCGCCGTCTACGGGGTTTCTACAAAGCTCCCTGCCCCTGGCTGCACCTACCAACAGTGGGGTTTCGGCGCATAGAAGACCCGTGCACACACCACAGGATTACAAGGAGTGCACCCTACAACTTCATGGCCCCTGCACCAGAGCGTGCGCCATGCGCCAGGGACAAGCACAACTCCAAGAACTGATAATGGTCCTTGGCCGCTGCACATTTCAGGGAACACGGCTGATCGCCATCCTTGGAATCTTTAGGGCTGCCCTCGCACCTAAAGGAGTCGGCAGCTCACCCACAGGACTTATATTGGGTTCTTCACAGCCACTACGCATCCTTGGGGAATTGGGCCGATCGCCTTCCCCAGATCCTGGCAGGACGGAGCTCCACACCGAGGAGGAGCCCACTGAACTTATTTTTCTTCACAGCCGCTGCGGATCACCGGAGGGTTTACCAGGACATCCCTCGCCCTAGACTGAACTGGATGCAATTTTTGCGCGGCCCAGACGCTTTTGATGTCCCGGGCCGGCACTCCATTGTTTTCCCCACCTCCCCCTCGCCCTCCGCATCGTTCCTCCTTTACCTCCGTCCCGAAAGCCTGCCGATTGCCAGCTTTTTTCCATTACGCACGACTCACACTGGACCCCGTGCGTCCACGAACCACGGCCATCACGTGTTGGAACTTGGAGCAGAGCAGAACTGTTTTTCACCCCTCCTCCTTTTCCCCCATGGATTTACATGCCCTCCGACACTCCTCACCAGCAGGACACTTCGACCGGAGCGGCACACCCCGTTGCAGCCGCCAGGGGCACCGATTTGTGCCCAAAGGACCGGGGGGGTCACAGCCCCTTCTGGGTGTTTGAGGGGGGGCTGTGTGGTGGATAGCTGACTCAGTGGGGGGACATCCTCTCACACCCATCAGGGCAGGAGGAAGGGCAGGACAATAAGCATACGGACAAAGAGCCCTGGGAGGCAATCATACTGGACTGTTAAGTATGTGCCCCCCAAGGACAGAGACCAGAAGCAGTGGTCTAAGCGGCGCCAGCTGATGGTAGGCTAACGATGTGTATTGACTGACAATCACTATGCTAATATGCCACACATTCTCTTTGTCTGTGCAACAGTGTAAAAGAGCTATGTACGGTAACCTCAGCACCGCAGTAGTTCACACGAGCTACGAAGCGTGTTGTATTATGTTGGAGAAAATAAAACCTTGTCCTTCCAGCTCGTTGCCTCTCACCTGTTCCATTTCTCCACATTAGGACTTTTTCCCCTCTATAAATTTGCCACTTCTGTGATAACCTTTTTAAACCTTTAGCCACACAAACTTTGCTCTAATGAATTTGCAACTTCTTCCATCATAATATTTCAGCATTTGCAGGTATGCTCCCCAGTGTGTGACATTTTCCTCCTAGAACACATCTGAACACCTTCATGTGTTTTCCTGCTACACGAGCAGCAGAAAAGCTGTTGGCAGAATAAAAGTTCCAGGGCTCTTCCTGTCATTTCTATCATTTTTCTGATTTCTTTTTTCTTCCCTGGTTTCTGTGGTGTTTCTCGGCTTTGGCAGCTGTTTGGACAGCTCTAGTGATTATGTGATCCACAAAACAGGCTTAAATTTTCATTAATATATTCAAGATTAATATAGATAGGATTTCAACACATATGGTATGCAGCATAAAGACAGGTAACTTTTGTGAATTTTACAAAATGAATAGAGCATTACTTACCCCCCCCCCACACACACACAAATAAATCAATAAAATCCTGTAGTTTGATGGAGCTGAGAGAACAACATGTCTGTCTCCTTCTTCAGCAGCAGATAAATGATCAGTGAGGTGGGAAGATGGTGACATATCCACTTCCACTAGAAAACTATCCTTGCACTGAAAACGGGGATGGCAGGTTAACGAGCTGCTGCTGCTGGGTCATTTTGCTAACAAGGGGGAGAACACCCCCTCCCAACCCCACCCCCAAATCAGCTGCTGATTAGTACTCTTGTCTTAATTGAGTTTGGCTCTTTGTTCCTGTTCCACAAGGCCATGTAGGTTTGGATTTTTTTTACCCTTAATAATAAACACCTTCATTTAAAAATTGCATTTTGTGTTTAGTTATGTTATCTTTGTCTAACATTTAAATTTGTTTGATGATCTGAAACATTTAAGTGTGACAAACATACAAAAAAATAAGAAATCAGGAAGGGGCAATCACTTTTTCACACCACTGTATGTATATTAATTTACTGCTTTTGGCTAACCAGTTCTTATTATTTTATTAACTATTGCTTTGAGTGCTGTTATCCCTGTGCTGCTGTAATCCTGGAATTTCCCCATTGTGGGACTAATAAAGGCTTATCTTATTTGAAGTACAACCGAGGCTTGAATGTTGCAATATTGGGCCAGTTGGGGTCTCACCCAGACATCCTGTGTTTGAACTTTTTACTGGTGTATCCTTCTCTTCTTCCTCTGCTCTCACCTCTCCTGGACCCTCTGCCTGAACACTTCCCTCTCCTTGGCTCATCTTTTCTCTCATCTTTCTTTCTCTGAGCCCTTTCTAATGCAGATTCTCTCTCTGTCTATCATCATCACATCATAGCAGTCTGTCATGGGCGACAATGACTGTTTCATTTAGGTCTGATCAGATTCCTCCACACGGCTCTGTCCTTAGCCTTCCGCTGCCAGGACCTCCTGTGTATATCCAACTTTTTCAAGTTTCTTTTTACAGTGTCTTTAAATCTGAGCCTTGGTCTACCCTGATTGTGTTTGCCCTCGCATAACTGTGAGTAGAGTAACTGCTGAGGGAGACATTGGTGGTCCATCCTCCCAACATGTCCAAGCCATCTCAGCTTCGTCTGTATTAGCATGTCCTCCATTGATGGTAGACCAGCTTGTTTCAACACTTCTATGTTGGTTGTCTTGTCTTTCCATGAGATGTTCAATATGGCTCATGTATGCGTGGAGTTTCTTTAGGGGCGGTGGTGGCGCAGGTGTAGTGTGACCGACTACTGATCGGAGGGTCATGGGTTCGATTCCCGCTCTGTCTGCTGTCCGCTTGTCAAAGTGTCCTTGAACAAGACGTTGAACCCCCAGTTGCTCCTGGTGGCCTGGTAGCGCCTGTGTGTATGGCGGCTCCGCCGCCATCAGTGTGTGAATGTGTGTGTGAATGGGTGGATTGCAGGATCTGTAAAGCACTTTGGTCATCCTAGATGAGAAGAAAAGTGCTATATAAGTGAACGCCATTTACCTGCACTCTGTAGACAGTCCAAGTTTCAGCACCGTACAATAGAGTAGCTAGTACTGTTGCTCTGTACACTTCGCATTTCACACGGATAGACACATGTCGATTGTTACACAGTCTCTCCCTCAAGTTTCCAAACACAGCGCTTGCTTTTCCCATTCTGAGAGATAGTTCATCCTCCAGCCTAGCATTCTCTGAAACAGTACCCCCTAGATACTTGAAAGTCTTGCACTTGACTAGTGGCTCTGTACCAATACTAATCTCTTCTGGTAGTGATGTTGATAACTGGACCTTTGGTGGTTGATAAAGGCACTCTGTCTTCTTGATGTTGATTTTGAGGCTGAATTGGCTAGCTGCTTTTGCAGATTTCTCCACTAAAGATTGCATATCTTCTGCACTGTGTGCAACTAGAGCACTGTTGTCGGCAAAGAGCATTTCTTTTACTACCTTTATCGATGTCTTACTCTTGGCTTTAAACTGTGCCACATTGAACAAGTCTGCTTCTTTCCTTGTTTGAATGTATACTCCTTCTGAAGTGTCTTTGAAGGCCACCTCAAGCATGGCTGCCAGCTATAGCGAGAAGAGTGTAGGCGCCAGCACACACCCTTGTTTCACCCCATTGCTTACTGAAAAGTCTTTAGATACTGAACCACTCATTGCCACGTTTGCTTGCATACCTGTATGGAGTGCCTCAATCAGGCTGACAAACTGCTCTGTACAGCCATTTTCTTGAGTACCTGCCAAAGTCCTTGTCACGAAACAGTATCGAAGTCTTTACTGAAGTCCTATGAAGACTACTTAAAGCAGCATGTTCTGTTCGATACATTTTTCTTGAACCTGTTTCAAGCAGAAAATCTTGTCCATTGTGCTTCTTCCACATCTAAAGCTGCACTGGGTTTCCGGTGGTACATTCTGCGAGATGTGGTTCCAAGGTTGTCATAGCCAGGAGTGGTACTGGGGTTGAGCTCCCAGTGCTCATAAAATGCTCCTTACGGCGTGCGTCTCGAAAAGCCTCTGACAACTAAGTCCAACTCCTAGCCTGCCCGTGTGGTTTAGTCTCTAAGCCCAACAGAACTGCTTTTACTAATAGGAGAAGGGGCAAGGGCGGATCTCTGGCGCCTTAAAACCAGATGCTTCCGGTAGATGGTGGTTCGTCAACCTGGGAAGGTAGCCCATCTAGGGGAAGGTAAACCCTGATTTCAAACCTCCGCTGCCTTGCGGCACACCCGGTCACGGGAAAGGCTTTGGGAGTCAACCCTGAGGAAAAATCCGGAGTCGGAGCCCCTAAGGCAGTTCTCTGTTGTGCTCAACATCGTTCTGGCAGCTCCTGCAACGGCGCTGGTGCCAAACTATAGCAGCCCTGCTGTTCCTTTGGATTCATCAGTGACGTGGAGAGGGGGGACATGCTGCATGGGTAACATCTTGTCCTCCATATCTTCCTGCCCAGGCTTGAATCCTACCAATGCCCAACACCAAATCTCCACACTTCTGCTGGAATTCCATCCCTTCCTGGAGCTTTACCATCCTGTATTGTCCTGATAGCTGCCATTAGTTCATCAAGATTTGGTGGTTCATCCAGACTTGATACAGCTGGTCGCTGCACTAGATCTTCTTTAGCCTCTTCAGTGGGGTCTCCAGGGTTTTTTAGTAGTTGGTCAAAGTGGTCTGCAAATCTGTCCAGGAGCTTGTCTTTCTCCTGCAAAACCGTTTCATCATCCATAGCCTTTAGTTGGATCAATCCTCTTGGTTTAGGGCCGTAGATTTCTCTCAACCCTGTGAAGAATGTTTTCATGTCCTTCCTGTCTGCTGCAGTTTGAAGTTCCTCTGCTTTTTCATCCCACCAGTTGGACTTCATCTCTCTGGTGTACTTCTGTAGCTCACTCTGAGCCTATGAGTATTTCTTCTTCTTCGACCTTGTATTACACTGTAGGTTTTCCTGCCTAGCTGTATTCCTCACTTTTAGTAGTTTCTTCAGATGTTCATTATGCTCATCAAACCAATCTTGATGTTTCTTCTCAGGGTGGCCTAATACATCACTTGCAGTCTTGATACACCGTATCCTTCAGTGTTGCCCATTTCCCTTCTATGTCATTCTCTGAGTTGTTGCTGTCCCAGTCTTTCAAGTTTTCATCTCATTTCCAGTGTAAGTTCTTCCTGCTTCTTTTGGCCTTTCAGTGCACTAGTGTTTAGCTTCCGTGATGGCTTCGCACCTGTCCTGCAGTACTGTTTTCGTCTGCAAATCCTTAATCTAGATCTCAGCATAACATGATCAGTACCACAGTCCGCGCCTCTCATTGCTCTGGTGTCCAATACATCCCTTACTGTATGTCTCTCTGCCTTACTATGATGTAGTCTAACAAGTGCCAGTGCTTGGATCTTGGGTGCATCCATGTCTTCTTGTGTGTGTCCTTGTGCTTAAATAGAGTGTTGGTTATCACAAGGTTGCATTCTGAACATAGTGCCAGTAGAAGTTCTCCCTTAGCATTGCACTTGCCTACTCCATGACTGCCTAGCACTCCTTTCCATTTCTCAGTGTCTGAACCAACTCTGGCATTAAAATCTCCAATGAGTATCAGCCTGTCATCAGTCGGTACACGCCTGATAGTCTCACATAAATCACTGTAGAACTCTTCCATCGCCTCCTCTGTATTGGTCATTGTTGGGGCATATACAGTGGGGCAAAAAAGTATTTAATCAGCCACCAATTGTGCATGTTCTCCCACTTAAAAGATGAGAGAGGTCTCCAATTTTCATCATAGGTATACCTCAACTATGAGAGACAAAATGAGAAAAAAAAAATCCAGAAAATCACATTGTCTGATTTTTAAAGAATTTATTTGCAAATTATGGTGGAAAATAAGTATTTGGTCAATAACAAAAGTTCATCTCAATACTTTGTTATATACCCTTTGTTGGCAGTGACAGAGGTCAAACGTTTTCTGTAAGTTGTCACAAGGTTTTCTCACACTGTTGCTGTTATTTTGGCCCATTCCTCCATGCAGATCTCCTCTAGAGCAGTGATGTATTGGGACTGTCGCTGGGCAACACGGACTTTCAACTCCCTCCAAAGATTTTCTGTGGGGTTGAGATCTGGAGACTGGCTAGGCCACTCCAGGACCTTGAAATGCTTCTTACGAAGCCACTCCTTCGTTGCCCGGGCAGTGTGTTTGGGATCATTGTCGTGCTGAAAGACCCAGCCACGTTTCATCTTCAATGCCCTTGCTGATGGAAGGAGGTTTTCACTCAAAATCTCACGATACATGGCCCCATTCATTCTTTCCTTTACACGGATCAGTCGTCCTGGTCCCTTTGCAGAAAAACAGCCCCAAAGCATGATGTTTCCACCCCCATGCTTCACAGTAGGTATGGTGTTCTTTCTCCTCCAAACACGACAAGTTTCTTTTTATGGTGTTAAACAAGTTCAGGTTTGGTTCATCTTTCATAAACTGGATTAAAACACTATATAGCTGTCCAGCTGTGTCTGTCCGAACAAATGATCAGACCTCCCGAAGCTTTAATCTCCAGAGGGGTTCTAGGCAGGGTTGTCCACTCTCTCCCTCACTTTTTACCATCTTTATTGAACCATTAGCAGCAGCCATACAACAAAATGTTGATATCAGAGGTATCCAAACTGGAGAAAAAGAACACAAGATAAGTCTTTATGCTGATGATGTATTGATCTTGCTTGAAAACTCACAAAGATCTCTTCTTCAGACAGTGGTGCTCATTGATAAATTTTCATCATTATCAGAATACTCTATTAACTGGGGTAAGTCAATAGTCCTACCTATAATTTGTAATTTCTCAAATACATCTACTATTCCAATACAATCAGGTAATATTAAATATTTAGGAATAGATATTTCCCCCAGGCTCTCAGAGTTATTGCGACTAAATTACAATCCCCTTTTAAAAACAATACAAGACAACCTTACGCACTGGAGGACACTACCTGTATCACTAATGGGAAGAGTCACAACCGTTAAAATGATGGTCCTTCCTAAAATCAACTATTTGTTCTCAATGATTCCTACCCAACCATCAATGGCCTGGTTTAAGTCTCTAGACTCAAATATAAGTAAATTTTTATGGAAGGATAAACCATCATGGATTAGTTTAAAAACTCTTCAAAAAGCGAAAGAGTGCAGAGGCTTAGATCTACCAAATATTTTTAATTACTTTTTAGCCAGTAGACTGCAGTTTGTTTCAAAATGGACAAAATCAACCACACTAGGAAACCCATGGTTAGATGCCGAACAGGCTCTCTGTGGGTGGCTAAATATTTCTGACTTACCTTTTATAAGTCCCTGTATTAAATGCCATGACTGTTTGAAAAGCATTAATATCAGCTCCTCTCTGATGGCTTGGTGGAAATTTTTAAAAATAACGGGGTCTTCACTTGTCCCCTGTAAACCCACGCCCATTTGGAGTAATCCTGATAACTTGCAGCAAAAGAGGACATTAAATTTTCCACTATGGCAAGAGAAGGGAATAAATAACAGAGCATCTTATTCAGGGTGGAAATTTTATCCAATTTCAGGAACTAGTGTCACAGTACGACATCAGTGATAAAAAGTATTTTGAATACCAACAGCTTAAATCCATAATAAAAGCAAGATTCAGTCTTAATCAGACAGATTTAGAGGTACCAGTTAAGGTGGCAGAGTTTCTAAATCTTCATTCCCCTAAATTGATATTGAAAATACATGGACTATTATCAAAACTGGATGAGTCTGTATCTCTTCCAATATCAAAATGGGAGACAGATCTATCGATCAATAAGGAGGAAAGTTTCTGGACACAAATATGTTTAAACACTTTCAAGATGACTAAAAACTCTAACTTACAACTTATACAGTATAAAGTTCTACATAGAATTCATTACACAGGACAAAGGATGTTCAAAATGGGCCCGAGTCACACAAATATCTGCTCTCACTGCACCAAGCAATGTCCCGGATGGCTACATGCATGCTATGTGGTCCTGTGCACCAGTTCAGAAGTTCTGGCAGAAGACATGTGAGGACTTGATGATCCAAGATGGCGCCCACAGCGGTCGACATGGTGCTTCGCTGCGCTCTTTGTTTGTTTTTGTTTGTCAATTGTGTGTCTGCTTGCACTTATACCCGTGAAGAACTTTTAAATATCAGGACTTTGACCCCCACGGACCTCCTCCCAGTTTTTCTAGCCCCTGCCGCCGATCTGGTTTATTGTTTGGCTCGGAAAGTGAGACGGCGGAAGAGAGGAAGACGAGCGGGCGCTCTCGTACGACTTCGCAGGAGAGGCTCGCGAACGGCGCTGCCTGGCATATTTCTGTCCAATACCAACTCTCTCTCTAACAAGGTGGATGAACTGAGACTGCTGATGCGTTTTAAGGACCTCGCCTCCTCAGCTGTCCTCTGCTTTACTGAGACCTGGCTCCGGGAAAATATACCGGACAGCGCGCTGCGCCTCGACGGCTTCCAGCTCTTCCGTGCTGATCGTGACACAGAGCTTTCCAGCAAGACCACAGGAGGCGGTGTCTGCTTCTACATCAACTGTAGCTGGTGCTCTGATGTAACGGTAATTTCCAAACACTGTTCTCCTGCCTTGGAATTTCTTGTTATCAATTGCAAGCCCTTCTATTCCCCGCGGGAGTTTGCTTCTTTCATAATGATCGCTGTGTACGCCCCTCCCGACGCGGACACGCGCGAAGCTCAGCGCGTGCTCGCGGATCACATTCAACACACAGAGCGGAGTTTTCCAGACTCGCTGATTATTGTGGCTGGCGACTTTAATCAGTGCAATCTGAGCCACGATCTCCCCCGCTACAAACAGTTTATTAAATGCCCCACCAGAGGATTAAACACACTGGATCACTGTTACACCACAGTGAAAGACGCATATCGCGCTGTCCCTCGAGCTGCGCTGGGATTATCTGATCACGTGATGGTTCACCTCATTCCCACATACAGACAGAGATTGAAGCTCACTAAACCTGTTGTGAGCACTACGAAGATACGGACCAGTGATGCTGAGGAGAAGCTGGAAACGTGCATGGAAATATCTGACTGGGGCATGCTTAAAGGAGCCACGCATGATCTGGATGAGTACACGGACACTGTGAACTCATATATCCACTTTTGTGAAGAGAACATTCTTCCATCACGCACCAGGGTGAGTTACTCTAATGACAAACCCTGGTTCACAGCTAAGCTCAGACAGATCAGGAAGGAGAAGGAAGCAGCGCTGAAAAGTGGAGACAGGGACTGCTACAGGGAGGTTAAATACCGGTTTAACAGAGAGCTGAAGAGGGCTAAATCTCTATACTCAGAGAGACTCCAGCAGCAGTTCACTGCTAATGATTCGGCTTCCGTGTGGAGAGGACTGAGGCAGATCACCAACTATCGGCCTCAGGCTCCTAAAGGTCAGGATGACAAAGCCCTTTGTCAGAGACTGTCCCAACACTATGCCCGTTTTGACACCTCGTCATCTGTGTCCAACTCCCCCCCTCCCTCCAGCTCCACAGCCTCCACATTCCCTACTTCATTTAAGGCACCCCCCCCTCCTCCCCCCCTCCCCTTATCATCAGTGAGCAGGATGTGCTCAAACAGTTCTCCAGACTGAACCCGCGCAAGGCCCCCGGCCCAGACGGCGTGTCTCCCTCCACCCTGAGACTCTGTGCGAAACAGCTGGCTCCTGTATTCACAGACATTTTTAACACCTCCCTTAAGTTATGCCACGTGCCATCCTGCCTCAAATCCTCCACCATCATCCCTGTCCCCAAGAAGCCACGGATCACTGGACTTAATGACTACAGACCTGTAGCGCTCACCTCTGTAGTCATGAAGTCCTTTGAGCGCCTGGTCCTGTCCCACCTCAAGTCCATCACCACCCCTCTCCTGGACCCGCTGCAGTTTGCCTACCGAGCCAACAGGTCTGTAGACGATGCAGTCAACCTGGCCCTCCACTCCATCCTGCAGCACCTGGACTCCCCGGGAACCTACGCCAGGATCCTGTTTGTGGACTTCAGCTCCGCATTCAACACCATCCGCCCCGCTCTGCTCCGGGACAAGCTGTCCCTGCTCAACGTGCCTGACTCCCTCTGCAGGTGGATCATCGACTTCCTGACGGACCGGAGGCAGCATGTGCGGCTGGGAAAGACTGTCTCAGACTATACTAGCATCAGCACCGGATCACCCCAGGGCTGTGTACTTTCCCCCCTACTCTTCTCCCTTTACACCAACTCCTGCACCTCCAGCCACCAGTCTGTCAAGTTGATCAAGTTTGCGGACGACACCACCCTCATCGGGCTCATCTCCAACGGCGACGAGTCCGCCTACAGGAGAGAGGTGGCCCAGCTGGCGTCCTGGTGCAGCAATAACAACCTGCAGCTGAACGCTCTGAAGACAGTGGAGATGATTGTAGACTTCAGGAAAGTCACTACTCCTCTGCCCCCCCTCACCCTCTCAGGCTCTCCCATCACCACTGCTGATTCTTTCCGCTTCCTAGGCACTACCATCACCAGGGACCTCAAATGGGAGCTGACCATCAGCTCACTCATCAAAAAAGCCCAGCAGAGGATGTTCTTCCTGCGGCAGCTGAGGAAGCTCAAGCTACCCACCAAGATGTTAGTGCAGTTCTACACAGCCATCATCGAGTCCATCCTCACCACCTCCATAACCGTGTGGTACGCAGGAGCCACTGCCAGGGACAGACTAAGGCTGCAGCGCGTCGTGCGCACTGCTGAGAAGGTGATCGGCTGCAAGCTCCCATCTCTCCAGGATCTGTACATCTCCAGGACCCGGAGGCGTGCTGGCCGGATCATAGCCGATCCCTCACACCCTGGTCACGTACTGTTTGCCACCCTCCCCTCTGGTAGAAGACTTCGGTCCATCCAGACTAAAACCTCCCGTCACATGAACAGCTTCTTCCCCTCTGCCATTAGACTGCTGAACACTATATAAGTGCAGGTTAGTTAGTTAGTTAGTAAGTGACTCTCGTGCACCATGTACAGCAGCTCAACCAGACTCATGTCAATCATCACTGTTTTCTTCCTGCATTAGGAAGATTTCCTGGATCAACCCTGAGATAAAAACACTTCTGAGAGAGAAGAAGAGGATCTTCAGGTCAGGGAACAGGGAGATGCTGAAGTCCGTACAGAGGGAGCTGAGGAGAAAGATCAGAGAAGGCAAGGACAGCTTCAGGAAGAAGATGGAGGACAAGCTGCAACAGAGCGACATCAGCGGGGTCTGGAGAAACCTCAAAACCATCTCGGGGCTCCAGAATACCTCCCCCCAGGCCACAGGGGGCAGGGAGTGGGCGAACAACCTGAATCTGTTTTTCAATAGATTTGACCAACCGCCCTCCCCCCTGACTGCACAACAACCACTGCTGCCTCTAAAGAAATCAAGTCCTGCTGCCCACTCCCCACTCCACCAACACCCCCCCACTCCCAACACACAGCCCCCCATCCTGACCCTGACCAGGACCCAGGTGAGGACGGAGCTGAGGAAGATCAAGGCGAGGAAGGCGCCGGGACCGGACGGCATCAGCGCAAAGCTCCTCAAGTCCTGTGCAGACCAGCTGTGTGGGATTGTGACGTATATCTTCAACATGAGCCTGAAACTGGGGAGGGTACCACAGCTGTGGAAAACATCTTGTGTGGTACCTGTACCAAAAACTTCCCACCCCAAAGACCTGAACAGCTACAGACCGGTGGCCTTGACGTCCCACTTGATGAAGACCCTGGAGAGACTGCTCCTTGCTCACCTCCGCCCCCTGGTGGAACCAGCGATGGATCCACTCCAGTTCGCCTACCAGCATGGCATTGGGGTGGAGGATGCGGTGATCTTCCTCCTTCACCGTTCTCTGTCCCACCTGGAGAAGCCCGGGAATATGGTGAGGATCATGTTCTTTGACTTCTCCAGTGCTTTCAACACCATCCAACCGATGATCCTGAAGGACAAGCTGCTGCGCGCAGGGGTGGACCAGCACCTGTCATCATGGATCCTGGACTACCTCACGAACCGGCCTCAGTTTGTGAGAACCCGGGACTGTGTGTCCGACACGATCATCAGTAGCACGGGGGCCCCCCAGGGAACGGTGCTGGCTCCCTTCCTGTTCACTCTTTATACTGCGGACTTCTCACACAACACAACACACTGCCATCTACAGAAGTTCTCTGATGACTCTGCGATCGTTGGCCTCATCTCCAATGGAGATGAAGCTGAGTACAGAGGGCTTATCCAGGACTTCGTGGACTGGTGCCATCGGAACTGCCTCCAGATCAACGCGAGGAAAACTAAGGAGCTGGTGGTGGACTGCCGCAGGCATGGGCAGCCCCTCACAGTACCAGTAAATATACAGGGAACAGACATCGAGATGGTGACATCCTATAAGTACCTGGGTATTCATCTGAACAATAAACTAGACTGGTCACACAATACTGATGCACTCTACAAGAAGGGACAGCGCAGGCTGTTCCTGCTGAGGAGACTCAGGTCTTTTGGTGTACAAGGGGCGCTGCTGAAGTCATTCTATGACACGGTGGTGGCATCAGCCATCACTTTTGGAGTGGTCTGCTGGGGCAGTGGCATTACTGCAGCCGATAGGAAGAGACTGAACAAACTGATTAAGAAAGCTAGCTCTGTCCTGGGGCAGCGCCTTGATCCGATGGAGGAGATAGGAGAGAGAAGGACGGTGGCTAAACTGTCATCTCTGCTGGAGTCCGAGTTCCACCCTATGTAGGACATACTGAATGCACTGAGGAGCTCATTTAGCAGCAGACTACATCATCCCAGGTGCACAACCGAGAGGTTTCGTAGGTCCTTCCTACCAACGGCTGTCAGACTGTACAACCTAAGCAGGGCTGCTCGCAGAGATAGCAAAAAGACGTAACAAACTAATAGTTTTTTTGAATGCAAAAGATGCAATAGACTTACACAATGGTCCCCTCCGGCATACAACTAGGAACTTACCGGTCGCTATGGAGGGTGAGAATATGTATGGGCACATAATCATACCATGTAGGATAACTAAGTAGACGGTTATGCTGTTTCATTCCATCTAGCAACAATGCTCTGCACTGTGTGTGTTTATATATTTACATATTTATTCCATCTAGCTACAATGCTCAGCACTGGGTGTGTTTATATATTTATATATCTACATATTATTCCATCTAGCTACATTGCTCCGCACTGTGTGTGTTTATATACTTGCATATTTATTCCACCTAGCTGCAATGCTCCGTACTGTGTGTTCATATATTCATATATTTATTCCATCCAGCTACAATGCTCTGCACTGTGTGTCTGTGTGTGTGTGTATATATATATATTTTATAGTAATACGTACATATGTATATTAGCTGCTCTTGCTTGCTTGTTTTTTTTTTTTTTTTTTTTTTTTTTTTCTTGCCTTCTGATTGTTGCTCTGAGTGTTGCTATCCCTGTGCTGTTGCAATCCTGGAATTTCCCCGTTGTGGGACTAATAAAGGCTTATCTTATCTTATCTTATTACCGACTGCACTATATAGTTCTCCACAGTATCTGCTGCTGGCTAATATATATTTTAACTGTTGACCAGTATCACTTAATCTTATCCTACACTTTATTACATGTATAGTTTATTTCTCTTATCTTATCATGTTTAATGTTGCAGCATTGTACCGAGACAAATTCCTAGTTTGTGTACTACATGAACAATGGCAATAAACCTGATTCTGATTCTGATTCTGATTCTGACTTGTCGGCATGGCTTGGGTATAGTGTCCCATCCTCACGCACACTTTGCATATTAGGTGATTTAAGTGAAATAAGTATAGATGCAATGATGTCACACATGGTTCTCACCGCCTTATGCATTGCAAAGAAAACTATCCTCAGGAACTGGTAATCAAGAAAAAACTTATGCATGACATTATAATAACTTACTATTAGATTATATTAGCCTGGAGAGAATGTCAACTTCTTCAAATAATCAATTGGCAGAATTCAATTCTCTCTGGTCCCTGCTTATTAATTCTGTAACCTGAGGGGTGGCGGGCGGTGGCTCAGTCTCCTTGGCGCCTCTGGCAGATGGCTGTGCCCCAACCGCGGGTGTCCAGGGGGTGTGTTCCGGGGTGGCCGTGTGTCTGGCCTGGGGGAGGGAGGGGGCTGGCCGGCTGGCCTGGCCTCCTGGCAGGGTCTGGATCTGGCCTTGGGCCCCTGGTGCTGAGGGGGAGTACCCCCCCCTACCCCGGGCCGGGGTCGGGCGTGCGCCAGTGGTGCGGGATGGCACTGGTGCGTCCTTGCGCGGCGGGGTCGTGGTCTCCCTGGCGGCCAGGTGCCTGCGGCCTGGATCACCCTCCCCGTCCACTGCGGTCTGCGGGTGTGGGTGTGCATGTGTGTGTGTATGTGTGTGAGAGTGGGTGTGAGTGGAGGCTTGTGCATGAGTGGGTGCAGAAGTGGGTATGTGTGTTGTGAGTGGACAGGTGGGGCTGTGTGTGGGTGTAGGTGGGCATGCGTGATGGTGGGTGGGGGTACGTGTGTGTATGGGTACGGTTACCTGTGGGTGGATGTCTGGGGGTGGAGAATGTGTGTATGGGTAGGAGAATTTCGTTGGGTGGCAGGGGTGGGGCAGTCCATCTAGTGGCATGGTTGTTGGCGTTTCCGGGCCTGCTTGTCCCGGCCACTCTGCTGTTGTGTAGCGGGGTGGAGTGCTTTGTCGCATTTCTCCTGGTGTCATTGGCGGCGGGTGTGTGTTGGTGCTCGGGGGTGGTTGGGGGGCCGTTGGCATGGGTTGGTGGCCGTGTTTCCATCGGGTTGCTCTAGGGTGGCTGCGGCTGCAGGGTGGCCTGCCGCTGTCGGTGTGCGTCTGGGGTGGGTGGTCGGTGGGCTTGCGTGGAAGCTCGGGGGTGTCGCTTGGCATGTGGGGCGCCGTGTGTTTCCAGCCCATTGTTCACTATTGTGACTATTGTTGTCCATATTTGTGTGTGTAAGATTAGTGGGAATGGGTATGGCTGCCCCATCATGTTTGTGGTGCTGGAGCGCCAGCGATGCTGGTGGGTCCTAGGCTGCTCGCACTGGTGGCCCTCACCCTGGGTTGGGACTTGGGGCAGTGGGTGGCCTCATGAACTAGTTTGCATGCTGGCTTGTGGGGGGGGGGGGGGGGCTCGCTTTTAGACCGCCTCCCTTCCAGTCTTATTTCCTGCCCTCCCTCTGACTCTGGGTGGAATAAACATCATCTTGGATATATTTAGGGGCTTTGGGATGGGGGGGATGCCGCACCGTGTCGGCGAAGGGGATACCTTTGATGTGCAGTGGGGCTTCCCTCACCTTAATTTTAATTACATTTTAGACACTGAGGGCTTGGGGGGATTGGGGGCCTCGCTGCCCATCGCAGTGGCTAGCAGTGCTCTAATCACTATCCCCCCAATTTTAATCGCACTTTGGTAGTCCACACATTTACACACAATTACATCATATAACTGACATACACCCACCATGTTTGTGCAGGGGGGAGGGGGACCCCTGTTGCCCTCCTCCTGCTGGGGGCGTGGGGGCCCGGTGGGGAGCCTGGGACCCGTCATGTTGTCAAAATCCCTGGATGCTACTGAATGTATAGATACAACCAAGGGACTGAATATGAGAGCAAGTGAGAGTGAGGGGGTGATGAATGGAGGTGGTGATGGTGGGTCGGTTTTGTGCAGCACTTTGCGTGTTGGGTGGCATCTCGGGGCGCCTGCGGTGGTCTGCTGATCAGTCGCTTGGGTGGGTGCCGGGAGATGGGGGTCTGCTTCTGTGGCCTGCGCCGGCGGTCTCCCCGGCCACTGCCGGGCGCTGGTGCGTGTTCAGGCTCACTGCATCTGCTTCGCAGCTGCCTTATGAAACAAGGGTGAATGAGAGGTGGGTTTGAGCGGGTACAGGAGCGAGAGAGAATGGGTTGGTCCGGGTGAGTGAGTGTGAATTAGTACAAATGGGTGTGCATGGGAGCATGTGGGTGTGAAGGTGTAGGGAGGGGTGTGTCTGCAAGTCGGGAGGTGCTGGATTAAGGGGGTAGTGCCTCTTGGCAATGTGGGCTCCCCTGGGAGGGGGGACTTCTTTGGGCATGGGGGTCCTCGGGATGTGCGGCGGTGGTGCTGGGGGGGGACGGGCCCGCTGTGGGGGTGCCTGGGGAGGGCTTGTGCCGTGGGGCGTGAGCAGGTCTCTGACCCGGGGGTGGGGTCGCTGGCCTCCTGGTGCCTGGGGCCCGGGGGTGGGCGTTGGCCACGCTGGGGGGGGGGTAGGAGGCTGGCGGGTCCGGGGGTGTGGGCTCGCCGCGCCGGCCACCTGGCAACCTGGCCTCCCTCGATCATCCCTCCGGGGGCGGATGCCTGGCTTTCCTGGGGCTTGCTGACCTTGGACGTTTGTGCCCTGTGGGGGTTGGTGGCTCTGCCTTGCCTGCTCGGGGTTCCCGGGGGGATAGCTGCTGCGACCGGCCCCCCGCTTCATATGGTTCCTTACAAAACCACTCACATACACACTTATTTTGCACATGCTCTCATATATATGCACGCAGATGTACACATACAAGTGTCTCTCCTTTAACAGGTGTGGAAACCAGACTCGTGTTGAGACATCTTCGGTGGAAGAAGCAGTTTGTCTTTTGTTTGTTTTGGTTGTTTGTTTGTTTGTCTTTTTGTCTGTTCCCCTCCCTTTTCTTTCCCCCTCCACACACTTCCTTTCCCTCTTCCCTATCCTGTCAGGTCTTCCATGGGTAAAATAATTAAAATAAAGTATTAAAAGTTATTACAGGAGGAGTTTACAACAATATACAATACATAGTTAAGTAGTGTATAAGCTCCTCTTAGCAAAGTAAATCTGTTTTGGTGGACTTCCGGTTATGGCGGCCACGTGAGAGGGACACGTCTCGCTCTGCTCTGCTCCTGGAGATGAAAAAACGGCAAATAACTCTCTCATTTGGGACAGAACCTATCCCAGCGTTTGGACGAGGATGTGTCGGTGGAGCCTAAGGCTGGAAAACCAGGTAGAGGAAAAAGCGAGCCGCCGAAACAGTCTAAATTAATGGACTTTCACGTCTGTGACGCAGCAGATAAAGAAGCTCCATATATGGCGGAGGAAGCGAGCAGCGGTGCGGTGAATGTGGGAGGCGGCACAGGTGCGGTGCTTAACGCCATTAGTTCAATGAGAGCGGACTTTTCCACTAAGTTTGATGGGATTATGGCAGCGTTGGAAGGAATGAGAAAAGAATTGGGTGACTGTGTAGAACGAATGGCGCAGGTAGAGCTTCGTGTCTCTAGTGCTGAAGATGACGTCACCTGTCTTCAATTAAAGGTGCGCACTTTGGAAAAAAAAAATAAAAATCTGGAAAATAATGTCTTGGACTTGGAATCCCGGTCGAGACAGAACAACTTGAGGCTGGTGGGTCTACCGGAGGAATCTGAAGGTCGGGACACATGTTCCTTTTTGGAAAAGTGGATTCCGGAGGCGCTGGGCAGCGCGGAGCTGCAATCAGCAGTCGTTCTGGAAAGCACATATCGTATCGGCCCACGGAGAGATAAGGGACCACCGAGGACGATTATTATGAAGTTTATCAGCAACAGAGACAGGATGAAGATCTTCAACGCTGCGCGAGCTAAAGGCCAGATTAAACACCAGGACCAGCAGGTGCGGTTCTACCCAGATTTGGCCACAGGAATCCAACAATTGAGGAAGCAATTTGATCCCATACGTAAAGATCTGCGCAACCTTGGGATTCGTCATGGTGTAATTTATCCTGCGAGACTGTTGACCACGTATGGGGACAGAACCCACATCTTCAAGACCCCAGAGGAGGCGCAGGAGTTCATCAAGAAGATCCAAGAAGAGACTGGTGGGAGCTAAGCATGAACAAAATATAAGGTAGAATATTTAAGCATTTGCACAGGCATCTGACTGATCTGAAGCAAATAGCAAGTTTACAAAATATAGATTGTATTATATATTAAAAAAAAACAAAACAACAAAACTATGATGTACAAAGTTGCTAAAAATTTTGGAGTTAAGTTGGAAAACTACAGAAGAGAGTTAATGTTATGTCATTAAAAGTAGCAGAGTTAGGGTGACTGGGAGGATGAAGAAGGAGTGGCTTTGGCTGGTCCTCGTGGGTGTGGAGCGGTCGATGGCTATATCGGGAGACGGAATTTTTCTTTTGATTTTGGGGGGATTACCACAAATGTGGGAAGGGGGAATTTGTTTGTGTGTAGTTTGTAGGATGAATGTTCAACCACTCATGTTTTTGCTTCTCTGTATGAGCATGTTTATACTGCAAGGTAATCCCAAACTCCCTATTGATCATAAACCAGAGCGTTAATCTTAATTTAACTTCATGGAATTGTAGAGGTCTACAAAAATTAAAAAAAACTTAAACAAGTTATGAATAAAATAAAAGATATGGGTTCAAAAATTGTGTTTTTACAAGAAACTCATTTAATAGAGGAGGATGTAAAAAGAATTAGGAGTAGATGGCAAGGAAGTGTTTTCACCTCATCATTCTCATCCCGAGCCAGGGGAGTTATGACTCTCATACATAAATCAGTCCCATTTCAAGTGAAAAATGTAATTGGAGACAAATTTGGAAGATATTTAATCATTCAAGGATCTTTGTTATTAGATAATATAAATTTGGAAAACTTATATGGTCCCAATATAGATGATCAAAAGTTCTTTGCTAATTTATTTCTTATCATCACTTACAGGGCAACATATAATAGCAGGGGATTTTAATTGTACATTGAATCCCGGTGTAGATAGATCAACAGGATTGGACTGTACGCACAATGGATGTAGGATGACCATTATTCATTTTATGAAAGAATTGAGATTGCTAGATATATGGAGAGAAATGAATCCACAAGTTAAAGCCTACTCTTGTTATTCCAATACCTACAAGACTTTCTCACGTATTGATTATTTTTTGATCTCCGTAGAATTAAGGTCCAAGATTCAAAACTGCTTTTATGATAACATCGTGATCTCTGATCATGCACCCTGCTGTCTAATATATGTAGATAAGAAATTGACAAAGGAACCAGGTAGATAGCAATTTCAGCATAAATGGCTTCAGGATGAGGAATTTGTTAAGTACATAGAAAAACAGATAGATGAGTTCTTTGATATCAATACTACACAAACATCAGCATGTGTAAAGTGGGAGGCTTTCAAAGCTTTTATTAGGGGACATATTATTAGTTATACAGGTTCAAAATCTAAGAAGACTCGAGAGGAGAGAGTTCAATTGGAACATAAAATAAAAATTCTTCAAGAAAAAGTATATGCAGGAAGTGATCCAAGGTTGGAGAACGAATTACTGATTTTGAGAGCTGAATACGACAAAAAATCAGCGAATAGAGCTGCCTCGAGTCTTCTAAGATTGAAACAATCTTTTTATGAACAAGGTGAAAAATCAGGAAAATTATTGGCATGGCAGATTAAACAATTAGAATTTAAAACACCAATTACCAATATTATAAGTAACGGACAGGTAGTTATAGATCCTTTAGAAATTAATAGAGCCTTTAGAGATTACTATGAAAAATTATATGATACCAAAAATGAATCTGACTTAACAAAACTAAATGGGTTTTTGAACGAACTATCTATACCGTGTATTTCAAATGAAAACAGGGAGATACTGGAGTCTAAAATTAGTCGAGAAGAAGTTGGGCTAGCCATTGATAATATGAAATCAGGAAAAAGTGCAGGACCAGATGGTCTTCCAGTTGACCTTTATAAAAAATTTAAGAATAAATTAATAAAACCTTTTTTGGAAATGGTTTTAGAAGCATTTCAAAATAGTAATTTACCATCATACATGAATAATGCCTTAATTATACTGTTGCCAAAACCAGGTAAACCCTCTAATAAATGTGAAAATATGAGACCAATAAGCCTATTAAATGCCAACCTTAAGATAATCTGTAAAATTTTAGCAAGACGAATACAAGAAATTTTACCAAATATTATTAATCGAGATCAGAATGGCTTTATAAAGGGAAGACAAGGCTTCCATAATGTAAGAACACTATTTAATATTATTTATTCTAATAAAGAAGCACCGGATACAGCTGTCCTATCACTGGACGCCGAAAAGGCCTTTGATAGAGTCGAATGGCCCTTTCTTTTTGAAGTCTTACAAAGGTTTGGACTTGGAAATAATTTCATAAAATGGGTTCAGATAATATATAATAATGCTACAGCAGAAATCCTAACAAATAACAATATTTAAAAATCAATAGAGGATGTCGACAAGGCTGTCCACTTTCACCTTTACTGTTTACTATGGCAATTGAACCTTTAGCGATGGCGATACGTCTACAGTCACAAATATATGGAATTAAAGTTGGACCAACAGAACATAAAATCTCCCTGTATGCCGATGACATAATTTTGTTTATGTCGAATCTTAAAAAATCAATTCCGACCTTGTTGAATTTAATAAAGAATTTTGGGGAAATATCAGGATATAAAATAAATAAAACTAAATCTTCAATATTAATGCTAAATGAGACCCAGAGAAATTACCCAGCCCCTGAGGTAAATCAATTCAATGTTGTAAATCAGTTTAAATATTTAGGAATCCAAATTGTGCCTAAGCTAGAATCAGTCGCCAGTGTCAACTATGAAGCCTTAATGACAGATATTGATGAGTTACTTCAGAGATGGATGTCACTACCAATGTCGATGATCGGGAGAATCAATATACTTAAAAGTAATATCTTACCTAAAATACTTTATTTATTTCAATACATTCCCTTACCACCACCTTTAGATTTATTCTCAAGAATTAAAAAAAAGTTAGTGGAATTTATATGGAACAACAGGAGGGCTAGATTACGTTTGTCTTTATTATATTTACCATTTGATCGTGGAGGTCTGAAATGTCCAAATTTTATGTTGTATTATTGGTCGGCACAACTGAGGTCTATGACATATTATTTTTCATCAAATGATCTCCCTCACTGGACTGAAATGGAATCATACAATTTACCTTTACCTCTTCCCATATTCATATATTCAGACTCGGCAAAAAAATTACAGAAACAAGTTAAAAACCCATTTGTAAAACATATGATTAAAATATGGTGTGAAACTAAAAAATATTTAAAAGAACCACACTTACTGTCACAATTTAGTCCAATATGGGGTAATCAATATTTTAAACCAGGGAGAGCGGATGCTGTGTTTAAAGTATGGAGTTTAAAAGGGTTCCAAAAAATTCAAGATTTATATTTGTCATGTTCAGATAACATAATGTCTTTTGAAGAGCTGAGGATCAAATTTAATCTTAATAGAACACATTTTTTTTAAATATCTTCAACTTAGGAACTTTATTCGATCAAACCAAAATAATGCTCTCACTCGACCTATTTATTCATCCTTGGAAAAAATGTTGATGAAAGATAGTAAAAGAAAGGGTATTATTTCAGAGTTTTATAACTCATTGACACTATCCTCAAGTGAAAACTCACAGAAAAGATTAAACTACTGGAAAGAAGATCTGCAAACTGAAATTTCAGAGGAACAATGGGAATTGGCTTGTACAGAAGCTCAAACCAAATCAATAAATGTACGTCTTAAATTGATACATTTTAAATGGTTAATGCGGATGTATGTTACACCGGTGGAGTTAAATAGATATAACAAAAACATACCAGATACATGCACAAAATGCATGGAAAGTAAAGGAACCCTATTTCATTGTTTATGGGAATGTAGAATAATTAGAATGTTTTGGGAAGAGGTGAGGGTAACAATTGAAAAAATAATTTCAAAACAAATCATATTGAATCCTAAACTGTTTTTGTTGGGTCTGTACCCAAAAAAGCATAACTTTAATAAAAGTGAAAGAACATTCATAGACCTCAGTTTGCTTAATGCCAAAAAATGTATTGCACTACTGTGGAAAAAGACTCATAGACCAGATGTGACTCAGTGGTTAAGACAGATGTTCCATTAGAAAGAATAACATACATACTGAAATCAAAGGAAAGTGTGTTTGAGAATATATGGAGACCTTTTATTGATTATGTAAAAAATTTAAACATAACTCTTGAAGAAGAAGGTGAATGATGTGTGTGGACCTTGTAAATTCCAAACTGGTGAACATAATATGTATACTTATGTAATGGATTGTCTAGACTAAACAGAGGAGCATTGTTGAAGATTTGATTTTGTTGGTGGTTGTTGGTGTTTTTAGTGCATTTTTTTTTGTAGTACTTTAGTGTTGGTGTTTGATTGTTTGTGTCATGTTTGTTAAAAAAAAAAAAAAAGGTTCAATAAAGATATTGTGGAAAAAAAAAATCTGTTTTGGTACAACAAGGGTGACAGATCCCTGTTCTGCTTGCCTATCTAAAAAAAAATAAAATAAAATATCTGCTCATCCCCTTCTTTTAAGCAGCATCAGTGTTAGATTTTCAGTCCAGTCCGTTGCTGATCATGACACCCAGCTATTTGTAGTCCTCCACTACCTCCACAACCTCCCTCCTAATCTGCAATGGCTGTGAAGGCGTCTTCTTCTTGTTGAAGTTATTCACTGTCTAACTCAATTCAACTTTCTTTATATAGCGTCATTTCACAACAGTCATCTCATTGCACTTTCAACTGTAAGGGAAACCCCCACAATTGCAGAAAGACCCCAGCAATCAGGTGATCCCCTGTGAGCAAGCGCTTGGCGACGGTGGAGAGGAAAAACTCCCTTTTAACAGGAAGAAACCTCCAGCAGAACCAGGCTCAGGGAGGGGCAGTCATCTGCTGCGACTGGCTGGGGGGTGAGGGGATAGAGAAGAAGAAAAGAACAGACATGTAGAGAGCAAACAGCACGATGGGGACTCAATCTATGGGAGAGAACCAACATGTTAACCACTTGCACTCTGGGCAATTTTCCTAAAAATGCCAAAAAATAACGTGCCCAAAGTAAATCGAAAGCTGTTCTTCAACCCTTTGCAGCATCTTCATGGGGTTGGTCTCATTTTTTTTAGTTTTTTTTTTTAGTTTAGTTTAGTTGAAAAGGGACAATGCAATTTCATAAAACACATGATTACACGTGGTTAAAAAAGCCAGAATTAGCCAAAAGGCTAGTTTTCATCTGTAGTCCCCTGGCCAAGATGTAAAAAAGCAGTAAAATGCATCTACAAGAAAAAAAACATGGTTAGACATTTAAGAGGGCACTAATGTAACAAATAACATATACATAACAAACTGTACATTTAAACACAACATCAAACATCACAGCAGACTTATCTTTTAGTGTTGGCAGCTGTAGGGGTTTATAAGCCACATTTTCAATTTTTTTGTGAAGGCCTTGAATGTTGTGAGCAGTTTAACCTCCTCAGGTACTGAGTTCCACTCACTAGCGCCCCTCACTGACCAGGCCGACTTACTGAAAGTGCTCCTGCGCAGAGGAATGAAACCGTCACCTCTGACAGAGCCTCGAGTGACGCGATCAGAGCTGTTTCTTTGGCTGATGAACTCTGCCAGAGGATCTGGAGCCAAATTATGCAGTACTTTATAAATCAAATTTAAATTTGCAAATGTATGAAGACTATCCCAATTTAAAAGACTGTATTTTTTTAAAATTGCACAATGATGATAATGCCTAGGTTTTTTATCCATAACTTTAAGTGCTTGTTTGTACAAAACTTCCAATGGTTTTTTTGCACTCAAACCCGCCTGGGACCAGCTAGTTAGGCAATAGTTGAAGTGACTCAGAATCATTGAATGCAAGTATATTTTTGCGGCTTCAGTTGACATTTCATTTCGAATTGCACGGAAATTTGCAAGATTTAACTTGATTTTTTTACACAATTTAGCAATATAGGCTTTAAAGGAAAGCTGTGAATCTATTATTAACCCAAGCTATTTATATTGGCTAACAATTTGTATTTTTCCTCCATTAACAAGTATGTCAGGGTCAGGTGACACTCTGTTTATTTTAGTGAAATACATGCCTACAGTTTTAGAAACATTTAACTGTAGACAGCACTCCTGCAACCAAGTTGTGACACAGGACATTGTTTTACTAAGTTTAGCAGCAACAGTGTCTTTGGAGCGACCATGAACAAAAAAAAAAAAAAAAAAATTAAAAGAAAACTCTTTGAATTTTTTGGCAAAAAAACCAATCTCTCTAAGTGCTCCGGCCACTGAGTTACAGTCATCTAAACATACTGAACTTGAAGAAAATAAATTTTGCCACGGTGTTTTTTTGGATACAAATGCTTGTAAATAACACAGCTGTCCGATTCGGCTGGAAAATGCAACAGAAATGTAGAACCAAGTGTTATCAAGCTGAGATCCAAATTTGGTAACAATACCACAAAAAATGAATATTTTACACAGCTTTGTTCTCAGGTAGTTCCCAGGCGTTTTGGAACTGTGCCAAATTGTGCCAAATGGTACAGTTTGGAAAAACGTCTGTAACTTTTGAATAATTCAATGTAGAATCTTCATTTTAGGCTCTAATGAAAGGTCACATTCAGGGCTGTGTCTGTGTGTGTGTGTGTGGGGGGGGTCCCCCCCCCCTTGCTACAAAGGACGGAGTTCGGCCCTCGCTACATGACGGATTACACTCGTTGCATGTTTCCACAGCAACGCTGTCACAGCGGCTTCCCCCCCACCTCGCTATTGTGTGTGTGGGGGGGTGTCCCCCCCCCTCGCTACAGAGGACGGCCATCGCTACATGACGGAATAGACTCATATGCTTCCCCCCCGCAGACCGGGGGGCGTTCGGACCGGACCGTGAACGCCCCCCCCCCGCTCCTCTTCTGCAGCGGGGGGTGGGGGGGGTGTTCACGGTCCGAACACGGCAAATGAGCCGTTTATCGCGGCGCACGCACTTCGTACTTCGTGCGCCGTACAGTTGTAATTTACCGATCGGTCAAAAGTCATTTTTGATTACAATTTTCAGGGATAAAGAATAATTTAGCTTATAACACCTTGCCTCTTCACAGCAGCAGAGTCCTGGCGAACTTCTCTTCCCCATTGTCAGACGAACGCGATGCTGGTCCGCTCGTGGATCCCGGTCAAAACATAATTCCATTATTGCCGTTTTGGCGAATGATTTACGACTTTTGTCGTCGACCTCCGTCGGTCTATGATGACGGAAGAGAATCCTAAACGTCTATTCTGCTGGAATGAGTGCAGGTCCCACTTGTGGGTGGTCTCCATGCTGCTGGGTCTGTAGCAGGTTCGTCCAGCGTCCTTTTTTTTCATCAGCTGCAACAGTAAATCTCTCTTCACCCAGCCCGAACTTCTGTGCTTCAATTGGCTCCTGCATTCACAGTAGGCGGGTCCTCCTTCCTAGGTTTTCATTCATTGGTTCTTCAAGGTTTCAGAAACCCAATTCAAGGCTCTTACTAGTCGAATGAGAGGTCAATCAGATGAACTAATCTGTTCGCGGCTGTGTCTGCAGCTTTTTTTTTCAGTGGCGCTTGGAGGCCACACCACCTACATCACCACCATCAGTATCTCTATCATGCGTCATGCGTCCGAGCGCGCACGAGTGCACCCTCGTGCGCCCTCGTGCGCCCTAGGATGCAGAGACTTGCCCGCCCGCAGAACAACGGAGCGCAAGTGGTTAATGACCAGCAAAAAAAAAAAAAAAATTTCATTGAGAGTGAAGAAAGGAGTGAAGCCCAGTGCATTATTGGAGGTCCCTCGGCTGACTAAACCTATTAGCAGCATAACTAAGGGAGGGTTCAGAAACACATGATCCCTCCCTAATTGTAGGCTATATCAAAAAGGAAGGTTTTAACCCTATTCTTAAAAACAGAGATCGAGTCTGACTCCTGAATCCAGATTGGCAGCTGGTTCCACAGGAGAGGAGCTTGATAACTGAAGGCTCTGCCTCCCATCGTACTTTTGGAGATTCTAGGTATTACAAGTAATCCAGCATTTTGGGAGCGTAGTGCTCTGTTAGGATAATAGGGTAGTGACGTGTGATGTTTTAGGACAACCTGATAATAAAGAGTTACAATAATCCAATCTAGAGCTAACAAAAGCAGGGATCAGATTCTCAGCATCACTCTGAGACAAGATGCTCCTAATCTTGGCAATATTATGCAAATGATAGAAGGCAGTCTTAGAAACAAATTTAATATGTGAATTGAAAAACAGATCTTGATCAAAAATAACTCCAAGGTTCCTCACATCTCTATGGTCTTGCTGACGTTCAGCCTCAGATGATTCTGCTCAGTCCACTCCACAAATCTGTCTACCAGTGTCCTGTACTCCCCCTCCTCTCCCCTTCTTAAACACCCATTTTCCTCAAATTTGTAATTTCCTCTTGCAAAATTGACTTTTCTTGTACATTTGAGACTTTAGTATAAATTTATGGATTATTTTATGGCTATTTTTGTCCTTTTTAACATAAAATCCCTGTTTTTTATAAATTTGAAACTGATTGTGGTAAAATTTTGACTTTTTTTTATTATACAATATACAGTTTTGACCATAATTTTGCAGAGCCAGAACAGAACAATAATTTAACTCTGATTTCAAAGAAAAAAAATCAATAAAATTATAATTCATGAAATAAATGAACTTAAATTCCCAAAGATTCAGTTATGTCTGTTATAATATTTCTATATATTTATCGTTTTTTAGAACTCTCCTCACCAACCAGACAGCAGGAAAAACGTCCCTTATTTTGAAATCCAAATGTTGGCACATTCAGTTTGAAGGCTGTTGATGGATTAGTCTTTGACTTTAATTTCTGTCAATTTAACTTACTTTAGTTAATGTAGTGGCTGATGAAATAAATCCTCAGCAATTCATCAGTCCCCCTTGCCTTTCCCTGCATATGAAGCTGACTGTATATGAATCCTAACCACATCTGTTTGCTAAGCGACTCTTCATTATTGTTCCCGTTACCAGCAGGTTAAAACCACCATAAATGCCTCCGCTGCCTGCGTACCTCTTCTGCTTTTTTTCCGTGTTTAAAGTACTTTAATAAGCTCATGCTTCTCTCGGACTATGACGCTAGTAGTGAGACACTCTGCCTGCCGACTGGAACACGGGGGTGGGGCGGTTCTGAACTCCGTGCGGATGACGGTCACGCATGTTTTTTGTGTGCGTGCTTGTGGAGCATCATTCCTTCATATTTTTTCTTAAATTTATATTTCCATGGTGGCATAACTTCAAGCGTGGGGGTCCGCCACATGGAAAAGATAAATGGCGTTCACTTATATAGCGCTTTTTCTCATCTCTAGATGACCAAAGCACTTTACAGATCCTGTTATCCACCCATTCACACACTGATGGCGGCATCGCTGCCATGCACCGGCGCTGGCCTGACCCACCAGGAGCAACTGTGGGTTCAGTGTCTTGCTCAAGGACACTTCAACATGGAGACAGCAGACAGAGCGGGAATCGAACCCCTGACCCTCCATTTAGTAGTCGGCCGCACTACACCTGTGCCACAGGCAGGTGTAGTGTATCTGATTTAATTTAATTTTATCTTAACTATGGAATATGTGTTATCATCTGTGCATTACTTTGGTCAGTGGACGTTGTTTTTTTTGTTTTTTTTTATTTAAGTTTTTGTAAAGGGTATACAAGTCGTTACAGCAATGCATTGTTTACATTTTCATCACATGTTCCCTTATTTTCTGATATCTGACAACATTGGAAGAATAATTCTTACAACACCCCTTTTTTTTTTTAAAGTGAAAGAAAAAGTGAAATTAAAGAGGAAAAAAAAAACAAAAAACAAAAAAAACCAAACAAACCAGCAAAAAACAAACAAAAAGAAAAAGTAAGTAAATAAAGGTAAAAGGGCATCTGAGTAGCGTTGGAACAAAGAGCGGAACCATTATTGAAATGGTATTTGTCAAAGATTAGATCTAATGGAAGACACATATGCGATCCAGGGTTGCCAAAAGTTCATGAACCCATCCATGTCCTGTCTCAGTGCGAATGTCAACTTTTCCATCGAGTAAATGTCTTGGATCACGTTAATCCAATCTTCAGGTGTAGGACAGTCCTTCAACATCCATTTTTTAGTTAGAGCTTTTTTGCTTGCCAATATTAAAACATTGAATAAGTATTTTTCTCCTCGTCTTTCCAGTGAGTCCGGTAGTAAACCCAAATACAAAGTTACAAAAGAAAAGGGAACTGTTATTTTGAATATTTTCCCCAATATTGTCTGTACATTGGTCCAATATTGGTGGATAACTGGGCATGACCAAAACACATGAAAATGATTTGCAGTCTTTTCACCACACAAGCGCCAACAGTTCAATCCCTTATGGGTAAATTTGTTTTGTGCAGGTGTTCTGAAAAATCTTACCAAGTTTTTCCATCCAAATTCTCTCCACTGCAAGGATGAGGTACTTTTCCATTGCTGTTTATTTAGCTTTTCCCATATTTCCAGTTGTAAAGTGAAATTCCCCTCTTTTTCCCATCTCTCTTTTATATAAGATGTGTTGTCTCCTTTTAAGTCTTGAAGACCTTGGTATATTTTAGAAATGTATCTGATCCCTGGGATCCCTTTATATGCCATTAAGAAGACCTTCAGAACACCTGACTGGGCCCTTTCCAAATCCTCCTTTTTAAGTATATTGTTTATGTGGTGTCTAAGCTGGAAGAACCTGTAAAGGTCTTGATTTATTAGGCCTTGTTTTTTCAAATCTTCAAAACTTCTTAAGATTTGCCCTTTAAAAAAATCGTAATATTTTATCAGCCCTTTCTCCTTCCACTTTTTAAATCTGGTGTCTGTTTTATTAGGAGTAAAGTCTTGATCATAGGCAATCCATTGCAGAAGTCGATAGGGCTCTTTAGTTTGATTCTCTCTGACTATCTTAAACCAAATTTTTAGCGGGGTCTCTATCTACGGGTTAGTGTTATTCAGAAGCTTAGGTAAGGCATTGTTCCCTATTATCGCCTGTAGGGGGATGTCACTTGTTATTTGGCATTCGATCTCCTTCCATTGTGCAGTGTAGACTGGGTTACATATCTCTACTAAAGTTTTAATTTGTGCGGCTTTAAAGTAGTCCCTGATATTTGGCAGCGCGAGCCCACCTTTGTCTTTGTTTAGCTGTAGGGTTCTATATCTGATTCTAGGTCTCTTGCCCTGCCATATGAATCTTGAGATCCTTCTGTCCAGCTCCTGCCATGTTTTTTTGGGAGGTTCTACCGGTATTGTTTGGAAAAGGTATAGAAGACGTGGAAGTATATTCATTTTGACTGCTTCAATTCTTTGTGCAGTACCCAAGAATGGTATCATATTCCATCTTGCTAGGTCAGATTTTATTTTTGTCACCAGTGGATCATAGTTTAGTGATATAATTTTGTTGAGTTGTTTCGGGATATTGACCCCCAGATATTTCATAGATTCCGACTCCCAGTTAGTTTTGAGTTTGCTTAGTGAATAATGATTTGGGTCATAGTTGAATGTTAAAATTTGGGTTTTATGCATGTTTAATTTGTACCCCGATAAATCTCCATACTCTGAAAAAACTGAGGTTAGTTCTGGTAAAGAAGTGTCCGGCTGCCCTAGGTATATTAAAATGTCATCAGCAAAGAGTGCTATTTTATGTTCCTTCTGACCAAGTGTAATACCTTGAATTTTTTGATTTTGTCTTATCCATTGGCTCAGAGGTTCTATGAAGATTGCAAAGAGCAGTGGAGACAGGGGGCAGCCCTGACGACATCCTCTTTCCAGTTCAAAAGATGATGATAAATTACCGTTAATCCTTATTTTAGCTGTTGGTTTTTTATATAATGTCTGTATAGTTCTAATGAAGTTGTTATGAAAATTGAAACTGGATAAGATTCTATATAGAAAAGACCAGTCAACCGAATCGAATGCTTTTTCAGCATCTAATCCCAATATGACTGCATTTAAGTTATATTTTTTTATATGATGAATTATGTGTAAAGTGCGTCGAATGTTGTCTTGTGTCTGTCTTTCTTATAAAACATGTTTGGTCTAAATGAATTAGGTCTGTCAGTATATTTTCTAACCTTTTGGCAAGGATAATGGTGAAAAGCTTATAGTCCTGATTTAGTACACTGATTGGTCTGTAGTTGGAGCACTCTAGTTTATCCTTTTCAGGGTATAACTGCAATGACCCCTTCTCTCCAGGAGGGGGGGATTTCCCCTGTGTGGAGGACATAATTAAATGTTTTCAGGAGGAGAGGAGATAGTTGCTGTTTAAAGGTTTTGTACCACTCTGCTGTATAGCCGTCAGCTCCTGGGGATTTGTTAGCTTTAAGTTTCATAATTGCTTTTTCCAATTCTTTAGGATGTATTTCTGACAGCAGTGTTTTATTTTGTGACTCCGTAAGTTGGGGAAGGTTTAATGTGTTTAGGAATGCCTCGGATGCGTTTTTATGTTTTTTGTGGGAGTATAAGTTCTTATAGTAATTCTCGAAGCTTTTAAGAATATCCTGAATTCTGAATTTTATTTCCTTTGATACTGGGTCTCTGATTTTGTAGATTGCTCTTTCTGTTTGATGTTTCCTCAATTTATAGGCTAGCAATTTTGCCGATTTACTGCCTGCTTCATAGTATTTTTGTTTCAGAAATGTAAGTTTCTTCTGGATTTCTATTGTGTAGATCTCATTTATTTGGTTTTTAATTTCCTTAATCTTGAGCGAGTCAGTAGAATGAGTGTTGCCTTTGTGTTCTTTTTCTAGGTTCTTAAGTTCTGACTCTAATGTGGATAGTTTTTCTTGTCTTAGTTTCTTTTGGGTTGCCAGTTTTGCAATAATCTTTCCTCTTATTACAGCTTTGCATGCATCCCACAGTATTAAAGGGGATACTTCTCCATTATCGTTTTCTTCCAAATATCTGAGAATATCTGATTCCAATTCATCTTTCAATGGTCCTTTCAGGACATTTGAATTTAACCTCCAAGAAAATGTATTATTTGTGTATTTTTGGATATTTAAGTCCATGTAGATCGGACTGTGGTCAGAGAGATCCATCAGTCCTATTTTACTCTTCCAATGTCTCTATTAAACATAAAAAAATAGTCAATCCTTGAGTAAGATGAATGTGGAGTTGAGTAAAATGTATAGTCTTTTACACTGGGGTTGAGTTCCCTCCACACATCACAGATTCCCATTTCTTTTAGTAGCATCCGAGTCTTCCTGCTTTGGGTGTTATTTTGATGTGGAGAATTACCAGAAGCATCCCAGTATGGATTCAGTCTAAGATTGAAGTCCCCACCACATATCACTAAACCTTGAGCTTTAGTTATCATTAGGTCAAATACATTTTTATAAAATTTCCAGTTAGCCCCTGGGGGAGCATACACATTCAGCAGGGTGATATCTTCTCCCTCTAGCCGCCCAGTTACCAAACTGTATCTCCCTTCTTTATCTTTGTGTTCTAATTTTTTTTCAAATGTAATTTTGGTTGATATCAATGTCGCTACTCCCCTCCTCCTCCCTGACTTATATGAAGATGAAGAGATCATTTTAAACCCTTGTCTACTGAGTTTATTGTGTTCCACGTCTGTTAGGTGGGTTTCTTGTAAAAATATTATTCCTGCTTTGTCTTTTTTCATTTTGCCTAGAATCTTGGATCTTTTAACTGGATTCAGGATTCCTTTTACATTATATGAAATTATTTTGGTTACACCCTGTTTCTCCATTGTGTTGTTTTGTTTAGTATAACTGTGTGGTGGCCCTCTTTTGTGCTACTCAGAAACTGAAAGAACATTAAAAACAAGAAAAACATTAAGAACATAGTGTATAAAACTTTAAAACAAAAAGCTGTCAAAAGAACTTCCTGAGCTGAGGTCTTTTTAAAGACCCTGGAAGAGCCTTGATGGAGTGAAGGCTCTGAGGGGAATTCCTCAAACTCTGTTACGTGTTGAGGGCCCTCTCTTACCCCTGTAAGTTGTCCCATGTTTTTAACGTGAGTTTCAGAACCCAATCCGAACTTGTAATGATTTTTTTTTTCCCTTTTATGCCTATACCCTGTGAAATTGTGTGTACCCTTCCACCCCCATCACATCAAACATTCACGCAAAAACAGTATTTGTTAGTGTGAGGAGAACATGTGGATTATTGTCACATTTCTATTTTAAGAAGTTTTTTTTTTTTTTATTAAAAAGACTTATTTGTTTCAAATATTATGACTGTTCCATGAAATGTTTTACCACATGCTGAATACGCATCTCCTTTAATGTTTGTTACCTTGTATGAGGGGGGTTGGATGTGCAGATTGATTCAAGAAAAAAAAAAAAAGGTCGCTATTCCAACCTGAAAACGGACAGTTTATCCGCGACGCTCTGGCGCTGGGTTTCCCACTGCTGGCCCGTGGATTTTGAAGGTCTTTGTGTTGTCCATGTTTGCGTTTTGATCTTCTCACTCGGGTCTGCTGCGGGTTTAAGTACCGTTACCGGGAGCCCTCTTCTCGCCATATCAGCTGTTGCTTCTTCCGCTGAATTATAGAGACATGTTTCTTCGCCGTAGAAGACCCTTAACTTCGCAAGAAATGGCGTCTGAAAGCGCAATTTCTTCTCTCTTAACACCTTTTTCGCGTCATTGTATTCCCTGCGCTTTTTAAGGACCTCCGGGGCGTAATCGTGTTCCACGAAGACTTTTCTCTCCTGGTGCATAAATCCTTTTTTCTGCCAAGCCAGTCTGACAACCTCTTGTTTTATTTTGAAATTGGAAAACCATTGAGTTAAAACCGTTTTCGGCTCCTTCTATCAGACCATGAATTCTTAAATTGTCTCTTCTCTGTCTTCCTTCTTGGTTGGCTAGCTTAGCCTCTATAGATGCTTGTCTTTTGCGTAGGTCCAGCACAGAATCTTCGAGCACTTTTATTCGTTCCTCTGCTTCCAAGATTCGGTTCTCGGCCTGGTCCACTCTGCTGTTTGTCCTTTTCAATTCTTCTCTGAATTCCCGAAATTCGGCCGTAACCTCTCGGCGAAATCGTCATAGCTCTTCAAATAGCGATTTCAGGCTAACCTTTTTGTTAGCTACCACCAGTTCCTCGTCTTCTGAACGGAGATCTTCCAGTTCAGATTCTTCGGCCGATACGTGTCCTGGCCTGGAGAATTTCAGTTTCTTCTGTTTTCCTTTAGACATGATGATTCTGTCTTTTGATTTTCACTCCTCCAAAAATCCGTTAAGTTTGATTTTCAAGGTGTTATCTTGGATTGGGTCTGAGAGCTTCAGTGTTAAGCTGCAGTCGCCATGGCGTCCAGACCGGAAGTCAGTGGACGTTGTTTTTAAATGTGCTCTGCAAATAAACTTGACTTTAGTGTTTTATCACATTATTTCCAGCTACACTGTATGATGTGGATCTGATGGAAGATTTTTAGGATGTGTCGTGAACCAGAGTGGTTTTCTAGAAGTAGAGCATCCACCCACCAACCAGGAGGTCCTGGTTTCCAAAAACAATTGAAATGTGGACTGCTCACACCACAGCACACTTTTCCACTTTGCATCAGTCCATCTCAGATGAGCTCGGGTCTAGAGCAACCGGTTGTGTGTCTGGGTGTTTTTGATATATGGTTTTGGCTTTGCATGGTAGAGTTTTAACTTATAGATGTAGTGATGAAGGACTGGCGATCTGTCCAGGGTGTAACCTGCCTCTCGCTCAAAGACGCTGGGATAGGCTCCAGCCCCCCCACCCCCACCCCCACCCCTACCGGCAACACAAAAAGGATTAAGCGGTAGAAGATGGATGAATGGGTGGATGGTTGTAGTGATGAACTGTTAGCTGGCAATGGTTTTCTGAAGTGTTCCTGAGCTCACGTGGTAACATCCTTTACAGAATGATATCAGTTTTTAATGCAGTGCCACCTGAGGAATCAAAGGTCATGGACAGTGAATATTGGTTTTCAACCTTGTCACCTGCGTGGATAAATTTGTAATCATGACACTCACCTGTTTACAGTTAACCTGTTCACCTGTGGAATGTTCCAAAAAAGGTGTTTTTTGAGCATTCCTCAACTTTCCCAGTCTTTTCTTGCCCAGTCTCAGCTTTTGTGGAATGTGTTGCAGGAATCAAATTAAAATGAGTTAATATTTGCAACAAAACAAAGTTTATCAGTTTGAACATCCTTGTCTTTTTGTGTGTTCAGTTGAATGTAGGTTGAAAAGGATTTGAAGAGACTTTTTATTTTGTTTCAAACATCCCAACTTGAGTGGAGATGGAGCGTGGTTGGAAAAAAAGCACTAAAATTTACTAGAAAAAAGTGACAAATGTGAGAAAAAACTGTAGTTCCTAATTTACCAAGTGTATGATTAATAAAGATCTGTATCTAATCTCCAGGGCTTAAAGTTTTCCAGCACCGTGCCGCATTTCTGGCGTGTGCCTTTTCTTCTTTTTTTTTTTTTTTTGCTGCGGGGAAATTTACTTCCTATTTCTGCATGCAGAAACACTTTTTGTTCAAGCAGATTTACTGTATCTAGCTCCACTGATCTCTGCAGAAAACCTGGATAGCTCACACCCCATTAGCAAGTACAGAGCTGAGTGAAGCCACCTGGCCACCATTTTAGTACACGTATCGGTACCCAGATTTTGCCATAAATTGTAATGGTGAAAGACAGGATGTGACGTAGTATGCACTGAGAACCGATTTTGTTGCAGGTACCGATAGGGCAGCCACACACTAGTGATGGCCAGATGAGGTTTTCTGGAGAACTTGAGGCCTTTCAGCAAATTGGCTCATAAAGACAAGACCTCATGTGAAACTTCATTTTCTCTACCAGGCCATGTAGTGGACAAAACTTATTCAACATGCAGATTTTAGCAAGGGTATTATTGGTTTAATGTGTATTTTTTTTTCTTTTCAATAAATGCTCTGTCTTTTAAGAAATATCAGTGACCATAAGGAAAAAAAAATAAAACTGATGCGACTACAGTGAATGTGCTTGTGCTACTTTTCCATTTTTTCAAGAAATAATTTTTCAACTGTCTTTCCCAGTACATTCATCTCTGACTTTATTGTCATGCAGGGCACTATAGTGCCTCAGCATAATTTTTTTTTGTTTTTTTTTTTTTTTGTTACTTATTTGTACCCGTAGGTAGATTTGGTTTGCAGTCTGGTGACAAGTCACCGGCTGCTGGTCGCTGCATGCGCGAGCGCCCTAAACCTACATGTTTTTGGTGTGCGGGAGGAAACCGGAGAAATCCCGGAGTAAACCCGTGCAACACGGGGAGAACATGCAAACTCCACACAGCTCACTGTTGGTCGGGGGCTGGGATCGAACCCACGATCTCATGATCCCCGCGATCCCCCGGCCGAGGGTAAAACTGTGCTGTCACAGTGCTAAACCACTGCGCCACCGTGCAGCCCATAGCATAATGATGTGTTAAGTGTTGTATCCAAGCTTTTTGAAACACAACAGATGCTTCACCTTGCAAATAAAAATACATTTTAAGAATAGGCCCACTGAGACTTGAATCCCAGCTCTCCAGATGCAAGACAGACATTTAACCTCTAGGCTACCACTTAGTGATGGCCAAATAAGGCTTTCTTGAAGACTTGAGGCCTTTCATCAAAATGGTTCATATCGACAAAGCCTCATGTGAAACTTCATTTGCTCTACTAGGCTATGTAGTTGACAAAAAGTATACAGCATGCAGATTTTTACAAGGGCATTATTCAAATCAAATCAAATCTAACTTTATTGTCATATTGCTGTACATACAGCTGTAGTGCAGGCAAGATAAAATTGCGTTTCTCTCGGCATCCATATAAGAAGCAGCATGATTTAAGACACATTCCCACATAGCTTCCCCCACCCCCACCTCCCCCATCCATTCACACATCCCTGAGACATACTTGGGGGGAAAAAAAAAGAAAAACTAACTATAATATACAAAATGTCCGTAGGTGCAGTAGTGTGTATGAGAGATTCCGGGTCAACTGTTCAGCATCCTGACAGCTTGTGGAAGGAAGCTGTTGATCAGTCTGGTGGTTCTGCCTCTGATGCTCCGGAATCGTTTACCAGATGGAAGAAGTTCAAAGTGTTTATGCAGAGGGTGAGAACAGTCCTTGACAATGTTTAGTGCCCTGCTCCTACAACGGTTCTGAAAAAGTTCTTGGACAGAGGGGAGGGAGACTCCAATTACCCTCTCCGCCCCCTTGACTATCCTCTGCAGGGCTTTTTTGTCTGACATACTGCAGCTGGAGTACCATGTTGCAATGCAGTACGTCAGAACACTCTCCACCACACCTCTGTAGAAGGTCCTGAGGATGCAGATGGGGAGAGAGGCCTGTTTGAGTTTCCTCAAGAAGTGCAGTCTCTGCTGAGCCCGCTTCCTGATCTCCAAGGAATTCTTGCTCCAGGTCAGGTCCTGCGAGATCTGCACTCAGAGGAACTTGATGTTCTCTACTCTCTCCACTAAACGGCCGCCAATGCTGAGGGGGGCGTGCTCGGGCTGCGACCGCCGGAAGTCGATAATCATCTCCTTCGTTTTGTCCACGTTGAGCACCAGATTGTTCTCCCTGCACCAGCCCTCCAGGTCTCTCACTTCTTCCCTGTACATTGATTCCTCATCCCTCTGGATAAGTCCCACCACCGTGGTGTCATCTGCAAACTTAATAATCTGGTTCCCCTCGTGTCTGGATACACAGTCATGTGTTAGAAGTGTAAACAACAGTGGACTGAGTACACAGCCTTGAGGGGATCCGGTACTCAGCGTGACAGACTTGGAGATGTTGTTTCCAACCCGGACAGACTGAGGTCTCTCAGTCAGAAAATCCAGGATCCAGAGACATGTGGCGGTGTTCAGACCGAGAAGGAGTAATTTCTCCATCAGTCTCTGGGGAATAATGGTGTTGAATGCTGAACTGAAATCAATGTACAGGAGTCTGGCTTAGGTGTCTTTCTGGTCCAGGTGGGTGATGACAGAGTGTAGGGTGGTGACTATAGCATCCTTCGTGGAGCGGTTTGAACGATATGCAAACTGGAGCGGGTCGTGTGATGCAGGGAGGCAGGCTGTAATGTGTGGTTTGACAAGCCGCTCAAAACACTTCATCACAATTGGTGTCAGTGCAACAGGACGATAGTCATTCAAACAGGACACCACTGGTTTCTTTGCCACCGGTACAATGATAGAGGTCTTGAAGCATCTGGGAACGATGGCCTGACTCAGGGAGATGTTATAAATGTCAGTCAGGACATCCGCCAACTTGCTCGCGCAGTCTCAGAGCACACATCCCGGAATGTTGTCTGGACCTGCAGCTTTGCGTGGGTTGACTCTGGTTAGGGTCCTCCGTGTGTCCGCTGTGTTGATGGTAAAAGCTGGTCCGACCGATGGTGGGGGAGGGCCAGCCCTCCCTCTGATTGTCGAGTTTGATGCTTCAAAACGTGCAAAGAAGTCGTTAAGCCTGTCTGGAAGCGAAGTGTCGTCATCATCGACCCCCTGCCTAGGCTTAAAGCCCGTCAGTGTCCGAACTCCCTGCCACATCTGCTTGGTGTTCCTAGTGTCACAGAGGTGTCCCTGGATTTTCTCCGCATAGGCGCGCTTTGCCGCCTTAATTCCCTTAGAAAGCGCAGACCTGGCTGAGCGGAGGGCGATCCTGTCCTTCGCTCTGAAGGCTGCATCTCTGGCTGTGAGCAGCGAGCGCACCTCTGCAGTCATCCAGGGCTTATGATTACCCCGCATAGTGATGGTCTTTACTGTAGTGAAATCCTCTGTGCACTTCACGATGTAGCTGGTGACCGAATCAGCATACTCCTCCACATCTGTCCTGTCTTCCTGGGAGGCTGCTATTTTGAAGACCTTCCAGTCTGTATGCTGAAAACAGTCTTTCAGTGCAGGGGTTGCACTCTCTGGCCAAATCCTGATTTGTTTCACTGCTGGCCTGGTTTAATGTGTACTTTTTCAATTTCAATAAATGTGCTGTCTTTGAAGAAATATAATTGATCATAAGTGAAAAAAGAAATAATCAAACTGGGATGACTACAGTGAACGTGCCTGTGTTACTTGGTGTGCTTGTACTACATATCCATTTTTATAAAGAAATAAATTTTCAACAGTCATACTGTCTTTCCCAGTATATTCAACTCTGGCCTTGTTCTCATGCAGGGCACAATACCAATAGTGCCTCAGCATAATGATGCGTAATAATGATCCTAGCTCTTTGAAACACAAGACACTTCACCTTGCAGATAAAAATCAAATTACAATGATGACCCAGCTGGGATTCAAACCCAGGCCTCCCACCTGTAGAGCAGATGCTTTACCGCTAAGCCATCACCTCAGGTACAATACATAGCCACTATTTGTGGAAAATACATCAATGGGAGAAATGTGCTCAAAATGTCCCCAAATGGGAGAAGTCCATGTTTTTGGTGCTGCCTCCATCTGAAAATTGGCTGTGACAAATCCCTTACACAGTCAAACATCGACAACACAAAACATGAGGGACGGGAATTTCCATTGTGTATCGCTGTTCACTTTATTTCATGTTGCGTGCAAAATCATGAATGGCTTCCTGACCCAGTCACATGGTACAACATCAACACATACGTCTCAATACATGCCTTGAAACGTGCTTCGCCAAATATTTCCTGGATAAGCTCAGCGCCCCCTTGGAGCTCCGGAGCCTGCCGCCCCATCACTACCACACACCCAAAACACTCAGCACTAATATAAGATAAGATAAGCCTTTATTAGTCCCACAATGGGGAAACTCCAGGATTGCAACAGCACAGGGATAGCAACACTCAGAGCAATAATTTAGAAGATAAGAGAAATAAGAGCAGCGAATATACTGTACATACGTACACATAAATATATAAATATATATACGTACACAGTGCGGAACATTGTAGCTAGATGGAATAAACAGCATAACCGTCTACTTAGTTATCCTACATAGTATGACTATGTACCCATACATATTGTCACCCTCCGTAGCGACTGATATTGTCCTAGTTGTATACTGGAGGGGACCATTTGTGTAAGTCTATTGCGTCTTTTGCATTCAGTGCTATTAGGTCATCACGTTTTTTTGCTATCTCTGCGAGCAGCCCTGCTTAGGTTATACAGTCTGACAGCCTTAGGTAGGAAGGACCTGCGAAACCTCTTGGTTGCGCACCTTGGATGATGTAGTCTACTGCTAAATGAGCTCCTCAGTGTATTCAGTATGTCCTGCATAGGGTGGGACTCGGACTCCAGCAGAGATGACAGTTTAGCCACCATCCTTCACTCTTCTATCTCCTCCACTGGGTCAAGGCGTTGCCCCAGGACAGAGCTAGCTTTCTTGATCAGTTTGTTCAGTTTCTTCCTATCGGTTGCTGTAGTGCCACTGCCCCAGCAGACCACTCCAAAAGTGATGGCTGATGCCACCACCGTGTCATAGAATGTCTTCAGCAGTGCCCCTTGTACACCAAAAGACCTGAGCCTCCTCAGTAGGAACAGCCTGCGCTGTCCCTTCTTGTAGAGTGCGTCAGTATTGTGTGACCAGTCTAGTTTATTGTTCAGATGAACACCCAGGTACTTGTAGAATGTCACCATCTCAATGTCTGTTCCCTGTATGTTTACTGGTGCTGTGAGGGGTTGTCCTTGCCTGCGGCAGTCCACCACCAGCTCCTTAGTTTTCCTCGTGTTGATAGATAGATAGATAGCTTTGTTTATTTGACAGGGACAGTGCAATAAACATAGACAATTAATCAATGACAATCAATCTGATGTGTTGCACAGAGTGTATAGCTATTAGCTAATTTGCAACTCTTGTCCCTGGATGGGCTTTAGAAAGGAGAAACAAGTTTAAAAAAAAAAAAAAGGAAAGAAAAGGAATACACAATAACCACATACATCAATGCAAAAGACATAAATACATTATAAATACACAATTATAAATATTATAAATATTATAAAGATCTGGAGGCAGTTCCAATGGCACCAGTCCACGAAGTCCTGGATAAGTCCTCTGTACTCAGCTTCATCTCCGTTGGAGATGGTGCCGACGATCGCAGTCATCAGAGAGCTTCTGTAGATGGCAGTGTGTTGTGTTGTGTGAGAAGTCCGCAGTATAAAGGGTGAACAGGAAGGGAGCCAAAACCGTTCCCTGGGGGGCCCCCGTGCTACCGATGATCATGTCGGACACACAATCCCGGGTTCTCACAAACTGTGGCCGGTTAGTGAGGTAGTCCAGGATCCGTGATGACAGGTGCTGGTCCACCCTAGCGCACAGCAGCTAATATGATGGCGAGGTGACTTCAATTCTGGCAGCCAGTGATTCATCCAGTTTTTCTGTAGAGATCAGTAGTGCACTCCTAATCGGATAGTGACAGTGAGAGTGAGGGACTGGAAACGGAGTGTTTCATTCTTCAACATACACACAAAACCTTTCATACGTTCTGTCAGATGGAGAAGCCTTGGTAAGATCTCCTAATTGACGACTTAAAAACAAATAGCACTGGGTGTGGGTCGAAGAAATGGGCAAAGATGCCAAGCCTTTTGGTAGTTGGTGCAAAAAAATTATAGAACCAGGAACTTGTTTCTGCCAGTGCCATATGGTGCTGTTTTCTGCACGTTCTGCTTGAAAAAGCTTATGTATGCAACTCGTAAGAAAGTGTTACCACGTCATGAACTAGATCCCAGCCACAGAGCGGCTGTCCGTTTTTGGAGCTGTAGTTTTCTGTAATAATCTGGCTTTGTACATTTCCCGTTTCATCTTTTATAGAATTTAATTTACTGTTATTTCTTTTGAACAAAACAGTTATGGAAATTATACAATTTAGAGTATTATATACAGTTCACTGTTGCTGTTTACAATTTATTAAAAATACATGGTGCAAATATTGCACATTCCATTAAAAATTGTCAATGGCCTTTTCCATATAGCCTTTACTGAATGGTTGCTAATCAAATCTTATTCCACCAGTGAATTAGTTTGCTTGACTGAGTTTCACATACCGTTATTCATAAATTTCATGTTGTAGATTGTAGGTCATTCTGTACATAATTTATACCACTTGATAGCAACAGCATCCTTAATGTTAGATGTTTGCACCATATTAGAGTGAGATTGCCCCTTGGGGAAGAGAGGTGAGACCCAGATGCTGAATTGCAGTTTGTGATATTTATTAACAAAACACAAAAATCCAAACTGAGCATAAACACAAAAGTCCAAACAGTGCACAAAGCGGAGAGGAGGAGAGGAGGCGGGGCTGACAGCTTGACAGGGGCACCACCCACAACCAGGGAAAAAACCCAGAAGTGCCTCTGACAGCTGCAACCCCAGAGAGGGAGAGAGGGAGAAAGAACCAGCAAGATACAAGTATGATGTGATGACAAATAAAGACAAGTAAACCCAAATATGTAAAAAACAAAACTTCATATGAATGTAAACAGGAAAATAAGTCACACCAAGAAACAATATAGAATATGTGAAAACCAACCAATGATAAAATAACAGGAATTAGAACTCAAAAATAGAACACTATACAAATATGAAAAAGGCAAAGAGACTGAGCACAGCGGAATCCCCCCGTGCTCAGATCGTGACAGAGCACCCCCCTCAAGGGGTGAACGTCAGACACCCTGGGCAACATTGAAAGGGAAGAAGAGAACCCACCCCACCAAAAAAAACAAAACAAAACAAGAAAACAACCCCACTCCGGGCGGGAGGAGGGTGACCAAGGCACGGAGGGACTGAAACAAACCAGAGAAAATAAGAAAAAACCTTCATGACTCACACCCCAGCAAAACCCAGGCTAGGAGGGAACAGCAAAAAAACAAAACAAAAAAAACTTAAACCCTGCTCAGGATCCACACCAGGCAGAACCAGGTGCCTTGGCCCCCTGGACTGGAGAGCTGGACAGTTCATGTGGTTGGCTAAAGTCCCAGACCTGGCAGATGACATGGTGGTAAAAGTCGGGTGGCCTGCTGGAGAATGTGGGCCAACCAACCCAATGGCACAGTCTACCAGGTGGTCTGCCAGAGTTTTTTAACCACCTAAACAGAAAAGGTGGTCCAAGGGGTGGCTGCCCAACAGGGACAACCAGCGATGAGGAGGATGGAGGAATAAGGGAAACCATGTCGACAACAGGTGGGGGGGGGCACGACGATCTCGGGCAGAGGAGAGGGAACCACGACGGCCTCAGGCAGAGGAGAGGGAACCATGACGGCCTCAAGTAGAGGAGAGGGAACCACGACAGTGTCTGGCAGAGGAGAGGGGACCACAACGGCGTCTGGCAGAGGAGAGAGAACCCTAACGCTTTCGGACTGGCCTTCAGCTCCCTCGGTGACCCTGGACTGGGACATAGCAGCACCCGTGGTGGCTCCAGGCTGAAGCAAAGCAGCACCTGCGGTGGCTCCAGGTCAGAGCAAACCAGCACCCGCGTTGCTCCGGGCTGGAGCAAAGCAGCACCTGTGGTGGCTCCGGGCTGGAGCAAAGCTGCACCCGCAGTGCCTCCGGGCTGGAGCAAAGCTCCACCCACAGTGAACCCGGGCTGGGCCAGAGCTGCACCCACAGTGGACCCGGACTGGGCCAGAGCTTCACCCACGGTTGACCCGGACTGGGCCAGAGCTGCACCCACAGTTGACCTGGACTGGGCCAAAGCTGCACCCACGGTGGACCTGGACTGAGGAGGAACTGCACCCACGGAGGTCCCGGGCTGGAATGGAGCACCCTCGACGACCTCAGCTGATGGGGCAGCCGCATCCTCGGAGGCCCCAGGCTGGAACAGAGCACCCACAAAGACCTCAACCGGAGGGGGAGCAGTGCCCACCGAGGTCCGGGGCTGGAATGGAGCACCCGTGAAGACCTCAACTGACGGGGGAGCAGCACCCTCGGAGGCCCCAGGCTGGGACGGAGCACATGTGAAGACCTCAACCAGAGGGGAAGCAGCACCCACGGAGGTCCCGGGCTGGGATGGAGCACCTGCAATGACCTCAGCTGAAGGGGAAGCAGCATCTTTATAATATTTATAATTGTGTATTTATAATTTTTCTGCATTGATGTATGTGGTTATTGTGTATATTTTTTATCTTGATTCTCTTTTCTAAAGCCCATCCAGGGACAAGAGTTGCAAATTAGCTAATAGCTATACACTCTATGTGCAACACATCAGATTGATTGTCTTTGATTAATTGTCTATGTTTATTGCACTGTCCCTGTCAAATAAACTAATCTACTACTACATCCACAGAGGCCCCGGGATGGGTCGGAGCACCTGTGATGTCCTTGGCAGGAGGAGCTGGACTCATGAAGATCTCCAGCGGTGAGATTGAGCCCACAGAGACCTCTGGGGAAGCTGGACGAACCTCGGTGACCCTGGGGAAAGGCTCAGACAAGAGTGGCAGAGCCACAGGGTCAGGGTCACCGGCACCAGTGGAGCCCGGTGAAATGAGCTCAGGTGCAGCTGACAGCTGCACTTGACTCTCCCTACCAAGAGCCAGGCAAGAGCTCTCCAAAATAGAGTTGGAGAAAACAAATAAGAGCACTTGCCTTAGCTCAAGTTCCACCGCCGTCCAAGACTTCGCCAATCCAGGTGATGAAGTCTCGGGGCCCAGTTCTCTGAAGGTCCAGCTTCAACTCTGCTGTGGCAGCCCCTGCCGCATGCATGGTGGTAGGTGCAGTCTCGGGACCCCCCAGCAAAGCTACCCACGCAGGTGGCTCATCCGGTGTGGATACAGGAGGTCGGCTCCCCGCTGGCACTGGAACCTGCTCTGCTGAGGCCAGTGAATGCTCCAACATTGGCACAGGCTTCAGCTCAGTCACAGTGCTCTCCCTCCATCCAGACCATGGCTGCGGGGCTGGAACCAGGTTCTCTAGGGCTGCATGCTACTCCATCATCCGGCGGCTCAGTTCTAGGACCAGCGGATACACAAGGGGAAAAGGAGGAGACATGGAGAGAGCAGGTGAACAGTCTATCGCTGCAGCAGACTGTGAGGACTCAGAGGACTGCCTAGTCTGAGCCTCACCACCAGGAATCAGGCAAGATAATTTAATGTTTAATTGAATAAGAGTGAAAAACACTTGCCTGAGTTCCCAGGGTGCGATGTCTTCTGCTGCAGCTGGTTGGAAATCAGCCCTCTTTGTGACTTCAGTGGTTGTGAGCCCCTCAGAGGAATGTGGGGGAGCTGCTCCTGCAGACACAGCAATGGGCGGAGCCAGGCAAGAAACAGCCGAGCACTCAGCAGCGGGAGGACACATCAAGGAGACGGGAGCCACAGCAGCAACGGAGGGAGAGGAGGCTGATGGGACAGCTCTCGAAGAACTAGAAAGAGGAACTGCTGCAGGAATTGTTGGGCTCGGCATGGGAGAGACTGCTGCCTGAGGGGTGGAGATGTTCTTCCGGCGGGATTTCCCTGAGCGATGGCAGGAAGCGGGAGGCGGAGACGTGGGCTCATGGTGAAGAGGGGAAGGCCCTGGAGCCAGGGGACGCTCACTCATTGGCTCAAACTCTGGGCCCCCAGGTGAAACCTCCTCCAGCTCCTGGGCAAAATCCGTGAGGAGCTATGGCTTATATTCTAGCAGCAGCTCAGTTTCCGATAACATAACCCGTCTGCGCTCCTTCAGCTCCCCAGCCGATGGAGTGGGACTGTGTTTGGGAGGAAGAGGTGGAGCTGCCGCTGGAAAGTGGTGAGAGGCTTGAGGCTTCTGTGTACGTGGATGCTTGCTCTTCATCGGCACAGGCACAGACATCGGAGTGATCTCCCCCAGCCCGTGACTCATAGATTGTGGGGTGACTATGGAGAGGAGTAGGTCAGTGAGCTCCGGGTGGTCCCACAGGCTGGGGCATGCCTCGAGCACCTGTGCCGTGCCCTCCAGACACTCTCGGGCTGCCTCGGGGGTACGGGAGGCATGAGCCAACATGAGGATGTCCTCCAGTACATGCACAGTCCACCACTCTACTTCATTCAGACAAGGAGTTGGAGAATCCAGGGTGGTAGACATGGCAAAACCACATTCGAAAAACAAAACTTGGGGATGAGAAGGAGGAAAAAGGCAAACCCTCATTGCTGCTGGTGTTTTAATTTTGGCCACATCCTACTGCCAAAATAACCAAAACCACAAGTGAGTGAAACAAAAATAACCACAAACTGCAGCAGCTGGGTCTCTAACTGGGTGGAGTCTACTGTCTTGATAGCCCCTCGGGGCAGAGAGGAGAGACCCAGAGGCTGAACTGCAGCTTGTGATATTTATTAACAGAACACAAAAATCCAAACAGAGCACAAACACAAAAGTCCAAACAATGCGCACAACAAAAAGTTATGAACTGAAATGGCAAAGGAGAAGACAGGATTTCATAAATAACAAACATCAGAATGGAGACAGGGTTCTGATGCAAATGACTCTTTAAGACTCCAGCAATAAGGAAAAGAAATAACCATCCTTAAATAGAGCCAAAAACAAATGAACACAAATGAAAGCAGGTGTGGATCGCATGAGCAGGCTGAGGTAGAAGGTAATGACAATCAGCTGTGAGTCATGAGGAGAGGAGACGGGGCTGACAGCTTGACAGGGGCACCACCCACAACCAGAAAAAACCCAGAAGTGCCTCTGACAGCTGCAACCCCAGAGAGGGAGAGAAAGAACCAGCAAGATACAAGTATGATGTGATGACAAGTAAATCCAAATATGTAAAAAACAAAACTACAATGAACGTAAACAGGAAAATAAGTCACACCAAGAAACAATATAGAATATGTGAAAAACAACCAATGATAAAATAACAGGAATTAGAACTCAAAAATAGAACACTATACAAATATGAAAAAGGCAAAGAGACTGAGCACGGCGGACAGATGGAGTACTATTGCCCCCTACTGTCCTTCCTTGTTATTGCTGTTTCAAACAGTCCACCATAATCTAGTGAATTTATCAATGGCATAGCAGATACGTACGTATGTTACTGGCTAGTTTCAAGGAATATCATGTGTGTGTGCACACATGCGTGTCCACCACCCCTGTGACCCTGCCCTCACAAAAAATTCAGGCTCAGGATTTTTTTTTTTTTTTTTTTTTGCTTTAGCCCCTGAATCTCATTTTTATTCTTGAAAATGTGAATTTTTTTTCTAAATTTGCACCATTATTTTGACATTTTGCTCTTAACTTCATTTCCTTTTTTCAGTAAATTGACAACTTTTTTTTTTTTTTTTAGTTTTCTCCTTCCAAAGCCAAAATCCAGTGCCACTGATAACAAAGACAAACTAGCTTGGGAAAATGTCTTCATTCTCTTCATTCTTTCTTTTCTCACACAGGTTGAGAACCCATCATTCCTCTGGTGTCAGAGCAGCAGTGATGCAGAGACCACACAACGCACAAGTCTGAACTTGATTCACCACCATGTGGCCCAGGAGGAAGCTGACGTCCATCCAGGAAGGACAGGAATGGGTACGCCTGTGGTCCGTCATCATCCACACTTTTAACATTGCTGTGGTGCAGCAGCTTCTCTTTTTGATGACATTTTTGTTAGTAGGATTATAGAAAAATGTGATGGAGGGTATAGAGTAACGGATGATTACTGAGTCACAGTAGAACAACAATGGGCCTCATTCACTGACCTTAACCCCTTGCACTCTGGTCAATTTCCCTAAAAACGCTTAAAAATAACGTGCCCAAAGTAAATCAAAAGCTGTTCTTCAACCCTTTGCAGCATCTTCATGGGGTTGGTCTAATTTAAAAGAAAACACTTTGAATTTTTTTGGCAAAACAGTCATAATCTCTCTAAGTGCTCCTGCCACTGAGTAACAGTCATCTAAACATACTGAACTTGAAGAAAATAAATTTCGCCTGGGTGTTTTTTTGGATACAAATGCTTGCAAATAACACACAGCTTTCAGATCCGGGCTGGAAAATGCAACAGAAGTGTAGAACCAAGTGTTATCCAGCTGAGGTCAAAATTTTGTAACAATACCACAAAAATGAATATATTACACAGCTTTTTTCACAGGTTGTTCCCAGGCGTTTTTGAACTGTGCCAAATTGTGCCAAATGGCACAGTTCGGAAAAACATCTGTAACTTTTGAATGATTCAATATAGAAGCTTCATCATGGGCTCTAATGAAAGGTGAAGGGCTGTGTGTGTGTGGGGGGGGTTGTTTATTCATTCATGAATGAATGAGTGAATGAACAAACAAGCCCTCACACACAAAGAAGCATGCCACATAAAAAATGTGTGGCTTTTTTTTTACAAGAAAAAATAACCTACAGTGCACTAAAAATTATACTAAAATATCTGTAATGTAGAAGATAACAACTGCCCCCCCCCTCGCTACAGAGGACGGACATCGCCCATCGCTACATGACGAACAGCGGGGACAGTGCGCCGCGGTCTACTACGCACAGTTGTACTAAAATATCTGCAATAATATCTGCAATCCGCTACAGAAGAGTAGCGGGGAGGGGGGCGTTCACGGTCCGGACGCAGCGCATGGACTGGACACGGTCCGTGCGCCGTCCGGACCGGAGCGGTCCGGGTCCGTCATGTTGCGATGACGCACAGTTGTAATTTACCGATCGGTCAAAAGTCATTTTGATTACAATTTTCAGGGATAAAGAATAATTTAGCTTATAACACTTACCTGTCCACAACAGCAGTGCCGCTGGCAAACTTCTTTTCCTCATTGTCAGACGAACATGACGCTGGGCCGCTTGTTACGGACTCGTGGTTCTGGTCACGCGACCCGGTCAAGCCATGATTCCATTATTGTGGTTTTGCGCTTCCATGATTGCGGTTTTGGCGAACGATTTTTCAAAACAAATAAGAACAATAGTAAGAAAAAAAGACTGGCGAACGCATGTGTGTCACCCAGCCTTACACAAAACAGATTTTAAGCACGGGACGTACGCTTTCAGTTGTTGAAGTTCTCTGCTTCAATTGGCTGGCTGTATTTGCAGCCGTTGGTAGGCGGGTTCTTCTTGCTAGGTTTTCAGTCATTGGTTCTTCAAGGTTTCAGAAACCCAATTCAAGGCTCTTATTAGTCGAATGAGAGGTCAATCAAATCTAATCCAATCAAAGCACTCCTTTGGCTTTCTGTTCGCAGCTGTGTCTGCAGGTTTTTTTTTTCAGTGCGCCCTACGACGCAGAGACGTGACCGCCCGCGGTATCCCGGAGTGCAAGAGGTTAAAGTGCTCATGACACGATTTTGACATTTTTTAGCATGTCGTATAAACCCACAAGTCATTGTGAATGATCAGTATAACAGTTACAAGCACGCCTGCATAACATAGTTATCATCAGAAAACCACCACCATTCGGGCAAATTTGACTGAATTGTGGCGCCGCTCACCAAATGAGGAAGGAGGCGGAAATGACATCACTGCGAGAACGGACACCAGTTTTGTTGACAGGAATGCCAGCATTTTTGTAGCAGACAGTTTCTCTGGTTTCTTGTTTTAGTTTTACAGCTATGCCTTCATGTTGTGTCGCAGGCTTAGATAAACAGCAGGCCGTGAAAGACCACATCACATGCTTCAGCTCCAACTGTCACAAGCCTCCTCATGTGCTGCTCCTTGTGCGCTTCTACGCAGCACACGGAGGAGGGTGAGGATGAATGGATTTACGCGCAGGATTCACCACAGCACATTTATTGAACATAAAACTGATGACAACAGTTCCCAAAAAGGTGAAGACTTACAAAAATAAACAGAAACACTTACAGTTGGTGTTTGGGGCTGACATTGCCTAGCGATCGCATGGAGAGAAGATGTGTTAACCACAGTTGTGCCCCAGGGCCGACATCGCTTCAAGGGGTGCAACAGAACCACGGCTGTGTGGAGTGGCTAACACGTCGTGATAGTGTTGGCAATATTGGCTGGCTGACAACACGGCAGATGATGCACACAAAACATGAACAGCTCGGGGTAGACCTTGAGTTCTCCATGATGCTCTACTGTAGCTGGAGAGGAAACTGGGCTACACTAAACAGTAAGTACTCACGGCACAAGAGCAGTCCAAAAAGTTCAAGTCACCGGAGAACATACACAAACACAGCTACACTGAGGGGAATGGCGACAGTGTAGCTTTCCCTCAATAGACAGTACTACCATACGGCGATTAACGTCCCCATGGCGATGCACAATGGTCCAGCATCATTTGACAGGCAAGCGCCGCCTAAGTACAAGCACTGCTGGCGTGACAAATTGGAAACACCTGGGCGAGGCGCAGGAAAGATAATTATCGGGGCGAAGTAGCTGGCTGTCAAATGGAGCGGGGGCGTGGTCGGACTGGCGGATGTTGGACAGCGCCCACCTGAAAGTGGGTCAAAACGGCTGCCCAGCAACCGACGGCCACAGGCATGGAAAAGAAAAGGAACACAGACATAAAAACAACAAGAACTCAAAAGATAATGCATAATAAACCCGATGCCTGAGCCACAGAGAACGGTCAGAACCGAGCCTACAGGATAACACGGGCTCCGTTCATGACACCAACTGTCTATATTGTATTCATTGCCACTAATTTGGACTTTTTCCTGTTATAATAATTAATTTAATATTTTTGATAGTTATAGTACATATGTGCTATACCAGTTATGAGTATTGTTTTTCTTGTGACCAAACTCTAGAAAAAATGAGGACTATCAGTTGCTTCTATTGCTTTTATTATTATTGTTGAAAATCACATGCCAGTTGATACAAGACAAAAGCAGTTAATAAACAATGGTAACAAACAAAATTGAATTTTTAATGAGACATAAATAATAGAGAATAAATTGTTTTTAAGGATATTGCCATCAGTAACACAGAGAATAATTTTAATTTCTAAAGGGGTTTTACAGATAATTGAACTTTAAAATGATAAGTTATGGCCACGAGTATGCTCCGATTTACTAAAAAAAAATTTATACTATATTTGCAAAATTCAAAAAAATTCTCTTGTTCAAATACCCGGGATTGATACAGGATTGCAGCAATGTCCCAGTGATGACAACAGTTATGAGAATTTCAAGTATCACACTATAAATATTTTGCAATTTTATTTTCTTGTAAAAATTGACAACAGTTGTGGTCAGATAAACATGTATCGAATGAAAAACAATATCATGAAAACATAAAGGTAGTTTGTCAGCATAAGTAAAACCAACATACGGTGGGGCAAAAAAGTATTTAGTCAGCCACCAATTGTGCAAGTTCTCCCACTTAAAAGATGAGAGAGGTCTTCAATTTTCATCATAGGTATACCTCAACTATGAGAGACAAAATGAGAAAAAAAAATCCAGAAAATCACATTGAAGGATTTTTAATGAATTATTTGGTAAATTCCTTGGTAAAATAAGTATTTGGTCAATAACAAAAGTTCATCTCAATACTTTGTTATATACCCTTTGTTGGCAATAACAGAGGTCAAACGTTTTCTGTAAGTCTTCACAAGGTTTTCACACACTGTTGCTGGTATTTTGGCCCATTCCTCCATGCAGATCTCCTCTAGAGCAGTGATGTTTTGGGGCTGTCGCTGGGCAACACGGACTTTCAACTCCCTCCAAAGATTTTCTATGGGGTTGAGATCTGGAGACTGGCTAGGCCACTCCAGGACCTTGAAATGCTTCTTACAAAGCCACTCCTTTGTTGCCCGGGCAGTATGTTTGGGATCATTGTCATGCTGAAAGACCCAGCCACGTTTCATCTTCAATGCCCTTGCTGATGGAAACAGGTTTTCACTCAAAATCTCACGATACATGCCCCCATTCATTCTTTCCTTTACACAAAATCAGTCGTCCTGGTCCCTTTGCAGAAAAACAGCCCCAAAGCATGATGTTTCCACCCCCATGCTTCACAGTAGGTATGGTGTTCTTTCTCCTCCAAACACGACAAGTTGAGTTTTTACATTAAAGTTCTATTTTGGTTTCATCTGACCATATGACATTCTCCCAATCCTCTTCTGGATCATCCAAATGCTCTCTAGCAAACTTCAAACGGGCCTGGACATGTACTGGCTTAAGCAGGGGGACATGTCTGGCACTGCGGATTTGAGTCCCTGGCGGCGTAGTGTGTTACTGATGGTAGCCTTTATTACTTTGGTTCCAGCTCTCTGCAGGTCATTCACTAGGTCCCCCCATGTGGTTCTGGGATTTTTGCTCACCGTTCTCATGATCATTTTAACCCCACAGGGTGAGATCTTGCGTGGAGCCCCAGATGGAGGGAGATTATCAGTGGTCTTGTATGTCTTCCATTTTCTAATAATTGCTCCCACAGTTGATTTCTTCACACCAAGCTGCTTACCTATTGCAGATTCAGTCTTCCCAGCCTGGTGCAGGTCTACAATTTTGTTTCTGGTGTCCTTTGACAGCTCTTTGGTCTTGGCCATGGTGAAGTTTGGAGTCTGACTGTTTGAGGTTGTGGACAGGTGTCTTTTATACTGATAAAGAGTTCAAACAGATGCCATTAATACACGTAACGAGTGGAGGACAGAGGAGCCTCTTAAAGAAGAAGTTACAGGTCTGTGAAAGCCAGAAATCTTGCTTGTTTGTAGGTGACCAAATACTTATTTTACCGAGGAATTTACCAATTAATTCATTAAAAATCCTTCAATGTGATTTTCTGGATTTTTTTTTCTCATTTTGTCTCTCATAGTTGAGGTATACCTATGATGAAAATTGGAGACCTCTTTCATCTTTTAAGTGGGAGAACTTGCACAATTGGTGGCTGACTAAATACTTTTTTCCCCCACTGTACTGTAGGTGAAGTAAGCCACTTCCAACATATCTTCATTCAGACACACTGCGGGGAAGTTGTGATGACCAGTGATACACTTTATAGCACCGTCTGGAATTTTCTGCTTCACCTTGTCCTGCTCCTGACAGCAAATACTCTCCTCCTCTGTTGTCATGCTCACACACAGACCACACTGACACCTGCAAAAATAAAAAATAGTGTCTTTCTATTTGTTTATTTGGGGGGGGGGCATTGATAGTATCAGGTAGATGTTTCAATTGATTGATTTGATTAAAAAATTGGGTTTAAATAAATTATATTTATGAACAAATAATTTGTTGCAATATCTGTAACAAAAGCATACCACTCTGTGTTCCCCTGCCATGTGCTTGCTGCTGCTGCTGCGGCGGGCATGTTTGCCTCACCACCGTCACTCTCTGAGTCTGACTCACTAGGCACAATGTCCGCTTGGTACAGCTCAAACCTCTAAGGTCTGATGCCCCCAGATTCTTCATTATCACCACATTCTTCTGAACTATAATCATCTGAAGATTGGACAACACAAACCAGTTCCAGACTACATTTGCTGGAACCATCATCAGTGTTTTCTGCCGCTTCCATCATGCGTGTAGAATGGTCAGCCAACCGCTGTTTTCTCCCGCTGATGTCACAACATGGCCAGGGGGGTTTTCCATCCACTGACTCAATTGGTGCCACGGCGCTCTTGGAAAGGTCGGATATTCGCATGAAAACAAACCTGTTTGACTTAGAACTGCACAGACCCACCTATTTCGTCATATTGAAATTATGTGTTGCAAAGTCAGATGATGTCAAAATCGTGTCATGAGCACTTTAAGGGACTGCTGCAGCACAAACAGGTGCTGCTAATTAGGAGACAAACATTTATTGACTGTGAGAGCAAAAGATGGATGAGACTATTAGTGGTTCATATTTTGAGTAGTATTTCGTGGGTTTATTTTAATAAATGGAAAAGTTGAAGACTTGAAATGTTCTCATGTTTTGATGTGTCAGACCACAGTATCAATCCATGTCAGCTGATAGCATCCACTTGCAGTAATATTTAATTATAATGTGTGTGATAAGGTACGAGGATTATTTATTCTGTAATTAAAAGTGTGGGTGTGCGGAAGGATGTTTGATTCCTCCACAAACACTCACAAACTATGAGAGACAGGCTCTTGAAACAGAGCACCAATTCATATAATGAACAAATTAATAATTAATCTCTGTACCTTCAATTAATCAGTCTCAGACATTAGTGAATTCTTTTCTGCAGTGACCCAGAAAAGCAGACATGCAAAAAGAAATCAAATACAACTTCTCTCATTAACAAGTTTATTAATTAAACCCAGGCTAAATGGTTTTGCATTCAAATGATTTGTAAGCAAGTTCAAATGATCAACAGGTGTCAGATATCATTTCAACTGTTGCATGGATTCCTGAGCATAAAGTCTATAGTTAAACCTTTGTGGAACCAAGAGGAAACCAGATTTTGAATTTCCACTGTAATGCAATGGAAGGCTGAAATAACTAACAAAAGTATGCATAAAACTGAATTGACATAAGCCTATTATCTGAAAAAAGAAACTTCAGAATTAATCTACAAAATGAACGGAGGTTACTAAAAAGAGAATATGAATTTTCCTTCAGTTTATAGCTTCTCTTACAGCTGGTGGACTAATTACAGTGATCCCTCACTTATCGCGGTTAATGGGTTCCAGAACCGACCGCGAAAAGTGAAAAACCGCGAAGTAGCGTCACCCCAATGACGTCATCCATAAACAATACGTACGTTCATTCTCTCACTCTCATATGATACGTGTGTGTGTGTGTACGTGTACATACATACGTAGATGTAAACAAAGTGTACATAAATATGTTTTTAGAACTCTTTTATTCTTATAACAAGATACGTAACTCAAGATGAAAATGATTTACTGCACAGGTTAATGAGAGCTTTACTGCTCCTCAGGTGACGCCTCATCGTGAGGTGCTGGAGGCGCAGGATCATCGAGGGCAGCTTCCGATAGAGCTGAAGCTGCAGGAGGCGGCGTAGTGGCTCGACGGGAAGACTATTTCGCACAAAATGGCACAAGAGAACAGCAAAAAGTTCCACGCGGCGAGACTAAGTAACACGAGCGATAAAAAGCAATGAATGCGGTCTTCCTTCCCTTCATGGGTGCTCGGCAGGGAGAGGAGGTGGGTGAGACGTCTCGGCCAATCAGCTTGCGGGGTGAAACGTCTTGGCCAATCAGCTTGCGAGATTTCCGAGCCCAGCCAACACGACAACAGCGAACAGAGAGTTGTGCGGCTCTCCGTGTTGATACCTGATGGTCTAATGTAGTCTCCCTGCCTTCTGCTAGCGCCCGCCCATTATTTCTCAATTTTGAATTTTTGATGAATATTTTTGAAAAATCCGCGATGCACTGAGGGCGCGAAAGGTGAAGCGCGAAGTAGCGAGGGATCACTGTATACCATGAAATATTGGTTATGTTCAATTTTAATTACACATCACGCTTAGCCCAGCAGATAGTGAATAAAAGTCTAGCTTACTAGCAGCTGTGTCCGCAGATTTCCAGCGGTAATCATGAAACGCCAGCCAGGTGGCGAAAAGGGGAAAGTGGCTCTGGCCGTCCTTCCAATGGTTTACAGCTGTGAAGGCCTAGACTCTGCTGGGGGCATCCCGGGCATGTGGGCATGGAGAGCTGGCTGCAGAATGATGATTGGCCCAGGGGCAGACGTGACATCTTTGCGGCAACGAGTCCAAAATTTAGGATGTCCACGGCACGCAGGTCAACCAGAGGCTGAAGAAAAATGTATTTAGGCAGTTTCACCCACGAGATCTGAGTTCTTCTGGTGTTGTGGTACATGGGTGAAGCAGAAAAAGTCCAAAAACTCTGTTAGTCCACTTTAACGGCAGGAAAATCAAAGTCCAAGGAAAAAATGTTCAATAGAATAAGCACGGCTTCTGAGGAGAGGAAGAGAAAGGCGTTTGGAGTTTGACTGCCACAGATAGAGTGAGCTCACAGAAAAGGGTGGTTCCCCTCAGATGCCAGAAAACAGGAAAATTTAACAAAGATGAAAACTTGACAGAGACTAACACAGGACTTAAAAAGACTCAAACACACCCCAAAAACTTCTACCTCTAACTAACTGCCAGGGTGGTTCTGTCTGAATTTAACTGAAGCGCACTCCTGAGTCATAAAAAGGGCTGGCAGCAAGACAGACCAGTTATCGGCTACCATGATAGATTCGAATCGGCTAAGAGCCAATCAGCAAGCAGTTCTTTGTCTGTAGCCGACCAACAGAATGAAAGGAGGGGCACCATCTTAATCGGGGCAGCCTGTGGTTGGCTGATACAGTTAGATGGCTTACCAGTTTCAGAAGACATTCATACATTTTCTTTGAAATTGATTTTATATACTTGATATAGAATCTACTCTAATTTCAGTGTCTCAAGACTAATATTCAGCGAACATGCATTTATACTTGTACTTATAAATTTAACATTCATTTGAATAAGATTCATGTAAACATTTCTAAGGCATGCAACCACATTTAAATCACTGATGTAATGAATATTTAAAACAGGCAATCACATTGAAATCAAGGATTAATGAATTATTTCACCCATTATTGGCCAACTCAAAGGCGGTCATCTTCACAGTGTCCTGAGAATTTATCCTGAGGAATGAAACTTGGAAAGATTTAATGTTCAATCAGAATAGCAAGTCTATCAGTTACAAAAGTAGTGAAACATATTCCGTAGCTGTCCACCAGGAGGTACTGTTGAACTGTGGATAATTTTTAGGTGACCGAACCATGTTCCCCAGGATCTGGCATGCAATGTGAGACAGTTCAGAGTTTTATAGATGTCTGCAAAGGCTCAAAGAGGGTTCTCTTAGCATAAACCTGACTGGTTAAGGAGTAAACTTTGGGAGTTTGTGACTTTTTTAAGAGGGACAGTTCCTGGTACAAACGGGCTCCTTATCTGCCTGGGGAGGAAACTCCAGAGATTTTATGATGGTAACTAATCCGTTAAAAGGGTCTTTATCGGGTTTCTCTCCAAGGGAAATTGTTTCCGCTGGGGCCCTCAGTTAAAGAAAACTGTTCTGGTGCAGTCTTTTGGGATGAAACAATCTCTGAGAGGGGGAGGGTAATTTTATTGATTAGCCAGAGGGAGAGCTGATGCTACATATACCCCCCTTTGTATCAATGGTGAGCGTCAGTCAGTGTTGGTACACATCCTTGGCAGCTGCGTCTCCTTGGCAACTCTTGACTTAAATACTGGGCTAAAGGTTTTGATGTCCATATACGTCATATACTGTATATGGACATCAAATACAACATACGACATATACTGTATATGTCCAATACTTTTTACCCCACTGTATGTATGTGTGTGTGTGTGTATATATATATATATATATATATATATATATATATATATATATATATATATATATATATATATATGTTTGTATATAAGCATGCATATAAATTCAAAAATTGTAGGAGTAAAGATTAAAAGAAAGATACAAAACAAACAATTTTTTTTATTACTTATATTTGAGGTAGGTGTTTAGGCTAAGCAATATTGAGGTAACTCAAGGAGGTTCACATGAGGTCTGTTTAGCAGCACTGCTTATGGTTCCACTTCTACAACTTTGATGGGTAGTTCGTCGAGACCAAGAATCTCCTTTTCAGGAAATAGGTTCTCAATGTTGGGACTTGGGTCTAGGTCTTGGCATCTGAAACCATGCCTAGTACTAGTAGCCAAATGGTTGAGTTAACCTTGGAGGGCTCTAGTTCACCAGAGGTAGGTGCCAGCTGCGGCAAATGTCAAGAGGTACCCAAAAATAACCATGCACATGAGCGCTTCATCTGGTGCAGACCATGAGTGCGAAATGGGATGGCGTAGTGGTTTGGGGTCTGGCTCAAGGACTTGGAGCTCATTCCCTATTGGGACTAAGTCAGTGACTTGAGGACCTTCAAGGGTGACTTATCCATGATCTCAGTGCTGAGTTGAAGCACTTGCTTAGAGAAGAAATCGGACACATCTACACTGCCATTGTATTGGTCAGTGTTGAGGTGGTACAGGGCCAAATCGCCGACATGAAAAAGTGAGCCTTTAGGAACTTGAACCCAGAAAGTGTTAGAAGGAAGTGTGATCTGGGAAAACATGTCATGCTGGTCGTAGGTGACAGTAGCGGATTGCATTGGGGTGTTAACCAGCCTCCGGTTTCCACAATGTGGGCCTGTGTGGTGGTCACTTGAGATCGTGGGGTGAGGACAGTGGGACAAGTCATGTCCTGAGAGGATGTTGGATCCCACAGATGCCTCCGGTGCTGTCCTTAAGAAAATGTTTACTAGGGCACAGATAATGAACATCCCTGGTGAGAGTGCACGTGTAGGTTCGGGATCAAGTAAAGGCCAGGGCTGGTGTCATGGTATGCCACCACTGAAGGGGTTTTGACTTTGACATGAGCGTCCTGCCTCCAAATCTCAACACTGACAACCTTCTTCAACCGGTAGATGCTACCATAGGTGATCACTGGTAGGTTGACAATGAAATCTATCTGGTGCTTCTCAGGGTCAACGTAGATGGGAATGGCGTTGCCCAAGTTAAATGGGCTTGGAGTGGTATGACAGTTTTCTGAGTGGCTGTAGCAAGCAAGTCTGTGACCAATGACATGGGGATGAGGTAGGGTGGAATTCTGCCCATTGCCAAAGCATCACCAGAAGAGCTAATGTCCCTAATTATGTCTGACAGCAACATAGACACTAGCTGTGCCTGAGCAAAGTCAACCTGAAGTACAGAGAACAACGACTGCATCAACTTGTTGAGTTTGACCAAAGCTTGACAGTGAGTGTTCACAACTACCACCGTACCTTGTAAGGTGGTGCGGACAGCTTGTAGGCTCGTTTTCTGGGCCATCAGTTGTACCTAAATCTGAGGGAGTTTGGTTTGTAGCTCACGTACCTGATGTTTTAGGGTATTGATATTGACCAAATAAACGGCGGAGGTACCTAAGCTAAAAAGCGATCCTAAGGCTGAGGCAGTTGCTAAGAATCCACCTGTGGCTCGTCGGTTTCTGACTTTGGGTGCGGTTAAGTTGAACTGGGTAATGGTGAACTTCTCTAGTTGTTCCAGCACATGTGTGATATCGGATTCAGCATGGTCTATAGCAGGGGTGTCAAACTCATTCCATGGAGGGCCAAGACCCTGCAGGTTTTACCTCCACCCAGTGTCTTCAACAGGAGATTTCACTGAATTTCCCCTCACTGATTGCTGATCAGTGAAAACACCTGCTGAAGACACTGGGTGGAGGTAAAACCTGCAGGGTCTTGGCCCTCCATGGAATGAGTTTGACACCCATGGTCTATAGCTTGCTTGATCCAGCATTGTCCGACCAAAGAGGACGAGCCTGAGTTTAGTGGAAAATTTCTGTAGACCACTGTGGAGGGATCAAACCACACGAAGATCTTTTGAGTGTGGATTTGACATTCTGTAATCAGAAGTCCTGGTTGGTCGATCAAAGCTATCCCAGATTCGGGACCCTCTTTCACAAAGTCAGTGAAGGTAGATGCAGTGGTTAGGCAGAGGGTTAAACCAAACAGCAGGAGGGCCATCATCCTGTCAAGACACATAGAAATGAATGATTTTAATTTCGACCCTCTTGTTGGTTTTCTCTAGACACCTGAGTGGCAGGTGAAAATTATTCTCAGAGGTGGAACAACTTTTGTTTGAGATTGAGCTCTGAGGCTTTTAGCGTTTTATCACCTTTGGTGGGGTTTTGTTGTTATTAACTCCAGCTAATGATATTGGAGGTTTTGTGTGTACTATTTTGAAATAGTAAGTTGATGACACTGAATAAAACTTTGCAGGGTCTTTTGAGGTTAGCTTTTAAGGAAGTCAGTTTGGGTTAACTCTTTCTTTTTGGAGTCCCCGGTGAAGTCAACTGATCGGGATCAAGAAGTCCGAACGAGGATACCTGAGGCTGATAGTTAGCTAACAGTTATCTATCGGGCACAGGCTAGATTTGGAGTTTATTTATTGATTTAATGGAACAGTGTTGTCCCCGACAAGTCCTATGGGGGTTTTGTGAGCTTTGATCTAAAATGGACCTATTTGGAGATGGGGTCCTGGCAACCTTTGCGTATCTTGATTTGGTACACGACTGGCGAGAGTTTATCTGTGATCGTGTATGGACCCGTCCACCTGGGGAGGAATTTCTGAGTGAGTTTACCTGCCTGTGCGTTGGTCTGTCCTGTTTGAAGAATGAAGGAGTAGTAGAAAACCTTGTTTCCCACATGGGGAGTTCATCATGGGAGGCTTTCTGGTCGTAGTATGCTTTGCGTCCTTCAGCCAATCAGTCCAAATGTCTTTGGGCAAATGCAAAAGTCTGTTGGAGATGTTTGGTCAGGTCAGTCATGTATTGGTGGGTAGTGTAGGCTGTAGCAACACTGGCCTCTCCAGGTTGGTAAAGCAAATGCAGGGGCAAAGTCATTTGCTGGCCTGTCATCATTTTGAAAGGCAAGACCCCAGTAGCTTCGAGGGGTGCGGCTCAGGTGGCCATCAAGACCAGGGGGAGTTTTACATCCCAGTCTTTTTGATGTGGTGAAACATACTTCTTCAGTATTAGATTAGATTAGATTAGATTAGATTAGATTCAACTTTATTGTCATTACACATGTATGAATACAAGGTAACGAAACACAGTTTAGCATCCAATCAGAAGTGCAAAGGACAGCAGTGCAGTATATACGGTAATTAACAGTATGTGCAATTTAAGCAAATATATGCAGCAGTGCAGAAAGTTAAAAGTACTGTTATGTGCAAATAATGTGCAATAAGTTAGATGTAGTTTTGTAGTTATGCAGTTATGTACAGGTGAGGATGGTAAAAGATGATGGTAAGAGAGTCAGCGGGGAACTAAGTTCAATAACGTGACAGCTGTTGGAAAGAAACTGTTTCTAAACCTGCTGGTTCTAGTCCGAAGGCTTCTGAAACATCTTCTGGAGGGGAGAAGCTGGAACAGTCCATGAGCAGGATGGTTGGAGTCCCTAAGAATGCTGCGTGCCCGGCGCAGACATCTTTTCCTGTAGACGTCCTCTATAGCTGGAAGTGGAGTCCCTGTGATGCGTTGGGCGGTTTTCACCACCCGCTGCAGCGCCTTGCGGTCAGCTACAGAGCAGCTCCCATACCAGAGTGTGATACAGTTGGTCAGGGTGCTCTCTATCACGCAGCGGTAGAAGTTGCCCAGGATGTCAGTTGACAGATGGTTCTTCTTCAATGTCCTCAAGAAGAAGAGGCGCTGATGGGCCTTCTTGATCAGGCTGGTGGTGTTAACTGACCAGGACAGGTCCTCTGAGATGTGGGTCCCCAGGAATTTGAAGCTGGGGACACGTTCAACAGCTATGCCATTGATATGGATGGGGTCATGTGTCTCTTCCCTCTCCTTCCTGTAGTCCACTATGAGCTCCTTGGTTTTGCTGGTGTTAAGGAGCAGGTTATTGTCAGCGCACCAAGTAGCCAAGTGCTCAACCTCTGCCCTGTAATCTGACTCGTCGTTGTCCCTGATGAGTCCAATCACCGTGGTGTCATCTGCAAACTTTATGATGGAATTGGATCCATACATAGGCCTGCAGTCATGGGTGTAGAGGGAGTAGAGGAATGGGCTGAGCACACAGCCCTGTGGTACACCAGTGTTGAGTGTGAAGACGGAAGAACGGTTGGGGCCTGACCTAACATGCTGGGGTCTGTTGGTCAGAAAATCCATGATCCATTTGCAGGTGGAGGTACTGATTCCCAGGTCCCCAAGTTTGGTGAGCAACTTGGAGGGGATAACTGTGTTGAATGCTGAGCTGAAGTCAATAAACAGCATTCTTGCGTAGGTGTTCTTGTCATCCAGGTGTGAGAGATACATAGTGCAGCGCTGTAGAAACCGCATCCTCTGTACTCCTGTTGCTCCGGTAGGCAAACTGATGAGGGTCCAGTGTAGGGGGCAGGCCTTTTTTGAGCTGTGCCAAGACCAGTCGCTCAAAGCACTTCATGACTATGGGCGTCAGTGCCACAGGGCGATAGTCATTTAGGCACGATGGTGTTGAATGTTTTGGCACTGGTACTATTGAAGTGGTCTTGAAGCACGCTGGTACCACGGCCTGGGCCAGGGACAGATTGAAGATGTCTGTGAAGACCCCTGCCAGCTGCTCAGCGCATGCCCTCAGCACACGCCCAGGAATGCCATCAGGGCCAGCAGCCTTACGTACGTTGACATGACTCAGTGCATTACGGACGTCGGTGTGGGTGAGTGTGAGGTGGTGGAGGTCATCAGAGGGTGGGAAATTGATGTTCTTTTCATTGTTGTCCTTGTCAAAATGAGCATAGAAGTTATTTAGCTCATTGAGAAAGGGCACAGTCATGGCTATAGGTATGGAGCTGCTGGGCTTATAATCAGAGATAGCTTGAATGCCCTGCCACATACGTCGGGGGTCAGAGTCCCCAAAATATTCCTCCACCTTCAGCTTGTAGCTGTGCTTGGCCTTCTTGATGCCCCTCTTCAGATCTGCCCTGGATGAACTGTAGGCCTGTGCATCACCAGATCTAAAGGCATTGTTACGTGCTTTTAGCAGAAGTCGCACTTCTCTGTTCATCCACGGCAGTATGTTGATCACAGCTCAGTGGGTTCTTTCAACTTGTCCAGAGGATTGTGGGTGGTGGCTAATATGGAAGTTAGCTTTAACTACCAAGGTTTCCCACAGTTGCTGCATGACTTCAGCTGTGAAATGGGTACCGTGGTCAGAGTTGATTCGGCTTGGCAGACCGAATCTCGAGAACACATGGTTCATCAATAGGTAGGCCGTGGTCTCTGCCGTGTCCTTAGGAGCAGGCAAACATTCGACTCATTTGGTGAAAGCACATGTGACTGTGAGGAAGTATTTGTTACCTCTGGCTGACCGTGGAAGGGGACCTACCTAGTTGATTTGGAGGTAAGACCATGGGAATGATATGCCTCTTTACTGTAGGGGTGCTTGGTGAATTGGGATGATTAGTTGAAACTGGCAGCAGACAAGACATCCCTTGATGTAATCCGCTACATCCCTTCGCATGTATGGCCAATATGCCACTTGTTTGAGAGCGTTGTATGTCGCTTTGATGCCTTTGTGTCCTGCAGCTGGGAGATCGTGGGCATGAACAATCATCACCCCCATCTGGTTGCGAGGGACCACAAACGCAGGCGCAGGGAGTTCATCGGAAACATGAACTAAAATGCCATTGCGCAGCTGCAAGGAAGATCATGCTGCATAAAGCGGCTTCAACCCCGCAATGTCAGCGAGATCTGAGTTGGATGGTGCATGGAGTACAGGATCCGAGAGATACTGTATCATTTTATGGGTCGCAGGGTCAAGGGCTTGGAGAGAGATAAGGTCAGTGTCAGAGAAAGCAGGGTCAACCGCTAGAGGGCCTGTGGGTTGTGTTGGGTCCTGGGCCTTTTTCGCCTGGGCCCTGGTGACTGCACAGACTGTAGGGGTGGGCAGGTGGGACTCTGCAGTTGGCACCAGAGTAGGATCAAAGGACCAGGGGGTGCCTTGTATGGCTCCTTGTTTCACATGTGAGTCCACAAGGTCGTTCCATTCTTTGTCCTGACCTGGTGTACGTGAGTGACCTCTGACCTTTTTCCAGTACACTTGGAGATTGTTGGAGGTGACCAGGTGATTACATGTTCTGAAAAGGTTTTGATGTTTAACCAGTTTGCGGTTGAAGGTTACAAAACCTTTGGCTTTCCAGAGTGCCAAATGACACGTGAAACTGAGGCATGCGTAGAGTCTGTGCAGATGACCAATGTGTGAATACCATGGTCTACAGCAAGTTGCAATGTAATGAGCACGCCTGCGATTTCTGCATACTGTGATGATAGGGAACCCAGTTGAAAGTTGTGGGGTTCACAAGGCTGATTGTTTAACCATGCCACCCCCACTCCAGCATGGATGTGAGTTTCATGGTGGAAAGAACAACCATCGACATAAGCGGTGACCATATCTTGGCAGATGTTGTGGTCAAAGTAGTGATGGTTAGGGTCTTCAGTGACTGTAGTGGCTCTGCACAAATGGATGGTCCTGGAGTATCCTCAGAGCACCATTGGCAGGCTGCCAAGTCCGTGCCGAGAGGGCTCCTTAATTTCTGTGCGTAGCAGACCTCAACATCAAAGATTTGTAGAGCCGTCAACCAGGAAGCTATTCTGGCATTCATCACAACACCTTATCTGATGCGTTGAGTGTTAAGAAAAACCACTGGTTGGTGGTGAGTCTCAACTGTGATTCTCTGGCCCCCGACATAGTTGGAGAAATATTTGATTGCCCATATGATAGCCAGAAGGGCTTTTTTTGCAGTCTGAGTATTTCAATTCCAGTCCAGAGAGGGTTTTGCTGGCATATGCCACGACTCGTTTGTCATGGTCGTAGATTTGGTATAGTTCAGCACTAAAGCAGTTGGCAGAGAACCCCACTTGTAGGAAGAACGACTGGGCACAGTTGGGATAGGCTAGACAGGGTGCCGTGCATAACTTTTGCTTGAAACCTAGCATAGCCTGTTCTTGAGCCTCAGCCCAAATGAAGGGGTGAGGACTGTCAGGGGTTTTGCCAAGTCTGCATAATCCTCAATAAACTGGCTTGAGTAGTTACATACCCCTAGAAAGCTCCGGAGTTCGGAGATGTTGGTAGGGGTCTTGATGTTTAACCCTCTAACTGTGTATGTCGCCAAACTGTGACATAACCCCTAGTGGTCAACAGTGGTAAAGATTTTTTTCAAGAAAATATTCAGATCAGATGTCAGAACTTTACAAGGCTATCACTTGAAAGTGGTAAGAGGTAATGGCTTACTGTCAGATGTAGAATATGATCCAAAGTTTCAGATAGGAGTAAATTTACGCATCTAATTTGCATACAAACAAACAAAGACATTCGTCACTTACCGCTGGCAAAGTGGCATCCTTTTGAGGCATTCTGGGTGCTATTTTGTCCTCTCCTGGTCGCTCTAGCTTTCTCTCCTACATCCACAAACTGTTATTGATTATTCCACCTTAATTTTGCTTTTATTCCGTGGCAATTAAACATCTACCTTCGTAAGCTAAATAATCTCTTTTTAGAACCATAGTTGGCAAATTCAGGACCAAATCCTCCAAATTTCCTCCTAGGTCTGGGATTGTGTCTGTCCACAGTGATTGTTGCCCACCATTTTGTGCTGTAATCTCTAAGACAAAGAAGAAGAAGGAGGATTTCTTACTCTTTGGTGTGTTACGTGTCATCCATGAGTCCTCCAACATGTGCCTGCCACCTTGTGAACTGGCATCAGTACAAATCCTCAGTATAGCTGGGCAGTGTTTCTGCACATCATTATCAATTGACAGGTGCAGTGCCGCGCTCTGCCACTAGGGGCACACGAAATCACAGCTTAAGGGTTAAGATGCCTTGGATTCACGATGTTTGTGGTAGGACCCTGTTGGATCCCACCAAGAGACCAACATAGCTGACCTTGGTTTTGCACCATTGGCACTTGGAAAGGGAAATTTTGGCTCCAGGTCATGTGAGCTGGCTAAGGACATGGTCGATTTCAGTTAGATGGGCATCCAGAGTTCGACTCCAAATGAGAATGTCATCAAAATAGATGAGATTACCTCTTCCTCTGGCATCTGGACATGCCTTATTCAAGAAGATGTTGAACTCTGGAGGAGAGTTGGCATACCCGAAAGGACATCGGGTGAATGTGTATTGGCGATTCGCAAACGTGAAGGCCAGCTTGTGTTGATCTTCAGCTTGGACCGCAATAGTCCAGAAACCAGAAGCAATGTCCAGCGTCGAGAAGTATTTGGCGTCTTTGACTCTAGGAAGTTCTTTCTCCAGCTGAGTCATAGGCTACCTAGAAAGAGGAACTTGAGTGTTTAGTTTCCTGTAGTCAGTGGTGAGTCGCTACTTACCATTGGATTTCAGAACCGGCCACAAGGGGGCGGAGTAGGTACTGTTGCATGGCCTGATTATGCCACGATCCAGTAGGTCATCGATTATTTCCTGTACTGGGCCATAAGAGGCCAAGGGAATCTTGTACTGCCTGACGTAGGTGGGAGGAGTGTCAGGTGGTGGAGGAATGCGTACCGAGTGGATTGCGGTTAGACCACAGTCCAAGGAGTCTTTGGAAAATGATGGTTCGTACTTAAGAAGAACCTGGCAAAGTTTTTCGCGTTCTTCGTCGGAGGTTAGGGCATCGGCATCAGCTACCACCTGTGCAATCTGTTCAGCGATGGTGGTGACCAGTTTCGGCGGAGCATCACTGGGATTGTCAGGGGTCTGCTGATTGGACGCTGATGGAAGGAGCTCAATGGCCTGGACAGGCATTTGGCCATCATTGGTCAAGTCAATCCGTCCCACTAAGTCTTTGTCAGAGGTTGACACTGACACAAGGGTGATGGCTTTAGATGGCTTAGTGTATATGACTGCAGGTTCCAGGGAGTCGGCCCACAAAGAACCAGGGAGGCCGCCTAACACTGGAACAGTCAGTTCAAAATCGTGGGAATCAGTGGCGATGAGCCATCTGAGGGGCATGGCCTTGGGCAGGATGATGGTCTCTGCCATGGGGTTGTTTACCTGCAACGTGGTGGTTTGAGGTCCTAGGCTTAGAAGGGCCATGGCCTCCAGAGTTAAGCCTAGATTGTTAAACAAAGGAGCCAGTTGGAAAAATGCTTGCGGATGATTGAGTTTTTGTCCGGTCTGAGTGCGTAGTTGGACTGGGAAGCACATGATATTAGCAGGTATGACACACTGTTGAGTGTTCAGTACCTGGCAGGCTTCAGGGATGGTCTGGCCTGAATTTAGAGCTTCTAGATCTGGTTTAGAGTGAGTGTCACGGACTGGGGTGAGAGACTATAAAGCATTGTTTATGGTATCAACCTGAGCTCTAGGTCTCACAAGAAGATCACTACCATTGTAGACTACATGTGGTAAGTCGGGAACGACCAAGAAAGGATGAATTAGCAGTCTGTTGTTCCACTGAAGGTGGAGGGCACAGATGCCTGTGGCGACCAATGTTTTGTTTAATAATAATAATAATGCATCAGATTTATATAGCGCTTTATCATAGACACTCAAAAACGCTTTACAAGTAGATACATTATTCATTCACTCCAGACAGACAATGGTAGTGGCAAGCTACTACTGTAGCCACAGCTGCCCTGGGGCAGGCTGACGGAAACGTGGCTGCCAATCCGCGCCAACGGCCTCTCCAGCCACCACTGAACATTTATACATTTATACACATTCATACCCAGTGTTATGGGCGCTGGAGGCAATGCGGGTGAAGTGTCTTCCCCAGGGACACAACAGCAGGATATTTGGGGAGAGCGGGATTCGAACTGCCAACCATCGGGTTATTAGACGACCTGCTCTACCTCCTGAGCCACTGCCGCCCCTATTTGATGCCGCCCCTGTTTGATTTGTCCCCAACAGGGAAGCAAAAAGACTTGCTAGTTACCATGAGGTCAGGGTATTTCTCGTACAAAGAATCAAAATGTTTCTGGCTGATGGCGGATTTATCAGCCCAGAGAGCAAGTATCACGTCTTCTATGTGGGAGCTTTGGACAGCCAGGCCTTTGACCACTTGAGGGCAGTACTCGTCGTTGGCTGCCCCAGGCTTTAGGGTGCAAAGGAATGAACTATGTTCATTTCAAGTCAAGTTGTCAGATGTGATGACATAGGAAGGGGTTCCTGTTTCAACCCGGTTCTTAAGGTCACTTTCAGTCGAACTTGGTTGGGTCAGTAGTGCGAGTGGAGTGACTCTTGGAATGTCCAAGGTGTCCAGAGTGTAACACTGTGACTCGGTTGCCTCAGGTAGAGTGGTTGGGTGCTGTTGCCGAACTTGAGCCCATAGTTTAAGATTCTTGAAATTAACAGAGGCTCAAAGCGATTAAGCAGGTTTTTGCCTATCAGCAATGGAATTGAGTTGAGATTGGACATATAGACCGGATGGCTCAAGGTCATGGGTCCAATGGAGATCTTTACCAATGACATGTGTGACAGAATCGTGTTGGAGGGTGCATAAGGTTGCACAGCTAAGGAGCAAGGTTGTAGTTTCAAGTCTTTGTGCGCGCAGTTAGCGGCAGCACGTAGGTGGTCAAAAAGCTCCTGCAACATTAGAGTGATGTTCACCGCGGTATCCAGTAGCGCTTCATGTGTCATCACGTCTTCCAAGGTCAATGAGAGGAAAAATTTTCGTGCTACCCCTCTTCTCGGTCAAGTCACACAGGAATTGTTGGACCGGCGGTTCAACGCGGATTAAGGAGCCGTCTGTTTCAGGCGAGTGAAGTTTTTCAGGTAGCTTGACTACCAAAATGACACTGGATGGCATTGGATTCTCAGGCCCCTCTGGAGCCTCAGGTGGAGGATGCTCTGTTGTGTCCACTGTACCTCCCACTGATGCAGTAGGATGTTCCTCATGGTTGGGTTTTGGCAGCCCTGGCGGGTTGTTTTGGGTTGTCACAATATTTATGGCAAAGATGTCTGGCTTGTCCTCCTTCTTGTTCTTCTTATTCTTCACTTCGTCTAGTAGACGTTTGAGAGCTTCCATGTCTTCTTGACTGAAAGTGGATGTTTCTTTCTTCTCCCAGTTTCTTGAACCAAACTTACCAGAGGGAGGTCTCATTTCCCTTTCTGGGTTTCGACAGCGGTACGAGGGAGGTGACCATTTACTGCAGTTACGCGAGTCTCGAAATCGATATCCGTCATCCCGAGTATCCGTACCATATTCCCGTGACCTGCCTTGTGGGCTTGGCCTCCGACGGTAGTCAGGCTTTGGTGATGTTGATTTTGAGCTGGGTGTAGTAGATTTGGTCGGGTTCTGACCTGACTTAGCTTGGCTAGCGGACTGTCGCGGTTTTTCCATGTGACTGTGGTGCTGGAACAGGGGCTGACCTTGGGGCACCCTCTAGGTCCAGAGTGTCCAACGCAGTGTTGACAGCTAGCACCGTGATAGGCCCAGCTTGCTTTTGGTTACTTTGTTGTTGTTTTTGAAATGCATAATGCACGAACTCTCTCAGTTGGTTTATTGAGTTTGACCTTGGGTTAGCCATAACTCCAAGGTGGTGTCCGACCGTGGGATGGAGATTCTGAATGAAGACAGCCTTGAAATTGTGGTCTTCTTCCATCCCTGGCGTGTTTTGAGATCTGAAATATGCATGGAGGAGTTGCTGGTCATAGGCCTGTGGGGGCTCTGAGCGACCCTGTTTCACAGCTAGGGCTGTTGCTAGTCCTGACTGTAGGCAGTCGTCGGAGAACTCCTTTTCAATGGCTTCATAGAGTCTCCAGTGGTTCATCTTGATATCCAATGGCTGTCGGTCTATAAATTTTGACACCATCCTGTTAGATGTTAACTTGACCAAATAGATACGATCGTCGACCCTAGTGTCAGGGTATTTACACAAGTAATAGTTAGTGTCTTGCAAATAAGCCCTGATATCAGGTGACCCACTGGTCAAGGGGTCAAATTTGGTGATGTGGCGAGTGATCTTATCGAGGTCTCTGTTGGATGGGATTTGCAAACGTCTTTTGTGTTGTCATTCGGGTTTGTTGAACTGGTTGGGCGAGTGCACGCTGGTTGAGTCCCCGTCCCATGAGGGGATGCCCCCCTTTGTTGAAGGAACCAGCCTGTTCATGGCACCTGGTCTTGGTTCTTTTTGTTTGCGGTATTCTTCTCGCTCTTCTCTGATGTCCCGAAGACCTTCTTGTGCTTCTTGCAGGGGCAGTTGACATGTCCTGTAGTCGGATTTTGTCTCGTCCAGTTGACCTTCAACACTACTGACCTTGTTCTCGGTTTCCTGAAAGGTGTTTCCCAATTTCTCGCTGAAACTAGGTATTGTCGTCCTCCAGTTGTTGGTTCTCTTCTTTGACCTTTTCCAAATTTAGCAACGCGTTATCAAGTTCAGCTTGGGTATCTTCATGTTCTATGTGAGCTTTTTCCTGCTTTCTCATAAGTGATTTGTTATCTTCCTGGAGAGAGAAGATGGTTTAGAGCTTTAGAGCTTTATTTATTTCGGATAGATTAAAGTACAGATTAAAAGAAACAGAATAATATAACAAAGCGGGAAAGAAAATCCAACAAGGTCAAATTAGACAATAACTCCTCTGATTATACAGTTCAACATAAGTTATCCGAAATGGGTGATGGCTGAAGCCGCAGCTTATATTGCCCATCCATATTCCATCCAAGAATCCAAAAGAAAAACAAAACAAGAGCGCTTATAATTCAGAACATAGCTAAGACAAAATGTGACAAAAAACTAAGCTACAACACAACGCAGACTGGATATGACAGTCCTTATGTGATTTTACATGTCATCTTGTATATATGTTTGGAGTATTTCTTTCTTTAGTTTTTGTTTAAATTGTCCAAGCGTTGTACATGATTTTAATTCAGGTTCAGAATCGTTCCATAATCTGACTCCTTGCACTGAAACACAGTGTTGCTTGGTGGTAGTTCTCACTGAAGGTTTTTGAAATATACATGTTCCTCTGAAATGATATTGTTTCTCCCTTATTTGGAACAACTTTTGGATATTTGCGGGCAGTGATAGATTCTTCACTTTAAACATTACTGCAGTTTTAAAGTCAACCAGATCTTTCAACTTGAGAGCTTTTAATTTAAGAAAAAGTGGGTTTGTTGGTTCCCTGTAAGCAGCTTTGTTTATTATTCTAATAGCTCTCTTCTTAAGCATAAAGACTGGATATATGTTTGTTTTATATGTATTTCCCCATACTTCAGTACAATATGTCATGTATGGGAGTATTAATGAATGATACAATGTATATAGTATAGTATATTCAGCAAATATTTCACTCTGTGTATTATTGCAATTGATTTAGATATTTTACCTTTAATATAATTAATATGTGACTTCCAACACAGTTTATTATCAATTATTACTCCAAGAAATTTAGTTTCGGATACCATTTCAATCTCTACACCATTTACACTGAGTTTAGATACTAAGTTGTTGTGATGGTTGTTAAAAACTATAAATTTTGTCTTACTTAAATTGATTTTGTTTCACCAGTTTCTTTTCGGCATAGAATGCTTTGGATTCAGCTACCTCGCAAATAATGCTAGTGCGAACTTTCTTAACACCCCGGGGATTTCCTTTTCTTTTGGTGGGTTATTAAATGCATTCCTCCAAAAGTGTGTCAGTGATTTGCTTCAGATCTTTGGGAGGCATTCCTTGAACATGTGTGGAGAAGCCAGGTGTAAGGTTGGAAGTCAAATCTTCCAACGTTGCTTGAAGGTCATCCAGTTCGGCAAGTGGATTCGACATGTTTTACTGTTTGTTTAACAGTTAGCTTGAAACCAATGTATTGATTATAGCCGTAGTTGCTAGTCAAGAGTTAACCTTGAGTGTTATGTTATAGTGATGGTAGTTATAAGCTCCTTTTTAGAACTTGTTCCAACTTACAGCCTTGAAAGAAGGGAAGTAGAATTTTGGAATTATTTAGAAATTGGAATATGTGTTAATTTATTTGTTTGTTGACACTGTATTTTGATTTGTATTTAACAAAACAAAAACAATTATGTGGATTGACTTCTTTACTTCAATTATCAAAGCCTAGTTTTGGAATTGTCATCAATAACTAGCTTATGAATTTTTGTTGAGTGTCACTTTAAAGTGATTTTATTTACAAAAAGGAAAACAACAAAAATAGAAAAGTTTAAATGCTTTAGGGTTTGAAGGTTTTAAGCTTTCACTTTCTTTTAAAGTTAAAGTTGATTTTTTGTTTTTATTTTTTAAAACCTATTTCCATTTAACGCTTTAAATGTCTTAATATTTACAGATTAGGAAACACAAGTGAGTTGTTTTTGTGTACTGTCACCAAGGCTTTTTGGATTAAAGTTCATGGTGATCTGTGTGATTGTTTTTTTATTTTATTTTATTTACAGACTAATCAATGTTTTCACCTTTTGACTTCTTATTCTAAATCCTCATGAAAATAGTGAGTTGGTTAAATGTTTTCTTTTTTCTGTGGAGGAAACATGAACCAAAAGTAACACACTGACTTTAAATAACCTAACGCTTTCAAGTTTTAATTGATGAATGTGGTTTCCTTATTTTGGAGAATTTTGGTAAATATTTAGTTGATCACTAAATCCTTTTCCAGCATGCACAGGATTAACATTAACTTCAGGTCACTTTTGAATAAACATTAGCATTTGTTAGAATCCTTAAGTTGAATGGCGTCCTGTGAAAGAAATCACACAATGTAGCATTTAAAACAAACACAGATATATAGTTTTAAAAGTTTGCAATTGTTGCATAAAATGTGTAAATACATGACTTTTAAATTTAAAGATTAAGATGTGTGGTTAACATACGTGATTACATACATAGGCTATGCTTTCATACACTTCTACTGTGTTTATATGCAGGAAAGCTCTTCAACCAATGAGAACAACCTTCAAAAGCCATCAAGTTTCTCTTTTCCTTCTGTTCTTGGCATAAAATTTTGAATTGGTTTAAAATTTAGGTTATTCTGAATAATATGGGTTGCTTTGAATTTAATTTGGAAGCTTGATTTGATTATAAATCAGCTTAATATATTCACTCTCATTTTAATCTATATGTCTGAGCATTTATCTCTATAAAAATAAATTCTAAATTGATACACTCTGTATATACAGTGGGGCAAAAAAGTATTTAGTCAGCCGCCAATTGTGCAAGTTCTCCCACTTAAAAGATGAGAGAGGTCTCCAATTTTCATCATAAGTATACCTTAACTATGAGAGACAAAATGAGAAAAAAAAAATCCAGAAAATCACATTGTCTGATTTGTAAAGAATTTATTTGCAAATTATGGTGGAAAATAAGTATTTGGTCACCTACAAACAAGCAAGATTTCTGGCTCTCACAGACCTGTAACTTCTTCTTTAAGAGGCTCCTCTGTCCTCCACTCGTTACCTGTATTAATGGCACCTGTTTGAACTCGTTATCAGTATAAAAGACACCTGTCCACAACCTCAAACAGTCAGATTCCAAACTCCACTATGGCCACGACCAAAGAGCTGTCAAAGGACACAAGAAACAAAATTGTAGACCTGCACCAGGCTGGGAAGACTGAATCTACAATAGGTAAGCAGCTTGGTGTGAAGAAATCAACTGTGGGAGCAATTATTAGAAAATGGAAGACATACAAGACCACTGATAATCTCCCTCGATCTGGGGCTCCACGCAAGATCTCACGCCATGGGGTCAAAATGATCACGCGAACGGTGAGCAAAAATCCCAGAACCACACGGGGGGACCTAGTGAATGACCTGCAGAGAGCTGGGACCAAAGTAACAAAGGTTACCATCAGTAACACACTACGCCGCCAGAGACTCAAATCCTGCAGTGCCAGACGTGTACCCCTGCTTAAGCCAGTACATGTCCAGGCCCATCTGAAGTTTGCTAGAGAGCATTTGGATGATCCAGAAGAGGATTGGGAGAATGTCATATGGTCAGATGAAACCAAAATAGAACTTTTTGGTAAAAACTCAACTTGTCGTGTTTGGAGAAGAAAGAACACCATACCTACTGTGAAGCATGGGGGTGAAAACATCATACTTTGGGGCTGTTTTTCTGCAAAGGGACCAGGACGATTGATCTGTGTAAAGGAAAGAATGAATGGGGCCATGTATCGTGAGATTTTGAGTGAAAACCTCCTTCCATCAGCAAGGACATTGAAGATGAAACATGGCTGGGTCTTTCAGCATGACAATGATCCCAAACACACCGCCCGGGCAACAAAGGAGTGGTTTCATAAGAAGCATTTCAAGGTCCTGGAGTGGCCTAGCCAGTCTCCAGATCTCAACCCCATAGAAAATCTCTGGAGGGAGTTGAAAGTCCGTGTTGCCCAGCGACAGCCCCAAAACATCACTGCTCTAGAGGAAATCTGCATGGAGGAATGGGCCAAAATACCAGCAACAGTGTGTGAAAACCTTGTGAAGACTAACAGAAAACGTTTGACCTCTGTCATTGCCAACAAAGGGTATATAACAAAGTACTGAGATGAACTTTTGTTATTGACCAAATACTTATTTTACTGAGGAATTTACCAATTAATTCATTAAAAATCCTTCAATGTGATTTTCTGGATTTTTTTTTTCTCAATTTTGTCTCTCATAGTTGAGGTATACCTGTGATGAAAATTGGAGACCTCTCTCATCTTTTAAGTGGGACAACTTGCACAATTGGTGGCTGACTAAATACTTTTTTGCCCCACTGTGTGTGTATATATATATATATATATACTGTATATATATATATATATATATATATATATATATATATATATACAGCATATATATATATATATACACAGACACACAGTGCAGAGCATTGTAGTTGGATGGAATAAATATATGAGTATATAAACACACAGTGCGGAGCATTGTAGCTAGATGGAATAAGTATGTAGATATATAAACACACACAGTGCAGAGCATTGTTGCTAGGTGGGATGAAACAGCACAACCGTCTACTTAGTTATCCTACATGGTATGATTATGTACCCATACATATTCTCACCCTCCATAGCAACCGGTATTTTCCTAGTTGTATGCCGGAGGGGACCATTGTGTAAGTCTATTGCGTCTTTTGCATTCAAAAACTATTAGGTTGTCACGTCTTTTTGCTATCTCTGCGAGCAGCCCTGCTTAGGTTGTACAGTCTGACAGCCTTTGGTAGGAAGGACCTGCGAAACCTCTCGGTTGTGCACCTGGGATGATGTAGTCTGCTGCTAAATGAGCTTCTCAGTGCGTTCAGTATGTCCTGCATAGGGTGGAACTCGGACTCCAGCAGAGATGACAGTTTAGCCACCGTCCTTCTCTCTCCTATCTCCTCCACTGGGTCAAGGCGCTGCCCCAGGACAGAGCTAGCTTTCTTGATCAGTTTGTTCAGTCTCTTCCTACCGGCTGCTGTAATGCCACTGCCCCAGCAGACCACTCCAAAAGTGATGGCTGATGCCACCACCGTGTCGTAGAATGTCTTCAGCAGTGCCCCTTGTACACCAAAAGACCTGAGTCTCCTCAGTAGGAACAGCCTGTGCTGTCCCTTCTTGTAGAGTGCTTCAGTATTGTGTGACCAATCTAGTTTATTCTTCAGATGAACACCCAGGTACTTGTAGGATGTCACCTTATCTTATCTTATCTTAGGTAAGACTTCAATCCACGACCTCCCGGTTGTGGGGCAGATGCTCCAACAACTAGGCCACCACTCCCGTGTTGTGTATGGAGGAATGAAATAAAATTCCTCCAAGCTGATGTTCAGGACTGATCATCAGTTACCAGAAATGTTTAGTGGCAGTTATTGCTGTAAAAGGGGGTCACACAAGATACTGAACTCAAAGGTTAACAAACTTTTTCCACTCACAGATATGTAATATTGGATCATTTTCCTCAACAAATAAATGACAAAGTAAAATATTTTTGTCTCATTTATTTAACTGGGTTCTCTTGATCTACTTTAAGAACTTGTGTGGAAATCTGATGATGTTTTAGGTCATATTTCTGCAGAAATGTAGAAAATTCTGAATTGTTCACAAGCTTTCAAGCACCACTGTAGATCAGTGGCGGAGCCAAGAAATCTTCAGTGGGGTGGCCATGAGGGACCTGTGGTCAGTTTGGGGTGGCCAAGAAATCAGTATTACAAGAATGTAATGTTTGTCACAGAATAAGGGGTTTGTATCAAGGCATCAACTCTGTATTTATATATTTGTACTGCCTGTTAAATTTTGTGCATAGAGTTCTAGTAATTGTAATAATTTTACAGTCAGTAAAGCAATAAACTCATGCTCATTCATTTTTCTCTACACCTATAGAGGTTTTCATGGAAGTGATGTGAGCTTGCCCTGTTCATTTAAAGCCTGATCTTAACAGTGCTGTTTTTTCAGATTGAACTAAACAGAGCATAAGTCATGTCCAATGTACAGTATGTGATCGAGTTAGTCTACCTGGAGGTGCTCTGGAGCCACTGGTCAGTGGGGTCTCCTCTGTTTCAGTCTTCGAATGGTTTGAAGAAACATCTGCAAATACACATCAAATTTTGTGGTGTTTAAAACATTTTCCAATAGGATTTATAATACTTTTTCTTTCTTTTTTTTCTTTTATTGAAAGCTCAAACTAGTGTATCTCAGTAAATTAGAATATTGTGAAAAGTTTTTTTTCCCTGCAATATCATTAAAAATGTATAAAGTTTATTCCATATTCATTACATGCACAGCAAGATACTGAAAACTTTTTTCATTTATCTTTGAGAATTATGGTTGCAGTTTTTGAAATCAATTTACAAATCATGATATTATATTTTCCAGAGGTATGCTAGCAGCTGATGGTATCAGTGATGACAGTACAAGAGTAAGCAGATGTAACCTGAAGGTCACTTGTACTACTGACCAGTGGGGGTCCTCTGTCTCACTCTCCAAATCTGTATGAAATCGAGGCTAAACTGAAAAATAATCTGTATCAGACATTAAGGGATCAGAATGGTTTTTTAATTGTTATTTAAAATATTTTTTTCTCGACATGATCTGTGTATACACTGCTTTAAAAAGCACATTTTTTTAAAATTAGGAATTTTGTTCTCAGAAGAGCAAAATAATCTACATGAGTAAAGCTTTTCAATAGAATAATTCATCAGTTAAGATGTGACGTGTGATTTGTGTTCATGTATTTTTTTTATTGGACAGTATCAAAAAAGGCACTGCTGTATCAAACTTGTGTGTGTGAAAGAGTCTGTATACCTGCAAGACCACTTGAGCCAGGTCTCTCTGGGGACTCCTCTTTCTGGCCCTGTGAGTCTCTGTCCCCCTCCGTCTCACCCCGTCTGACATTCTCCTGGCTAGTTGTCTTCTTATTGAAGAAGAATGCTGTACTTTGTTGTCTCTTCATCATGACTATTCCTGCCAAACAAAATAAGTGCCTTTATGAAATAACTGTCAAGGGTCACCCCTCGGGGCAGAGAGCAGGACCCGGGTGTGTAGCGAGCATTAAACATTTTATTAACAAAACTCAAAAAGCAGCTTGGAAGCTGAAACACAAAAATGCTAAACAGGCCTGGCAGGGCAGAAAACTCACAGGCATGGGACGCGGGCAGAAGCATGTGTGAGACACCAAACAGACTAATGACGCGGTGCCAGACAGAGGGGCTGCACCCTTTAAATAATGCTGACAATAGTGAACGGAACACAATCAGGAAACATGGGACAGGAGGGGAATTCAATTTTCACAAACAGCTGACAGGAGGAGGCGGGGTTAACACACACACAGAGGGAGACAAAACATATGCAGGGGATCAGGGGACACATGACCAGAACACAATGACCAAACTGAACTCAGATCATAAAAAATACTAAACAGAACTGAGAACAGAATCATGGAACCAACAAGCAATGAAAAACACAGGAAATATAACATAAACACCAAGTGAGGACTTGGCTTAAGTCTGTGCTTTACACAAATACAAACACTGACAGAACCTGACAACATGAGGCTCAACCACGTCCTGACAATAACCTGTAATAATAAAGCCATAGTAGACCTCTCTGTTACATAAAAAAAAATATGCACACACAGAGAGAATCCATCCATCCATCCATCTTCTTCCGCTTAATCCTTTTCGGGTTGCGGGGGGGCTGGAGCCTATCCCAGCATCCTTGGGCGAGAGGCAGGGTCCACCCTGGACAGATCGCCAGTCCATCGCGGGGCAACACAGAGAGACAGACAACCATTCACTCTCACAGTCAGACCTAAGGACAATTTAGAATCCCCAGTTTGATGCCAGTTAACCTAACCTGCATGTTTTTGGCATGTGGGAGAAAACCGGAGAAATCCTGGAGTAAACCCACGCAGACACGGGGAGAACATGCAAACTCCACACAGATCACTGTTGGTCGGGGCTGGGATCGAATCCAGAATCCCCCAGCCAAGGGTGATTTTCTGTGCTGCCGCAGTGCTAACCACTCTGCCACCGCGCCGCCACAGAGGGAATCCTTTACCAAAATTTGAAATGATTCTGCCTGGTTGACAAATGCTCTTATTGTAACATTAGCTAATTTTCCTGACTGAAAACGTTCAAAAAAGCTTACCCTGACTCAAGTTTTTATGCCTCAAAATATAACTAGCCATCATATTATTCTTACTGTGGAACGTCGGCTCACTTAGCTGCCAATATTACAGGGGGGACAGAGTGCATTAAAAAGCTTTTTCTACATTTTTGCCATTTTTCCAACCAGTGAGCTACTTGTTGTTGAGACATTTTATCTTTGCTAAATTACATAAACAGCCAAGTGATAGTTAACATTAGTAAAAGCATATCAATCTGACATCCCCTCTAATATAATAGCTTACCTTAGGCATCTTGTCATCAAAGTGTCACTGGTGGCCAGCAGCTACTCCATGTCTGCTGCTTGAACATCCCTACCAGATGTGTGTGCAGTTTGAGAGTCCAGCGAGGCAACGTGACTGTAAAGAAAGGTTCCGCCCGAGGCAAATGCAGTTGTGCCCACTGTTGGTGCTTATGTGGGCAAGATTATGCCAAGGGTGGCCATGGCCACCCTGTCCGCCCCCTAGCTCCACCGTTGCTGTAGATCCATGCACGTCAAAACCACCAGACTGACTGACAGTTTCTACCCACAAGCAGTGAGGCTGCTGAAACAACCGCCCCTTCTGCTCTCATATGCCACACCCCTTCTGTTACATAGCTGCAATAACTGTGAATTGGATTTTGCAGTGTTGCAACGCTGATATCACATTCCTCAAAAATGATTGCTCAGATCATCAAACAAATTGTAACATTAGGCAAGGATAACCCACGTAAACCAAAATGTAATTTTAAAATAATGGTTTCATTTATTAAGAGAAAAAAATAGTTAACGAAACCACTGGCCATCTGTCCAGAGTGTACCCTGCCTCTTGCCCAAAGATGCTGTGATGAGCTCCAGCTCCCCCCACCCACCCCCCACCAACAACAACAACAACCCGAAAAGGATTAACCAGTAGAAGATGGATGGAGGTTATCGAAACCTATTTCTTTGATGTAAAACATTTTAAGTGTGACAAAGATGCAAAAATATAAGAAATCAGGAAGGGAAAATGCTTTTTCACAGCACTGTATGTTCACAGTCTCTGTTTCTGTCTTTGCTACAACAGGAACATGAAAAGAAAAATGGAGTGAAACCTCAACAGCTTCAGGAGGATGAAGATCCTCAAACCGCAGCAGACGAAGCTAAATCACACAGTGACAAGAGTGGAAAAAGAAGAGACAGAAAATGCCACACTGGGGATAAACAATATTTTTGTGAAGAATGTGGGAGAGGTTTCACCCAGTTGAGTAACTTAAAAAACCACAAACTGATCCACATGGGAGTTAAACAGTTTGTGTGTGAACAGTGTGGAAAGGCCTTTACTGTGATAAGTTCCTTAAGAACACATGAACTCATCCACACTGGAGTTAAAGAGTTTGTGTGTGAACAGTGTGGAAAGGCCTTTACTGTGATAAGGTCCTTAAGAACACATAAACTGACCCACACTGGAGTTAAACCGTTTGTGTGTGGTCAGTGTGGAAAGGCCTTTACTGTGATGGATAACTTAAAAAGACATGAACTGACCCACACTGGAGTTAAACAGTTTCTGTGTGGTCAGTGTGGAAAGGCCTTTACTCGTATGTGTAACTTAAGAAAACATGAACTCATCCACACTGGAGTTAAACAGTTTGTGTGTGGTCAGTGTGGAAAGGCCTTTACTCATATGTGTAACTTAAGAACACATGAACTGTTCCACACAGGAGTTAAAGAGTTTGTGTGTAGTCAGTGTGGAAAGGCCTTTACTGTGATGAGTAACTTAAGAAAACATGAACTGACCCACACTGGAGTTAAACAGTTTGTGTGTGGTCAGTGTGGCAAGGCCTTTACTCACATGAGTAACTTAAGAACACATGAAGTCATCCACACTGGAGTTAAACAGTTTATGTGTGGTCAGTGTGGAAAGGCCTTTACTCACATGAGTTCCTTAAGAAGACATGAACTCATCCACACAGGAATTAAACGGTTTGTGTGTGGTAAATGTGGAAATGCCTTTACTCAAAGGGGTCACTTCAGAACACATGAACTCACCCACATGGGAGTTAAACAGTTTGTGTGTGGTCAGTGTGGAAAGGCCTTTACTCAGATGAGTTCCTTAAGAACACATGAACTCATCCACATGGGAGTGAAACAGTTTGTGTGTGGTCAGTGTGGAAATGCCTTTACTCAAAGGGGTCACTTAAGAACACATGAACTGACTCACATGGGAGTTAAACAGTTTGTGTGTGGTCAGTGTGGAAAGGCCTTTACTCACATGAATAACTTAAGAACACATGAACTCATCCACAAGGGAGTTAAACAGTTTGTGTGTGGTCAGTGTGGAAAGGCCTTTACTCAAAGTAGTCACTTAAGTACACATAAACTTATCCACACGGGAGTTAAACAGTTTATGTGTCAACAGTGTGGAAAGTCCTTTATTTGGAAGAGTTCCTTAAGAACACATGAACTCACCCACACTGGTGTAGCATCAACGGCTGGATCCAAATTTTAAAAATTACTCACTGCTGAGAAGAAATTGTTTCACCCAAAAGTCTGGTTGTAAACCCCTCCTTTTCACCCAAGACCAGAGCTGTGAAGCCCTATGTTGTCAGCTATAAAGTGGATGAGTTACTCCCTGCTCAGGACCTGGAGTCATTTTCCCTCAAATCCATTTGCCAAAAGAATGCCAAAGTGACACATTTATGACTTTATGTTCCACAGACTCGACCAGTGTTTCTCATTAAAACTGAAGGTCCAATATTGCCCTCCAATGGACAAAGTAAGAATATTTGCCCTGAGAACAAAATAATTTTTCCCTGTACCTTCCAGCTATGAATTGTGAACAATGAACTAACTTGACATTCTCCACAGACAACAGCAACTGAAGACTATGGCTGGACCCTGTGATGGACAATTGTGGCTTGAAATACTTTTATTGATGATATGTGTTTCTTTATCTTCACAAAGAATTCATTTTACATGTCCACTATAAAAAATTAGTACATTTACAATGTAGACACATTTTGTTCCTTTATCTTAAAGTTTCAAAGAATTTATGCTTTGATGGGCAGCATACATGTTTTTAGGATGACTTCACTTCTCATATCTAATCCTATGCATCCTTCTATCTCTCCCTGGGTGAGGTTCACATTCCAAAAACTGAAATGACCATTCAGCTTCCAAGTCTCCATATCTTTTCTTTTTAACCAATTTTACAACCCTAGCTCAAACAAAGGAACTTGGTGCAGTTGGTCAAAAGTTTACGCTAATGGGCAGATGCAATCCTAATCTTTGAATGTAAGTGGTCAAGCTTAGTTGTCAATCAAAAACACTGGGACATCCTACCACACCTAACAAGTTGGAAAACTTTCCCTCTGTTTTTGCCAGTTGAGTATTGAAGAAGTCTGGGGAGAGTCAGGTTCTGCTTTCTCCTTTCTAAGCAGGCCCGGAGCGTAAGCTCCGTGTTTCTTATGGAACCCTTTCAACTTTTTCTTTTGAATTTGTCTTTTTTCCAATTTTTTTTTACACTTTTTTTCTTAAATTACCATGCTAAGAAGATTTTGTCTTGATTTTCACCAAGCTTAAGTTGACTTTGTTCTGACCACAACACATCGGAAGATGATTTTTATCAAGTTTAATTTTGTGATCAGACTTTGAACGATAAACAAATATCTGGAATTTGACAGCCTGGCCAGATATCAAATTTCTTTTTCCATTTATAAACTGAGACGACAACCAGTGTGACGAGTATCCAGCTTCTACATTTGTGATCCAAAGGAGCATTCGCTGGTACCATTTTTTTTTTTTTTTTGTGGCAAAATCTGCCTTCCTCTCAACTTCACCAACAGGCATCCATCTGGACCAAGGTTGGTACCTGAAGTTCTGCTACCAAGACACAATCTTACTTCATCTGCTGTGCTTAAGGTCTGTTGTCCCGATCAAATTTAATTCTTCACAATATTCCTTGTATAAATTCTATAAACCTAACATCTTCCAACTCCTTTCAGAACTTCAAATACATTTATCTTTTCATTAATCTCTGTTCCTGTTCCGAGTAACACAAATTTTCCTTTTTATAAACTAGCTTTTTTCATCATTTTCTTCATAAAATTGTGTTCATTTTTCTTAACCATTCTGCTTTACAGTTATTGTATGTTTTTCATTTTCAATTACAATACCAATTTAAGCTATGTTTTTCTTTGGTTCCACAAATGTTTGGTAAAACAAGGTATGATCAGAAATCCATTTATCCATGTAATCCGTTTAATGTGTTCTGATACATGTTGAATTCACTCTCTTCAAGTCATCTGAATGTGTTCATCCTGAAAGTTCTTATTAAACTGTTAAAAAGGCATATTGGAGTGATTGCTTAATTTCACGTCCATCTTCTTGATTAAAAGCAGAAAAGAACTCAGGTTTTGACTGATTCATTGCTGGTACAAATATTGAATTATAAATAAAACTGTCCATTTTTCTGGACTGGTGTCCCAATGAATTTGTGTGCTGGTAATGAAATCTTCATTCCGACTCACATATATATTTACATTAATGTTTGTGCTAACGCCCAACCACTACATATTGTTTATGGAGCCCCGTCCGAGGCTGCATACAATCTTGAAATGGACAGGAAATTCTGAGGTCGCAAGCTGTGTGTGTATAGTCAAAATCTCATCTTTTTGCACAGTAAAACTTGACTTTTTTCCAACAGATGGTCACTGTACCGAATTGACTGGCCACTCAGCCAGCCATGTCTGTGTGACGCTTTATCTGCTGGGAACCCAGTGGGGTGTATGAGAGCAACAAGGGTGGGGGGGATTCAGTCACCCACTCTGGAAACTGCATCTGTAAGCTCTGAATCTAGCTAACTCATGCTAAACATCAGTAATAATGATTACTGAGAGGAAATTGTGAGGCAACAGCGCCAAATTGTCCCACAAATGTGTTACGGAGCCATACGCAAAGTTAAAATTGTAAAATTATTCTTGCATGAGTAATTTGAGAAACTTCTAAAATTGTCAATTGAGTTTGGCTCATCACATGCCGGTACAATAGTAAATCCGTTCTCCATTCTTTAAAAGTTGTTGGCAGAAGCAAGCCAGTAGAAGCTTGAAACAAAGCAAAAGTGTAGTGTATTGTTGAACAGGCCACGTCATGCATTTGCAGGTGACCAAAAGTGTGTCGTATTCGTTGTGTTTTTTGGGGGATTTATTGAGCCGCACTTGTTGGTGCCAGACCATAGAGTGCAACTGCCATTTTGGACCACCATTTTGGGTCGAGCCTTAAGCAGATGCCCTTTTGGGTTGGGCCTTCCTCCTGGGCCCTCCTCAAGTGACATCACTGTTATCTCCTCCTCCTTAAGGGCAGAAGGAACTACCTCTTTCTGGTGGTCAATTATAATAACTACATCCTTTTCATAGGATTACAACTTAATTCATGAAACTTTTAATCTGTTAAAATGATTTTTAACCAAATAAAGCTTCCAAATTAACTTCAAAGCACTCTACATTATTCAGAATAACCCAAATTTAAAACAAATGTAAAGTTTTTTTTATGCCAAAAGCAGTGGAAAGAAACTTGTTGGCTCATGAAGGTTTTTCTCATTGATGGATCAGATACAGCCGTGGACAAAATTGTTGGTACCCCTCTGTTAATGAAAGAAAAACCCAAAATGGTCACAGAAATAACTTGAATCTGACAAAAGTAGTAATTGTGGCACATATATTGAGTTCATATTTCCCACAAATGTATGGCTGTATGTGTATTGGGTGCTTCACGTCTCGCAGGACAAAGAAGGTCTGGGTCTGCAGAGGTCCACAGGAGATGACGAGGAGGTGTGAGGTTTGGCCTTTGTCTCAGAGAGGATGCCCCAGAAGGATTCCCGGAACATCGAGGGATAAGAGACAATAGTGAAACATCAAAGAGTTGCATTGTGACTGGGATTAAATACCATGTGATTGTATGTTTGCTAAAGCACCATGTGACTTAGGTTTCATGGCTCCAGCAGTATAAGAGTGTGGTATTTCATTGCTCAGTCTCTTTTCTTGTTTAGAGATGCTAGAGTATGTGTTCTCATAATAAAGCTGAACCTGAGAAATAAACTCAGCCTCATCCTTGAACGCATTCTCTACACTGGTGACCCTACGACAAATTATGGCCGGGGACGACCTTCCCGCACCGGACACATCAGGAGCCAGCCAGGCTACCGCAGTCCAGCTGCCTGATTTCTGGCAGCATAGCCCGCACTCCTGGTTTAACACTGTCGAGGCGCAGTTCCATCTTCGGGGAATTTCGGCAGATGCAACGAAATTCTACCTTGTAGTCACAAAGCTGGACAGCCTCACAGCCCAGCGGGTGGAGAGCCTGACTAACCACCCACCAGACGACGACAAGTACGGCACATTGAAAGCCGCTCTCATCCGTGCTTTCACCCCCTCACTGGGAGAGCGAGCAGAGAAGCTCCTGGTGTTGACTGAAGGCGAGGCAGACAGGCCTGCGGACCTGATGGCGAGGATGCTGAGTCTGAGAGGCGATGATGATGACGGCTTTATCTTTGCCCATCTTTTCCTCAGGACACTACCGTCAGCAGTGAGAGTTACCCTGGCCGGTTCACAGATGCTGACCAACCGAGATTACCACGAGCTGGGCCAGGAGGCACAGCGACTCGTCGACGCCCATAGATGGCACACGGCCACGACGGCGGCAGCGGAGCTGAGCGCAACGCCCGGAGACGGCAGGGGGCCAGAGGCTGCAGCACCAGATTCGCTGACGTCAGCAGCGGCGGAGGCCAGGAGACACGGAGCATGCAACGTCCTCTGCTTTTATCATCGACGTTTCGCCGAGAGGGCACGCAAGTGCATTCCACCGTGCCAGTTCAAGCGCTCGGGAATCAGAATCAGAATCAGAATCAGAATCAGGTTTATTGCCATTGTTCATGTAGTACACAAACTAGGAATTTGTCTCGGTACAATGCTGCAACATTAAACATGATAAGATAAGAGAAATAAACTAAACATGTAATAAAGTGTAGGATAAGATTAAGTGATACTGGTCAACAGTTAAAATATATATTAGCCAGCAGCAGATACTGTGGAGAACTATATAGTGCAGTCGGTAATGCAGGAAGAAAACAGTGATGATTGACATGAGTCTGGTTGAGCTGCTGTACATGGTGCACGAGAGTCACTTAGTGTTCAGCAGTCTAATGGCAGAGGGGAAGAAGCTGTTCATGTGACGGGAGGTTTTAGTCTGGATGGACCGAAGTCTTCTACCAGAGGGGAGGGGGGCAAACAGTACGTGACCAGGGTGTGAGGGATCGGCTATGATCCGGCCAGCACGCCTCCGGGTCCTGGAGATGTACAGATCCTGGAGAGATGGGAGCTTGCAGCCGATCACCTTCTCAGCAGTGCGCACGACGCGCTGCAGCCTTAGTCTGTCCCTGGCAGTGGCTCCTGCGTACCACACGGTTATGGAGGTGGTGAGGATGGACTCGATGATGGCTGTGTAGAACTGCACTAACATCTTGGTGGGTAGCTTGAGCTTCCTCAGCTGCCGCAGGAAGAACATCCTCTGCTGGGCTTTTTTGATGAGTGAGCTGATGGTCAGCTCCCATTTGAGGTCCCTGGTGATGGTAGTGCCTAGGAAGCGGAAGGAATCAGCAGTGGTGATGGGAGAGCCTGAGAGGGTGAGGGGGGGCAGAGGAGTAGTGACTTTCCTGAAGTCTACAATCATCTCCACTGTGTGGAGGCTGTGGAGCTGGAGGGAGGGGGGGAGTTGGACACAGATGACGAGGTGTCAAAACGGGCATAGTGTTGGGACAGTCTCTGACAAAGGGCTTTGTCATCCTGACCTTTAGGAGCCTGAGGCCGATAGTTGGTGATCTGCCTCAGTCCTCTCCACACGGAAGCCGAATCATTAGCAGTGAACTGCTGCTGGAGTCTCTCTGAGTACACAGATTTAGCCCTCTTCAGCTCTCTGTTAAACCGGTATTTAACCTCCCTGTAGCAGTCCCTGTCTCCACTTTTCAGCGCTGCTTCCTTCTCCTTCCTGATCTGTCTGAGCTTAGCTGTGAACCAGGGTTTGTCATTAGAGTAACTCACCCTGGTGCGTGATGGAAGAATGTTCTCTTCACAAAAGTGGATATATGAGTTCACAGTGTCCGTGTACTCATCCAGATCATGCGTGGCTCCTTTAAGCATGCCCCAGTCAGATAGGACCGGGAGTCGGTAGCAGCTGCGGCTCTCGGCGTGAAGAACAAGCTGCTCTACCTTACGGACGCGAAATCAGGGAGGCAGTTCCTGGTGGACACAGGCTCCCAGCTGAGTTTCATCACACCTTCCTACGCTGACTGGCTGGCGCCTTCCAGCAGACCCCTGGTGTTGGCGGCGAACGGCTCGACGATCAAGACCTTCGGGGAGAAGACCCTCCCCCTGCCTTTCGTCGTAGCGGCAGTCAGTCATAACATGTTAGGTGCTGATTTTTTGTGCTCGAATGGTTTATTGGTTGATCTTGCTAATAGACATCTGGTTAATGCACTGTCTTTCCACTCTATTTCCTGTACAGCCCGGGTGGTCCCGCCTACTGCACAGGCCAACGTCACAGCTGCAGGTGGTAAGTTCCAAGCACTACTCACTCAGTTTCCAGCACTCACAGTCCCAACGTTTTCAGCGTCAGTGGCTAAACATGGGGTGGAACATTTTATAACTACCACCGGGCCCCCCGTTTTTGCAAAAGCTCGGCGCTTTGACTCAGCTAAACTAGCCATAGCGCGCGAGGAATTCGCCAACCTGGAAAAGCTGGGCATCATTAGACGCTCTAACAGCCCCTGGGCTTCACCGCTGCATATGGTCCCCAAGGCTGATGGCTCGTGGCGGCCTTGCGGTGATTTCCGCAGGTTGAATAACACTTTAGCACACGACTGCTACCCGATTCCGCACATCCAAGATTTTTCGGTCCATTTAGCAGGGGCGCGCATTTTTTCTAAAATAGATTTGGTGCGCGGGTACCATCAAGTCCCAGTCCGCGCTCAGGACATACCCAAAACAGCGGTAATAACTCCTTTTGGGCTTTTCGAGTTTTTGCGTATGCCGTTTGGACTCAAGGGTATGTGCAGACTTTCCAGCGCATGATGGATGCAGTCTTAGCCTTTCGTGTTCGTCTACTTGGATGATATTTTGGTAGCCAGCACGTCCGAAGACGAACATGAAAGCCACCTCACAGCGGTTTTTTGGAGGCTGGCAGAGCACGGGTTAATAATTAACCCAGCGAAGTGCCAGTTTGGGGTGGCGCAAATCGATTTTTTGGGGCACCGCGTTTCAGCAGAAGGAGCGGTCCCTCTGCCCGATAAAGTACGCGCAATAACAAATTTTCCCCAACCTCAGACGGTCAAAGCATTGCAGGAATTTTTGGGAGTGGTTAATTTTTATAACCGTTTCCTCCCAAGCGCAGCACAGCTCATGCAACCACTGTACGCGGCACTTAAAAAACAAAAACCTGCAAATAAGATCGAATGGTCCCCGGAGTGGGAGCGCGCATTCTCCCAAGTCAAATCAGCCCTGGCGAACGCCGTTTTGTTGTCACACCCAGTGCCAACGGCCCGCATGGCGCTCACCACTGACGCTTCCGATTTAGCGCGTTCGACAGGGAGCTGTTGGCCCTGCATTTGGCCATCCGCCATTTCCAGTTCTGGCTGGAGGGGCGCCGTTTCACCGCGTTTGTGGACCACAAGCCGCTAACGTTTGCGATGGCCAAGATCTCAGAGCCTTGGTCAGGCCGGCAGCAAAGACAGCTGGCCGCGATATCGGAGTTCACCACCGATATTCAGCATGTCGCAGGCAAACATAATGTAGTGGCAGATTGTCTTTCGCGTGCGGTAGCAGCGCCAGGCCCCGTGGGGGCAGACTCGGCAGCCGTGGCCGCGGGCCAGGTTTGTGGTGCGGAAGCGCTCGCAGCCTCGGTCCACGTAGGTTTGGATTATGCAGCCATGGCCGCGGAGCAGGTTAGCGACGCGGATGTGCGCGCGCTCCAGTCTGGACCAACAGGGTTAAGGCTGGAGCACAGGGTGCAGCAAATAGGTATGCCCCCTCTAATCTGCGATGTCTCCACGGGGCGGCTTCGCCCTGTGGTTCCAGCTGCGTGGTGCCACCGCGTTTTTGACTCAATCCATTCTCTGGCGCACCCGGGCGTGCGCGCATTGATTAAGATGGTGGGGGAGAAATTTATTTGGCCGGGGTTGCATAAACAGGTCAAGGAATGGGCAGCAGCCTGCGTAGCATGTCAGCGAGCCAAAATACACAAGCACACTAGAGCCCCTTTGGAGCCTTTTCACATCCCGGCTAAGCGTTTTGATCATGTGCATGTTGACTTGGTGGGCCCCCATCCGTTGTCGCAGGGGTGTACACACCTTTTGACGATGGTAGATCGCACCACGCGTTGGCCAGAAGTGGTTCCTCTGGCGGCAACCACAGCAGCAGACGTTGCACGCGCGTTTTTAACAGCTTGGGTTGCGCGTTTTGGAGTTCCGTCGGACATAACGTCCGACAGGGGTCCCCAGTTTGTTTCCGAACTCTGGTCATCGATGGCCCACAGCCTAGGGGTGAAGATTCACCGCACTACCACGTATAACCCCCAGGCTAACGGTTTGTGCGAACGCTTTCATAGGTCATTAAAAGCAGCCCTCAGAGCGTCTCTTACGGATACAAATTGGGTGGATAAACTTCCATGGGTTTTATTGGGGTTGCGTTCCGCACCTAAGGAGGATTTGCAGGCCTCTCCGGCTGAATTAGTTTTTGCACAACCCCTCCGTTTGCCAGGGGAATTCCTTCCCGACAACCCTGCGCCAAATTGCCCCCCCCGCTCAGCTGTTGCAGAGCGGCACAGGATCAAACACCCTTCCTGGCCCAGTTCATCACAGTTTTCCACGCGTTTTTGTGCCAAAGGCTTTAAAAAATGCGGAGTTTGTTTTTGTTAGACATGATGCTCAACGCCCAGGTTTGCGACCGCCATACGACGGGCCTTTCAGAGTGTTGGAAACAGGGGAGAAACATTTCTTGCTTGATTTAGGAGGCAGAAAAGAGTTGATTTGCATTAACAGACTCAAACCCGCCTTTGTTCTGGCTGATGAACACGTGCAGTTGGCCAGGGCCCCCCGCCGTGGCAGTCCACCGGGAAGACATTCTTCGGAGCCACCACAGAGATGTGCTAACAATTCTGATCCACAGATGCAGGAAGTTGCTGCAGAAGGAACAAAGCCGGCTTACAGCAGATATGGCAGGAGGTTAAAACCCAAGCAATTGGATTGATTTGTGATATGTAGTGATGTTTTCTGTCCTGCATCTCTGATTATGTTTTGTCCCTTAATAGACGTTTGGGGGGGGGGTTATGTGGCACATATATTGAGTTCATATTTCCCACAAATGTATGGCTTGTGGCGATGTTAAAATAAGGCACGAGCGACTGGAGTTTTTAAGGAAGTTTATTCATCAATCATCGCCATCACGGAGCTCACCCCAGCTACTGTATAAGCATGCTGGAGCGGGCTCTCAGGCTCTCATGAGCAGTAGTCAGAAGCAGTCAGAGTGAGAAGAGAAGAGAGTGAACATATCATATTCAGCCACTTAAATACCCAGCTACAGACAATACATCAAAGGCATGTTCTCATCAAAGGAACTGCAGTCAGGCATGAGACATTTGCAACACAATGAGAGCAGGAAGCAGGAACGTTTGCATTTGAGTCATACATATCCACAGCATACTGGCGCCTGAACTAGACACGGAGAGGCTGCCTATTGATCTCAACACACACATCTCATTGCTCTGCTAATTGCCCTGGCTGAGCTCTCTGTTTGTCCGTGGCTGTTGTGGGGGTTACCCCATACACTCCCCCCCAGAGGGCTTAGCGGGGAGCTGAGGCCTCGATAGTCCCGCTTTGGTGGCGAGCTGCGAGGAAGGCTCGCTGCAGGCGGCGGTGGAGGGGTGGGGTAGCAAGTGCCGGCCCGTTGTCTGGGCCGCGCAAAGGCTGTCCGTTAACGTGGCGGAGGTACACAGCGGCTGTGAGAAGAAAAATTAGTCTCTGATTCCTCTCGCGATTCAGTCCGGTAATGAAGAAAAACAGGAGCTGAAGCTGTGTGAGGGACTTGGCGTTTCGGCTTTAGGCGCGTGCGCGGCCCCAAAGCCCTCGGGGACAGTTGACAGCTGAATTCCCGCCGTGCGCTGTGGCTGAGACCTACACAAAATCCTGCGTGCGGGCTGCGTGTGTGCTTCAGGTGTGTGAGTAGTCCTGAAGAGCCGTGTGCAGCAGTGGAGGATGATGTATAAGTCTGTAGAGCCAGCTTGTCTCTGGTGCGCGGCACGCGCTGCGGCCACGTACCTTCCAGCTGCGCTGTTCTGATGCGAGACTCCTGTGCATGGCCGGTCCGCTGTGGCGAGGCGAATCAGGGTCAGGGGGCTTGATGGAGATCTGCGCAGTCGGCGCCGATGGTCTCCCCCGTTCGGGCTGTTGGTCGTCGCTCGTGCCGGGTCATGGTGCGCTGGGGCGGTGAGAGGGAATAGACGATCTCTGTCCCTCGGGCTCGCGTAGATGCGTAGGAGCGGTGAGAGGGAGGAGACGATCTTTGTCCCTCGGCCGGTTCCAGCGTGGGTGTGCAGATCTCAGGCATGGATCGCACAATGACGCTTTCTGCAGCTTTCCCAGTCGTGGATGATCTCCGAGGGAGTTCGCCTGATTTCGGTTCTGTGTCAAGGTGTCTCGTGTGGCAGAAGGGAGGGCAGTGCTCTTGCATCAGGCTGCTGTGTTCTCTTGTCGTCGGAGATACCATCGGGGCTGCATTCGTTGTCAGCGTGTTCTCTTCAGCGTTGGGTCACCAGTGTGGCGATGTTAAAATAAGGCACGAGCGACTGGAGTTTTTAAGGAAGTTTATTCATCAATCATCGCCATCACGGAGCTCACCCCAGCTACTGTATAGGCATGCTGGGGCGTGCTCTCAGGCTCTCATGAGCAGTAGTCAGAAGCAGTCAGAGTGAGAAGAGAAGAGAGTAAACATATCATATTCAGCCACTTAAATACCCAGCTACAGACAATACATCAAAGGCATGTTCTCATCAAAGGAACTGCAGTCAGGCATGGGACATTTGCAACACAATGAGAGCAGGAAGCATGAACGTTTGCATTTGAGTCATACATATCCACAGGATACTGGCGCCTGAACTAGACACGGAGAGGCTGCCTATTGATCTCAACACACACATCTCATTGCTCTGCTAATTGCCCCGGCTGAGCGCTCTGTTTGTCCGTGGCTGTTGTGGGGGTTACCCCATATGGCTGTATGTTTATTGGGTGCTTCACGTCTCGCGGGACAAAGAAGGTCTGGGTCTGCAGAGGTCTACAGGAGATCACGAGGAGGTGTGAGTTTTGGCCTTTGTCTCAGAGAGGATGCCCTAGAAGGATTCCCGGAACATGCTAAAGCACCATGTGACTTAGGTTTTGTGGCTCCAGCAGTATAAGAGTGTGGTATTTCATTGCTCAGTCTCTTTTCTTGTTTAGAGATTGCTAGAGTATGTGTTCTCATAATAAAGCTGAACCTGAGAAATAAACTCAGCCTCATCCTTGAACGCATTCTCTACATAATAAATAAAAATTCTATGAAAATTAACCAATGAAAATCAGACAATGCTTTTGAATTGTGGTTCAACAGAATTATTTTAAAAAACAAACTCATGAAACAGGCCTGGACAAAAATGATGGTACTGTGGAGCCCATAGTTATAACCTATGTGACTCACATGTGGCTGGCTGAATTCAGCCAAGAGAGACTTTGAGCTAGCCATGTGTATTGACTTCACACCTCAAGAGGAAGACGTGTCTGCATCCCCTGGGGACTCAGGAGAGAGGAGAAGATTACCCGGCCTGACCTTTGGGGGTCAGAGAGGAGAACAGAAGGACTCTGGGTGTTCTATTACAGATGAAAGGATGTAGCTGAGTATTGTGACTTTTGTGTGTGATGTATTTGTAGAGATGAGTGTATAAATGTATGTGTGTGACTGCATCCTGTCTCTTTTCACTCCAATCGAGAGAGGACGTAGGATGGATGAGAATTAAAGCAGATTCTGGAAAATTATCCAGTCTCCTCAATTCTTGACTCCTACAGTACCCCTAGAAAAGATTGAAAATAATGTGACCATAGGGACATGTTCAACCAAGATGTGTCCTCTAATTAACATCACAGGTGTCTACAAACTTGTAATCAGCCAGTCGGCCTATTTAAAGGGTGACAAGTAGTCACTGTGCTGTTTGGTATCATGGTGTGTACCACACTAACTAACTAACTAACTAACCTGCACTTATATAGCGCTTTTCTAGTCACAAAGACCACTCAAAGCGCTTTCATTAATACTAACCCTCTATTCTAAGGGCCTATAGGAAACAAATATCTAGGGACAATTTAGAACAGCCAATTAACCTAACATGCATGTTTTTGGCATGTGGGAGGAAACCGGAGAAATCCCGGAGTAAACCCACGCAACACGGGGAGAACATGCAAACTCCACACAGATCACTGTTGGCCGGGGGCTGGGATCGAACCCACAATCCCACGATCCCCACAATCCCCCGGCCAAGGGTAAACTGTGCTGCCGCAGTGCTAACCACTGCGCCACCGTGCAGCACACTAAACATGGACCAGAGGAAGCAAAGGAGAGAGTGGTCTCAGGAGATTAGAAAGAAAATTATAGACAAGCATGTTAAAGGTAAAGGCTATTAGACCATCTCCAAGCAGCTTGATGTTCCTGTGACTACAGTTGCACATATTATTCAGAAATTTAAGACCCACGGGACTGTAGCCAACCTCCCTGGACGTGGCCGCAGAAGAAAACTTGATGAAAAATGGAAGAGACGGATAATACAAATGGTAACAAAAGAGCCCAGAACAACCTCTAAACATTCATGGTGATCTCCAAGGTCAAGGTACATCAGTGTCAGATTGCACCATCCGTCATTGTTTGAGCCAAAGTGGACTTCATGGGAGACAACCAAGGAGGACACCACTGTTGAAAACAAATCATAAAAAAGCCAGACTGGAATTTGCCAAACTGCATGTTGACAAGCCACAAAGCTTCTGGGAGAATGTCCTATAGACAGATGAGACAAAACTGGAACTTTTTGGCAAGGCACATCAGCTCTATGTTCACAGATGCAAAAATGAAGCATACCAAGAAAAGAACACTGTCCCTACTGTGAAACATGGAGGAGGTTCTGTTATGTTCTGGGGCTGCTTTGCTGCATCTGGCACAGGGTGTCTTGAATCTGTGCAGGGTACAATGAAATCTCAAGACTATCAAGGTATTCTAGAGAGAAATGTGCTGCCCAGTGTCAGACAGCTTGGTCTCAGTCGCAAATCATGGGTCTTGCAACAGGATAATTGTCACGCCGCGCCATTCATCAGCGGCGCCACCTGCTCACGCACCTGACAATCATCAGCGGCGAGGGATAAAGGCCGTCTCGCCCGGAGGCTCGGCCTGAAGCCGTCAGACTTCGTCCCTCACCGTTGTGAGCATACTTCTCTTCAGCATCACCTTTTTGGTAAGAAGATCGCTTACCTCTCTTCTTCAGTCTTCTCCCCTGTGCACAGGTGGATTCCCCAGCGGCGGACATCTCCACTCCATCGCCCAATCCTCGCTGCTGTACGGAGCTCTCCAGGTGGCTGTCTTCCAGGCTTCGCCCCCTTGTTGTGCCAGCTGTCCTGACCCACCAAGTAAGTCCTTCTCTCGCCATAAATCCCTCCTGTGTTGGTGTATGCCCGTCACCCTCTCCCTGTGCTCTCTCCATAGGGTTGCTCGGCTGTACGGTCACCTGCCTCTGTGCCTGGAGCAGACACCATCACCAACACATTTACATCCCGCAGACACGCACTCATTCACTCCTGCTGTTAATAAACTCTTTGAACTACTCTAAGCCTGTGTGTGTGCGTCTCCTGAGCCGTGCGTTATGTCAGTACGGCTTCAGCAGAGCGGCTCGGCGGACGGCGGGCTCGCACACCGGTTTACCACTCTCGAGGCTAGAGTGGATCAGATTGCTTATCAACAGCAGGTTATCCTAAATCAATTATTAAACTTAACTAACCGGTTGGGCCGCTTAGATCCTCAACAGCCGTTCCCCCCGGCTCGTCAGGGTGGCGCGGCTCCTGCCGTTCCAGCGGCCGTCCAGCCGGCTCCAGTGGCACCGGTTCGGCTCACACCGATTCTGACCCCCGCCCGCTTTAGCGGTAAGCTCGGCGGAGCGCGGGGGTTCATTATGCAGTGTGAGTCCGTGTTCCACCGTGTGCCCGGAGATTTTCCCTCGGATCACAGTCGGATTGGTTACATAGGGAATCTTCTGGAGGGGCGTGCGTTAACTTGGACCTACGCCGTAATGGCGAGGCCCAGTTATGCCACCCTCACCTATGACCAGTTCGTGAGGCGCTTTCTGGAGGTCTTTGACCATTCTCAAACCGAGACGGTCCAGGTCGATCGGCTTCTCGCTCTCCAGCAGGGAGGCCGGTCGGCAGCGGACTACTCGGTCGACTTCCGGGTAGCGGCGGAGGAATTGGGCTGGGAGGAACGCTCCCTCTGTGGCCTGTTCCTCCGCAGCCTCAATAATGATCTGAGGGATGAACTGGCTGGACGGGATATCCCTGGGACGCTAGCGGAGCTGACATCCTTAGCGATAAGTTTGGATAACAGGCTGCGCGAGCGCTCCTCGGGGCAGAAGTCTTCTTCTTCTCGCCCTCGTGGAGTCTCGCCGCACCTGTTCCAAGCTCGCCCCCTGGCGGCGCCGCCAGCATCGTGCCCCGAGGAGTCGGAGCCGATGGTGACGGGCTGGACCAAGCTTTCCCCTGCGGAGAAACAACGCCGCCGTGAGTTGGGCCTCTGCATGTATTGCGGAGGTGACCAACACACTGTGGAGCGTTGCCCGCGGAAAGCCAGTCGGCGGGGTCCGCGAATCGCTGTAGGGAGCCTCGCGGATCCCAACCGGTTAGACACTCTCACTCAATTAAAGCTGCCCATCCGTTTTTGCCACAATCCCACTGGGCACCTCACCCACGCACTGGTGGATTCGGGCGCAGAGGGCAGCTTCATTTCACAAGGCCTGGCAACCCAATTGGGCATCCGCTGTCAGGCATTAAAACACCCCATCTCCCTGGTCCATCTCTCCCGTGCCTCCCTTGGGAGAGTTTCTCACCAAACCATGCCTGTCCCAGTCATCATCTCAGGGAACCACCGGGAGGAGATGGTATTTTACGTCCTGCCCAACTCTGTGTCGCCCGTCATCCTGGGGTATCCCTGGCTACGCCTCCACAACCCTGTCCTGGACTGGAGGTCCGCTGGGGTATCGGCATGGAGTACCTTCTGTATGGGCACCTGCCTTCAGTCCGCTGCCTGCTCCCCGACCGCGGCTCCCCCTGTGGCGGATACAGCACCTCTGGACCTGTCACTGGTGCCTCCAGAATTTCACGACCTGGGTATGGTATTTAGTAAATCGAAAGCTATGTCTCTTCCCCCGCATCGACCCTATGACTGTGCCATTAACCTCCGCCAGGGGGCCCCCCTGCCTTCTGGTCGGCTCTACAGCCTGTCGGCGCCGGAGAAGGAGACCATGAATACATACCTGAAGGAATCACTGAGCGCTGGGATTATTCGCCCATCGTCGTCACCCGTGGGGGCAGGGTTTTTCTTTGTCGGGAAAAAGGACGGATCCCTCCGCCCCTGCATAGACTACCGAGCGCTAAATGACATCACTGAGAGGGACCGTTACACCCTGCCCCTCATGGACACTGCCTTTCACTCCCTCCAGGGGGCGACCTGGTTTACCAAGCTGGATTTACGCAGCGCTTACCACCTCGTCCGGATCCGGGAGGGAGATGAATGGAAGACAGCCTTCCGTACCCCGAACGGCCACTTTGAGTATCTCGTCATGCCGTTCGGGCTGACCAACGCTCCTGCCGTCTTTCAGCGCCTCATTAATGACGTCCTCCGGGATTTCATCGGCCTTTTTGTGTTCGTCTACCTGGATGACATCCTTATCTTCTCCAGGTCCAGGGACGAGCACCAGGTCCATGTGAGGCGGGTCCTCCAAAGACTGCTGGAGAATCGTCTGTACGTGAAGGCTGAGAAATGCGAATTCTACGCTAGGACCACGTCCTTCCTGGGGTTCATCATCGCTCAAGACCAGGTGCTCCCAGACCCAGAGAAGGTGAAGGCGGTGGTGGAGTGGCCTACTCCCGCATCCCGGAAGCAGGTGCAACAGTTTGTTGGCTTCGCCAATTTTTACCGCCGCTTTGTCCCAAATTTCAGCTCGATCGTCGGACCGCTGACCCGCCTCACGTCCCCGAAGGTCCCATTCCGGTGGACTGAAGAGGTCGCTGCTGCCTTTAGGGCGCTGAAGGCGGAGTTCTCCTCCTCCCGGGTCCTTCGCCAGGTCGACCCCGCGCTGCAGTGCATTGTAGAGGTGGACGCATCGGACACGGGAGTGGGAGCAGTGTTATCCCAGCGGTCACCTGACGATGGCGCCAAACGGCCGTGCGCCTTCTTCTCCCGGCGCCTGTCCCCGGCGGAGAGAAACTACGATGTGGGGGACAGAGAGCTCCTGGCCATTAAACTCGCCTTACAGGAGTGGCGCCACTGGCTAGAGGGGGCGGACCTGCCGTTTGTGGTCCTGACGGACCACAAGAACTTAGAGTACTTACGATCTGCCAAGCACCTGAATGCCCGCCAGGCGCGCTGGTCTTTGTTCTTCGCCAGGTTCCGCTTCTCAATCACCTTCAGGCCGGGCTCCAAAAACGGCCTGCCTGACGCCCTCTCTAGGCAGTTCACCCCCGTGGAGGCTGAGGAGACGCCCCACACTATCCTGCCCAGGTCGTGCGTCCTCGGTGCCATCTCTTGGGACATTGAAGACAAGATCCGGAAGGCGCAGGAGGTGGAACCTGATCCTGGCGGCGGACCGGAGGGAAGACTGTTCGTCCCATCTGCGGTCCGAGGAGAGGTCATCCACTGGCTCCACACCTCCCGGCTCACCTGTCATCCCGGCACCTCTTGGATGATCAGCCTCCTCCAACGGTCCTTTTGGTGGCCAGGCCTGCGGAGGGATGCAGCCCGCTACGCCCGGGCTTGCCCAATCTGTGCCACCAGCAAGTCGGGAAATGCCCCCCCAGCGGGTCTGCTCCAGCCTCTGCCCGTCCCCGGCAGGCCCTGGTCGCACATCGCACTGGATTTCGTCACCGGACTCCCCGTTTCCAACTCCTTTGACACCGTCCTGACCATCGTGGACCGTTTCTCCAAGGCGGCGCACTTCATCCCCCTGCGAGGTCTCCCTACTGCCCTGGAGACGGCGGGCCTCCTCGTCCAACACGTGGTCAGGCTGCACGGGATTCCGGTGGACGTGGTCTCGGACCGGGGCCCCCAATTTTCATCCGAGGTTTGGAGATCTTTTTGTAACGCCATCGGAGCCAAGGTGAGCCTCTCCTCTGGCCATCACCCCCAGTCTAACGGGCAGTGTGAGAGGACCAATCAGGAGCTGGAGGCTGCGCTCCGCTGTGTTACTAGATCCAAGCCGACGTCCTGGAGCAACCATCTCGCCTGGGTGGAGTATGCCCACAACACCGCCCGCTCTTCTGCAACGGGGATGTCCCCCTTCAAGGCGTCCCTGGGTTACGACCCCCCGCTATTTCCAGCGCAGGAGAACGAGGTAACTGTCCCCTCTGTTAGGGCGCACCTTAGGCAGTTCCGCTCCACCTGGGCTGCCGCGCGTCATGCGTTTTTACGCACAGCGGAGCGCAACAGGACCGTGGCGGACCGGCACAGAAGACCTGCCCCGGCGTACAGAGTTGGGCAACTCGTGTATGTGTCTACCCAGGATGTCACATTAAAAGGCGAGAGGAGGAAGCTGGCACAGCATCACCCGGATCATCAACCCGGTGGCTGTGCGCGTGGCTATTCCCCCCTCCCTCGGCATCCATCCCACTTTCCATGTGTCGAAGGTGAAACTGGCAGTCACTGACCCCCTTTGCCCTCCTCCTGCAGCGCAACCCGCGCCCCGGATGATTGGTGGCCATCCGGCCTGGTCCGTCTCCTCCATCCTGGACTCCCGGCGCCGAGGTCGTGGGTTGCAATACTTGGTGGACTGGGAGGGCTATGGGCCCGAGCATCGACAATGGGTGCCCCCGTCGTTTGTGTTGGACCCTTCGCTCATCGCGGACTTCCACCGAGCGCACCCGGATAAGCCATCGCCAGGAGGCGCTGCTAGAGGGGGGAGTACTGTCACGCCGCGCCATTCATCAGCGGCGCCACCTGCTCACGCACCTGACAATCATCAGCGGCGAGGGATAAAGGCCGTCTCGCCCGGAGGCTCGGCCTGAAGCCGTCAGACTTCGTCCCTCACCGTTGTGAGCATACTTCTCTTCAGCATCACCTTTTTGGTAAGAAGATCGCTTACCTCTCTTCTTCAGTCTTCTCCCCTGTGCACAGGTGGATTCCCCAGCGGCGGACATCTCCACTCCATCGCCCAATCCTCGCTGCTGTACGGAGCTCTCCAGGTGGCTGTCTTCCGGGCTTCGCCCCCTTGTTGTGCCAGCTGTCCTGACCCACCAAGTAAGTCCTTCTCTCGCCATAAATCCCTCCTGTGTTGGTGTATGCCCGTCACCCTCTCCCTGTGCTCTCTCCATAGGGTTGCTCGGCTGTACGGTCACCTGCCTCTGTGCCTGGAGCAGACACCATCACCAACACATTTACATCCCGCAGACACGCACTCATTCACTCCTGCTGTTAATAAACTCTTTGAACTACTCTAAGCCTGTGTGTGTGCGTCTCCTGAGCCGTGCGTAATGTCAATAATGAGCCAAAACACACAGCTAAAAACATCTAAGAATGGCTAAGAGTGAAACATTGGACTATTCTAAAGTGGCCTTCTATGAGCCCTGATCTAAATCCTATTGAAGATCTGTGGAAGGAGCTGAAACATGCCGTCTGGAGAAGGCACCCTTCAAACCTGAGACGACTGGTGTGGTGGTTTGGGCTGGGTCAGACCAGGCCACACTTTGTGATCTTCAGTGTTTATTATTTTGTCTTCATTATTATTATCTTTGGGGTTTTGTTTCCATCTTGGTCTCATCATTATTATTATGATTGTTGTTATTGTCATTATTAGTATTATTGTTTTCATCATCCATCAAAGCTACATTTGTATATTTGTTTTTTTCCTGTTCATCATTTGTTTCTGGTTGGACTTTTATTTTGACAGTTCTTATTACTTCTGTTTGAGCACAGCTTCTCCCTGTGTCAGTCATTATTGGTCATTAGTTGCTCATTAGTCGCATTAGCAACTAATGTTGCTCATTAGTCTCATTGTGTAAATTTCTATTTATTGGGTTTCACTCCCCCATTCCTTTGGGTCCTCGTCGTTACCATCGTCATTATTTCCTCATCGTCACCATCGTTATTTACCTGTCATTATTTACCTGTCATTACCTCCGGTTGTGAGTATCATTGTGTCTGCCATGCTAGTTTTTCTCCCATTAAAATATGCTTCAACTTCACCCCGCAAGTGAGTTTGTTCATCTGCCCGTGAGGGCCATCCATGACAACTGGAGCAGTTTGCTCATGAGGAGTGGGCCAAAATACCTGCTGAGAGGTGCAGAAGTCTCATTGACAGTTACAGAAATCGTTTGATTGCAGTGATTGCCTCAAAAGGTTGTGCAACAAAATATTAAGGGTACTGTGGCGATGTTAAAATAAGGCACGGCGACTGGAGTTTTTAAGGAAGTTTATTCATCAATCATCGCCATCACGGAGCTCACCCCAGCTACTGTATAAGCATGCTGGAGCGAACTCTCAGGCTCTCATGAGCAGTAGTCAGAAGCAGTCAGAGTGAGAAGAGAGTGAACATATCATATTCAGCCACTTAAATACCCAGCTACAGACAATACATCAAAGACATGTTATCATCAAAGGAACTGCAGTCAGGCATGGGACATTTGCAACACAATGAGAGCAGGAAGCATGAACGTTTGTGTTTGAGTCATACACATCCACAGGATACTGGCGCCTGAACTAGACACGGAGAGGCTGCCTATTGATCTCAACACACACATCTCATTGCTCTGTTAATTGCCCCGGCTGAGCTCTCTGTCCGTGGCTGTTGTGGGGGTTACCCCATAGTACTGTAGCGGGTTGATTCAACCCCCCACAACACAGAGACAGAGCACAAAGACAGTCAGCTCGCACTCCTGGGTTTTTTCCGCTGCACTACTGAGATGTAATGTGCCGTTCATGTGTTGTGATGTAATGTGCCATTCATGTATAGTGTTCATGCGTCCTGTCCTCACTGTGACCTAGAGGCTGAGATCAATATGTAGATGTGCTTTGTTGTAACCCCCACAAAAAGACTGGTCAAACACAGCGCTCGGCTAGAGCAAATAACAGAACAGTGAAATGTGTATTAATGTCTACAGACAGACTCGTTTCGTCTGGCTCTCTTCTGTGATGTTAATGTTGCCTTTCATGCATTGTGCTCATGCGTCCTGTCCTTACTGTGACCTAGGGACTGAGATCAATATGTCTCTCAAATGCAAATGTCTTATGCCTGTTCTGTTATCTCTTTGATCATACCAACTGCTGGGGTATGTCCCTTGATGTATTGTTGTAGTCGAGTATATATGCTGCAACTCTGTAACGCAAACTCTCTCACTCTCTCATTCTCACTCTCTTTCTGATTCTGCAACTGCGGGACACACACACCGTGTGTCTTCTCTCCTCTTTGAGAGCTGGAGGAATGAGGCTTCAGCCTGCTCACACTATGGGGCTGGAGCCGGGTTCTGATGAAGGCGGATGATAATAAAACTATTAAAAATCCAATGCTGCCTTTATTTTATCATCCTCTTCAGTACCATCATTTTTGTCCAGGCCTGTTTCATGAGTTTATTTTTTAAAATAATTCTGTTGAACCACAATTCAGAAACATTGTCTGATTTTCATTGGTTAATTTTCATAGAATTTTTATTTATTACCACTTTTGTCAGATTCAAGTTATTTCTGTGACCATTGTGGGATTTTCTTTCATTAACAGAGGGGTACCAACAATTTTGTCCACGTCTGTAGGTCCCACTGTAAATGAACATCAGGAGTGTATAAAGACACACTTTGTATTTAATCACTTATTTTAAACACACGTTTTAATCTCTAAAGTTAAAAGCACATGTTGTGGAGAATGTGGAAATGACGAGGCTGAGTTTATTTCACAAGTCAGGTTTGTTCCATTCTCCAACATCATCAAAAACAGAAAGAGAAAGAAACTCCCAGACATTCGTCCCTTTATAGCCCAGGACATCAAAGCACACAGTCACATTATATTTAATCCCAAGTCACAATGCGTCTTCTTCCAGGTCTTATCACCTCCACCTAAAACCACTGGCGGCCAGAAAATTCCTCAAGGTCATCTCTTTGCATACAAAAGGCCACATTTCACATCCTTCTGTTATCTCCTAGAAGGCTCAGTCCTTTTGTTCATCTGAGATGTGAAGCATACAGTAAGCATACAGTAATATACATGTGAAGCATATGAAACTCACATATGTGTGCCACATGACCCCCCCCCCCAAACGTCTAAGATGGAACAACGTAATAACAGTCTGCATGTCATGATAAAATCACACACATCAGTCCACATGCTGCTTGGGCCTCAGTCTTCTCCCGTATCTGCTGTAAGCGGGCTTTACCGCCTCCGCGGCGCCCTCCTGCTGGGGAGCTGCTGTCTGAGGATGAGAACTGTTAGTCAATCCCTGTGGGTGTTCTGGGGAATGCTCCCTAGGGGGTCTGCCGCGCCGAGGGGCCCTGGCCAATTGCACACCTTCGTCAGCCACCACAAAAGCGGGTTTGAGCCTGTTTATGCCAATCATTTCTTTTCTGCCCCCCAAATCTAGCAAAAAATGCTTGTCTCCTGTTTCCAGCACTCTGAATGGTCCATCATAAGGTGGTCACAACGATGGGCGATGGGCATCGTGTCTGACAAAAACAAACTCCACATTTTTTAAAGCCTTAGGCACAAAAACGCGCGGAAAACTGTGGTGAACGGGGCCAGGCAGTGTGCTCGATTCCGTGCTACTCTGTAACCGCTGAGCTGGGGAGCACTCTGGCGCCGGATTATCTGGGAGAAACTCCCCGGGCAGCCGAAGTGGCTGTGCGAAAACTAGCTCAGCTGGGGAGGCTTCTAAATCCTCTTTAGGTGCAGAACGCAACCCCAATAAAACCCATGGTAGCTTGTCCACCCAATTTGCATCCGTAAGCAACGCTCTGAGGGCCGCCTTCAATGACCTGTGAAAACGTTCGCATAACCCGTTGGCCTGCGGATTGTACGCGGTCATGCGGTGGATTGTTGCCCCCAGGCTGCGGGCCATCGCTGACCAAAGTTCGGACACAAATTGAGGGCCTCTGTCAGACGTAATGTCCGACGGAACTCCAAAACGCGCTACCCATGCCATTAAAAACGCGCGCGCCGCCTCCTCGGCTGTGGTTGACGACAGTGGGACCACTTCCGGCCAGTGCGTGGTGCAGTCAACCATTGTCAGAAGATGAGTGCACCCCTGTGAGGGCGGGAGGGGGCCTACGAGGTCCACGTGAACATGATCAAACCTCTTAGCTGGGATGTAAAATGGCTCCAAGGGAGCTCTCGTGTGTTTGTGTATCTTGGCTCGTTGACAAGCCATGCAGGCTGCCGCCCACTCTCTAACTTGTTTGCGCAGGCTCAGCCATACAAATTTCTCTCCCACCATTTTGACCAACGCGCGCACTCCCGGGTGCACCAGAGAATGAATTGAGTCAAAAACGCGGCAGCGCCACGCGGCCGGTACCACAGGACGCGGTCGCCCAGTGGAGACATTGCAGATTAGGGTGGGCATACCGTCTTGCAGCACCCTGTTCTCCAGCCTTAACCCTGTTGGTCCAGACTGGAGCGCGCACACGTCCGCGTCGCTAACCTGATCCGCGGCCATGGCTGCATAATCTATCCCTACGTGGACTGGGGCCGCGCGCACTTCTGCGTCGCTGACCTGATCCACGGCCATGGCTGCAAAATCTACCCCTACGTGGGCTGGAGCCGCCACGGCGCACGAAAGGCAGTCTGCCACTACATTAAGTTTATCCGCCACATGCTGGATATCGGTAGTAAACTCTGAGATCGCGGCTAGCTGTCTCTGCTGCCGGCCTGACCACGGTTCTGAAACCTTGGCCATCGCGAAAGTCAGCGGCTTGTGGTCCATGAACGCGGTGAAACGGCGTCCTTCCAGCCAGAACTGGAAGTGGCAAATGGCCAAGTGGAGAGCTAACAACTCCCTGTCGAATGCGCTGTATTTTCGTTCACTATCGCGCAAGGTCCTGCTGAAAAAGGCGAGTGGTTGCCAAGTTCCGGCTACATACTGCTCCACGACCGCCCCATGGCCACATCTGACGCGTCAGTAGTGAGCGCTATGTGGGCAGTTGGGACTGGATGTGCTAACAACGCGGCATTTGCGAGGGCTGTTTTAACTTCCGAGAATGTGCGCTCTCGCTCCCGAGACCATTTGATTTTATTTGTGGGTTTTTGTTTTTTTAGTGCAGCATACAATGGTTGCATGAGCTGCGCTGCGCGGGGGAGGAAACGGTTATAAAAATTCACCATTCCCAAAAACTCCTGTAACGCTTTGACCATTTGTGGCTGGGGAAAATTTGTTACTGCGCGCACTTTGTCAGGCAGAGGAACTGCTCCTTCTGGAGAGACATGATGCCCCAAAAAATCAATCTGCGTCACCCCGAACTGACACTTCGCTGGGTTGATTATTAATCCGTGCTCTCCCAACCTCCGGAAAACTGCCGTGAGGTGGTTTTCGTGTTCGTCCTCGGACGCGCTGGCTACCAATATGTCGTCCAGGTAGACGAACATGAAGGGGAGATCGCGCAACACCGTGTCCATCATGCGTTGGAACGTCTGCGCCGCGCTTTTAAGCCCAAACGGCATGCGCAAAAACTCGAATAGCCCGAATGGCGTTATTACCGCTGTTTTGGGTATGTCCTCAGCGCGCACTGGGACCTGGTGGTAACCGCGTACCAAGTCTATCTTAGAAAAAACGCACGCCCCCGCCAAATGAACTGAAAAATCTTGGATATGCGGGATTGGGTAGCGGTCGTGCGCTGTAGCGTTGTTCAACCTGCGGAAATCTCCGCAAGGTCGCCACGAGCCATCAGCTTTCGGGACCATGTGAAGCGGTGAAGCCCATGGGCTTTTCGAACGCCTGATGATGTCCAACTTTTCCAGGTTGGCGAACTCCTCGCGCTATGGTCAGTTTAGCTGAATCCAAGCGCCGAGCTTTTGCAAAAATGGGTCCGGTGGTAGTAATAAAATGTTCCACCCCGTGTTTAGCCACGGTCGCCGAAAATGTTGGGACCGTGAGTGCTGGGAACTGAGTGAGCAGTGTGTGGAACTTACCACTTGCAGCTGAGACGTTGGCTTGTGCTGTTGGCGGAGCCACTCGAGCTGTACAGGGAATAGAATGAAAAGAGAGTGCATTAACCAGGCGCCTGTTAGCAAGATCAACCAACAAAAAAAAAAAAATCAAAACCAAGTTGATTGGACTTCTGGTCTGGACGCCATGGTGAAAGCAACTTAACGCTGAAGCTCTCAGACCCAATCCAAGGAAAACATCTTCAAAATCAGACTTAACGGATTTTTGGAAGAATAAAAATCAAAAGACAAAAACACCATGCCTAACCAAAAACAGAAGAAACTGACATTCCCCAGGCCAGTACACGCAGCGGCCGCAGAATCTGAACCGGAGGACCTCCGTTCAGAAGACGAGGAGCTGAACCTAGTTAACAAGAAGGTTAGCTTGAAATCGCTATTTGATGAACTACGACGATTTCGGGCCAAATTTCACGAATTCAGAGAGGAATTAAAAAGGACGAACAGCAGAATGGACCAGGCCGAAAACCGAATCTTGGAAGCTGAAGAAAGAATAAAAGTGCTTGAAGATTCTATGCTGGATTTACACAAAAAACATTCAAGGCTGGAGGCTAAGCTAACCGACCAAGAAGGAAGACAGAGACGAGACAACATCAGAATTCACGGTCTGAAAGAAGGAGCTGAAGATAGTTTCAACACAATGGCGGAATGCGTGGAATCCTTACTGAGAGAGAAGTTGGATATTCCACAAACCACCGATTTGAAGATAGAAAAGGCCCATCGTACATTAGCCGCAAAGCCAGCGGCAGAAGCGCCCCCACGTTTGGTGGTGGTAAGATTCTCCAATTTCAAAATAAAACAAGAGGTTGTAAGACGGGCTTGGCAGAAAAAAGGATTTATGCATCAAGAGAGAAAAGTCTTCGTGGAGCACGATTACGCCCCGGAGGTTCTTAAAAAGCGACGGGAATATAACGACGCCAAAAAGGTTCTACGGGAACAGAATCTACGCTTTCAGACGCCATTTCCTGCGAAGTTAAGGGTCTTTTACGGTGAAGAGTCATGTCTCTATAATTTGGCGGAAGAAGCAACAATTGACATGGCGAGAAGAGGGCTCCCGGTATCGGTGTTTAAACCCGCAGTGGACCTGAGCGAGAGGATCAGGGCTCAAACGTGGTCCACTCAGAGACCTTCAAAATGCACGGGCCAGCAGCGGGAAACCCAGCCCCAGAGCTACAAAGATAAGCTTTCCAGTTCCAGGAAGGAATAGCGACCTTTATGTTTTTTTTTATTTTCAGTCATTCTGCACTTCCATCCCCCCTCCTACAAGGTAACAAACATTAAAGGAGATGCAGAATCAGCATGTGGTAAAACCTTTCATGGAGCAGTTATAGCATTAGAAACAAATGTCTTCTTAATTTAAAGAAAAAAAAAAAAATCTTGTTAAAATAGAAATGTAACAATGACCCACATGTTCTCCCCACACTAACAAATACTGTATTAGAGTGAATGTTTGCTGTGATGGGGGTGGGAGGGTGCACACAATCTCATAGGGTATAGGCATAAAAAAAAAAAAAATCATTACAAATTCGGATTGGGATCTGAAATTCACGTTAAAAACATGGGACAGTTTACAGGGGTAAGAGAGGGCCCTCAACACGTAACAGAGTTTGAGGAATTTCCCTCAGAGCCTACACTCCATCAGGGCTCTTACAGGGTCTTTAAAGAGACCCCAGCTCAGGAAGTTTTTTTGACAGTTTTTTGTTTTAAAGTTTCGTACACTATGTGCTTAATGTTTTTTATGTTCTTAATGTTCTTTCAGTTTCTGAGTAGCAAAAAAGAGGGCCACCACACTGTTATACTAAATAAGAAAATACAATGGAGAAACAGGGTGTAACCAAAATAGCCTCATATAATGTGAAAGGGATCCTGAATCCAGTTAAAAGATCCAAGATTCTATGCAAAATGAAAAAAGACAAAGCAGAAATAATATTTTTACAAGAAACCCACCTAACAGACGTGGAACACACTAAACTCAATAGACAAGGGTTTAAAATGATCTCTTCATCTTCATATAAGTCAGGGAGGAGGAGGGGAGTAGCGACATTGATATCAACCAAAATTACATTTGAAAAAAAAATCAGAACACAAAGATAAAGAAGGGAGGTACAGTTTGGTAATTGGGCGGCTAGAGGGAGAAGATATCACCCTGCTGAATGTATATTCAGCAGGGTGATATCTGCACCCTGCAGATATCTGCAGCGGCGGTGTGCGACGAGACTACCCGAAGCGATTGCTAAGCTAACGCTAGTTAGCTTAATGCTGGCGCCAGTCATTCCACCTTACACCAGCCTGAATCGAAGCCCAGCTGTGAGGCCCAGCGGAGTTACTACCAGGCAAGCGGCTATTTGTTGACGGGGCTCAGCAGAGATTTCACCCAGGCAGACGACGGTAGGTGGCGGTGCCTAGCGGAGGATTTACCGTGACCTCAGCGGAGCTCGGTGGCAGCGGCGGTGTGTGACGAGACTCGGTTGGAGGAGCGGGACGGGAGACCAGTTACGGCGACTATGAGCAACGAGACCAGCAACGGAAGGGGCTAGTTGGCTAGCTGAGGCCCAGCTGGATTCGAGGACGATCGGATCAGATTCTGGCGATATAAGCAGAATTTATTTTACTATCCACAGATTTTCCTTTTCCTTCTTTCCAAGAAGGACTGAAGATGGCTGCCACCGGATTAAAAAGTGGGCTGATGGGCACCACTAATAAGCCTTCTCTACTTCTCTACTTCCTCTTCGTTTTGTCTTTGTGTGTCTGGACCTGCAACAAGAAGGATTTTCCGACAAACTCAACCAAAGGTGAAGTTAAAAAGTTTTATCTGTATGGATTTGGGCTTGGACATCTCACCCTACACTCTATGTGGTCTTTAAAAGCCCTGAGCAAAAACTTCCAAATTAAGGCAAACATGGCTGTTAAGCAAAAATCACAATATGGCAGAGGATATACAGTTAAAGTTCTGTTAGTTCTGCTACTTCTGGCAGGAGATATTCACCTTAACCCTGGACCTGCCACTATTAAACAGCAGACCACTGGATTAGCACAAAACCGAGCTGTACAAAAGCAAAAACAACATTTATTTTTCCAAACTGTTAATCATGCACGAGTTCTTTGGGACACCAAGGCTAAACCAAAGGGGATCCTCGGCGGTCATTTAAACATACGGAGCATAATCCCCAAAAGAGATGAGATTTCGGTGTTGCTGTTGGACTCAAATCTGGACTACCTTTGTCTCTCAGAAAGCTGGCTACACAGTAACATAGACACTAATATGATCGATATTGTGGGCTACCAGTGTTTTAGAAAAGACAGGCAGGTAGGGAGGGGAGGAGGTGTTTTAATTTACATCAAAGAGAAATATAAATGTCAACTGGTTGATTTGAATACTTCACTTGAATGTTTAGCTGTTAATGTATGTCTCTCTCCGGTAATGAATTTCAACATTGCAGTAGTGTACAACCCACCGTCACACAACTCTTCCTTTTATAATGAATTAAGTGATCTGGTTAAACAACTTGAGAAGAACAGAGAAACAATAATTCATGGTGACTTTAATATCAACTGGTCTGATAAAAAAGACAAACAAAAACTGAAAAGCCTCATGACTAAATTTAATTACCAGCAAATCATCAAAGGACCCACCAGGATAACCAAACAATCCAGAACACTTATTGACATGGTATTTACTAATAAACCAGAACGAATAACCAGAACCTATAATCTTGTAACTGGTCTCTCAGATCATAACATGGTTCTTGCTGTCAGGAAACTTACTAAAAAGCGACTACAGTATTTTGGGGGAGTCGATATTGACAAATCAAATTTTATTATCCCCAAATCAAAAAATGAGGAGTTTGAACATTACTTAGAGAATCAAAATTGGGAGCAGCTCATGGCAACATGTGAAGTAGATGATTGTTGTAATTTTATAACTGCAACAATCACAAAGTCTATAGAAAAATTTTCAAAGCAAATTAAAAGTAGACAACAGAAGATTAGCCTACCATGGTTAAATAATGAAATAAGAAAACTTATGAAGAGGCGAGACTATGCACTGAAAACATCACTAACCTCCAAACTACAAAATGATCACCTTGTGTACAAAAGTTTAAGAAATAAAGTGGTACATGAGCTGCGAAAATCAAAAATATCTTATTACAATAAACTGATAGATCATGCAAAGGGTAACAACAGTTCCCTATGGAGGCATTTAAATAACTTAACTAATAAAAAAAACGATCAGAAGGGGGTAAAGGAACTTAGAATCAATGGCAAGACCGTCAGTGACAAGGCTACTTTGGCAAATGAATTTAATTCACACTTTGTGGGCTCTGTGGAAGACTTAACAAAAATTTTTGTGCTGCCAAATGTGCTCAACAACACAAATTCCATACTTCCAACAGATACTTTTCACATCAATGAGGTAAATGAGAAGTTAATTGCTGGTATTGTTAAAACACTGTCAAACTCAAAAACTAGTGATATCTACAATATGAGCACCTCCTTTCTCAAAATGCACAGCAAAATATGAATCAAACCACTGACTCATCTCATTAATCTCTCCATTAGGTCTAGTACATTTCCATCTGGCTGGAAAAAAGCTGTCGTCATACCAGTTCATAAATCAGGCAGTAAAGACGATATATGCAATTACCGCCCAATCTCTATCTTACCAGTCCTATCTAAGGTTCTTGAAAAAGTTGTAGCTACACAGCTGATAGACTACTTACAAGACAGTCAACTTCTTCATCCACATCAATTTGGTTTTAGACCAGGATACTCAACAGAAACAGCAAATTGTTGCCTTATTGAAAACGTCAAACAGTCCTTGGACAGGGGTAATGTGGTAGGAGCTGTTTTTCTAGATCTCAAAAAGGCTTTCGATACTGTAAACCACAGTTTGCTTTTATCCAAAATGGTATCTTTTAACTTCTCCCCAAATACATTAGAATGGTTTGCATCTTATCTCCAGAATAGAGAACAGTGTGTAAAAGTTCACCAGGATAAATCCTCATTTTTAAACAACCGCATGGGTATCCCACAAGGGTCCATTCTTGGTCCTTTACTTTTCAGCATTTTTATTAATGACTTGCCGTTACACTGCTCAGCTGCAACATGCCAACTTTATGCAGATGATGCAGTTATTTACACAGCTGCCAAGACTCCAGCACAGGCTGCAGATGTACTGTCTACAAGTATGGTTGATGTCCAAGAGTGGCTCCTCAAGAACCATCTATTGCTGAACCTTCAGAAAACAGTCTCAATGTGCTTTTCAATCAAAAAATGTAACCTGCAACATTTTAAAGTTAATATACATGATCATGACATCAGTTTAGCTACAGAATTCAAATACCTTGGCATTGTACTAGATCCTCAACTCAAATTTAATCTTCATATAAAGAAAATTTCAAAAACAGTAAAAAAAAATCTGAACTGCTTTAAATTAATTAGATATTACATACCTTACGAAGCAGCTGCACTGTATATGCATTCTATGGTTTTTTCTCATATATCATACTGTTTGACAGTCTGGGCTCAAGCAGCCCCTTCCACAATAAGACATATAGGTTCATTATATAATCAAACCCTAAAAATCTTGGACAAAAAGCCCATTAGGTGGCATCACTGTAATGTTTTAAAAAAATACAACCTATTGAGTTTTGAGAGCTTCATTGACCTCTGTCTTCTGAAATTAACGTTCAAATGTTTCCATAAATCAGCACCCGAGCCACTTGCTGGTTTCGTCCAAAGACAGGACAGCAGCAGAGCCACCAGGAGTTCTGTTAACAATAACTGTAAAATATTCCACCGCAGAACCACATTTGGACAAACAGCTTTCTCTATAAAGGGCAGTCACATCTGGAACACAATGCCAAATGAAATTAAAATAATAACGGACTTTAAAACATTCACTAAAAATGTTAAAAACTGGCTGAAAAATAAACAAGAATGTACTCATGTATGAATTATTTGTCTGCAAATAGAGAGTGAATGAAGGAAAGGAACAAATGTGTTTGTTTATAGTGAGTGACGGAGGGAGGAAGGCCTGAAATAGGCAAATGTGAGTTATGTTATATGTGTTAAATGTGAGTCAGGCTGTTATATTTGTGTATTTATAATATTTATGTTAAAGGTGAGTCAGGCTGTTATATTTGTGTATTTATAATATTTATAATTGTGTATTTATAATTTTTCTGCATTGATGTATGTGGTTATTGTGTATATTTTTATCTTGATTCTTTTTTCTAAAGCCCATCCAGGGACAAGAGTTGCAAATTAGCTAATAGCTATACACTCTATGTGCAACACATCAGATTGATTGTCTTTGATTAATTGTCTATGTTTATTGCACTGTCCCTGTCAAATAAACTAATCTACTACTACTATATGCACCACCAGGGGCTAAATGGAAATTTTATAAAAATGTATTCGACCTAATGATAACTAAAGCCCAAGGTTTAGTGATATGTGGTGGAGACTTCAATCTAAGACTGAATCCATACTGGGATGCAACAGGTAATTCTTCACATCAAAATAACACTCAAAGTAGGAAAACTCGGATGCTATTAAAAGAAATGGGAATCTGTGACGTATGGAAGGAATTCAACCCCAATGTAAAAGATTATACTTTTTATTCAACGCCACATTCATCTTACTCAAGGATTGATTACTTTTTTATGTTTAATAGAGACATTATTCCACTTCCTCAACTGCTGCTGCTGGACACAGACTTTGTGTCCTCCTCCTCTGAGAGCCGCTTGGGCTCGCTCCCGGCGCGCATGCACGGCGCCGGGAGCGGAGCTCATGACGGCAGTATGATTAATAAAACTCTGCTTAAAACCACAGCAACGCTGCTTATTTTTTATCATCCGCCGCACATAGATAGTGTAACGTCGGGGCCATTTTAAGGGGGCCAGGGATTTCCCAGCATGCTTTGCCAGTTTGAAACGTTACTGTGTGTGTTAAATGTGTTATTTCTGGGTTATACTGCTGTGTCATTATAACTGCATTATAATGACCCAGCAGTGTTTAGCAGGATTAGGGCAAGATGTATCATGTGTGTGTAACCGTAATGTAAACAGAGGTCTGTGGGAATGACCTCCACTGCTCTGCGTACTAAGTGGAGGTTGGGGGTCGGGGTGTGTGAAAAATAAATCAGGTTGATCACAGCCATCTGCTCCATTGTCTTTGTGTGAACCCTTGCAAACGTCACACTGGTGTCAGAAGTGGGATATGGAGCAAGATGAGGATCCAGGCGGAGGTACAGTGGCCGGAGCGATTCATCGTTCAGCCGGGAACGGAGTATAGAGCAGAGACGCCGGCCCCTGGAGAGCTTCGCTGCGATAGACGGAGCAGAGCAAACCAGCCCCGTTTCCCGCCCTTTTCAGGGCAGGACGGTCTGGCGATTCCAGAGCGATTAGGAGCTGCAATCGACCGGGAGATGACCGTCCCATCCATCCAGCAGCGGGCCAAGATTCCCCGCTACAACGGCGAGAACCTGTTGGATGACCGCCTGGCCCAGGTCGAGTTGGCTGCCGCGCTGATCATCAGAGGAAACCACCGTGCTGAGAGCGAGTGGAGGAGCTACGGCAGATCACAGCAGCGCGTGCACGAAGGAAACAGCCGTGGCGGCGCGAGGAAGGACGGCTTCCGCTGCACAGTGCCAGGGTACATGGCATGGTACCGCCCCGCACACAGCACACGACAAACTGGCCCCTCGCCGACGCTAAATTAGAGCGAGGTGGCATGGACGGGGAAAAAGCCGCCTCCTGCAGATGCTTCCCCCGGCAGATGACGTCACAGAGGCGCAGGAGCGACGCAGCGGAGCGAGCAGGACGAAGATGTGGCCACTTTCCAGGCGCGGCAAGGGCTGGACGCATGGACGCGGGCCAGCGGCCGCCTGGGAAAACTGGCAGCGGTGGGAGTCGGCCGGAGCGGGCCTGGGACTCCCGCTGCCAGGGAAGGGACTGTGCGTGGTCCTACAGAGGCTGTCAGATGTGTCCATCCGCCCGCTGATGGCCAAACCGGAACCCTACCCCAACCAGATGCTCTGACCGAGACTCAGATGGCCCGTGCATGCCGCCCTGGCACCGGGCTGACTCGCGTTGGATTTCTGAAAGTGGACTTTGAATTTTCTGGGGACAGAAACCAGTCCAGGGGGGGGCAGTGTAACGTCGGGGCCATTTTAAGGGGGGCCAGGGATTTCCCAGCATGCTTTGCCAGTTTGAAACGTTACTGTGTGTGTTAAATGTGTTATTTCTGGGTTATACTGCTGTGTCATTATAACTGCATTATAATGACCCAGCAGTGTTTAGCAGGATTAGGGCAAGATGTACCATGTGTGTGTAACCGTGATGTAAACAGAGGTCTGTGGGAATGACCTCCACTGCTCTGCGTACTAAGTGGAGGTTGGGGGTTGGGGTGTGTGAAAAATAAATCAGGTTGATCACAGCCATCTGCTCCATTGTCTTTGTGTGAACCCTTGCAAACGTCACAATATATATATACAGTAGGGAAATGTAAAAACATCCACATTATATTTAAGCACTTATGTAACCACATATTGTAATCTTTTAAGTTAAAAGCAAACATATTTACACATTTCTGAGCAAAACTGCAAACTTTGAAGCTATATGTGTGTTTATTTTGCCGTTTTTAAATGTGACAGGGTGTGATACCCATTTTAGCTTAAGGATTCTATCAAATGCTGATGTTTATTCAAGAGTGATCTTAAAGTAGGATCAAACCTGTGCATTTTTTAACAAATTGATGTGGTGATTCACTGAATATTTATCAAAAAAAAAAATTGTTGATGCAATTGCAGTTAGAAAACTGCTGTGGAAATGTGGTTAACTGAAACAAAGACATGGAGAGATGAGCAGGAAATGGGTGGAGAAAAGAGGGTGAAAAAAGAATGAATGAACAGGCAAAGAAAGACAGACAATGTAAAGCACACACCACACAAAAACAATTTTCACACTTTGCTGGGGATCCTACCCCCACCCTATGGGCGAGATCGTCCTCTACCCTCGCCCCCGTCCTACTAATCCTTTACTGCGGCATTGTATCTAGCTCTGTCTGGGTCACTTTCATTCACACCTGAAGATGACATGCCCCCTCCTGAGAGTAAACATAACCCGCTGATCCTGCAGACTGCTTTGAACTGCTTTGATTCTAATCAAATCAAATCAAAATCAACTAGTCATTATGCCTCCAAAAAAGAGTCAGACACATGGAGAGGAGCTGGAGGAGATTAAACTCTCCCTAAACTTTATGTCTGAGGAAATATCAAAAATAGCTAAACAACAAACGCTGCTTGTCAACCTTATGGAACAAGTGCGCGAGCTAAAGGCTGAAATTGTGGACAAGGACAAGAAAATTAAATCCTTAGAAAAATGTGTGGATGAACTTGAACAATATACAAGAATGGATGAGGTCATTGTGAGCGGTGTGAACAGCAGACACCGCTCCTATGCACGTGTGGCAGCTGGAGTTGGTGATCAGGATGGGCAGGATGAGACACTGGCTGAGTCACACACTCTTGAGCAGCAGGTATTAACCTTTTTCAGTTCTAATAACATTGTTGTGGACAATGAGACTATTTCGGCTTGCCACACATTACCCAATAAAAATAGTAAATTAAAACCAGCGATTGTCATCCGATTCGTCAGTAGGAAAGCAAAAATTGATCTTCTGCGACAAGCAAAAAAACTGAGAGGAACGGCTGTCTACATAAATGAACATTTAACAAAAAAGAACTCCGAAATAGCTAGACAAGCCAGGGCCCTCAGAAAACAAGGAAAAATACAGTCGACATGGACAAGAAACTGTAAGGTGTGGATAAAACTGCTTGGCACTCCAGAAGACGCTAAAGTAATGATGATTAGAGAAATGGAGGAATTGGACAGATTTAAACCTTAGCCCTGATTCAGGAATAACGGTGCAGTAATCATGAGTGGAAATTTTGTGTTCTTTTCCTTTTTTCTTCTTGGTGTACATGGTTGTCATAAATTATGTTTAGTACTTTAGTCAATCATTCTTCCTCATTTGATGATGGAGGTGTAGTGGGGCAAATTGAAGCTGGAAATTTTGTTAGTGCTGAACAGCAACCACAGGACATTTTGGGAGGTGTTGACCCAGACAACAATTATTTTGGTCATATTAATAATAAGTGTGTTTATTATGAAGAACAACAATTAAATGGAATTATGAATTTGGATCAAACATTAACAATACAGTAATACATGACACGGTGGTGGCATCAGCCATCACTTTTGGAGTGGTCTGCTGGGGCAGTGGCATTACTGCAGCCGATAGGAAGAGACTGAACAAACTGATTAAGAAAGCTAGCTCTGTCCTGGGGCAACGCCTTGATCCGATGGAGGAGATAGGAGAGAGAAGGACGGTGGCTAAACTGTCATCTCTGCTGGAGTCCGAGTTCCACCCTATGCAGGACATACTGGATGCACTGAGGAGCTCATTTAGCAGCAGACTACATCATCCCAGGTGCACAACCGAGAGGTTTCGTAGGTCCTTCCTACCAACGGCTGTCAGACTGTACAACCTAAGCAGGGCTGCTCGCAGAGATAGCAAAAAGACGTAACAAACTAATAGGTTTTTTTGAATGCAAAAGATGCAATAGACTTACACAATGGTCCTCTCCGGCATACAACTAGGAACATACCGGTCGCTATGGAGGGTGAGAATATGTATGGGCACATAATCATACCATGTAGGATAACTAAATAGACGGTTATGCTGTTTCATCCCACCTAGCAACAATGCTCTGCACTGTGTGTGTTTATATATTTACATATTTATTCCATCTAGCTACAATGCTCTGCACTGTGTGTTCATATATTCATATATTTATTCCATCCAGCTACAATGCTCTGCACTGTGTGTCTGTGTGTGTGTGTGTGTATATATATATTTTATAGTAATATGTACATATGTATATTAGCTGCTCTTGCTTGCTTGTTTTTTTTGTTTGTTTTTTTTTTTCTTGCCTTCTGATTGTTGCTCTGAGTGTTGCTATCCCTGTGCTGTTGCAATCCTGGAATTTCCCCGTTGTGGGACTAATAAAGGCTTATCTTATCTTATCTTATCTTATACATATTAATAGTAGGAGTCTCTATGCAAACTTTGATAGTATTAAGGAGTTTTTGAATCAATTTAATACACCATTTAGGATTATTGCAATAAGTGAAACATGGATTAATGAAGAAAAAGATGTAAATTTTGAACTAGATGGATATGAGATGTACACACAAAATAGGAAATGTAAAAGTGGTGGTGGGGTAGCACTGTATGTTGATAGAAAATTAAAAAGTAAAAAAGTAGACAGTATGACATCAGCAGTGAATGAAAGTATGGAATGTTTAACAATTGAGATTACGATGGAAAAAAGAAAAAATATAATAGTAAGTTGTATATATAGAGCACCGGGATCTGATATGGAAAAATTTAAAAATGGAATGGAAAAGATGTATGCAAAAATTAGACAAAAGGATATCTTTATTTGTGGTGACTTTAATATAGATTTGATGAAAACAAAACAACACAAACCAACTGAAGATTTCTTAGATACAATGTATAGCTTAACCTTATTTCCAAAGATTACAAAACCTACAAGAATAACGACACACTGTGCTACCCTGATAGACAACATTTTTACCAATGTTATTGAATATAATATGGTGAGTGGTATAATAATAAATGATATTAGTGACCACTTGCCTGTATTTGTTTCTTTAGATGTTAATTATGGGGCTAATGAGAGTAAGAATAATAATAAACTATGTAAAAAGATTATCTATAGAAGAATACGAACAGAAGATAGAATCAGTGATTTAAAAGAAGACTTAATGTTACAGAATTGGGATGTTGTCTATAGAGAGAAAAATGTGGACTTGGCATATGATAAATTTATTGATATATTTAAATTATTATATGATAAAAACTGTCCAATTAAAGAAATTAATAAAAAAACACATATATAAAAATTGCCCATGGTTAACCAAAGGGTTACAAAATGCTTGTAAAAAGAAAAATTATCTCTATAAAAATTTTATTAAATTAAGAACTAAAGAATCTGAAAAAAGATATAAAACATATAAAAATAAATTAACTGATATAATACGAACTAGTAAAAAATTATATTATAGGAAAATGTTAAATGAAAATAAAAATAATATAAAAGGAGTTTGGGATATATTAAACAAATTAAGGAAAAATGGAACTAAGAAAATGATATATCCAGAGTATTTTACTGATAATTGTGGTGATATTTATGATAAGAATATGGTAGTAAATAAAATGAATAAATTTTTCGTAAGTGTTGGGCCAGAGTTGGCAGCAAAGATTCCAAATCAAGGAAAAGACACTGTGAGTGAGACTTTAATTGGAAGTAACCCTCGGTCAATTTTTCTTACAGCGGTGGATGAACTAGAGGTAAAATCTGTTGTTGAAAAGTGTAAAAATAAATTATCTACTGACTGTGATGGTATTGATATGGTACTAATAAAAAGAACTGTTGATGGTATATTAAAACCATTCACATATATTTGTAATTTATCATTTCAAACTGGTTCATTCCCGCAGAAAATGAAAATAGCAAAAGTAATTCCATTATTTAAGCAAGGAAATAAACACCAATACACAAACTACAGACCAGTATCACTTCTCCCACAATTTTCAAAAATTCTGGAAAAACTTTTCAACAACAGATTAGAAAACTTTTTAAATACACAGGATGTGCTGAATCAGAACCAATATGGGTTTAGAGCCAAGAGTACAACATCGTTGGCGATAATGGATGCAACAGAGGAAATAATAAATGCATTAGATCAAGGAAAATATGCAATTGGTGTGTTTATAGATTTTAGAAAAGCATTTGATACAATAAATCATTCAATACTTCTTAATAAATTGCAAATGTATGGTATTAGGGGAATTGCTCTGAAATGGGTTACAAGTTATCTATCTGAGAGACAACAATTTGTGAAAATGGGAGAATATCTGTCTGGGTGTATGGGAATTGCCTGTGGGGTCCCCCAAGGGTCAGTATTGGGCCCCAAATTATTTAACACATATATAAATGATATATTCCAAGTTTCTAAATTATTAAAAATAATATTATTTGCTGATGATACTAATTTATTTTATTCTGGAAATAATTATAATCAACTAATCCATACTCTAAATAATGAATTAAATAAGCTAAAAAAAATGGATGGATTGTAATAAACTATCACTAAATATAGATAAAACTAAGGTAATGATATTTGGTAATTGTAAAAATAAAGAAGATATACACATTCATATAGATAATGTAGTTATTGAAAAAGTTAAGGAGATCAAGTTTTTGGGTCTAGTACTGGATGATAAAATTAGTTGGAAACCACATGTCAGATACATACAAAATAAAGTTGCAAAAACTATTGCAATTATAAATAAAATTAAGCAGGTCCTAGATTATAAATCACTTCATATTTTGTATTGTTCATTAGTACTTCCATGCTTGACTTATTGTATAGAAGTTTGGGGTAACAGTTATATAAGTAAACTTAATTCATTGTTAATATTACAAAAAAGGGCAGTCCGTGTTATACACAAAGTCGGGTACCTCGAACATACTAATTTATTGTTTTTACATTCGAAGTTATTGAAATTATGGGATCTGGTTCATTATTACACAGCACAATTAATGTTTAAAGTTAGTAAAAACCTCTTGCCACACAATATACAGAATCTATTCAGGGAGAGAGAAGGGAAATATAATTTACGGGGGAATACAAAATTTAAAATTCACTTAGTAAGATCTACACGGAAGAGTTTTTGTGTGTCTGTGTGTGGGGTAAAATTGTGGAATGGGTTGGGGGAGAAACACAGGCAATGTCCCAACATCCATATATTTAGATCAACATATAAAGAAATGATTTTTGAGCAGTATGAGAATGAAGGGCAGTGATGTTACATTGTGTCTTCAGTGAGGGAAGGTTGTTGTGTGTTATGGTGATTGTGAAGGTGATGGTGTTGTTTGTGTTTGCATTGAACATGCCAGAATTGTATGTTTATTGTTGTAATATTGTTGGATATGGACTGTCATTGTTGTGTCATTTTTGTTGTATAAATTGACTATGGGTGTATTACGGTGAATGTGGTTGTGGGATAATGATGATTATGAGTAATACTGTAATTTGTTTGGTGTGGAGAAGGGGTGGGACTGTATAAGTGTTGGCTTCTTCCCACTCCTTTTGAACATTTTATTTTGGTTTGTTTTTTTGTTGTGTTTTGAACTCTCTTTTTTCTTTCTTTAACAATGTTCAAATAAAAATCAATCAATCAAACACAAGGGTAGCAAGGAACTTGATGGATTGATGAAAGCCTCAATTCATGGGCCACCAGCAGCAGCCAGTAGGTGGGAAACCGTCACACCTAAACCGGACCTGTCCACCACTATGCCTATGGTAGAAGTAATGGGCCCCGATGGACCCCAAGTAGTGTTTAGGCAGTGGGCACCGGAGGATATTCCAAAGTTTGCTGCCACTCTGCCCCAATTGGGGTGTTCTGCCAGACATATTGCCCCACGTTCCATGAGCTGCACCGTATAATGGCCCAAAAGCGCACTCCCACCAATATGGCAAAATGAATGTCACACTTTGAAGAGGACATTAGGCCAGATCATAAGGATTGGGGCACCACAGAGGACGGGCATAATAAGGACTACAAGCGTGCTGTTAACAGGTTCATGGAGGTCATCGTTGAACATTGTAAAAAGACCTCAGAACTGATCAAGGTAGCACAGTGTAAGCAGAAAGACGATGAGACCCCTGGCGATTATTTTCATCGGTTGAGGAAGGTATTCAATGGGGTAGCGGCCATGAAATGCCCAACAGACTCGTCGTCGGCCTCCGTCGGTCTATGATGACCATGGGAGAGAATCCTAAACGCCTTGTCTGCTGGAACAGCACCGCCTGTGGCTGAACAGGCCGATGCGCACCGGTGTTCTACCTTCCAGCGTTGGGCGTTGGTAGGATTCAAGCCTGGGCAGGAGGATATGGAGGACAAGATGTTACCCATGCAGCATGTCCCCCCTCTCCACGTCACTGATGAATCCAAAGGAACAGCAGGGCTGCTATAGTTTGGCACCAGCGCCGTCGCAGGAGCTGCCAGAACAATGTTGAGTACAACAGAGAACTGCCTTAGGGGCTCCGACTCTGGATTTTTCCTCAGGGTTGACTCCCGAAGCCTTTCCCGTGACCGGGTGTGCCACAAGGCAGCGGAGGCTTGAAATCAGGGTTTACCTTCCCCTAGATGGGCTACCTTCCCAGGTTGACGAGCCACCATCTACCCGAAGCATCTGGTTTTAAGGCGCCAGAGATCCACCCTCGCCCCTTCTCCTATTAGTAAAAGCAGTTCCGCCAGGCTTAGAGACTAAACCACACGGGCAGGCTAGGAGTTGGACTTAGTTGTCAGAGGCTTTTCGAGACGCACGCCGTAAGGAGCATTTTATGAGCACTGGGAGCTTAACCCCAGTGCCGCTCCTGGCTATGACAACCTTGGAACCAAAGCGGTTCAACCGACCGACAGACTACATGACGGACAAAGGGGCCTATGGTACTCATCTGAACATGTGGTTCATGGTGGGCCTTTTTCCCAACTTGGCAGCCGACGTGAAACAAACCTGTATTGGATGGGAGTCTCAAGCCCCGGAAGAGGTACTCCATCATGCTCAACATCATTACAGAAACCATGAGACAGTTACAAAGAAGAAAGTAAGGGCAAAGGAAGATAACCTGGAAAAGACCCTGCTCACAATGGCTCAGTGGGTCCCCACTCCAAATCAGCCATGCCTGGGCTCTTCTGCTGGCCCAGATCAGTGTCGCTAAAGTGGCCAAGCCGGACATTGGATGCGACAGTGCCCACAACTGTCAACCTGCAGCTACTGCAAGCAAGGTGGAGACTGGGCTACAGCATGCCCTGTAACATCAATGTCCGGGCCCCGTGGAAGGGGAAGAGGCAGAGGTAACTTCCAGCAAGACAGCCATGGACCCTGGGTCCGACAAAACCCTGGCCAGCCACCACACCCTTTCCTTCAGCCACCACCACCGCAACCCCAGCCTCAACAGCCACAGCAGTGACACCAGGCAGATAAGACTGGAACATGTGCACTCTTTCTCTACCTTCATCCCCAGCAGACGCCGCACATATGCTTGCCAACAAAAATCACGCTACAGCCACACGCACACCCCATACTGATACTTTGATTGCACTTACACCTCCCATGTCAGACATGTTCTCAGTTCCACACAGTCACCCACGTTTCTCTTACAAAACCCCATCCTCAGCATTCCCACTCTCTCTCCAGATGTACAGAGCGGAGTACACAGTTTCACTTCCTTGTGAACATTTCACACAAACTCTGGATGTGGACGGACAGTATAGATGGGTATGCCCATTTACTCTTGTCTGCTACATCTGAAGGGGAGGATCATATGCTATCATGTGTCCCTTCATCTTTGTGGGTAAAGCACAAATATGATGTTGGTCTCATAAAGAACTGCTCCCCAGTGGTAATCACACCAAAATCTGATTTCAGACTCAAATGCTCGCAATACCCACTCAGACCAGAGGCGCATGACAGCATCACTTCTGGGTTTGAATCTCTTCTGGGTTTACATTCCAGTTCAATGGGGCACTCTACACTTTCACCAGGTTAGCTCAAGGATATTATTATGAAAGCCCTACTATCTATAATGCTGCTTTAAAAGACTCAGTAAGCTCATTAACACTCACAGATGGTTCTGTCCTGACTCACTATGTTGATGACCTCCTGCTGTGTGCACCTAATGAAGCACAATATCAAACAGACTCCATCAAACTTCTCTGAAATTTGGCTGATGAAGGCCACAAAGCCTCCAAGCCCAAACTACATGTTTGTAAACCTGCAGTAACCTCTTTGGGTCATCAAATATTGGCTCAGGGTAAATCTCGCTCCCAAACGTGTGGATGCTATTTGTCACATGGCCAGGCCTAAAACTAAAAGGAGCTCCTTTCTTTTCTTGGCATGGCTTCCTATTGCCACTCTTTTATCCCTGATTTTTCATGCATTGAGAAACCAATGCGTGACATCATTCCATCAAAGCGTCCCTCACACTTCACTCTTGAGTGGACACCCACTGCCAATGATTGTTTTGAAAACATGTGCACAGTCAATTAACCCAGCCACCAGTCTCCCTTCACCTTCTTGTGATGATGACACAGACTGTGACCATGACTATTTGTCCTTGCTTGACTTTGTCACCTCTCCTATACCCAACCTGTCTGATGCTCCACTTCCCAACCCAGACCTTGTCCTGTACGTTAACGGCTCTGCCTCTGTTGACCTCTCTGTAGGCTGTAGCAAAGTGGGTTGGGCAGTATGTGATGGCCACTATACGTTGCTCTCTGGCTCCTTGCCATCTCATCTTTCTGCACAGGCTGCAGAACCAGCTGCCTTGGCAGAGACATGCACTTATGCTACGGGGCAATCGGTCACTATTTACACTGACTCTCATTACGCTTTTGAAGTGGTGCATGACTTTGGTGCCCTTTGGCATGAACGTAACTTCCTTACCTGTGCAAGTTCACTGGTAAGAATTCTATACATGTGTCACACCTGCTGAAAGCTATTCTCCTTCCTTTATTTGTGGCGGTGTGCAAATGCACCGCCCACACTTCATCTCTGACCCTGCGTCTAAGGGTAACGCACATGCTGATGCTGCGGCTAAAGCAGCAGCCCTGTCTCTTGCTGCAGCCCATGTCATGACCCCTTCTTCCCCTTCATGTGTCTGCCCTCCTACTAACCAAACCCCCTCTCCTGTTGACTCACTTCTTACCATGCAGTCTTTTTTCTCCCCACAGGGATGTTAGAAATGGGCCAAGAAAGGATGTCACAAAGACCAGGATTTCTTCCATCATTTTGCTAAATTGACACATGGGAAAGACCATGTGTCAAGAGAAGGGATGATATGCAAACTGGTTCTGTTTATGCTGACAATTTTTGCAAAAGTGTCTAATCTGTGATGCTGACAATTTTTGCAAAAGTGTCTAAGCTGTGCCACTAACAATGCTCACAGGGTCCACAAACAGGTTCCAGCAGCTCACCCGCCCCCCTGCAGGAGGGCAAAAAGTACTGTTTGGTAATGGTTGACATGTGGTCCAAATGGGTAGAAGCCTTTCCAGCCAAGCATACAACAAGCACTGTTGTGGCCAGAGCATTACTGTCAGAAATTATTCCCAGATGGGAAATACCAGAGAAAATCTCCAGTGATAATGGTAGACATTTTGTAAATGAAGCACTGACCAATTGAGTATTACATTGGCCTTTAATTTGAGAAAGCATTGTGCCTAACCTGGCCTACCCTGGACTAAGTGCCTCTCATTAGCACTCATATACATGCGCATGTGAGTTAGAAAGAAATATGACATGTCACCCTTTGAGATTTTGTTTGCTCACCCCCATTTTTTAGGTTTCTCTGCGGAAAGGAAATCACTGCCTCCTCTGACAACTTCACATTTTGAAAATGCCATGTTATCCTATTGCTCTGCATTGTCCTGCCAACTTCAAAACATGTCACAACAGGTAAAGGCTGCCCTGCCCAGGCTAGCAGAGGGAGTCCTCCACAAGGTGACCAGGTAACTGGGTGGTGGTTAAGAGTTTCAAGCGGACGAATTGGCACAGCAAACAGTGGCTGGATCCATACCAGGTCCTTCTGATGGTGTACACGGCTGTGAAGATCACTGTAAGGGCAACGCGGATCCACGCAACGCATTGCAGAAAGGTCCCAGGAGTCAAAGCCAGGAGAACCCAGACCAGACTAGGAATAGAAGCAGAGGGTGGTTAGCCACAACCACCACCCCACGTTGTAGACTAGGACGAGAAGAAGCAGAGCTGTGTTAAGCCAGAAAAATTCAGACCAGACTAGGAGTAAGAAGCAGATGGTGATTAGCCACAATCACCGCCCCACATTGTAGATGAGGACGAGAAGAAGCAGACATCACACTATTTATTGCATTTGACAGCCCTCACAAACAACCTGAGTTTACGCCGAACGCTGCTCAGTAGAAACATACAGCATACATCTCATTTACACTGATACTGATATGATGAACGAGGGACAGACTAGACATTTATTGCAGCGTGAGGCTGCTGAAGAGGATCACTGTCACAGACGCCGAAAATATCGTCAGGCTTGGACCACGACAGACATGATATATGTGAGTAGCCCTGTCATTTTCCTGCTTGGGCTGACCATATACTCATCAGTTCACCGCTCTGCCCCATCAACCGATTTGCTCCAAACAAGATGCGAAGTGCATGATTCCAATAATTACTCTATTGACACATATGATAACGACTGCAGTGACTGTGTCAATAAGGGCTAATTAGTGTATAAAATAGATTACCCTCCCAATGCCTGCCACATTATATCCCACCCTTGCTCGCCCTTCATTAAGTGTATATCCGGATGTAGCCTCTTGTGACTTTTCACACATACCACTATTCTACGTCATTGTCCATGATGTGATAGTTTGAACCTAATAGGGTGTACTCTCACTGATGTTTGCTTTGACTGCCTTGTACATTATGTGTGATCATATATGATCAAGAGAAGAGAACTGCGGTGGAAATTTATTATTCACATATTCATCATGGTGGAAATTTACTGCTATATACCAATCTGTTGTGTAATTTAGATGATGTGTGGTTATGTTTAAATGTCTTTCCTCTTCTGAACAATTATTGCTAATACATGCCCTGAGTGTAACTATGGTCAGTGGAATAGTTATTGTCAGAAGGTTCTAGTACTTGCTAGGTTTGAAGGCTACTTCCAGAATGTTCCCGTACTTTCTCAGCCAGTTTCTATGTATCCATATAAGGTAATGTGGGGGAGCGCTCTGAGGGTGCCTATAAAAACCAGGAGCCTCCTTTGTTTAGGCAGAGCAGTGCAGAAACTTCAGGTAGGCTGTTTCTTCGCTTCTCTCCTGCCGGCGGTAATAAAGGGAATTCAACATGGCAGATAAGTCTGATTATTTTCTCCAGGACCTTATAAGTGGGCTAGGAAATATTCGGTTACAATACAAATATGGATAGAGAAAAAAAATGAAGAAAATGGGCAATGTGGAAGATTTTGCTTCAAGAGCAAGGGGGAGCTGATCAGAGTCTAATCTCCACAGAAAAGAAAAAAAAATCACTGTCGGCTATAAAGGCTCCTGTTGTATCCTATTTTATGGATACAAATTCATGTAGTAGGCTATATACAGTATAAACAAATGAAATTTTAAAAAAAACTGCCGGTTGTCTTATGTCTGTATATGGAGCCAAGGACGAGGCCAGGTGTCGAACCAAACACACATTTATTTATAGGGGCATCGCACAGCACACACGCAGCTGTCAGGCAGAAGAGGCGGTAAAGAGACCGTCCCTCCTGCCCGCTGCCCTCTTATAGCCATGGGTGGTGGTGGAACTGGAAGGTGGAGCCGCCACCCGTGCTTCACAAATAAAAGCCTGAACTCTAACATAATAAGTACACAACAGGCTGATGTCCAGTTCAGCATAACACCCGTTGATATTCATATAATCTGTTCTTCTGTCATGACAAATAAAGTCAAGTGCAGAGAGCAGCTTCTGCCACGTGCCCTCGGTTCTCGCCAGTGTCTCAGCACCAACAATCACTATCATGTCAGGCGCAAATGAATTAAGACAAGCTTTTTTTGGACGTTAAATCCTGGTACATTTAGCAGCAGACTGACAACCGCAAACCTTAGTAAATCACCTTGCGCCAGTCATTTAAAGACTCCACTCCCTCAGATTTGCGTGTTGACATGACAACGCCCACAAATACATATGCAATGAGGCCAGGTGCAAAATTAACATGGTCCACGCCTTCCCACCGCTAATTTTGCGCTGCGCTCTTTAGTAAATCTCAACAGTAGTTTTTTACTGCCAAAACAGGGTTTTGCAATGGCTCAGCAAGTTAGAAAATCTGCCCCTAAATGTTTTGGCTTACTTATGAGATTTATACAGTGCATCCGGAAAGTATTCACAATGCTTCACTTTTTCCACATTTTGTTATGCTACAACCTTATTCCAAAATGGATTAAAATTCATTTTTTTCCTCAAAATTCTGCACACAATACTCCATAATGACAATGTGTGTGTTTTGTTTTTTTTTTTTAGTTTTTTGCTAATTTATTAAAAATAAAAAAACTAAGAAATCACATGTACATAAGTATTCACAGCCTTTGCCATGAAGCTCAAAATTAAGATCAGGTGCATCCTGTTTCCACTGATCATCCTTGAGATGTTTCTATCACTTAATTGGAGTCCACCTGTGGTAAATTCAGATGATTGGACATGATTTGGAAAGGCACACTCTTATGTATGAATAATAAGAGTCAGAGTTGATCTTCATGCAGCCAACAACAACAAGCCTTTATTATAGAGAACTGAACTATTTATACACAAGGGCTGTGCCCGCCTGACTTCACACCAGGGACGGGTACGGCAGCACACACACGCCTCACTCACTACACCACAATTCCCTTTCCCCCTTACAAAAGTCTAAGACCACACACACAATTGAGACCCTCCCCAATTTAGGACCCGAATCATGCACTAAGGGAACGAGGAATAATTAACTGTAATAAAATATCCTAACACACTCATCCAAAAGAATAACAAAATTGGTCCAAGTCTCTTAAAACATATAAAAAATAATCCATAAAACCACATATATACTCTCATGCAGCAATATATACTGTATGTACATATTTACATTCTAACATTTAAGTTGTACCGATGTCCGTTGGCAGCCAGAGGTAAAACCGGCCCGGGGGCCCAGGACAGCCCCAAACTATCCACTCCTTTGGCCGCCAAAGATAAGCCAGGCTCGGAGGCCCCGGGCATCCCCACGACGTGCGTGCCTCTGGCCGCCGTCTGCCCCGGGATCAAAAACAGTCTCTCCCGCAAGAGTGTCCCTCTTCACCATCGCCTGCTCCTTTTCCCAGGACCCGCAGTGCTGCTGTCTGGCACACTGTCCCTCCATGCTCATCGGTCCGCTCCCAACCTCTTTCAACACCGTCACCGTGGCTCTAAACATTTCAGCCCCCTGTGGCCAAACTCCGGAGAAACCCGAAGCCGGTTACCCGAGCACCTCGCCACTGCTCTCAGCACCCTCGTTCCAGGTGCTCCGCTGTGCTGTCTCCATGTCCAGCCATAGCTGCTCTCTCCCATGGCTCACAGCGTCCCTTTTGCTGGCATCGTTTCCCAACACAGGCACCTCACCACTGCTCCCAGCACCCTTGTTCCAGGCGCTCTGCTGCATCGTCTCCATGCTCGGCTGTCGCTGCTCTTCCCCAGGGATCTCAGCCTCCATGGTCCCGCTCACTCACTGCCAAGCCTCCAGCTGCAGGGATGACTCTTGCTGTTCTCCCTCTCCACTGTCGTCACACACACCGCGTCGTCCAACTCATCAGCCCTCCGGTCCTCTACCTTCCTGCGCTTTGCGGCTGGCCCACTGTCTTCAGTGACCGGGGACTCTCCTTCTTGCAGTCCCGGTCCCACCACAAAGTCCAGCTGGCAGCTTGGAGCTCTCTTTTGGCACGCAGTTAGCTTTGCGGCTAACCTGCCCATAGGCACCAAATGGGCCATTAGCTTCTCCAAGCAAACTAGCCTAGCCGCTGTTGGCGCCAATACTCCCGCCACCCACAACTTCGTGGTCCTCGTCTGCCCAGCGAAGAATTCAGCCAGCCGCTCGACAGCATCCTCATACAACTCTGTCACACCCAACATACTGAGAATGCTTCGGCCCTCCGCAAGAATTCTCGCAAGAAGATGGTGAGCCAAAAGCGTTCATCGTCATCTCCCGTCGAGTCCGCTTAGGCCTAGTGCCGCGATGTAACCCTCAAAATTGGCCCGCCACTGCTGCCACAGGCTCACCGGCTCTCCAGTGTACTCTAGGAAGGGTATCAGTGGTTGAGGTAGCCCATATGCTTCCATACTTTTCTTCTCATTGCCAAAATGTTATGTATGAATAATGACAGTGTCAGCGTTGATCTTCGTGCAGCCAACAACAACAACAACCCTTTATTATAGAGAATCGAACTATTTATACACAAGTGCCGTGCCCACCTGACATCACACCAGGGGCAGGTATAGCAGCGCACACACACGCCACATTCACTACACCACACACACACCTGTCTATATAAGGTCCCACAGTTGACAGTGTATGTCAGAGCACAAACCAAGTGTAGTGGGCAGGGCTTTAGGACCCAGGAGGTGCCTCAGGCCTATATAAACGGAATGTAGTGAGAATGCGTTCCTGGCTCTGTTCCACAGAAGTGTGATGTTCACACGACACGGTGTGGCTGTAAAGCCTTTAAACTTTTGAGGTGAGCAGCATAACCTTGTGTATTATGTTATGTATGAATAATGTGAGACAGGAGCCGTGCTGAACTGAACAGCGAACCACTTTTTATTAGACACACACAAAACTATATACAAAGTGGGCCGTGCCCGCCTGACGTCACGCCAGTGGGCGGATATGGCATCACACACACACACTACGCCACATTCCCCTCCCCCTTACAAAAGTCTAAGACCACACACACAATTGAGACTCTCCCCAATTTAGGACCTGAATCATGCACTAAGGGAATGGGGACTAATTAACTGTAATAAAATATTCTAACACACTCATCCAAAAGAACAACAAAATTTGGACCACGTCTCTAAAATATATGAAATAATCCCATATCACACACACTCACATGCACACCAGCAGCATATATACATATTTACATTAATAGTGATCAAGTCACACCTCTGTCCACTGGCAGCCAGTGGTAAAACCGGCCCGGGGGCCCAGGCCAGCACCAAATCATACATGCCCCTGGCTGCTGAAGAAAAGACCGGCTCAGAGGTCCTGGGCAGCTCCACGACTTGTGCACCCATGGCCGCTGTCTGCCTCCGGAATCAAAAACAATCTCTCTTGCCATAATGTCCCTCTTCACCGCCGACTGCGTCACTCCTCGGGACCCGCCGTGATGCTGTCCAGCACACCGTCCCTCCGTGCTCGACGGTCCGCTCCTGACCGCATTCAACACCACCGTCGTGGCTCTAAACACTCCGGCCCCTTGTGGCCGAACTCCGGGCAGACCTGATGCCGGCTTGTCGGCACCTCTTGCTGCGTTGGGCACCTCGCCGTAGCACCCACATTGAGATTGCATTGAGCTCTGGCACTGAGACACTGCCCGACCTCTACGGTGCCCAGCACCTCCTCCCTGTCATTTGAGGCGCTCCGCTGTGCTGCGTCCGTGCACGGCTGCTGTTGCTGCTCCCTCCTGGGGATCTCAACTTCGCTCCTGTCGGTGTCACTCGCCAACCCAGGTGCTTTGCTGCTCTCAGCACCCTCGTCCCAGGTGCCCTGCTGCGTCGAATCCATGCCCAGCTAAAGCTGCTCTCCCCCTGGGCTCTCAGCCTCCATGGTCCCGCTCACTGACTGCCTAGCCTCCAACTGCGGGGATGACTCCTGCTGCTCTCCCTCTCTGCTGTCATCACACACCGCACCGTCCAACTCATCAGTGCTCCGGTCCTCCACCTTCCTGCACTTCGAGGCTAGCCCACCGTCTTCAGTGACCGGAGACTCCCCTGGTCCCACCTTGATGCCCAGCTGGTAGCCTGGAGCCCTCTTCTGGCACGTAGTTAGCTTCATGGCTTGCCCATCCATAGACAATGACTGTGCCGTTAGCTTCTCCCAGCTAACTAGCTTAGCCTCGTTTGGTGCCAACACTCCCACCACCCACAGCATCGTGGTCCTCGTCTGCCTGACTTCACGCCAGTCGGCGGGTACGGCATCACACACAGTCTACACCACATATTAGTCAAAAAAAACGTAATTTAATTTATAAGTAGTATGCTTTGTCTGGTTTGAAGTACATCGGCTTTGTTGCTGTATTGACAAACGGTGTGCTGCTATATGCCTCATGACAGGAAGGAGATGCTTGGGGCAGAAAACGGGACAAAACTGAGTTTTGTATTTAACACATTGTTTGATGAGTGTTTATTTGACTGTGGTATAGGGTTTCTTGTTTTGTTTTAGTCACCTGCTCACGTGCATCAGGAACTGCCATCAGCACTTAAGACATGCGTTTATGAATAGCTCTGAGGTATGCTGGTCATGTTTAATGTACACTGTATTGAAGACATGTTTTATCAGACTGTATTCTAAATCTGAATGTTATCTCTTTTTTTAGGAGTGAACTGTCTTCACTGTCACTGTTTTTCCTTCCCCCTTTTTAATCGTGTTTGGGCCTTTTCCTTTTATATTTTATTTTGTTTGGGGCACAGTGCAATAGTGCTTGGGCCAGGTGCAATATTTGGGCTCAGTCCAGTGAGAGGGTTTGGAGTTTTATATCATGACCCCCTTGTAAATTGTATTGTAAATATGGTTTTCTTCATTAGCTATTTTAATAATAAGCTGTGATTTGTAGTGTGGCTTTTTAATGTGTGTTGGGTTTTAAATAAGGTCTAAAATCCCTCATTTTAGTTTATTGGTACAGAGAGCCTGGAAGTGCCCATGGTTTTGGTTTTGCAGTAGTTATCATTTCTGGTTTATGCTGTGCCCAATTTTTAAATGACACTTAGTACTTTTTAATAAATTTGGATATTTTTTATCAAAGAAGACAGCCTCTTGTCCTGGTTATTCTAGACATAGTGTATAGTTAGCAGACCAGAAGTTATTGTGGTGGCGAAAGGATAAATTTGGTCACTACACAAGCATGAAGTCAAAGGAATTGTCTGTAGACCTCCGAGACAGAATTATCTCGAGGCACAAATCTGGAGAAGCATACAGAAAAATTTCTGCTGCTTTGAAGGTCCCAATGAGCACAGTGGCCTCCATCATCCATAAATGGAAGAAGTTCTGAACCACCAGGACTCTCCCTAGAGCTGGCCAGCCATTCAAACTGAGCAGTCAGAGGGAGAAGAGCCTTAGTCAGGGAGCTGACCAAGAACCTGATGGTCACTCTGTCAGAGCTCCAGCGTTCCTCTGTGGAGAGAGGAGAACCTTCCAGAAGGACAACCATCTCTGCAGCAATCCACCAATCAGGCCTGTATGGTAGAGTGGCCAGACGGAAGCCACTCCTTAGTAAAAGGCACATGGCAGCCCACCTGGAGTTTGCCAAAAGGCACGTGAAGCACTCTCAGACCATGAGAAATGAAAATTCTCTGGTCTGATGAGACAAGGATTGAACTCTTGCATTAATGCCAGGTGTCATGTTTGGAGGAAACCAGGCAACACTCATCACCAGGCCAATACCATTCCTACATTGAAGCACGGTTGCGGTAGCGTCATGCTATGGGGATGTTTTTCAGTGACAGGACCCAGGAGACTATTCAGGATAGAGGGAAAGATGAATGCAGCAATGTACAGAGACATCCTGAATGAAAACCTGCTCCAGAACACTCTTGGCCTCACACTGGGATGGTGGTTCATTTTTAAGCAGGACAATGACCCCAAGCACACAGCCAATATATCAAAGGAGTGGCTTCAGGACAACTCTGAATGTCCTTGATTGGCCCAGCCAGAGCCCAGACTTAAATCCAATTGACAATATCTGGAGAGATCTGAAAATGGCTGTACACCGACGCTTCTCATCCAACCTGATGGAGCTTGAGAGGTGCTGCGAAGAGGAAGGGGCGAAACTGTCCAAAGATAGGTGTGCCAAGCTTGTGGCATCATATTCAAAAAGACTTGAGGCTGTAATCGTGATCAAAACCTACCAGACTGCTCCATGCTTGGACTTCCAGTTGAGTGAACGCTGGTGTGTTTTGCTGCCGCTGCTCTCCGGTTTTATTTTAATTTACTAGTTTTAACTTACTTGTTTTTGTTATCTTTGATGTTTTTTGTTATCTTTGAGAGTTTTCTTGTTTGGACTGAACTGATTTACCTACAGGCTATTCGTATTACAACTGGTTCTTAACTCTTGTCCACACCTGGCTCCTCCCACCACTTGGTGCCTGAAACATCTATGTGGATAAAGGGCTTATGCATGTGGTCTGTATTTGCCTAGACTGCCTTGTCCTTGGTCCATCGTCCTGCGATGGTGTTGCTTCAGTATTCTGCTACTGAGCTCCTGCAACTGCGGTTTCATCTGACTGTTCCACCACCTGTGGCCTTTCATCTCCACACGGACATCACTGTGCAGCCTTGCCACAGAAGCATACACCGAGGATCCTGTCGGAGCTTCAATTACAACAACAGTAATCCCATGAAGTCCATTTGGTCCACAGCTCATCATCCTCCCTCTAACATCGGCCGTGCTGCTGACCACAGTGTGTTAGCTGACCTAGCTAGGTTGGCTAACTCCACCATCAAAGAAGGTAACACCACCCTCAGCTTCGGTCTGCTTAGAATCCGCTCACTCACGGGCAAGGAACATCTCATCCAGGACATCTTCTCAGACCATAAGTTGGATTTTCTCTGTTTATGTGAAACGTGGCAACAGCCCAGTGATGTTGCCTCTCTGAATGACTGCACTCTGCCGGGGTTTGTTTACACCTGCCAGCCGTGTGGCTCCGGCCATGGCGGGGGTGTCACTATGATTCACCGCGAGAGGTGGAAAGTCTTGCCGGTGTCTGCTCCAACTTTCCACTCATTCAGCATCACAACTCACTGGCGTTATTCCCAGCATTATCTGTACTGTTTATATCCCACCCAGGCCCAACATGGACTTTTTAAATGACTTTGCAGCTCTTATCACCCATTTTTCCAAAATATCTCCTAACTTGGTCATCCTTGGTGATTTTAATATTCAGTTAGACAATGACAGTAACACCTTTGCCAAAGATTTGACATCTTGCTTGGACAGTTTTGGACTCCATCAATATATTAATTTTCCTACCCACTGTAAAGGTCATATGTTGGACTTGGTTTACTGTTCTGGTGTCACTCCCACTGACTGTAAATCTCATTTTATCCCCTTCTCTGACCATATGCTCATCTCCTTTAATATAAATTTACCAATTTTCAAAACCAACCTGTTATGTCGGTGGTTGGAACCAAAGGATGAGGCCAAGTGTTGAGCTGAACACATGTTTATTAACAGGGCACAGTGCACCTAACCACACCAAACCACTGTGTAGAGAGATGGCCAAGAGACCGCCCCTCCTGCATGCAGCCCTTTTATACTCATGGGTGATGGCGAGACCGAAAGGTGGAGCCACCACCCCGTCCCACACAAACAGAACATAGAACATACAAATAACTATATAACCCCCCCCCCCCATAGAAAAGTTAAAAAAAAACACACACACATACAATTAAAGCCTCCCCAATTTGGAACCCAGATCATGCACTAAGAAAACTAAACTTAAGACACAAAAAGTGGCCTATCACAGTCACACAAAATAATTAAAACTAGGGGAGGACAGGTGGACTGCTGTCCTACCCCCCATACTGCCAGCCGAATTAGTCTGCCTTCAATACTAAAGAAAAAGTCCATCTAGAAAAAAAAAAATAACTGCCGTGTTCTTAACTAAAATAAAATAAAATGCACAAAATAATCCCAAACTACAGTGGGGCAAAAAAGTATTTAGTCAGCCACCAATTGTGCAAGTTCTCCCACTTAAAAGATGAGAGAGGTCTCCAATTTTCATCATAGGTATACCTCAACTATGAGAGACAAAATGAGAAAAAAAAAATCCAGAAAATCACATTGAAGGATTTTTAATGAATTAATTGGTAAATTCCTCGGTAAAATAAGTATTTGGTCACCTACAAACAAGCAAGATTTCTGGCTCTCACAGACCTGTAACTTCTTCTTTAAGAGGCTCCTCTGTCCTCCACTCGTTACCTGTATTAATGGCACCTGTTTGAACTCGTTATCAGTATAAAAGACACCTGTCCACAACCTCAAACAGTCAGACTCCAAACTCCACTATGGCCAAGACCAAAGAGCTGTCAAAGGACACCAGAAACAAAATTGTAGACCTGCACCAGGCTGGGAAGACTGAATCTGCAATAGGTAAGCAGCTTGGTGTGAAGAAATCAACTGTGGGAGCAATTATTCTTCTTCTTGCGGTTGTCCATCGAGTCCGATGATGAAGTCCACTTCTATCGGTGAGTCCTTTGATGGCTGTGTAGTCCTATCCTGGACCCACATGTCCTGTTGCAGGTAGGGCATGTAAAAGTTGTAGTAGTGGCAGCAGGAGCTGCAGGTGCATTCCTCCTCAGTCTTCTCTCCTGTCTCCTGGCTGTTCTGTCCTCCTCCATCATACGGGTCCCCACAAGGCACTGCTGTCGCCAGGTGTTCAGGTCAGCAGCAGCTTCCTCCAGAGCCTCAGGTCTGATCCTGCACTTCTTTAAGGCCATTTTTAGCTGGTCCTTGTAGCGCTTCTTCTGCCTTCCAGCAGAGCGTCGACCATGGTGTAGCTGGCCATATAACACCCTGCGAGGCAGCCGGTTTGGGGGCATCCTCACCGCATGTCCCAGCTAGCGTAGCTGGTGCTTGGTGATGGTTGCCTCAATACTCCTACAGCTGGTCTTAAAGAGTATCTCAGAATGAGGCACATGGTCACGCCAGGTGATTCCCAGGATGCGCTGAAGGCAGCGTATATGGAACCGCTCTAGATCCCTAATGTGGCGGCTGTAAGTCACCCAGGATTCACAGCTGTAGAGGAGAGTAGTGACACAGACTGCCTGGTAAACAGAGATCTTCGTTTGTTGATGGAGGTTCTTATTCTGGAAGACCCGACGCCGGAGTCTCCCAAAAGAAGCTGATGCCTGCCTGATCTTGTTCTGGACCTCACTGTCAATGGTATTGTCTACAGAGAGGATGCTCCCCAGGTACTTGAAAGATGGAACAACAGACAGCTGTTCACCAGCAACAGCGAAGGTAGGTGGAGTAGATGGGATATTGGTGCTCCATTGGCAGACGACCTCTGTTTTGATGGTGTTCACCGTCAGTCCCATCCTGCTGTATGCTCTCACCGCAGCAGTAAGAACAGACTGGAGATCTTGTGGGCTATGAGATACCAGAGCACAGTCATCTGCATACTGTAGCTCAATGACTCTCACCCTTTGCAGTTTGGTGGTTGCCTGGAGCCTCCTTATGTTAAAAAGGTTGCCATCTAGACGGAAGTCCACTGTTACACCGCTGCTGTCCTCAATCTCCTTGTGAAGAAGCTGGGTGACACAGAGCAGGAAGATGTTAAAAAGTACTGGTGCTAATACACACCCCTGCCTAACCCCTGTACAAACGGGGAAGGAAGGAGATTCCTGTCCTCCTATAGTCACCCGAGCAGTCATACCATCATGAAATTGGCGGAGGATATTGACAAACTTACTGGGGCAGCCAAACTTAAGAAGAACTTCCCATAGGAGTTCTCTATGGACAGTGTCGAAAGCTTTGGAGAGATTGACAAAGGCCATGAAAAGGTCCTGGTGTTGCTCCCGACATTTCTCCTGCAGCTGCCGAGCTGGGAAAATCATGTCCACCGAGCTCCTGCCCTTCCTGAAACCGCATTGCGATTCAGGCAGCACTGATTCTGTGATGTTGTTGATCAGCCTGTGAAGCATCACCTTCGCCAGGACCTTACCAGCAACAGCAAGGAGCGAAATACCCCTGCTGTTGCCGCAGACAGCCTTGTCACCCTTGTTTTTATAAATGGTGACAATTGTGGCGTCTCTCCATTGTTGTGGGATGTTATCATCGGCCCAGACCTTGGTGATGTACTTGTGCAGGGTTTTTGTACACAAGTAGCCTCCTTGTTTCAACAGCTCGGCAGGGATGTTGTCATTACCAGGGGACTTGTTGTTTTTGAGAGAGTGGGTAGCTGATAGAACCTCCAGGAAGGTTGGGGGCTGATCCAGGTCTTGCATTGGAGGAAGTGTAGGCAAGTCGTTGAGAACAGTGGGGTCTGCATCTGAGTCCTGGTTAAGCAGGGTACTAAAGTGTTCAGCCCATCTCAGCAAGATGTTAGGCTGATCCTTTAGGATTCTCAGCCCATCTGCTGTTTTCAGGGGAGTGATGCAGCGATTTGTTGGGCCGTAAATCTTCTTGACAGCATTATAAAAATTATGCATATCATTTTTATCCGCAAAGGCCTGGATTTCATGTGCCTTTTTTGTCCACCACTCGTTCTGCATTGTCCGAGTAGCCCTTTGTACATCCCGCCGAGCTCTCTGCCACTGATGCTTGGTGATAATGGATGAGGGGTTCCTTAAGGTTGCCTGATGTGCTCTGTGCTTGTCCTCCAACAAGTCGTCGATGGTGTCTGAGTTGTCATCAAACCAGTCTTGGTGGTTCTTTCTCTTATAGCCAATCGTTTGGGCTGCTGCCTCACAAAGAGCTGAGCTGATAAAATCCCACTTCTGGTCCATGGTCTTCTCAGGCAGACTCAGGAAATGCTCCACCCCCCCTAGTTTCTCAACCAGGGAGCGCTGAAAGTCATTTCTTACATCCAGATTTGCCAGATGGGAGCAATCAAGTTTCCTCCTTTTGGGCCCTTGTAGTCGCAAGGGGGGGCGCACTTGCATGTGGACCTTGGCCACGATCAGCCGGTGATCTGTCCAGCATTCTGCACCTCTCATGGCACGGGTGATGTGGACATCTCTGATGTCACTGCGCCTCACAATGATGTAATCAATCAGGTGCCAGTGTTTAGAGCGAGGGTGCATCCATGATGTTTTGTATTTGGCCTTTTGCTGGAAGATGGTGTTGGTTATGGTCAGGTTATGCTCAGAGCAGAGAGTGAGCAATCTCACTCCATTTGTGTTAGCCTGGCCAACTCTGTGTCTGCCAAGCACTCCACTCCATATCTGATTGTTCTGACCCACTCTGGCATTAAAATCTCCAAGTAAGAAGATCTTGTCATTCTTGGGGATCCGGCGAAGAGTTTCGTCCAGTAACTGGTAGAAGGAATCCTTGGCCTCACTCTCTGATGGCAGGGTCGGTGCATAGGCACTAAGAAGTGTAGCAAAGCGATTCTTAACCAGGGGGATACGGAGTGTCATCAGTCTCTCACTAATGCCAACAGGTGTTTCACTGAGTCTTGGTAGAAGGGTGTTTTTGATGGCCAGTCCTACACCATGCAGATGTTGTTCTCCTGAGGGGTAACCCCTCCAGAAGAATGTGTAGCCCATCCCTTCCTCTGTTAAAGAGCCCTCATCTAGGAGCCTGGTCTCGCTCAGTGCAGCAATATAGATATATATATATATATATATATAGATAGATAGATAGATAGATAGATAGATAGATAGATAGATAGATAGATAGATAGATAGATCTTTAATTGTCATTGTCACAAGTACAACGAAATTCAAAAGTGCTCTCCAGTCAGTGCCCCATTTATAAAAACATTGCCCCATTATAAAAAACATAGACCTAAAATTACTAAAAAATCAGTTAAAAATAATAATTAAAAAGAATAAATAGCAAGCCACATTCACACAGACATCAACACAGGACATCATGCACACACAGTCATTGCAAGGAGCATTCAACTACATATAATCATGTCCATTTAGCACATTACTTCCTCATTTTATTCAGAATGGTTATTGCTGTTGGGTAGAAGCTGTGTTTGAGTCTGTTTGTCCTTGTGTTCATTTGTCTGTATCGTTTCCCAAATGGCAGTAGTTCAAACAATGATTGTCCAGGATGTGAAATATCCTTTAAAACATTTTGAGCCTTCTTCTGACAACGGGAGCGGTGTAGGTCTTCCAGTGTGAGGAGAGGGCAGCCAATGATCTCCTGGGCGGTGTCAATGACCCTCTGGAGTGCTTTCCTCTGAGCTACTGTACAACTACTGTACCAGATGCATATACAGTATATTAATATGCTTTCAATAGAAGCTCGATAAAAGGACACCAGCAGTCTCTGTGTGATGTTCTCCTTCCTGAGAATCCTCAGGAAGTACAGTCTCTGCTGGGCCTTTTTCACCAGCTCAGAGGCGTTCACACTCCAGGACAGGTTCTCCTCTATGTGAACTCCTAGAAAACGAAAGTCAGCTACCCTCTCTACACAGTCCCTGTTGATGATGAGAGGGGAAATCTCTGTCTTCTTCCTCCTGTAGTCTATTATCAATTCCTTATCAGGAGAAGGTTATTCTCTCTACACCATGACGACAGCCGCACCACCTCATCTCTGTAGGCAGACTCACCCCCCCCCCCCCCGAAATGAGACCCACCACTGTAGTGTCGTCTGCAAACTTCACGATGGTGTTATTGTGATGGGCGGGGATGCAGTCGTGTGTATACAGACAGTAGAGCAGGGGACTCAGCATACAGCCCTGGGGGGATCCGGTACTGAGGCTTAGGGCCATAGATGTATGATGGCCCACCCTGACTCTCTGTCTGCGACCTGAGAGGAAGCTGCTAATCCACATACAAATAGCCTGAGGAAGCCCCAAGTCCCCCAGCTTGACCACCAGTTTGTGTGGAAGAATGGTGTTAAATGCAGAGCTATAATCCACGAAGAGCATCCGCACATAGCTCCCCTGCCGCTCCACGTGGGCTAGTGTGGCATGGAGTGCTGTGGCCACCGCATCCTCTGTGGATCGATTCGCTCTGTAGGTAAACTGGTGGGAGTCCATACTGCGGGGCAGGGCTGCTATGATATGACTACGGACCAGCCTTTCAAAGCACTTCATCACCACCAGGGTGAGTGTGACTGGTCTGTAGTCGTTGAGGCTAGAAATGTGAGGTTTCTTGGGTAAGGGGACTATGGTGGAGGACTTCAGGCAGGATGGGACAGTGGACTGTGCCAGGGATTGGTTGAAAATCTTAGTAAAAACTCCAGCCAGCTGATCTGCACAGTCCCTCAGCACACATCCCGGGACACCGTCCGGACCCGCTGCTTTTCTTGGTTCGATGGACCGCAGGGTGCGCCTCACCTCATGTTCCTCCAAAGTGAGGAACGTACTGCTGTGGGCCTGGTGTAGGTTGGCTGAGACAGGTGCAGCGACCTCAAAGCGGGCAAAGAAGATATTCAGCTCCTCCGCCAGTGTGAGGTCACCTACCGCGGTTCCCGGATTTGTTCGATAGTTAGCCAGGTGCTGGATGCCCCGCCACACCTGCCGGCTATTATTGCTGTCCAGATGGTCCTCAATCCTCCTCCTATAATCTGCCTTAGCCTCTCTGATGCCCCTCTTCAGGTTGGCCCGAGCTGTGCTGTAAAGTTCGCTGTTACCAGACCTGAAGGTGATGTTTCTCTCCCTCAGCAGTTGCTGGACCTCCCGGTTCATCCAGGGCTTCTGGTTAGGGAAGATGCGGATCTGTTTGTTCACTGTGATAGTGTCTATGCAATTTTTGATATAGCACAGCACACTATCTGTGAACAGCTCCAGGTCCTGATGTTCAAAGACTTCCCAGTTGGTCCTATCGAAGCAATCCTGCAGCTGCTGGGAAGCATCCTCCGGCCATATGGCAACAGTCCTAGAGATGATGGGAGCAGTTTTTCTGAGGGGGGGCGTATGCAGGAATTAATAGCATGGACAAATGGTCAGACTGGCCCAGATGTGGTAATGGTCTAGCCCTATAGCCCAGTTTGATGTTTGAATAGACCTTGTCCAGAGTGTTCACTCCCCTAGTAGCACACTTGACATGCTGATGGAATTTAGGGAGTGCTGCCTCTAAGTCTGCATGATTGAAATCCCCCGCTATAACTTGCACGGCGTCAGGGTAAATACTCTGTGTATGGCTAATGCTAGCATGAAGCAATTTGATAGCTAAGTTAGCATTAGCATCCGGTGGAATGTACACAGCCGTTGCCAAAACTACAGTAAACTCCCTCGGGAGATAAATAGGTCTGCACTTAACAGTCAGATACTCTATGTCCGGTGAGCAGTGACTTTTCATGATCACTGAGTTAGTACACCAGCTGTTATTAACGTACACACAGAGCCCTCCTCCTCTGCTCTTACCGGAATCCGCTGTTCGGTCATAGCGCTGTGTAGAGTACCCCGCTAGCTTGATAGCAGAGTCCGGGATAGATGGTTGAAGCCAGGTCTCAGTGATAAAAAGAATGCATGCATCCCTGGCACAGTTGTTTACCTTAATCTGTAACCTTAGCTCCTCCATCTTGTTCACGAGAGATCTGGCGTTTGAGAGAAAAAGGCTGGGAAGCGGAGGTATGAATGGCTGCTTCTGTAGCCTTACTATCATGCTGGCTCTACAGCCCCGCTTCTGCTTCCTCTCCCTCTGCCGCCTGCGCCTCCTCCCCGCTGGGATGGTAATCCACGGAGAGCCGGGAGCCCTCGCTACTTCCACCGGGATCTTGTGTAAGCGGAGAAACTCACTTATTACTTTCCCCTCGTAGCATATTCCGATCTTCAGAATATCATGCTGGCTATAGGTGAAATTCGCTCGGCAAAATGTGCACAAAACAAACACGTAAAACAAAAAAAAACACATCCAAATACCACTCCGACTGGTGAACCATTTAGCCGCTGCAACTATGTGCGCCGCCATCATACAACGCAAGGTGTATCAATGTTATCAATGTTATCAGTGTTATCAATATCAATGTTGTAGCAACTCAGTTCAGCAGCAACCAGAGCTGTTCTCCTATGGTGTCTATCAGAACCTCGATCCAGGAGTGTCCTTACATTCCATGTTGCCAGTTTTAGGTTGCATGTTCTCTTTTTATTATTTCGACCGCAGAGGTGGAATGACCCAACAGGCGCGGTAACCTGTTCAGGCAAAAGATGGGTGGGCAATTTTTAGGCCACTTTTTCTAGGCCCCTCCCCAGTTGGGGTGAGCAGTGCTGTCCTAAATAGGGCTGCTCAATCACACAGGGGTTTGCCAAAAACAGCTGCCACACCAGCTGTTAGCGACCATAATAGCCCTGTGCTGCTGACGTGCAGGGTTATAGCTAGGAGCTCCCAGTAACATTCATACCTGTTCCCATCGCCACACACCCTGTCGCCGGCAGTCTTCAACCAGATGTCCAGGAAGGTAAGGCCCACCATGGTCAGAGGTGGACACCTGCGCATTGAATTATTTAGAGTGACGTAGGGGGCGCGCTCTTCCCAATAGCACTGTCTTCACGATGATGAGGTAAATCCGGTGGCGTGGGTAAGCCCATGACGACCAGTCCCTCAACATGGCTGCAGGAGGCTGCCAGGTCCTTGGTCTTTTAAGTCCCGCCTTTTGCGCACCACCAGCACATTGCTTTTCTGTCAGGGGTTGCTCCCTTAGCCTTCACCTTAATAGATTACCCACAAGGCAGTGGGGCTATTTACCCATAGTTGGGGCAGGGGTTGACAGGCGCCAGGGTGTGTCCACACAGGGTGGGCCTATACGCCACGTCTCTGGGGCCCCCTGCTGCTCCGAGATTCCCCTCCAGTTTAGCCTGGGACCACAGGGTACCCAGTTACCATGTGTGGCCACGAGGAGGCACTGCAGGGGTCTTGGTGGTGGAGAGGCTATGTACCAGCAGGAGGAGACTTATGCACTCGGCTCCTCTTTTCACCCCCGATGGGGGCTAGCTGGTGGCGGTAGCTGTAAGCAGAGCAGCAAGCAGAAAGCAACATGCAACATATGCCATGCAACATGCACTATCTACAAACATCTCTACGTTACTATACTACTTCACTAGGTGCTTCACACGCACCCTGTGTAAATGGGATACACACACACACAATTATTAGAAAATGGAAGACATGCAAGACCACTGATTATCTCCCTCGATCTGGGGCTCCACGCAAGATCTCACCCCATGGGGTCAAAATTATCACGAGAACAGGGAGCAAAAATCCCAGAACTACATGGGGGGACCTAGTGAATGACCTGCAGAGATCTGGGACCAAAGTAACAAAGGCTACATCAGAAACACACTACGCCGCCAGGGACTCAAATCCTGCAGTGCCAGACGTGTCCCCCTGCTTAAGTCAGTACATGTCCAGGCCCGTCTGAAGTTTGCTAGAGAGCATTTGGATGATCCAGAAGAGGATTGGGAGAATGTCATATGGTCAGATGAAACCAAAATAGAACTTTTTGGTAAAAACTCAACTTGTCGTGTTTGGAGGAGAAAGAACACCATACCTACTGTGACGCATGAGGGTGGAAACATCATACTTTGGGGCTGTTTTTCTGCAAAGGGACCAGGACGACTGATCCATGTAAAGAAAAGAATGAATGGGGCCATGTATCGTGAGGTTTTGAGTGAAAACCTCCTTCCACCAGCAAGGGCATTGAAGTTGAAACGTGGCTGGGTCTTTCAGCATGACAATGATCCCAAACACACCACCCGGGCAACGAAGGAGTGGCTTCGTAAGAAGCATTTCAAGGTCCTGGAGTGGCCTAGCCAGTCTCCAGATCTCAATCCCATAGAAAATCTTTGGAGGGAGTTGAAAGTCTGTGTTGCCCAGCGACAGCCCCAAAACATCACTGCTCTAGAGGAGATCTGCATGGAGGAATGGGCCAAAATACCAGCAACAGTGTGTGAAAACCTTGTGAAAACTTACAGAAAACATTTGACCTCTGTCATTGCCAACAAAAGTGTAGCATCATCGTCTCCTCAAACCAAGACAGAAGATCCCTTCTCTCCATTTTACAGGAATTTCACTTTATTCCTTAAACAGGAATACCACTTTTCTGCATGTTACAGGAATATCACTGGCTTTCATGTCGACTCATCCAGGCCTCTTCCAGGCCTGACCAAAGATGTTTGCTTTCCCAGGACCCCAATGTAAACAGTTGCCTCTTGCAGAGATTGTAAGGATCAGAATTTGCTTTTAAAGGATCAAAGGAACGTAAACTCGGGAGACCAGACCTCCAACATGAACACTGCATTTGGATAACGTACCCTTACAGGAAACAATGCTCTTAAAAAAAAGGGTCGTAAACGGCTTAATCAGACGGGTTTATAGCCCCCGATGCTGTCCAGGCTTTCTCCCAGATACCATGGACCTAAAGGAAATCATCTACAGCTGAACAGTACCTCCTAGCGGATACCTACAGAATGTGTTTTCAGTATGTAGGATGACTTTTAATTTGTTCTAAACATTAAGTTTCTTTCAGCTTATCCTCTGGATCCTAAGGACACTGAAAATCATCCCTCTTTTATCACCAACCATGGTTGCTGTACTGCATTAAGCTTTGATCTAAATATGCATGCATGTATTATAATTATGTATAAGAAATGTTGTATTCATGAGTGTTGTTCAAACAAATGTAATATTGGAGTAATGGTATAAATGCATGATCACCAAATATTAACCAAGTCATTTAATCTAGTTAGATTTTATATTGAGCACCTAATGTCATAAGAACTGACTGAGTGTTGATTTTTCTCTGCAATTTCATGGGATGGTGTCTTCGTTTGATTGGCTGCTCTCAAAAAAAGAAATGTTCTCACATTGGATGTCAGCCATTTCAAACTGCTTCTGAAAAAGTTGATTGGTCAGTCTTGCGATTGACATCATCATTTTACGACCCGGCGAGGTAACTTTAAAAGAGAGAAGTTAGATTTGAGTTTAAGATTAGAAAAAGAGGTAACAATGTAACAAGAACAGCAAGATAGAGAACGGTGAGAGAATTAAGAATTAGAAACACAGAAAGAAGAAAGAGATTTTGAGAAAGATTAGGAACTAAATTAAGCTTAAAGAAGCAGAATAGTAATCTAGATCTCAGAAGATTTTATTCCACCGTTTCAAGGTCCTGTGAAGTTTTATCCTATCTAAACTGTTCTCTGTGAAGTTTGTCAAGTCTTTCATTATTTTCTGGTTACTGAGGAGAAACCACTTTTTCTTTAGCGCTCGTTCTTTTAGAGAATCAAATTCTCAAACTTTTTCCCTTCACCTCAGAAGCCATTTTTATCCTAGTAAATGTTTTTCTCATTTTTTTTTTGACTTTTCATGCCATTAAAGTGGACCTTTAATTTGCCTAATTTAAAGTGAACAGAGACTGTTTTTTTTGGACTCTTCTTTCCGGCCTCATACACGCCTGACTGAGAAGTGGGTTCCTTCAGTTTTTGGGTCGATCCCGCTACATGAGACCTCAAATTTGGACTCTCTTCCAAGGACTTGTCACGCCGCTCTGTGACAGACCATCCCCTGCTGCCATTGTCTGGAGAGCCCCCAGCTGAGTTTACACTTCCACGGCTGTGAGGAGCCATCGCAGCAGCCGCTTCCTCTGACGTACTAACTCCCAACTCGGCCGGTATCAACCCGCTGAAACGTGGACCTACAGCTGTCTTGTAAGTGAAACTCCTACTTCTCCTATCTGCTGGGTTAAAACGTGATGTCCTAACAATTAAATTACAATTGAATATGGCCCGTACTTCAGGGCTCAATTAGTCTCTCAGCCACAGGATAAAGCTATAAACTGAAGGAAAACTCTTAGTCATTTTTAAGTAACTGCCCTTAAATTTTTGTAGATTAATTCAGAAGTCATTTTTAGATAATTAGCTTATGAATTTTCCCCATAAAATTGCGTTGTTTTGTTAAAACATTTCAGCCTCATTTACCGTTGAAACATAAGTCTGGTTCCTCCTTGGTTCTACAGAGGTGTAACGCTGGATTTTATGTTTAGGAATCCAATATCAGTTGATGTGATATCTTACGCTGTTATTTGAATCTGTTTATCCATCATTTGAACACCATGCCGTGTAACCTGAATGAGTTTAATAAAAGGGTGAATGAGAGAAGTTGAAGCATTTTTCTTTCGCATATACATGTTTCCTAATCACGACAGGACAAGAACTCACTGAAATTTTGAGACTGATTCATTAAGTAATTGAATGTACAAAATTAATTAAAATTAAAGTTAATATTATTGTCCGTTAGGACTGGTGCCCCTTTTACGAGTGCTTTTATTTAATTTAGCAGATGTAGAAGTGATGGTTTAACTCCGCCCCCTTTCACACCCACTATTAAATAAAATAAATAATTCCTGTACCTTATGACAAATATTTTTATAGGCAATTCACGCTACAAAAGGTATATAACAAAGTATTGAGATGAACTTTTGTTATTGACCAAATACTTATTTTACTGAGGAATTTACCAATTAATTCATTAAAAATCCTTCAGTGTGATTTTCTGGATTTTTTTTTTCTTATTTTGTCTCTCATAGTTGAGGTATACCTATGATGAAAATTGGAGACCTCTCTCATCTTTTAAGTGGTAGAACTTGCACAATTGGTGGCTGACTAAATACTTTTTTACCCCACTGTATATACACACTAAGCAGCAACACAATCAAACTATATACACATGGCTAGGGGAAGTTGGCCCCATGGGCACCCTGGACCATCCTTCATTCAATCCACCCCTGGAGGTGGCTCGCCTCCCGGGCCACAACTGGTCGTCTCAGCCCCAGTGTGCCTCCTCCACCTCACAGCCGAATGTCCCGCTCATCCAGGCCCATGCCTCTTGGTTTTCCCCGGGCACGCCATAGCTCATTCGGGTGCCACCATGAGCCATCTGACAGCTGGAGGTAAGCGTCGCTCCGTCTGGCCATCACCCGCAGCTAGCCCTGGTACTCCTCCACCCGCTGTTTGGCTTGTACTTGCCGTGACCTTGCCTCCACTCAAGTCTGAACCCAGTCCATGACTCCGAGCGGGGCTCTGCTCGGCTTGCAGGGTCTCTGCCTGGCACTCGTCCTCCCAGTGCCAATTGTTCTTGCCCCAACCCCTTCTAGATCTGCTTCGGGTCCCGCCGATGTGACCCTGTGTCCACCGGCCCACTTCAGCCGAGCTCCAGGAACACCTGGGACCATCCCTTCGGCATCATTCATTGGTGCAGGCGCCCCCCTGTGCCTCCCAGTACCCTTGTCAAGGGCAAATCGGGTTCTGGCACTGGGGCCTTCCTGCGGTGACCCTGAGCGTGACAGGCCTGTCCACTCTCCGGGGTGCCAATCAATTTTTCATCCCACACAGTGTCATCTTGTAGTCTCGGAACTGGTCGGTCCCACAATCCACAGCCCGACTACTCTTCCCCAGCGCCGCTCTTAATGGTGAAGCCGAGGCCATAGAGGAGTTTACAGCCCATGATGTTCGCACCACGGGCCGTCACAATGAACTCCATATCAGCCATCTCTGCCAACTTGTACTGAGCCATCAGTCTGATAGTTCCCACCATGTTTAACCGTCCTCCTCCATAGCCACAAAGCGGCGCTGGGTCACCTCCAATCCTGTAGTGTGGGAAAAAATTGCCTCTCTGTAGCCCAGTTCAGCAGAGAACTCTCCACCCCCGTTCCGATCAGCATTGGCACCTTCATTCCGTCCAACTCCATCATGCAATACGTACACCCACTGGTACTTGGGGACACAGTATGGATCACTGTCGGGGCGGGAAGAGCTGAGCTTCTCTGCGGGCTCCCTTGCTCGACCAACTGGCACATCCTCTCGTAGTGATGTAAACGGCCACACTTGCCGCAACGCTTCCCTCCTGCCCGGCAAGCTCTGGCTTTGTAGCAGTGCTTCATGGACCCACAGCCCATACATCTGAGTTTTCCTGGGGCAGACCTCATCATCACAGCGTTGGCACCTTCCACGTCGTCCTCAACACTCCCATTGCTGTCCGGGTCCACTACTTGTGTAGCCATGGGGGATCCTAACTCTCAGGGTGACAGACACTCACTCAGCTCCTGAGTTAGCTTATCTGCTGCCTCCAGCTGGAGAGCCAACTCACCAGCCCTAGACAGCATCAATTCACACGGAAATGTGAGCAGCTTTGACCTTTTGCTCCACTGAAACAGAGATCTGTTTCTTTCTCCCGCTCTGCACCCTGGTATATTCCCTCCCTACGTAAACTCAAGGCCAAACAACATCAACTGGAACGCCTTTTCAAGAAAACTGGACTAACCATTCACAAAGAAATGTACAATAATCATGTCCTGCTCTACAAAAACTCCATTGCATCAGCTAAATCTACATACTACTCTGATCTAATCTCCATCAATAAAGGCAACTCAAAGGCACTCTTTTCTCTCCTTAGCATTGCCACAAGGCCCCCGGACTCACTCCCCTCACATATGCACTCACCCAGCTTCTGCAACTCTCTCATGTCATTCTTTACTTCCAGAATCTCCAATATCCATCAACAGCTTACAGTATGTCTGATTTAGCTGTAGTTTCTGGAGTGGATTTCCCGATCTCTTTTCCTTCGGTTATTCAATCCTTCTCGAGTTTTACACTCCCCTCCTTAACAGACATATCCCAACTAATTCACAAATCCAGATCATCCACTTGTCAGCTTGACCCCCTCCCTACTGTCCTTGTTAAAGCCTGCCTTTCTTCATTGGCTCCTTTGTTTACTACCACGATCCACTCTTCCCTCAGTACTGGAATTGTGCTGTTACACCTCTACTTAAAAAACCTGGTGCAGACTCATCTGATTTTAATAACTTCCGACCAATCTCTAATCTCCCCTTCATGTCCAAGATTCTTGACAAAGTCGTTGCCTCTCAGCTCCACAGTCATCGCAGTAATAATAAGCTCTATGAACAATTCCATTCCGGTTTCCGCCCCCTCCATAGTACAGAAACGGCATTGATCAAAATCACAAACGACTTCCTGATGGCTGCAAATTCTGGCTTACCATACTCATTCTCCTAGATCTCACCGCGGCCTTTGACACCATTTCTCATAGCACCCTCCTAAATAGACTGGCTTCCATTGGTATCACCCACACTTCCCTCACTTGGTTCATTTCATATCTCTCCAGCCACTCAGTTCATCGAAATCAAATCCCACTCCTCGAGTTCATTCCCCATTTCTGCAGGTGTTTCCCAGGGCTCTGTCCTGGGGCACCTTCTCTTCATTATTTACATTCTTCTACTTGGTTACATTTTCCATAAATGCAATATTAATTTCCATTGCTATGCAGATGAAACCCAGCTCTACCTCTCCTCTAAACCCAACTCCACACTGCCACCTACCTCTCTTCCTGAATGTCTTTCTGAAATTAAATAATGGTGTAGCATCAGCTTCCCCTCAGGCTAATTCAGGAAATTACTCTTCATCTTAAAGAAACTCTCACTCAACTCTGGTCAAGAATTGGTGTTTTTCCTCATCATCAGAACCCCAAAGTAAATGAGCCATGTTTTCCACCTCCATTGTTGAAGCAGCTGCCCAGAGCTGTGGCCACGAGGTCATTGGCGCATCTTGTGGTGGCAAACCCCGACCCAAGTGGTGGACACCAGTGGTGAGGGAAGCCATCAAGCTGAATGAGTCCCATCAAGCTTGGTTGGCTTGTTAGACTCCTGAAGCAGCTGAGGTGTACTGGCAGGCCAAGCAGAGTGCAGCTCGGGTCGTTGCTGAAGCAAAAACTCGGGTATGGGAGGAGTTTGGTGAGGCCCATGGAACAAGACTTTGGGTCAGCCTCAAAGAGACTCAAATTGCAAATTGTCCGGGGACCCAGGAGGGGCAAACAGCTCCCTGTCCACACTGTGTATGGTGCAGATAAGGCATTGCTGACTTCGACGGGATATTGTCAGATGATGGAAGGAATACTTTGAGGATCTCCTCACTCCCACTGACAAGCCTTTCAGAGAGGAAGTAGAGCTTGAGGACGAGTGGGTTGACTCACCCATCACAGGGGCTGAGGTCACCAATGTCATTAATCGCCCCTTTGTGGCAGAAAGGGACACCCAGACACTGAACTGCTAGTTGTGTTATTTATTAAAGAAAACACAAAGTCCAAACAGTGAGCAAAAATAAACTTACAACAGAGGAGTGCAGGTAAACGGTGAGGAGAAAATGCAAGAATTCTCATCTGAACAGGGAAGGGGTTCATACGGAGTAAGAGAAACTGTGTTGACAACTTTGAGGCACTGACAATCAGTAGATGGAACAGGCAGTCTTAAATAATGTACACAGTCAAAAATACAAAGTGCTGTCAGGTGTGAACCACATGAGCTTGCATGTTAACCTAATTACTGAGCTGAATACACATTCAAGGTGAAATGGAAGGAGGGAGTGTCTGGGGGGTGGGGGTCATGTCACAGAAGCTTCACATAACAAAACCCACACAGAGAAATAATATATAAGCTGAGAAAATACAGGATATGAACAAAAATAAGTAGAGAGCCTGAGCATGATGAAATACTGTGCTCAGTCCCGTGACAGAGCCCTCCCTTCAGGAGTAGAATCCAGACACCCATTAGCATTAAAAAAGAACCCCCCTCCCCCCAAAAAGAGGAGCAGAACAATAAACCACCCAGGGCAGGTGGTGGGGGGGAACAGGCTAAGAGGGAACAAAGAAAAACAAAAAACTCGCTCAGGGCCCACAGTGGGAAAAATCCAAACCACCAAGGCCCCCTGGCCCAGAAGGCTGGAGAGTTCAGGCGGATGGCCAGAGTCCCAGGCCCGGCGAATGGTGTAATGGAGGGAGTTAGGCAGCCTCCCGGAGAACATGGACCACCTACCCCAGTGGCACAGTCTGTCGGGTGGCCTTCCAGAGTTCTTTAGCCACCCAAACATAAGGGGTAGTCCAGGAGGCGGTTGCCCAACAAGGATAATCGGTAGTGTAGCGGATGGAAGAGTACAGAGATCCATAATGGCATCGGGTAGAAGAGGGGGAACCACAATGACGTCAGGCATAGGAGAAGGAACCCCAACGACACCAGGCAGAGGAGTGGGAACCACAACGATGTCAGGCAGAGGAGAGGGAACCACAATGATGTCAGGCAGAGGAGAGGGAACCACAACAACGTCAGGTAGAGGAGAAGGAACCACAACGACATCAGGCAGAGGAGAGGGGACCATGATGCCCTTGGACTGGCCTGTACCACCCTTGGTGGCCCTGGGCTGGGCCATTACAGCACCCGTGGCGACCCCAGGCTGGGGCGAAGCTGCACCCGTGGCAGCTCCAGGCTGGAGCAAAGCTGCACCCACGGTGGTGCCGGGCTAGAGCAAAGCTTGACCCACAGGGGCTCCAGGGTGGAGCATATCAGCACCCAAGGTGGCTCCAGATGAAAGCGTGGCTGCACCCACGGTGGCTCCAGATGAGAGCATAGCTGCACCCACGGTGGACCAAGACTGGGCCATAGCTGTGCCCACGATGGACCCCGGGCTGGAGTGTAGCCCCCACGGCAGACCCAAGCTGGAGCGCAGCACCCATGTTGGTCTGAAGCTGAGATGCAGCACCCACGCCGGCCCCCGACTGGGACACAACACCCACGGAGATCTGGACAGAGGAGGAGCTGCACCCACGAAGATCCCAGGTTGGGATGGGGCACCCATGAAGACCTCAGCTAGAGGGGGGAGCAGCACCCACGGAGATCCCAAACTGGGATGGAGCACCCACGACGGCCTCAGCTGGAGGGGCTGGACCCACGGAGATCTCGGGTGGCAAGGCTAGACCCAGGGAGACCTCTGGCAAAGTTGGACCATCCTCGGTGACCCTGGGGAAAAACTCCGACAGGAGGGACTGAAAAACAGGGTCAGGATCACCGGCGACAGTGGAGCCCGACAAGGTGGGCTCAGGTGCAGCTGACACCTGCAGTTGGCCCTCTGCACCAAGAGCCAGCCAAGATCTCTCCAAAATAGAAATAGTGAAAACAAAGGAGAGCACGTGCCTGAGCTCAAGCCCCACCACCATCCAGGACTCTGTCAATCCAGGCGGCGATGTCTCAGGCCCAGCCCTCTGGAGGTCCAACTTCGGTTCTGCTGCGGTGGACCCTGCAGCAGGCATGGTGGTAGATGCAGTCCCAGAACCCCCCAGCAAAGTGACCCACACAGGTGGATTGCCTGGCGTGGTGACAGGAGATCAGCTCCCCGCTGACACTGGATACTGCACTGCTGAAGCAAGGGGACACTCCATCATTGGCGCAGGCTTCAGCTCGATGACAGTGCTCTCCCTCCGTGCTGACCGTGGCTGCAGGGCTGGAGCCAAGTCCTCCAGGACCACAGGCTCCTCCATCATCCGGCGGCTCAATCCTGGAACCGGCGGACACTCAGGGGGCGTAGGAAGAGACATGGAGCAAGCAGGTGAAGTAATTATGGCTGCAGCAGGAGGTGAGAGCTCAGAGGACTGTGAAACCTGAGCCTCACCACCGGGAATCAGGCAAGGTAATTCATGTGAGAATGATAGGGGATGAAAAAGCACTTGCCTGTGTTCCTGGGGCATGATGTTCTCTGCTGCAGGTGGTGTAGAATCTGCCCTCTCTGTGGCTGCCATTGTTGCGGGCCCCTCAGAGGAACATAGAGGAGCTGCCCCAGCAGACATGGTGACGGGTGGAGCCGGGAAGGAGGCGACCAGACCTTCAGCAGTGGGAGGAGTCAATGAGGAGAAGGGGGATGCAGCAGCAATGGAGGATGAGGCTGATGGGGCAGCTGGAGAGGAGAAGCAAGAAGAGGGAGCTGCTGCGAGAGTCTTCGACCTTGACGAAGTAGGGGCTGCTGATTTGGAAGGGGAGGCATTCCTCCGGCAGTGTTCCACTGGACAACAGCTGGAAATAGGAGGCGGCTGACCCAGGCGGCTCTCTCCTGGGGAGTCCGGTTGCACCACAACCGGAGGACGGGTGGAGGCTGACCCGGGGAAGCAGTGTTTCTGGGCAGGTGAAGCATGAGCAGGAGCGGGCTAACAGAGGAAGGTGGATGACGTCTGCTGCGGAGAGCGCTTCCACATCTGCTTCAGTTCCGCTTGAAGCGGCCTCATCGCTAGCCCAGGGAAAGACTGCTGTAGTGAGGAGACCGTGGACAGCAGCTCCGTGTGTTGGAGGTACTTTCTCAACCCAGGATGCACCTCCACAATCTCAACCGCCGCATTCATACTCTCCCAGATCTTCTTGGGGCTATGGGAGGTGAGAGCATCGTCCACAAAGCCCTGGATGAAATCAGCTGTCCACTCCTCTTCCATGCTCGGGAGCCCAGCTGCCGATCTCTCTTTAATGGCTGAAGGCCGGCGTGCTGGGGACATGACGAGAGCTCCAAAACAACAAGTGAGTGAAAAAACAAAAACACAAGCTAGCAGCAGCTGGGTCTCAACTGGTCAGTGCCTTCTGTCATGAATCGCCCCTTAGGGACAGAAAGGGACACCCAGACGCTGAACTGCTCGTTGTGTGATTTATTAAAGAAAACACAAAGTCCAAACAGTGAGCAAAAATAAACTTATAACAGAGGGGTGGTGGTAAACGATGAGGAGAAAATGCACTAATGCACGTCGGAACAGGGAAGGGGTTCCGACGGATTAAGACAAACAGCGTTGACAACTTTGAGGCACTGACAATCAGTAGATGGAACAGGCAATCTTAAAAAATGCAGGCAATCAAACACACAAAGTGCCATCAGGTGTGATCCACATGAGCAGGCAGGTTGACTTGATTACTGAGCTGAATACACATACAAGATTAAACGGAAGGAGGGTGTGTCTGGAGGGGGAGAGCTCATGTCACAGAAGCTACACATAGCAAAACCCACACAGAGAAATAATATATAAGCTGAGAAAATACAGGATATGATCAAAAATAAGTAGTGAGCCTGAGCACGGTGAAACTTTGCACTCAGTCCCGTGACAGCCGAAGTGGTTAAAAATCTCTTCAGTGGCCAGGTCCGGGAAGTGGACGAGATTTGACCTGAGTACCTCAAGGCTCTGGATGTTATAAGGCTGTCATGGCTGACATGCCTCTGCAATATTGTGTGGAAGTCGGGGGCAGTACCTTTGGCATGGCAAACCAGGGTGGTGGTTCCTCTCTTGAAGAAGGGGGACCAGAGGGTGTGTTCCAAATATAGGGGGATCACTCTTCTCAGCCTCCCTGGGAAGGTCTATGGCAGAGTACTGGAGAGGAGAGTCCTCTCGAACCTCAGATTCAGGAGGAGTAATGTGGTTTTCGTCCTGGCAATGGCACATCGGACCAACTCTTTATCCTCTCGAGAATCGTCAAAGGTTCGTGGGAGTTTGCCCAACCATTCTACATGTGTTTTCTGGACTTGGAGAAAACATTTGATTGCATCCCTCGTGGTTTTGTGTGTGTGTGTGTGGGGGGGGGGGTCAGGAGTATGGGGTATCAGGCTTGTTGCTACAAGCTATCCGGTCTCTATATGACCATTTGGTTTATATTGCCAACACTCAGTCGGACGCATTTCAAATGAGAGTTGGACTCCGTCAGGGCTGTCTTTTGTCACTGCTACTGAGTGTGAAGTGGCTGAAATGAGAATCAGCACCTCCAAGTCCAAATCCATGATGCTTAGCCAAAAAAGGGTGGATTGTCCTCTCCAGATTGGGGACAATCTCCTGCCCCAAGTGGAGGAGTTTAAGTATCTCGGGGTCTTATTCACAAGTGAGGGGAGAATGGAGCAAGAGACTGACAGATAGCTTGGAGCAGCATCTGCAGTGATGCGAATGTTGTACCAATCTGTCATGGTGAAGAGGGAGCTGAGCTTTAAGGCAAAGATCTCGATTTACCGCTCAATCTATGTTCCTACCTTCACATATGGTCATGAGCTTTGGGTGATGACCGAAACAATGAGATCATGGATACAAGCGGGTGAAATGAGCTTTCTCCAAAGAATTGCTGGACTCACCCTCAGAGATAGGGTGAGGAGTTCAGTCATCCGGGAGAGGTTCAGAGTAGAACTGTTGCTCCCCCACATCGAAAGGAACCACTTGAGGTGGTTTGGGCAGCTGGTCAGGATGCCTCTTGGAAGCCTCCCACTTCAAGTGTGCTAGGCACGTCCCACTGGGAGGAGACCATGCTGGAGAAACTACAGGTACCTATTCACCAAGGTGTCACGTCCCCACACTTCTACTGCACTCCGTTGGGAGCATGGAGGGGACGTAAAAAGGCAAGAGTCACGAGCCCAATGCTCCGTAGTCGCAAACTGCACGGAGAGTATCAATGTCTGGTCAGAGAACTTTGGCCAGTTTTAAGGCAGACACTATAGTACACAGTGAAAGCAGCCAGCAAGATCATCGGTGCCCCTCTGCCCCCCTCTCGGACAACAACCTCACCCGCCTCACCCGTAGAGCCATCAACATTGCAGGCGATACCTCCCACCCCTGACACTCCCTCTTTAGCCCCCTGCCCTCGGAGAAAAGGTACCGGAGCCTCCGGGCCTGCTCCACAAGACTGCTAAACAGCTTTGATCATGAGGCCATCAGGACCCTGAACTCTGTCCACCCCCGGACTGTAATGCACTCACCCGCACAATAACTACCTCAGCTGTTGGCACAGAAAGGCTGGCACACCAAAAGTAATACATATGCTGCTGTATGTCTCTGCACTTTATTGCAACCATTTGCACAAATGCCACATCTGTCATGTTTGCCCCTCCGGGGCAGAGAGACAGTCCCAGGTGCTGAATCACATTCATGACATTTATTAATATAATTTATTAATAGCTCTGTGAGGAACCTTGGAGTTATTTTTGATCAAGATCTGTTTTTCAATTCACATATTAAATTTGTTTCTAAGACTGCCTTCTATCATTTGCGTAATATTACCAAGATTAGGAGCATCTTGTGTCAGGTCAGGCATTGGCTTGCTTGCTACCGAATAACCATGAAAACTGGTACTACCTGTCTCATGGGTTGGGCCGTCAGTGACTCAACCGGCATCCCCACCCTTCCGAGGGCATGGAGGGTGAAAAAGGGAATCTTGGCAGAACTAAAAACAACATCTGCCACAGGTCTGTGGTGGACCACTCCCAGTTACACAGGGTGACACTGGACATCCTGGAAGATAAACACATCTGTCACAAGGTCTGTGGTGGACTGTGCCAGTCGGTGCATTGTGACATGCACTACACAAAGAGCAGAGATAAACAAACCTATCATCTGGTCAGTCACTGCAACAGATACTGGAGTCAGTTTGTCTTGGCTTGTCCTTGCCACTGATAATACCTTTATCTGCCAAGAATGTGCTGCTACTCCAGCAAAAGCTAGCGGTACTCAAATACTTTGCAAGCAGTTTCATGAAATGGTCAATCAGAAAGCAACTCATACCGGCTCGGACGTTGCCCGGGCTTACAAGCTCCGCACTGATCTGTTCACACTCCGACAGGCAGTGAAAAGTAAGCTAGGAGCAGGAAGACAAAAGAAGAGGAAAACAGCAGCCTTGTGTGTAGCAGAATGGAATGTACGCACTCTGTTGGACAGAACAACATCACTGCGCCCAGAAAGACAGACCGCGCTTGTGGCCCTGGAAATGAACAGGTACAATGTAGACATAGCTGCACTTAGTGAAACAAGATTGCCTGGATATGACAGCTTGGAAGACCATGGGTACATCTTCTTTTGGAGTGGGAGATCAACTCAAGAAAGGAGAGAAGCAGGAGTGGGCTTTGCAGTTAGAAAGGAGATAGCAGCAATGCTTGATGAGGAACTGGTGCCAATCAACGACAGGATAATGACTATGAGACTCCCACTACAGCGGAAGATGAATGCCACACTCATCAGTGTATATGTCCCAACAATGACCAACACAGAGGAGGTGAAGGAAAAGTTCTACAGTGATTTGCGTGAGACTATCAGGCGTGTACCGACTGATGACAGGCTGATTCTCGTTGGAGATTTTAATGCCAGAGTTGGTTCGGACACTGAGAAATGGAAAGGAGTGCTAGGCAGTCATGGAGTAGGCAAGTGCAATGCTAATGGAGAACTTCTACTTGCACCATGTTCAGAGTACAACCTTGTGATAACTAACACTCTATTTAAGCACAAGGGCACACACAAGAAGACATGGATGCACCCAAGATCCAAGCACTGGCACTTATTAGACTACATCATAGTCAGGCAGAGAGACATAAGGGATGTATTGGACACCAGAGCAATGAGAGGCGCAGACTGTGGTACTGATCATGTTATGCTGAGATCTAGATTAAGGATTTGCAGATGAAAACAGCACTGCAGGACGGGTGCGAAGCCACCACGGAAGCTAAACACTAGTGCACTGAAAGGCCAAAAGAAGCAGGAAGAACTTACACAGGAAATGGATGAAAACTTGAAAGACTGGGACAGCAATAACTCAGAGAATGACATAGAAGAGAAATGGGCAACACTGAAGGATACGGTGTATCACACTGCGAGTGATGTATTAGGCTACCCTGAGAGGAAACATCAAGATTGGTTTGATGACAATTGGTTTGATTGACAGGCGCCTTGCATGGCTACTGCGTCATTGGATGCGCCTAACGTGCGCGCCCAATGTCAAGTCAAATTCCTTGTATGTTTACCTGTAAATATACTTGGCAATAAAGCTGATTCGGATTCTGATGAGCATGATGAACACCTGAAGAAACTACTAGAAGCGAGGAATACAACTAGGCAGGAAAACCTACAATATAGCACAAGGTCGAAGAAGATGAAATACTCAAAGGCTCAGAGTGAGCTACAGAAGTCCACCAGAAAGATGAAGTCCAACTGGTGGGATGAAAAAGCGGAGAAACTTCAAACTGCAGCAGACAGGAAGGACATGAAAACATTCTTCACAGGTTTGAGAGAAATCTACGGCCCTAAACCAAGAGGATTGATCCAACTAAAGGCTATGGATGGTGAAACGGTTTTGCAGGATCCTGGACAGATTTGCAGACAACTTTGACCAACTACTAAACCACCCTGGAGAGCTCACTGAAGAGGCTAAAGAAGCTCTAGTGCAGCGACCAGCTGTATCAAGTCTGGATGAACCACCAAATGTTGATGAACTAATGGCAGCTATCAGGGCAACACAGGATGGTAAAGCTCCAGGAAGGGATGGAATTCCAGCAGAAGTATGGAAATTTGGTGGTGTTCAGCTGACCAACTGCCTGCACAAGCTCATCCAAGAGATATGGGATGCCCAGAAAGTACCTCAAGACTGGAAGGATGCAAGTATTGTGCCTTTGTTCAAGAAAGGAGACAGGAAAGATTGTGGAAATTACCGAGGTATATCACTGCTAGCCACTGTTGGTAAGATTCTCTCACGTGTACTACTTAACAGACTCAGTGAACACATCTCACAGAATGTACTACTGGAAACCCAGTGCGGCTTTAGAAGTGGAAGAAGCACAATGGACATGATTTTCTGCTTGAAACAGGTTCAAGAAAAGTGTATCGAACAGAACATGCCGCTTTATGTAGTCTTCATAGACTTCAGTAAAGCCTTTGATACTGTTTTGCGACAAGGACTTTGGCAGGTACTCAAGAAATATGGTTGTACAGAGAAGTTTGTCAGCCTGATCGAGGCACTCCATACAGGTATGCAAGCAAACGTGGCAATGAGTGGTTCAGTATCTTAAGACTTTTCAGTAAGCAACGGGGTGAAACAAGGGTGTGTGCTGGCACCTACACTCTTCTCGCTATATCTGGCAGCCATGCTTGAGGTGGCCTTCAAAGACACTTCAGAAGGAGTATACATTCAAACAAGGAAAGAAGCAGACTTGCTCAATGTGGCACGGTTTAAAGCCAAGAGTAAGACATCGATAAAGGTAGTAAGAGAAATGCTCTTTGCCGACGACAGTGCTCTAGTTGCACAGAGTGCAGAAGATATGCAATCTTTAGTGGAGAAATTTGCAAGAGCAGCTAGCCAATTCAGCCTCCAAATCAACATCAAGAAGACAGAGTGCCTTTATCAACTACCAAAGTTCCAGTTATCAACATCACTACCAGAAGAGATCAGCACTGGTACAAAGTCACTAGTCAAGTGCAAGACTTTCAAGTACCTAGGGAGTACTGTTTCAGAGAATGCTAGGCTGGAGGATGAACTATTTCTCAGAATGGGAGCAGCGAGCACTGTGTTTGGAAACTTGAGGGAGAGACTGTGGAACAATTGACATGTGTCTATCCATGTGAAATGCAAAGTGTACAGAGCGACAGTACTGGCTACTCTATATTGTATGGTGCTGAAACTAGGACTGTCTACAGAGTGCAGGTGAAGAAACTCCACGTGTACATGATGAGACACCTTTGAGCCATAATGAACATCTCATGGAAAGACAAGATAACCAACACAGAAGTGTTGAAATGAGCTGGTCTACCATCAATGGAGGACATGCTAATACAGATGAACCTGAGATGGCTCGGACATGTTGAGAGGATGACCACCAGCGTCTCCCTCAGCAGTTACTCTACTCACAGTTATGCGAGGGCAGACACAATCAGGCTAGACCAAGGCTCAGATTTAAAGATACTGTAAAAAGAAACTTGAAGAAGTTTGACATAGACAGGAGTTCCTGGCAGTGGAAGGCTAAGGGCAGAGCTTTGTGGAGGAATCTGATCAGACCTAAATGAAACATTCATTGTTGCCCACGACAGACTGCTATGATGATGATGATGATGATGAGGAGGAGCATCTTGTCTCAGAGTGATGCTGAGAAACTGATCTGCGTTTTAGTTAGCTCTAGATTAGATTATTGTAACTCTTTATTATTAGGTTGTCCTAAAATATCTTTAAAAAGTCTTCAGTTGATACAAAATGCTGCAGCAAGAGTTTTAACAGGTACTAGAAAGAGAGATCATCTCTCTCCGGTTGTGGCCTCCCTTCATTGGCTTCCCATAGAGTTTAGAATTAAATTTAAAATGCTTCTTCTCACTTTCAAAGCTCTAAACAATCAGGCCCCTTTTTATTTAAAAGATCTGATACTACCCTATTATCCTAACAGAGCACTATGGTCCCAAGATGCTGGATTACTTCAATTCAATTCGATTAAACTTTATTTATATAGTGTGGGCGACAAACATTGTGGGCTCACTTTCCCACAGAGACATGACTGCATGTGTATTGAGGGTGTCACGTCTGCAAGGACAAAGGACTCGAATCTGCAGAAGATAACAAGGAGGTGTGAGATTTGTCTCTTTGTCCCACAGAAGATGCCCCGGAGAGATTTCCGGTTCATCAAGAAATGAGAGACAATGGTGAAGATTCAAAGGGATGCTTTGTGACTGTATGTTTACTGAAAACACCATGTGACTTGAATTCTGATGCTGGAAACATATAAAAGGGTGATGAGATATGATTCTTTCTCTTTCCTGCTTTGAGAATGCTAGACGATGTGTTCTGTCAATAAAGCTGGTTTACGAACTAAACTCAGCCTCATCATTCGAGCACATCCTCTACACTGGTGACCTACGGCGAGAAATGAGCAGACAGAATTCTCCCGAGCGGGGCTCGGCGGAAGCCAGCCTGATGGCCGCCGCCACGATCCAGCTGCCCGATTTCTGGCAGCACAGCCCGCGCTCATGGTTTAGCGCAGTCGAGGCGCAGTTCAACCTCCGGAGAATCTCCAACGACGACACAAAATTCTACCATGTGGTAGCGAAGCTGGACAGCAACACGGTCCAGAGAGTGGAGGATTTGGTTAATCATCCACCAGACAGCGATAAGTACAGCGCATTGAAGGACACGCTGATCAGCCACTTCACCCCTTCAGTCCAACAACGAGCAGAGGGGCTCCTGACGTTGACGGAGTCAGAGAACGATAGACCTGCGGACCTGATGGTGAAGATGCTGAGGCTTAAAGACTCTGAGGATGGCGAATTCATTTTCGCCCACCTTTTCCTTCGAACCCTGCCACCAGCAGTGAGAGTGGCCCTGGCAGAGTCGCCCCAATTGGCCAGGCGAGACTACCATGGGTTGAGCAAAGAGGCGCAGCGGCTGGTCGACGCCCACAAGCGGAACGCGGTTTCGGCCATGGCTGCTAGCCCAGGAACGGCGTCCGGAGACAGCGCAGGTCCAGCGGCCGCGGCGCCAGACGCACCAACGACGGCGGAGATGGGGGCCAGACGACGCGGAGCGGAGGACGGCCCGTGTTTCTACCACCGCCGTTTTGCAGAGAGAGCGCACAGGTGCGTCCCACCGTGCAACTTCAAGCGCCAGGGAAACGCCAAGACCGAGGGCCGGTAGCAGCTGCGACCCTCGGCAACGAGAACAAGCTGCTTTACCTGATGGATGCATGCTCGGGGAAACAGTTCCTCGTGGACACGGGCTCTCAGCTGAGTTTCGTCACACCCACCTACGCGGAACAGCTGATGCCGTCTAAAGCTCCCTGGGTGTCAGTGTCAGCAGCGAACGGCTCCGCGATTAAAACGTTTGGTGAGAGGACCATGCTTCTGTCCTTACAGGGCCATTCATTTGAGTGGACATTTATTGTAGCAGCAGTCAGTTTCAACATGTTAGGGGCTGATTTTTTGTGCTCACATGGTTTATTGGTTGACCTTGCTAATAGACGTCTGATTAATGCACTGACCTTTCATTCTATTCCCTGCACAGCTCGGGTGGCCCCGCCGACTGCACATGCCAGCGTCTCAACTGCGGGTGGTAAGTTTCACACATTGCTTGCTCAGTTCCCAGCACTCACAGTCCCCACGTTTTCGGCAACGGTGGCTAAACATGGGGTGGAGCATTTCATAACCACCACCGGCCCTCCCGTTTTTGCAAAAGCTCGGCGCTTGGACCCAGCTAAACTGGCCATCGCGCGCGAGGAGTTCACTAATCTGGAAAAACTGGGCATTGTTAGACGCTCCAAGAGCTCTTGGGCTTCGCCGTTACACATGGTCCCAAAGGCTGACGGCTCGTGGCGACCTTGCGGCGATTTCCGCAGGTTGAACAACGTTTCAGCTCATGACCGCTACCCGATTCCGCACATTCAGGATTTTTCTGTTCACTTGGCGGGGGCGCGCATTTTTTCTAAAATAGACTTGGTGCGCGGTTACCACCAGGTTCCAGTGCGCGCGCAAGATGTACCCAAAACAGCGGTCATAACTCCTTTCGGCCTTTTTGAGTTTTTGCGCATGCCTTTTGGTTTCAAGGGGGCCGCGCAGACTTTCCAACGCATGATGGATGCAGTTTTACGTGACCTTCCTTTCGTGTTCGTTTATTTGGACGATATTTTGGTAGCCAGCGCGTCCGAGGGCGAGCACAAAAAACACCTCACAGCAGTTTTTCGGAGGCTGGCAGAGCACGGGTTAATAGTTAACCCAGCGAAGTGCCAGTTGGGGTGGCGCAGATTGATTTTTCGGGACATCGCGTTTCGGCAGAAGGAGCGGTTCCTCTTCCAAATAAAGTGCGTGCCATAACGGATTTTCCGCAACCTCAAACGGTCAAGGCGCTTCAGGAGTTTCTAGGGATGGTTAATTTTTACAACCGGTTCCTCCCAAGCGCAGCACGGCTCATGCAGCCATTGTACACTGCGTTAAAAAAACAAAAGCCTGCAAATAAAGTTGAATGGTCTCCGGAGCGGGAGCGCGCTTTTGCCCAGGTCAAATCAGCCCTGGCAAACGCAGTTTTGTTAGCGCACCCAGTTCCAACGGCCCGCATGGCGCTCACCACTGATGCTTCCAATGTAGCGGTGGGGGCGGTAGTTGAACAGTTTGTGGCAGGTACCTGGCAACCCCTCGCATTTTTCAGCAGGACTTTGCGCGATAGTGAGCGGAAATACAGTGCGTTTGACAGGGAGCTTTTGGCCCTACACTTGGCCATCTGTCATTTTCAGTTCTGGTTAGAGGGGCGACGTTTCACCGCGTTTGTGGATCATAAACCGCTAACGTTTGCGATGGCCAAAATTTCAGAACCCTGGTCAGGCCGACAACAAAGGCAACTAGCCGCAATATCTGAGTTCACTACTGATATTCAGCATGTCGCGGGTAAACACAATGTTGTGGCAGACTGCCTCTCGCGCGCGGTAGCACCACCAAGCCCCATAGGGGCAGACTCTGTAGCTGTGGCTGCGGGCCCGGGCAGCGACGCGGGAGCGCGCGCAGCCCCGGTCTGTGTTGGGTTAGATTATGCAGCCATGGCTGCGGAGCAGGTTAACGACGTGGACGTGCGCGCGCTCCAGTCTGGACCAACAGGGTTAAGGCTGGAGCACAGGGAGCAACAAAGTGGTATGCCCCCACTAATCTGCGATGTCTCCACGGGACGGCCCTGCCCCGTGGTGCCAGCCGCGTGGCGTCGCCGCGTTTTTGACTCGGTCCATTCTTGGTGGGGGAGAAATTTGTTTGGCCCGGGTTGCGCAAACAGGTCAAGGAATGGGCGGCAGCCTGCGTAGCGTGTCAGCGAGCCAAAATACACAGACACACTAAGGCCCCGTTGGAACCTTTTCACATCCCCGCTAAGCGTTTTGATTACGTGCATGTTGACTTGGTGGGCCCGCTCCCATTATCACACGGGCACATACATCTTTTGACGATGGTGGATCGCACCACGCGTGGGCCAGAGGCGATTCCTCTGACATCAACCACAGCGGAAGAAGTTGCGCAAGCATTTTTAGCAGCGTGGGTTGCGCGTTTCGGTGTACCGTCGGACATTACGTCCGACAGGGGTCCCCAATTTATTTCCGAACTATGGTCATCGATGGCCCGCAGCTTGGGGGTGAAGATTCATCGCACCACCGCGTATAACCCCCAGGCTAATGGTTTATGCGAACGCTTTCACAGGTCATTGAAAGCAGCCCTCAGAGCGTCGCTGACGGATACAAATTGGGTGGACAAACTTCCATGGGTTTTATTGGGGTTGCGTTCTGCACCTAAGGAAGATTTACATGCTTCCCCGGCTGAATTAGTTTTTGCACAACCTCTCCGTTTGCTGGGGGAATTTCTCCCCAATAATCCCACACCAAATGGCCCCCCTGCTCAGCCGTGGCAGAGCGACTCGGGAGCAAACAGGCTCCCTGGCCCGGTCCATCACAGTTTACCACACGTTTTTGTGCCAAAGGCTTTAAAAAATGCAGAGTTTGTTTTTGTTAAACATGATGCTCAGCGTCCAAGTTTGCGGCCGTTTTATGACGGACCGTTCAGAGTGCTGGAGACCGGGCAGAAGCATTTTCTGCTAGATTTAGGGGGCAGAAGGGAGTTGATTTGCATAAACAGGCTCAAACCCGCTTTTGTTTTGGCTGATGAGGAAGTGCAGCTCGCGAGGCCCCCCCGCCGTGGCAGGCCGCCGAGAGGACATTCTCCAGAATCTTCACAGAAAGGTGCTAACAGCTTTAATCCACAGGTGCAGAGAGATGTTGCAGGTGCAGCCAAGCCAGGTTGCAGCAGATTCGGCAGAAAGTTAAAACCTAGGCAGTTGGTGGATTGATTAGCGATATATGGACTGTTTTGTGTTTTTCTTTTTTTTTTATGCCATGCAGATTTTGCCCTTACTAGACGTTTGGGGGGGGGGGGGTAGTGTGGGCGACACACATTGTGGGCTCACTTTTCCACAGAGACATGACTGCATGTGTATTGAGGGTGTCACGTCTGCAAGGACAAAGGACTCGAATCTGCAGAAGATAACAAGGAGGTGTGAGATTTGTCTCTTTGTCCCACAGAAGATGCCCCGGAGGGATTTCCGGTTCATCAAGAGATGAGAGACAATGGTGAAGATTCAAAGGGATGCTTTGTGACTGTATGTTTACTGAAAACACCATGTGACTTGAATTCTGATGCTGGAAACATATAAATGGGTGATGAGATATGATTCTTTCTCTTTCCTGCTTTGAGAATGCTAGACGATGTGTTCTGTCAATAAAGCTGGTTTACGAACTAAACTCAGCCTCATCATTCGAGCACATCCTCTACAATAGCGCCATTTCAAAACAACAGTCATCTCATAGCACTATCAACTGTAGGGGGAACCCCCACAGTTGCAGAAAGACCCCAGCAATCAGGTGATCCCCTGTGAGCAAGCACTTAAGATAAGATAAGATAAGATAAGCCTTTATTAGTCCCACAACGGGGAAATTCCAGGATTGCAACAGCACAGGGATAGCAACACTCAGAGCAACAATCAGAAGGCAAGAAAAAAAAGCAAGCAAGCAAGAGCAGCTAATATACATATGTACATATTACTATAAAATATATATATACACACACAGACACACAGTGCAGAGCATTGTAGCTGGATGGAATAAATATATAAATATATAAACACACAGTACGGAGCATTGTAGCTAGGTGGAATAAATATGTAAATATATAAACACACCCAGTGCGGAGCATTGTAGCTAGATGGAATAAATATATAGATATATAAATATAAACACACCCAGTGCGGAGCATTGTAGCTAGATGGAATAAATATATAGATATATAAATATAAACACACCCAGTGCGGAGCATTGTAGCTAGATGGAATAAATATGTAAATATATAAACACACACGGTACAGAGCATTGTTGCTAGATGGGATGAAACAGCATAACCGTCTACTTAGTTATCCTACATGGTATGATTATGTGCCCATACATATTCTCACCCTCCATAGCGACCGGTATTTTCCTAGTTGTATGCCGGAGGGGACCATTGTGTAAGTCTATTGGACTTGGCGACGGTGGAGAGGAAAAACTCCCTTTTAACAGGAAGAAACCTCCAGCAGAACCAGGCTCAGGGAGGGGCAGTCATCTGCTGCAACTGGCTGGGGGGTGAGGGGATAGAGAAGAAGAAAAGAACAGACATGTAGAGAGCAAACAGCACGATGGGGACTCAATCTATAGGAGAGAACAAACAAATGTTAATGACCAGCAAAAAAAATATTTCATTGAGTGAGAAAAGGAGTGAGGCCCAGTGCATTACTGGAGGCCCCCCGGCTGACTAAACCTATTAGCAGCATAACTAAGGGAGGGTTCAGAAACACATGATCCCTCCCTAATTGTAGGCTATATCAAAAAGGTAGGTTTTAGCCCTATTCTTAAAAACAGAGATCGAGTCTGATTCCCAAATCCAGATTGGCAGCTGATTCCACAGGAGAGGAGCTTGATAACTGAAGGCTCAGCCTCCCATTGTACTTTTGGAGATTCTAGGTATTACAAGTAATCCTGCATTTTGGGAGCGTAGTGCTCTGTTAGGATAATACGGTAGTATCAGATCTTTTAAATAAAAAGGAGCCTGATTGTTTAGAGCTTTGTAAGTAAGAAGAAGGATTTTAAACTTAATTCTAAACTCTATGGGAAGCCAATGAAGGGAGGCCAGAACCGGAGAGATATGATCTCTCTTTCTAGTACCTGTTAAAACTCTTGCTGCAGCATTTTGGATCAGCTGAAGACTTTTTAAAGATGTTTTAGGACAGCCTGATAATAAAGAATTACAATAATCTAATCTCGAGCTAACAAAAGCGTGGATCAGTTTCTCAGCATCACTCTGAGACAAGATGCTCCTAATCTTGGCAATATTACGCAAATGATAGAAGGCAGTCTTAGAAACAAATTTAATATGTGAATTGAAGGACAAATCCTGATCAAAAATAACTCCAAGGTTCCTCACAGAGCTATTAAGAGAAAGAGTAAGCGCATCCAAACTGAAAGTTTGATTTGGAAAGGAATTTCTAAGGTTTTTTGGACCAACAAGAATGACTTCAGTCTTATCTGAATTTAATAGCAGGAAATTACAAGTCATCCAAGCTTTGATTTCCTTAAGACAGGCTTCTAACTTGGCTAATTGATTACTATCATCTGGCTTCATTGACAGGTATAATTGTGTGTCATCAGCATAACAATGAAAATGTATACAGTGCTTTCTAATAATGTTGCCTAACGGAAGCATATATAAACTAAAAAGAGTAGGGCCTAGCACAGATCCCTGTGGAACTCCATGACTAAGCTTTGAGTTGAAAGAAAACTCATTATTTACATGAACAAACTGGAACCTATCAGATAAATAAGATCTAAACCACTGCAACGAAGTTCCATTAAGTCCAACATAGTGTTCTAATCTATCAAGTAGAATATTATGATCGATAGTATCAAAAGCTGCACTAAGGTCTAAAAGGACAAGTACAGAAACTAGTCCATTATCAGATGCAATGAGGAGGTCGTTAGTGACCTTCGCTAAGGCTGTTTCAGTACTATGATGGATTCTAAACCCAGATTGAAACTCTTCAAGTAAACCATTTCCCTGCAGGTGGTCAAATAATTGCGTAGCAACAACTCTTTCTAAGATTTTTGAAATGAAAGGGAGATTAGAAATTGGTCTATAGTTAGCTAAAGCTCCTGGATCTAGCATTGGCTTTTTGAGTAAGGGTTTAATTACAGCCGTTTTAAAAGCCTGCGGTACATGGCCTAAAGTTAATGAAGAATTGATTATATGAAGAATAAGGCTACCAATAAGTGGGAAGACTTCTTTAAATAACCTGGTAGGAATAGGGTCTAAAAGACAAGTTGAAGGTTTGGATGAGGAAACTATTTTGTCTAACTCACAAAGGTCGATTGGAGTAAACTCATCAAGACAGACATCAATAGAAGGAGTTGTAGTAGTTACAGTATTTAAGTTAACTGTAGGAAGAATCTGATTGATTTTATCTCTGATGGATGAAATTTTATTATTGAAAAAGTTCATAAAGTCCTGACTAGTAAGCTCTAAGGGAATGCTAGGATTGACAGAGTCCTGGCTCTTTGTCAACCTGGCTACAGTACTGAAAAGAAACCTTGGATTATTCTTGTCTCTTCTATTAATGCAGAGTAATAACTCGTTCTAGCTTTTCTAAGAGATTTTTTATAAATTAAAAGATGATTTCTCCAAGCTAAATAGATTTCATCTAAATTAGTGGAGTGCCATTTTCTTTCTAATTGACGAGTCTTCTGTTTTAAGCTACGAGTTTCTGTGTTGAACCAAGGAGTTAGAAATCTCTGATTAGACTTTTTCTTTTTTAAGGGGGCCACCAAGTCTAGAGTCTGATGCAGAGAAGCTGAAACACTATCCACCATGTTATCAATTACAGAAGGAGCAAGCTGTCTATAGCTTATTTCCGTTGTGTTGACACATGGCATAGAGGAAACAATCTGCATAAATTTGGTAACAACATCATCTGAGAGGCATCTACTGTAATAATATTTTTCTTTAGGAGCCAAATAGTCAGAAATAGTAAAATCAAAGGTTAACAGACAATGGTCTGACAGTACAGGGTTATGAGGAGACACTACAAGATTTTCTATTTCTATGCCATATGTCAGAACAAGGTCCAATGTATGGTGGAGGTAATGAGCAGAATTTCCTACTTTCTGAGAAAACCCAATCGAGTCTAATATTGAATTAAAAGCCACATTAAGGCAGTCACTATCTACATCCACATGTATATTAAAGTCCCCTACTATAATTATTCTATCAGATTTCAGCACTAAATCAGCTAAGAAATCAGCAAATTCGGATAAAAATTCTGAGTAGGTTGATGGGGGACGATAAACTATGGCAAATAAAATTGGGTTTAACCTAAAATTGCTAAAGTGCCCAATACTGAGGACCAGGCCCTCAAAGGAATTATAACATGTTTTTTGCTTTACATTAACTAGTAATTTGGAATGGTAAATTGTTGCTACTCCTCCTCCACGACCAGAACTTTTGCGATTTTGACAGTTTAAATAACCAGAGGGAGTTGATTCATTTAAACTAACATAATCCTCTTGCCTTAACCAAGTCTCTGTAAGGGAAATTAAATCAATCTGATGATCAATTAACAGATCACGGACTAACAGAGACTTGGGAGTTAGAGACCTAATATTTAATAAACCACATTTAATTTTTAAAATATGAGGAGGAACAGAGGCCAATTCATTCAATTTAGAGGCTTTATGTTTAATTTGAGTTTTACCAATATTTTGCTTTATCACTTTGGGATGCTTATGCATTATATTTTTATTTACTTTGGAGGGAGCAGACAATGATTCTCTGATGGGGAAGACAGGGGCTAAGTTGAGGGGTGGCGGATGAAGAGGAGCTGCAGAGAGGCGTGTAAGACTGCGACTCTGCTTCCTGGTCCCAACTCTGAGTAGTCAGGGTTTTGGAAATTTGGATAAAAAAGATGCCAGATTGTTAGATAAATGAGAAGCACCATCCAAAGTGGGATGAATGCTGTCTCGTCTCATAAGACCAGGTTTTCCCCAAAAAGAGCTCCAATTGTCAATGTAGCCCACGTCATTTTTAGGACACCACACAGACAGCCAGCGGTTCAAGGATGACGAGCGGCTAAACATGTCATCACTGGTCAGATTGGGGAGGGGCCCAGAGAATACTACAGAGGCAGACATTGTTTTTGCAAAGTCACACACGATTCTATATTAAGTTTCGTGACTTCTGACTGCCGGAGACGGATGTCATTAATGCCGGCGTGAATAACAATTGTGGAATATTTACAGTTACTTTTAGCCAGCATTTTCAAATTTGACTCGATGTCACCTGCTCTGGCCCCAGGAATGCATTTGACTATGGCCGCTGGAGTCTCTAGGTTCATGTTTCTGACTACAGAGTCGCCAATGATCAGAGTTTTTTCCTCAGCGGGTGTGTCGCTGAGCGGGGAAAAACGATTAGAAACGTGAACAGGTTGGTGGTGTTCCAGGGCTTTGCGACTAGGCTTCCTTCTCACCGTCACCCACCCAGTCTCCTCGCTGCTGAGGAGAGCCGGGGGACCGCTGACAGGGGGGCCTAAGCTAGCTAGCTCCGCTGCAGCTAAGGGGCGTCCGTCGAGATTAACTGGCGCAGACGGTGTTTCAATGCAGCGGAGCCGGGATTCCAAATCAGACAACCTCGCCTCGAGCGCCTCAGAAAGACAACATTTATTACATTTACCATTATCACTAAAAGAGGCAGAGGTGTAGCTAAACATCTGACAGAGAGAGCACACCAGAGGAGGAGAGGAAAGAGAGCTAGTAGCCATAGCTAGTGGCTGGAGAGCAAACCACACAGGCAGACAGCAAAACAGGAAGTGACGATACGTTACCACAAGGAAGTGACCAAATGAGTCCAAATGGGATTTTCCATTACTTGTAATATCTCAAATCTCCAAAAGTACAATGGGAGGCAGAGCCTTCAGTTATCAAGCTCCCCTCCTGTGGAACCAGCTGCCAATCTGGATTCAGGAGGCAGACTCGATCTCTGTTTTTAAGAATTGGGTTAAATCCTTTCTTTTTGATTTAGCCTACATTTAGGGAGGGATCATGTGTCTCTGAACCCTCCCTTAGTTATGCTGCTAATAGGTTTAGACAGCCGGGGGACCTCCAACAATGCACTGGGCCTCACTCCTTTCTTCATTCTCAATGAAATATATTTTTTTTGCTGGTCATTAATATCCGTTTGTTCTCTCCCATAGATTGAGTCCCCATCGTGCTGTTTGCTCTCTACATGTCTGTTCTTTTCATCTTGTCTATCCCCTCACCCCCCAGCCAGTGGCAGCAGATGACTGCCCCTCCCTGAGCCTGGTTCTGCTGGAGGTTTCTTCCTGTTAAAAGGGAGTTTTTCCTCTCCACCGTCACCAAGTGCTTGCTCACAGGGGATCGCCTGATTGCTGGGGTCTTTCTGCAATTGTGGGGGTTCCCCCTACAGTTGAAAGTGCTATGAGATGACTGTTGTTGTGAAATGGTGCTGTATAAATAAAGTAGTATTGAACTGAATTAATTAAAATAACATAAATGTCCAAAAAAAAAACAAACTGTGCAGATATACAAGAATACAAATAAGGGAGAACTTATAATTCATGTTCCTGAGCTGGCGTCGTCAGCGCACGGTGGTCTGTCCGTAGAGAGAAATGGCACCCATAGAGGTAAATATGCCACTGTTCACATGCCCAGATGCAGGCGAGCACCTCCCTGTCACCCACGGTGTACTTTTTTTTTTTTTTTTTTTTTGACTTATTTTGTACCCGTAGGTAGATTTGTTTTGCAGTCTGATGACAAGCCACCAGCTGCCGGTCGCTGCGTGCGCAAGCGCCCCGTATCCCTAACCTGCATGTTTTTAGCATGTGGGAGGAAACCGGAGAAATCCCGGAGTAAACCCACGCAACACGGGGAGAACATGCAAACTCCACACAGATCGCTGTTGGCCGGGGGCAGGGATCGAACCCACGATCTCATGATCCCTGTGATCCCCCGGCCGAGGGTAAAACTGTGCTGCCGCAGTGCTAACCACTGTGCCACCGTGCAGCCCAGTTTTGTTCAGTTGCTGAGAGAGATGTCAATGCGAACACCATCCGGTGTTCCGTGCCGTCCTGTACCTGGGACATAACTGCCCCCACCACCCAGCCAGATGTGTCGCAGGTCACAATGGTAGGCCGTTTTGGATCAAAATGGGCTTGCACGGGAGGGGAAGTGAGTTGACGCTTCAGCTTTTCAACCGCTGCTCAATATGCTGGGGTCCATTGCCACGATGCATTCTGCTTCAACAACCGGAGGGGTCCAATCGTTTCTGAGTAGCGGGGAATAAAACGCCCAAAAAAGTTCACCATACCCAGAAATGAGAAAATCTGTGCAGGTGTCGATGGTTCCGTGAGGCGTAGGACTGCCTCCACGTTCAAATGTAAGGGCCACAGCCACCTCCCCCCCCCCCCCCCCCGTCAACCGGAACACCACACACTCGATGGGGTCCACCACAAAAATACACTTTTCTCTATTCAGGGTGACTCCATGCTCCTGTAGTATCATCAGCACCCATCCCAACTGATCATTGTGTTCCTCACAAAACCGTCCTTGGAAATGTCCTTTATTGAAGGCATGATCCACAGTTACCTCCGAGGACCAGCAGCTGAAGGGGACCTGACCAACAGGCAAGTTCCCAGTCAAGTAACTTCAGAACACGTTGAATAAATCTTGCTATACTAGAATTTTATTTCATTAAATTATATGCGGGTAGATATGCTTTTACGTGGTTGTAAAAAATTACATCAAACTCTGATGTTAAAACTTTGTTGACTGCTATACTGCAGCCCAGTCAATCACACCAAGCAACGACTGTGCATCACTACCGTGCTGAAACTGGCCATGGAGGAGACAAGATGTCGTTTACCATGACTGACTGACAGAGCAGTGACTTGAAACTCGAGCATATTTGAGAAGGAATCATGGCCAAAATTACTGGACGGAACCACTAGTATCATATTTGATACTTTGAAATAGCTTTTGGTTAAAATTCACTACAGGTGCCCTTTAAATCAGAGTGCTTCAAGAAAGCCAGGAAAAGGAAAAAACAAATTTGCTTCATTAATTAAATTAAAGAAAATGTGAACAAAATATGTCTCCAACATTTCATTAAGACTTCAGTGAGTTTTTAAAATGTGGAAAAAGTGCAGTCAATGATCCCTTTAAAAAAAAAATTTAACAATGCCTTTTTATATATGGTAGACGCTGGGATAAGCATCTCAGACTGGATGCAGAGGGTAAACAGATGAGGACAATAGGTACTGAGATGGGAGAGATTATGGTGATGTAGCAGGAAGGAGTAGCTGGGGGGAGAAGAGTTGAATGTATTGTGATGTGAGATGTCATGCAGATGTGAGATGGGCGGATGATATAAAAGGAGAGACCCTGGTGTATTGAGGTGAGGCTTTTTCTGTGTATGACTGATGTGAGAGTGAATAAAGTCGTCTGCTGTATGAGTCTGGCTACGTTATTTTGCACTCTCCACACTGGTGACCCTTGACGAATTATGGAACACAAGGCAAGAACCCCGAAGTCGGCCCGGACGGGAAGCCCCAGCAACGCGACAAGCATCCCAGAGGCGGCCCAGATGGGAAGCCCCAGCAACGCAGCAAGCATCCCACAGACGGCCCGGACGGAAAGCCCCAGCAACGTGTGCGCTGTTTCGGTCAAACTACCGGACTTTTGGCTGCACGACCCGTGGTCTTGGTTCCACCACACCGAGGCTCAGTTCGTCCTCCAGGGAATAACAGCAGACGACACCAGATATTACTATGTGGTCGCAGCGCTGGACGCTCGCACGTCTCAGCAAGCAGCGAGCCTGCTCCAACAGCCTCCAGCCCATGACAAATACGGGGCTCTCAAGGCCGCACTGACCCGGCGCTACACGCTCTCGGACTGTGAGAGAGCAGAGAGGTTTCTGAGGTGCTCCGAGTTAGGGGATGGGTCGTTGGTCGAACTGATGGAGAAGATGTTGGCATTGATGGGCACAGATGACGGGCATTTTCTGTTTACCCACCTTTTCCTCCAGAACCACCCAACAGAGGCAAGAGCAGTACTTGCCAATTCACCGTTGCTGCCCGTGCGTGACTACTGTGCCCTAGCCCAGGAGGCAGATTGGATCATCCTCAGCACCAGAGCCCTCACAGTGAACGCGGCAGCATCGGAACCCCGCGAGACGACCAGCGCAGGCGAGGAACCGGCGACGGTAGCGGCAGCGGGGGCCAGGAAGCGCCAAAGAGACATGCTCTGCTTCTACCACCGCCGCTTTGGAGAGAACGCATGCCGATGTGTGCCACCGTGCCAAGTCAAGCGTTCGGGAAACGCCAAGGCTGGCAGTCAGTAGCAGCTGCGACCGCCGGTGAAGAGAACAAGCTGCTCTAAGTGACGGACTCGCGCTCGGGGAGACGGTTCCTCATAGACACCGGCTCCCAAAAGAGCCTCATCCTGCCGTCCTACGCCGACCGGCTAGCGGGAGCTAGCGGCCCCCAGCTGGTAGCCATAAATGGCTCAGACATTAAGACTTTTGGTGAGAGAACACTGACTTTATCCCTACACGGCCGTATGTACGAGTGGACTTTCGTCATAGCAGCATTGAGTTTCCCAATCTTGGGAGCTGATTTTCTGTGTGCACACGGGTTGCTAGTCGATGCTGCTAACAGACGCCTGATTAATGCAATGTCTTTTGATTCTCTCACCTGTACAGCTCGAGGGGCCGGGCCAATAACACAAGCCAACGTCACAGCTCCAGGCAATAGCAGTGAGCAGCTCCACTGCTCACTCAGTTCCCAGCACTCACGGTCCCGACGTTTTTGGCGGCCAGCACTAAACACAGGGTGGAACACTTTATCACCACCACTGGGCCGCCCGTTTTTGCACAACCTCGGCACTTGGACACAGCTAAACTGGCCATAGCGCACGAGGAGTTTGCCAACTTGGAAAAGTTGGGCATCATCAGGCGCTCAAACAGCCCATGGGCATCCCCACTACACATGGTCCCTAAGACCGAGGGATCGTGGCAACTGTGCGTAGATTTCCGCAGATTGAATAACGCCACAGCGCACGACCGCTACCCGATTCCCCATATTCAGGATTTTTCCATTCACCTCGCCGGGGCACACATTTTTTCTAAAATAGACCTGGTCCGTGATTACCACCAGGTCCCGGTGCGCGTGGAGGACATACCTAAAACAGTGGTAATAACTCCATTTGGCTTGTTTGAGTTTTTACGCATGCCCTTCGGATTAAAAGGTGCGGCACAGACATTCCAACGCATGATGGATGCAGTGTTGCGCGATCTGCCGTTTGTGTTTGTCTACCTGGATGATATCCTGGTGGCCAGCGCGTCCGAGGACAAACACGTAACCCACCTCAGAACGGTTTTACGGAGGTTGGAAGAGCACGGGTTAATAATCAACCCAGTGAAATACTACTTCGGCGTGATGGGGATTGACTTTTTGGGGCACCGCGTCTCACCGGAGGGAGCGATATCCTTGCCCGACAAGGTGCGTGCCGTGGCAAATTTTCCCCAGCCTCAGACGGTCAGGGCGCTGCAAGAGTTTTTGGGGATGGTTAACTTTTGTAACCGGTTCCTCCCCCGCGCAGCTCAGCTCATGCAGTGATTGTACGCCGTGCTCAAGAAATGGAAACCAGCGGACAGAGTCGAATGGACTCCGGAGCGGGAGCAGGCGTTCTCTGAGGTTAAAACAGCCCTGGCAAACGCCACACTGTTGGCGCACCTGGACCTGGTGGCCCAGATAGCGCTCACTACGACGCCTCGGATGTGGCCATAGGGGCCGTTGTGGAGCAACGCATCGCCGGTTCTTGGCAGCCGCTCGCTTTTTTCAGCAGGGCTTTGCGCAACAGTGAGCATAAATACAACGCGTTCGACATGGAGTTGCTGGCTGTCCAGTTCTGGCTGGAAGGGCGCAGCTTCACTGCGTTTGTGGACCACAAGCCGCTAACGTTCGTGATGGCCAAGGTTTCGGAACCTTGGTCGGGCCGGCAGCAGAGACAGCTGGCCACGATCTTGGAGTTTACGACCGATATTCAGCATGTGTCGGGTAAACTGAATGTGGTGGCAGACTGCCTCTCGCGCGCAGTAGTGGGCCCAGTCTGCGTAGGGATAGATTATACAGCCATGGCCGCAGAGCAGATTGGCGATGCGGACGTGTGCGCGCTCCAGTCTGGACCAACAGGGTTAAGGCTGGAGAGCAGAGTACTGCAAGACGGCAGCCCCCCCCAATCTGCGACATCTCCATGGGACGCCCACACCCGGTGGTCACAGTTGCTTGCCGTCGCCGAGTGTTTGAGTCAGTTCACGCTCTGGTAGTAGAGTCATTTTTGGGGGTTTCGTGACCAACCTCCCAGGACCTTTTTTTCTCACTGGATTTAGCATTCTAGACCCATTTTAATGAAAATAAGCTCCCATGTACCTCCCAAAAATTACGGGAAACCTTTTTTTTGCCCAAAATTCAAAATGGCCACCAAAATGCATACCACCACCTATATCTCAGTAACTAATTCAGCTAGGAGGTTGATTTTGGTGTCTAGACATAGGTTTTTGGGGTCAAGCATTCCATTAATGCTATTAGTTTACTTGTGAAACAAACCCATCACGATGAAATCCAATATGGCCGCCAATATGGCCACCGATTAACATTTTTTTTGTTTCTTGACTACTAAGGCACCTAGAAAGCTGATGTTGGTGTCAAAACAGAGGTTTAAGGGGTCATACTATCTGTTTATTCCAATAAAAGTGTGTTTAAATAATTACATAATCGAGAAATCTAAGATGGCGGCCGGCTGTCATTTTCACATGCAATGGACTTTTTCATATCCGTCACCAAATGAGCTAAAAATGTCAAATGAGGTATCCTTACATTCATTTTTAATAATTATTAGAAAGCTCCTGCATTGATTCAGTGATTTCACTGAGGAACACTTGGGTAATCCCCCTAGGATTTTCGGAATCCTATGCTTGATTCATTGATTCCTTTTTGCATAGCAAGAGAGAGGATGCAGTGATTTTGTAACGTCTGTGCTGCCATAATATGTAGTCCTAATCTTTCCAATTTAACCAAGGTTGCCAGGTATGTATAAATTTAGCTTTAAACTTATCTGGAGAGGTTAGAATTCTGAATCTTGTTCCATACTGTATAGTCAGGTAATGTTAGCATATTGACCATGCTGCTTGCTTAATGCTACCGTAATGACAGTAGACAGTACAAGGGCCTTTGACTCTAGGTCTTGTCATCCCTCCTTTTTCTCTCCTCTGTTCTGATAATGACAAATTTGTTTTTGTTTTCAGACACTTATTCATATAAAGTGAGGGATAAAATGGATACTGCAAGTGACAACGATGAATTACCATCAACGTCTTCCGGTGAATACGAATGCATTCTACATTGTGGTCAACCATGTACCAAAAGTGACTCTTTGGATAATACCAAGGACCAAAAATGGAATTCAATTCGTGAAAAAACTCTACGATGGAAAGGACTTGATCGGTTTCAATGTGGGAATATTGATTGGGCCAAAGGGCCAAAAGGGCATTATATGCACCAGACATGTTACACCACGTTATCTAACAAGCGTTGTCTATCTCAAGCCGAGAAACGTAAGCATAAATTAGAGGTAGATCTTGAAAGAGACAATCAATCAGTTCAGGGGGATCCATCTCCATCTGCTTCTCTCTTTTCACCGAAGAGGCTCCGGTCCAGCATTGGTATTGTGCATGACAAGAACCTATGCGTGTGGTGCAATAAGGGACCACAGAAAAGCAGTCACCGGGACTGGAAACAATTGCTCCTAATATCAACAAAGGACGCCTGGAGAAAATTCAAGTTACACACTGTACACCTGAATGATCCGGTCCTGAGGTCGAGGCTCAACACGCTGATTGCATCCATTCCAGACTGTGAAACAGCTTTCGGGTGGGAAATCCGTTACCATCGCGGCTGCTGGAAACACTACATTCCCGATTCCCAGCCTCTTACAGAAGAAGTCACTCAACACCTGCAAGATGTAAATCTGCGAGAAGCACAAGCCATCTTCTTCAATCATGTTCGTAAGGTGATCTTTGATGAACATGAATTTCGCACATTGCAGAGTCTACTGGAGGACTATCAACGAATTATCTTAAATCATGGACATGACGCAAAAGTAAAGTCGAATTATGTGAAGGGAATTCTTATAAAGGAATTTGAGGAGGACATTGGCTTCCATAGACGTAGTCGGTTAAATGAGAGTGAACTGGTATATGACAAGAAAGCTGCAGCTACCTATGTAGAAGCAGCACTATCTTCCTTAGGCATAAGCGAGGATCAGTTGGTGAAGAACGTGGCAGTATGACTCAAAGAGCAAGTTGAAGCGACTGATACTGTTCCCTGGCCTCCATATGTATTAGAGTTGGAGAAAAAGGAGGACCTAAATGGGCTACTCCTAAAGCTAATAACATGGCTAAAACACCCAAGTAAATCAGAAGTTGATGACAACCCATCTGTCCGGACCATTGGGTCGATCCTCACGAGCTACATCACAGGAAGGCGCACTTCCTTTGAGGTGAATCTCTCTGTCTTGCTACATGGAATGACCAAAAGTAGAGAGATCGTAGACCTGCTGCACAAAGATGGCCTAGGCATCAGCTACAATGACGTCCTCATGTTGCGAGACTTCTGGGTGTTCAGTGATCTCAAGTCCTCCCCGAATTGTCCCTCCGAACTTGCCTTTGGGAAGCCTGCAATCACTGTAGTTGACAATGATGACTTTAAGAGTGATACATTGACTGGTGCTGGCCAGGCGCATCACACTAATGTCATGTTTGTTCAGCCAGAGACATTTGATGAACCATCGGAGAATCAGGAGGATCGGACACTTATGACACCTCAGTTCCTGTCAACATCTCTCAAGGAGATTGGTAGCGACATTCAACACACCATCCCATACAAGACAGTTAAGCGTGGGGAACCGCCTATTCGAGAAAGAGTTGCAGACAACAACCCTCCTGAAGATACATCCTTGCATAGAGGGCACGGTGTAATACATGCATTGGCCAGGGCTAAGGATGACCGAACACGTCCTAAACCAGAGGAACAGACAGTACCAGGGTTTTCAGGGTTTCAAGCCAGAATGTCAAATGCTGATGAGAAGAGTCGAGCGATATACTACATGACCTACCCTGACCCACCCAGTAAGACGGTTCTTTATGATGTACTGTGTAAGCGCGCAAAAGCAATCAAGGAGAAGAAGATGCCTTTTGCCATAATCGTTGGTGACCATCCCGTCTATGTGCGAAAAGCGAAAACCCACAACAGTTTGCCAAGATCTTACCATTCATGGCTGACTTTCACATTCAGATGTCGTTCATTTACACGATATACAAACGATTCCATGGATCCGGCATCTCTGATGTATTGGTAGCTGCAGGTGTTATAGCAGACGGCTTGGTAGATCAAGCCCTTCGTGGAAAGCATTTCAAGCGCGGAGTTCGCTGTCTTCGCCTGTTCTACTAGACTCTAGTCCATCATGCCCTAGACAAGTGTTTGGAAGGTTCTCCTCTATCCGAAGAGGTTAAGTCAGCTCTTGCCAGGCTCAGACATGAGATTGATGCTCAGGAACTAGCGGCTGTACACGCTGAGTTAGAGAACAATGCGGAGGTGAAAGATCTCATTGAGACGCTGTTCAGGGATTTTGAGGGTGCCCCCTTGGCGGAATACTGGTTATCCTTCATGGGAATGGTGGAAGCCCTGACCCAAAATATCCACGCTCTGAGAACAAGCAACTGGAATGAGTATAAGTCCTCACTCAAGCTCATGCTACCTTGGATGCAAATCTATGACAATGACAAGTATGGACGACATCTCCCAGATTTCATAGCAGTACTTGATACCCTTCCCGTAGAACAGGCTGCGTTTATGAATGATGGTATGTTCGCACAGTCAATGACAGGAAATCCGTATTCCTGTGTTGCTCTGGACATATGGATTGAGTCAACGATGAATAAGGGTTCGAAGCTAAAGTCTGGTTGGTTGGCCATTCTGAACAATGAGAAGCAACTCCTTTCAAACACTAGGAACGTGAATAACATCAATCAAGTGAGAAGAGCTGTGCATTTTCATGCTAATCACAAGGGCCATAGGAAATCCGAGCATGCTGATTGCTCATCGAGTAGAACAAGAAAGGATGAACAAGCCGTGCAAGACATCAGTTCCTGTCTTAATGAGTTTGAGTGTGATCCGTTCGACCATACTAACCAGACACTGCGGTCCCTTCAGTCAGGAATCCCAGCTTCCGATTCACTTGCTGTTGATCTTGCATCAGCCAAGGAGGATGGTAGAAGTAAAGTTAAGGAGTTCATGGATGAGAGGGTGTATTCCAAAACCAAGTCTTTGAATGACAGAGTTCCTCGTAGCAAGCAACAGAACTTTTCTAGTCAAGAACTGAATGGAGGAGTAGCAGAGAATTTAAAGGGAAAGGCGGAGGGAATGGAGCGGGACGCAATGGCCGCAGTTGTTGGATTAGTTGACAGTAGCGGGACACTGAAACTTGAAGATGTCATGCAACATCGTGTCACACCTGAATGCCTTTCGATCTTCAATGCCAATGGAACATTCCGCAAGTCACAGAAAAGCAAACTTTTGCAAAAATTGACAATGACTGTGACTCCAGAACCTGAAGTATATACATCCCTCATTGACATGGGTCTCATTTGGCACCTTGCGGTACCAACAACTGAGGACAGGGAGAAGAGGGACGGTACCAAGTTTACCTGGGGCGACTATGCACAGAAAATGGTGGATTTTGTCCTGCGTAGGCACCCGAATGCAGAAAGGATCATTTGCGTGAACGATTCATACGAACAGGACTATAGCATTAAGGACAGTGAACGGATACATCGACAGAACCAGATGCCAGTAAAGAACATGTTTATGAAGGCAGAGGACAAGTTTCCCTCAAGTAAGGAGTTCCATGCTCTGCTAGGTAAACCTGCGAACAAGATCCGTCTACAGGCTTTTCTGAAAAGGGAATTCCAGAGAGCGGCAGAGACTACAGAGACCGAGATAGTCTATTGTGTGGTCAACAGCTATGCACAGAATCTGACTACGGGTGAGGAATTGCCAGAATTCGTATGCTTTCAAGCAGAAGCAGACACTGCCATGTTCACGATGTATAGTGTGCTACGGTCAAAGGGCTACAAAGCAGCAGTCGTGGTTGACACAGAAGACACTGACAACTATGTCCAGGCAGCGTATGTGGCTCATAGGACACCGGGGATCTTGTGCATAAAACGCAAACATCAACTGATTGATGCCAAACGTTTGTGTAGTGAAGAAATATCTCAATCCCTCATTTCAGTACATGTCATTAGCGGGTGTGATCATAACTCTGGGTTCTTCAGGGCAAGTAAATTGCTGATAGTAGGACGCTTGGCGAAATCTAAGGAGGCACACAAGTTACTTTCATCATGTGGCGCACACCTCCCATGCCCACCGAATGTTATCAGTAATTTAGAAAAATTTGTAATTCGCTTCGTCTATGGGGATTCTAACAGCGTAACACCAGGGATAGCAAGGGCTAACAAGTGGAGGGGACAAAAGAAAAAAAACACAATGAGATTAATACCAGACGCGGACAGTCTGCATCATCACCTCCTCAGGACAAACTACCTTGCGTACTTGCTGACGAACTTCCACCTTCAAAGTCACCCATCACCAATCGGTCATGGGTGGCATTTGGTGAATGGTCTATGTCTACCTGTACGATCGACTCAACCGCCACTTCCCCTGTCAATGCCGAAATCGAACACAGAAGTCAACAGTGAGGAGAGCAGCAGTGGTGAAGACAGTGCTTCAGATAGCGCAAGTTCATACAGTGACTCATTCATTGATAGTGAATCAAGTAGTGATAGTGATGTGTAGTTGGACATCTTAGTATGATGTGATGTGGTGATTGATAGTGGACTACATGTAATTGAGTTGGACGTTTGCGTGGCATTAACATAAGGTCTAGAGAAAATGTGCCTGCGTAAAGTGTATTCCAAGATGGCGGCTGGGGGCCATTTTGAGCTTGATAGACAATGAGGGCACTAATGAACACAATGGATGGTTCACAGGAGCCTCACTTGACTTTTTTTTAGCTCATTTGGTGACGGATATGAAAAAGTCCATTGCATGTGAAAATGACAGCCGGCCGCCATCTTGGATTTCTCGATTATGTAATCATTTAAACACACTTTTATTGGAATAAACAGATAGTATGACCCCTTAAACCTCTGTTTTGACACCAACATCAGCTTTCTAGGTGCCTTAGTAGTCAAGAAACAAAAAAAATGTTAATCGGTGGCCATATTGGCGGCCATATTGGATTTCATCATGATGGGTTTGTTTCACAAGTAAACTAATAGCATTAATGGAATGCTTGACCCCAAAAACCTATGTCTAGACACCAAAATCAACCTCCTAGCTGAATTAGTTACTGAGATATAGGTGGTGGTATGCATTTTGGCGGCCATTTTGAATTTTGGGCAAAAAAAAAGGTTTCCCGTAATTTTTGGGAGGTACATGGGAGCTTATTTTCATTAAAATGGGTCTAGAATGCTAAATCCAGTGAGAAAAAAAGGTCCTGGGAGGTTGGTCAGGAAAACCCCCAAAAATGACTCTACTATGGCGCACCTAGGAGTGCGCGTGTCAGTCAAAATGGTGGGAGCAAAGTTTGTTTGGTTCGGATTGTGGATTTTTTAACCAACAGGACACAGAGAGTAAGGGTCAATGGTACATTGTCTGAACAAAAGTGTTCTTCTACTGGCTCTCCTCAGGGATGTGTGTTGTCACCACTACTCTTCATCCTGTACACAAACATGTGTCGGAGCAGACATGACAACAGACACGTTTTAAGGTATGCTGATGATTCAGTTGTTGTCAGTCTCCTCCAGGATGGTGAGAGTGGCCACGGCCCAGTAGTTGATGATTTTGTTCACTGGTGTGAGGATTCCTACCTGCAGCTGAATACGACAAAAACTAAAGATATGATTATTGACTTTAGGAGGAAAACTCCCAGGCACGAAGTCACTGTATTAAAAGGCCAGACCACTGAATGTGTACAATCCTACAAATATCTTGGGACGATTATTGATAGTAATTTAAACTTTGAAGAGAACTGTGAAAGGGTGTGCAAAAAGGGTCAGCAACATTTGCATTGTTTAAGGAAACTTGCACGCTTCCAAATTGACCGAACCATAATGACAATGTTTTATCGGGCTTTTATTGACATGTTAGGCTGGCCCAGGAAACACGCACGCAGGCTCGGGTGAGATTTAAGAGTCTTTATTAACAACAGGTGTATGGATGCGTGAGTGAGGGATGTAGATGTCTTGTTGGGTTCTGAGGAGCACCGAGGGCAGAACAGGACACCGTGCAGCCAGGCAACCCTGAGGACAGAGCAGAGGACAAGGGTGAGCTGAAAACACAGAGGCTGTGATGAAAATAGGAATGTGGCTTACTTGCAGGAGTTTGGTGGCTGGCGTTGGGAAGGCGTGCTGGAAGACAGCGCCCTGATTAGCACGATGGGGAGAAGACTGAAGAGGAATGGCAATGAGGGGTATTTCCGCCGCTAGGAGGATCCACCTGTGCACAGGGGAAGAACTTGGAAAGCAGGTAAGAGGAAAACATTACGTGCATGCGATGAGTGAAGTGCTGGCCGTGGAGACGAGGCGAACGCAGAGCTTGATTGAGGAGGAGAGCTGACGGGCTCCAGGGCCGAGGCCCCGGGCAGAGCAGGCGGAAATAAGAGCAGCCTGACGAAGAGCAGGTGTGCGCGCAGCTGGAGCGGATGACAGGCGGGAGCGGGTTGTAACAGTACTCCCCCCCCCCCCGAGCAGCGCTTTCTGGCGCTGGCTTGTCCGGGTGCGCACGATGGAACTCCCTAACGAGCTGTTTATCCAGCACGAAAGAGGAACGCACCCAGTGTCTGTGCTCCGGACCATAACCCTCCCAGTCCACCAGATACTGTAGCCCCCAACCCCGGCATCGAGAGTACAGGATGGCAGTAATGCCCCACGCCGGGTGGTCGTCGATCATTCTAGGAGGGGGCGACGCCCTGGGGGGAGGACAGAGAGGGTTAGACACCACAGGTTTAATCTGAGACACGTGGAAAGTGGGATGAACATGAAGGGGGAGGGAAGATCCAAATGCATAGCCACCGGATTGACAACCTTCACCACAGAATAGGGGCCGACGGAGAGTTGAGCCAGTTTCTTTTTTTCAGCCTTCAGGTTAATATTTTGAGTTGACAGCCACACCTGTTGCCCCGCCTGGTAACGTGGCGCGGGCCTCCTACGGCGATTAGCAGAGTTAGAGTTGCGCATTGTCGTGCATAAGAGGGCCTGGCGCGTCTTGGTCCACAGCCGCCCACACCGTCTCAGGTGAGCCTGGATGGAGGGAACTGCCACCTCACCTTCTTCCTCAGGGAACAGCGGGGGATCGTACCCTAGGGATGCCCGAAAGGGGGATATCCCGATGGCCGAAGAAAAGGTGGAATTGTGAGCGTACTCCACCCAGGGGAGATGGGTGCTCCAGGAAGAGGGACTGGAGGAGATGACGCAGCGCAGGGCGGCCTCCAGTTCCTGGTTGGTATGCTCACACTGCCCATTGGACTGAGGATGATGTCCCGACGGCAGGCTAACCATGGCTCCTAGAGCATTACAGAAGCTTCTCCAGACACTGTTTATGAATTGAGGCCCCCGGTTGGAAACAATGTCGGCTGGGATGCCATGTAGCCTGACAACATGCCGCACCAACAGATCCGCAGTCTCACGCGCCGTGGGGAGCCCAGGGAGGGGCACAAAGTGGGCAGCCTTGGAAAACCGGTCTACAATGGTCAAGATGGTATTAAATGAGTTGGAGACGGGGAGTCCGGTGACGAAGTCCAGGGCGATGTGGGACCAGGGCCTACTGGGAACCAGCAGAGGGTGGAGGAGACCCGCAGGAGGAGAGTTGGATGATTTATTCATGGTGCACTGGGGGCACCAAAAGGACCGCTGGAGGAGTTTCACAGACCGGGAGATACCAGGATGGCAAGCGAATTTGGAAGTGTGTGCCCAATGGATGACATCACCCCGGACCGAAGAGGGCACGAACAATCTCCCCGCTGGGTCACCACCAGTGTCGGGTTCGGACTCCAAAGCCTTCTGGACCTTGTCTCTAATAGCCCAGGAAATGGACCCCATGACGCACGACGTAGGCAGGATGGTGTGGACCTCTTCTTCAGGAGCTTCCGGGGTGAACTGCCTAGACAACGCGTCCGGTTTCTTGTTCTTGGATCCCAGACGGTAGGTGATAGTGAACCTGAACCTCCCAAAGAACAGCGACCAGCGTGCCTGGCGGGCGTTCAGACGCTTGGCCGTCCTGATGTACTCCAAGTTCTTATGGTCGGTCCAGACCACGAAAGGCTAAGCTGCCCCTTCCAGCCAATGGCGCCACTCCTGCAGCGCGAGCTTAACGGCGAGGAGCTCCCTGTCACCGATGTCATAATTGCGTTCAGCAGAGGAGAGGGCGCTTGGAGAAGAAGGCGCAGGGGCACACTACCCCATCCACCGGGGAGCGCTGCGACAAAATTACCCCCACCCCTGTGTCAGACACATCCACCTCGACCAGACATTGCAACGCTGGATCCACCTGAGTGAGGACCCGGGAGGATGAAAATTCCTTCTTCAGTGTCTCGAAGGTGGCCGCCGCTTCCGTCGTCCACTGGAAGTGTACCTTTGGGGAGGTGAGGCGGGTCAGAGGAGGGGTGATGGAGCTGCAGCCAGGAACAAAGCGGCGGTAAAAAAACCAGGCAAATCCCAGGAATTGCTCAACCTTGCTTTCTGGAAGAGGGGATGGCCATTCAACCAGCGCTTTGTCTTTAGCCAGGTCGGGGGGGGGAGGAGCTGATTGTGCGAGACAATAAAAACCCAGGAAGGAGGGTGTCTGATTGGTAAAGAACTCGCATTTTTCAGCTTTGATGTACAGCTTGTTTTCCAGAAGGCGTTGAAGGACCCCGCCTCACATGGAGTAGATGGTCCCTCCCGAGAGCGAGGAGAAGATCAGAATATCATCCAGGTAGACGAAAACGAAGACCCCAGGAAGTCACGAAGTACGTCGTTGATTAATTGTTGGAAGACAGCGGGGAGCGTTGGTAAGCCCAAACCGGATCACAAGATATTCAAAGTGGCCGCTGGGCGTCCGGGAAAACCGTCTTCCACTCGTTCCCCCTCCCCGGATCTGGACGAGGGTGGTAAGCGCTGCAAAGGTCCAACTTGGAGAACCAGGACGCCCCTGGAGGGAGTTAAAGGCTGAGTCCATCAGGGGCAAAGTATAACGGTCCTTGATAGTGATATCATTGAGAGCCCTAAAGGTCTATACATGGCCGTAAGGACCCGTCCTTCTTCGCCACAAAGAAGAATCCAGCACCCAGGGGGGGACGAGGAGGGGTGAATGATGGCCGGCACTGAGGGACTCCTGGAGATAGGCATCCATCGCTCCCGTTCCGGGGCTGAAAGGGCTGTAGAGGCGGCCGGATGGAAGGGGCGCCCCCGGCCGGAGGTCGATGGCACAATCATACGGGCAATGGGGTGGGAGGGAGAGTGCCTTAGACTTACTGAACACGTGTGGCCAAGGTCGTGAACTTAGGCGGGATTAAGGAGAGGGTGCGGTGGGGCGGATCTGCAGCGCGGAAGGGTACAGACGGAGCAAAGGCAGTGGACTGGAGACAAGTTCCCAGACAAAAGCTGCTCCAGGCGTTGGACGCAGCCAGTCTGCCATCAAAGACCGGGGTTGTGGAGGCGCACCACGGGTAGCCCAAAATGATTGATGAAGCAGAGGAGGGAAGGACATAAAAGCTAAGGTCCTCACGGTGATTGCCGGAGATGATAACAGGGATGGGTTTGGTCTTATGGGTGACCTTCTCAAGGGGGAAGCGGGTGAGGGCAACAAGATGGAGAGGAGTGGGTAACACTTGGCACTGGATGCCCAGGCGGGTTGCCAGACTTTTAGAAATAAAACTCTGTTCCGCCCCCGATTCTACCAGTGCATGAGTAGTGTGACCAATGGAGTTATGGCAGAGTCTAATAGGAATTTGGCATTTGGAGAGGGGATCTGACTGGGTGACATCCGCGAGGCCCCCTACAGCGACTCGCAGACTTCCCCTTTTGGCTTCACTGGGCAGGCTTCCACAAGATGCTGGTCGTCTCCGCAATACATGCAGAGACCCAACTCTCGGCGGCGCTGTTTCTCCACAAAAGGAAGTCTTGCCCACCCGATAATCATTGCATCAGGGTCGTTGGCGGCCTCCGGAGGAGGCAACGCCAGGGGGCGGGACTGAGGAGCACGGGAGAGGGCTCCGCGTGAGCGGCTATGAGACTTCCGCTTGGCGGCCCGCTCCCTCAGCCTGTTATCTAAACTAATAGCTAGGGAAATCAAATCAGACAGCCGATTCGGCAGGTCCCGGCAAGCCAGTTCATCCCGTAAATTAGAATTTAGACTGCGGAGGAACAAGCTGCAAAGGGAGACATCGCCCCAACCAACTTCTTCCGCCGCTACCCGGAAGTCGACAGCATAGTCGGCCGCTAAGTGGCTACCCTGGCAAAGGCTGAGCAGCCGCTCGGCTAACACACTATCCCGATCCGAGTGATCAAAAACCTCTAAAAAATCTTGCACGAACTGGGTATAGGTCAGGTTTGCGTAGCTGGGCTTCGCCATAACGGCGTAAGCCCAAGCTAACGCTTGCCCTTCCAAGAGATTAGAGATGTACCCAATTTGGCTATGGTCATATGGGAAATCCCCGGGGACGTGCTGGAACACCGTCTCACATTGTAAGATAAACCCATGTGCTCCCCCGAGCTTTCTGCTGAAGCGCGCGGTGGTGGGAACAGGGGTGAGACGGGTTGGCGGACCCGGGGCCAACTGACTGGCTTGGGGAACAGGAGGAACTGGCCCACTGAGCTGAGATGCCTGCGGGGGGTCAAGGCGGTCTAACCGGTGAGTCATGGTGGTTAATTGATTAAGAATTACCTGCTGTTGATGGACAATTAAGTCCACCCGAGCCTCGAGGCTGGAAAGCCGGCGTGTGAACCCGCTGTTTGCTGGGCTACTGTGCTGGAGCCGTACTGACATGTTAGGCTGGCCCAGGAAACACGCACGCAGGCTCGGGTGAGATTTAAGAGTCCTTATTAATAACAGGTGTATGGATGGGTGAGTGAGGGATGTAGATGTCTTGTTGGGGACTGAGGAGCACCAAGGCAGGGACAGGACACCGTGCAGCCAGGCAACCTGAGGACAGAGCAGAGGACAAGGGTGAGCAGAAAACACAGAGAGCTGTGATGAAAATAGGAATGTGGCTTACTTGCAGGAGTTTGGTGGCTGGCGATGGGAAGGCGTGCTCCCGCCTGGAAGGACAGCACCCTGACAGCACAACGGGGAGAAGGACAGAAGAGAATGGCGATGAGGGGTATTTCCGCCGCCAGGAGGATCCACCTGTGCACAGGGGAAGAGCTTGGAAAGCAGGTAAGAGGAAAACCTTACGTGCATGCTATGGGTGAAGCGCTGGCCATGGAAGACAGGCGAACGCAGAGCTTGATTGAGGAGGAGAGCTGACGGCTCCAGGCCGAGGCCCCGGGCAGAGCAGGCTAAATAAGAGCAGCCTGATGAAGTGCAGGTGCACGCGCAGCTGGAGCGGATGACAGGCGGGAGAGGGTTGTGACATTTATTGAATCTGTTTTATCCTTTTCTTTAGTGTCATGGTTTGGTCAGATAAAATTGAAACAGAGGAAATCCTTGGATCAGGTAGTTAGATGGTCCAGTCGTTTGCTTGGTGAGTCACAGCTGAGCCTGACATCCCTCTACACCAGACAGGTACAGAGGATTGCTGCCTCCATTTTAAATGATGACTCCCACCCTTTGCACTGCCACTTTCAGCTTCTTCCCTCAAGACGGAGATTTGCTGTCCCAAAAAGTAAAACCCAGCGCTACAAAAACAGCTTTGTTCCTGCTGCTGTCAAAGAGTTGAACAAGATGGAACAATATATTGCACATAATTTAGTTACCTATTTATTAATTTCACTTTATATTTACTTATTTTTGTAGGTTTTTTATTTGGGTTCTAAATCTTTTATTGGGTTTTAGACTTTTGAGTTTTTAACCTCTTTGACTAGTCTTTAAATTTTTAATATGACCCTTCTCTCTTATCTCTTTGTTTTTGTGTACAAACCCCTAATGCACAGACAACCTCCGGCCATGCGCACAGTGAAGTTATGGTCTGAGGAGGGAATGGACGCTCTAAAGGGCTGTTTTGAAACCACCGCCTGGAAGCAGCGCTGCGATCCACATGGTGAGGACATTGATGGCCTCACTCACACCTTCACGGGCTACCTCAGCTTCTGTGTGGACAAATCCGTTCCCACCAAGACTATACGGTGTTGCTCAAACAACAAACCCTGGATCAACCCTGAGATAAAAACACTTCTGAGAGAGAAGAAGAGGATCTTCAGGTCGGGGAACAGGGAGATGCTGAAGTCCGTACAGAGGGAGCTGAGGAGAAAGATCAGAGAAGGCAAGGAAAGCTTCAGGAAGAAGATGGAGGACAAGCTGCAACAGAGTGACATCAGCGGGGTCTGAAGAAACCTCAAAACCATCTCTGGGCTCCAGAATACCTCCCCCCAGGCCACGGGGGGCAGGGAGTGGGCGAACAATCTGAATCTGTTTTTCAATAGGTTTGACCAACCGCCCTCCCCCCTGACTGCACAACCAACCACTGCCTGCCTCTAAAGACATCAAGTCCCTGCTGCCCACTCCCACACTCACCAACACCCCCCCCCACTCCCCAACACACCGTCCCCCATCCTGACCCTGACCCAGGACCATAGGTGAGGACGGAGCTGAGGAAGATCAAGGCGAGGAAGGCGACGGGACCGGACGGCATCAGCGCAAAGCTCCTCAAGTCCTGTGCAGACCAGCTGTGTGGGATTGTGGCGTACATCTTCAACCTGAGCCTGAAGCTGGGGAGGGTACCACAGCTGTGGAAAACATCTTGTGTGGTACCTGTACCAAAAACTTCCCACCCCAAAGACCTGAACAGCTACAGACCGGTGGCCTTGACATCCCACTTGATGAAGACCCTGGAGAGACTGCTCCTTGCTCACCTCCGCCTCCTGGTGGAACCAGCGATGGATCCACTCCAGTTCGCCTACCAGCATGGCATTGGGGTGGAGGATGCGGTGATCTTCCTCCTTCATCGTTCTCTGTCCCACCTGGAGAAGCCCGGGAATGTGGTGAGGATCATGTTCTTTGACTTCTCCAGTGCTTTCAACACCATCCAACCGATGATCCTGAAGGACAAGCTGCTGCGCGCAGGGGTGGACCAGCACCTGTCATCATGGATCCTGGACTACCTCACAAACCGGCCACAGTTTGTGAGAACCCGGGACTGTGTGTCCGACACGATCATCGGTAGCACGGGGGCCCCCCAGGGAACGGTGTTGGCTCCCTTCCTGTTCACCCTTTATACTGCGGACTTCTCACACAACACAACACACTGCCATCTACAGAAGTTCTCTGATGACTCTGCGATCGTTGGCCTCATTTCCAATGGAGATGAAGCTGAGTACAGAGGGCTTATCCAGGACTTCGTGGACTGGTGCCATCGGAACTGCCTCCAGATCAATGCGAGGAAAACTAAGGAGCTGGTGGTGGACTGCCGCAGGCAAGGACAACCCCTCACAGCACCAGTAAATATACAGGGAACAGACATTGAGATGGTGACATCCTACAAGTACCTGGGTGTTCATCTGAACAATAAACTAGACTGGTCACACAATACCGACACACTCTACAAGAAGGGACAGCGCAGGCTGTTCCTACTGAGGAGACTCAGGTCTTTTGGTGTACAAGGGGCGCTGCTGAAGACATTCTATGACACAGTGGTGGCATCAGCCATCACTTTTGGAGTGGTCTGCTGGGGCAGTGGCATTACTGCAGCCGATAGGAAGAGACTGAACAAACTGATCAAGAAAGCTAGCTCTGTCCTGGGGCAGCGCCTTGATCCGGTGGAGGAGATAGGAGAGAGAAGGACAGTGGCTAAACTGTCTTCTTTGCTGGAGTCCGAGATCCACCCTATGCAGGACATACTGAATGCACTGAGGAGCTCATTTAGCAGCAGACTACATCATCCCAGGTGCACAACTGAGAGGTTTTGCAGGTCCTTCCTACCAACGGCTGTCAGACTGTACAACCTAAGCAGGGCTGCTCGCAGAGATAGTAACAACCTAATAGTTTTTGAATGCAAAAGATGCAATAGACTTACACAATGGTCCCCTCCGGCCTAAAACTAGGAAAATACCGGTCGCTATGGAGGGTGAGAATATGTATGGGCACATAATCATACCATGTAGGATAACTAAGTAGATGGTTGTGCTGTTTCATTCCATCTAGCAACAATGCTCTGCACTGGGTGTGTTTATATTTATATATCTATATATTTATTCCATCTAGCTACAATGCTCCGCACTGTGTTTATATATCTACATACTATTCCATTTAGCTGCAATGCTCCGCACTGTGTGTTTATATACTCATATATTTATTCCATCCAGCTAAAATGCTCTGCACTGTGTGTCTGTGTATATATATATATATATATATTTATAGTAATATGTACATACGTATGTATACTAGCTGCTCTTGCTTTTTTTTTCTTGCCTTCTGATTGTTGCTCTGAGTGTTGCTATCCCTGTGCTGTTGCAATCCTGGAATTTCCCCGTTGTGGGACTAATAAAGGCTTATCTTATCTTATCTTATCTTTTTCTCTCATCTCTTTGTCTTATGTCCTGATTGATGGAGCCTTGAGTATTTTTATCATGTTTATAGTCAGCTTCATATGTGCCTGTGTTTGTGTTTATGTTGAATGTAACTGTGGTTTGTAAATATGGATGTCACCTGACTGCAAAACAAATCTACCTACGGGTACAAATAAAGGAACCTGAACCTGAATCTTGGCCAGGCCTGTGCAAACAAGTGAAAGAGTGGGCTGCAGCCTGCGTAGCGTGCCAACGAGCCAAAGTACACAGACACACGAAGGCTCTTTTGGAGCCGTTTCGTATATCGGCTAAGAGGTTCGACCATGTTCACGTGGACCTCGTGGGCCCCCTCCCACCATTGCAGGGGTGCACGCACCTTCTGACAGTGGTGGACCACACCACACGCTGGCCAGAAGCAGTCCCGCTGGCAGCAACCGCGTCCGCGGACGTGGCGCGCGCTTTTTTGACGACATGGGTGGCACGTTTTGGCATCCCGTCGGACATCACGTCTGATAGGGGCCCGCAGTTTGTTTCCGACCTCTGGTCCGTGATGGCCCGTAGCCTGGGTGTTGCAATTCATCACACAACTGCGTACAACCCACAGGCCAATGGGTTATGCAAGCATTTCCATAGGTCACTGAAAGCAGCAATCAGGGCTTCGCTGACCGATGCAAATTGGATAGACTGGTTGCCATAGGTTTTGTTGGGGTTGCGTTCCGCACCAAAAGAGGATTTGGAGGCTTCCCCGGCGGAGCTTGTTGTTTCTCAGCCACTGCGGCCCCCGGGGAATTTTTACCAGATAATCCCGCGCCGGACAACTGTCCGTCTCAGCGTTTGCAGCATAGCACAGACACAGGCACGCTGCTGGGCCCAGCCCACCACTGTTTTCCACGTGCTTTTGTGCTGGAACCAGGGGACAAACATTTTTTTGTTAGACTTGGGGGGTCATCGGGAGAAAATATGTATAGACAGACTTAAGCCCACCTTTGTGGTGGCGGACGAGCAAGTGATGTTGGCTCGGGCCCCTCGGCGTGGAAGACCCCCATGGAGAACTCCCCAGGTAAATGATTCATCGGAGCAGCCACACGGGAAAGTTGAAGTTTCCCCCCCTCGCCATTGCCCACCTGCAGACAGACACCCCCCCAGGAGCCCCGCCACCAGCACAGCAACACTGCGGAGGCGGAGAGCCCCCATTACAGCAGATACGGGAGGAGACTGAAGCCAAAAGGATGTGAGGACTGAAACTTGGTCTGAGATTCTGGGGGGGGGGGGGTGTAGACGCTGGGATAAGCATCTCAGACTGGATGCAGAGGGTAAACAGATGAGGACAATAGGTATTGAGATGGGAGAGATTATGGTGAGGTAGCATGAAGGAGTAGCTGGAGGGAGAAGGGATGAATGTATTGTGATGTGAGATGTCATGCAGATATGAGATAGGCGGATGATATTAAAGGAGAGACCCTGGTGTATTGAGGTGAGGCTTTTTCTGTGTATGACTGATGAGAGAGTGAATAAAGTCGCCTGCTGCACGAGTCTGGCTACGTTATTTTGCACTCTCCACAATATTTTTTTTCCCACCACTTTATCTTGCCATAAGACTGCTTTATCATTAGAATCTGCCTTTTCTCAACCACAAGCATATGGAGGAATTTGAAATAACTACAGTTAATATAATTCCAAATCACAAAGCAAAATGATGGCAAGATGACACACTGACAATATGCTACCTATTGGCTAAATAAGTAGTAATTTTGGAGGTGCGCCATTTTTAATTGGGTAAAAGGTGTTGCTCCTCTGGCCACAATGAAGGGATGCCTCCCCCTACCTACTGAAGGCTATAAATTGGCAATGGACATACATCCTCAACGCAAATAAGTGTAACTATCCCTTTAATCACTCAAGTATGGAACTGACATAAATACAAAACCTATGACATCTATGTTAGTCAGAGCCACTCAGGGCCTTACCTTTGGAAACTGAATGTGACCCAAAACTTTGCAATTCCTCAAACTGATGTCCTGGGTGTGCTGTATCTGATGACTTTCTGAAAAAGAAATATCAATTCAATTCAATTCAATTCAACTTTATTCATATAGCGCCATTTCACAACAACAGTCATCTCATAGCACTATCAACTGTAGGGGGGAACCCCCACAGTTGCAGAAAGACCCCAGCAATCAGGCGATCCCCTGTGAGCAGCACTTGGCGACGGTGGAGAGGAAAAACTCCCTTTTAACAGGAAGAAACCTCCAGCAGAACCAGGCTCAGGGAGGGGCAGTCATCTGCTGCGACTGGCTGGGGGGTGAGGGGATAGAGAAGAAGAAAAGAACAGACATGTAGAGAGCAAACAGCACGATGGGGACTCAATCTATGGGAGAGAACAAACAGATGTTAATAACCAGCAAAAAAAAAATATTTCATTGAGAGTGAGGAAAGGAGTGAGGCCCAGTGCATTACTGGAGGTCCCCCGGCTGACTAAACCTATTAGCAGCATAACTAAGGGAGGGTTCAGAAACACATGATCCCTCCCTAATTGTAGGCTATATCAAAAAGGTAGGTTTTAGCCCTATTCTTAAAAACAGAGATCGATATCAATGAAAGAATCCAGTTATTTGTGAAGTTTTCAGGAACATGGAAACAAGTTTGTCAGGAACATCTTTTTTCTTTTCAGAAAGGGTTTTAAAATTGATCAACATTGTTCAGGCAAATATATTTCGACAGAATAAGGATAGGCATTTGCAACCAACATATAAATATACACACACACTTTTCTGTGTGGGCTTACTGAGCAAGCTGTTGTTGCTAACGTTATTAACAAGCTAAACTGATGTTGTTATTGTTTATATCAACTGATTGTAATAAAAATATATCTGTATTAATATTTTATTGAAGAAATAGTGTTATGATCCCTCGTGCGTCTTTACGCAGCGTACTGAGGGAGGAATAAAAACCCACATGCAGGAGATAATTGTGCGTATTTTAATGACAGTTAGTGAATGAACAGTCCAGGAAAACATGAATATATGACGGGGTGAGATATAACGATTAAATATGGCAGGAGTAAAGTGCAGGAGACAAAGGATGTCCTCCAGGACCCGCTACTGAACAGGTGAGGTGACCTAGGGAAAATGTTCATGGCAGACGGAACTGTGGCAGAGGATCAGAAACAGTCGGTCCTCACATTGGCAGGAGCAGTCCGAGGTAAGTCCCAATGAAAATCCAGATGAGGCGCTTTTCCACCAGGGTCAGTACGGTAGGGTTCGGTATGGACGTTACAGTTCGGCCCCGCTTTGTTTTTCCACTGCACTGGGTCCCATTTGAAGCGGTGTGAGAATATAGTTACAGGGAGGCGGCGCAACCCCTCTCCCCTCCCGTTACGTAAAAACCAGCGTAACTGGTGTTAAAACAAGCATAACATTACGCAAAACACAAGCCTGGCAGGATACGAGGCGTCGCACTCCGTCAATTTCCCTAAAAACGCCAAAAAATAACGTGCCCCACAGTAAATCAAAAGCTGTTTCTTCAACCCTTTGCAGCATCTTCATGGGGTTGAAGATGCTGCAATTCAAAGTGTTTTCTTCATTTAAAAGAAAACACTTTGAATTTTTTGGCAAAACAGTCATAATCTCTCTAAGTGCTCCTGCCACTGAGTTAAAGTCATCTAAACATACTGAACTTGAAGAAAATAAATTTGGCCTGGGTATTTTTTTGGATACAAATGCTTGCAAATAACACACAGCTTCAGATCTGGGCTGGAAAATGCAACAGAAATGTAGAACCAAGTCCAGCTGAGGTCAAAATTTTGTAACAATACCACAAAAAGTTCCCAGGCGTTTTTGAACTGTGCCAAATTGTGCCAAATGGCACAGTTTGGAAAAACGTCTGTAACTTTTGAATGATTCAATATAGAAGCTTCATCTTGGGCTCTAATGAAAGGTGACACTCAGGGCTGTGTGTGTGTGTGTGTGTGGGGGGGTTGTCTCCCCCCCCCCGCTACAGAGGATGGACATCGGCCCTCACTACATGACGGAATAGTCATGTGGCGACCGTGGCGCAGTCACCGCGGCTTTCCCCCACCCCCCCTACAGAAGAGTAGCGGGGGGGGTGGGGGCGTTCACGGTCCGGACGCAGCGCACGACCCGTGTACCGCGGCACACGAACTTCAGACTTTGTGAGCCGCACAGTTGTAATTTACCAATCGGTCAAAAGTCATTTTTGATTACAATTTTCAGGGATAAAGAATAATTTAGCTTATAACACCTTACCTCTTCACAGCAGCAGTGTCCTGGCGAACTTCTCTTCCTCATTGTCAGACGAACGCGACGCTGGTCCGCTCGTGGTTCCCGGTCAAAACATAATTCCATTATTGTGTTTTTGGCGAATGATTTACGACCTTTGTTGTCAGCCTCCGTCGGTCTATGATGACCATGGAAGAGAACCCTAGACGTCTATTCTGCTGGAATGAGTGCAGGTCGCACTTGTGGGTGGTCTCCGTGCTGCTGGGTCTGTAGCAGGTTCTTCCTGCGGGTCCTTTTTTTCATCTGCTGCAGCAGTCAGTCTCTCTTCACCCAGCCCGAACTTCTGTGCTTCAATTGGCTCGCTGCATTCACGGCGTTGGTAGGTGGGTCCTTCTTGCTAGGTTTTCAGTCATTGGTTCTTCAAGGTTTCAGAAACCCAATTCAAGGCTCTTATTAGTCGAATGAGAGGTCAGTCATATCTGATCTGTTCGCGGCTGTGTCTGTAGTGGAAGAACTTTTTTTTTTTTTCAGTGTGCGCTTGGAGGCAGCGCCCTCGTGCGCTCTGGGACGCAGAGACGTGCCCGTCCGCGGTACACCAGAGTGCAAGAGGTTAAGTCCGCCGTACAACATTGTAATGTCGGCAAGTTATCGATATTAGGTACTAAAATATGTATTCTGTGTGTGTGTGTTTCAGATGGCTCTCTTGTGGCAAAAATATCGCTTCAAACCGGTTCGGCGTTAACGTTCAACACAGTGATTGTGCAGGCCCCAACTTCACTAACGCCAAGTGGCCTATAATGTCTGTAGAAATGTTTAGCTTCTGATCTGTCAAAATCATGGACAGACTGTTGAGACGTCATGGGATTTACCTGCTCCAGCCAGTGGAGTCGTGGCAAAACATGGATCAGGTGCCATATTGTAGCATATGAGCCGTTACGTCAGCGCGTGACGTCATCCATTCAGTAACCAGCAGGCTGCAGACAGAACACCCAGATGCTCTTCTCCTCATCTCAGGCGATTTCAACCACGTTTCACTGTCTCCCATTCTGCCCACTTTCACCCAGTATGTCACATGCCACACTAGAGACAATAAAACACTGGATTTGTTCTACGCAAACACTAAGGAGGTGTACACCTCATCACAACTCCCCCCACTTGGGAGATCGGATCACAACTTGGTTCATCTCCGACCGGTGTACAAACCCCTAGTGCACAGACAACCTCCGGCCATGCACACTGTGGAGTTATGGTCTGAGGAGACAATGGACACTCTAAAGGACTGTTTTGAAGCCACTGCCTGGAAGCAGCTCTGCGATCCACATGGTGAGGACATCGATGGCCTCATTCACACCTTCACGTGCTACCTCAGCTTCTGTGTGGACAAATCCGTTCCCACCAAGACCATACGGCGTCACTCAAACAACAAACCCTGGATCAACCCTGAGATAAAAACACTTCTGAGAGAGAAGAAGAGGATCTTCAGGTCGGGGAACAGGGAGATGCTGAAGTCCGTACAGAGGGAGCTGAGGAGAAAGATCAGAGAAGGCAAGGACAGCTTCAGGAAGAAGATGGAGGACAAGCTGCAACAGAGCGACATCAGCGGGGTCTGGAGAAACCTCAAAACCATCTCGGGGCTCCAGAATACCTCCCCCCAGGCCACGGGGGGCAGGGAGTGGGCGAACAACCTGAATCTGTTTTTCAATAGATTTGACCAATCGCCCTCCCCCCTGTCTGCACAACAACCACTGCTGCCTCTAAGAAATCAAGTCCTGCTGCCCACTCCCCACTCCACCGACACCCCCCCCCACTCCCAACACACAGCCCCCCATCCTGACCCTGACCAAGACCCAGGTGAGGACGGAGCTGAGGAAGACAAAGGCGAGGAAGGCGTCGGGACCGGACGGCATCAGCGCAAAGCTCCTCAAGTCCTGTGCAGACCAGCTGTGTGGGATTGTGACGTATATCTTCAACATGAGCCTGAAACTGGGGAGGGTACCACAGCTGTGGAAAACATCTTGTGTGGTACCTGTACCAAAAACTTCCCACCCCAAAGACCTGAACAGCTACAGACCGGTGGCCTTGACGTCCCACTTGATGAAGACCCTGGAGAGACTGCTCCTTGCTCATCTCCGCCCCCTGGTGGAACCAGCGATGGATCCACTCCAGTTCGCCTACCAGCATGGCATTGGGGTGGAGGATGCGGTGATCTTCCTCCTTCACCGTTCTCTGTCCCACCTGGAGAAGCCCGGGAATATGGTGAGGATCATGTTCTTTGACTTCTCCAGTGCTTTCAACACCATCCAACCGATGATCCTGAAGGACAAGCTGCTGCGCGCAGGGGTGGACCAGCACCTGTCATCATGGATCCTGGACTACCTCACGAACCGGCCTCAGTTTGTGAGAACCCGGGACTGTGTTTCCGACACGATCATCAGTAGCACGGGGGCCCCCCAGGGAACGGTGCTGGCTCCCTTCCTGTTCACTCTTTATACTGCGGACTTCTCACACAACACAACACATTGCCATCTACAGAAGTTCTCTGATGACTCTGCGATCGTTGGTCTCATCTCCAACGGAGATGAAGCTGAGTACAGAGGGCTTATCCAGGACTTTGTGGACTGGTGCCATCGGAACTGCCTCCAGATCAACGCGAGGAAAACTAAGGAGCTGGTGGTGGACTGCTGCAGGCATGGGCAGCCCCTCACAGCACCAGTAAATATACAGGGAACAGACATCGAGATGGTGACATCCTATAAGTACCTGGGTATTCATCTGAACAATAAACTAGACTGGTCACACAATACTGACGCACTCTACAAGAAGGGACAGCGCAGGCTGTTCCTGCTGAGGAGACTCAGGTCTTTTGGTGTACAAGGGGCGCTGCTGAAGTCATTCTATGACACGGTGGTGGCATCAGCCATCACTTTTGGAGTGGTCTGCTGGGGCAGTGGCATTACTGCAGCCGATAGGAAGAGACTGAACAAACTGATTAAGAAAGCTAGCTCTGTCCTGGGGCAGCGCCTTGATCCGATGGAGGAGATAGGAGAGAGAAGGACGGTGGCTAAACTGTCATCTCTGCTGGAGTCCGAGTTCCACCCTATGCAGGACATACTGGATGCACTGAGGAGCTCATTTAGCAGCAGACTACATCATCCCAGGTGCACAACCGAGAGGTTTCGTAGGTCCTTCCTACCAACGGCTGTCAGACTGTACAACCTAAGCAGGGCTGCTCGCAGAGATAGCAAAAAGACGTAACAAACTAATAGTTTTTTTTGAATGCAAAAGATGCAATAGACTTACACTATGGTCCTCTCCGGCATACAACTAGGAACATACCGGTCGCTATGGAGGGTGAGAATATGTATGGGCACATAATCATACCACGTAAGATAACTAAATAGACGGTTATGCTGTTTCATCCCACCTAGCAACAATGCTCTGCACTGTGTGTGTTTATATATTTACATATTTATTCCATCTAGCTACAATGCTCAGCACTGGGTGTGTTTATATTTATATATCTATATATTTATTCCATCTAGCTACAATGCTCCACACTGTGTTTTTATATATCTACATATTATTCCATCTAGCTACATTGCTCCGCACTGTGTGTGTTTATATACTTGCATATTTATTCCACCTAGCTGCAATGCTCCGTACTGTGGGTGTTTATATATTTACATATTTATTCCATCTAGCTACAATGCTCTGCACTGTGTGTTCATATATTCATATATTTATTCCATCCAGCTACAATGCTCTGCACTGTGTGTCTGTGTGTGTGTGTGTGTGTATATATATATTTTATAGTAATATGTACATATGTATATTAGCTGCTCTTGCTTGCTTGTTTTTTTTTTCTTGCCTTCTGATTGTTGCTCTGAGTGTTACTATCCCTGTGCTGTTGCAATCCTGGAATTTCCCCGTTGTGGGACTAATAAAGGCTTATCTTATCTTATCTTAAATATATATTTCAACAGGTAAACAGTACTGAGTTAAGCATAAGATATATTTAACAATGGTTCCAAGGTTGTCATAGCCAGGAGCGGCACTGGGGTTAAGCTCCCAGTGCTCATAAAATGCTCCTTATGGCGTGCGTCTCGAAAAGCCTCTGACAACTAAGTCCAACTCCTAGCCTGCCCGTGTGGTTTAGTCTCTAAGCCCGGCGGAACTGCTTTTACTAATAGGAGAAGGGGCGAGGGCGGATCTCTGGCGCCTTAAAACCAGATGCTTCGGGTAGATGGTGGCTCGTCAACCTGGGAAGGTAGCCCATCTAGGGGAAGGTAAACCCTGATTTCAAACCTCTGCTGCCTTGCGGCATACCCGGTCACGGGAAAGGCTTTGGGAGTCAACCCTGAGGAAAAATCCGGAGTCGGAGCCCCTAAGGCAGTTCTATGTTGTGCTCAACATCGTTCTGGCAGCTCCTGCAACGGCGCTGGTGCCAAACTGTAACAGCCCTGCTGTTCCTTTGGATTCATCAGTGACGTGGAGAGGGGGGACATGCTGCATGGGCAACATCTTGTCCTCCATATCTTCCTGCCCAGGCTTGAATCCTACCAACGCCCAACGCTGGAAGGTAGAACACCGGATCACTGGAGAGGACACTCCAGCTTCGCCTTTGGCGTAGACAAAACATGGGGAATGACAGTTACCGGTTATAAGCCACTGCTCAACTGGCGTAGAGCGTGGCGCCAGGGGTTGTTCCCAACGGTGGGAGGGATCATCAGATCTCACTGGACAGCTACCGCCCGCCTCAAGCTGGGCAGCCCCCAGCCAATAAGGTGTTGTCCCGCCACAGCTTGCTTTCCTCATTGGGTGCATGGGGATAAGGAGAAATCCAAACAGCAGGCTGAGAACCTTCGCACCAGGCAAGACAATAAAACAAAAGAGACCAACTCTAAAACTGGGAACTTGGAACGTCCGCACTATGATGACAGGACTCGCTGCTAACCTCAAGGACATCAACGACACCAGGAAGACTGCCATCATCAATAATGAGCTGAAGAGACTGGGAGTGGATATCGCCACTCTCCAGGAAACACGGTTAGCTGATGCAGGCACACTGAGAGAGAAGGACTACACGTTCTACTGGCAGGGAAAGGGCAGTGACGAACACAGGGAACACGGAGTGGGCTTCGCAGTGAAGAACACTTTGCTGAAGATGGTGGAACCGGGCAGCACTGGCTCTGCACGACTCCTCACTCTCCGCCTGAACACCACTGAAGGCCCAGTCACCCTCGTCAGTGTGTATGCCCCAACACAGACAGCCACACCAGAGGCAAAAGACGAGTTCTACGAGAATCTCGCAACAACTGTCAGGATCATCCCCAACTCTGAACAACTCATTCTCCTTGGAGACTTCAATGCCAGAGTGGGTGCTGACCACGACTCCTGGCCCTCCTGTCTTGGACCTTTTGGTGTGGGCAGAATGAACGACAACGGACAACGGCTGCTCAAGTTCTGCACATATCACGATCTGTGCATCACAAACTCGTTCTTCAAGACCAAGCCCCAACACAAGGTTTCCTGGCAACATCCGCGCTCAAAGCACTGGCACCAGCTAGACTTGATCCTGACCAGGCGCACCTCACTGAAGAACGTGCTAATCACCCGTTCGTTCCAGAGTGCAGATTGCGACACAGACCATTCATTGGTGTGTTGCAAGATCAAGCTGCAGCTGAAGAAATTCCATCGTGCTAGACAACCTGGAAAGGCACGGATTGACACCAGCAAGATGGCCCAACCAGAACTTGTTGAGCAGTTTGCCTCCACCTTTGAGAAGGAACTTGGTGTACCACAAGGAGGAGAATCTGCAAAGCAGAAGTGGGAAGAGCTGCGAAACACCATCTACCGCACAGCCTTGGCTACCTTTGGGAGGAAGACCTCGAAGTCACAGGACTGGTTTGATGCCAAGTTGACCGAGATGACCCCCGTCATTGAAGCCAAGCGCTCAGCACTTGCTGAGTACAAGAAGTCCCCAAACAAGAAGAATCTCCAGATTCTCAGGGCTGCGAGAAGCAAAGTTCAGCAGACTGCTCGGCGCTGTGCCAACGAGTACTGGACTCAGCTCAGCCAAGACATTCAAACCGCTGCCATAACAGGGAACATCCGTGGTATGTACGATGGCATCAAGAAAGCACTTGGTCCGGCTCAGAGCAAGACGGCCCCCCTCAAATCTTCCACTGGGGAGATGATCACAGAGAAGAACAAGCAGATGGAGAGATGGGTGGAACACTACTCCGACCTCTACTCTAGACAGAACACCGTGACACCGTCAGCCCTTGATGCCATCGACTGCCTGCCATCCATGGACGAACTTGACGCCGAGCCAACCATCGACGAACTCAGTAAGGCCATTGATAGCTTGGCCGCTGGCAAGGCACCCGGCAACGATGGCATACCCCCTGACCTGATCAAGCACTGCAAGACAGCCCTACTGCTGCCATTGCATGACGTCCTCTGCCAGTGCTGGAAGGAAGGTGCCGTACCACAGGACATGAGGGACGCCAAGATCATCACCCTCTACAAAAACAAAGGGGAGAGAAGCGACTGCAACAACTACAGGGGCATTTCCCTCCTCAGCGTTGTTGGCAAAGTCTACGCACGAGTTGTTCTCGTTCGTCTACAGAAGCTTGCCGAACGTGTCTACCCTGAGTCTCAGTGTGGCTTCCGCGCTGAGCGATCGACGGTAGACATGATATTCTCCATCCGCCAACTCCAGGAGAAATGCAGAGAACAGAACATGCCTCTGTACGTCGCCTTCATCGACCTCACCAAAGCGTTCGATCTGGTCAGCAGAGAGGGCCTTTTCAAGATCCTGCCAAAGATAGGATGCCCACCAAAGTTGCAAAGCCTCATCGAATCGTTTCACACCAACATGCAGGGGATAGTGCAGCACGATGGCAACGTCTCAGAGCCATTCAACATACGCAGCAGAGTGAAACAGGGCTGTGTACTTGCGCCAACCCTCTTTGGGATTTTCTTTGCTATGCTCCTGAGGCATGCCTTCAGCACAGCAACAGAGGGAATCTACCTGCACACAAGATCTGACGGCAGGCTTTTCAACCTTGCCCGCCTGAAAGCCAGAACCAAAGTACGCGAGGCTCTAATCAGAGACATGCTGTTCGCAGACGACGCTGCAGTCGCAACCCACACACAGCAGGAGCTTCAGATCCTGATGGACCGCTTCTCCCAGGCATGCAAGGAATTCGGGCTTACCATCAGCCTGAAGAAGACTAACGTCTTGGCGCAAGGCACGGAAGCACCACCAACCATCACCATTGATGACTACAAGCTGGAGGTCGTGAATCAGTTCACGTACCTGGGGTCCACGATCAGCAACAACCTCTCCCTTGATACAGAGATCAATAAGAGGATTGGAAAATCAGCCTTCACACTCGCTCGCCTCACCACACGAGTGTGGGAGAATCCCAAACTCTGTCAAGACGAAGATGGCAGTGTACAACGCCTGCGTCATCAGCACACTGCTCTATGAGAGTGAGACGTGGACAACATACGCCTGGCAGGAAAAGAGACTGAACTCCTTCCACTTGCGCTGCATTCGCCACATCCTGGACATATCCTGGCAGGACAAAGTGCCCAACACAGAAGTTCTGTCCCGCGCCGGCCTTCCCTCCATGTTCACTCTACTCAGGCAGCGCAGGCTCCGCTGGCTAGGCCACGTTCACCGTATGGAGGATGGCAGAATCCCCAAAGACGTCCTCTATGGAGAACTGGCTACTGGCAGGAGAGACGTTGGCTGCCCACAGCTGCGCTTTAGAGACGTCTGCAAGAGAGACATGAAGGCCCTGGATATCAACACAGAGCGCTGGGAGGACCTTGCAATGGACCGCTCCAAATGGAGAGGCACCCTGACCAGACAGCTCAAGGCGGGTGAAGAGAGACTGACTGCTGCAGCAGATGAAAAAAGGACCTGCAGGAAGAACCGCCACAGACCCAGCAGCACGGAGACCACCCACAAGTGTGACCTGTGTGACAGGGACTGTCATTCGCGCATCGGCCTGTTCAGCCACAGGCGGTGCTGTTCCAGCAGAGTAGACGTTTAGGATTCTCTTCCATGGTCATCATAGACCGACGGAGGCCGACGATGATATTTAACAATTATGATGCATTTTAAGCCAAAACAAATGGATCTAGGATTAAAAGTAATTAAAATAATGCAGTCACAAGGTTACATGGAGAAATACGTGGATTAACTGGAAATATATCGTACTGAGTATTGCTGACTACATGTAGATACTGTATAAATATATATTCTCTGCATCAACAGTGAACTATACATGTATTCATGTAGTATTGCCCTGGGAATTTTGACAATAAACCTTTGTACTTTTGCAGGTGTCTCTATTTTGTTTTACAGTCTTCAGCAAATAATTGTGTTGGTTACTTTTCTTGAAAATGAGCCATTATTTTCAAAGTCACTGATAAATGGTTCGTACTGTTGACTCTTTTCCCACCGGTGTCTGAACAGACAAAATAGAAAATCATGATGCAAACACATAAATCACTAAATTGTTTATTCCAATCAGCAGCAAAATTACAGATTATTCAGAATGTGCAAAATTCAAACTGTAAAAAAAAAACAAAAACTGGAATGGGTCACACACGCCAGCCATGTTGCCTCACTGAGCAGCAACTGGATTGGCCCCTCGTACTGGTCCTGGTTCAGCAGATCTTCAGCCTGCATCTCTGTAAACAGTGAGGCAAGGTCTGGTTTGGGTGGATCGTTTTCCTCTTGCCTAGATGAAAGACAGAAATGGGTGGTGGTTAATTAAAGCAAGTTTAAAACATATTTGAGAAATGAATGAATGAATCTTTATTTCGCATAGATTAGATTCAAAGAAATGAACAGAATAATGGAACAAAGGGAAAAAAATCCAATAAGGTCAAATTAAACAATAACTCCTCTGATTATACAGTTCAGCATAAGTTATCCAAAATGGGTGATGGCTGAAGCTGCAGCTTATATTGCCCACCCATATTCCATCCAAGAATTCAAAAATAAAATAAAATAAGAGTGATTACAAATCAGAACAAAGCTAAGAGAAAACGTGACAAAAACTAAGCTACAACACAACACAGACTGGATATGACAATCCTTATGTGATTTTACATGTCATCTTGTATATACAGTATGTTTGGAGTATTTCTTCCTTTAGTTTTTGTTTAAATTGTCCAAGCGTTGTACATGATTTTAATTCAGGTCCAAAATCGTTCCATAATCTGACTCCTTGCACTGAAACACTGTGTTGCTTGGTGGTAGTTCTCACTGAAGGTTTTTGAAATATACATGTTCCTCTAAAATGGTATTGATTCTCCCTTATTTGGAACAACTTTTGGATATTTGCGGGCAGTGATAGATTCTTCACTTTAAACATTATTACTGCAGTTTTAAAGTCAACCAGATCTTTCAACTTGAGAGCTTTTAATTTAAGAAAAAGTGGGTTTGTTGGTTCCCTGTAAGCTGCTTTGTTTATTATTCTAATAGCTCTCTTCTGAAGCATAAAGACTGGATATATGTTTGTTTTATATGCATTTCCCCATACTTCAGTACAATATGTCATGTATGGGTATTGGTATCCTCTGAAGATCTGGAGCAGGTGGCTGGGGAGAGGAAAGTCTGGGCTTCTCTGCTTGAACTGCTGCCTCTGTGACCCGGACCTCCGGAAAAGCGGTAGAAAATGGATGGATGGATGTCATGTATGGGAGTATTAATGAATGATACAAAGTCTATAGTGTGGGTTGATTCAGCAAATATTTCACTCTGTGCAGTATTGCGATTGATTTGCATATTTTACCTTTAATATAATTAATATGTGACTTCCAACACAGTTTATTATCAATTATTACTCCAAGGATTTTAATTTTGGAGACCCTTTCAATCTCTACACTATTTACACTGAGTTGTTGTGATGGTGTGAAATAACGTTATCAATAAAGTTTAGCCACCGCTGTGTGGCCCTGGGTTCAAGTGTGGGTGGTGTTTTGTGCTTGTATTGCTAAAATATAAAAGGAAGAACTACAATGGGTCTCAAATATTTGTAATGTGTTCTTTTACTGGATGAGTTTAAAGATGAAATACTATAGACTACACATATAAACTAAATTCTAATGGTGACTGAACATCTCCCATTCCCCAAAGTGCAAGATACTCTGTTATGACTAGAACTCATAAAGGATCACAGAAATGATCTGATAAAAATAAATAAATAAAAATAAATAAACAAGCGGCTTATCTATACTTTAACTTAAAAGTCCAAAGATTTGACTATAAATATGATGTGTTGTTTACCTGTCACAATACTGCTGTGAAAACGTCGCCGTTCCGAGCAGATCCTGTTTGGACTCTACAATCAAAATACACACACCTTAAGTTCTTACACAGCACGAAAATGCAACATGTAAAAAACACCTTTTTAACCAGGATTACAACTAGCTTATTTCATCAGATATTGTCAACACAAAGGCTGCATACCACGCCAGATGTAGCATTGAGCTAGGACATCATTTTAGCACGATTAAGTTTTTGTCTGTCTACAGTGAACTTTCCACTGCTGGGAAACAAGTAAAGCATGAATATCCCATCACTCACCGTCCTCTATATCACAATATCACGGCTTCAACTGCAGAAGTTGGGTGTGTCGCGGCTGTACATTCAATTCAATCGGGTGGCTGGGTCTAATTCCCGGTGCGTCTCCATCTATTTTCCAGTGCGTCTCCATCTGTTTCCCACTGCAGCTCAGTCTGCTTCCCTCTGCATTCTCTCATCAGCCAAAACGCACAGAAAGCTCTGCTGGACCGCTGTGTTGATTTCTGCTGATTTCTGTTAAGCCATTCTATCGTTGTTGTTTATAATATCACTTGTTCACGGGCTCACAGATGAAAAATTGCAAATGGCAGCCAGCCAGCAATTCTGGAAAATCAGTGTAACGCCCACTCTCATGACGCTACGCCCGGACCAATCAGTGGCCAGCAGTGGGCTGACGTAACAGTGCCGGTACGCTTTGGACCTGCTCTGGATCGGTCCCAATAAAATAGGAATAGTTCCAAATAAACAGAACCATAAAGACTTCCGGTTCCTAATGGAAAAGCGGACAAAGGGTGCCAAACTGTACCAAACCGTACCAAACTGACCCTAGTGGAAAAGCGCCTATGATGTACACAAACAACCTGTTACAAATAAGCACGCCACCCAGTGCGAAGCAGTACCGAGAACAGCAGGCAGGGCTTCTAGACATGAGTGGTGGCTAACTTACACTGAGGGGAACGGCAACAGTGCATGATCCGGCAATCTCTTCTCACAGATTATTTTTTTTTGCTGGTCATTAACATCTGTTTGTTCTCTCCCATAGATTGAGTCCCCATCGTGCTGTTTGCTCTCTACATGTCTGTTCTTTTCATCTTCTCTATCCCTTCACCCCCCAGCCAGTCGCAGCAGATGACTGCCCCTCCCTGAGCCTGGTTCTGCTGGAGGTTGCTTGCTCATAGGGGATCGCCTGATTGCTGGGGTCTTTCTACAATTGTGGGGGTTTCCCCTACAGTTGAAAGTGCTATGAGATGACTGTTGCTGTGAAATGGCGCTATATAAATAAAGCTAAATTGAATTGAATTAGATCCAGGGCTTAAGTAATGCCAATACTAATGAGGAAAGAGATTGCCAGCGTGAGTAATGAGAGTAAGCGTGCATATGTGTGTGAATGTGCTTGAGCAAGAGAAAACCAATAAGGAGACACAGCTGATCGCACTGACAGGAGGAGGAGGCATGGCTGAGTTGTCAGGGAGCCAAGCCGAGAGCGCCTGATGGAAAATAGGGCATACAAATACACAAAAGAGTCAAAATAGCCACAGCATCATAGAACTGGGTTTGAGACCATCAAACCCAAGTTCCTGACAAATATAAATTATCCACCATAGTATCAGTACGTGTCTATGGTTACCATGGTAACGCACAGACGGGGCGGTTCTATGATCAGAGCTTTAGCACCCAGTGAGCTCCACCACACACCCATCCTTTTCACACACATGCGTGTTATTTTGTTAGGGTTATCGGAAATTCAGGGTGTTTCAAACTGGTAATAACTCTAAATTAATATGGGACTCAGCACATAAACCAAAAGGCATTCTTTGTGCACACTTAAATATACGAAGTATTCTAACAAAAAGTGATCAGGTTCACCATCTTCTCATTGATTCAAATATTGACTTTCTTTGCCTATCTGAGACATGGCTCCGTGAATCTTCGCCCTCAGCAATACTATCTGTACCTGGTTATAAAATGTTTAGAAAAGACAGACAGGGTTCTAAGGGAGGAGGCGTTATGATTTATGCCAAGGATACTTTTAATTGTAATGAGATACATGTTACAGATGAGAATGGACTAGAATTTCTTGGACTAACTGTTTCTTTGTCACAGCAAATGTCTTTTATTCTTGTAGTTATTTATAGGCCTCCTTCATCAAATGTAGATTTTTATGAAAAGCTGGAAATTTTATTGAAACAACTTAATTTTGCAAAAGAGGTAATAATAATGGGTGACCTAAATGTTAATTAAGTCAACAAAGTTAGGAAAAATCTGAAAAAGGTTATAGATGACATGGATATGACTCAGCGACCAACAGTGATCTGTGTGGAGTTTGCATGTTCTCCCCGTGTTGCGTGGGTTTACTCCGGGATTTCTCCGGTTTCCTCCCACATGCCAAAAACATGCATGTTATGTTAATTGGCTGTTCTAAATTGTCCCTAGATATCTGTTTCCTATAGGCCCTTAGAATAGAGGGTTAGTATTAATGAAAGCGCTTTGAGTGGTCTTTGTGACTAGAAAAGCGCTATATAAGTGCAGGTTAGTTAGTTAGTAGTTAGTTAGGTAATTAATGGCCCTACGAGAATCACAAACTCCACTAGCACTCAGATTGATCTAGCTTTTACTAACAGGCCAGAAAGGATCTTGAAGTCATACAATATGCTCACAGGATTGTCTGATCACAATCTTATAATGGTTACAAGAAAATTAAATAAAAAGCGCTTCAAATCCTTGGCCGCCACTGAATTCTATAGGATACCAAAACAGGAACAACAAAATTTTCAAGATTCAATTCAAGAAGTAAATTGGGATGAATTACTCTTTGGCAAAAATTTAGATGAGGATTGTTCTAAATTTGCCAACAAAATACAACAAATTATTATACAATTTACACGGATAATTAAACTAAAAGCTAGAAAGAATGGCCTTCCTTGGTTAAACAAATTTATTCTGAAATTGATGAAAGAACGAGATCACTTTTTGAAGTTGTCAGTTAAATCAGGACAAAACAGGCACCAATTTATTTCATTGAGAAATAGGGTAGTGAAAGAAATAAGAAAATCTAAAGCTGACTTTTTTATTACTGTTTTGAATAGTGCAAGGGGAAATTCTAAAATAACCTGGACATATATTAAAAAAACTATTGGGTGATTCCCAGAAAAACAAAGCAAAACTAATGCAAATTCAATTGAATGGAAACATCTTGACAGAACCTCAAGCGATGGCTGATGCTTTTAACAACTACTTCATTGAATCTGTGTCAGAAATCTCTGATAAGTTTATAGTAAAACAAAGGAAGGAATACCCTGTATTGTCTGCATCACAGTCTTTTACTATTACAAATATTACTGAGACCAAAGTTATCGATTTAATTCAATCACTCAAACCATCTAAAGCAAAGGATGTTTTTGGAATGGACACGAACATGCTCAAAGATTTAGGTTCAGCTCTCGCCACTCCTATTGCCTCAATCATTAATCTTTCAATTTCATCTGGCCATTTTCCAAAGGCCTGGAAATCTGCTATTGTTACTCCTGTTTTTAAATCCGGTGACTCAACTCTTCTGCATAACTACCGACCAATAAGCATTCTTCCGGCCATTTCCAAAATTGCAGAAAAATGGGTGGCAGAACAGATTGTCCATTATTTAAACAGTAGTTCCCCCTCTCTCCATGCCATGCAGTTTGGTTTCAGATCCAAGCATTCAATTCAATTCAATTCAATTCAACTTTATTTATATAGCGCCATTTCACAACAACAGTCATCTCATAGCACTATCAACTGTAGGGGGGACCCCCACAGTTGCAGAAAGACCCCAGCAATCAGGCGATCCCCTGTGAGCAAGCACTTGGCGACGGTGGAGAGGAAAAACTCCCTTTTAACAGGAAGAAACCTCCAGCAGAACCAGGCTCAGGGAGGGGCAGTCATCTGCTGCGACTGGCTGGGGGGTGAGGGGATAGAGAAGAAGAAAAGAACAGACATGTAGAGAGCAAACAGCACGATGACAACTCAATCTATGGGAGAGAACAAACAAATGTTAATGACCAGCAAAAAAAAATATTTCATAGAGAGTGAGGAAAGGAGTGAGGCCCAGTGCATTACTGGAGGTCCCCCGGCTGACTAAACCTATTAGCAGCATAACTAAGGGAGGGTTCAGAAACACATGATCCCTCCCTAATTGTAGGCTAGATCAAAAAGGTAGGTTTTAGCCCTATTCTTAAAAACAGAGATCGAGTCTGACTCCCGAATCCAGATTGGCAGCTGATTCCACAGGAGAGGAGCTTGATAACTGAAGGCTCTGCCTCCCATTGTACTTTTGGAGATTCTAGGTATTACAAGTAATCCTGCATTTTGGGAGCGTAGTGCTCTGTTAGGATAATACGGTAGTATCAGATCTTTTAAATAAAAAGGAGCCTGATTGTTTAGAGCTTTGTAAGTGAGAAGAAGGATTTTAAACTTAAGAACCGGAGAGATATGATCTCTCTTTCTAGTACCTGTTAACACTCTTGCTGCAGCATTTTGGATCAGCTGAAGACTTTTTAAAGATGTTTTAGGACAGCCTGATAATAAAGAATTACAATAATCTAATCTCAAGCTAACAAAAGCGTGGATCAGCTTCTCAGCATCACTCTGAGACAAGATGCTCCTAATCTTGGCAATATTACGCAAATGATAGAAGGCAGTCTTAGAAACAAATTTAATATGTGAATTGAAGGACAAATCCTGATCAAAAATAACTCCAAGGTTCCTCACAGAGCTATTAAGAGAAAGAGTAACTGCGTCCAAACTGAAAGTTTGATTTGGAAAGGAATTTCTAAGGTTTTTTGGACCAACAAGAATGACTTCAGTCTTATCTGAATTTAATAGCAGGAAATTACAAGTCATCCAAGCTTTGATTTCCTTAAGACAGGCTTCTAACTTGGCTAATTGATTAGTATCATCTGGCTTCATTGACAGGTATAATTGTGTGTCATCTGCATAACAATGAAAATGTATACAGTGCTTTCTAATAATGTTGCCTAACGGAAGCATATATAAACTAAAAAGAGTAGGGCCTAGCACAGATCCCTGTGGAACTCCATGACTAAGCTTTGAGCTGAAAGAAAATGTATTGATATGTGAAGTTCATATGGAGTCACCACTAGAGGGCAGTATGACCCCGGCCATGACCTGACTATAAAAGGAGATGTACATGTGCCACTGTGTGGTTAGTTGTTAGTTGCACTTGAAGTGACAAGTAAAAAGTCCTAACTGACACCCGGTGTGTGCGCCTCGTCATTACATGTTCCAGGAGAACATTACATGGTACCAGGAGAAAATTACATGATACCAGGATATAAAACTACGAACCGACGGTGAAGATGAACGCTCTTCGACAGCCGGACGAGTTAAAGTTGACCGGTAACGTCAACGAGAACTGGAAAGTATTCAAACAGAGTTTTGAACTTTATTTGCTTGCTATCGGTCTCCGTGACGAGGAGAGGAAAATAGCATTACTGCTGACAGTAGCAGGGCGAGCGGCGCTAAATGTGTTTAACACATTCATCTTCACGGAAGAAGAAAAAGGCAACTTCGACGCCGTGATGAAGAAATTTGACGATTATTGCACACCGAGAAAGAATGAAACATACGAGAGGTATGTGTTCAGAAAAAGACTTCAGAAAGAGTCAGAGTCCATCGAGCTGTATGTCACAGACCTACGGATGAAATGTCAGTCATGCAACTTTGGAACACTGAGTGAGTCAATGATACGGGACCAAATTGTAATTGGGGTCCAAGACAACAAATTGCGGATGCAATTACTGAAAGAGACTAACTTAACGCTGGAGAAAGCGATACAGATTTGCCAAGCGTCTGAGAGTACAAAGGCACAATTAAAGACTTTTAGCAGCAAGGAAAAAGAGACTGCTGAGGTCGGTGCAGTGCAGCGCGCGAAGCCGAAAGGAACGTTGCAGGCAAGAAAAAGGGAGGCAAACCCAGAGCGCGCGCGTGGGAACTGTGAGCGGTGTGGAAGGCAACACGCGCTGAAACAGTGTCCAGCACTCGGGAAGGAATGTCGCAAGTGTGGCGGAAAAAATCACTTCGCAAAGACCTGCTTCTCAAAGAGGAGGGTGCAACTCGTGGAGAAAAAGAGCGACAGCGAGGAGGATCAGTTTTACGTGGACGCCATCGAGGGAGAGACGAGCGCTGACGAATGGATAGTGTGCCTGGAGATGAATGGCACGGACATGTCACTGAAGCTCGACACAGGTGCGCAGGTAAACATCCTGCCAATGAAAGATTTTAAAAGACTGAAAAACAAGCCGAAAATAAGAAATAAAAAGATTAATCTGAGAACATATGACGATAAGCCAATACCCACTAAAGGAATGTGCAGGGTTACACTGTCAAACAAAGGTAAAACAGTGAATGCATTGTTTGTACTTGTTGATGGAAATAGACAAGCAATTTTGGGTTTAAAAACATGCGATCAGCTAGGTCTGATCAAGAGGGTGAATGTCATTGATACAGACAAAGTGACAACACGAGAAAATACAGAGGCTACAACAAGTAAGCACAAACACACTGACTGGGTGAAAGAATACAAAGAGGTGTTCAAAGGAATAGGCCGCCTACCAGGCAAACAAAAAATTAGGCTGAAAGAGAATGCAGAGCCAGTCATACATGCAGCAAGAAAAGTGCCAATAGCTCTTAAAAAGAGGCTGAGAGAAACACTAGACTCACTGATAGCAGACGGAGTGGTCAGAAAAATAGAAGAACCAACTGAATGGGTTAACTCACTAGTTATAGTGGAGAAGCCAAATGGAGATTTGAGATTGTGCATAGATCCAAAAGATCTAAATAAAGTAATACAGCGGGAGCATTACAGGCTACCAACAAAATCTGACATAACCAGCACAATGAGTGGAGCAAGTTACTTCACAAAATTAGATGCCAAATCTGGGTTTTACCAAATAGTGCTAGATGAGGAAAGCGCTAAATTGTGCACATTTAATACGCCATTCGGAAGGCATTGCTTTCTACGAATGCCGTTCGGGATTAGCTCAGCCCCTGAAATTTTCCATAGAACTGTGCAGCAATTGTTTGACGGAATAGAAGGGGTGGGAGTTTTTCTTGATGATGTGGTAGTCTGGGGAAAAACAAAAGAGGAGCACGACGAAAGGTTGGCTAGAGTTCTCACACAGGCGCAAAAGTCAGGTATGAAACTGAATAAGAGTAAGTGCCAATTCGGGGTACGGGAGATTACATACCTGGGAGAGAAATTATCTGGGGCAGGCGTGCAACCAGATCCGGAAAAAGTGCGGGCCATAGCAGAGCTGCCAGTACCGCAGAACAAAAATGACTTGCAAAGAGCCCTAGGACTAGTCAATTACATGGGGAAATTTATCCCAAATTTATCAGCTAACACAATAGCTCTTAGAAGCTTGTTAGAGACCAATACAATGTGGAAGTGGATGGCAGAGCATGCCAGAGAATGGGAGTGGCTCAAAAGCAGTCTAATAAAGGAGCCAGTGTTAAAATTCTATGATCAGGACAAACTGCTAAAAGTGTCCACAGATGCGTCCAAAGCCGGCCTAGGAGCTGTGCTATTGCAAAAACATGACACAGAGTGGTATCCAGTCGCATACGCATCGCGCACCATGACAAGCGCAGAAAAAAATTACGCGCAAATAGAGAAAGAGACTCTAGGTGCAGTGTTCGGATGTGAGAAGTTTCATGAATATGTGTATGGACGGTCAGTAATACTAGAAACAGACCACAAACCGCTGATTGCGATCTCACAGAAGCCACTGGGTGACGCACCACCGCGCATCCAGCGTCTAATGTTAAGATTACAGAAATATGACTTGAAATTTGAGTTTACACCAGGCAAGCAACTAATTGTAGCCGATGCGCTGAGTAGGGCTAGCTTGAGCAACACCAGCAGCACAACAGAGGAAGCTGTGCAAATACATGTAGACTCCATTAAGGCACACATGCCAGTGTCAGATGCAAAATGGATAAAGATAGTGAAAGAAACACAAAAAGATGAGAAACTAAAAAGAGTAATGGAACAGATACATCAGCCAGGACAGGTTATGATTGACAAGCCTTACCAACACTTTAAAGGTGAACTGTCTGTGTTAGATGGGGTTCTGTTAAATGGTACAAGGATAGTCATACCTACCTCCATGAGATCAGAAATGGTTAAATTAGTGCATGAGGGGCATTTGGGTATTGAAAAGTGCAAAAGACGTGCACGTGATGTTTTGTATTGGCCCAACATGCACAAGGACATTGAGGCATATGTGCAGCGCTGTGAGACTTGCCAGCGCCACAGGTATCAACAGCCAAAGGAGCCTATGAGGCCCCATGAGAAGCCTCAAGGGCCATGGAGAAAAGTGGGCATGGATCTATTTCAGCTTAAGAGCAAGGACTATCTGTTAGTCATGGACTATCATTCCACCTACCCAGAGTTTGCAGGGTTGAGTGACACAACAGCAGAAAAGGTGATTGCACATACAAAGACAATGTTCGCACGCCATGGAATTCCAATGACTGCTGTGAGTGATAACGGACCACAATTCACGAGTCAGTGCTTCAAAGACTTTGCAGACACATATGGGTTCAAGCACGTGACCTCAAGCCCTCTGTACCCACAGTCAAATGGGTTAGCAGAGAAAGGGGTGCAAATAGTGAAGCGCATACTGAAAAAGGCTGCAGACAATGCAGAAGACCCACATCTGGCGATCCTGAATTACCGAGCATCACCACTGGAGAATGGACTGTCCCCAGCAGAAATGCTCATGAACAGAAAACTCAGAACGCGACTTCCATCAGCATCTCAAGTGATGGAAAAGAGAGATGTGAGGCGTGATGAGAGGCAAACTGAACTGTACAACAGAACAGCACGACCTCTGAGACCACTTGCACATGAGGACATAGTGCGAGTGAGATGTGATGGAGAATGGGGACCGCTGGCAAAAGTGGTTAAAGAAACAACTCCCAGATCATATGAAGTCATCACAGAGCATGGGAAAACAATGAGGCGAAACCGACGTCACTTACTGAAAGTGCCTCAGACCAAATTGAGAGTCACAGACAGTGAAACAAGCAACATGCTAATTTCCAGCCAAACCGAACAACCAGAAATGGCTGAGAACCAAAACTTAGAGACAGACAATAACGAACAGACTGAGGTGACACAAATCAGAAGATCACAAAGGCAAATTGTGAAACCGAAAAGATTGATTGAGGAAATGTAAGGAGTACTGAAAAAAAAAAAAAAAAAAATGTGTGATGTTGAATTGTAAACAGAGAAAAAAATTGAACTTGTGATTCAGTGTACAAGGTTGAAAGGAATGTAAATAGAAATGGAGTTTATTTTGTATATAGAAATTTGAGAAAAAGTTTATAGTTGGACATGACCTTTACTAGAAAAAAAAGGGAGATGTATTGATATGTGAAGTTCATATGGAGTCACCACTAGAGGGCAGTATGACCCCGGCCATGACCTGACTATAAAAGGAGATGTACATGTGCCACTGTGTGGTTAGTTGTTAGTTGCACTTGAAGTGACAAGTAAAAAGTCCTAACTGACACCTGGTGTGTGCGCCTCGTCATTACATGTTCCAGGAGAACATTACAGAAAACTCATCATTTACATGAACAAACTGGAACCTATCAGATAAATAAGATCTAAACCACTGCAACGAAGTTCCATTAAGTCCAACATAGTGTTCTAATCTATCAAGTAGAATATTATGATCAATAGTATCAAAAGCTGCACTAAGATCTAAAAGGACAAGTACAGAAACTAGTCCATTATCAGATGCAATGAGGAGGTCGTTAGTGACCTTCGCTAAGGCTGTTTCAGTACTATGATGGATTCTAAACCCAGATTGAAACTCTTCAAGTAAACCATTTCCCTGCAGGTGGTCAAATAATTGCGTAGCAACAACTCTTTCTAAGATTTTTGAAATGAAAGGGAGATTAGAGATTGGTCTATAGTTAGCTAAAGCTCCTGGATCTAGCGTTGGCTTTTTGAGTAAGGGTTTAATTACAGCCGTTTTAAAAGCCTGCGGTACATGGCCTAAAGTTAATGAAGAATTGATTATATGAAGAATAAAGCTACCAATAAGTGGGAAGACTTCTTTAAATAACCTGGTAGGAATAGGATCTAAAAGACAAGTTGAAGGTTTGGATGAGGAAACTACTTTGTCTAACTCACAAAGGTCGATTGGAGTAAACTCATCAAGACAGACATCAATAGAAGGAGTTGTAGTAGTTACAGTATTTAAGTTAACTGTGGGAAGAATCTGATTGATTTTATCTCTGATGGATGAAATTTTATTATTGAAAAAGTTCATAAAGTCCTGACTAGTAAGCTCTAAGGGGATGCTAGGATTGACAGAGTCCTGACTCTTTGTCAACCTGGCTACAGTACTGAAAAGAAACCTGGGATTATTCTTGTTCTCTTCTATTAATGCAGAGTAATAACTCGTTCTAGCTTTTCTAAGAGATTTTTTATAAATTAAAAGATGATTTCTCCAAGCTAAATAGATTTCATCTAAATTAGTAGAGCTGTGGCCGACACCCATTGTGGGCTCACGCTGCCACAGAGACAGAACTGAATGTGTATTGTGGGGTGTCACGTCTGCAAGGACTGAGGACTCAAATCTACAGGAGGTAACAAGGAAGTGTGAGATTTGTCTCTTTGTCCCACAGAAGACGCCCCGGAGGGTATTCCGGTTCATCAAGAAATGAGAGACAATGGTGAAGCTTCAAAGGGATGCTTTGTAACTGTATGTTGACTGAAGACACCATGTGACTTGAATTCTGATGCTGGAAATGTATAAAAGGGGGTTGAAGTATGATTCTTTCTCTTTCCTGCTTTGAGAATGCTAGGAGCTTGTGTTCTGTCAAATAAAGCTGGTTTATGACTGAAACTCAGCCTCGTTATTTGAGCATGCTCCTACACTGGTGACCTACGACGGAGAATGAGCAATGAGAATTCTTCCGAACCGGGCTCGGTGGAAGCCAGCCTGATGGCCGCCTCCACGCTCCGGCTGCCCGATTTCTGGCAGCACAGCCCGCGCTCATGGTTTAGCGCAATCGAGGCGCAGTTCAACCTCCGGAGAATCTCCAATGACGACACAAGATTCTACCACGTGGTAGCGAAACTGGACAGCGACACGGTCCAGAGAGTGGAGGATTTGGTTAATCATCCACCAGACAGCGACAAGTACAGCGCATTGAAAGACGCGCTGATCAGCCATTTCACCCCCTCAGTCCAACAAAGAGCAGAGGGGCTCCTGGCGCTGACGGAGGCAGAAAACGATAGACCTGCGGACCTGATGGTGAAGATGCTGCAGCTCAAAGCCTCCGAGGATGGCGAATTCATTTTCGCCCACCTATTCCTTCGAACCCTGCCACCAGCAGTGAGAGTGGCCCTGGCAGAGTCACCCCGATTGGCCAAGCGAGACTACCATGGGTTGAGCAAGGAGGCGCAGAAGTTGGTCGACGCCCACAAGCAGAAAGCGGTTTCGGCCGCGGCGGCTAGTTCGGGAACGGCGTCCGGAGGCAGCTTGGGTCCAGCGGCACCAGACGCACCAACAACGGCGGCGACCGGAGCCAGACGACGCGGAGCGGAGAACGGCTCGTGCTTCTACCACCGCCGTTTTGCAGAGAGAGCGCACAGGTGCGTCCCACCGTGCAATTTTAAACGCCAGGACCGAGGACTCTCGGCAATGAGAACAGGCTGCTTTACCTGACAGATGCACGCTCGGGGAAACAGTTCCTCGTGGACACGGGCTCGCAGCTGAGCTTCGTCACGCCTACCTACGCGGAACGGCTGTCGCCTTCTAAAGCCCCCTGGGTGTCAGTGTCAGCAGCAAACGGCTCCACAATTAAAACGTTTGGTGAGAGGACCATGCTTCTGTCCTTACAAGGCCGTTCATTTGAGTGGACATTTATTGTAGCAGCAGTCAGTTTCAACATGTTAGGGGCTGATTTTTTGTGCTCACATGGTTTATTGGTTGATCTTGCTAATAGACGTCTGATTAATGCACTGTCCTTTCATTCTATTCCCTGCACAGCTCGGGTGGCCCCGCCAACTGCACATGCCAGCGTCTCAGCCGCGGGTGGTAAGTTTCACACTCTGCTTGCTCAGTTTCCAGCACTCACAGTCCCCACTTTTTCAGCAACGGTGGCCAAACATGGGGTAGAACATTTCATAACAACCACAGGCCCTCCCGTTTTTGCAAAGGCTCGGCGTTTGGACCCAGCTAAACTGGCGATCGCGCGCGAGGAGTTCACTAATCTGGAAAAACTAGGCATCATTAGACGCTCCAAGAGCGCTTGGGCTTCACCGTTACACATGGTCCCAAAGGCTGACGGCTCGTGGCGGCCTTGCGGCGATTTCCGCAGGTTGAACAACGTTTCAGCTCATGACCGCTACCCGATTCCACACATTCAGGATTTTTCTGTTCATTTGGCGGGGGCGCGCATTTTTTCTAAAATAGACTTGGTGCGCGGCTATCACCAGGTTCCAGTGCGCGCGCAGGATGTACCCAAAACAGCGGTCATAACTCCTTTCAGCCTTTTTGAGTTCTTGCGCATGCCTTTTGGCCTCAAGGGGGCCGCGTAGACTTTCCAACGCATGATGGATGCAGTTTTACGCGACCTGCCTTTCGTGTTCGTTTATTTGGACGATATTTTGGTAGCCAGCACGTCCGAAGGCGAACATGAAAAACACCTCACAGCAGTTTTCCAGAGGTTGGCAGAGCACGGGTTAATAGTGAACCCAGCGAAATGCCAGTTTGGGGTGGCGCAGTTTGATTTTTTGGGACATCGCGTTTCGGCAGAGGGAGCAGTTCCCCTTCCAGATAAAGTGCGTGCTATAACAGATTTTCCGCAACCTCAAACGGTTAAGGCGCTTCAGGAGTTTCTAGGGATGGTTAATTTTTACAACCGTTTCCTCCCAAGCGCAGCACGACTCATGCAGCCATTGTACACCGCGTTAAAAAAACAAAAGCCCGCAAATAAAGTCGAATGGTCTCCGGAGCGGGAGCGCGCTTTTGCCCAGGTCAAATCAGCCCTGGCAAATGCAGTTTTGTTAGCGCACCCAGTTCCAACGGCCCGCATGGCGCTCACCACTGACGCTTCCGATGTAGCGGTGGGGGCGGTAGTTGAACAGTTTGTGGCAGGTACCTGGCAACCCCTCGCGTTTTTCAGCAGGACCTTGCGCGATAGTGAACGGAAATACAGCGCATTTGACAGGGAGCTTTTGGCCCTACACTTGGCCATCCGTCATTTTCAGTTCTGGTTAGAGGGGCGACGTTTCACCGCTTTTGTGGATCATAAACCGCTAACGTTTGCGATGGCCAAAATTTCAGAACCCTGGTCAGGCCGGCAACAAAGGCAACTAGCCGCAATATCGGAGTTTACTACTGATATTCAGCATGTCGCGGGTAAACACAATGTTGTAGCAGACTGCCTCTCGCGTGCAGTAGCACCGCCAAGCCCTATAGGGGCAGACTCTGTAGCCATGGCCGCGGGCCCGGGCAGCGACGCGGGAGCGCGCGCAGCCCCGGTCTGTGTTGGGTTAGATTATGCAGCCATGGCTGCGGAGCAGGTTAACGACGCGGACGTGCGCGCGCTCCAGTCTGGACCAACAGGGTTAAGGCTGGAGCACAGGGTGCAACAAAACGGTATGCCCCCGCTAATCTGCGATGTCTCCACGGGACGGCCCCGTCCTGTGGTGCCAACCGCATGGCGTCGCCGTGTTTTTGACTTGGTCCATTCTCTCGCGCACCCGGGGGTGCGCGCATCGATCAAATTGGTGGGGGAGAAATTTGTTTGGCCCGGGTTGCGCAAACAGGTCAAGGAATGGGCAGCAGCCTGCGTAGCGTGTCAGCAAGCTAAAATACACAGACACACTAAGGCCCCGTTAGAACCTTTCCACATCCCCGCTAAGCGTTTTGATCACGTGCATATTGACCTGGTCGGCCCGCTTCCATTATCACACGGGCACACACATCTTTTGACGATGGTAGACCGCACCACGCGCTGGCCAGAGGCGATTCCTCTGACATCAACCACAGCGGAAGAAGTTGCGCAAGCATTTTTAACAGCATGGGTTGCGCGTTTTGGTGTACCGTCGGACATAACGTCCGACAGGGGTCCCCAATTTATTTCCAAGCTATGGTCATCGATGGCCCGCAGCTTGGGGGTGAAGATTCATCGCACCACCGCATATAACCCCCAGGCCAATGGTTTATGCGAACGCTTTCACAGGTCATTGAAAGCAGCCCTCAGAGCGTCGCTAACGGATACAAATTGGGTAGACAAACTTCCATGGGTGTTATTAGGGTTGCGTTCTGCACCTAAGGAAGATTTGCACGCTTCCCCGGCTGAATTAGTTTTCGCTCAGCCGCTCCGTTTGCCTGGGGAATTTCTTCCTGATAATCCCGCACCTAATGGCCCCCCGCTCAGCCGTGGCAGAGCGGCTCAGGAACAAACACGCTTCCTGGCCCGGTCCATCACAGTTTCCCACACGTTTTTGTGCCCAAGGCTTTAAAAAATGCAGAGTTTGTTTTTGTTAAACATGACGCCCAGCGTCCAAGTTTGCGGCCGTTTTACGACGGACCGTTTCGAGTGCTGGAGACCGGGCAGAAGCATTTTCTGCTAGATTTAGGGGGCAGAAGGGAGCTGATTTGCATTAACAGGCTCAAACCCGCTTTTGTTCTGGCTGACGAGGAGGTGCAGCTCGCGAGGCCCCCCTGCCGGGGCAGGCCGCCGAGAAGACATTCTCCAAAGTCTTCACAGAGAGGTGCTAACAGCTTTAATCCACAGGTGCAGAGAGATGTTGCAGGGGCAGCCAAGCCAGGTTGCAGCAGATTCGGCAGAAGATTAAAACCTAGGCAGTTGGTGGATTGATTAGCGATGTATGGAGTGCTTTGTGTTTCTCTTTTTGTTATGCCATGCAGATTTTGCCTTACTCGACGTTTGGGGGGGTAGCGTGAGCCCACATTGTGTGTCGGCCACACTACCCTACAGAGCGCCATTTTCTTTCTAATTGACGAGTCTTCTGTTTTAAGCTACGAGTTTCTGTGTTGAACCAAGGAGTTAAAAATCTCTGATTAGACTTTTTCTTTTTTAAGGGGGCCACCAAGTCTAGAGCCTGATGCAGAGAAGCTGAAACACTATCCACCATGTTATCAATTACAGAAGGAACAAGCTGTCTATAGCTTATTTCCGTTGTGTTGACACATGGCATAGAGCAGGGGTGTCAAACTCAATCCATGGAGGGCCAAGACCCTGCATGTTTTGCTTCTACCCAGTGTCATCAGCAGGTGTTTTCACTGATCAGCAATCAGTGGGAAGAAATTCAGTGAAATCGCATGCTGAAGACACTGGGTGGAGGTAAAACCTGCAGGGTCTTGGCCCTCCATGGAATGAGTTTGACACCTGTGGCATAGAGGAAACAATCTGCATAAATTTGGAAACAGCATCATCTGAGAGGCATCTACTGTGATAATATTTTTCTTTAGGAGCCAAATAGTCTGAAATAGTAAAATCAAAGGTTAACAGACAATGGTCTGACAGTACAGGGTTATGAGGAGACACTACAAGATTTTCTATTTCTATGCCATATGTCAGAACAAGGTCCAATGTATGGTGGAGGTAATGAGTAGAATTTCCTACTTTCTGAGAAAACCCAATCGAGTCTAATATTGAATTAAAAGCCACATTAAGGCAGTCACTATCTACATCCACATGTATATTAAAGTCCCCTACTATAATTATTCTATCAGATTTCAACACTAAATCAGCTAAGAAATCAGCAAATTCGGATAAAATTTCTGAATAGGTTGATGGGGGACGATAAACTATGGCAAATAAAATTGGGTTTAACCTGAAATTGCTAAAGTGCCCAATACTGAGGACCAGGCCCTCAAAGGAATTATAACATGTTTTTTGCTTTACATTAACTAGTAATTTGGAATGGTAAATTGATGCTACTCCTCCTCCACGACCAGAACTTCTGGGATTTTGACAGTTTAAATAACCAGAGGGAGTTGATTCATTTAAACCAACATAATCCTCTTGTCCTAACCAAGTCTCTGTAAGGGAAATTAAATCAATCTGATGATCAATTAACAGATCATGGACTAACAGAGACTTGGGAGTTAGAGACCTAATATTTAACAAACCACATTTAATTTTTAAATTATGAGGAGGAACAGAGGCCAAATCATTCAATTTAGAGGCTTTATGTTTAATTTGAGTTTTACCAATATTTTGCTTTATCACTTTGGGATGCTTATACATTATATTTTTATTCACTTTGGAGGGAGCAGACAACGATTCTCTGATGGGGAAGACAGGGGCTAAGTTGAGGGGTGGCGGGTGAAGAGGAGCTGCAGAGAGGCGTGTAAGACTGCGACTCTGCTTCCTGGTCCCAACTCTGAGTAGTCATGGTTTTGGAAATTTGGATAAAAAAGATGCCAGATTGTTAGATAAATGAGAAGCACCATCCAAAGTGGGATGAATGCTGTCTCGTCTCATAAGACCAGGTTTTCCCCAAAAAGAGCTCCAATTGTCAATGTAGCCCACGTCATTTTTAGGACACCACACAGACAGCCAGCGGTTCAAGGATGACGAGCGACTAAACATGTCATCACTGGTCAGATTGGGGAGGGGCCCAGAGAATACTACAGTGGCAGACATCGTTTTGGCAAAGTCAACACCGATTCTACATTAAGTTTCGTGACTTCCGACTGCCGGAGACGGATGTCATTAATGCCGGCGTGAATAACAATTGTGGAATATTTACAGTTACTTTTAGCCAGCATTTTCAAATTTGACTCGATGTCGCCTGCTCTGGCCCCAGGAATACATTTGACTATGACCGCTGGAGTCTCTAGGTTCACATTTCTGACTACAGAGTCGCCAATGATCAGAGTTTTTTCCTCAGCGGGTGTGTCGCTGAGCGGGGAAAAACGATTAGAAACGTGAACAGGTTGGTGGTGTACCGGGGCTTTGCGACTAGGCTTCCTTCTCACCGTCACCCACCCAGTCTCCTCGCTGTGGAGGAGAGCCGGGGAACCGCTGACAGGGGGGCCTAAGCTAGCTAGCTCCGCTGCAGCTAATGGGCGTCCGTCGAGATTAACTGGCGCAGACGGTGTTTCAATGCAGCGGAGCCGGGATTCCAAATCAGACAACCTCGCCTCGAGCGCCTCAAAAAGACAACATTTATTACATTTACCGTTATCACTAAAAGAGGCAGAGGTGTAGCTAAACATCTGACAGAGAGAGCACTCCAGAGGAGAGGAAAGAGAGGTAGTAGCCATAGCTAGTGGCTAGAGAGCTGGAGAGCAAACCACACAGGCAGACAGCAAAACAGGAAGTGACGATACGTTACCACAAGGAAGTGACGATCTTCAAGCAATCAGTGTCTCATTCCACTGAAATGGCTACATGCCTCTTCATTGAGAAAATAAAATCTTTTCTTGATAAGGGTGGAGTTGTAGGGGCGGTGTTTTTGGACCTCAGGAAAGCATTCGATACAGTAAATCACTCTGTTCTTCTTACCAAGCTCTTTAAATTTAACTTTTCTCACAATGCTGTGAGCTGGATTGAATCATATCTGCATGATCGAACACAGTCTGTATCAGTTAACAACTGCAGATCTGATTCTCTTAGGCTAACTTCTGGAGTCCCTCAGGGATCAATATTAGGCCCCTTTTTATTTAGTCTTTATATTAATGATTTGCCCACTGTTTGTTCTGAAGCTGAATGCTTAATGCATGCAGACGACACGGTTTTTTTTGTTCATGGTCGCTCCAAAGACACTGTTGCTGCTAAACTTAGTAAAACAATGTCCTGTGTCACAACTTGGTTGCAGGAGTGCTGTCTACAGTTAAATGTTTCTAAAACTGTAGGCATGTATTTCACTAAAATAAATAGAGTGTCACCTGACCCTGACATACATGTTAATGGAGGAAAAATACAAATTGTTAGCCAATATAAATATCTTGGGTTAATAATAGATTCACAGCTTTCTTTTAAAGCCCATATTGCTAAATTGTGTAAAAAAATCAAGTTAAATCTTGCAAATTTCTGTGCAATTCGAAATGAAATGTCAACTGATGCCGCAAAAATATACTTGCATTCAATGATTCTGAGTCACTTCAACTATTGCCTAACTAGCTGGTCCCAGGCGGGTTTGAGTGCAAAAAAACCATTGGAAGTTTTGTACAAACAAGCACTTAAAGTTATGGATAAAAAACCTAGGCATTATCATCATTGTGCAATTTAAAAAAAATACAGTCTTTTAAACTGGGATAGTCTTCATACATTTGCAAATTTAAATTTGATTTATAAAGTACTGCATGATTTGGCTCCAGATCCTCTGGCAGAGTTCATCAGCCAAAGAAACAGCTCTGATCGCGTCACTCGAGGCTCTGTCAGAGGTGACGGTTTCATTCCTCTGCGCAGGAGCACTTTCAGTAAGTCGGCCTGGTCAGTGAGGAGCGCTAGTGAGTGGAACTCAGTACCTGAGGAGGTTAAACTGCTCACAACATTCAAGGCCTTCACAAAAAAATTGAAAATGTGGCTTATAAACACCTACAGCTGCTAACACTAAAAGATAAGTCTGCTGTGATGTTTGATGTTGTGTTTAAATGTACAGTTTGTTATATACATGTTATTTGTTACATTAGTGCCCTCTTAAATGTCTAACCATGTTTTTTTCTTGTAGATGCATTTTACTGCTTTTTTACATCTTGGCCAGGGGACTACAGATGAAAACTAGCCTTTTGGCTAATTCTGGCTTTTTTAACCATGTGTAATCATGTGTTTTATGAAATTGCATTGTCCCTTTTCAAATAAACTAAACTAAACTAAACTAAACATCATCTTTCATACATCTCCTCCCTGGCTTCTAGTTAGTGAACATGATTCATGATGATACATAAAAACAGTGACAGCTTGGATTTAATGTTTTGCTTAGACCAAAATGACGCAGCTTCTTGCTCTTGAATTCAAACAGTGTACAGTGGTTGACTGACAATGCAACCATTAAAGAAAAATGTCTGCTACTAGCTGTCTTAGCCAGGGCAGGACTGGGACAAAACAAATGGGCCCTGGCATTTTTGGTCCAATTTGTTAAGTAGCAACATTTAACCATCACACTTGTGGTCTAACAGAGGTCAGAATCATTCGACTTTTGCCCTTAACAAGTGAATCCCTGTGGTTTTAAAGAGAGAGACAAAAAACTCTGATTTACATGGTGGAGTAACCTGAAACTGTACACAAGTAAACTTAGGTTATCTTTGTATATTATTACTCAAATAGACATTAGAGTAGTTACCCCAAAATAGTTACTGAGATGTGAGTTTAGTCTGGACAGTTTGAGGTTTTTCTCCTGAATTTATGGCAGTTTTATTCAAAATTTACTACTTTTTCCTTGTAAATTTGAAAGATTTTTTTCCCCACTTAAATCAGCTTCTTCTCATAAGTTGTGTTTAGTGCTAAGTTAGGGCTTTTTTTCTTGTACATTTGAGAGTTTACTCTCATAAATTTGTGAGTTTTTTCCTCATACATTAAAAATCAAAAATAAAATGAGCAAAGATGCAGTGTTTTCTGTTATGTTATAGGTTACAGCTGATTTTTCAACCCCCACCCCAGGTAAAAAAAAACCTCACATACTTTGAAACCTAAATATTTGCCGGTATACAACCTATTCTTACCAAATAAATTCAGACAGACCCAAAAACTATTCATAACGTTGCAGAATATTCTAGCTGAGGCTGGCGTCATACATCATATTGAGTGTGTTACCTATAAAAAAAAGCTGTCTCAGCCTCTTGTCCTATCATTTCCCACTCTTGCGATAGGGAGGGAGGGAGGGACTGCTCTGTGTGCGCCAGGCTGCTGTAGTGCTGCAGGGAGGAGGGCTCATACTATTTGTGTGTGTGTGTGGGGGGGGGGTCATTTTCTTTTTAAAAAAGTTTAAACGACAAATTACTGAATATGTTTTGGATGTTACTTCAGCTTGTCAAAGATGAACTAAAATTTAATCATCACAACTTTACTCATTCCAATTTTTAGAGGTACCACAGCAACCCCTAAAAAAGGGTGCCCATGTACACGGAGGAGGGGCGATGGTTACAAGGTGTTTCAAATGGAGAAATTTTGTTAAGGGCAGCTAACTGGTAATCCCTAAGAACTGAGTGCCAGAAGTGAAGTACACACACCCTCAACTGCTCTGCAGCGAAATAACTGCTTTTTGCTTACATATAGAGAAATGTCTTTGGGTCATGGGGTTGGTCATGGGGTTGCGAAGGAAGTTATGAATGAATGAATGAATCTTTATTTATTTATTTCGGATAGATTAAAAGTACAGATTAAAAGAAACTGAATAATATAACAAAGGGGGAAATTTAAGTTATTGTCAAATTAGACAATAACTCCTCTGATTATACAGTTCAACATAAGTTATCCGAAATGGGTGATGGCTGAAGCCGCAACTTATATTGTTAAGTTAAAGGAGACAATGGAGGATAACAACAGGAAACATCTGCCAACAGCCAGCCAGCCACTCCAGGGCTAGGAGCATCTGATAAAGAAGCTGGTTTTGACCGGCTCAACAGAAGAAACTGGTTTTGACCAGTTCAGCAGAAGGCAGCCATTGTGGGAGGCTGCTAGGAAACGCCCACTGGCCAGAAGATTATATGTACCCATGTAACGCTTATTCGGGGTCTCTTCTGCCAGGTTGTGCTGAGGACAGAGGCCTGCAGCTGTGTTTATTCTTTTGTAGGAGAATATGAAATTAATAAATATGATCAGGTATAAATTATTTAATTTATACTGATGTATTGGAATCTGAGATCAAATTTCATTTCATATACACCAGAAAAGTTAATAACACTCATAGGGGCACCAGCTTCTATCTTTAAGAAGCAATTTTAATTTTAATTTCACCTTATACCTGTTTAATCACTCAATAAATTAATCAATAATCAGTCTCAAAATTTTCCGTGAATTCAATACCTGTGCTTGAACAGACTCAGAATGAAATAAATTCTCAACAACTTCTCTCATCTTCACATATTTATTAAACGAAATGATTAACAGACATTGCAGTAATTTCATTAATCATAAAATCAATCTTGTAAATGATAGATTAACAATGTCAATATTTTTGGAACCATGGTTAACTGAAAAACAAATTTCTATCAGTTTGAGTTAACAGATTATGGAAACAACGCAAATTTATGGAGAAAGTTTACTAATTATATGAAAAGTTCTGGATTAATCTTAAGAAAATAGAAACGGAATTTTAATGAAAAGAAGAGTTATGTTAATGGCTTCTTAATTTGCATCTGATTAGATATACAAATTATTACCGAACCTCAGCCGTTTAATTCAGCAGATGAATTCAAGTTTGCAGCTCACGTGATTCCTCGTTCGGTGTCGTCCTCAGCCCAAGATTTTGTGGATGTTAGAGAAAATATCTGCCTGCAGATATTTCAGGGTCCACAGTTCGACCTTTAAAGTCAAGCGGTCGAAGTGGCTGGATTTTGGCTGTATGACCCACAGTTGTAACTTGGATCGGAGCCAGATGGTGCCGACGTTTCTTCAGCGTGTGGTGAAGAGAGCTGCGCGTTTTCTCCTTCGTAGACAAGCGGCTCCAGAGGTCTTCGAGAATAATTAGATCTAATCAGATCTCAAATTAGAAAAAGACTTTCGGACTTTAGATAAAATAATAGCTTCTGGTGTGTGATTGGTCAAGAAAAATATTATAAAAATAAAGTCAAGATTAAAACTTACATTAAAATTAAAACAAACGGTGGTTTTACAGAAAGTTTAACAAAGAAAAAGAGATAAATAAAAATTGGAGTTTAACTCCGATTAAGAATTGAGCTCAAAGAAACAGGAATTCCTAGGCATTTAAGAAAAAAAGAAAAACATTAAAATACAAAGTTACATAAACAAATTACGAGTTATTGTCACGCCTCGCCGCCTATCTGCGGCGCCAGCTGCACGCACACCTGCACTTCATCAGCGGCGAGGGATTTAAGCCGCCTCGCCCTGGGCTTCGGCCTGAAGCCGTCAGACTTGACTCGTCACGATTGCTGTGAGTAACCTCTACCACTTCAGCAAGCATCTCGGTAAGAAGCCCTTACCTTTTTCCTCTCCAAGTCTGCTCCCCTGTGCACAGGTAGATTTCCCGGCGGCGGACCATTCCTCTCCGTCTCCATCCCCTCGCTGCTGTACCGGGCTCTCCAGGTCGCTGTCTACCGGACCTCGTCCTTGCTGTGCCAGCCACCTGCTAACTCCAAGTAAGCCTATCACTATTTTAACATCTCCTGTGTTGGTGTGTGCCCGTCACCCTTCTCCTTTTGCTTCTCCCATAGGGTTGTCCGGCTGTACGGTCTCCTGCCTCCGTGCCCGACGCAGACGCCACCACCAATACATTCACATCTCGCAGACACACATTCATACACTCCTGTTGTTAATAAAGCTATTGGATCTACTCTGAGCCTGCATGTGTGTCTCCTGAGCCGTGCATTATGTCAGTACGGCTTCAGCAGAGCGGCTCGGCAGACGGCGGGCTCACACGCCGACTTTCCACTCTCGAAGCTTGAGTGGATCTAATAGCTCACCAGCAACAGGTGATTTTAAATCAATTAACTATTATCACTAACCGATTGGACTGCTTGGACCCCCAACAGCCGTTCCCCCCGGCTCGTCAGGGTGGCGCAGCTCCTGCTGCTCCAGTGGCCGTCCAGCCGGCTCCGGTAGCACCGGCTCGGCTCACACCCATTCCGACCCCCGCCCGCTTTAGCGGCAAGCTCGGAGGAGCACGGGGGTTCATAATGCAGTGTGAGTCTGTGTTCCACCGTGTGCCCGGAGATTTTCCCTCAGATCATAGCCGAATTGGCTACATAGGGAATCTCCTAGAGGGGCGGGCTCTAACTTGGGCTTACGCCGTAATGGCGAGGCCCAGTTACGCCACCCTCACCTATGGCCAATTCGTGAGACAATTCCTGGAAGTCTTTGATCATTATCGTACCGAGACCGTCCAGGTCGACCGGCTTCTCAGCCTCCAGCAGGGAAGCCGGTCGGCAGCGGATTACACGATCGACTTCCGGGTAGCGGCGGAGGAATTGGGCTGGGATGAACGTTCATTCTGCGGCCTCTTCCTCCGCAGTCTCAATGATGATCTGAAGGATGAACTGGCTGGGCGGGACATCCCGGAGACTCTAGCGGAGCTAACGTCCCTAGCCATCAGTTTGGATAACAGGCTGCGTGAGCGCTCCTCGGGGCGGAAGTCGTCTTCTTCTCGCCCTCGTGGTGCCTCGTCGCGCCTGTACCAAGCTCGCCCCCTGGCGGCGCCGCCACCATTGCGCCCCGAGGAGTCGGAGCAGATGGTGACGGGCTGGACAAAGCTCCCCCCTGCGGAGAGACAACGCCGCCGTGAGTTGGGTCTCTGCATATATTGCGGAGACAGTCAACACACGGTGGAGCTTTGTCCACAGAAGCCAAACGGCGGGGTCCGTGAGTCACTGTAGGGGGCCTTGCGGACGTCAATCGGTTAAATCCCCTCTCCCAATTGAAGCTGCCCGTCCGATTTTGTCACAACTCCACTGGGCACCTCACTCACGCACTGGTGGATTCGGGCGCGGAGGGCAGTTTTATTTCACAGAGCCTGGCAACCCGATTGGGCATCCGTTGCCAAGTTCTCAAATCTCCTCTCGCCCTGGTCAACCTCTCCCATGTCTCCCTGGGGAGAGTAACACATCAGACCATCCCTGTTCCTGTTATCATCTCTGGGAACCACCGGGAGGAAATAACCTTCTACGTCCTCCCCAACTCTGTGTCGCCCGTCATCCTGGGATACCCCTGGCTCCGCCTCCACAACCCCGTCTTGGATTGGAAGTCCGTCAGGGTGTCGGCATGGAATACATTCTGTATGAGCACCTGCCTGCAGTCCGCTGCCTGCTCTCCGTCCTTGTATCGACTATCACGCCCTAAATGATATCACGGAGAAGGATCGCTACACCCTGCCCCTCATGGACACCGCCTTCCACTCCCTCCAGGGGGCGACTTGGTTCACCAAGCTGGATCTACGCAGCGCATACCACCTCGTCCGGATCCGGGAGGGAGATGAGTGGAAGACAGCCTTCCGTACCCCGAACGGCCACTTCGAGTACCTGGTGATGCCGTTCGGGTTGACCAATGCTCCAGCCGTCTTTCAGCGCCTAATTAATGACGTCCTCCGGGATTTCATTGGCCTTTTTGTGTTCGTCTACCTGGATGACATCCTCATCTTCTCCAAATCCAGGGACGAGCACCGGGTCCATGTGAGGCGGGTCCTCCAAAGGCTGCTGGAGAACCGGTTGTATGTGAAGGCTGAAAAATGTGAATTCTACGCTAAGACAACATCCTTCCTCGGGTTCATCATCTCCCACGACCAGGTGCTTCCGGACCCAGTGAAGGTGAAGGCGGTGGTGGAATGGCCTACACCTGCATCGAGAAAACAGGTGCAACAATTCATCGGGTTTGCAAATTTCTGCTGCCGCTTCGTCCCTAATTTTGGCACCATCGTCGGCCCGCTGACCCGCCTCACGTCCCCTAAGGTCCCGTTCCGGTGGACCGAAGAGGCCGCAGCTGCTTTCCAGGCGCTGAAGGCGGAGTTCTCCTCCTCCCGGGTCCTTAGCCAAGTCAACCCGGCGCTGCAGTGCATCGTGGAGGTGGACGCTTCGGACACAGGAGTGGGGGCGGTTCTGTCCCAGAGGTCACCAGGTGATGGAGTCAAACGGCCCTGCGCTTTCTTCTCCCGGCGCTTGTCCCCGGCGGAGCAAAATTACGACGTGGGGGACAGAGAGCTCCTCACCATCAAGCTCGCGCTGCAGGAGTGGCGTCACTGGCTAGAGGGGGCGGACCTGCCGTTCGTGGTCCTGACTGACCACAAGAACTTGGAGTACTTGAGATCTGCCAAGCGTCTGAACGCCTGCCAGGCGCGCTGGTCCTTGTTCTTTGCCAGGTTCCGCTTTAACATCATCTTCAGGCCTGGCTCCAAGAACGGCCTGCCCGACGCCCTCTCTAGGCAGTTTGCCCCTGAGGAGTCTGAGGACACGGTCCACACCATCCTGCCCAGGTCGTGCATCATGGGAGCCGTCACCTGGGACATAGAAAGCAAGATCCGGAAGGCGCAGGAAATGGAACCTGACCCTGGCGGCGGACCGGTGGGGAGGCTGTTCGTGCCATCCACGGTTCGGGGGGAGGTCATCCACTGGCTGCATACATCCAAGCTCACCTGCCACCCTGGCTCCTCCCGGATGATCGACCTCCTTCAACGGTCTGTCTGGTGGCCGGGCCTGCGGAGGGACGCTGCCCGCTACGCCCGGGCCTGCCCAGTATGTGCCACCAGTAAGTCAGGTAATGCCCCTCCAGCGGGTTTGCTCCAACCTCTGCCCGTCCCTGGCAGGCCCTGGTCGCATATCGCCCTGGATTTCATCCTGTCTCAAACTCCTTCGACACCGTCCTGACCATTGTAGACCGCTTCTCCAAGGCGGCACACTTCATCCCGCTACGAGGTCTTCCATCCGCCCTGGAGACGGCGGATCTCCTAGTCCAGCACGTGGTCAGGCTGCACGGGATTCCGGTGGACGTGGTCTTGGACCGGGGGCCCCAATTTTCCTCAGAGGTTTGGAGGTCATTCTGCAACGCCCTGGGAGCCAAGGTGAGCCTCTCCTCCGGCCATCACCCCCAAACCAACGGGCAGTGCGAGCGGACCAACCAGGAGCTAGAGGCTGCGCTCCGCTGCGTCACTGCGTCCAAACCTACGTCCTGGACTAACCATCTCACCTGGGTTGAGTACGCCCACAACACCACCCGCTCTTCTGCGACAGGGATGTCTCCCTTTAAGGCGTCCCTGGGTTACGACCCCCCTCTTTTCCCAGCGCAGGAGAGTGAGGTAACGGTTCCCTCAGTTCAGGCGCACCTCAGGCAGTTCCGCTCCATCTGGGCGTCAGCGCGCAATGCACTTTTACGCACGGCGGAGCGCAACAGAACCACGGCGGACCGGCACAGAAGACCTGCCCCAGCGTACCAGGTGGGTCAGCGTGTCTATGTGTCGACCCAGGACGTCATTTTAAAGGGCGAGAGGAGGAAGCTGGCACAGCGTTTTATGGGCCCATACCCCATCACCAGGATTATCAACCCGGTGGCTGTGCGTGTAGCTATTCCCCCCTCCCTCCGCATCCATCCCACCTTCCACGTATCCAAGGTGAAGCTGACAGTCTCCGACCCCCTTTGCCCTCCTCCTGCGGCGTAACCCGCGCCCCGGATGATTGATGGCCATCCGGCCTGGCCCGTCTCCTCCATCCTGGACTCCTGGCGCCGGGGTCGCGGGTTGCAGTACTTGGTGGACTGGGAGGGTTATGGGCCTGAACATCGGCAGTGGGTACCCTCGTCGTTTGTGTTGGACCCGTCCCTCATTACTGAGTTCCACCGAGCGCACCCGGAGAAACCATCGCCAGGAGGCGCTGCTAGAGGGGGGAGTACTGTCACACCTCGCCGCCCATCTGCGGCGCCAGCTGCATGCACACCTGCACTTCATCAGCGGCGAGGGATTTAAGCCGCCTCGCCCTGGGCTTCGGCCTGAAGTCGTCAGACTTCACTCGTCACGATTGCTGTGAGTAACCTCTACCACTTCAGCAAGCATCTCGGTAAGAAGCCCTTACCTTTTTCCTCTCCAAGTCTGCTCCCCTGTGCACAGGTAGATTTCCCGGCGGCGGACCATTCCTCTCCGTCTCCATCCCCTCGCTGCTGCACCGGGCTCTCCAGGTCGCTGTCTACCGGACCTCGTCCTTGCTGTGCCAGCCACCTGCTAACTCCAAGTAAGCCTATCACTATTTTAACATCTCCTGTGTTGGTGTGTGCCCGTCACCCTTCTCCTTTTGCTTCTCCCATAGGGTTGTCCGGCTGTACGGTCTCCTGCCTCCGTGCCCGACGCAGACGCCACCACCAATACATTCACATCTCGCAGACACACATTCATACACTCCTGTTGTTGATAAAGCTATTGGATCTACTCTGAGCCTGCGTGTGTGTCTCCTGAGCCGTGCATTATGTCAGTTATCTGCTCTGTGCTCGGAAAAGCAACACGTGGGAGAAGTCTTTGTTCAGACAGTCCTTTGTTCTTCCCAAAGTTCCTTCTTGCTGTGTGTAGACAATGGACAAAGACGTGTCCCAGAGAATAAAAGTAAATGAGACAAAGAAAGGGAGTGGTGAACGGAGGCGAAAAGAGCGTCCAAAAAACGACGTTAAAAGAGGAGATTAAAAGAGGGCGATAGTAGGAGGGTCTTCCTATTTTATAAGTTCTGTTGAGCTTTCGCGGGCTTCCGGGTTGACCGGAATCTCAGCCAATGAGCCTTCTTCGTGGGCGGGCTTGATGAACTTTAGTCCAATGACAGGCTTTGTCTGCGAGGGACCAATAGGATGGAGAAGCTGGGGCTCAGTGAAGGCTGGGTGAAATTTGATACCGGTCCCCATGGATACATACAATTTTAATACACTGGAATATGCTTTTACACACTTATGTATAACTAAGCTAACCTTATTGATTAATGTAACTTATAAGCAGTGCTTCTAAATCAACATGCAGGAATAAACATTCATTTAAACATTTTTAACATGCATATATATAAAATCACAGATTAATGCATTTCACACATATTATTGATTTTCCACATTAAAACATCAGAGTCCATTTGCTTTTCATAGTCCTGAAAAGAAGGGAAGATTTAGAATTGAGTTTGTAATAATGTACTTTAAAGGCCAAATGTCACGTAACAGGGTACTTTAAATATCTTGAAACTAGATATAAAAGGGAACCGATCCGTTCGGGTCTTGGTGCATATGCTTCAGTAACAATGGAATATTCGTTAATTTAAAACTGCCGCGCTTGGCCTGACACGGCCCCTGGAATCGCCTGGGGAAGAAGGCGGAAGTGACGAAATCGATTGTACCCTAGTTTGATGCTTGGGGTATTTCAATTGATTGTTTATATGGAGACTGGAAGGTTGAAGTGAGCAACAAGAAAGAAAAAATTGGATATTTCACCCATACCTTAAAACGGGACTATCAGGGACAGCTGGGTAATAAGGGACACTTCTCTGGGAAATGTTTTCATACCTGTCAAGTGAGACGTTTTCGCCGTACTTCAACACCGTAAAAAGCGGCTATAAGGGACGGCGGAGCAACAAGGGACACCTCTCTGGGAAATGCCCCAAATGCAACTCGTGTTGTTATTGTCAAATATTTTAAGGATTCATGGATATTTGACAATAACAACACAACTCAGCGTCCGGCGCAAAATAAAAAAAAAGCAGAATTCTGTATTTGTAAGGCGATCTCTGTCTGTTCCGCAACCGCTGCACAGCTGAACATGTTAAACCATTGTCCTAATGACTTCTCATTGTAGTGAGAATAGCTCACGCTGAGCGATCTGCCCGCCCCGACAAGATTGACTCCACACTTCTCATTGTAGTGAGAATAACTCACGCTGAGTGATCTGCCCGCCGCGGCCATTAGACTGATTGAGTCCACACTGTAGTGCGAATAGCTCAGGCTGAGCCATCTGCCAGCACCAGCTGTGGGGGATCACACACAGGACGTGCTCCGCAACACGTCCTGTCCTGTTTTTTCCCCGTATTTTCCTTAAAATATTTGACAATAACAACACGAACTACATTTAAAACATTTCCCAGAAAAGTGTCCGCCACCACTCCGCCGTCCCCCACAGCCGCGCTTGGCACCAAAATACGGCGAAAACGTCTCACTTGACAGGTATGCGCCTCCATTTTTATATTGATCTGGTCAATTTCTTGACAGCAGCGGCTCTCCTCCACTGTAATAATAATGGCTTCCGAAAAATCAATATTTATGGGGTGCCCTCGACATACCCCCTTCGGCTTCGCAATTCTGGAGGCGATTAATGTCCAGTTCAATGACATTTTCCACTGGTTCTGCTCTCTGGTCATCGTTGGAACTGTTGTCATCAGACAAAGCATCTGATTCCGTCTCGGACGGCTCGAACCTGTAAGGTTCAATGCCTCTGTCACTGTCTGAACCACTGACAAAAAAAAAGACAAAAAAAAAAAAGACAAAACTAAACTAATTTGTTCACAATCGCTGTCACTTTCCGTCATGATTGTCCAATGTTGATAAGTGTGAATGTGGATAGGCAGGGCAGCCAGGGTACAACTGGTGATGTCAAAAACATGGCCGTGGTCTGGACTGGCTGTCACAAGCCAGCAAGCAAGGTGGGGCCTTCACCTGGTGTATTTTGTGCAATTATGTAAATACAGGTGGGTGATATGGTCTCCGGTATGAATATTTGGTTTAAGCTATGTGTATTTTATCTAAATTCGTTGTTATTTAGAAAAAAAAATTACGTGACATTTGGCCTTTAAAGTTCACTGGTTAAATCCAGCATGTCCCAGAGTTTAAGGAAATTAACTGAGTTGTGGATCTGTGTAGGCCATGAGGGCTCCAGGTCTGTTCCATGTTTATGGGGGCAATAAAGGGGCACAGGAGGAAACAGGTTGAATTCTTTTAGACTGGTTTTAGCAAAGGAATGGGATTTCAGCTGTGGCCTGGGGAAGAAAATCAGTTCTTGACTGTCTTACTCCTGGGTGAAACAAAATGTCTTTAAGCAGAAGAATAATTATTGCTGAGCCAAAGTGAGATGATGCTACACTTTACATGCTTCAATAAAAGAAAAATGAAGAATAGTTCATCTCATTGTATTCTTTATCTTTCTAAATGGTTTTTGCTAACTGTCCAATTTGAACACATTTTACATAGTAAACGGTGCCACTTCTACCTCAAGTTACCTCGAGATGACATTATGTTTAGCGGCCGTTGATTTCTATAGTTCACCAGTTGTGCAAGATTATAAGCTGGGTCTTCATACCAAGAAGGTCAAAATCTGTTAATTTTTTTGGGAAGTTATTGAGATAAAAGTGGCATGCGCTATCCAGTTTTTTTTTGTTGTTTTTTTTTTAAAGTAGAGGACAGTGGTCCAAACCTGGCCCTCCTTACACGCAGTCAGGATGAAGTGCCGTCCACTGGAACATACGGAGGAATAGAGCATGGTTACTTGACCTATATTAATCACTTAAATTTTTAAATTATTATCCCCCCCCCAGCTGCAAGAACCCACCCTGACAGCCACTTACACACACAAGTGAACATTAACCATAATGACCACACACTCAATAGCCAATTTATTTAAAATTTCAAACTCCAAAGTGAACCAGGGAATAACAAGGACACAAACAGTATTGTTGCTAAAGTGAATTAGCAAAGAACAGCAAAAAGCCCCAATGCACCTGTGTTGATTAACACTGGCGTCTGTTAACGTCTCGTCTCGTCGCGTCATCTTGTCATCTTGTCATCTTGTCCGCTTGTCTGCTTTTGTTTGTTTTTATTGATTTCGTTTTTAATTTTTTTAATCTCTTTTTGCTGATATTAGTTTTTGCTTGGTATTAGCTTAGCATTGGCCTAGCAGAAAAGCCCGATCGGTCGCGCAGGTGGGTCGGACCCCTGGCTGGGCTGTTTTACCGGGCTAGGCTAACTTGCTAACCTGTTTTTAAGCCTTTTTAGCTGTTTTTAGCTACACTGTTTTTAGCTGCTTTTGGCTAGCTGGCAATCCACCTATCGCCTGGAATGTCATGGCTACATCCCCAACGTGTGTCAGTTGTGTGTCCCTCCTTAGGAACATTTCTGAGTTGGAAGTGAGACTCTCTAACCTCTATAAGATTCGGAAGGCTGAAGACCACCTTGACACCATAATTCTCAGGCGAACAACGGACCCAACAACCGACTCGCAGCTGGCAGAGACAGCTACTTACCTGGGTGAGTTCAGTGCATCTCTGCCTACTTCCACCCCTGCTCCGGTTTCTTCTGATGTCCAGGACCACAGCAATAGACACTGGCTTCAACTCGGGGCTAAACCCAAAGCCCCAGTTAGTTCTTCTCATCCTCAATGCGCACCCTGGACCATGGTTTGACCAGCAGGCAATCATCGTCGATCGACCAGACAGGGCCGTGCCTCTTCTCTTCCCCTGCTACTGGAAAATAGATTTGACATCCTTTCTCTGGAGGATTTTCCCCACCTGGACGCTGGCTGTCTACCCGTGGCTGCCCCTCCTCTTCCCTCTCCTTCTCCTTCAGCAGCGGCTCAAACCCGCAAACCCCGGATTAAGACTACTTTAGGTGTGCCAAATTACACACCAGCTCCAAAAATAAGAGAGTGCATCACCCCGCCATCACAACAACACCTTCGACAAAATTATTCACCTCTTCAGAAACCACCGACTGTCATATGGGCGAGACGCCGTGTTATCCGGCGCTCAGGCCATATTCCTCCTCAGCCCAGCTCTTATTGTGACAGCGTCTCAGCGGGCTCCCAGCTGTCAAGCTCTACAGGACGGCTGGAGCCCAATTACCTCTCATCAGCTGAGGCGCTGTCAACCAGTATAAAAGGGAGCAGCTCCGATCATTCGGTGCTGTGACCTCACACGATTATCCACGCTTTTCTCCGGTGTGGGTAAGGCTGGAACCCCTTCGTCTGGTGCCAGCCACCTTGTCGTCATTCAGCATCGTGTGTAAGTGTATGCCCTTGTATCATCGTTTGTGTTTTGGCCCCACGAGGCCTTGTTCCTTTGTTCCTTTCCCTTATTACAATAAACATCGCAAACTCACTGGTCTGCCCTTGGCTCTCATTGTATGGCTCGCGAGAGCCATATGTAACAGTAGGTCACAGCCAAGCGAGTTGCCGGCGGCCGTGAGTTTGCTATTGGACTTGTTCTTCCCTGTCTGGGTGTCTGCTCTGTGAGCATGCCATCTCCCAGGAGCCACGTTCGGTTCCTGGGTAATGAGATAGTGACCGCCCTGGAGTATGTCGACGGGACGCTCTTCACCGCCTCCCTCTACAACAATCCCATCGACAGACGCAGGCATCTAGATTACGCTGAGGTTCTCCTGGACAAACTCCCTCGCTACTCCAACCACCCTGAGGTCTGTGCCAGGAGAGATGCCATTGCCTCGCAACACGAGATTCTCCGTGGGCTGGAGGGAAATCCCGGCAGGAAGCCAAAGAGGAGTCATCGTCACCCCTTGCTTCGGGATTCCGCTCCTGCCCTCGTTCCAGCCCAGGAGTTCGCACCATCCAAAGGTCTTTCCCTGCCGGGCATGACATCACTCGGGAATCCCCCGGAGAAACTGCAGCTGTCAGCTGTCAGGATCCGAGACCGAGTGGCAGCTGCTCGCTCCGCGGTCCATCCGTCTGCCATAATCAAGCATGTGATGTGGCGGTTAGACTGGTGGAGGGGAATCCAGAGTTACGTGAGTTCCCAGAGTTTGCCGACCTGCTCGCCTCTGTCTCTGCACAGGAGCGGCGATTTCTGGGTCTCACCTTCGCCTCCCCCCCCTGCAAGTAGCCGTCGTCACACATCCTGTCCACCTCAGCACGAACCCCGTCCGGATCCAGTTCTGGGCCTCCGCAAGGTCTCAATTCCCCACACAGCTGTCACTCCTGTGCCTCATCAGAGGGGAAATCCCGCAGCCTCGTCTCCCGAGCCATCTTCCCTCGCTGTTACATCAGCGCTCCGGGCCCGGCTCATCTCGGCTGTCGCCCCCTCCTCCTCGACGCATTCCCCGGCTGCTGTGTGCACCCAGAGTCCTGACCTGGCGAGCTCCATCCCGGAATCATCACGAGCGGCTCCCCGACGTCCTCCCAGGGGGTCTTCCGTTACCGTCCGGTGGGGAAAGGGAGGAGCAACGTCCGCCACAGCGGTCACCACCCAGCCTCCAGGAGACAGGCAAGTCCCAGTTACTTCACTCTCTCACTGTGATTTGCTCTGTCAGACTCCTGGAGGTGGAGTTCGGGGTTCACAGCTCCCCGAGCTCCCACCACCTGCTGTGGCTGTAATTGTTAACCCCACATCGTCTGTGTCTCCCTCCGCTGAGCGGTCCTCGACACCAGGCCAACGTCGCGGGATGAGGAGGGGGCCTGCAGTTCTGGAGAGCCTGGTTCCGGTTCTGCAGCTACGCCGTGGGCGGAGGAGGAGAGCGGACTGCAGCATGGAACCTGCGCCAACGAGGAAGCGTCCCCGGGGCTCCACAGACGAGCGGTCCGGTCCAGTGGGTCAAGGTTCTCCTGCCACCACGCCATGTGGGCCATCGGCGTGGGCACCGGTGCCGGAGGACTCGCAAGCTGCACATATCATCATGCCAGCTGCGGAGCCCGACGCAGCTGAGTGAGAGCCTGAAGACGACCTCCTGACGCTTGAACCTGGATTTTAGCAGTCCTGGACGGCGTCAGAACCCAAGATCAGGCAAGTGCTCTACTTTATCTTTCTCCTTCTCATTTTAGAGCATTTTAGCCTGTCTCTAGGGGAGATGAGCTGGGTGCAGCCGTCCGCTGCGTCCGAGCTTGTCTCGCCGGGTTCTGGCGCTGCCGGTGATCCTGATCCCGGTTCTTTTCTCTCTCCTGAGCCTTCTCCCAGGGTCGCCGGCGAGGAGCTGCTACCGCCCGCGGTGCCAGAGGTTCCTGGTTCGGGATTGGAGGTCGGTTCTGGTGCGGCGCCGACCCAATCGGGGTCCGACATGGGTTCTACCGAGACCCAATCGGGGTCCGTCGCGGGAGCAGCCGCGATCCTATCAGATTGTGGCGCGGGTGCTACAGAGACCCAATCGGGGTCCAACGTGGGTGCAGCACCAGTGATATCCAGGTCCGGTGAGGGAGTTGCAGATCCCCTGCCATCGGACATTGGGCCGGCTCATCATCGTCTCCTTCCCCTTATTCGTCATCATCCGAGTCACCCTCGTCTTCCCCCCAAGCTTTCTCCACCAGGGCCCATATGGACCTCTCACTTTAGGCCCGGCTTGCCCTCATTATCTTCCTCCACAGGGAAGCCGTTGCCCCTCTCTCCCCTTCGGGCCTGGTGGCTGAGCAATGCGGGTCGGCCGCCAGAGGGACTGCCGTGCCCATTCGGCTCTTTGGGGCGGCCGCCCGACCCATTGGACTTCCTGTTCGGCGATCTGGTCCGGCCGCCCGAGAGGCTGTGTTTTCTGGCCTGGGATTCGGGTAGGCCGCCTGAACTTTTCCCTTCACCCCTGTTGGCGGTTTGGACGCTGGGTGCGGGGAGACCCCCGAACTGAGTTTTCTCTGCTGTGCTTAGTCTTTGTGTTTTTGGGTGGGTGCAGCCGTGTAATCCCTTGTTATTGCTTCGGGGTTCAGCGTGCCTTTTTTTTTTCTCTCTTCCCCTCCTGTTTGAGGGATGCCTGTGCTTATTAGATTTCACCCTTAGGAGTCTTTCCTCTCATTTTATGGTCTCCTGGGTTGTCTTCGTTTGAATTTGTCTGTACATTATTATTCTTGACTGTGGAGTATTGTGGGGGGGTTTTTTTCCTGTGCCTCAGTCTCTGTTTTTGCCTCCCCCATGCTCTGTAATGGTTTCATGTATCCCTTGTCAATATTGAATTCTCTCCTTTTTTTTCTCTCAGGCTACACATTAGCATTTTATGGGGTATTGTGCTTCTTTTCCTCACACTCTGTAAGTGCTTCATTGGTTCCCTGTTTACGTTGGGGTTTTTTTTTCTCTCTTCCCATTTACGCCCTCCTGGCCTACGCCCCATCCGCCCACCCTGGGTGGTGGTGGTGGTGGTGGTGGGGGGGGGGGGGGCTTGGGTGTTACTTGCCGTTCGGAGCCCGGCCGTGAGGGGGGGGCTGTGTCATATGGGCAAGACGCCGTGTTATCCGGTGCTCAGGCCATATTCCTCCTCAGCCCAGCTCTTATTGTGACAGCGTCTCAGCGGGCTCCCAGCTGTCAATCTCTACAGGATGGCTGGAGCCCAATTACCTCTCATCAGCTGAGGCGCTGTCAACCACTATAAAAGGGAGCAGCTCCGATCATTCGGTGCTGTGACCTCGCATGATTATCCACGCTTTTCTCCGGCGTGGGTAAGGCTGGAACCCCTTCGTCTGGCGCCAGCCACCTTGTCGTCATTCAGCATCGTGTGTAAGTGTATGCCCTTGTATCATCATTTGTGTTTTGGCCCCACGAGGCCCTGTTCCTTTGTTCCTTTCCCTTATTACAATAAACATCGCAAACTCACTGGTCTGCCCCTGGCTCTCATTGTATGGCTCGCGAGAGCCATACGTAACACCGACAAAGCCGCCCCAGATGACGCTGGTATTTGGTGACTTGATTATGAGGAACGTAAAAAGCAGGTACTATGTGACTAAATTTTTTCCTGGGGCTAAAGTGTCTGACATTGAGGTTCTTACCCCTGACCTATTAAATGGATTCCCCTACGTTAAAACTGTCATAGTACATGTTGGATGCAACAACATATCAGATGAAGCATCAGAGATCTTAAAGAGTGACTTTAGGAGACTTCTGTCCACTCTTATGAACTGTAGCAGACATGCGTTTATCTCTGGGCCTTTGGGACCTTTCAGACGAGGTTGCAATTATTTTAGCAGAACTCTCAGTCTTAATACTTGGTTGTGTTCTACATGTCCTACTTTTAACATTGCTTTTATTGACAATTTTAACCTGTTCTGGAACCGCCCATCACTTATGAGGCCTGATGGCATCCGTCCAAATAGACTTGGTGCACGTGTTTTAAGGGACAATCTGTTCTATTCCATTCAGTGGTTTTTAATGCAGTGACTGGGTTTTTGGTGCGTTAACTCACTCCGAAGTTCCTGGGTCTGCAAACCAGCCATTTTTTGTTTCCACTTCTCATATTAATCCCATTTATCCAAATAATCCTCACTGTTTGGTCCAGTCTTCAATTTATAACCCTACAGAGATTGTGTCTGTCTCCCGTTACCCAAAATATTATAACCCAAGACAAATACAACACAACTTGATAAATGCACGTCTTTCTGTAGCTCCTCCTCATCTGCCATCCCTCAACTTTGCCCCTGTCTTCTCCCTTAGAGAACTTTTGTCTACTCCCCCCAAAGTTAATAAAAATATAATGCATAAACATCCCAAAGTGTTTAAACAAAATGTTGGTAAAACTCAAATCAAACCTCAAGTCTCTAAATTTATTAATTTGGCCTCTGTTCCTCCTTATAATTTAAAAATTAAATGTGGTTTATTAAATATTAGGTCTCTAACTCCCAAGTCTCTACTAGTTCACAATCTATTAATTGATCATCAGATCTGTTGCGCTAAAATGTCCTAACCTCCGGTTCTTTTGGTATGAAGGCCAAATAACCAGACAGAGAGGTGAAGTATAGTTTCACTTATTTTACTAAAGCTGAGATATGGTACAAGGTACAGTGCCGGAGCACTACTCTCAAGATGTATCAAAAGAGAGTGCTACCCCAACAATGGGTCCTATGGTTTTTATAGAACTCTGCCACTCCCTCATGCAGGAGGGAAGGCTCCCTTCACGTGTATCAGCGTCCTTCTACTATGTGCCAACTCAGCTGAGGGCAGAGCTGATTCTATCTGGTTTCAGCGAGTGAATCCTTGGGTGTAATCTAAAGGCAGCAGTGTGGCATGCAAAGCAAGCAGGATGAAGGATGAAACCATAGTTACAGAATAACTGACATTCTCAAAGCAAGCAGGATGAAGGTTGGAGAAACATAGTTGCAGAATAACCAACATTCTCAGACAGACAAGGGCATCATAGAAATTTACCAACAGATCAATGTAATGTAATATCCTTCACAGAGACTTGGCTAGGGCAAGATGTTTATGTTGGTTTGAATGAATCAACTCCCTCTGGTTATCTAAACTGTCATAATCCAAGAAGTTCTGGTAGTGGAGGTGGAGTAGCAGCAATTTTCCATTCTAAATTACTAGTTAATGTAAAACAAAAATCATGTTTTAATTCCTTTGAGGGCCTGGTCCTCAGTGTGGGGCATGTTGGCTATCTTGGCTTGAACCCAGTTTTCTTCGCCATAGTTTACTGTCCTCCCTCGGCCTACTCAGAGTTTTTATCCGAATTTGCTGAATTTTTAGCTGATTTAGTGCTGAAATCTGATAGAATAATTATTGTAGGGGATTTTAATATACATGTTAATGTAGATAGTGACTGTCTTAATAAGGCATTCAGTTCAATTTTAGTCTCAATGGGGTTTTCTCAGAAAGTAGAAAATTCTACCCATTATCTCCACCACACATTGGACCTTGTTCTGACTTATGGTATAGAAAGAGAAAATCTGGTAGTGTCTCCTCATAATCCTGTACTGTCAGACCATTGTCTGTTAACCTTTGATTTCACCATTTCTGATTATTTGACTCCGAAAGAAAAATATTACTGCAGCAGATGTCTTTCAGATGACGCTGTTACCAAATTTTTGCAGATTGTCTCCTCTATACCATGGGTCAGCACAACGGGAATAAAAAATGGAGACCCTGCTTCTTCCATAATTGATAGTATGGTAGATAGTGTTACAGCCTCTCTGCATCAGACTCTAGATTTGGTGGCCCCTTTAAAAAAGAAAAAGTCTAACCAAAGATTTCTAACCCCTTGATTTAACACAGAAACTCATAGCTTAAAACAGAAGACTCGTCAATTACAAAGAAAATGGCGTTCTACTAATTTAGATGAATCCTGTTTAGCGTGGAGAAATCATCTCTTAATTTATAAAAAAAATCTCTTAGAAAAGCTAGAACAAGTTATTACTCTGCATTAATAGAAGAGAATAAGAATAACCCCAGGTTTCTTTTCAACACTATAGCCAGGCTGACAAAGAGTCAGGACTCGGTCAATCCTCGCATTCCCCTTGAGCTTTCTAGTCAGGACTTTTTGAACTTTTTCAATCATAAAATTTTATCTATTAGAGATAAAATCAGTCAGATTCTTCCCACCGTAAACTTAAGTACATTAACTACTACAACTCCTTCAACTGATATCTGTTTAGATAAGTTTACTCCAATTGACCTTTTACAGTTAGATAAAATAATCTCCTCATCTAAGCCTTCATCTTGTCTTTTAGACCCTATTCCTACCAGGTTATTTAAAATAGTCTTCCCAATTATTGGTAGCCGTATTCTTCATATAATTAATTCTTCTTTAACTTTGGGTTATGTACCGCAGGCTTTTAAAATTGCTGTAATTAAACCCTTACTCAAAAAGCCAACGCTCGATCCAGGAGTTTTGGCTAACTATCGACCAATCTCTAATCTGCCTTTCATTTCAAAAACCTTAGAAAGAGTTGTTGCTGCGCAACTGTTTGACCACTTGCAGGGAAATGGTTTATTTGAAGAGTTTCAATCTGGGTTCAGAGTTCATCACAGCACTGAAACAGCCTTAGTGAAGGTCACTAATGACCTCCTTATTGCATCTGATAATGGACTTGGTTCTGTACTTGTCCTTTTAGATCTTAGTGCAGCCTTTGATACTATCGATCACGACATTCTACTTGATAGATTAGAACACTATGTTGGACTAAATGGAACTTCGCTGCAGTGGTTTAGATCTTATTTGTCCAATAGACTTCAGTTTGTTCACATCAATGATGAGTTTTCTTCCAACTCTAAGCTCAGTCACGGAGTTCCACAGGGATCTGTGTTAGGCCCTACTCTTTTTAGTTTATATATTGGCATGGTCCTTGTGCTGACTCTGTCTGCACTCGGGTTGTGCGGTAGTTCCCCATTCTTTCCTCTGGCGCACCTCTAGGCTTCTATTATGACAGCGTCTCCGCGGGGCTTCTGGCTGTCAGAAGCCAAGCTCCATGGAACAGCTGGATTTCAATCAGCTGATGACTTTTCATCAGCTGACAAATCTGTCAAGCCCTATTTAAGGGAGCAGCTCTGTTTGCTCGGGGCTGCGACCTAATCTACCTTCCAGTCTGGTTTCCCTAACCTCGAAGCCAGTACTTCCCAGCGTTTAGGTTCTGTCCTCGCTGTTTATATGTAAGTGTTGTGTCTTGTCTTTATTTGTGTTTTGCCCCACGAGGCTCATTATTTTGCCATTCTGTCCTTATTTAATAAATGTACAAACTCAACGGCTGCCTGCAGCGTCTCATTAGCGGTCCGTGAGTGACATAATGTCGGGCCCAGGGAACACACACACAGGCTCAAGTGTGATTCAATGATTTTATTAGGCAACAACAGGTGTATGGATGCGTGTGTGCGGGATAAGATGGATTGCAGGAGGACGGGCTGCGTCGAGGGCGAAACGGAGCGCCGTACAGCCAGGCAACCCTAAGCGCAGAGCAAACACAGGGGTTAATGGTGGGTTTACACCCAGCAGAATTAATGCTCAGTCTGCTGCTTACTTGTAGATGTCTCGGTGGCTGGCGTTGGCTTAAGCCGCAGGTCTCCTGTCTGGAAGACAGAGTCCTTATGTGCGCTCGGCGAGGTGAGGAGAGGAATGGCGAGGATGAGGGAAGAATATCCACCGCCAGAGGATCCACCTGTGCACAGGGGAGAAACTGGAGAGCAGGTAAGTGGAGAAGTAGCTTACGTGCTTGATGAGGGATCAATCAAAGGGCGCAGGCCGTAAGGAAGTGGGTGTGCGCTGGAGTTGAGAGCGTTGATGAGCAGACGGCTCCAGGCGGAGCGGGCCGTATAGCCCAAGATTGATGAGGCGCAGGTGTGCGTGCAGCTAAAGCGGGAGACAGGCGAGAGCGAGTTGTGACAATACTCCCCCCCCCCCCCGAGCAGCACCTCCTGGCACTGGCTTACTTGGGTACACCCGGTGGAACTCCGTGATGAGGCGTTTGTCCAGCACAAACAACGGGTGCACCCAGGACCTCCACTCAGGGCCGTACCCCTCCCAGTCCACCAGATATTGCATCCCGCAACCCCGGCAACGGGAGGCCAGGATGGAAGTGACCCTCCACGCCAGGTCACCATCGATCATCACGGGAGGGGGTGGAGCCCTAGGAGGAGGACAGAGTGGGTTAGTCACCAGGGGCTTAATCTGGGAGACGTGGAATGTTGGACAGACACGGAGGGAGGGAGGGAGAGCCAAACGCACAGCCACCGGATTTATTACCTTGACCACGGGAAAAGGTCCAATGAAGCGCTGGGCCAGCTTCTTCTTCTCGGCCTTCAGGTTGATGTTCTGAGCGGATAACCATACCTGCTGGCCCAGCTGGTAATGAGGAGCGGCTCTCCTGTGGCGATTCGCTGTACTGGAGTTGCGCGCCGCAGTGCGTAAAAGCGGCGTCGTGGTCCAAAGGCGCCAGCAGCACCTGAGATGAGCCTGGATGGAAGGAACTGCCACCTCTCCCTCCTCTTCGGGGAACAGCGGAGGGTCGTAACCCAGAGACGCCCTGAAGGAAGACATCCCAATAGCCGACGATAAGGTGGAATTATGGGCGTACTCTATCCAGGGCAGATGGGCGCTCCAGGAGGAGGGACTGGAGGCGGTGACACAGCACAGTGCAGCTTCCAGCTCCTGATTCATGCGCCCACACTGCCCACTGGACTGGGGGTGGTGACCGGACGATAAGCTCACCGTAGCCCCCAAGGTGTTGCGACAGCACCTCCAGACCCTAGACACGAACTGTGGCCCCCGGTCAGAGACGACGTCCACCGGGATCCCATGTAACCTGACGACGTGCTGGACCAACAAATCTGCTGTCTCCCGTGCCGTAGGGAGGCCGCGGAGTGGCACAAAGTGGGCTGCCTTCGAGAACCGGTCCACAATGGTCAGGATGGTGTTGAAAGAGTTGGACGTCGGGAGACCGGTGACGAAATCCAAGGCTACATGAGACCAGGGCCTTCCGGGGACCGGCAGGGAATGGAGGAGCCCCGCTGGGGGAGAGGTCGAGGTCTTGCCAGCAGCGCACTGGGGGCAGGCACGGACGTAATTGGCGACATCATTCCGGAGGCCCGGCCACCAAAAGAATCTCCAGAGGAGCTCCACCAGGCGGGAGATCCCAGGGTGACAGGCGAGCTTGGAGGTGTGAGCCCAATGGATGACGTCACCCCGGACGGAAGATGGCACATACAACCTCCCCACTGGACCGCCGCCAGGATCAGGTTTGGCCTCCTGCGCCCTCCGGACCTTGTCTTCGATGGACCGCGAGACGGCGCCCACAATGCACGAGGCCGGCAGGATGGTGTGTTCCTGGTCCTCAGAAACCTCCGGGGCAAACTGTCTGGACAGCGCGTCCAGCTTGGCATTTTTGGAGCCGGGGCGGTAGGTGATGGAGAACCTGAAGCGGCCAAAAAACAGAGACCAGCGCACCTGGCGGGCATTCAGGCGCTTGGCCGTCCTCAGGTACTCCAGATTTTTATGATCTGTCCAGACCACGAAAGGTTGTGCTGCCCCCTCCAGCCAGTGGCGCCACTCCTGCAGCACGAGCTTCACCACAAGGAGTTCCCTGTCGCCAATGTCATAGTTCTTCTCCGCTGCAGACAGGCGCCAGGAGAAGAAGGCGCAGGGGCACACCACCCCATCCACCGGAGAGCACTGAGACAACACTGCCCCCACCCCCTTGTCGAAGGCATCTACCTCGACGAGGCATTGTAGCGTGGGATCCACCTGAGTCAGAACCCAGGAGAAGGAGAACTCCATCTTCAGTGTCGCGAAGGCCGACGCAGCCTCCTCTGTCCACCGGAATGGCACCTTAGGGGAGATGAAGCGGGTCAGGGGAGAGGTGATGGAGCTGTATTTCGGGACAAAACAGCGGTAGAAGTTGGCGAATCCCAGGAACTGCTGGACCTGTTTCCTGGATGAAGGGGGGGGGGGTGCACTCGACTACCGCCTTGACCTTGGCAGGGTTGGGGATAATTTGATTATGAGAAACAATGAAGCCCAAGAAGGAGGTCTTGTAGGTAAAAAAACTCGCACTTCTCCACCTTTACATAGAGGCTGTTTTCAAGGAGACGCTGGAGGACCCGCCTCACGTGAACCTGATGCTCCTCCCGGGACCGGGAGAAGATCAAGATGTCGTCCAAGTAGACAAAAACGAACACCCCCCAAGAAGTCTCGAAGGATGTCATTTATGAACCGCTGGAAGACGGCCGTTGATGAGCCTGAACGGCATGACCAGACACTCAAAATGGCCGCTGGGCGTCCGGAACCCCGTCTTCCACTCGTTGCCCTCCCGGATCCGAACGAGGTGGTATGCGCTGCGGAGGGCCAGCTTCGTAAACCAGGAGGCCCCCTGGAGAGAGTCGAAGGCAGAGTCCATCAGGGGCAGCGTGTATTTATCTTTAACTGTGATGTCGTTCAAGGCCCGAAAGTTGATGCACGGCCAAAGGGACCCATCCTTCTTGGCAACGAAGAAGAACCCCACTCCGACCGGGGATGAGGAGGGGCGGATGATGCCTGCACTGAGCGACTCCTTTATATAGGTGTCCATGGCCTCCCGCTCCGGAGCCGACAGGCTGTATAAGCTTCCAGATGGCAAGGGCGCCCCTGGGCGGAGGTTTATGGTGCAGTCATACGGGCGGTGGGGGGGAAGAGACAGCGCTTTGGATTTGCTGAAGACAGTCCCAAGATCGTGGAACTCCGGAGGCACCATAGAGAGGTCCGGAGGGGGAGAGTCGGAGGAGGAGAAAGGCAACGAAGGGGCGCAGGCAGCAGACTGGAGGCAGGCACCCAAGCAGAAGGTGCTCCAGGAGATGACGCTCCCGGACTGCTAATCGAAGGCCGGGTTGTGGAGGCGTAGCCAGGGGTAACCCAGAATGACGGGAGCAGCAGAGGTGGGCAGTCACGAAACAGGCTAAGGTCCTCTCTGTGATTTCCAGAGATGATGATGGAGACGGGAACAGTCCGGTGTGTGACCTTCTCCAGGGGGGTTTGAGAGAGAGTAACAAGATTAAGAGGGGCTGGCAGAGCTTGGTAGGGGATGCCCAGGCGGGTTGCCAGGCTCTTAGAAATAAAGCTTTGTTCCGCCCCCGAGTCCACCAGTGCGTGAGTGAGATGCTCAGTAAGGTTGTGACAGAATCTAATTGGGAGGAGGCACTTTGATAGGGGAGTTTGATTGGGTGAGTCGCGAGACCCCCCTACAGCAACTCACGGACTCCCCCTTTTGGCTTGACCAGGCAGGTTTCCACGGGGTGCTGGTCATCTCCGCAGTACATGCACAGACCCAGCTCCCTGCGGTGCTGTTTCCTCCGCCAGTGGAAGCTTGGTCCGCCCCAATCAGCATTGCCTCCGGGTCGTCGGCCGGACTCTGGTGCAGGCAACGCCAGGGGGGCGAGGTTGAGAGATGCGGGAGGAAGCTCCGCTCGAGCAGCTGAACGCCCTTCCACTCGGCGGCCCGTTCTCTCAGCCTGTTGTCGAAAACTAATAGCAAGAGAAATTAATTCGGACAGCCATTCGGCAAGTCCCGGCAGGCCCAGCTCATTCCTGCAGGCTGGGGCTCAGGCTACGGGTGAAGATGCTGCAGAGGGCAGCATTGACCCCACCCAACTTCCGCCACTTACCACCCGGAAGTCGACAGCGTAATCGGCGCGACCGACTGCCCTGGCGAAGATTCAGCAACTGGATGGTTAGCCATTGTCCGGTCGAATGAACAAAAAACTTCATTAAAGTCGTGCACGAACTGGGCATAGGTTAGGTTTGCGTAGCTGGGCCTCGCCATTACGGCGTAGGCCCAAGCTAGTGCTCGCCCTTCTAAGACATTAGCTACATACCCAATTTGGCTGTGATCAGTCGGGAAGTCCCTGGGGACGCGCTGGAACACTGACTCACATTGGAGGAGGAACCCACAGGCTTCATTGAGTTTTCCGCTGAAGCGCATGGGCGTCCGAATAGGAGTGAGCCGGGTGGGCGGCCCCGGGCTAGCCTGGCTAGCTGGGGGAGCGATGGGAGCTGGCCCGCTGTGCTGAGCCGGAGGGAACGCCTGCTGAGGATCCAGACGATCCAACCGGCGGTTAATTTGGGTGAGTTGATTTAGCATAACCTGTTGCTGATAAGTTATCTGATCCACTCGAGCCTCGAGAGTGTTTAGACAGTGTACGAGCCCGCTGTTTGCTGGGCCGCTTTGCTGGAGCCGTACTGACATAATGTCGGGCCCAGGGAACATGCACACAGGCTCAAGTGTGATTCAATGATTTTATTAGGCAACAACAGGTGTATGGATGCGTGTGTGCGGGATAAGATGGATTGTAGGAGGACGGGCTGCGTCGAGGGCGAAACGGAGCGCCGTACAGCCAGGCAACCCTAAGGGCAGAGCAAACACAGGGGTTAACGGTGGGTTTAGCAGAATTAATGCTCAGTCTGCTGCTTACTTGTAGATGTCTCGGTGGCTGGCATCGGCTTAAGCCGCAGGTCTCCTGCCTGGAAGACAGCATCCTGATGTGCGCTCGGCGAGGTGAGGAGCGGTATGGCGAGGATAAGGGAAGAATATCCGCCGCCAGAGGATCCACCTGTGCACAGGGGAGAAACTGGAGAGCAGGTAAGTGGAGAAGTAACTTACGTGCTTGATGAGGGATCAATCAAAGGGCGCAGGCCGTAAGGAAGCGGGCGTGCGCTGGAGTTGAGAGCGTTGATGAGCAGACGGCTCCAGGCCGAGGCTCCAGGTGGAGCGGGCTATATAGCCCGAGATTGATGAGGCGCAGGTGTGCGCGTAGCTGAAGCGGGAGACTGGCGAGAGCGAGTTGTGACAGTGAGGGCTGCACCATAACGGTAAATCACAGCCAAAAAGAGACACCGGTGACCGTGAGTTTGCTTAATTGGACTTGTAGTTCCCCTGTTCAGCGTACCATTGTGCTGGGAGATGGCGTCGCCGCTCAAGGGCTACGCTATGAGCCTGGGCTACGAGCTAGTCATGGCTCTCATCGAGATCGACGGGATCCTCTCTAACGCTCATAGTCATCCCATCCCCAGCGGTTTGCACTGGTACCTGGACCTTGCTGAGGCAACAATTAACCTCCATCCTCGCTACGCCGACCACCCTGAGATCACGGCGAGGATGGCGGACATCTCTGCGCACTGGGAGAAGCTCCATGGGCTGGAGGGAAACTCCGGCAGGAAGCCAAAGAGGAGGCATCCTCGCTCCTCGCTTCGGGTCCCGTTCCTGTCTCTCATCCAGTCCAGGAGTTCGCACCTCCCAGAGGTCATCCCCAACGGAGTGAGACGTTAGTCGGGAATCCCCTGAAGGATTTACAGCTGATAGCGGCTTCCATCCGGGACCAAGTGGCTGCAGCTCGCTCCACCTTCCAACCTACACAGATCATGAAGCATGTGACGACAGTGGTCAGGCTGTTGGATGGGAATCCTGAACTGTATGAATACCCTGAATATGTTGACCTGCTCGCCTCGGTTTCTGTGCAGGAGCAGCGTTGCCCTGACCTCACCTTCACCTCGCCCTCTGCCAGTTAACGTCATCACCATGCAGCCGGCAAGCCTCAGCGAGAACCCTGTCCGGATCCAGTTCTGGGTAGCTGCACGAACTCTGTCTCCCAGCCAGCTGCAGCCTCCGTGCCTCATTGGAGGAGTAAGACAGCCGTCTCCGCCTCCAGGTCATCTGTTCCCGCTGTTCCGTCAGCTCCTCAATCTCGGTTCACCTCGGCTGTTCCTCTCCCCTCCTCGACGCCCCCTCCAGCTGCTGTGAATTCTATGAGTCCATCTCTGGCTGCTCCCATTCCTAATCCAGTGCAAAAGGCTCCTCTTCGTCTTCCCGGGGGGTCCTCTGACTCCATCCAATGGGGGAAGGGGAGAACCAAGTTCACTGTAGCGGGTTCCAGCTGCCCTCAGTGGATCAGGCAAGTGTCTTTTCATTATTTTCCCTCATTGGATGAACTGCCTTGTTTGATTCCTGGGGGTGGAGTTCGGGGTTCACAGTCCCCTGAGCATCCTCCACCTGCTGCAGTAATTAATTATGAACCTGGTACCTTTGTGTCTCCTTCCCCTGAGCGTGGACTACGCTGTCAGATGAGGAGGGAGCCTGTGGGCCTGGAGAGCCTGGATTCAGCCCCGCAGCCACGACACGGGCAGAGGAGGAGGGCGGACTGCGGATTGGAGCCTGCACTGACGAGCAAGCATCCCCGGGGCTCCACGGAGGGACAGTCTGATCCGGCAGGTCACGGAGCCCCTGCCATCACGCCGTGCGGGCCCTTGGCGTGGACATCTGGGTCAGAGGATTGCCAGACTGTGGACTCCATCATGCCAGCTGCAGAGCCCGCCGTAGCCGAGTGGGAACCAGATGATGACCTTCTTCCATCAGAACCCGGATCATTGAAGTCCTGGACAGTGACAGAACTCAAGATCAGGTTAGTGCTCTACTTTGTCTTTCTCCTCTCAATTCTAGAGCATTTTTGCCTGTCTCACGGGGAGACGAGCCGGGTGCGGCCGTCCGCTGCATCCGTGCTTGTCTCGCTGGGATCTGTTGCTGCTGGTGATCCTGATCCCGGTTCTTTTTCTTCTCCTGAGCCTTCTCCCAGGGTCACCGGTGCAGAGTCGGTCCCGGTCGCTGTGCTGGAGGTTCCAGGTTCTGGTTTGGAGGCCGTCCCTGGTGCTGCGCCAACCCAGTCGGGGTCCGTCATGGGTGTGGTCCTGGCCCAGTCGGGGTCCGACGTGGGTGCAGCCATGACCCAATTGGGGTCTGACGTGGGTGCAGCCGTGACCCAGTCGGGGTCCATCGTAGGTTGTGTTTTCCAGCCCAATCGGGGTCCGACATGGGTACTACGCTGACCCAGTCGGGGTCTGTCATGGACGCTGCTCTGCAGGGCCAGTCCATGTGGGGTTCGGAGAAGGAGCTGCAGATTCTTCGCTGATCAGCGCCGGACTGGTCCCTTCCCCTTTTCCGTCCCCTTTTCCCTTCCACCTGGGGCCACTGGGTTTCCCCGGAATCGGCTCGGCTCTCCCTCGCCATTCCTCGCCATAGGGAGGCCATCTCTGAGTTCTCCCCTGTGGTCCTGATGGCATAATGATGCGGGTCAGCCACCTGGGAGACTGTTTCGCCGGTTTGGCGTTCTGGGTCGCCCACCTGACAAACTGAACTTTCTGTTTGGCGACCTGGTCCGGCCGCCTGAGGTACTGTGTTTCCTGGCCTGAGACTGGGGTAGACCGCCCGAACTGTTCCTTTTCCCGCTGCCAGCGATTTGGACGCTAGATGCAGGGCGGCCCCCCAAACTGTTTGCTTCCATGCTAATGTGTTTTGCCTGCTGTCATCCCTGTGTTTTTGTTTTTTCTGCTCATCTGTATCTTTTGGGATGCGCTGGTGTGTGTGTATTTGAACTGATTTTGCCATTCCTTAGCGCATGTTTTTTTTTTTTCTCTCTCTCCCTCCTCTGTAGCCTGAGGGTTGTTTCTTTGTTGGCTGCCCATTACCTGGACTAAGATGAATTATATTGATCTCTGCTTTGTAGCACAAGTTGGGTTTTTTTCCCTGGTATTTTGGGTGTATGCTGCATTTTGTGCATGTATTTGAGTTCCTGTTGTCTATGTGAGGTGTGAAGATGTTTTTTTTTTCTCCTCCTGTGGCTCTGTTGGACTGATTGTAGTGTTCTGTTTGAAGCCATTTGGGTTTTTGCTGTCTTCTCCTCATGGGTTCTCTGTAAGTGCAGTGTATATGCCTGTTTTTTTTTTGTTTTGTTTTGTTTTGGGGGGGTTTTTGCCCCTGTATTCCATACTCTGTTCTGATTGTGGTAGCTTGTTTTTCCTTTATTTTGTTTCCTGTGTGATGAGGTTGGACTCTGGCCCTCCTTGGCCTTTTTCCCCCTCCTGCCTCCCTGAGGTGGTCATTTTGACCTTCCAGGCGGGGGTCTCAATGTTACACCGTGTCTGGAATCCGCCTCGTGAACGGGGGCAACTGTCATGGTCCGTGTGCTGACTCTGTCTGCACTCGGGTTGTGCGGTAGTTCCTCGTTCTTTCCTCTGGCACACCTCTAGGCTTCTATTATGACAGCGTCTCGGTGGGGCTTCCGGCTGTCAGAAGCCAAGCTCCGCGGGACGGCTGGATTTCAATCAGCATGACTTTTCATCAGCTGACAAATCTGTCAAGCCCTATTTAAGGGAGCAGCTCTGTTTGCTCGGGGCTGCGACCTCATCTGCCTTCCAGTCTGGTTTCCCTAACCCCAAAGCCGGTTCTTCCCAGCGTTCAGGTTCTGTCCTCACTGTTTATATGTAAGTGTTGTGTCTTGTCTTTATTTGTGTTTTGCCCCACGAGGCTCATTATTTTGTCATTCTGTCCTTATTTAATAAATATACAACTCAACGGCTGCCTGCAGCGTCTCATTAGCAGTCCGTGAGGGCCGTACCATAACATATGTGCTTCCGTTAGGCAATATCATTGAAAGCACTGTATACATTTTCATTGTTACGCAGATGACACACAATTATACCCGTCAATGAAGCCCGATGATTGTAATCAATTAGCCAAGTTAGATGCCTGTCTTAAGGAAATCAAAGCCTGGATGACTTGTAATTTTTTGCTATTAAACCCAAATAAGACTGAAGTCATTCTTGTTGGTCCAAAAAAACCTTAGAAATTCCTTTCCAAATCAAACTCTTAATTTGGATGCCGATGCTCTCACTCTGAATAGTTCTGTGAGGAACCTTGGAGTTATTTTTGGTCAGATCTGTTCTTTAAATTCACATATTAAATTTGTTTCTAAGATTGCCTTCTATCATCTGCACAATATTGCCAAGATTAGGAGCATCTTGTCTCTGAATGATGCTGAGAAACTGATCCATGCCTTTGTCAGCTCGAGATTAGATTATTGTAACTCATTATTATCAGGTTGTCCTAAAATATCTTTAAAAAGTCCAAACTGATCCAAAATGCTGCTGCAAGAGTTTTAACTGGCTCTATAAAGAGAGATCATATCTCTCTGGTTCTGGCCTTCCTTCACTGGCTTCCCATAGAGTTTAGAATTACACATGTGGACAAAATTGTTGGTACCCCTCTGTTAATGAAAGAAAACCCCACAATGGTCGCAGAAATAACTTGAATCTGACAAAAGTGGTAATAAATAAAAATTCTATGAAAATTAACCAATGAAAATCCGACAGTGCTTTTGAATTGTGGTTCAAGAGAACTTATTTTTAAAAACAAGCTCATGAAACAGGCCTGGACAAAAATGATCCAATAGCCCTTGGGCATCCCCGCGCTGCACATGTGCCCAGTGCACAACGATTTGTGGCAGTCGTGTGATGATTCCCATCGCTTGAACAATGTCACGGAACACGACCGTACCCCATCCTGCACATTCAAGATTTTTCCATGCACCTGGCCTGGATGCACATTTTTTCAAAAGTGGATCTGGTCCGCGGTTACCACCAGGTCCCGGTTCACACCGAAGATGTCCCAAAAACGGCGGTGATAACTCCTTTTGGCCTTTTTGAGTTTTTACGCATGTCATTCAGGTTAAAAGGCGCAGCTCAAACTTTTCAAAGGATGATGGATGTGGTGCTCCATGACTTACCATTCGCTTTTGTCTACTTAGATGACATTCTGGTGGCTAGCACGTCAGAGGAGGAGCACCTCGCCCATCTCAAGCAAGTTTTCCGCAGTTGGAGCACATGGACTGATAGTTACTCTGGCAAAGTGTCAAGTTTTTGGGCTGCCAGTGATTGATTTCTTGGGCCACTGCATCTCGCCGGAGGGCACGGTTCTGCTGCCGGACAAGGTATGAGCGATGTCAGAGTTCCTGCGTCAGCAGACAGTGAGGGCGCTGCAGGAATTTTTGGGGATGGTCAATTTTTACAATGTTTCCTTCCTCGGGCAGCACAGCTGCTGCAAACTGCTATACAGTGCGCTCAAAGAAAGAAAGCCACGGATAGCGTTGACCGGACCCCGATCGGGTCAAGGCGTTCACAGGTGCCGAAAACGGCACTCGCTAACGCATCTTTCTGGCCCATCCATTCCCATCGGCACAGTTAGTCACTCACAACAGATGTGTTTGACGTTGCGGTGGGTGCTGTGGTAGGACAGTACGTCTCCGATTTGTGGCAACCCCTTGCCTTTTTCAGCCATACTCTGCGCAACAATGAGCACAAGTATAGCGCTTTCGACAGGGAGCTGTTGACTCTTCACCTGGCCATGCATCATTTTCAGTTCTGGCTCCAGGGGTGCAAATTTACAGCATTTGTTGACCACAAGCCCCTAACCTACGCAAAGGGTAAAGTGTCAGAACCGTGGTCAGCCCGGCAGCAATGGCACCTGGCCGCAATTTCGGAATTCAATACTGACACTCAACATGTAGCCGGTAAACTTAATGCTGTGTCTGACTGCCTGTCACGCTTGCTGCTCTCTCTGGTGGAAGTGGGTATTGATTTCTCTTCCATGGCCGCTGACCAAACCAGGGACACGGACAACACTTCTATAGTACCAGTGTCGAAACATTCAACACCATCGTGCCTAAATGACTGTCACCCTGTGGCACTGACGCCCATAGTCATGAAGTGCTTTGAGCGACTGGTCTTGGCACAGCTCAAAAAATGCCTGCCCCCTACACTGGACCCTCACCAGTTTGCCTACTGGAGCAACAGGAGTACAGAGGATGCGGTTTCTGCAGCGCTGCACTATGTACTCTCACACCTGGATGACAAGAACACCTACGCAAGAATGCTGTTTGTTGATTTCAGCTCAGCATTAAATACAGTTATCCCCTCCAAGTTGATCACTAAACTTGGGGACCTGGGAATCAGTACCTCCACCTGCAACTGGATCATGGATTTTCTGACCAACAGACCCCAGCATGTTAGGTCAGGCCCCAACCGTTCTTCCATCATCACACTCAACACTGGTGTACCACAGGGCTGTGTGCTCAGCCCATTCTTCTACTCCCTCTTCACCCATGACTGCAGGCCTATGTATGGATCCAATTCCATCATAAAGTTCGCAGATGACACCACGGTGATTGGACTCATCAGGGACAACGATGAGTCAGATTACAGGGCAGAGGTTGAGCACTTGGCTACTTGGTGCGCTGACAATAACCTGCTCCTTAACACCAGCAAAACCAAGGAGCTCATGGTGGACTACAGGAAGGAGAGGGGAGAGACACATGACCCCATCCATATCAATGGCATAGCTGTTTGAACGTGTCCCCAGCTTCAAATTCCTGGGGACCCCCATCTCGGAGGACCTGTCCCTGGTCAGTTAACACCACCAGCCTGATCAAGAAGGCCCATCACGCGCTCTTTTCTTGAGGACACTGAAGAAGAACCATCTGTCAACTGACATCCTGGGCAACTTCTACCGCTGCATGATAGAGAGTACCCTGACAACAAACCCTGTGTCGCAGTCTGGTATAGGCGCCTGCTCTGTCGCTGACCGTATAAGGCGCTGCAGTGGGTGGTTGAAAACCGCCAACGCATCACAGGGACTTCCACTTCCAGTTATAGGAGGACGTCTACAGGAAAAAGATAGTCTGTGCGGGCACGCAGCATTCTTAGGGACTCCAACCATCCTGCTCATGGGACTGTACCAGCTTCTCCCCTCCACGAAGGCGTTTCAGAAGCCTTCGGACCTAGAAACCAGCAGGTTTAGGAAACAGTTTCTTCCAACAGCTGTCACGGTTTATTGAACTTAGTTCCCGCTGACTCTCTTACCATCATCTCTTACCATCCTCACCTGTACAATACTGACCCATCTAACTTATTGCACATTATTTGCACATAAACAGTCTCCGTAACTGGCTTGCACTGCTGCATATATTTGCATATATTTGCTTAAATTGCACATACTGTTAATTACTGTATATACTGCACTGCTGATCCTGTGCAACTTCTGATTGGATGCTAAACCTGTTGTTTCGATTACCGTTGTATTCATACATGTGTAATGGGCAATAAAGTGGAATCTAATCTCAATCTAATCTAATTTGTATGCTCTGATCCCGTAGGTGCTGGGGGCTATACCTGGAAAGCAGGGTATGGTACAAGAACGTCTGCCCCCCTTGCTTTGCGATGTCTCCACCGGCCAGCCCTGCCCGGTGGTTCCAAGCGAGTGGCGCCGCTGCGTTTTCGAGTCCGTCAACTGTCTTTCACACCCTGGCATACGGGCTTCAGTTAAGCTGGTGGGGTCTAAATTCATCTGGCCTCACTTACGCAAGGATGTGAAAGAGTGGGCCGCGGTGTGTGTCGCGTGCCAAGCGTGCCAAAATTCAGAGGCTCACCAAGGCCCCCCCTCAAACCTTCCCGATCCCAAGCAGGAAGTTTGACCACATACAAAGTGTGGAAGTGTGCCCCCTTCCGCCATTGCAGGGGTTCACACACCTGTTAACAATGGTGGACCGTACCATGCGTTGGCCAGAGGCCGAAGTGGTCCGTGCGTTTTTGTCATCCTGGGTCACACACAGCAGCCGATAGGAAGAGACTGAACAAACTGATCAAGAAATCTAGCTCTGTCCTGGGGAAATGCCTTGACCCAGTGGAGGAGATAGGAGAGAGAAGGACGGTGGCTAAACTGTCATCTCTGCTGGAGTCCGAGGTCCACCCTATGCAGGACATACTGAATGCACTGAGGAGCTCATTTAGCAGCAGACTACATCATCCCAGGTGCACAACTGAGAGGTTCGCAGGTCCTTCCTACCTACGGCTGTCAGACTGTATAACCTAAGCAGGGCTGCTCGCAGAGATAGCAAAAAACGTTGACGACCTAATAGTATTGAATGCAAAAAGACGCAATAGACTTACATAATGGTTCATTCCATCTAGCTACAATGCTCCGTACTGTGTGTTTATACATTTATATATTTATATGTACATATGTATATTTGCTGCTCTTGTTTTTTTCCTGTTCTTCTGAATTGTTGCTCCTGAGTGTTGCTATCCCTGTGCTTGTTGCAATCCTGGAATTTCCCATTGTGGATTAATAAAGGCTTATCTTATCTTATCTTATCTTGTCTTACATTTTGGGTCCCCCGTTGGAAATCATTTCCGATAGGGGCCCCAGAATCAGAATCAGATCAGAATCAGAATAGATTTATTGCCAAGTACATTAACAGATCACTGATAACATGCGAGAGAATTTGACTTGACACAGAAAATGAACCTGCATTTCCAGTGACGCGGCAGCATCAGAGACGCGCCCTGCCAACAGGATAGTGGGGTACAGTAGCATGAATAAGACTAATACGAGGACAAAAGGGAAGGAGCCAAAAAAATCATTGATTCAAAATACTTGTTACATAATTAATCAATATTAAGATTTCAAGGAAAAAAAAGCTCGATGCACATTCGCTACACAGGATTCACGAGACACAAGAGAGCAGTGTATATCTTTATTCAGTTTATGGATCAATGTGTGTGCGGTGTTGAGCAGTGTTGATGATAATAAGAGAGACACAAGGACTCTTGGAGGAGGTGTTTTGTCTGGCCTGGCGCCGCGAGTCCTTATCTGGCACTCTCCAGATGGCTGTCCAAGGCCTTGTGCTCGATGATTTTTGAAAACACAGTCTGCAGACACCCAGTGAGGAATTTTCATGGGGAATGAGCCAAATAGGACTGATCACAGAGAAGGCTTATATTTTCTTCTGTAGATTCAGTACTTAATCCTTCATTGCAGGGCTTTAAATCCGTCATGGAGAGACCTAAGCGAGACCATGATGTAATTCCACCCCCTTTACGAGACAGTTCTCCAGTAGTCGCTATCAGGGTCTTCTCCAGTTTTTCAATTTGATAGATGGACCTCGCCTGGCCAGCATTTTGATAGGTTGAATCCATCTTCAGCAATTTGCAGTAAACCAGGACAATTCCAGTCCCAATCAGAAAGATCCCGATCACCATTATTACGAAGATAAACAAATCTTCAATATCTTCGATAGAGAGATTAGTGAGACACAGCATTCTCCAATTACCTGTGTCACATAAATAGCCCGCTGGAGCCGTTCCTGCGGGGCAGACAGCTTCCCCCGGAGCACTTTTCCTTGTTGAAAAAATAGTGTCAATTGTGTTCAAAGCCCAGCTTATTAACTCCATAATTTCTTTTCGACGGTCACAGTTAGACGCAGACAGACAGCAGCAAGCTGGGATCCAGTAGTTGGGAGGGGAGGAAAAAAGTCAGAGCAGGAGAGAAAGAAAAAGCGTCTACTCTCTTGGGAGGGCGGAAGTGAAGTGCCCACAGTTCATTTCAGAACTTTGGCCCACGATGGCCGAGAGCCTGGGAGTCTCAATCCACCGAACCACCACGTACAACCTGCACGCTAACGGTTTGTGCGAGAGTTTCCACAGGTCGCTTAAAGCAGCACTCAGAGCCTCGTTGACGGATGCAAATTTGGTTGACCGCTTGCCTTGGGTCCTACTGAGGTTGCGCTCAATACCCAAAGAAGGCTTGACAACTTCCTCAGCGGAGCTCGTTTTTTGTCAACTGTTGCGCAACCCAGGTGAATTTTTGCCAAAAAGTTCTGTGCCCGGTATCGACTCGTCCGCATACATTTTTCCCGGGGCAGGGGCTAGCAGTGTTCCGGTGTCGGTGCACCACTCTTTTCCCTGCTCTTTCGTTCTGAAATGTTTGGAGAATGCAGAGTTTGTTTTCATTAGGCACGATGCCCACCAAATCCGGCTGTGCCCGCCTTACATCAGCCCATTTAAAGTTTTAGAGATGGGGGCGAAAAAATTTGTATTTGACTTTGGGGGGTATAAGGAAACCATCTGCATAGACAGGCTGAAGCCCGCTTATGTATTGGCAGAAGAGCAGGTGGTGCTGGCCAAGGCTCTCCAGCCTGGACACCCGCCAACAGTGGGTCTGCAGGTTTGTGTTCCCCCTTCAGAGAACTGTTTTCAGGAGACCAGCTCTTTCCCCTCTCCACCTTTTCCCCCTCCAGTGGACTGTCCACCAGAAACTGAGTTTTTCTCCTACCCACCTCGACAGGAAGGCACTTCAGTCGGTACGGCAGCTCCACGTTACAACTGTTATGAGCGATTGCTCAAGCCCAATGTACCGGAGGGTTAAGACCCCGTCTGGTTGTTTGGGGGGGGCTGTGTGGTGACACAACGGGAGGTCTTACTCCACCCAGTGACTTGGGGAATGGGGGGTAGAGGGTGAGAGATGGTAATGTGGGAGCAGAAAGGAGAAGTGACAATGGTAGGCGCCAGAGCGCCAGGGGGGAGAGAACTGTATGAAGATGTGTCTTCACACTTGGGATGAAAGGCGGGAATGTATTGTGTTGTGATGTACCTTGTTGTGATGTATGTTAATGTGTTCACTCCAGGTGCCAAAGAAGAGTTTAAGCTGTATAAGAGATTCACTTTGGCACCCGGAGCCCAGTCTTGCTTTTGCTGATAGAAAAATAAAGGCTTCATCTGCAACGCGCGTGTTTCATCCTTTTCATTCCTCTACAATAAAGCCATTTCTAAAGCTTTGGGACTCCAGCGAACTACAGTGTGAACCATTATCCACAAATGGCAAAAACATGGAACAGTGGTGAACCTTCCCACAAGTTGCTGGCCGACCAAAATTGCCCCAAGAACACAGCGACGACTCATCCAGGCGGTCACCAAAGACCCCACAACAACATCCAAAGAACTGCAGGCCTCACTTGCCTCAGTTAATGTCAGTGTTCATGACTCCACCATCAGAAAGAGACTGGGCAAAAATGGCCTGCATGGCAAAGTTCCAAGACAAAAACCACTGCTGAGCAAAAAGTGCATCATGACTCGTCTCAGTTTTGACAGAAAACATCTTGATGAGCCCCAAGACTTTTGGGAAAATACTCTGTGGACTGATGAGGCAAAAGTCGAACTTTTTGGAAGGTGTGTGTCCCATTACATCTGGTGTAAAAGTAACACAGCATTTCAGAAAAGGAACATCATACCAACAGTAAAATATAGTGGTGGTAGTGTGATGGTCTGGGGCTGTTTTGCTGTTTCAGGACCTGGAAGACTCGCTGTGGTAAATGGAACCATGAATTCTGCTGTCTACAAAAAATCCTGAAGGAGAATGTCTGGCGAGCTGTTTGTGACCTCAAGCTGAAGTGCACTCGGGTTCTGCAGCAGGATGATGATCCAAAACACACCAGCAAGTCCACCTCTGAATGGCTTAAGAACATTAAACCCCAAATAAAACTATTAGAAAATTATACAATGACATATCTTACCTTTTATTTACCTTTCTTAATTCTATTACCCAGTTCTTTTCAAAAGACATTATTATTACCTTACGAACAAAGTACCTAAACTTCCCCCGAACCCCAAAAGCAAAGGAAAATCATTGTAGAATTTTGAATGGTGTAGATCCATCTGCAGGTTTATTACACAGACGTTTTGCTTTTGATCATAATCAGTGTGTGTTTTGGGAGGACATTGAAACTACTGAACATTTATTCTTTCACTGTATGTTTTTCTGAAGTTCTCTGGATTGATATACATGACTGGATTAGACTTCATCCTTTTATTTGCACAGACATAATTCATGGACTTGTTATGGACAATACAGACATTGACTTTCTGATTAATAATATTCTTATTCCGACTAAATTTTACATACACAAATGTAAATACTTCAGAGTGAAACCCCGATTTGTTGCTTATAATAATGAGTTTCTTTCCTTTTTTAGAGGCCTTGACATGATGAAAAATAAAAGGCAGTGAAACTTGCCTTTTTAATTGATAAATATAAATTATATCAAAAGCCTTAGCCTTTATTTTTTCTTCTTCTATTGTTATCATATTCTTAATCAATGCTGTTATTTTATGCACCTGATCCTGTTTCAGTGTTTCAAGAACTGTAAGGAATATTGTTTGTACACATCTCAAAATAAAGTAAAAAAAAAGAGAAATGATGTGACGTCATTTTCATGCGTCGAGTCAAGATGGAGAGGAGATTAGTGCAAGATAGCGTGTTGATCCGAGACTTGGTGAGTAAAACAGTTAAAAAGACGTTTGTGTATCACCACAGATGTGAGGAATGTTTGTGAGGCGACCCTAGTGTGACCCGGAGAAGGTTCTGGTTCCGGTTCTGCTTTCTAACAGGATTTAAAATAGCGGTGAAGCGAGCTAACAAGCAGGAACTAGCCTAGCATAGCCGCTGTGGAATACCGTAGACTGGACGCATCAGCGGCGTGTTGCTGCCCTCCACAGTTCATGCATCATGTTGGCAGCTGCAGCTCAGATTCTCCCATACAAGCCGGTTCTGTGCAGAAATTCCAATATTTTTTAAATTTTACTCCAACTGTCCAGGTTCATCAAGGTGTGCACGTTAAAGGCAGTTTCTCCGGCGGATCCCAGCTCTCTAAACAGTTTCCTCCGTTGTTCAGCATATTTGTTGCAGTGGATTCTGATGTGAGACGCTGTTTCCAGGCTTCCACAGTCACACTTGCCATCAGGATGTTTCCCTATCAGAGCCAGCCTGTTTCTGAGCCCACAGTGCCCAGGCCTCAGCCTGGTTAAAACAACTCAGTCTTTCCTTTTGCAAGTAAAACGGTTATTATGTCTCGCGACTTGTCTCTGTGTGTTATAGTAACGTCTTCCTCTCCCTTCATTTCCCCATGCTTTCCCCCACTGCTCTTTTATTGATTTATTGATGCTTTCCACAATTTCAGGAGGACCGTGCTGCAGAGTAAACGCTATTCCTTCCCTGTGTTCTCCCCTTTTGGCCAGTCTGTCATTCCCCTCTACTCCCACATGCGGTGGGACCCAAATAAAACCCATCTCACACCCTGCTCTGTTTATTTATTTAGCGAATGCAAAGTCCTTAAGCCAAGCAGTTGCCTCCTGGTTTGCTGTATGGAGGGTGTGTAATCCTCCTTCCAGTCTTTGGAGCGGGCAAGCCTCTATGATGTGTTCCATTGTTTGCTCCTCTCCACATGCGCACAGTGGGCTAGGGCTACTGCCCCATCTGTGAAGGCTGGCCAAGCAGGGGCCATGTCCAGTCCTGAAGCGATTGAGTGTAGACCACTGTCTCCTTGGGAGGTTGGTGCCCGGGACCTGTTGGTTGGGGTTTATCACCAGCTGTTTGTTTGGGACCTCCTTGGTTTCCCATTCCTCTTGCCAAGCTGTCTGGATGGTAAAGTCAGCTGGGGGAGGGTTTTTCCAAATCGGGCCGTCTGGATGAAAGTCGAGCAGTGGGTGGGGTGTAGATATCTGCATGGATTGGTAAGTGAGGAAAATCTTTAACTTTTTGGAGCATCCTTTGAGTTAATGCTGCTCGCCGGATGTGTGGAGGGGCTATGTTTGACAGTACAGAGAGCCAGGGGAGTGGTGTTGAGCGGATTGTTCCAGTTATAGTTCTCATGGTTGAGTTGAGCTGGGTGTCTACATGGTGTGTGTAAGATGACCTGGACCAGACAGGGGCACAATATTCTGCTACAGAGTATGAAAGGGCCAGTGCTGAGGTGCGCAGGGTGGAGACTGCTGCCCCCCATTTTGCACCAGCGAGCTTGCAGAGCAGGTTGTTTCGTACTTTCACCTTAGCAGCCGTCCCCTTTAGATGTTCCTTGAAGGATAAGGTCCTATCAAGGGTCACTCCAAGATAAGTTGGATTTGGGGCATGCTTAAGCTTGAGTCCGCTCAGGTGGATGTTTAGTTCTCTGGCAGCTTTTGCATTGTGGAGATGGAATACACTGGAGACGGTTTTTGCTGGGCTTGGTTTTAGGCGCCAGATTTTGCAGAACTGGTCCAGTTTAGCAAGATCTTCCGTGAGCACCCGTTCCAGTGGTTCAAAGTCTGGTGCTTGGAATGCCAAACAGATGTCGTCTGCATAGATGAATTTGCGGGATTTTGTAGTAGGCAGGTCGTTTATGTAGAGGTTGAACAGAGTTGGAGCTAGAACTGAGCCTTGTGGGAGTCCGTTTTTCTGCATTCTCCATGCACTTGTGTTCTGACTGAGGTGGACTCTGAACCTTCGGTTGGTCAGCAGGGTTTTTATAATTGCTGTTGCCCAAGCAGGGATCGCCTTTATAAGTTTCAGGAGGAGGCCTTTGTGCCAGACCGTATCATAGGCGGCTGTAAGATCGAGAAACACAGCCCCTGTCTTCAGTCTGCTCTCGAAGCCATTTTCAATGAAGGTGGTTAGGGCCAGTACTTGTTCTCCTGTACTGCGGTCCTTGCGGAAACCTGCTTGATCCACACTTAGAATATCCTCTATTTCTGGGGAAATGCGTTGCAGTATTAGGCGCTCCATGATTTTGTAAGGAACGCTGAGTAGGGAGATTGGGCGGTAGCTTGCTGGTAGTTTGTGGTCTTTGCCAGGTTTTGGGATGGCAATGACCTTTGCTGTCCGCCATTTCTTTGGGATCGAGTTCGTTTGTGTGATCCTTGTGTAGAATTGTGTCAACCAGGTTAGTATTTTTCATGAATTCTGGGAAGATGTTATCGTACCCTGCTCTGTGAAGTCTGAACAATGTCAGATATATTTCTGTGAGTAAATCTGGTCTTGCTTTGGATTTAAGTTCTTTGATCACTAACAAAACTGCTGAAGAATCACTGCATGTGACTGAATACCTTCTATTCTGTTCTTCCACCCACCAAAGTGCCCATAAGACCGCCACCATTTCTGCTGAGAATACAGACATGTGGTCTGATATTCACACCTCCTTTTCAAATCTGAGATCAGGAATAAAAACCCCAAATGCCATCCTCCCGTTTTCTGAGCTCTTCTCTTCTCTCCAGTAATTACTTACAGTGGGGTAAAAAAGTATTTAGTCAGCCACCAATTGTGCAAGTTCTCCCACTTAAAAGATGAGAGAGGTCTCCAATTTTTATCATAGGTATACCTCAACTATGAGAGACAAAATGAGAAAAAAAAAATCCAGAAAATCACATTGTCTGATTTTTAAAGAATTTATTTGCAAATTATGGTGAAAAATAAGTATTTGGTCAATAACAAAAGTTCATCTCAATACTTTGTTATATACCCTTTGTTGGCAATGACAGAGGTCAAACGTTTTCTGTAAGTCTTCACAAGGTTTTCACCCACTGTTGCTGGTATTTTGGCCCATTCCTCCATGCAGATCTCCTCTAGAGCAGTGATTCTCAACTGGTGGGTCGCGACCCAAAAGTGGGTCGCGGACCTGTTTTCAGTGGGTCGCGGGCCTTTGCCTGGGCAAATAAAATATCAAGAAATAAATCAACATAGTGTCATTCACACTCCTTAACAGTAGATGGCAGTAGGTGGTGGGCGACACCATATTTCGCACCATAGAAGAAGACTCGCACCGTTTGTTTGTATATGCTAATTGAGCATGGCGAAACGGACTGGATACGCCAGTGGTCCCCAAACTACGGCCCGCGCCGCCTCCACATTTGGCCCGGCCCCCTGAACAATGTCAGACGCTTACCCCCTCCACCCCCTCCCGCACCTTGCTTCCATGTCGGTCGAGCGCCGTCTCGTTCCCCTGCTGAGCGTGTGCTCAGCCATGCATTCTGTGCCATGGATTCTCTGTATCACTGTATAAAGAGCTGACTGTTCATGCCTCACTATCGCACTTAGAATTCATTCTTAGACATCTGCTCAGAGCTCTCTCACAGAGCGCTGGGTGAGCCTCGTGATGGAGGAATAAAACACCTTTAAACTTCGGCTTGCTGTGTCCGCCTGCACTGATTTTTCCTCCTCACTGGTAAGCGTGATGATTTTTTTTTTTTCCAGTCTGGCCACGCGATCGAGACTAATACACGCATAGAATGTGACATTCTGTCTGTGCCCCTATCTGAACCCCCCCCCCCCCCCCAGAAAAAAAAAATAAATCCTAGACTCACCCCTGTCAAATAAAATGGAATAGTGAAAAGGTTAGCTAAGAGAAAAATTGATTCAGAATACAGGGTATTTAACCTGCAGTGGACAAACGATTATTTTTTTGTTCAATGCAAAGAAAAGGCTGTTCAGCAGCGGTGTCTACAAGCCTGCTGGAACCTACAAAAGGATTATAAGGAAGAAACACAAGAACTTTGAGAGACTGCTCATAGGAGTCATTTAAGGAAGAGATTCTGCTCTGACAACTAAGCTGAACTTTTACCTGTTCAGATTGTGCATGGCACAACACAAAGTTAATGTTCCATGGACTTTTTTCTGTGAAGAACCCAGAGAGGGTTATTTGGTTATTATTTATTTCATTAATAGTGTTATTATTTATTTTCTGACTTTTTTTCCTGTGAAGATCCCAGAAAGGGTTATTAATATTTGGTCATTTGTGGCTTTCTGGAAAACAATAAATGTTTACGTTTAGGCACCCCTGCGATCGTCACACTTTTTCTGTTACAAACTGACCCCGGCCCCCATCAGAGAAGGCAAAAGTTATGTGGCCCCCACAGGAAAAAGTTTGGGGACCCCTGGGATACACGATCCCTTTGGAATCGACATGGAAAGCGTTACGTTGCCAAGCAACGAAGAGAGTCAGCTGGTGGAGCTATCATGTGACCGCACGCTGAAAAAGAGGTTCACGGAGGTAAGCCTCTCGCAATTCTGGTGCAGCACTGTGATGAGCGAGTATCCTTCTCTTGCCATTCGAGCAGTAAAAACCCTCCTACCTTTCAGCACTACCTATCTCTGTGAGTGTGGCTTCTCAGCTCTGGTTCAGCTGAAGACAAAACAGAGAAACAGACTGGACATTGAGCATGACCTCAGAGTCGCTTTGTCTAATATAACTCCAGACATTGAGACTCTTGTCAAGAGCAAAAAACATCCCCAGTTCTCCCATTAATTCCTCCAGACTCAGGTCTATGATGTCACTGTTACAGGTTTTAGTGAGTGTTCCTTCATTTTCTTCAAAGCACATAACCTTATCAGTAGGTAAATACTGAAAAAATAATCAGAAGAAAAGTCAATTTTGAGACTTGAATTCTTTTGAATTGCACTTTTTGTTTAATTTTTAATTTAAAATGCAGCTAATTCAGCATTAAAGGGAATTGTTCCCTCTGTTGTATTGCCACTTACTGGTCATTTTGGTTAATCATTAAATTTGTTTTGTTTGTATACTGTGATATTCTGTTCTTCTACCTCAGGTTCAAAATGCACAATCTTTACATTCAGTAAATTTGAGAATTTGAAAATCTTTGATTTGGGTCGCGGCTTGTCATCGAGGGGTGATGGTGGGTCCCAAAGCCAGACCAGTTGAGAACCACTGCTCTAGAGCAGTGATGTTTTGGGGCTGTCGCTGGGCAACACGGACTTTCAACTCCCTCCAAAGATTTTCTATGGGGTTGAGATCTGGAGACTGGCTAGGCCACTCCAGGACCTTGAAATGCTTCTTACAAAGCCACTCCTTCGTTGCCCAGGCAGTGTGTTTGGGATCATTGTCATGCTGAAAGACCCAGCCACGTTTCATCTTCAATGCCCTTGCTGGTGGAAAGAGGTTTTCACTCAAAATCTCACAATACATGGCCCCATTCATTCTTTCCTTTATACGGATCAGTCGTCCTGGTCCCTTTGCAGAAAAACAGCCCCAAAGCACGATGTTTCCACCCCCATGCTTCACAGTAGGTATGGTGTTCTTTCTCCTCCAAACACGACAAGTTGAGTTTTTACCAAAAAGTTCTATTTTGGTTTCATCTGACCATATGACATTCTCCCAGTCCTCTTCTGGATCATCCAAATGCTCTCTAGCAAACTTCAGACGGGCCTGGACATGTACTGGCTTAAGCAGGGGGACACGTCTGGCACTGCAGGATTTGAGTCCCTGGTGGCGTAGTGTGTTACTGATGGTAGCCTTTGTTACTTTGGTCCCAGCTCTCTGCAGGTCATTCACTAGGTCCCCCCGTGTGGTTCTGGGATTTTTGCTCACTGTTCTCGTGATCATTTTGACCCCACGGGGTGAGATCTTGTGTGGAGCCCCAGATGGAGGGAGATTATCAGTGGTCTTGTATGTCCTCCATTTTCTAATAATTGCTCCCACAGTTGATTTCTTCACACCAAGCTGCTTACCTATTGCAGATTCAGTCTTCCCAGCCTGGTGCAGGTCTACAATTTTGTTTCTGGTGTCCTTTGACAGCTCTTTGGTCTTGGCCATAGTGGAGTTTGGAGTTTGACTTTTTGAGGTTGTGGACAGGTGTCTTTTATACTGATAATGAGTTCAAACAGGTACCATTAATACAGGTAACGAGTGGAGGACAGAGGAGCCTCTTAAAGAAGAAGTTACAGGTCTGTGGGAGCCAGAAATCTTGCTTGTTTGTAGGTGACCAAATACTTATTTTCCACCATAATTTGCAAATAAATTCTTTAAAAATCCTTCAATGTGATTTTCTGGATTTTTTTTCTCATTTTGTCTCTCATAGTTGAGGTATACCTATGATGAAAATTGGAGACCTCTCTCATCTTTTAAGTGGGAGAACTTGCACAATTGGTGGCTGACTAAATACTTTTTTGCCCCACTGTAAATGAGTTTGCACCTCCTTCACCATTTCTCCTGATGATTTCCTCATGTCGTTTTTAAGAATGCTGAGGTCAGTTCTGGGTTCTGGGAAGATCCATGGAGGTACATTTGACCAACAGACTAGAGGACACATGCTAGCATTAAAAATACTCATTTGCTCTGCTAGTGAGTTAACCTTTTCAATAAAATCAGTTTGTGAGAACCTGGGACTGTGTGTCCGACACAATCATCGGTAGCACGGGGGCCCCCCAGGGAACGGTTTTGGCTCCCTTCCTGTTCACCCTTTATACTGTGGACTTTTCACACAACACACTGCCATCTACAGAAGTTCTCTGACGACTCTGCGATCGTTGGCCTCATCTCCAATGGAGATGAAGCTGAGTACAGAGGATTTATCCAGGACTTCATGGACTGGTGCCATCGGAACTGCCTCCAGATCAACGTGAGGAAAACTAAGGAGCTGGTGGTGGACTGCCGCAGGCAAGGACAGCCCCTTACAGCACCAGTAAATATACAGGGAACAGACATCGAGATGGTGACATCCTACTAGTACCTGGGTGTTCATCTGAACAATAAACTAGACTGGTCACACAATACTGGGCTGCACGGTGGCGCAGTGGTTAGCACTGCGGCAGCACAGTTTACCCTTGGCCGGGGGATCGTGGGATCCTGGGTTCAATCCCAGCCCCCGACCAACAGTGATCTGTGTGGAGTTTGCATGTTCTCCCCGTGTATGTGTGGGTTTACCCCAGGATTTCTCCGGTTTCCTCCCACATGCCAAAAACATGCAGGTTAGGTTAATTGGAGACTCTATCAGCGCAAAGCTCCTCAAGTCCTGTGCAGACCAGCTGTGTGGGATTGTGACGTATATCTTCAACATGAGCCTGAAACTGGGGAGGGTACCACAGCTGTGGAAAACATCTTGTGTGGTACCTGTACCAAAAACTTCCCACCCCAAAGACCTGAACAGCTACAGACCGGTGGCCTTGACGTCCCACTTGATGAAGACCCTGGAGAGACTGCTCCTTGCTCACCTCCGCCCCCTGGTGGAACCAGCGATGGATCCACTCCAGTTCGCCTACCAGCATGGCATTGGGGTGGAGGATGCGGTGATCTTCCTCCTTCACCGTTCTCTGTCCCACCTGGAGAAGCCCGGGAATATGGTGAGGATCATGTTCTTTGACTTCTCCAGTGCTTTCAACACCATCCAACCGATGATCCTGAAGGACAAGCTGCTGCGCGCAGGGGTGGACCAGCACCTGTCATCATGGATCCTGGACTACCTCACGAACCGGCCTCAGTTTGTGAGAACCCGGGACTGTGTGTCCGACACGATCATCAGTAGCACGGGGGCCCCCCAGGGAACGGTGCTGGCTCCCTTCCTGTTCACTCTTTATACTGCGGACTTCTCACACAACACAACACACTGCCATCTACAGAAGTTCTCTGATGACTCTGCGATCGTTGGCCTCATCTCCAATGGAGATGAAGCTGAGTACAGAGGGCTTATCCAGGACTTCGTGGACTGGTGCCATCGGAACTGCCTCCAGATCAACGCGAGGAAAACTAAGGAGCTGGTGGTGGACTGCCGCAGGCATGGGCAGCCCCTCACAGTACCAGTAAATATACAGGGAACAGACATCGAGATGGTGACATCCTATAAGTACCTGGGTATTCATCTGAACAATAAACTAGACTGGTCACACAATACTGATGCACTCTACAAGAAGGGACAGCGCAGGCTGTTCCTGCTGAGGAGACTCAGGTCTTTTGGTGTACAAGGGGCGCTGCTGAAGTCATTCTATGACACGGTGGTGGCATCAGCCATCACTTTTGGAGTGGTCTGCTGGGGCAGTGGCATTACTGCAGCCGATAGGAAGAGACTGAACAAACTGATTAAGAAAGCTAGCTCTGTCCTGGGGCAGCGCCTTGATCCGATGGAGGAGATAGGAGAGAGAAGGACGGTGGCTAAACTGTCATCTCTGCTGGAGTCCGAGTTCCACCCTATGCAGGACATACTGAATGCACTGAGGAGCTCATTTAGCAGCAGACTACATCATCCCAGGTGCACAACCGAGAGGTTTCGTAGGTCCTTCCTACCAACGGCTGTCAGACTGTACAACCTAAGCAGGGCTGCTCGCAGAGATAGCAAAAAGACGTAACAAACTAATAGTTTTTTGAATGCAAAAGATGCAATAGACTTACACAATGGTCCTCTCCGGCATACAACTAGGAACATACCGGTCGCTATGGAGGGTGAGAATATGTATGGGCACATAATCATACCATGTAGGATAACTAAGTAGACGGTTATGCTGTTTCATTCCATCTAGCAACAATGCTCTGCACTGTGTGTGTTTATATATTTGCATATTTATTCCATCTAGCTACAATGCTCCGTACTGTGGGTGTTTATATATTTATATATCTACATATTATTCCATCTAGCTACATTGCTCCGCACTGTGTGTGTTTATATACTTGCATATTTATTCCACCTAGCTGCAATGCTCCGTACTGTGGGTGTTTATATATTTACATATTTATTCCATCTAGCTACAATGCTCTGCACTGTGTGTTCATATATTCATATATTTATTCCATCCAGCTACAATGCTCTGCACTGTGTGTCTGTGTGTGTGTGTATATATATATATTTTATAGTAATACGTACATATGTGTATTAGCTGCTCTTGCTTGCTTGTTTTTTTTCTTGCCTTCTGATTGTTGCTCTGAGTGTTGCTATCCCTGTGCTGTTGCAATCCTGGAATTTCCCCGTTGTGGGACTAATAAAGGCTTATCTTATCTTATCTCTTATCTTAAAGTGGCCCTTGGTGTGAATGTGTGTGTGAATGGTTAAAGGGATGGCGCCGTATTGTGGTTGCTTCATCCATCCAGGTGGTGGATGACCCTTAATTTCTGTAAAGCGTCTTTGAGTGTCTATGATAAAGCGCTATATAAATCTAATGCATTGATTGATTGATTGAATACTGACGCACTCTACAAGAAGGGACAGCACAGGCTGTTCCTACTGAGGAGACTCAGGTCTTTTGGTGTACAAGGGGCGCTGCTGAAGACATTCTTTGTCTTCAGCAGACATTCTATGTCTTCAGTGGTGGCATCAGCCATCACTTTTGGAGTGGTCTGCTGGGACAGTGGCATTACGGCAGCCGATAGGAAGAGACTGAACAAACTGATCAAGAAAGCTAGCTCTGTCCTGGGGCAGCGCCTTGACCCAGTGGAGGAGATGGGAGAGAGAAGGATGGTGGCTAAACTGTCATCTCTGCTGGAGTCCGAGTTCCACCCTATGCAGGACATACTGAACGCACTGAGGAGCTCATTTAGCAGCAGACTACATCATCCCAGGTGCACAACCGAGAGGTTTCACAGGTCCTTCCTACCTACGGCTGTCAGATTGTACAACCTAAGCAGGGCTGCTCGCAGAGATAGCAAAAAGACGTGACGACCTAATAGTATTGAATGCAAAAGATGCAATAGACTTACACAATAGTCCCCTCCAGTATACAACTAGGAAAATACCGGTCGCTACGGAGGGTGAGAATATGTATGGGTACATAATCATACCATGTAGGATTACTAAGTAGACGGTTGTGCTGTTTCATTCCATCTAGCTACAATGCTCCGCACTGTGTGTTTATATATACAGTATATTAACATATTTATTCCATCCAGCTGCAATGCTCCACACTGTGTTCATATATTTATATATCTATCCCATCTAGCTACAATGCTCTGCACTGTCTATATATATATATATATATATATATATATATATATATATATATATACAGTATATACATATGTATACTTGCTGCCCTTTTTTTTTCTTGCCTTCTGATTGTTGCTCTGAGTGTTGCTATCCCTGTGCTGTTGCAATCCTGGAATTTCCCCATTGTGGGACTAATAAAGGTTTATCTTATCTTAAATTAGGGCTGTGCTGGCGCAGTGGTTAGCACTGCGCCAGCACAGCAACTCACCCTTGGCCATGGGATCCCTGGTCCAATCCCAGCCCCTGACCAACAGTGATCTGTGTGGAGTTTGCATGTTCTCCCCGTATCTGCGTGGGTTTACTCCGGGATTTCTCCGGTTTCCTCCCACAGACCAAAAACATGCAGGTTAGGTTAACTGGAGACTCTAAAGTGGCCCTAGGTGTGAATGTGTGTGTGAATGGTGAAGGGATAGAGCCGTACCATGGCTGCTTCATCCATCCAGGTGGATGCCCTCAATTTCCCCTCTGGGGATCAATAAAGTATACAAAATTAAAAAAAAAAAAATCAAATCAAAACAATTAGTTCTACTCCTATTTGACCCCATGAATTCCCAGTGCTGTCTCAATATATTTTTAGAAAAGACTTTATCCTGTCCTTTTAATTTCATTAAATATTTCAATCCAAGCTTGTACTTTCTTAACTCTAAAGGATTTCACCCATTTCTATAAGGAGAGCTGGAATGGGAGTGGTACAGAATGCCCCACTACACACTCTTAGTGCCTTTGCTTGAATTATATCAAGCTTATACCGATTGTGCAGCTGACCCATAAGCCATACACCCATAGTCAATTGTTGATCTTATCATAGCTCTATATACCATTAACAATGTTTCTATATCAGCCCCCCAGTCAGATCCTGCCACACACCTAAGCACATTTGATTTTTTCACACTTTCCACAAATTTTGTCAATATGAATTTTCCATGTTAACCTTTGATCCAGCCACATTCCAAGGAATTTAAAATGCTTAACTCTTTCAATGTCCTCTCCATAGAAATGCAGGTAATTTCTTTTTATGCCCAAATACCATATACTTGGTCTTATCAACTGATATTTTAAAGCCCTATTCATCAGCCCATCCTATTATATTCTCAAGCGCCTTCTGAACCTGGTTGTATACATACGTTAAGTTCCCACCTCGTTTCCATATAGCACCATCATCTTCAAATAGAGAAACCCCAAATTCTTTCCCCACTCTACTAAACATACCATTCACCAGAATATTAAAGAGGACAGGGCTAATCACACTTCCTTGCGGAGTTCCATTCTCCACCTCCAGTTCCTCAGAGAGTTCCCTCCCCACCCGGACCTGAATTGTTCTATTACAAAGGAAATTCTTGATCCAATTAAACATTCTCCCTTGGATTCCAGCATCACGTAGTGCGATCAACAGCCCTTCCTTCCACAGCATATCATATGCCTTCTCCATATCCAGGAAGACTGCCATTACCGCCTCTCTACTGGCAATTGCCTTCCTGATATCAGCATCTAAATTTAGGACAGCATCTATAGTAGAATGTCCCTGCCTAAATCCACTTTGATAGTCCACAAAGAACCCGCTTTTCTCAAGCTTCGCTCCATTATTTTACATAGTACCGAGGTGAGAGCAATAGGTCTATAGGAGCTTGGGCTGCTGGCCACCTTCCCAGGTTTCAAAATTGGAACTATTACAGCATGCTTCCATTCCTTAGGAAGACACCCACTTTCCCACACACTGTTAAGCAGGGCCAATGCCTCCTCTAGCAATACCACCCCAGCCTGTTTAAATAATTGGTAGCTCAGCCCATCTCCTCCTGGAGATGTGTCCTTTCCCCAATCTAGAGCTCTTTTCAGTTCATTTAAGGTGAACATTGCATTAACAATGTCAGAATTCTCACAGTTCGCTCACAATTTGTACTGCTGCTTTTCTACAATCTCTGCTCTTCTTCTTCTTCTGCTTTCCTCACTTATATTACTTTGGCTGTGCACCTTTTGAAATTGTTTAACCAATACCTTTGATTTTTCTTTACTGTTTACTGCCTCACATCCATTATACTGAAGAACAGGGATTACCGTCTGCCCAAAGGCTCCTGTCATTCTACGAACTAAACTCCAGACTTTTTTTAACGGGAGTAGCCTATCTGGACCCAGTTTTTCACAGAAATTTCTCTGGCTTTGCTTTTTTGCTTCTTTGATTACTCTCCTTGCTTTAGCTTTCAGTGTTTTAAACTCAGTTGCTAAGCTTTTAGCTGGATGCCTCTTTAACCTGCTATACGCTCTGTTCCTGGCTTTAATTGCCAGGCTACATTCTTCATTCCACCAAGGGACCATAGTCCCTCCCTTAGGAATCTTTTTCCTAGGGATAACCTCTGATGCAGCAGACCAAATTACTTTAGTTAGAGAATTGTTCCACTCATCTGCTCCTTTCTCACTCTGTATATCTGCTACTTTCAAATTTACTTTTTCCTTATATGCTACCCAGTTTGCTCTTTTATAGTTTAACCTCGGGGGCGGGGAGGACGTTTGGATCCTCAATAAGAGTTCTGCCAAACTTGACAACTATTGGCACATGATCACTGCCCAATAGATTCCAATCCATTATCTTCCATGTACCAATAGCTGCCAACTCAGCCGATGCAATTGTAATATCAATCGAGGTCGTCACTCCCCAGCCTGTTCCAAACCAAGTAGGCTGCCCATCATTTAGCACGACCAGATTATATTTATCCATGAAATCCTCTACAATCTTACCATTTCTATCCCTCTTCCTGCTTCCCTATAACTCATTATGTGCATTGAAGTCCCCAAGCCAAACTACTGGAAGACTAACTTTATCCATAACTTCCTGGAAATTACTTTCTTCTAAACTGATGCATGGATTATATACATTTACAATTGGCACTTTCCCTCGGTTAGTCCGCACTTCTATTGTTATGCTCTCTATCATACTTTTAATTTCCCTTCTCCTGTACTGAATCCCATCTCTGATAAACATTGCACAACCGCCTCCTGAGCTGATCTCTCTATTGCCCCTTTTCCACTAGTACCCACTCAGCCCTACTCTACTCTACTCGACTCGCTTTGTAGCCTTTTCCATTATACCCAGCACCGGTTAACAGCACCTATTTTTGTATCTATTCGAGGCCAGGGTACAACCGTGCTGAGTCGAGCCGAGATGTGACGTCAGCAGACTGCGAGCCACTGATTGGTCAGGGCGTAACGTCACGAAAGCGTCTGTCTTCTGTGGAATCTACACGACCGCCATTTGCAATATTTCACAGACTAACTCGGTCACCGAGTAAATACGATATTAATACAGATGGTGTTGTAGGTTTTGCGGAAATCTACACCATGGTCCAACGAAGAGGTGCAGAGTTTTCTGTGCTTGGTGGCAGATCCACAGTGAGAGGAGCGACCCGCCCCGTTACAGATGCAGCCCAGCATAGAACCGGACTACAGACAAGCTGAAGACGAGCATGAGAGAACCATCGATGGTGAGTGATTTGTAATATTGTGCATCTGTTCGCTTATTTATCCTGTTGGTGGTAAGCTCACTTTGTTTGAGCGATACTGCGCCGTCCTGTTCTGGCTAACGAATGTTAGCTAGTAGCTAGCTAGCTAGTAGCCAACTCTGCTGATTCACGCTTGTTTTGTCCTCAGTATTCACTTGTGAGAGCAAAACGATGAAATATGTTAATCCTGGTTAAAGTCCTGGTTTGTGTACGTGTTGCACTTTGGTGCTGTGCATTAAGTTGTGTGTAATTTCTTCCTAGAATCTGTTACCACATGCCAGGGGTTTAGCCGTCCTCAGTGTTTATATTGTGGATACAGGTCAAGTGGACCCCAGGATCCGAAATCTCAACATATTCAAGTGCATTTTCAAACCAGTGATTTACAAAGTGATTGATATAATTTGCTAAAGCGTCAGAATAGACCCACACACCTATTCTGTGGATTTTCCAAAAAAGGTGTTGGAACAGTGTTGTGCTGTTTCTGTTCCACCATAAATCCCTGGATTGAAAATGCACTTGTACATGTACAGAGTGGATCCTGGGGTTCTTACTGGTCAGGGAAACGGAGCACTTTTGTCACATCCCACCACTGACTTTCACAAGTCTATTTCCCTAATACAGGTACATCTCCAAAAATTAGAATGTCATGAAAAAGTTCAGTATTTTTTGTCACTCATTTCAGAAAGTGAAATCCGTATATTATATACTGTGGGCACATATGGGCACTTATGTTGGTTATATATGCTCCACAAATATATTGCTGTGTGTTTATTGTGTGCTGCACATCTCAGGGAACAAAAGATCTGAGTCTCCAAGAGACAATGAGAGAGTGCGAGATTTGGCCTTTGTTTCAGGGAGATGACCTGGGGAGATGTCCAGACCACCAGAGACTAAAGGACAATGGTGTGGAAGATCAAAGGGGTTACAATGTGACTGTATGTTTGCTTAAACACCATGTGACTTCAGTTTCGATGTCCGGGGTATAAAAAAGGAGTTGTGAGATTATTCTTCCGCTTTTCCTGCTTTGAGATTGTTGGAGTATGTGATCTGTGAATAAAGCTGAACCTGAGGAATAACTCAGTCTCATTCTTGTGCACATTCTCCACACTGGGGACCTTACGACGAAGAATGAGCAGAGATAATTCTCCCGAGCGGGGCTCGGCAGAAGCCAGCCTGTTGGCTGCCACCACACTCCGGCTGCCCGACTTCTGGCAGCATAGTCCGCGCTCCTGGTTTAGCGCGGTCGAGGTGCAGTTCAACCTCCGGAGAATCTCGAAGGACGACACGAAATTCTACCATGTGGTGGCGAAGCTGGACAGCCACACAGTCCAGAGGGTGGAAGATCTGGTCAATCGCCCACCGGACAGCGACAAATACAGCGCATTGAAGGCTGCGCTTATAAGCCACTTCACCCCCTCGGTGCAAGAGCGAGCAGAAGGGCTCCTAACGCTGACGGAGTCGGAGAACGACAGACCCGTAGACCTGATGGTGAAAATGCTGAGGCTGAAAGACTCCGAAGATTGCGAATTTATCTTCGCCCACCTTTTCCTCCGGACCCTGCCACCAGCGGTCAGAGTTACCCTGGCAGACTCACCTCGGTTGGCCCGGCAAGACTACCATGGGCTGAGCAAGGAGGCGCAGCGACTCGTCGACGCCCACAAACAGAGCGCGGTTTCGGCCGCAGCAGCAGAGCTAGGAGCAACGTCCGGAGATGGCATGGGGCCAGTGGTTGCAGCACCAGACTCACCGGCGACGGCAGCAGTCAGGACCAAGCGACACGGAGCGGATGACGTCCTGTGCTTCTATCATCACCGCTTTGCAGAGAGGGCACACAATTGCCTCCCACTGTGCCACTTCAAGCGTTCGGGAAACGCCAAGACCGGGGGTCGGTAGTGGCTGCGGCCCTCGGAGAAGAGAACAAGCTGCTCTACCTGACGGATGCACGCTCGAGGAGGCATTTCTTGTGGACACAGGCTCCCAGCTGAGCTTCATCACGCCTTCCTACGCGGACCGGCTGACACCGTCTAAGGGCCCCCTGGTGTCAGCAGTGAACGGCTCAGCGATTAAGACCTTCGGTGAGAGGACTCTGCTTCTGTCTTTGCAGGGCCGTGCATTTGAGTGGACTTTTGTTGTAGCTGCAGTTAATTTCAACATGTTAGGGGCTGATTTTTTGTGCGCACATGGTTTATTGGTTGATCTTGCTAATAGACGTCTGGTTAATGCACTTCTTTTCACTCTATTCCCTGCACAGCTCGAGTGGAGCCGCCAACTGCACAAGCCAACGTCACAGCTGCGGGTGGTAAGTTCCACGCACTCCTCACTCAGTTCCCAGCACTCACAGTGCCAACGTTTTCGGCGACAGTGGCTAAACATGGGGTGGAACACTTATATCACTACCACCGGCCCACCCGTTTTTGTAAAAGCTCGGCGCCTGGACTCAGCTAAACTGACCATAGCGCGTGAGGAGTTTGCCAACCTGGAAAAACTGGGCATCATCAGGCGTTCAAAAAGCCCCTGGGCTTCACCACTGCACATGGTCCCAAAGGCTGATGGCTCGTGGCGACCTTGCGGTGATTTCCGCAGGTTGAATAACGCCACTGCACACGACCGCTACCCGATCCCGCACATCCAAGATTTTTCGGTTCATTTGGCGGGGGCGCGCATTTTTTCTAAAATAGATTTGGTATGCGGTTACCATCAGGTTCCAGTGCGCGCTCAGGACATACCCAAAACAGCGGTAATAACCCCTTTCGGGCTTTTTGAGTTCTTGCGCATGCCTTTCGGACTCAAGGGTGCGGCGCAGACGTTCCAACGCATGATGGACGCGGTCCTACGCGACCTCCCTTTCGTGTTCGTCTATTTGGACGACATTGTGGTAGCCAGCACGTCTGAAGACGAACACGAAAGCCATCTCACAGCAGTTTTTCGGAGGTTAGCAGAGCACGGGTTAATAATTAACCCAGCGAAGTGTCAGTTTGGGGTGGCGCAGATTGATTTTTTGGGGCACCGCGTTTCACCAGAAGGAGCGGTCCCTCTGCCCGATAAAGTGCGCGCAATAACAAATTTTCCCCACCCTCAAACGGTTAAAGCGTTACAGGAGTTTTTGGGAATGGTTAATTTTTATAACCATTTCCTCCCCAGTGCAGCGCAGCTCATGCAACCATTGTATGCTGCACTAAAAAAAACAAAAACCCACGAATAAAATCGAATGGTCTCCTGAGTGGGACCGCGCATTCTCTCAAGTCAAATCAGCTTTGGCAAACGCTACCTTGTTGGCACACCCAGTTCCAACGGCACGCATGCCGCTCACCACTGACGCGTCCGATTTAGCAGTGGGGGCGGTCGTTGAACAGTATGTAGCTGGGACCTGGCAACCGGTCGCGTTTTTCAGCAAAACCTTGCGCGATAGCGAGCGAAAGTACAGTGTGTTCGACAGGGAGTTGTTGGCACTACACTTGGCCATCCGCCATTTCCAGTTCTGGCTGGAAGGATGCCGTTTCACCGCGTTCGTGGACCACAAGCCGCTGACTTTTGCGATGGCCAAGATTTTGGAACCTTGGTCGGGCCGGCAGCAGAGACAGCTGGCCGCGATATCGGAGTTTACCACCGATATCCAGCATGTCGCAGGTAAACATAATGTAGTGGCAGACTGCCTCTCATGCGCTGTGACAGCTCCAGGCCCCGTAGGGGCAGACTCTGCAGCCATGGCTGCGGGCCAGGGTAGCGACGCGGAAGCGCGCGCAGCCCCGGTCCACGTAGGGTTAGATTATGCAGCCATGGCTGCGGAGCAGGCTAGCGACGCAGACGTGCGCGCGCTCCAGTCTGGACCAACAGGGTTAAGGCTGGAGGACAGGGTGCTGCAAGGTGGTATGCCCCCGCTAATCTGCGATATCTCCACTGGGCGGCCGCGTCCGGTGGTACCAGCTGCGTGGCGCCGCCGTGTTTTTGACTTGATCCATTCTCTAGCGCACCTGGGGGTGCGCGCATCGGTCAAAATGGTAGGAGAGAAATTTGTATGGCCGGGGTTGCGCAAACAGGTCAAGGAATGGGCGACAGCCTGCGTAGCGTGTCAACGAGCCAAAATACACAGACACACTAGAGCTCCTTTGGAGCCTTTTCACATCCCGGCTAAGCGCTTTGATCATGTGCATGCCGACTTGGTAGGCCCCCTTCCGTCGTCACAGGGGTACACACATCTTTTGACTGTGGTGGACCTCACCACGCATTGGCCGGAAGCGGTCCCACTGGCATCAACCACAGCTGAGGAGGTGGCGCGCGCGTTTTTAACAGCTTGGGTAGTGCGCTTTGGAGTTCCGTCGGACATTACGTCCGACAGAGGCCCTCAATTTGTTTCCGAGCTCTGGTCATCAATGGCCCGCAGCCTAGGGGTAACGATCCAACGCACTACCGCGTACAACCCACAGGCTAACGGTTTATGCGAACGTTTCCATAGGTCATTGAAAGCAGCCCTCAGAGTGTCGCTTACGGACACAAATTGGGTAGACAGGCTTCCATGGGTTTTATTGGGGTTGCGTTCTGCACCTAAGGAGGATTTGCAAGCCTCCCCAGCTGAGTTAGTATTTGCACAGCCTCTCCGTCTGCCCGGGGAATTTCTCCCCGATAATCCTGCACCAAATTGCACCCCCCCCGCCCGCTCAGTTGTTGCAGAGCGACACGGGATCAAACACACTTCGGGGCCCGGTTCATCACAGCTTTCCATGCGTTTTTGTGCCGAAAGCTTTAAAAAATGCGGAGTTTGCTTTTGTCAGACATGATGCCCATCACCCAAACTTGCGGCCGCCTTACGATGGACCGTTTAGGGTGCTGGAAACAGGAGAGAAGCATTTTTTGCTGGATTGGGAGACAGAATCGAGTTAATTGGTATAAACAGACTCAAACCCGCTTTTGTTTTGGCGGATGAAGCAGTGCAGTTGGCGAGGGCCCCCCCGTCGTGGCAGACCCCCTAGAGGGCATTCTCCAGAACACCCACAGAAATTGACTAACAGTTTTAATCCACAGGCAACAGTTCCACAGCAGGAAGACACTGCGGAAACAGTAAAGCCGGCTTACAGCAAGTACGGCAGAAGACTTAGACCTAGGCAACTGGTGGATTGATATGTAGTAATGTTATTATGTCATGCATCTCTGGTTATGTTTGTTCCATTTTAGACGTTTGGGGGGGTCATGTGGGCACATATGGGCACATATGTTGGTTATATATGCTCCACAAATATATTGCTGTGTGTTCATTGTGTGCTGCACATCTCAGGGAACAAAAGGTCTGAGTCTCCAAGAGACGATGAGAGAGTGCGAGATTTGGCCTTTGTTTCAGGGAGATGACCTGGGGAGATGTCCGGACCACCAGAGACTAAAGGACAATGGTGTGGAAGATCAAAGGGGTTACAGTGTGACTGTATGTTTGCTTAAACACCATGTGACTTCAGTTTCGATGTCCGGGGTATAAAAAAGGAGTTGTGAGATTATTCTTCCGCTTTTCCTGCTTTGAGATTGTTGGAGTATGTGATCTGTGAATAAAGCTGAACCTGAGGAATAACTCAGTCTCATCCTTGTGCACATTCTCCACAATACATTCATTACACAGACAGTGATATATTTCAAGTGTTTATTTTAATTTGGATGATTATGGCTTACAGGCCCTGAAAACCCCAAATTCAATTTGGCAAAAAATTAGAATATTACATAAAATTAATTTTAAAAAATAGTTTTTAAATAGAAATATTTGTCGCTGAAGTGTTGGTTAACATGGGCTGTAGCCATAATCATCAAAATTAAAATAAACACGTTCAATATATCACTGTCCCTGTAATGAATCTGTATATGGGTTTCACTTTCTGAAATGAGTGACAAAAATATTGAACTTTTTCATGATATTCTAATTTTTGAGATGTGCCTGTATATGTTTTGAACTTGCTTTAACTAACCACCATCCATTTCTGTCTTTGGTCTAGGCAAGAGGAAAGGAAAAGCAGCCACCCCACAACGGACCTCGCCACTGTGGAACGTACTGAAATCCTTTGCTTTTATAGGTAAAGTGTCAAAACCAAAGTAGCACAATTTCCACTTAATATAAAAGGGACTGAACTGAGATTTATTTGATTGTGTGAATATTAATTACAGAATAATTGAAAATGACTGGCACATCCACTGTAAAATAAACCGCTTGTTAATGTATTTATTTTTTTGTCAGATCACTTGTGTGATCCTTTGTGAGTTATGTTCATAACTGTATGTTGCACTTTGGGGAATGGCAGCTGTTCAGTCATCAATATAATTTAGTTTATATATGTAGTTTATAGTCTATCATCAATAAACTAATGCAGTATTATAATAGCAGGACAAATTACAAATATTTCAGACCCATTGTAGTGCATCTTTTTATATTTTAGCAATACAGGTACAAAACACCACCCACACTTGAAGCCAGGGCAAGAAGAGACACAGCGGTGACAGAGCGGTGGCTAAACTTTTATTGATAAAAATTCCATATTTTGACTGAGCGACTCCATACTTGGTGATGCGCACCCTCAGTTAAAGTACTAGATTCCATTCAAGTGAATGTATTAATTCATTCTGATTGCTGAGGCCACAGTAAAACCAGATGATTTTAAACATAACCCAGCCCTTGTAAAATCTACTTTACTGAAGCACAGCTACATGAAAATTGTGGTTAAATACAACAACGAAGTACTTTATTGTCACATTGAAATTGTAATCGCTCCTGTTTTGTTTTTCTTTTGAATCCTTGGATGGAATATGGGTGGGCAATATAAGCTGCGGATTCAGCCACCACCCATTTCGGATAACCTATGTTGAACTGTATAATCAGAGGAGTTATTGTTTAATTTGACCTTGTCCCCTTTGTTATATTATTCTGTTTTCTTTTAATCTTTACTTTTAATCTATCTGAAATAAAGATTCACTCATTCATTCACATTCCACCACTGACTTTTAGCAACAAGTGTATTTCCCAAATATGTTTTAAACTTGCTTTAATTAACCATCACCCATTTCTGTCTTTTGTCTAGGCAAGAGGGAAACGATCCACCCAAACCGGACCTTGCCTCACTATTTACAGAGATGCAGGCCGAAGATCTGCTGAACTGGGAACAGCTTGAGCGACACATCCCAGCTGCTTCCCAGTGAGGCAGCGTGGCCGGCGTGTGTGACCCATTCTAAGTTTTTTTTTGTTTTGTTTTGGGTTTTTTTTTACAGTTTGAATTGTGCACATTCTGAATAATCTGGAATTTGCTGCTGATTGTAATAAACAATTTAGTGACTTATGTGTTTGCATCATGATTTTCTATTTTGTCTGTTAAGACACTGGTGGGAAAAGAGTCAACAGTACGAACCATTTATCGGTGACTTTGAAAATAATGGCTCATTTTTAAGAAAAAGTAACCAAAAACAATTATTTTAACTGAAGGCTGTATTGTTGGATGTGCCACCGCAGAAGACCCTGCATACTTTAGTGACGCTACCAGTATATGGAGGAATTCTGGGCCATATTAGCATCTGCTCTTCATCATAATGGGTTTGGGCGGGGGTCTCCAATCATGTGCCATGGAGGGCCAAGACCCTGCAGGCTTTACCTCCAAACAGTGTCTTCAACAGCAGATTCCACTGAATTTCTTCCACTGACTGCTGATCAGTGAAAACACCTGCTGAAGAGACTGGGTAGAAGAGAGAACCTGCAGGGTCTTGGCCCCCCATGACACATGATTGGAGACCCCCGGGGTATGGTTTAATGGGATTTAACCTTTTAACACAAACTGCTTTATGGTTCATAATTCTGTTGACAGACTTGCACCAAACCAAAAGTGATTTCTCAAACTGCTGGATTATTCTTAGCTTTTCCAATCTTTCAGTATTTAATTTGTGCCACTTGGTGGTAACCTTCACATATAAAAAAGAGACATCTGCAAAAACTTCAAAGGTTTATTGTCAGTGCAATTCCCAGTGCAATACTACATGAATGCATGTATAGTACATTGTTGATGCAGAGAATATATATTTCTACAGTGCATGTATCTAGTACAGGGGTGTCAAACTCATTCCGTGGAGGGCCAAGACCCTGCATGTTTTACTTCCACCCAGTGTCTTCAGCAGGTGTTTTCACTGATCAGCAATCAGTGGGAAGAAATTCAGTGAAATCACCTGTTGAAGACACTGGGTGTAGGTAAAACCTGCAGGGTCTTGGCCCTCCATGGAATGAGTTTGACACCCATGATCTAGTAAATCAAGTATTTTCCATGCAACCTTGTGACTGCATTATTTTAATTGCTTTTAATCCTAGATCAAGTTTGTTTTGGCCTAAAATGCATCATAATTGTCAAATATATCTTATTATACCTAACTCAGTACTGTTTACTTTTGAATATATATTTTGTGGCTAATATAGTTATTAACCTGGCGATCAAGTTGTGTCAGCTGATCATTTTTTGCTATGACATCACCTCAGACTCAGTGCTGCTGCAGCAGCTACGTCCATGATGTCTCAACAGTCTGTCTATGATTTTCACGCAGATCAGAGCAATTTGTTGTACAGGAAGCGAAATGTTTCTACAGACATTCTTAAGCTCTATAACCACTGATCGTTTGTGAAGCTGGGGTGACATCAGTGACAGGCTGTGTTGAACGCCAGACCGACCGTTTGAAGCGGTAATTTTCTCACAACAGAGCCATCTGAAACACACACACACAGCATACATATTTTAGTATCTAACAGCGATAACTTGCAGACATTACAGTGTAGCACGACGCACTTATAGCAAACTAGCATTAGCAACCATTAGCTTACCGTCATATATGACCTAGTTTGTATCCTCACGTCTTCAGCTCTCCCAGAAGCTGCAGAACTATTCCAGAGTGTTTCGTCTCGCTGCCTGTACCCTTGTCTGGCGGTCCTTTTTGGCATTTACGGTGACAAAAAGCCACAGACCGAGGAGTTGCCTTGTACAGCCGCCATGTTATGTTTTGCTTGGGTCACGTGTTTTACATCATGGGAGTGTGGCGCCGCCTTGCTGTAAAAAAAATCCCCCAGGCCTACCCAGCTGTAATGGAAACGCAACCGAGGCCGAAACGAGTAGTGGAGAGTAGTGTCGAGTAAGGCCGACTGGGGCTAGTGGAAAAGGGCCATATCTTTCCTCTCACACTTGTATCCCGGTACTACAAAATCTAGGTGTGGTTTTAACCAAGTCTCTTCATTACAAATTACATCTGGCTTCTCCTCAAGCTCCCTCAAAAAGTGTTTAAGTTCCTGTCCTTTTGCCGTCCAGCTCCTAGCATTCCATTCCATACAAAACATTATGCCAAGGAAGCTAATCATCACCATTTTCACTATTCCTTCTGGCCATTTCATCTTTCTCACAGTTGCTACAGTCCAATTCCTGGTACCGACTTCCTCCTGACCCTTGGCTTCCACCACAGTAGGTAAATTGCCAAACTTCTTCTGGATCTATTTGAAATCCAACAGCATCTCAGCAGCAGAAGTGATTTCACGTACTACATCTGATTTTTTTTTTATATGCCACCGATTTTACTCTCCACATTGCTTCCACCATAAACGCTAATAGCGCTTTCCTATTCACAATAACAGCATCATCATTTCCTGGTATGCTATTCACCCTTATTGGTTCTTTTCAACATTCTCTGCCTTAATATAATTGGCACACCCTTTGAATGAGGCTGGATGGTCGCCTCCACAGTTACATTTCATTGGCTCTTTGCATTCCTTCCCATCATGATCTTTACCACACTGTCTGCACCTTTGACCACCTCCACATACTGCAGCTACGTGACCATACTTTTGACATTTAAAGCACCTCAGTGGGGGCCTTTCATATTCTTTTACATTGTAACTGATGTTACAGCATTACTGTAACATCATTACAGCAGCATTGCTCAGCATTACTCTCCTTGGCAGTTTATCTTTAAAGGTAATAAGGACAGGAGTAGAGCCACCACTCCTCTCACCCCTTCCCATGTGCTTGACTGCAACAACTTAACTCCCTTTGAGACAGGTCGGCAGCTCTTGGCCAGTTACTTCAGATGACACATGATAAATAACTCCCTTAACCTCTGAAGTGACATGCAGTTTAAATGTTTCCACACTTTTCCCAAACAAACTTTTAATCTCGAGTGCTTTAGTCTGTTGATTAGATGATTTACATATTACAAACATCATCCCACTTTTCAAGATTGTAACATGCATATGACATCTCCGATTTCTCTTAATTTCTTTTGCCAATTTTAAGGGATTCACAGAAGAAAACCCAGAACCTTCCTTCACTTTTATACAGGTACATCTCAAAAAATAAGAAAATCATGAAAAAGTTCTGTATTTTTTGTCACTCATTTCAGAAAGTGAAACCCATATATTATATACATTCATGACACAGGGAGTGATATAAGATAAGATAAGCCTTTATTAGTCCCACAACGGGGAAATTCCAGGATTGCAACAGCACAGGGATAGCAACACTCAGAGCAACAATCAGAAGGCAAGAAAAAAAAAAAAAAGCAAGCAAGCAAGAGCAGCTAATATACATATGTACATATTACTATAAATATATATATATACACACACAGACACAGTGCAGAGCATTGTAGCTGGATGGGATAAATATATGAGTATATAAACACACAGTGCGGAGCATTGTAGCTAGATGGAATGAATATATAGATATATAAATATAAACATAAACACACCCAGTGTGGAGCATTGTAGCTAGATGGAATGAATATGTAAATGTATAAACACACACAGTGCAGAGCAATGTTGCTAGATGGGATGAAACAGCACAACCGTCTACTTAGTTATCCTACATGGTATGATTATGTGCCCATACATATTCTCACTCTCCATAGCGACCGGTATTTTCCTAGTTGTATGCCGGAGGGAACCATTGTGTAAGTCTATTGCATCTTTTGCATTCAAAAAACTATTAGGTTGTTACGTCTTTTTGCTATCTCTGCGAGCAGCCCTGCTTAGGTTGTACAATCTGACAGCCGTAGGTAGGAAGGACCTGCGAAACCTCTCGGTTGTGCACCTGGGATGATGTAGTCTGCTGCTAAATGAGCTCCTCAGTGCATTCAGTATGTCCTGCATAGGGTGGAACTCAGACTCCAGCAGAGATGACAGTTTAGCCACCATCATTCTCTCTCCTATCTCCTCCACTGGGTCAAGGCGCTGCCCCAGGACAGAGCTAGCTTTCTTGATCAGTTTGTTCAGTCTCTTCCTATCGGCTGCAGTAATGCCACTGCCCCAGCAGACCACTCCAAAAGTGATGGCTGATGCCACCACCGTGTCATAGAATGTCTTCAGCAGCGCCCCTTGTACACCAAAAGACCTGAGTCTCCTCAGTAGGAACAGCCTGCACTGTCCCTTCTTGTAGAGTGCGTCAGTATTGTGTGACCAGTCTAGTTTATTGTTCAGATGAACACCCAGGTACTTGTAGGATGTCACCATCTCAATGTCTGTTCCCTGTATATTTACTGGTGCTGTAAGGGGTTGTCCTTGCCTGCGGCAGTCCACCACCAGCTCCTTAGTTTTCCTCGCGTTGATCTGGAGGCAGTTCCGATGGCACCAGTCCACGAAGTCCTGGATAAGCCCTCTGTACTCAGCTTCATCTCCATTGGAAATGAGGCCAACGATTGCAGAGTCATCAGAGAACTTCTGTAGATGGCAGTGTGTTGTGTTGTGTGAGAAGTCTGCAGTATAAAGAGTGAACAGGAAGGGAGCCAACACCGTTCCCTGGGGGCCCCCGTGCTACCGATGATCGTGTCGGACACACAGTCCCGGGTTCTCACAAACTGAGGCCGGTTCGTGAGGTAGTCCAGGATCCATGATGACAAGTGCTGGTCCACCCCTGCGCGCAGCAGCTTGTCCTTCAGGATCATCGGTTGGATGGTGTTGAAAGCACTGGAGAAGTCAAAGAACATGATCCTCACCACATTCCCGGGCTTCTCCAGGTGGGACAGAGAACGGTGAAGGAGGAAGATCACCGTGTCCTCCACCCCAATGCCATGCTGGTAGGTGAACTGGAGTGGATCCATCGCTGGTTCCACCAGGGGGCGGAGGTGAGCAAGGAGCAGTCTCTCCAGGGTCTTCATCAAGTGGGACGTCAAGGCCACCGGTCTGTAGCTGTTCAGGTCTTTGGGGTGGGAAGTTTTTGGTACGGGTACCACACAAGATGTTTTCCACAGCTGTGGTACCCTCCCCAGCTTCAGGCTCAGGTTGAAGATGTACGTCACAATCCCACACAGCTGGTCTGCACAGGACTTGCGGAGCTTTGCGCTGATGCTGTCCGGTCCCGATGCCTTCCTCGCCTTGATCTTCCTCAGCTCCGTCCTCACCTGGGTCCTGGTCAGGGTCAGGATGGGGGGCTGTGTGTTGGGAGTGGGGGGGGGGGGTGTTGGTGGAGTGGGGAGTGGGCAGCAGGACTTGATGTCTTTAGAGGCAGCAGTGGTTGTTGTGCAGTCAAGGGGGAGGGCGGTTGGTCAAACCTATTGAAAAACAGATTCAGATTGTTCGCCCACTCCCTGCCCCCCGTGGCCTGGAGGGAGGTATTCTGGAGCCCAGAGATGGTTTTGAGGTTTCTCCAGACCCCGCTGATATCGCTGTGTTGCAGCTTGTCCTCCATCTTCCTCCTGAAGCTGTCCTTGCCTTCTCTGATCTTTCTCCTCAGCTCCCTCTGTACGGACTTCAGCATCTCCCTGTTCCGACCTGAAGATCCTCTTCTTCTCTCTCAGAAGTGTTTTTATCTCAGGGTTGATCCAGCGTTTGTTGTTTGAACAACACCGTATGGTCTTGGTGGGAACGGATTTGTCCACACAGAAGCTGATGTAGCCCGTGAAGGTGTGAGTGAGGCCATCGATGTCCTCACCATGTGGATCACAGAGCTGCTTCCAGGCGGTGGCTTCAAGACAGCCTTTTAGAGCGTCCATTGCCTCCTCAGACCATAACATCACTGTGCGCATGGCCGGAGGTTGTCTGTGCACTAGGGGTTTGTACACCGGCCGGAGATGAACCAAGTTGTGATCCGATCTCCCGAGTGGGGGGAGTTGTGATGAGGTGTACGCCTCCTTAGTGTTTGCGTAGAATAAGTCCAGTGTTTTATTGTCTCTAGTGTGGCATGTGACATACTGGGTAAACGTGGGTAGAATGGGAGACAGTGAAACATGGTTGAAATCGCCTGAGATGAGGAGAAGAGCATCTGGGTGTTCTGTCTGCAGCCTGCTGGTTACTGAATGGATGACGTCACGCGCTGTCCCTGCGTTCGCTGTCGGATTTGCATAAATAACAATGCAGATCACGTGTGAGTATTCCCTCGGGAGATATGTAGGCCGCAAGCTAACAGCTAGCAACTCAATGTCTTTGCTGCAGTGTTGTTGTTTAACAGTGATGTGTCCTGGTCTGCACCAGTTGTTGTTAACATACATTATCACTCCACCGCCCCTTGCTTTGCCACTGTCTGGTGTTTGGTCTGCCCGTATCTAACTAACTAACTAACTAACCTGCACTTATATAGCGCTTTTCTAGTCACAAAGACCACTCAAAGCGCTTTCATTAATACTAACCCTCTATTCTAAGGGCCTATAGGAAACAAATATCTAGGGACAATTTAGTATCCTGTGGAAACCCTCCAGCTCAATGTTAGCATCTGCTGCTAGTTCAGTTAGCCACGTCTCAGAAAACAAAAGGAGAGAGCACTCCCGGTATGTGCTATTGTAACGGCAGATAGCCGCTAGCTCATCTACCTTTCCCAGTATAGAGCGTACATTCCCCATAATAATGGATGGGAAGGTGGGTCTATACCTTATACTCCTTGTCCGCCGTCTAACACCAGCCTGACAACCACGTCGTTTTCGCCTTATTTCTCTCGGTACGTCGAGTTTTTCCGTCAGCACCGAGTGGCGATTAAGTGCAAACAGCTGTTCCCTGCTGTACCATCTCCTGCTGTAAACAGTGGCTCCGTCCGCCGGCTCGGGAGGTATTTTGGGGCGATCTGTGTGTCCGTGATGTATAAAGTGTGTAAAGAAGAAAGAAAAAAACTCAGAATTGAGCCGCTGTTGCAAAAGGCAGCCGACTCGTGTGGCGCCGGAGGGGGGAAAAAATAAATAAATAAAAATTATATATATATATATATATATATATATATATATATATATATATATATATAATAATAATAATAATAAATATATTAAAAATAATAAATATAAAAATATATATTATAATATATAACTATATATAAATATATTAACACTTGAAATATATTTCAAGTGTTTATTTATTTTAATTTTGATGATTATGGCTTACAGCCCCTGATAACCCCAAATATAGTTTCTCAAAAAATTAGAATATTACATAAAATTAATTTTGAAAAATAGTTTTTTAATAGAAATGTTGGCCGACTGAAAAGTATGTCCATGTACCACTCAATACTTGGTTGGGGGAAAATTTTGGATTATTTACTGTATCAATGTGGCGTGGAGGTGATCAACCTGTGGCACTGCTGAGGTGTCATGAAGGTCCAGGTTGCTTTGATAGTGACCTTCAGCTCGTCTGCATTGTTGAGATGAGATGAGATGAGATTCAACTTTATTGTCATTACACATGTATGAATACAAGGTAACGAAACGTGACTTGGCATTTGGGCACGCTCTGCAGAGCGCATCTAAGGCCGGGGCAGCCGCTAGGCGCCAGTCATGTTGGGTCTGGTGTCTCTCATCTTCCTCTTGACAATCCTCCATAGATTCTCTGTGGGGTTTAGGTCAGGAGAGTTATGTAAAATGTCACTGTTTCTCTGTTTTGGGTGTCAGTCTATGAGGTTACTGTCTTGATACAATTAAAATGTGATTCTTTGAAAAAAAAATCTGTACAATTATAAGATTATTAAGCACAATGAAAAGGGTAAATTAGGTTCTAATACAGGGGTCACCAACCTTTTTGAAACCAAGAGCTACTTCATGGGTATCGAGTCATGTGAAGGGCACCAGCTTGACACACTCCTCTAAAATAACAAATTGTGTATTTATATATATATATATATATATATATATATATATATATATATATATATATATATATATATATATATATATATACACTGTATATATATATATATATATATATAATTATCAATAACTTAGAGTGGGTAACAGACAAGATCAATATTCAACACTTTATTTTTATTAATCTCAGCAATTGTTCAGATGATCACTTCTACATTTCATTAAAAAAATGTCCAGTTTTCACCAGTCCCTTTTAACCATAAAAAACTAAACCCTTTTAATTCATGAACTATGTTGAACCATGTTTGAAAAAGTTATGCAACATTTAAGAAAAATCAACTTTCATATTAAATAAATCTTATCACATTTTTAACTGAACAATTCTGCTCAAAATCTGTTACATTTAATAAACACACTTTTGTGTGTTCTTCTTCACTGGAATTATATCCATACAGTTCTTGCCAAGAATCATGCTGGAGTAATAACCAGCTCTGTCCTTTCATGAGAAAAAGCTAAACAAGCACTGAGAGTGCTTATGTGCACGGTGGCACAGTGGTTAGCACCGTGGCAGCAGTTTACCCTCCGCCGGGGGATCGCGGGGATCATGGGTTCGATCCCTGCCCCCGGCCAACAGTGATCTGTGTGGAGTTTGCATGTTCTGGTTTTTCTTGCAAAAACATGCAGGTTAGGGAGTTAAGGGGCGCTTGCGCACGCAGTGACCGGCAGCTGGTGGCTTGTCACCGGATTGCAGAACAAATCCACCTACGGATACAAGATAAGTCCAAAAAAAAAAAAAGAGGGTAGTGAAGTGTCGCTCCACATAGTGGCGCTTCGCCGTCGCCCCGCAAATGAAACACACGCAGCTTCCTTTCACGGTAGTAAAAAAGAACTCTTCCTCCCGCTCACTTTGAAAATGATAAATTTTCTGTCTTTTTTTTTGCCATGTTTTTGGGCTTGGAAACTGCACTCCACTCACCATCTTCACTGCCCGCTAGCTTATGCTCCACAAGCGCGAAGGTTTTGTCATGCGCACGATACTGACCTTTGAACTAGGTCAGAGTTCACCTTAACTTTACGTATAATAAACATATTTTCATTTTTTTTTTTTTTTTTAAGACATTGTCATTTTAAAATCTATATAAATGCAAGCGTGATTTTAAAAAATAGCGGCAGAAAAAATTACATCTTAGACGCAGCTCACCTGCGAGTTGTGCTATTTTTAGAACAGGCCTGCGGGCGACTCATGTGGTCCCTGCGGGCGACATGGTGCCCGCGGGCACCACGTTGGTGACCCCTGTTCTAATATATACCTTGATAAATGATATTATTGTGTTTGCTTTATGAACCACAATGAGCTACACTAAACCTAAAATAAAACAAACCAAAATAAAATAAAATAAAACATGTTTTCTGTTCAGATTCATAGGGCCATAGGAATTTCTGCATCCTTGGACTTGAAGTAGTCACAAGTTCAACAATAAAAGTGGAAATAAAATGTAAAATGTGAGCCACAGAATTGTTAATAAAAAATTCAAAACCGCCAAAAGGGTATGTCAAGGAGAGAAAAATCAAAAGAGGAAAACACATTCATTAAAAAAAAATACATCCATTGGGCCCTAGTTTTGGTTTTTGGTTATATTTATTTATTTATATTATTATTATTTATATTTATTTACATTTTTTTTATTGATAAGATCACCACCATTAGCTCTCTTATCCCAGCTCCTGCCTCTGACCCCTCTGTGTCTGTCCCTTGCTCTGCTGTTTTTAATCAGTTTGAGCCTGTGACCTTGCAACAATTACAGGATGTGGTTGTTCATATTAAGCCCTCAGGTTCTCCTTGTGATGCCCTCCCACCTCGATTTTTTTTAAAGAAGTTTTTCCTAGCATAGGTCAATCAGTTTTTACCATTTTAAACAACAGTTTAACTTCTGGTGTGGTTCCTGCAAATTTTAAGCATGCAGTAGTTAAACCCCTAATTAAGAAATCTGGTCTTGATCACACTGTGTTGGCTAATTTTCGGCCAATCTCCAAGCTTCCTTTTATTTCAAAAATATTGGAGAAAATAGTTTATTTCCAGTTGAAGGATTTTTTGGATGAACATGATATTCTGGAGGTGTTCCAATCTGGTTTTAAAACCCTACATAGTACAGAGTCAGCACTGTTAAGGGTTTTTAATGACATCCTTTTGATGTCTGATTCTGGTGATCATGTGGTTCTTGTTTTGCTAGACCTAACTGCCACTTTTGATACAGTGGACCATGAAATCTTAATTTCTTGCCTGCAGTATCTTGTGGGTATTTCTGGTACTGTATTAGAACGGTTTAGGTCCTATCTAACTGATAGAACCATGTGTGTAAGCCTTGCTGGTTCTGAATCCTCCTCTGCTTCCCTGTCATGTGGGGTGCCACAGGGCTCAATTTTAGGGCCTCTGCTCTTTTCACTTTATCTGCTTCCACTGGGTTCAATTCTTAGAAAGCATTGCATCTCCTTCCACTGCTATGCTGATGACCGTCAGGTTTATGTTCCAATAAGGCAGAAGGAGAACTTCTCAATTAAATCACTTCAATTAAATCACTTCTTGAATGCCTTAATGACATTAAAGATTGGATGGCAGTGAACTTCCTAAGTTTTAATGAAAAGAAGACAGAAGTGATTGTGTTTGGACCCAGTGGCTCCTGTGACTCCCCTTCTGTTGACTTGGGTCCCTTGACAGGGTTTGTCCAACCTACTGTCACTAATCTGGGTTTTAAGCTGGACAGTGATTTTAGACTGGATCGTCAAATTGCTGCAGTAGTGAAGTGCAGCTTTTTTCATTTAAGGCAACTGGCAGGACTTCCGGTCTGGATGCCATGGCGATAGCAGCTTAACGCTGAAACTCCCAGACCCAATCCAAGAAAATATCTTGAAAATCAAACTTAACGGATTTTTGGAGGAGTGAAAATCAAAAGACAAAATCATCATGTCTAAAGGAAAACAGAGGAAACTGAAATTTTCCAGGCCAGGACACGTATCGGCTGGAGAATCTGATCCGGATGATTTCCGTTCTGAAGACGAGCAGCTGAATGTAGCTAACAAGAAGGTTAGCTTGAAAACGCTATTTGAAGAACTACGACGATTTCGCCGTGAGGTTTGGGCCGAATTTCGTGAATTCAGAGACGAATTAAAAAGGACAAACAGCAGAGTGGACCAGGCCGAGAACCGAATCTTGGAAGCAGAGGAACGAATAAAAGTGCTTGAAGATTCTGTGCTGGACCTACGCAAGAGACAAGCATCAATAGAGGCTAAGCTAACCGACCAAGAAGGAAGACAGAGGAGAGACAACATAAGAATTCATGGTCTGGTAGAAGGAGCCGAAAACAGTTTTAACTCAATGGCAGAATGCGTGGAATCTTTACTAAGAGAGAAATTGGATATTCCACAAACCACCGACTTGAAGATAGAAAAGGCACATCGTTCACTAGCCGCTAAGCCAGCGGCGGAAGTGCCCCCATGTTCGGTGTTGGTAAGATTTTCCAATTTCAAAATAAAACAAGAGGTTGTAAGATTGGCTTGGCAGAAAAAAGGATTTATGCACCAAGAGAGAAAAGTCTTCGTGGAACACGATTATGCCCCAGAGGTCCTTAAAAAGCGCAGGGAATATAATGACGCCAAAAAGGTGCTACGTGAGAAGAAACTGCGCTTTCAGACGCCATTTCCTGCGAAGTTAAGGGTCTTCTGCGGTGAAGAAACATGTCTCTATAATTCGGCGGAAGAAGCAACAGCTGACATGGCGAGAAGAGGGCTCCCGCAGCTGACCCGAGCGATAGGATCAAAACTCAAACGTGGACCACACAGAAACCTTCAAAATCCACGCGCCAGCAGCGGGAAACCCAGTGCCAGAGCGTCACGGATAAACTGGCCGTTTTCAGGTTGGAATAGTGACCTTTTTTTTTTTTTTTTAGTCAATCTGCACATCCAACCCCCCTCATACAAGTTAACAAACATTAAAGAAGATGCATATTCAGCATGTGGTAAAACATTTCATGGAACAGTCATAATATTAGAAACAAACAAGTATTAAAAAAAAAAAATCTTGTTAAAATAGAAATGTGTCAATGATCCACATGTTCTCCCCACATTAACAAATACCGTCCTAGCGTGGATGTTTGCTGTGATGGGGGTGGGAGGGTGCACACAGTTTCACAGGGTATAGGCATAAAGGGAAAAAAAAAATCATTACAAGTTCGGATTGGGTTCTGAAACTCACGTTAAAAGCATGGGACAACTTACAGGGGTAAGAGAGGGCCCTCAACACGTAACAGAGTTTGAGGAATTTCCCTCAGAGCCTACACTCCATCAAGGCTCTTCCAGGGTCTCTAAAAAGACCTCAGCTCAGGAAGTTCTTTTGACAGTTTTCTGTTTTGGAGTTTTATACACTATGTTCTTAATGTTTTTCTTGTTCTTAATGTTCTTTCAGTTTCTGAGTAGCACAAAAGAGGGCCACCACACTGTTATACTAAATAAAACAACACAATGGAGAAACAGGGTGTAACCAAAATAATTTCATATAATGTAAAAGGAATCCTGAATCCAGTTAAAAGATCCAAGATTCTAGGCAAAATGAAAAAAGACAAAGAAGGCAACTGGCAATGGCTAAACCCATTCTCTCTAAACAGCACTTTGAGACAGTAATCCATGCCTTCGTCACATCTCGGCTGGATTACTGTAATGCACTTTGTTTTGGAGTCAGCCAGTCTTCCCTCGCACGTCTCCAGTTGGTTCAGAATGCTGCTGCACATCTTTTAACTGGAACACGTACGAGGGACCACATTACACCTATTTTAGCTTCCCTCCACTGGCTGCCTGTGCACTTTAGGGTTCATTTTGAAATTCTTTTATTTGTTTTTAAATCAGTGAATGACCTTCCCCGCCTTACTTCTCTGAACTTCTTCACTTTTACACTCCTCGGTCTCTCAGGTCAGCTGATCAGTTGCTCCTGGAGATACCAAAATCAAAGAGGAAGCTCAGAGGGGACAGAACTTTTTCTGTTGCTGCTCCTAGACTTTGGAACAGTCTTCCTTTGCCTGTTAGACAGGCACCTTCACTGTCCACTTTTAAATCTATCTTAAAACTCATTTTTACTCCTTGGCCTTCAACCCAGCTTGAGACATTGGATTGTACTTGTTTTATTGCTTTATTATATGATTGCTATTTTTATTTGTTTTGTTTCATACCTTTTTAGTTGCATTTTATTGTGTTTTATGTCCTTTTCATTTATCTATTCCTGATGTACAGCACTTTGTATCAACTGTAGTTGTTTTTAATGTGCTTTAGAAATAAAGTTTGATTGAGTTCAAATCCTTCTGACTTTGCTCTAGTGCTTGGGGTCATAAGTGCATTTTAATAGTTCACACCTCTAATTGATTCAAACCAGATACTGTTGGTAAAATAAATATCAACTATATAGTTAGCAAATAGGCTCTTGTTTTCACTTTTATAACTTTTTGTGTACACATTCTCAGACATTTTCATACAAACACGTTCTCACACAGTGTCCTGTGAAACTAATTTGCTTTTCATGTACATGATGTCATAATTTATTTAGATGGAAGGAGCTCTCTTTTATTCATCATACATTCTTATTTTCTGCTTTTTCTCATCTAACTTCAGGGATGAGAATCCTCCTCGGATCCGCGGAATTCCTCGGATTTGATCATGTCTAGGGTCATTCTCGTGAATCGTCTAAATTTGAGGAGAAAATTTTAGGGAGGGTGGGGGTGGTATGTTATGAGCGGCGAGTCGTATTTTCGATCGGCTGCTAAAATCCACCGCGCAGAACGCGCTACCCAGCGAGATCAGTAATGTAATGTAACAAGGCCACTGATTGGCTGATACTTATTGAAGCAGCCAATCGGTGATTTTGTTATTCCTTTGTCATATCCCACACGCGGAGCGAAATGCAAATGGCGGACAGTTCGATCAACTGAGTTTTCCCGATTTCGTGAAAATGGTGAACCTAAAACTCAAGAAAGACAACAAAGCAAGAATTTTAGAAATCGACAAAGGGATAAGGAACAAGTTTCGTTGGTAATGGCTCGAAAAAACTGTGTCAATGACTGTATAGATCGGTAAAAATATCAAATTAAATCAAATCAAACTTTATTGTCATATTGCTGTACATACAACTGTAGTGCAGGCAAGATGAAATTGCGTTTCTCTCGGCATCCATATAAATAGAAGCAGCATGATTTAAGACACACTCCCACATAGCTCCACCCCCCACCCCCACCCCCACCCCCCATCCATTCACACATCCCTGAGACATACTTGGGGGGGGGGGGAACAAAACAAAACCCAACTAACTATAATATACAAATAATATACAAAATGTCCGTAGGTGCAGTAGTGTGTATGAGAGATTCCGGGTCAGCTGTTCAGCATCCTGACAGCTTGTGGGAGGAAGCTGTTGATCAGTCTGGTGGTTCTGCCTCTGATGCTTCGGAATCGTTTACCAGATGGAAGAAGTTCAAAGTGTTTATGCAGAGGGTGAGAACGGTCCTTGACAATGTTCAGTGCCCTGCTCCTACAACGGTTCCGAATACCGAAGTTGTGGTTGAAAAAATGGCCGACTTCATAGCGAAATGCGAAGTACCAGGGAAGGGCCAGTGTGTTTATTGCAACGATTTCTTGAGTTATGGATCTCGTGGTTGTGTTGCCTTAGTTGAGCACTGTTCAAAACAGAAACATCTCAAAATTGTGGCTACAAGAGATGGAACTACTCGCTCGTGCTGCATTCAAAACGATTGATGGACACGGTCAAATTCAGATGCCAGTCAATCAAAGTTCATCACAATCGGCCCCGATTACAGCAATTAGTGATCGGAAGACACATTCCGAGGTAAGATTTTTTTCTCGTTATAAGTAATGTACTTGAGAATTTTCGCGTAATGAATTTGTTATGAAATAGCATGTGTAAGTTGTGACGTCATGCCTGTTTTGAAACACTAATTGCATTTGAATGCTGATTATCGATTGTTAATAGATAAATGTTAATGTTAATGTGTTATATACATGTGTGTTAATGTTAATAGATAAATGTTTGGTGGTGATCCGGATCACCGTCTGGATCCGGGAATTTTTTAAAGGATTCTTTTTTTCTTTTTTTTTTTTACCTCCGCCAAGGAGATAAAAAAAAAAAAAAAAAAGAATCCTTTAAAAAATTCTTGCGAATGGCATTTTTTTCCATGGTCAAGGAATCTATAAAGACAAAATAAATGTAGGATTAATATTTATGATGTTAAACACTGTATGGGGGGAACTGTGGCGCTGGACGGAGGTCTGCGCTCTCCGAGTGCTTTTCTAGTTACATATTTTCTCACAATTTGAAATGCAATCTTAAGAATTTTGAATATAATTTATCATTTTTTGTTTCACTAGGAGGAGTTACATAATGCATGTGTAAGTTTTTTTGTCATGGGTGGTGATGGGTTGCCTTTCCTAAGATATCTTTGCTTTTATTAGTAAACATAATTTCTTTATGGTCATTGCATAAAAATATTAAACATCTTTTAGGTTTTACTTACTTTCTTAGATTATCTTTCAAATATTAAAATATACTAATATGCAACTTTTTTTAATATTTCTAGTAACACTAACAAATGCACACATTAATCACAATGTTTGCAGAATGTCAGTATATTTTAATAAATGGGTGATGGACTTGGTGATGGAATTTTGTTAATAGTTATAATTTATTTTACTTGGTTAAATTATTTTGTCTGTTCTAGAACTATGTAAATGTAATTCTCTGTCAGTTCTAAACATATTAAATAGTAGTAAAATATAATTTAGTATTATTACATCAACATACCATTCAGATATCATAAATTTACACATGTGATGCAGCAGCAGATTAAAAAGGTAAACTATAAATGCATTTGTACTTACTTCTAACTTTAAATATAAGACCACATTTGAGCATTCTAAAACACCAGATTTCGTTAGCTTGGGGGCCAGCATCCCCCAAGACCCCCGACTTACTTTCCTCTTTTTTTCCCAAACCCCATTCTCATCCCTGTAACTTTTCTTTCAGATAATGTAATTGATGGAGACTAAATGATCCTCCATCTTGAAAACCCATTTCAGACCAGATAGGCACCAGCCAGACACTTTCATCACCATATTTTTTGCCTGTTTTTACATATGGGAATTGCTGTAAGTGCTCACACTCTTTCTTGGAGATTTTCCCATATTCCATCAAAAGCCATGGTTACATTGGCAAAATTTCTTCAATCTGATTACAGTTCCCCTCTTTACACGGGTGTCCAAGACATACGGTCGCAGGTCTGATGACACGATAACAAAATCGATCATCGACCTGCGACCTAGGGTGTCCTGGTGCCAAGTGCACATATGGACACCCTTATGCTTGAACATGGTGTTCGTTATGGACAAACTGTGGTTAGCACAGAAGTCCAACAACTGAACACCACTCGGGTTCAGATCGAGCAGGCCGTTCCTCCCAATCACCCCCCTCCAGGTTTCACTGTCGTTGCCCACGTGCGCATTGAAGTCCCCCAGTAGGACAATGGAGTCTCCAAGAGGAGCACCCTCCAGCACCCCAGTCACAGACTCCAAAAAGGGTGGGTACTCTGAAACATCATTTGGTGCATAGGCACAAATGATGGTCAGGACCCGTTTCCCAACCCGGAGGCGCAGGGAAGCAATCCTTTCGTCCACCAGGGAAAACTCCAATATAGAGGCAGCAAGGTGGGGGGATACAAGAATACCCACCCCTGCTCGTCGCCTCTCGCCCGGAGCTGTCAAATGATCACCTGGTGGTGAGTTGGATCCGATGGCAGGGGAGGAAGCCATTCAGACCTGGTAGACCCAAACGTATAGTGAGGGTGTGCTGGGAACGTCTGGCTGAGGCCCCTATCCGGGAGGTCTTCAACTCCCACCTCCGGAAGAACTTCAACCACATTCCGAGGGAGTCTGGAGACATGGAGTCTGAATGGGCCATGTTCTCCACCTCTGTTGTTGAAGCGGCGGTCCAGAGCTGCGGCCGCAAGGTGGTCGGTGCATCTCGTGGTGGCAACCCCCGAACCAAGTGGTGGACACCATTGGTGAGGGGGGCCATTAAGCTGAAGAAGGAGTCCTATCAAGCTTGGTTGGCTTGTGGGACTCCCGAAGCAGCTGAGGTGTACCGGCAGGCCAAGTGGAGTGCAGCTCGGGTGGTTGCTGAAGAAAAAACCCAGGTATGGGAGGAGTTCGGTGAGGCCATGGAACAAGACTTTCGATCGGCCTCAGAGAGATTCTGGCAAACTGTCCGGCGCCTCAGGAGGGGAAAGCAGCTCCCTGTCCACACTGTGTATGGTGCGGATGGGACACTGTTGACTTCGACTGGGGATATCGACGGGCGGTGGAAGGAATACTTCGAGGATCTCCTCAATCCCACTGATACGCCTTCCACAGAGGAAGCAGGGTTTGGGGATGAGGGGGATGACTCGCCTATCACAGGGGCTGAGGTTGCCAAGGTGGTTAAAAATCTCCTTGGTGGCCGGGCCCCGGGGGTGGACGAGATTCGCCCTGAGTACCTCAAGGCCCTGGATGTTGTTGGGTTGTCATGGTTGACACGCCTCTGCAACATTGCGTGGAGGTCGGGGGCAGTGCCTTTGGCATGGCAAACTGGGGTGGTGGTTCCTCTCTTCAAAAAAGGGGACCAGAGGGTGTGCTCCCACTTTAGAGGGATCACACTCCTCAGCCTCCCTGGGAAGGTCTATGCCAAGATACTGGAGAGGACAGTCCGGCCGTTGGTCGAACCTCGGATTCAGGAGGAGCAATGTGGTTTTCGTCCTGGCCGTGGCACATCGGACCAGCTCTTTACCCTCTCGAGAATTCTTGAGGGTTCGTGGGAGTTTGCCCAACCAGTTTACATGTGTTTTGTGGACTTGGAGAAGACATTTGACCGCGTCCCTCGTGGTTTTTTGTGGGGGGGTGCTTCGGGAGTATGGGGTATCGGGCTTGTTGTTACGAGCTATTCGGTCTCTGTACGACTGTTGTGAGAGTTTGGTTCGTATTGCCAACACTCGGTCGGAGTCATTCCCAGTGAGAGTTGGACTCCGCCAGGGCTGCCCTTTGTCACCGATACTGTTCATAATTTTTATGGACAGGATTTCTAGGCGCAGCCAGGGAATGGAGGGTGTCATGCTTGGTGACCACAGGATCTCATCTCTGTTGTTTGCAGATGATGTTGTCCTGTTGGCTTCATCCAGCAATGACCTACAGCTCTTGCTGGGATGGTTTGCCGCTGAGTGTGAAGCGGCTGGGATGAGAATCAGCACCTCCAAGTCCGAGTCCATGGACCTCAGCCGGAAAAAGGTGGATTGCCCTCTCTGGGTTGGGGACAGGCTCCTGTCCCAAGTGGAGGAGTTTAAGTATCTTGGGGTCTTGTTCACGAGTGAGAGGAAAATGGAGCAAGAGATTGACAGACGGATCGGAGCAGCATCTGCAGTGATGCGGACGTTGTACCGGTCTGTTGTGGTGAAGAGGGAGCTGAGTTCTAAGGCAAAGCTGTCGATTTACCAGTCAATCTATGTTCCTACTCTCACCTATGGTCACGAGCTTTGGGTAATGACCGAAAGAACAAGATCGCGGATACAAGCGGCTGAAATGAGCTTTCTCCGTAGGATTGCTGGACTCACCCTCAGAGATAGGGTGAGGAGCTCAGTCATCCGGGAGAGGCTCAGAGTAGAACCGCTGCTCCTCCACATTGAAAGGAGTCAGTTGAGGTGGTATGGGCATCTGATTAGGATGCCTCCTGGACGCCTCCCACTTGAGGTGTTTCAGGCACGTCCCACTGGGAGGAGACCCCGGGGCAGACCCAGGACTCGGTGGAGAGACTATGTCTCCCAGCTGGTCTGGGAACGCCTTGGTATCCTCTCTGAAGAGCTGGAGCAGGTGGCTGGGGAGAGGGAAGTCTGGGCTTCTCTGCTTGAACTGCTGCCTCCAAGACCCGGACCTCTGGAAAAGCGGTAGAAGATGGATGGATGGATGGATGATTACAATTCAGATCAGAGCTTTACTGTTTACATGGATCCTGAAAAAGTCAGGACGTGTGTTGCCATGTGTCACACGTTTCAACGGACTAAATCATTTTGACATGTCCACATCGACATTTCAACACTTCCACAAATAGTAGAAGAAGCAACTTCCGGTGTAAACAAACCCCGCTTTATGTCTTTCTCTTTTTGAAATGGACCTGTATTGTGTTGTTCAGGCTGTACTTTTCCTTCTGCTGGTCTCCGTAGTGAAGGTACAAGTACATACTTCTGCATATGACGAACAGAGGGAGACAGCAGGACAATACAGACCAGTTTTGTTTTACTCCCACCATGTCTTCCGCGAGCTGCTGTAAACGCGGAAATACGTCACGTTGACAGGTGAGTTGCGCTGATTGTTAATCCAATTGGTGTGCATATAAACACTTATTCCGAAGTTTGGGTAGAAAATATGTTTACTGCACATGTCTGTACGTCAGCCACACATCAGCATATAATTATTAATGGCTTAAAGATGTCTCTTGACGAGTTCATGTCCAGTCGGTGTAATTACACGTAAGAGTTGAGATAAATTACCGTAGCTTTAAGTCTGTTCAGTAAGTAAGTACCACGGTTACAGACCGTTTGGTGAAAATGCATTTTTACTGAGATTTAGTTTGAGTCTAAATTTGGGAAATATGCAGCGCAGAGGCAGCACGGAAGGATACAGCGGGAAGAGTACCACGGAGGAATATCAATGGCCAAATAAAAAATAGAGAAACCATACATACATACATTCCATTCTGCTACACACAAGGCTGCTGTTTTCCTCTTCTTTTGTCTTCCTGCTCCTAGCTTACTTTTCGCTGTCTGTCGGAGTGTGAACAGATCGATAAAGGACTTAAAAACAAATGGCGCTGGATGTGGATCGAAGAAATGGGCAGAGATGCCAAGCCTTTTGGTAGTTGGTGCAAAAAAAATTAGAGAACCAGGAGTTTGTTCCTGCCAATGCCATATGGTGCTGGTTTCTGGATGTTCTGCTCAAAAAGTTTATGTAGCAGTAAGAAAGTATTGCCACGTCATGAACTAGATCCCAGCCACAGAGCAGCTGTCCGTTTTTGTAGCTGTAGTTTTCTGTAGTAATCTGGCCTTGTGCATTTCCCATTTTATCTTTTATAGAATTTAATTTACTATTATTTCTTTTGAACAAAACAATTATGGAAATAATGCAATTTAGAGTATTATACACAGTTCACTGTTGCTGTTTACAATTCATTAAAAATACATGGCACAAATGTTGCACATTCCATTAAAAACAGTCAATCAATGGCCTTTACTGAATGGTTGCTAATCAAACCTTATTCCACCAATGAATTAGTTTGCTTGACTTAAGTTTCACATACCGTTATTCATAAATTTCATGTTATAGATTGTAGGTCATTCTGTACATAATTTATATCACTTGATGGCAACAGCATCCTAAATGTTAGATGTTTGCACCATATTAGAGTGAGATGGAGTACTATTGCCACCTACTGACCTTCCTTGGTACTGCTGTTTCAGACAGTTCACCTAGTCTGAATTTATCACTGGTATGGCAGATATGTTACTAGCTAGTTTCAAGGAATATCATTTTCATAAGTGTGTGTGTGTGTGTGTGTGTGTGTGTGTGTGTGTGTGTGTCCGTCCCTGTGACCCTGCCCCCAGAAAAAAGTAACCCCTGAATCTCATCTTTATTCTTGAAAATGTGATTTTTTTTTATTCTAAATTTGCACCCTTGACATTTTGCTCTTAACTTTTTTTTTTCTCCAATAAATTATCAACTTTTTTTTTAAGTTTTCAACATCCAAAGCCAAAATCCAGTGCTACTGATAACAAAGACAAAATAGCGTGGGAAAATGTCTTCATTCTTTCTTTTCTCACACAGTGAACACTGCCTGGTTTGTCTGGTTGAGAATCCATCATTCCTCTGGTGTCAGAGCAGCAGTGATGCAGAGACCACACAACACGCAAGTCTGAACTTGATTCACCACCATGTGGCCCAGGAGGAAGCTGACGTCCATCCAGGAAGGACAGGTATGGGTACACCTGTTGTCTGTCATCATCCACACTTTTAACGTTGCTATAGTGCAGCAGCTTCTCTTTTTGATGACATTTTTGTTAGGAGAATTATAGAAAAATATAATGGAGAGTACAGAGTAACAGATGATTACTGAGCCACAGCAGAACAACAATGGGCCGCATTCACTGACCTTAAGGGACTGCTGCAGCACAAACAGGTGCTGCTAATTAGGAGACAAGCATTTATTGACTGTGAGAGCAAAGGATGGATGAGACTATTAGTGGTTCATTTTTTGAGTAGCATTTGGAGGGTTTATTTTAATAAATGGAAAAGTTGGACACTTGAAATTTTCTCATGTTTTAATGTGTCAGACGACAGTATCAATCCATGTCAGCTGATAGCATTAACTTGAACAGGCCAAACAGCCACACTACAACTATCACAGTACTTTAATCAAGATGCAAATTTATCACCATACTCTTATTCCTTAAACTTACACTCCGCCAGACATTGATTTTTTTTTTTCTTGATAAGATTTAGCTTTGTTAGTCCCACAATGGGGAAATTACAGGATTGCAGCAGCACAGAGATGGCAGCACTCAGAGCAATAGTAAATAAGATAAGAAGATAAGAACTGGTTAGCCAAAGCAGTAAATAAATATACATATGTACACAGTGAGGTGAATAGATACATCCATGGATACGCCGGGGCACATCATCAGTGATGGTTCCTGATGTCATCGGGTATTTCGAGTCTCACAACATCAGACATCCTCAATCAGGCGACCCAGCCAGGTTTGATCAGACCCTGACTTGTGTCCCAGTGGCTTTGGCCCACGATTTGGACCTCATAATCCATAGCCACCGAAAGGCTCTTTCTGCAGCCTCAGTGGCAGATTTGATGGCCTTCCTTTTAGCAGCTCCTTTGATACCAAGGAGAGTGTAAATTTTGCACAGGGAGCGGGCAGCAAAGCCTCGACATCCCACCTCTATGGGCTCGCAGTGTGCTCTCCAACCATTTCTCTGGCACTGTTCTACCAGTTCTTGGTATTTGAGCCATTTGCGTTCATTGGCTTCTTCCATTCGCTCCTCCCAGGGAACTGTGAGCTCCACTAATAGGACCTGTCTGGAAGAGGAAGATGTAAGTACCACATCTGGCCTAAGAGATGTTGGTGTTGTGTAGTAAGGCTGATTGTCTAAGCTGTGGTTGGGGCCTCGCTTCAGCCCGAACAAAGGTGATTTTCCTTTGACTACCAATCTGCTTATTGTTGACTATGGCACTGGAGATGGTCTCCGCTGCACACTTTTAGCACTTATGGCGCCAGCGATAGCGGCCCTCACCAAGGGCTGTTGGGCATCTGCTGAGGATGTGTTCAAGCGTGCCCTTTCCTGGGCAAATAGGACATGTTGGCAGCTCGTTCTTGCCCCATGTATGCAGGTTTGCCAGACTGGGTAGCACATCATATACTGCTTGGAGCATAAACTGGATGCGCTGAGGTTTTGCATGCCAGATGTCATTCCAGGTCAGCTTCTTCTCCACTGCTCCCTCCCATTTTGTCCATGCCCCCTGCTGCCGCATGCCTACCATCCTGCTAGTCCCTGCTTCTTCAACACCTGCCCTCACCTCCTGCAGGATTAACTGGCATTTGTTCTTTCCCTGGACTTTATCATAGCGCAGCTTTGGGATGGAACCCAGCCCTGCATGTCCGATTGCCACTGTGCCCACCACAGCTTTGTGTCTCAACCAAGATTCTGCAAGCTCCAGCCCCTTTTGAGCGCTCCACTTCGGACCTGTCCTCACCACAATGCCTGCTGCTGCCACTCTCAAGTCTCTAGAGTTGTGATAGACTAGACAGGGCAGAATGCCATGTTGGTCCACTCAAGTCTTGAACCTGCCAGGAAAGCCAGACTTATCCACAGTCGACAGCCATGCTTCCAGTTTCCTTATAGTAGTTTGGATAGATGCTGTTTCCTTGAAACTGCAGTCAGAGACCTTCCCTAAGCTTGTGACTGGTTTCTCTATGATAGATGGTATCACAATGCCATCCAGGCGGGAACGTAACTTGTCCACCACTTTCCCTCTTTTCAGGACCATGGATCTAGACTTTGAAGTCTTGAAGTTCATTCTTGCCCAGGAAGTAAGTGTTTCCAGGCCTTGGAGAATCCACCTACTGCTAGGCACTGATGTTGAAGTGACTGTCAGGTCATCTGTGAAAGCTCTAATGGGGGGCTGCCGGGTTCCTGACCTTGACGGGGGTCCTCTACACTCTACTTCTGCTGCCTGAACCAGCATGTTCATGGACAGGGTAAAAAGGATAACAGAGATGGGACAACCTGTTTTTATCCCTTTCTCTAACTGGTGCTAATCTGAGGTCAAGGGGCCAGAGGTGACTCTGAGTCTGAACTGACCATAATAGTTCAAAATGAGATCCTTGGTTTTTCTGGGTATGTGGTGTTGATCCAGTGTGATATCAACCAGCTTAATGGGGATTGACCCATAAGCATTGGCGAGGTCCAGCCGAAGCACCACTAGATCTCCATTTCCCTCCCGTGCCTCTCTGATCAGCTGAGTGACCACACCAGTGTGTTCCAAACACCCTGATACACCTGGGATTATACACCAGGGATATACACAGTGCAGGAGCATTGCAGTTAGATGGCATCAGCAGCATTGCAGTTAGTTAAATTACCTGGCAAAATATAAATATCAAACCAGACAGTATATTTCACATTTGAATGAACAGTGTTGCTGCCACCCTCGATAATGATTGTAATTGTCTTAGTTGTGTATTGAAGGGGACGATCTCTGTTGTGCAGAGTTGTGACGTTTAATACGGCCTCTATGAGCAGTATTTAGATTATACAGTTTGACAGCCATAGGTAGGAAGGACCTGCAGAATCTCTCCCTCAAGCACTTAAGATGGCACAGCCTACCACTAAATGAACTCCTCAGTGCATTCAGCATATCCCGCATGGAGTGGGACTCAGACTCCAGCAGAAATGACAGCTTAGACACCATCCTCCTCTCTCCTATCTCCTCCACTAGGTTGAGGTGTCGCCCCAGAGCAGAGCTGTCTTTTTTGATCAGCCTGTTCAGTCTCTTCCTGTCGGCTGCCGTGATGCCGCTGCCCCAGCAGACCACTACATACAGTGGATATAAAAAGTCTACACACCCCTGTTCAAATGCCAGGTTTTTGTGATGTAAAAAATGAGACCAAGATAAATCATTTCAAAACTTTTTTTCACCATTGATGTGAACTACAACCTATACAACCCAATTGAAAAACAAACTGAAGTCTTTTCAGGGGAAAAATAAAAAAATAACCCTTTGGCACACTCTGTTATAACTGGAGATGTGGCTGTGTTGAGAATTATCACATTCATTCTCATGTTAAATGGGAGTCAGCACACACTTTCCACCATTTAAAGTGCCTCTGATTAACCCCAAATAAAGTTCAGCAGTTCTAGTAGGCTTTTCCTGACATTTTTGGAGTCACATGTTACAGCACAAGCCATGGTCCACAGAGAGCTTCCAAAGCATCAGAGGGATCTCCCTATTCAAAGGTATCAGTCAGGAGAAGGGTACAAAATAATTTCCAAGGCATTAAATATACCATGGAACACAGTGACAGTCATCATCAAGTGGAGAAAATATGGCACAACAGTGACATTACCAAGAACTGGATGTCCCTCCAAAATTGATGAAAAGATGAGAATAAAACTGGTCAGAGAGGCTGGCAAGAGGCTGACACCAACATTGAAGGAGCTGCAGGAATTTCTGGCACATACTGGCTGTTTAGTACATGTAACAACAATCTCCTGTCTAGGGTGGCAAGATGGAAGCCTTATCTTAGGAAGAAAAGCATCCAAACCTAGCTACATTTTGCAAAAACACATTTGAAATCTCCCAAACGCATGTGGGAAAATGTGTTATGGTCCGATGAAACCAAGGTTGAACTTTTAGGCCATAATTTCAAAAGGTATATTTGGCACAAACACAGCACTGCTCATCACCAAAAGAATGCCATACCTACACTGAAGCATAGTTGTGGCAGCATCATGCTTTGGGGCTGTTTTTCTTCAGCTGGAACTGGGGCCTTAGTCAAGGTGGAGGGAATTATGAACAGTTCCAAATACCAGTCAGTGTTGGCACAAAACCTTCAGGCTTCTGCTAGAAAGCTGAAGATGAAGAGGAACTTCATCTTTTAGCACAACAATGACCCAAAGCCACATCCCAATCAACAAAAGAATGGCTTCACCAGAAAAAGATTAAGGTTTTGAAATGGCCCAGCCAGAGTCCAGACCTAAATATGATTGAGCATAAGAGGGCTGTGCACAGGAGATGCCCTCGCAATCTGACAGATTTGGAGTGGTTTTGCAAAGTAGAGTGGGCAAATATTGCCACATCAAGATGTGCCACACTGACAGACTCCTACCCAAAAAGACGAGTGCTGTAATAAAAGCCAAAGGAGCTGCAACAAAGTATTAGTTTAAGGGTGTGCATATTTATGCAGCCAGGTTCTTGTAAGTCTTTTATTTTCCCCTTAAAAGATTTCAGTTTGTTTTTCAATTGGGTTGTCCAGGTTATAGGTCACATTAAGTTAAAGTTAATCCCTTCCGGACTTCCGGGAAGATGGCGGAGAGACATGACGCTTAAACAGAGAGCTCTCCCTAGTCGGATTTAAAATCTTCGATAAATGGCCAACTCGACATAAATGGAACAATAAAACAAGGGATGAAAACACGAAGAAGCCAGGCACACGGACAAAAGCAGGGTAAAACTAAAGAATCCCTCTTCAACAACGCAGGAGAAATCGCTGAACACGAGGCCCAAAAAAACGAGGTGACCACAGCAGAGAAAATGGAGGACGCCAAACTTGATATTATGAACACTGGCATCGCCAATATAAGTAAAGACATAAAAGACTTCAAGCGACAACTCCAACAGGATTTAACGGCTCTTAAGGAAGATCTGAAAAAAGAGATGAAGGAGGAAATTATGGGCCTCCGAAAAGAAATGGAACGCAAGCTAGCTGAAAACATGGAGGAATTGCACACTCAACGGGCGTGTTTGACAGAAGCACAGGCTCGAATATCAGAGTTGGAAGACTGGAGGACCGAGGCAAGCGAGCGGCTGCAGACCCTGACGGCACAAACACAGAGGATGCAGGAAAAAATAACTGACCTGGAGAGCAGGTCCAGACGGAGCAATATACGCATCTTCAGGATTCCGGAGGGCATTGAAGGCAACTCGATGACGAAATTCATGGATCAATTCTTAAAAAAAGAGCTTGAGCTGCCCGATGAAACGGACCTGCAGATCCAACGAGCGCACAGAGCCTTGGCACAGAACCCGAATCCAAATTCTACACCCAGGTCAGTTGTGGTAAACTTTCTAAAATACGACGTAAAGGAAAGAATCCTGACACAAGTGTGGAAAAAAAAGATACGAGTTGGCGACAAACAGATATTCTTTGACCATGACTACCCGACAGAAATTGTGCAGCAGCGAAAGAAATATGCCAACATTAAAGAAACGCTGAAAGAGAAAAAAAATTAGATTCCAAACGCCGCTAACGAAGATGAGAATTCTTTGGGAAGACGGCGTGAAAACCTACAGCACGGCCAGAGAGGCAGCATGGGACATGACGGAGCGAGGCTTTGTGGTGAGCGTACCGGAGGAAGCGGCTGGAGCAGCGGCAGCACGGAACGCATCGCGACAGCCGGAGTGGAGGCGAGTGAGCGGCAGAAGGCGGGAGACGGACGTGGCGCACCGGGCCCAAGAAAAACTGCAAGGCTTTCAACGGAAAGCCTAGATTATAACAAAGATTAAGAAGGACACAGAAGAAATGAAGGCCAAGAAGACAAGGTAAAAGAGAAACAAACGGCTAGGAGAGGTTTAAGTGATTTTTGTTGGACATTTCTAGACTAATGACTATTACTTGGATAGTAAATACAGGTCTAGGGAGGGCCCCTCACTCGGTGAGGACAATCCCTCCACCCACCAACAGGGACCAGTGGACAGAAGAAAGGCCCAAAGTACGGAGGTCGAGATTCGTTAATGTGTTTTTGTACAAATATGTGTTAGTTTTGTTGTTAAAGGGGTTAGGAGCACAAGTTAAAAAAATGGAAAAACATGAATATGGGTAAAAATCTTAAGATAATGACATTAAACGTGAATGGTCTGAACTCACCTGTTAAAAGGGAAAGAATAATAAGAAAATTCAAGAAGGAAAAAGCCGAAATTATATTTATAGAAGAAACACATTTGAACAGGACAGAACATGAGAAACTAAAGAGATTTGGCTATAAGAACTCCTACTACAGTTCATTTAAGGGAGGAACTAAAAGGGGGGTTATGATACTAATTTCAAATAAAATACAATTTGAATGTGAACAAGAAATCCAGGATAAAGAAGGCAGATATGTAATAATAAAGGGAAGAATAGATGGTATGCAGATCACATTAGTGAACATCTATGCCCCACCAGAAAGTGACAAGGGTTTTTTTCAACATCTGTTTGATCTCATAGCAACACACAGTGAAGGAGTCCTAATTTGTGGAGGAGACTTAAATGCTGTCATGGATCATGAAGTTGACACAACAAGTGTTAAGAAGACAAAAAAACATGTAACAAAGTTCATAAGAACCTCACTGGCAGAAATGGGTATGGTAGACATATGGAGGGACCTGCACCCACTCGAAAAAGACTATACACATTATTCAGCAGTCCATAAGGTACACTCTAGAATAGATTACTTCCTTATGAATGAAGGTGACAGACACAGGGTGAGAAATTGTCGGATTGGAGGGGCAGAAATATCAGATCATAATCCTATATACATGGAAATATATTTAAACAATAGAAAACCACAAACAACATGGAAACTTAATGTAGGACTATTAAATGATGAGAAAATGAAAGAAAGAATAAAGGTAAACATAAATGAGTATATCGAGGAGAATGATAATGGAGAAGTGGACCCAACAATACTATGGGATGCACTAAAAGCCGTGTTAAGAGGTAAATTAATTGTTGAATCAGGAAAAGCAAAAAAGTCTAAACTGGAATCATATGAACAAAGATGTGAGAGACTGAGGGAATTAGAACGTAAACATCAAAGCACAAATGACCCAAAAATATATCAAGAAATTAAGGAAGAAAAAATAAAGATAAAAGAAATACAAATAGATGAAATCGAAAGGAAAAATAGATATTTAAAACAAGAATATTATGAAACGGGGCCAAAGGCCACAAAACTGCTGGCAAAACGGTTAAGAAAACAACAAACTGTGGCCGACACACATTGTGGGCTCACGCTGCCACAGAGACAGGACTGAATGTGTATTGTGGGGTGTCACGTCTGCAAGGACTGAGGACTCGAATCTACAGGAGGTAACAAGGAAGTGTGAGATTTGTCTCTTTGTCCCACAGAAGACGCCCCGGAGGGTATTCCGGTTCATCAGGAAATGAGAGACAATGGTGAAGCTTCAAAGGGATGCTTTGTAACTGTATGTTGACTGAAGACACCATGTGACTTGAATTCTGATGCTGGAAATGTATAAAAGGGTGTTGAAGTATGATTCTTTCTCTTTCCTGCTTTGAGAATGCTAGAAGCTGCATTCTGTCAAATAAAGCTGGTTTATGACTAAACTCAGCCTCGTTATTTGAGCATGCTTCTACACTGGTGACCTACGACGGAAAATGAGCAGACAGAATTCTCCCGAGCGGGGCTCGGTGGAAGCCAGCCTGATGGCCGCCTCCACGATCCGGCTGCCCGATTTCTGGCAGCACAGCCCGCGCTCATGGTTTAGCGCAATCGAGGCGCAGTTCAACCTCCGGAGAATCTCCAACGATGACACAAGATTCTACCACGTGGTAGCGAAGCTGGACAGCGACACGGTCCAGAGAGTGGAGGATCTGGTTAACCATCCACCAGACAGCGACAAGTACAGCGCATTGAAGGACGCGCTGATAAGCCATTTCACCCCCTCAGTCCAACAACGAGCAGAGGGGCTCCTGGCGCTGACGGAGGCCGAAAACGATAGACCTGCGGACCTGATGGTGAAGATGCTGAAGCTCAAAGCCTCTGAGGATGGCGAATTCATTTTCGCCCACCTTTTCCTTCGAACCCTACCACCAGCAGTGAGAGTGGCCCTGGCAGAGTCATCCCGATTGGCCAGGCGAGACTACCATGGGTTGAGCAAGGAGGCGCAGAGGTTGGTCGATGCCCACAAGCAGAATGCGGTCTCGGCCGCGGCAGCCAGTCCGGGAATGGCGTCCGGAGACAGTGCGGGTCCAGCGGCCGCGGCGCCAGACGCACCAACGACGGCGGCGACAGGAGCCAGACGACTCGGAGCGGAGAACGGCTCGTGCTTCTACCACCGCCGTTTTGCAGAGAGAGCGCACAGGTGCGTCCCACCGTGCAATTTTAAGCGCCAGGGAAACGCCAAGACCGAGGGCCGGTAGCAGCTGCGACCCTCGGCAACGAGAACAGGCTGCTTTACCTGACGGATGCACGCTCGGGGAAACAGTTCCTCGTGGATACGGGCTCTCAGCTGAGCTTCGTCACACCCACCTACGCGGAACGGCTGTCGCCTTCTAAAGCCCCCTGGGTGTCAGTGTCAGCAGCGAACGGCTCCACGATTAAAACGTTTGGTGAGAGGACCATTCTTCTGTCCTTACAGGGCCATTCATTTGAGTGGACATTTATTGTAGCAGCAGTCAGTTTCAACATGTTAGGGGCTGATTTTTTGTGCTCACATGGTTTATTGGTTGACCTTGCTAATAGACGTCTGATTAATGCACTGTCCTTTCATTCTATTCCCTGCACAGCTCGGGTGGCCCCGCCAACTGCACATGCCAGCGTCTCAGCTGTGGGTGGTAAGTTTCACACTTTGCTTGCTCAGTTTCCAGCACTCACAGTCCCCACGTTTTCAGCAACGGTGGCCAAACATGAGGTAGAACATTTCATAACAACCACAGGCCCTCCCGTTTTTGCAAAGGCTCGGCGCTTGGACCCAGCTAAACTGGCCATCGCGCGCGAGGAGTTCACTAATCTGGAAAAACTGGGCATTGTTAGACGTTCCAAGAGCTCTTGGGCTTCGCCGTTACACATGGTCCCAAAAGCTGACGGCTCGTGGCGACCTTGTGGCGATTTCCGCAGGTTGAACAACGTTTCAGCTCATGACCGCTACCCGATTCCGCACATTCAGGATTTTTCTGTTCATTTGGCGGGGGCGCGCATTTTTTCTAAAATAGACTTGGTGCGCGGCTATCACCAGGTGCCAGTGCGCGCGCAGGATGTACCCAAAACAGCGGTCATAACGCCTTTCGGCCTTTTTGAGTTCTTGCGCATGCCTTTTGGCCTCAAGGGGGCCGCGCAGACTTTCCAACGCATGATGGATGCAGTTTTACGCGACCTGCCTTTCGTGTTCGTTTATTTGGACGATATTTTGGTAGCCAGCGCGTCCGAAGGCGAACATGAAAAACACCTCACAGCAGTTTTCCAGAGGTTGGCGGAGCACGGGTTAATAGTTAACCCAGCGAAGTGCCAGTTTGGGGTGGCGCAGATTGATTTTTTGGGACATCGCGTTTCGGCAGAAGGAGCGGTTCCCCTTCCAAATAAAGTGCGTGCCATAACGGATTTTCCGCAACCTCAAACGGTCAAGGCGCTTCAGGAGTTTCTAGGGATGGTTAATTTTTACAACCGTTTCCTCCCAAGCGCAGCACGACTCATGCAGCCATTGTACACCGCGTTAAAAAAACAAAAGCCCGCAAATAAAGTTGAATGGTCTCCGGAGCGGGAGCGCGCTTTTGCCCAGGTCAAATCAGCCCTGGCAAACGCAGTTTTGTTAGCGCACCCAGTTCCAACGGCCCGCATGGCACTCACCACTGACGCTTCCAATGTAGCGGTGGGGGCGGTAGTTGAACAGTTTGTGGCAGGTACCTGGCAACCCCTCGCGTTTTTCAGCAGGACCTTGCGCGATAGTGAACGGAAATACAGCGCGTTTGACAGGGAGCTTTTGGCCCTACACTTGGCCATCCGTCATTTTCAGTTCTGGTTAGAGGGGCGACGTTTCACTGCTTTTGTGGATCATAAACCGCTAACATTTGCGATGGCCAAAATTTCAGAACCCTGGTCAGGCCGGCAACAAAGGCAACTAGCCGCAATATCGGAGTTTACTACTGATATTCAGCATGTCGCGGGTAAACACATTGTTGTAGCAGACTGCCTCTCGCGTGCAGTAGCACCGCCAAGCCCCATAGGGGCAGACTCTGTAGCCGTGGCCGCGGGCCCGGGCAGCGACGCGGGAGCGCGCGCAGCCCCGGTCTGTGTTGGGTTAGATTATGCAGCCATGGCTGCGGAGCAGGTTAACGACGCGGACGTGCGCGCGCTCCAGTCTGGACCAACAGGGTTAAGGCTGGAGCACAGGGTGCAACAAAACGGTATGCCCCTGCTAATCTGCGATGTCTCCACGGGACGGCCCCGCCCTGTGGTGCCAACCGCGTGGCGTCGCCGTGTTTTTGACTTGGTCCATTCTCTCGCGCACCCGGGGGTGCGCGCATCGATCAAATTGGTGGGGGAGAAATTTGTTTGGCCCGGGTTGCGCAAACAGGTCAAGGAATGGGCGGCAGCCTGCGTAGCGTGTCAGCAAGCTAAAATACACAGACACACTAAGGCCCCGTTAGAACCTTTCCACATCCCCGCTAAGCGTTTTGATCACGTGCATATTGACCTGGTCGGCCCGCTTCCGTTATCACACGGGCACACACATCTTTTGACGATGGTAGACCACACCACGCGCTGGCCAGAGGCAGTTCCTCTGACATCAACCACAGCGGAAGAAGTTGCGCGAGCATTTTTAGCAGCATGGGTTGCTCGTTTTGGTGTACCGTCGGACATAACGTCCGACAGGGGTCCCCAATTTATTTCCGAGCTATGGTCATCGATGGCCCGCAGCTTGGGGGTGAAGATTCATCGCACCACCGCGTATAACCCCCAGGCTAATGGTTTATGCGAACGCTTTCACAGGTCATTGAAAGCAGCCCTCAGAGCGTCGCTAACGGATACAAATTGGGTAGACAAACTTCCATGGGTTTTATTAGGGTTGCGTTCTGCACCTAAGGAAGATTTGCATGCTTCCCCGTCTGAATTAGTTTTCGCTCAACCGCTCCGTTTGCCCGGGGAATTTCTTCCTGATAATCCCGCACCTAATGGCCCCCCTGCTCAGCCGTGGCAGAGCGGCTCAGGAGCAAACACGCTTCCTGGCCCAGTCCATCACAGTTTCCCACACGTTTTTGTGCCCAAGGCTTTAAAAAATGCAGAGTTTGTTTTTGTTAAACATGACGCCCAGCGTCCGAGTTTGCGGCCGTTTTACGACGGACCGTTTCGAGTGCTGGAGACCAGGCAGAAGCATTTTCTGCTAGATTTAGGGGGCAGAAGGGAGCTGATTTGCATTAACAGGCTCAAACCCGCTTTTGTTCTGGCTGACGAGGAGGTGCAGCTCGTGAGGCCCCCCCGCCGGGGCAGGCCTCTGAGGAGACATTCTCCAAAGTCTTCACAGAGAGGTGCTAACAGCTTTAATCCACAGGTGCAGAGAGATGTTGCAGGTGCAGCCAAGCCAGGTTGCAGCAGATTCGGCAGAAGATTAAAACCTAGGCAGTTGGTGGATTGATTAGCGATGTATGGAGTGCTTTGTGTTTGTCTTTTTGTTATGCCATTTAGATTTTGCCTTACTGGACGTTTGGGGGGGGTAGTGTGGCCGACACACATTGTGGGCTCACGCTGCCACAGAGACAGGACTGAATGTGTATTGTGGGGTGTCACGTCTGCAAGGACTGAGGACTCGAATCTACAGGAGGTAACAAGGAAGTGTGAGATTTGTCTCTTTGTCCCACAGAAGATGCCCCGGAGGGTATTCCGGTTCATCAGGAAATGAGAGACAATGGTGAAGCTTCAAAGGGATGCTTTGTAACTGTATGTTGACTGAAGACACCATGTGACTTGAATTCTGATGCTGGAAATGTATAAAAGGGTGTTGAAGTATGATTCTTTCTCTTTCCTGCTTTGAGAATGCTAGAAGCTGCGTTCTGTCAAATAAAGCTGGTTTTATGACTGAAACTCAGCCTCGTTATTTGAGCATGCTTCTACAAAACAGTGAATAATGTATATAAGATTAAGGACCCCATCACAAATAAAACCACAGTTAACCCAGAAAACATCGAAGAAATATTCCATAAATTCTATCAAGAACTATACTCGCAACCTGAAGAGACAAATGTTAAGGATATTAAAAAATTTCTATGCACATTGGACTTGCCATCAATAGGAAACCAACAAAATGAAAAGCTAACAGCAGAAATAACAACACAAGAGATTAAAGATGTGATTAAGTCACTTAAAAACGGTAAATCACCAGGTAGTGATGGATACCCGTCTGAGTTTTATAGACTGTTTATAGAAGAACTCACGCCACAGCTCCTAAAGTCATTTAATTGGATATTGAACAACAACGAAATACCTCCATCATGGAACGAAGCCATTATTTCAGTTATTTTAAAGCCAGGGAAAGATAGGGAACAATGTGGAAACTATAGGCCAATCTCTTTACTAAATGTGGATTATAAAATATATACAACAATTACAGTATGTGTAAACGAATAAAGACATTCTTGACGGAATTGATAGAGGACGATCAAACTGGTTTCATAGAGGGACGCCAAACACATGACAATATCAGGAGAACAATACACATAATTAACCAAATACATAAAGAAAAGAAAAGAAAAGCGCAGTAATAATGAGTTTAGACGCAGAAAAAGCATTTGATAGGGTTAATTGGATGTTCCTATATAATGTGCTGGAACGCTTTGGATTTAACGAAAAATCAGTGCAGTGCATAAAGACACCGTATCAAAAACCTGTGGCAAGAATCAAGATAAACGGTAGCTTAACAGACAAAGTAAATATACAAAGATCAACCAGGCAGGGATGCTGCCTATCGCCCACCTTGTTTGCTTTGTTCATAGAGCCACTGGCTCAAGCGATGCGACAAAATAAGAAATTAAAAGGTGTAACAATAAAGGGAGCGGAACACAAGATTGGGCTATTTGCAGACGATATTATAGTTTACCTTGAACAACCAGATGAATCAATAATGGAAATGATGGACTTGATAGAAAATTTTGGAAAATTATCAGGATACAAGATAAACATAACAAAAACACAAATACTGACATTCCACTATAACCCTCTAAACCAGATAACTGAGAAGATCAAACTAAACTGGAAACAAAAAGAAATAAAATACCTTGGAGTGAACATACCTAAAGATTTAAGCAAAATCTATAAAGCAAACTATGATAGGTTAGAACAAGAAATAAAAAAAGATATTGATAGATGGTCAATCTTAAATATGGATCTGAATTCAAAAATTGAGACAGTCAAAATCAGCATACAACCTAGATTACCTCTTCCAGGCTCTACCAACAGAGATTCCAGATACCCAGTTCTCAAAGTGGGACAGGATGATATCGAGATTTGTTTGGGGAGGTAAAAAGCCAAGAGTGAAATATAAAACTCTCCAGTTACCAAAAGAGAAAGGAGGCATGGGTCTACCGAGTCTAAAGGAATATTACTACTCAGCACAAATAAGATATATCATATGTTGGTGCGACAGAGGATATGAGGCAAAATGGAAAGAAATGGAAAAGGAAATTGAGGGACTCCCAGTACAAAGCATAATAGGAGATAAAGATGCATATAAGCAAATCAAACAAATAGACCCAATCACTAAATTTACTTTGGAACTGTGGTATAAAATAGTACAAAAGTATAATATAAAGGAGGACATAAAACTATTGAAAAGGGTAGCATTTGACAGTCAGTTTGAACCGGCAAAGCAAGATAGGGGATACAAAAATCTGGTGAACAAGGGAATCACAGCATGGGGCATTATGGGAAAAAAAGATTTCGGGAGTTTTGTAAACATGAGAAGAAAATTTAAACTAGAAAAATCTGAATTCTTCAGATATCTGCAGATGAGAGATTATTATATAAGGAAGATTAGGCATAACCTCCAAACAGATGTGAGCGAGATTATACAATTCATTTTAAGTTCATATGCAGGAAATAAAATAAGAATTATTTCAAAGATATATCAGAAACTTACGGCAAACAAACATTCAAGTAACTATATAAAGGAGAAATGGGAGAAAGAGCTAAATTTAAACATAACAGAAGAAAACTGGCAAGAAATATGGAAAACACAACACACATCAACAAGTTCAAGGACATGGAGGGAATTTGGATGGAAAACCTGATTCGCTTTTTCATTACACCACAGATTCAAGGAAAATATACAAATACCCAATCTTTATGCTGGAGGGGATGTGGGGCTCAAAATACAGACCACTCACATATGTTTTGGAAATGCTACAAAATCTCATCCTTCTGGAAATCTATACATGTGACAATACAGAGGATATTAGGATATAATATACCAATGAACTGTAACCTGATGTACCTATGTGATCTTAAAAGAGACAATGTAATACAGGCTGAGGACAGATGTGTAGTTAAAATATTGCTGATTGCATGTAAAAAAACAATCACAAGAAAATGGCGATCAGAAGTTCTTCCTGACCAAGAGCAATGGACTGACATTGTTGAGGACATACGTATGATGGAAAAACTAACATATCGACAAAGAATGCAAGAAGGACTACTGTATATGAAAAAAAATGGTGGAAATGGACACAGTACAAAGTGCAACAACGAGACAGAAATTGAAAGAATAACCAAAGACACTGGAAAAACCAGAAGAATTAAGACATGGAAACTAAAAACTTGATGCTCCAACATTTGTCCCCCCTTCCCCTTTTTTTTTTTCTTCCTCTAGCTCCTTTTTTTTAAATATAGAGACTGTGATCTGAATATAATATGTATGATGAAAAATGAATAAAAAAGTTACAAAAAGTTAATCCCTTCCACACCCGTGGTGTATGGGGTGGCGCCTATCTCCATTTCACATTAATGGTGGAAAAAGTTTTTAAATCATTTGTCTTGGTCTCATTTTTGTACATGACAAAAACCTGGCATTTGAACAGGGGTGTGTAGACATTTTATATTCCTGTACATAAAGGCTGATGCCACGACAGAATCATAGAAGGTCTTGAGGAGCGCCCCTCCACACTCCAAAAGACCTGAGTCTCCTCAGGAGTATCAGCCTGTGCCGCCCCTTCTTGTAGAGGGTGTTGGTGTTGGGTGACCAGTTCAGTTTATTGTTCAGGTGAACACCCAGGTACTTGTAAGATGTCTCCATCTCAATGTCTGTTCCCTGGATGTGTACCGGTGCTGTGGGGGGTTTTCCACGCCTGCGGCAGTCCACCTCCAGTTCTTTGGTTTTCCTCGCATTGATCTGGAGGCAGTTCCACAGGCACCAGTCCACATAGTCCTGTATCAGTCCTCTTCACTCCGCGTCATCCCCCTCTGAGATGAGGCCGATGACCACAAAGTCATCAGAGAACCTCTGTAGATGGCAGTGTGGTGTTTTGTGTGTAAAGTCAGCAGTATAGAGGGTGAACAGGAAGCAAGCCAGAACTGTTCCTTGGGGGGTCCCCGTACTGCAGATGATGGTGTCAGACAAGACAGTCCCGGGTCCTCACAAACTGTGGTTGGTCTGTGAGGTAGTCCAGGAGCCACGATGACAGGTGCTGGTCCACCCCTGCACACAGCAGCTTGTTCCTCAGAATCACTGGTTGGATGGTGTTGAAAGCAGTGGAGAAATCAAAGAACATGATCCTCACAGTGCTCCCAGGCTTCTCCAGGTGGGACAGGGAACGATGTAGGAGGACGATCACTGCATCCTGTACCCTGATGCCATGTTGGTAGGCAAACTGAAGTGGGTCCGTTGCTGGTCCAACCAGGGGGTGGAAGTGGGCGAGGAGCAGCCTTTCCAGTGTCTTCATTAGGTGTGACGTGAGGGCCCCTGGTCTGTAGCTGTTCAGGTCCTTGGGGTGCCGAGTCTTCGGCACAGGTACCACACAGGATGTTTTCCACAGCTGTGGTAACCTCCCTATCTTAAGTCTTAGACTGAAGATGTGCTCCACAATCCCGCATAGCTGATCTGCACAGGACTTGAGGAGCCCTGAGCTGATCCCGTCCAGACCTGCAGCCTTCCTCACTTTGATCGTCTTCAGCTCAGCTCTCACCTGGGTAATGTGCCCTTTTCCACTAGCACCTACTCAGCCCCACTCGCCTCGAGTCTCCTTGGCTCAACACGGTGTGGTTGGTTTTCCATTACAACTGAGTACCACCTCAAGTGGGTGGGTTCATTACAGGAAGGCGACCCGTTGTATTGTTTACATGCTGAGGTTTTCACTGATAAATAATGTAAAAGATGCTTAAAATCACATAACACTCACCTTCTTCCCTGTGAGCAGCAATCAGCTCGGAGACCTCCTGGTTTACGTTTTCATTTCGGGTCGCTCCACCACAGCAGAGCCGACAAAAAGTTCATAGTTTTCAAATTGGACCATTCATTCATTCATTCATTCATCTTCTTCCGCTTAATCCTTTTCGGGTCGTGGGGGCGGGGCTGGAGCTTATCCCAGCATCTTTTGGGCAAGAGGCAGGGTCCACCCTGGACAGATCGCCAGTCCATCACAGGGCCAACACAGAGAGACAGACAACCATTCACTCTCACAGTCAGACCTAAGGACAATTTAGAATCCCCAGTTTGATGCCAATTAACCTAACCTGCATGTTTTTGGCATGTGGGAGGAAACCGGAGTAAACCCACGCAAACACAGGGAGAACATGCAAACTTCTCACAGATCACTGTTGGTCGGGGGCTGGGATCGAACCCAGGATCCCCCAGCCAAGGGTGACTTGCTGTGCTGCCGCAATGCTAACCACTCCGCCACCGTGCCGCCCCTCAAATTGGGCCAAATGTAGTTTATTTTTCAAGTGCAGTGATCCAAGCGCTGCAGCACCGATGAAAGAACTGTGTGCACCGACAGGGAGACTTGACTGTGCACCACCCTCCTTGTGTGCGTATCTCCGTGGAAAATGAAGCCCTGAGAATACTTGATTATATGAAAGAGATGTCAACAGTTTTACTTTGGGACATGATTTGAGGTTGAATAAGGTGAAAAAATTAGAACTGTACGGGATCGTGATAGTCGATTATTGTGATTGTTGTTGAATCGTGATAGGATCGAATTGTGACCCAAGTATTGCAATCCGAATAGAATCACGAGGTCTCTCGTGATTTCCAACCCTAGTCTGCAGATGGTGGCATTGACAAAAAGACAGGAGGCAGAGCTGGAGGTGAGAGGAGGACATGGAAAGGATTGGCATTACAGAGGAAGATGGAAGAGATGGAGTGAGATGGAGGCAGATGAGCCGCTGTAGCGACCCCTAAAGGGAGCTGCCAGAATAAGAAGAGTTTAAGCTTGAGGGACTGAAGATTCTAACTGCTGGTGTGGAGTGGGAGCTGGGCAACTGGAGTGTTTGTATGTATTAGGGCAGCAGCTATCGATTAATTGATTGATCAAATAAGCTTTTTGTGTCTTTTTATCCCCTGCCAGTCTTCGCCTAAAGGAGGATTATATTATGGGTCGTCTTCTCCTTTCGGCTGCTTCCTTTAGGGGTCGCCACAGTGGATCATCTGCCTCCATTTCACCCTGTCCCTTGCATCTTCCTCTGTAACACCAACACTCTCCATGTCCTCCTTCACTACATCCATCAGTCTTCTCTGTGGTCTTCCTCTTTTCCTCCTGCATGGGAGCTCAACATCCTTTGTCCAATATCTCCACTATCCCTCCTCTGCACATGTCCAAACCATCTCAGCCTTGCCTCTCTTACTTTGTCTCCAAACTGCTCAACCTGAGCTGTCCCTCTGATATACTTGTGTCTAATCCTGTCCCTCCGAGTCACTCCCAATGAGAATCTTAGCATCTTCAACTCTGCCACCTCCAGCTCCACCTCCTGTCTTTTTGTCAGCGCCACCGTCTCCAAACCATACATAATAGCAGGTCTCACTACCGTCTTGTAAATCTTCCCTTTCACTCTTGCTGCTACCCTTCTGTCACATATCACCCCTGACACTCGTCTCCACCCACTCCACCCTGCCTGCACTCTCTTCTTCACCTCTCTTGTACATTTTAATTGCTTTGGATGGTTGACCCCAGGTATTTAAATTCATCTACTTTCACTACCTCTACTTCTTCCATCTTCCCCGTTACACCTGCCTCCCTCTCGTTCACACTCATGTGTTCTGTCTTGCTTCTACTGACTTTCATTCCTCTTCTCTCCAGAGAATACCTCCATCTCTCCAGGTTCTCTTCCACCTGCTCCCTATTCTCACTACAGATCATAAGGTCGTCTGCAAACATCATGGTCCACGGAGACTCCTGCCTGACCTCGTCTGTCAGCCTGTCCATCACCATGGCAAACAGGAAGGGGCTCAGAGCTGATCCCTGATGTAATCCCACCCCCACCTTGAATCCATCTTTCACTCCTACAGTGCACCTCACCACTGTTTTGCTGTACTCATACATGTCCTGCACCACCCTCACATACTTCTCTGTCACTCCTGACTTTGTCATACAGTACCACACTTCCTCTCTTGGCACCCAATCATCTGCTTTCTCTAGATCCACAAAGACACAGTGCAACTCCTTCTGACCTTCTCTATACTTCTCCATCAACACTCTTAGAGCAAACATTGCATCTGTAGTCCTCTTTCCTGGCATGAAACCGTACTGCTGCTCACTGATTGTCACCTCTCCTCTTAACCCGGCTTCAACAACTCTTTCCCATATCTTCATAGTGTGGCTGATCAACTTTATGCCTCTGTAGTTACTGCAGCTCTGAGCATCACCTTTGTTAGTGAAAATTGGTACCAAAACAGTTCTTCTTCACTCTTCAGGCATTTTCTCACTTTCCAAGATTGTATTAAACAATCTGGTTAAAAAGTCCACTGCCATCTTTCCTAAACATCTCCACATCTCCACAGGTATGTCATCTGGACCAACCGCCTTTCCATTCTTCATCCTTTTCAAAGTTGCCCACACCTCTGCCTTGCTAATCCTCAGGACTTCCTTGTTCACGTCTTTCCTTCTTCCATCTTCCTCTCTCTCTCGTTTTCTTTATTCATCGACTCTTCAAAGTCCTCCTTCCACCTTCTCAACACACTCTTGTCATTTGTTTATACATTACCATTTCTGTCCTTAATCAACCTAATTTGTTGTACATCCTTTCCAACTCTCTCTCTCTGTCTAGCCAATCGATGCAAGTCCTTTTCTCCTTAGTGTCCAGCCTTTCATACAACTCAGTATATGCCTTTGCCTTTGCCCCCTCTCTCTTTACCATGCACCAAGATTCCAAATACTTGTGTGTACTTCATCTCCCTGACTATCCCACTTTTTCTTTGCTAACCTCTTCCTTTTGTTACTTTCCTGTACCTCCTCATTCCACCACCAAGTCTCCTTGTCTTCCTTTGTCCACTGAATACACCACGTACCTTTCTACCCATTTCCCTCAATACTAGTGAGGGGAAGAGAAAGTTAACTTAACAGCAACAAAAACAACATCAGCAGGTTTGGCAACAAAAAACAGACTGCAACAAAACAGTGTAATGAGAAGAAAAAAAGCATGATGGCAGGAAAGTAATGAATTTAACAATGCTGACAACTGTGTCAAGTTGGGTGGGTAGAGTGTTAACTGATTTTTTTTTTTTTCCAACAAGATTTTCTACTCTGTGAGAGAAGTGGGTTGAGCCTGGATGAATTCAGCCTTGTTCATGCTACACCTCCACTCTGGTGCACTGAGATGCGTATCCTCTTTGGACAAGGCCGGTGCGCACACAGTTGTGCATATACTGTACTTCAGTTTTTTCATCTACTACGCCAAGCGTTTCATGCATGCACATAACCGTCATTTCTAGTTTCACCCCAGCCCTGTGGGTAGTGCAATGCACTAACGTGCCAGTTTGTTCACCAGCTATATGAAAGTGAAGAAATGTGAGAGTGATGTACATTTTTTGTAGCAACAACAATGGCATTGTTTTGAGGAAGAAGTGCACTGGCAGTGTCCTAGTTTACATCCTTGCTTTCCTCCCTTGCTGCTTCCACAACTTCCTGAAACTATTGCAAATAGACTTTTGATCAGGATTTGTCCTTCAATTCACATATTTAATTTGTTTCTAAGACTGCCTTCTATCATTTGCGTAATATTGCCAAGATTAGGAGCATCTTGTCTCAGAGTGATGCTGAGAAGCTGATCCACGCTTTTGTTAGCTCGAGATTAGATTATTGTAATTCTTTATTATCAGGCTGTCCTAAAACATCTTTAAAAAGTCTTCAGCTGATCCAAAATGCTGCAGCAAGAGTTTTAACAGGTACTAGAAAGAGAGATCATATCCCTCCGGTTCTGGCCTCCCTTCATTGGCTTCCCATAGAGTTTAGAATTAAGTTTAAAATCCTTCTTCTTACTTACAAAGCTCTAAATAATCAGGCTCCTTTTTATTTAAAAGATCTGATACTACCGTATCATCCTAACAGAGCACTACGCTCCCAAAATGCAGGATTACTTGTAATACCTAGAATCTCCAAAAGTACAATGGGAGGCAGAGCCTTCAGTTATCAAGCTCCTCTCCTGTGGAATCAGCTGCCAATCTGGATTCGGGAGTCAGACTCGATCTCTGTTTTTAAGAATAGGGCTAAAACCTACCTTTTTGATATAGCCTACAATTAGGGAGGGATCATGTGTTTCTGAACCCTCCCTTAGTTATGCTGCTAATAGGTTTAGTCAGCCGGGGGACCTCCAGTAATGCACTGGGCCTCACTCCTTTCCTCACTCTCTATGAAATATTTTTTTTTTTTTGCTGGTCATTAACATTTGTTTGTTCTCTCCCATAGATTGAGTCCCCATCGTGCTGTTTGCTCTCTACATGTCTGTTCTTTTCTTCTTCTCTATCCCCTCACCCCCCAGCCAGTCGCAGCAGATGACTGCCCCTCCCTGAGCCTGGTTCTGCTGGAGGTTTCTTCCTGTTAAAAGGGAGTTTTTCCTCTCCACCGTCACCAAGTGCTTGCTCACAGGGGATTGCCTGATTGCTGGGGTCTTTCTGCAACTGTGGGGGTCCCCCCTACAGTTGCTAGTGCTATGAGATGACTGTTGTTGTGAAATGGCGCTATATAAATAAAGTTGAATTGAATTGAATTGAATTGAATAGACTTCAGTGTTGAGGCATCTCCTCTGCCCATCCACAACCCGCCTCCTCACCTGTTAACCACTTGCGCTTCATTGTTCCGCGGGCGGGCAAGTCTCTGCGTCCTATGACGCACGAGGGCGCACGAGAGCGCGCTCGTGCGCCCTCGTGCGCATGACGCATGATAAGGATATTGATGGTGATGGTGTAGGTGGTGTGCCCTCCAAGCGCCACTGAAAAAAAAATCTGCAAACACAGCCGCGAACAGATTAGTTCATCTGATTGACCTCTCATTCGACTAATAAGAGCCTTGAATTGGGTTTCTGAAACCTTGAGGAGCCAATGAATGAAAATCTAGGAAGGAGGACCCGCCTACTGTGAACGCAGGAGCCAATTGAAGCACAGAAATTCAGGCTGGGTGAAGCGATATTTACTGCTGCAGAAGGACTCTGCAGAATCTCCTACAGACCCAGGCTCACCCAGCAGCATGGAGAACACCCACAAGTGGGACCTGCACTCATTCCAGCAGAATAGACGGAGGCCGACGACAAAAGTCGTAAATCATTTGCCAAAACGGCAATAATGGAATTATGTTGATCGGGATCCACGAGCGGAGTAGCGTCGCGTTCGTTTGACAATGGGGGAAGAGCTGTTCGCCACGACTCTGCTGCTTTGAAGAGGTAAGGTGTTATAAGCTAAATTATTATTTATCCCTGAAAACTGTAATCCAAAAATGACTTTTGACCGATTGGTAAATTACAACTGTACTGCGCACAAAGTACGTGCGCCGCGATAAACGGTTCATTTGCCGTGTTCGGACCGTGAACGCCCCCACCCCCTGCTGCAGAAGAGGAGCGGGGGGGGGGGCACGGTCTGAACGCCCCCCGGTCCGCGGGAGGAAGCATATCAGTCTATTCCATCATGTAGCGATGGCCCTCTTCTGTAGCGAGGGGGGGGGGGGCATTCACGGTCCGTTCACGGTTCCCCCCCCCCCCCCCCACACACACAGTAGCGAGGGGGGGGGAGCCGCTGTGAAAGCATGCAAGGAGTGTAATCCGTCATGTAGAGGGCCGAATTTGGTCCTTGGTAGCGGGGGGGGGGGACGACTCCCCACCCACACACACACACACAGACACAGCCCTGAGTGTGACCTTTCATTAGAGCCTAAAATGAAGATTCTACATTGAATTATTCAAAAGTTACAGACGTTTTTCCAAACTGCCATTTGGCACAATTTGGCACAGTTCCAAAACGCCTGGGAACAGCCTGAGAACAAAGCTGTGTAAAATATTCATTTTTTGTGGTATTGTTACCAAATTTGGATCTCAGCTGGATAACACTTGGTTCTACATTTCTGTTGCATTTTCCAGCCGGATTGGACAGCTGTGTGTTATTTACAAGCATTTGTATCCAAAAAAACACTGTGTCCAATTTTTTTTTCTTCAAGTTCAGTATGTTTAGATGACTGTAACTCAGTGGCCGGAGCACGTAGAGAGATTATGTTTTTTTTGCCAAAAAATTCAAAGTGTTTTCTTTTAAATGAGACCAACCCCATGAAGATGCTGCAAAGGGTTGAATAACAGCTTTCGATTTACTTTGGGCACGTTATTTTTTGGCATTTTTAGGAAAATTGCCCGGAGTGCAAGTGGTTAACTGTCTTGTGGACGAATGAGACCAGAATAGAACTTTTTGGTCTGAATGAGAATTGTTACATTTGGAGAAAGGAAAACGCTGAATTCCTTATCCCATCTCTGAAACATGGTGGTGGTAATATCATGGTTTGGGCTTGTTTTGCTGCATCTGGGCCAGGACGTCTTGCCATCATTGATGGAACAATGAATTCTGGATTATACCACCAAATACTAAAGGTAAACGTCAGGACATTTGTCCATGAACTGAATCACAAGAGAAGTGGGTCATGCAGCAAGACAACGATCCTAAGCAGATGCGTCATTCTACCAAAGAATGGTGAAAGAAGAAAAAAGTTGCTTTGGAATGGCCGAGTCAGAGTCTTGACCTTAATCCAATTGAGATGTTGTGGAAGGACCTGAAGCGAGCAGTTCATGTGAGGAACCCACCAACATCCCAGAGCTGAAGCTCTTCTGTCTGGAGGTTAAGTCAAGTCACCTTCCACAGCATGTGGGACACCATGTAGTGTATGGGGGTAGCGCCCATCTCCATTTCTGTGACCCTAGACCACTCAGTTACTGTAAGTAGTGAAGGCTACCGGGGGGGGGTCAGTCCTCTGATAGCTCTGTGTGTTAACTTTAGTTTCCCCATTCCATTACACTAAGCTCCAAGTTAGAAAGCAGAAAGTACCATTTTTATATGGTCTTAGGTATGACTTGAAACCACAACCTCCCGGTTGTGGGGCAGATGCTCCAACAACTAGGCCACCACTCCCGTGTTGTGTATGGAGGAATGGGATAAAATTCCTCCAAGCTGATGTTCAGGACTGATCATCAGTTACCAGAAATGTTTAGTGGCAGTTATTGCTGTAAAAGGGGGTCACACAAGATACTGAACTCAAAGGTTAACTAACTTTTTCCACTCAGATATGTAATATTGGATCATTTTCCTCAACAAATAAATGACAAAGTAAAATATTTGTCTCATTTATTTAACTGGGTTCTCTTGATCTACTTTAAGAACTTGTGTGAAAATCTGCTGATGTTTTAAGTCATATTTCTGCAGAAATGTAGAAAATTCTAAATTGTTCACAAGCTTTCAAGCACCACTGTAGATCCATGCACGTCAAAACCACCAGACTGACAGTTTCTACCCGCAAGCAGTGAGGCTGCTGGAGCAGCCTCCCCTTCTGGCCTCATATGCCATGGCCCTTCTTTTAGCTGCAGTAACTGTGAATTGGATTTTGCAGTGCTGCAACACACTGACAGCACATTCCTCAAAAATGATTGATCAGATCATCAAACAAATTGTAACATTAGGCAAGGATAACCCACGTAAACCAAAATGTAATTTTAAAATAATGATTTCATTTATTAAGGGGAAAAAAAGTTATCGAAACCACTGGCCATCTGTCCAGGGTGTACCCTGCCTCTCGCCCAAAGATTCTGGGTTAGGCTCCAGCCCCCCCCCCCCCAACCCAAAAAGGATTAAGTAGTAGAAGATCGATAGAGGTTATCAACACCTATTTCTTTGATGTAAAACTTTTTAAGTGTGACAAAGATGCAAAAATATAAGAAATTGGGAAGGGAAAATGTTTCTTCACAGCACTGTATGTTTACAGCCTCTGTTTCTGTCTTTGCTACAACAGGAACGTGAAAAGAAAAATGGAGTGAAACCTCAACAGCTTCAGGAGGATGAAGATTCTCAAACAGCAGCAGACGAAGCTAAATCACAAATTGACAAGACTGGAAAAAGAAGACACAGAAAATACCGCACGAGGGATAAACTATACTTTTGTGAAGAATGTGGGAGAGGTTTCACCCAGTTAGGTCACTTAAAAAAACACAAACTGATCCACACGGGAGTTAAACAGTTTGTGTGTGGTCGGTGTGGAAAGGCCTTTGCTGTGATAAGTTCCTTAAGAAGACATGAACTCATCCACACTGGAGTTAAACAGTTTGTGTGTTGTCAGTGTGGAAAGGCCTTTACTCACATGAGTCACTTACGAACACATGAAGTGACCCACACTGGAGTTAAACAGTTTGTTTGTGGTCAGTGTGGAAAGGCCTTTACTGTGATGAGTAACTTAAGAAGACATGAACTCACCCACACTGGAGTTAAACAGTTTGTGTGTTGTCAGTGTGGAAAGGCCTTTACTGTGATGAGTTCCTTAAGAAAGCATGAAGTCATCCACACTGGCGTTAAACAGTTTGTGTGTTGTCAGTGTGGAAGGGCCTTTACTCAGATGAGTTCCTTAAGAACACATGAACGCATCCACAGGGGAGTTAAACAGTTTGCGTGTGGTCAGTGTGGAAAGACCTTTACTGTGATGAGTTCATTAAAAACACATGAACTGACCCACACGGGAGTTAAACAGTTTGTGTGTGGTGAGTGTGGAAAGGCCTTTACTGTGATGAGTAACTTAAGAAGACATGAACTGACCCACACGGGAGTTAAACAGTTTGTGTGTGGACAGTGTGGAAAGACCTTTACTGTGATGAGTTCATTAAGAACACATGAAGTTATCCACACTGGAGTTAAACAGTTCGTATGTAGTCAGTGTGGAAAGGCCTTTACTCAGATGAGTTCCTTAAGAACACATGAACACATCCACATGGGAGTTAAACAGTTTGTGTGTGGTCAGTGTGGAAAGGCCTTTATTCAAAGGGGTGGCTTAAGGAAACATGAACTTATCCACATGGGAGTTAAACAGTTTGTGTGTCAACAATGTGGAAAGTCCTTTCCTTGGATGAGTTCCTTAAGAACACATGAACTCACCCACTCTGATGTAGCGTCTACAGTTGGATCCAAATTTTAAAAATTACTAGTTGCTGAGAAGAAATTGTTTCACCCGAAAGTGTTGTCATAAACCCCTCCTTTTCACCCAAGACCAGAGCCGTCGTGACGCCCTATGCCATCAGCTATAAAGTGGATGAGTTACTCCCTGCACAGGACCTGTAGTCATTTCCCCTCAAATCCATTTGTCAGAAGAATACCAAAGTGACATGTTTACGACTTTATGTTCCACAGACTCAATCAGGGTTCCTCTCATTAAAACTGAAGGTCCAACATTGCCCTCCGATGAACAAAGTAGGAATATTTACCCTGAGAACAGAATAATTTCTCCCTCTATCTTCCAGCTGTGAATTGTGAACAATGAACTAACTTGACATTCTGAACAGACAACAGAAACTGAAGACTATGGCTGAACCCTGTGATGGACAAATATGGCTTGAAATGCTTTTATTGATGATTTTATGTGTTTCTTTATCTTTACAAATAATTCATTTTGCATGTCCACTATAAAAAATTTGTACATTTTACAATGTAGACACATTTTGTTCTTTTATAAAATAGAATATTTTATAAAGTTAAAGTGTCAACTTTATTTTAGTTCAAGTTTCATAGAATTTATGCTTTGATAGGCAGCATACATGTTTTTAGGATGATTTCACTTCCTCTGGTGTTGGCGCCGCTGGGCCGTGCCCCAGTCGTCCCTCTGGGGGTGGATGCCTTGCTTTCCTGGGGACTTGCCCTGTGGGGGTTGGCGGTGCTGTCTTGCCTGCTCGGGGTTTCCGGGGGGGGGGGGGTGCAATTGGCCTCCCTCTTCGTATGTTTCCTGACAAACCACTCACATGCGCACACACTTATATTGCAAGTGAAGCGGCATGAAATAATAAGCAGCGATGAGAGGTTTTAAGCAGGTTTATTAAATCATACCGCCGTCACGAAGCTCGCCGGCTCGGAGGCTCTTCAGCAAAGGGACACAGAGTGTGTGTGTCCAGCAGCAGTTGAAGAGTGAGTGAGAGGATGAGCATGGATTACAGTGCAGTATATATACCCAACTACAACAATACATAAAAGAGCATTCCCCAGCAGTTGGTATGATCAAAGAGATTGCAGAACAGGCATGAGACATTTGCATTTGAGAGACATATATCACAATAGGCAGATTGCTGGCCTCTGCTCCAGCTGCAGAACAAAGAGGTTACAAGGCACATCTACATATTGATCTCAGTCTCTAGGTCACAGTAAGGACAGGACGTATGAACACAATGCATGAAAGGAGCGTTCACAGCAGTGCAGCGGAAAAAACCAGAAGTAGCGAGCTGTCTGTCCTTAGTCTGTTGTGGGGGTTTTACCAAACCCTCCACACTGCTCCCCCCCAGAGGGCTCGGCAGGGGACCGAGGCCTCGATGTGCAGCTTGGCAGCGAGCAGGGAAAACTCTGTGCAGGCGAAGGTGGGGGGAGGGGTAGTAAATGCCGGCCGGGGACGGTGAAATCGTCCAGGCTGCGCAAAAATTGCTTGTTGCTCCGCGATGTCAAGGGGCTGTCCCGTTGAACGTGCGGAGATCACAAGAAGAAAAATTTGTCTCTGGCTCCTCTCGTGGCCATGAAGAAAAACAGGAGCGGCGAGGCCGCGTAGCGGCTGTAAGAAAAAAAGAAACAAAAGCAGAGGGACTTGGCCTGTTGACTTTAGGTGTGGGCGCAGCCCTAAAGTCTTTGGGAAAAGCTGACGGCTGAATCCCCTTGTGCGCCGTGGATGAGACTGTTAGAGAATCCTGTGAGCGAGCTGCGTGGTTGCTTCAGGTGTGCGAGCAGCCCTGAAGGTTCTGTGTGTGGCGGCGAAGGACGATGGCGGTCTGAAGAGCCGTATTTGTCCCGTGTGTTGTGCGCCGTCCTGGTATCTCCCCGGTGCGTGTGCCGGGGTTCCATGCGTGGGTGGGCCGCTGGGAAGGCGAGTCAGAGTCCAGAATCTTGGTGGAGATCAGCGCAATCGGCGCCGATAATATCCAAGTTGAGCTGTAGCTGCAGATTGGCCATGGTGTGTTGGAGCGGTGAGAGTGAATAGACGATCTTTGTCCCTCAGGCTCGTGCAGATGCGTTGGAGCGGTGAGAGGGAGGAGACGATCTTTGTCACCGCTCGGCCATGGTGCGTTCAGGTCCACGCACTGCGTTCTCCGCCGGCCCTGGAGGTTGCCGTCGTGGAGAGGGGACGAGGTGCATGCGCTCTCGTGTGGAGGAGCTGCGAGCGCGGCCGGTCCAGCGTGGATGAGCAGATCTCAGACGTTCAGATCTCATCATGAAGAACGGGTCACCAGTGTAGCTGTCCAGACCAGAAGGTTGCTTTGCACAAAACGTGTGCATGCTCGGGGTCACCAGTGAAGCGGCATGAAATAATAAGCAGCGATGAGAGGTTTTAAGCAGGTTTATTAAATCATACCGCCGTCACGAAGCTCGCCCAATGGGCGGCTCGGAGGCTCTCCAGCAAAGGGACACAGAGTGTGTGTGTCCAGCAGCAGTTGAAGAGTGAGTGAGAGAATGAGCATGGATTACAGTGCAGTATTTATACCCAACTACAACAATACATCAAAGAGCATTCCCCAGCAGTTGGTATGATCAAAGAGATTGCAGAACAGGCATGAGACATTTGCATTTGAGAGACATACATCACAATAGGCAGATTGCTGGCCTCTGCTCCAGCTGCAGAACAAAGAGGTTACAAGGCACATCTACATATTGATCTCAGTCTCTAGGTCACAGTAAGGACAGGACGCATGAACACAATGCATGAAAGAAGCGTTCACAGCAGTGCAGCGGAAAAAACCAGAAGTAGCGAGCTGTCTGTCCTTAGTCTGTTGTGGGGGTTTTACCAAACCCTCCACACAAGCGCTGTCATGTACACACACACGGACGCACACACACAAATGTCTCCCCTTTAACAGGTGCGAATACCAGACTCATGTTGAGACATTTTCGGTGGAAGAAACAGTTTGTCTTCTGTTTGTTTTAGTTGTTGATTTGTCTGTCTTTTTGTACTGTATGTTCCTCTCTCTTTTCTTTCCCCCTCCACACACTTCCTTTCATCTTTCCCTTTCCTGTCGGGTCCTCCTTGGGTAACATAATTTAAATAAAGTATTAAACGTTATTAACGGGCAGCGCGGTGGAGGAGTGGTTAGCACTGCGGCAGCACAGCAACTCACCCTTGGCCGGGGGATCCTGGGTTCGATCCCAGCCCTAGCCGATCCCTCACACCCTGGTCACGTACTGTTTGCCCCCCTCCCCTCAGGTAGAAGACTTCGGCCCATTCAGACTAAAACCTCCCATCACACGAACAGCTTCTTCCCCTCTGCCATCAGACTGCTGAACACTAAGTGACTTATTGACTCTCGTGCACTACGTACAGCAGCTCAACCAGACTCATGTCAATCATCACTGTTTTCTTTTTGCATTACCGACTGCACTATGGGGTACTCCACAATATCTGCTGCTCGCTAATATATTTAAAAATTGCTTTGACTAGTATTACTCATTCATATTCTACATTTTATTGCATGTATAGTTTTTTATTTCTATCTTTATTTTTATCATGTTTAATGTTGCAGCATTGCACTGAGACAAATTCCTAGTTTGTGTACTACATGAACAATGGCAATAAATCTGATTCTGATTCTGATCTGTGTGGAGTTTGCATGTTCTCCCCGTGTCTGCGTGGGTTTACTCCGGGATTTCTCCGGTTTCCTCCCACATGCCAAAAACATGCAAGTTAGGTTAATTGGCATCAAACTGGGGATTCTAAAGTGTCCTTAGGTGTGACTGTGAGAGTGAATGGTTGTCTGTCTCTCTGTGTTGGCCCTGCGATGGACTGGCGATCTGTCCAGGGTGGACCCTGCCTCTCGCCCAAAGATGCTGGGATAGGCTCCAGCCCCCCCACGACCCAAAAAGGATTAAGCGGAAGAAGATGAATGAATTAAACGTTATTACAGGAGGAGTTTACAACAAGTTAAGGCCCTTTTCCACTAGGGTCAGTAGGGTACGGTACGGTTTGTCCACTTTTCCATTAGGGACTGTAACTGCTTTCAGTTCCCTTTTTTCAGAACAGTTCCTTTTTTTTCAGAACCGCTCAATTGAGTTTCCAAGGGTACCGTCCCGGTGATGTTAAAACACTGCAGGCCACTGATTGGTCCGGGCGTAACGTCATGAGAGTGGGCGTAATGCTGACTTTCTTGAATTGCTCGTGAGCCGCCATTTGCAATGATTCGTCCGTGAGCCAGCTAACAAGTGATTTAAACAACAATGATAGAATGGCTTCACAGAAATCAACACCACAGTCCAGCAGAGTTTTCTGTGCGTTTCGGCTGATGAGAGAATCCAGAGGGAAGTAGATGGAGCCGCCCGAACTGAATTGAATGTATAGCCACGGGAGCACCCAACTTCGGCAGTTGAAGCCGTGATATTAGGATATAGAGGACAGTGAGTAATGTGATATGCATGTTTTACATTATTTATACCAGCAGTGGAAAGTTCAGTTTGGACAGACGACAACTTGCTTGTGTTTAAACGATGAGCTAGCTAGGTAGCCATCAATGCTACGTCCAGCCTTGTATGTTGCCTTTGTGTTGACAATATCTGATGAAATAAGCTAGTTGTAATCCTGGTATAAAATAAAGGTGTTTTTTTACATGTTGCACTTTCGTGCTGTGCATGTACTTAAGTTGTGTGTATTTTTGTTGTAGAGTCTGACCAGCATCTGCTCTGAATGGCACCACACAGCAATGTGTTCCGACTGGTAAGCTGCACATCTTATTTATAGTCAAATCTTTTGCTATTTAAGTTAAAGTATAGATAACGTGCCAAATTTAAAGTAGCACAATTGTCACTTAATATGAAAGGGACTGAACTGAGATTTATTTGATTGTGTGAATATTAATTACAGAGTAATTGAAAATGAATGGCACATCCAATATTAGCCGCTGTAAAATAAACCACTTGTTTATTTACTTATTTTTTTTAATCAGATCATTTCTGTGATCCTTTATGAGTTCTAGTCATAACAGAGTATCTTGCACTTTGGGGAATGGGAGATGTTCAGTCACCATTAGAATTTAGTTTATATGTGTAGTCTATAGTATTTCATCTTTCAACTCATCCAGTAAAAGAACACATTACAAATATCTGAGACCCACTGTAGTGCTTCCTTTTATATTTTAGCAATACAAGCACAAAACACCAGCCACACTTGAAACCAGGGCCACACAGCGGTGGCTAAACTTTATTGATAAGTGTCATTTCTCAAATATGTCTTAAACTTGCTTTAATTATCCACCATCCATTTCTGTCTTTCATCTAGGCAAGTGGAAAACGATCCACCCAAACCGCACCATGCCTCACTATTTACAGAGATGCAGGCTGAAGATCTGCTGAACCGGGACCAGTGCGAGGGTCGATCCAGTTGCTGCTCAGTGAGGCAGCGTGGCTGGCGTGTGTGACCCATTCCAACTTCTTTTTTTTACACTTTGAATTTTGCACATTCTAAATAATCTGGAATTTGCTGCTGATTGTAATAAACAATTTAGTGGCTTATGTGTTTGCATCATGATTTTCTGTTTTGTCTGTTCAGACACCGGTGGGAAAAGAGTCAACAGTACGAACCATTTATCAGTGACTTTGAAAATAATGGCTCATTTTTAAGAAAAAGTAACCAAAACAATTATTTGCAGAAGACTGTATTGTTGGATGTGCCAGTGCAGAAGACACTGCACACTTTTGTGATAGTACCAGTATATGGAGGAATTTTGGGCCATATTAGCATCTGTATTTCCTAATCATGGGACAGAAGAGAGAACCTGCAGGGTCTTGGCCCTCCATGGCACATGATTGGACACCCCTGAGTTAGGGTTTAATGGGATTTAACATTTTAACAGAAACTGCTTTATGGTTCATAATTCTGTTGGCAGACTTACACCAAACCAAAAATGATTTCTCAAACTGCTGGATTGTTCTTAGACAGCTTTTCCAATCTTTCAGTGTTTAATTTATGTCACTTGGTGGTAACAACACATAAGTCGAGACAGCTCTGCAAAACGTACAAGTTTATTGTCAAAATTCCCAGGGCAATACTACATGAATACATGTATAGTTCACTGTTGATGCAGAGAATATATATTTATACAGTATCTACATGTAGTCAGCAATACTCAATATGATATATATCCAGTTAATCCATGTATTTCTCCATGTAACCTTGTGACTGCATTATTTTGATTGCTTTTAATCCTAGATCCATTTGTTTTGGCTTAAAATGCATCATAATAGTAAACTATATCTTATTATACCAAACTCAGTACTGTTTACCTGTTGAAATATATATTTTACGGCTCATATACTACAATATGGCACCTGGTGATCAAGTTTGGCAGCAGATCCATGTTTTGCCACAATACCACTGGCTGGAGCTGGAAAATCCCATGACGTCTTAACAGTCTCTCCATGATTTTGACACAGATCAGAGCAGTTTGTTGCACAGGAAGCTAAACATTCCTACAGACATTCTGCAGTTCTGTAACCATTTTGCGTTTGTGAGGCTGGGGTGACATCAGAGCCAGTGTTAAAGGTCCAGACCGACGGTTTGAAGCAATATTTTTGCCACAAGAGAGCCATCTGAAACACACACACACACACACACACCTAATACCAATAACTTGCCGACATTACAATGTCGTACGGCGGACTTAAAAGCAAAGTAGTATTAGCAATCATAAGCTTACCGTCATACGTGATGTAGTTCGTATTCTCATGTCTTCCCCTTTATACTGTTCTGTGGTTTCCTAAACGCTCCAGTACTTTTCCAGAGTGTCATATCGCCACCTTTGCCTTCTGTTCTCCTTTTTTGCCTTTATTCTGGGAAAAAAAAAAAAAAAAGCCAGAGAACGCAGACGCCTCGTATCCTGGCAGCTTGTGTTTTGCATAACGTTACGCTTGTTTTACGTAATGGGAGGGAGAGGGTTGCACCGCCTTCCTGTAACTATTCCCACCCATGTCAAGTGGGACTCCATGTGCAGTGGAAACACAAGCGGGCCGAACTGTACTGTACCAAACCGTACCGTACTGACCCTAGTGAAAAAGGGCCTATAGAGTGCATAGTTAGGTACTGTATAAAGCTCCATTTGGCAAAGTAAATCTGTTTTGGCACAAAAAGGGTAACAGATCTCTGTTCTGCTTACCTAGCTTCCTGACGGGACAAGGGGAAAAAAGAAGCAGAAAGAAAAGTCTTCATTCCTACTCACATGTATATTTACATTAATATTTGTACCAACGCCTAACCACTACATACTGTTTATGGAGCCCCGTCCGAGGCTGCGTACAATCTTCAAAATGGACATGAAATTCTGAGGTCACAAGCTGTTTGTGTATAATCAAAATCTCATCTTTTTGTACGGTAAAACTTGATTTTTTTTCTCCAATAGATGGTCACTGTACCTAATTGACGGGCCACTCAGCCAGCCATGTCTGGTGAAGCTTTATCTGCTGGGAACCCAGTGGAGTGTATGAGAGCAACAAGGGGAGGGGGGATTCAGTCGCCCACTCTGGAAACTGCTGTCACCCATTCTAATCAGAGGCCAGAGAATCAATGTACTGGAGAAGAATCTCATACGTTCAGGGTTTTTTTTCAAAGCATGCTAAAAGCTGAATAAAGCATTGCCATACGCTAAATCAAATAAAATAATAGACCCAAAGAGACGATAATCCGATTCAACTCTTGCTATATTCAGCCTCGGGGTGAGATCACTCCTGCAAGGAAAAACTGAATTAGCCATCTTAACCTCATCTGTAAGCTGTGAATCTAGCTAATTCATGGTAACCACAACTACTAATGGTTACTGTAATGATCAGTGTTTACCACTAGGCATCGCTGCTACCTTGTTACCGCTTGTTGGAATGATGCACTCAGTAGAATAAGAAACGGCCAACATGGGAGCCGATGTGAAAGTGTCTGTGTGAGCTGCCGCTAAAAAATAAAGTTACGTTGGTTCAACTGCAAGTCTCTTCTCTCCTCAACGAACACGAACACAACATGGTACCAGGAGTAAACTGCATGAACTGAGCGACCACGTGAGAAGTCGTCATGGAGTTGAAGCCGCCGGAAAACCTGAAATTGGCAGGTAACGTGGATGAAAAATGGCGGGCATTCAAGCAGCAGTTCAACTTGTATGTCACGGCCATGGGACTGGACACGAAGCCGGACTTGAGAAAGGTAGCACTTTTGCTGAACTTAGCGGGGCCACAGGCCATTGAAGTGTACAACACGTTCGTGTTCGGAACGGGTGAAGACCCAAATAAGCTGGATGTCGTGCTCGCTAAGTTTGATGCTCACTGCACTCCTAAGAAAAACGAGACATATGAAAGATACATGTTTAGATCTCGTATGCAGCAACAGAGTGAGCCCTTTGACAGTTTTTTGACAGCTCTCCGTTTGAAAGCACAATCCTGCAATTTTGGGACATTGAAGGACTCAATGATCAGAGATCAAATTGTGTTTGGTGTTGAGGACAAAAAGTTAAGAGAGAGACTGCTTCGTGAGACGGAGTTGACGCTGGAGATGGCTGTTAAACTCTGCCAGGCAAGCGAACTGTCCCAGAAGCACATGAAAACGTTCTGCGGCATGCCAGGCGCCACACCTCCGAGTGAAGGAGCAGCGGTCGGCGCCGTGTCATCTCAGAGCGGGAGGCGTCGCTCATGGGCCGGGACTGCACAGCGGACCGAGGATCCCACGTTCTTCTGCAAGCGTTGCGGATTACAGCACAAGCCAAAGCAATGCCCAGCGTTTGGTAAAGTATGCTCCAACTGCCATGGAAAGAATCATTTTGCAAAGCAATGCTTCACCAAAAGAAAGGAAGGAAAGAAAGGCAAAAACGTGAATGTAGTCGAAGACACAGACTTAAGTGACACTTTCTTTGTGGGCATCGTTGACTGTGAAAATGAAGAAGAAAAAGTCAACAGCATTACCAATGAGGACAAGTGGACCACTCCTCTGCTGGTTAACGGGACTATCGTCACTATGAGACTGGACACTGGTGCAAAAGCTAACCTCATTAGCATGTCTGATGTAAAGGAAATGCAGGTTAAGCCACACATATACAGAAAGAAATCAGGGTTGAAAGATTACAATGGGCAACCCATACAGTGTTTTGGTACCTGTAAACTGAATGTTGTTGTTAAAGGTAAAGTGCACAATGTAAACTTTTCTGTTGTGAATGAGAAATGTGAATCACTGTTGGGTGATAAAAGCTGTGAAGAGCTAGGGTTAGTGAAAAGAGTGTACTGCATTGAATCAGATTCCAAGTGTGACACTAACGCTATTGTGCAAAACTTTTCTGATGTGTTCGAAGGTTTTGGCACACTGCCCTTTACATATAAAATCCAGCTAAAAGAAGGTGCCCAACCAGTTGTGCACGCACCACGTAGGGTCCCAGCTCCACTGCGTGAAGCCCTCAAACGAGAACTGGACAGGATGACCAACTTGGGCGTGATCAAAAAGGTGCAGGAGCCCACAGACTGGGTCAACTCGATGGTCGTCACAAAGAAAAAGAATGGTGAGTTGAGAATGTGCATGGACCCAAAAGATCTAAATGAGAACATTAAGCGCGAGTACTACCAAATCCCCACACGTGAGGAAATAGTCAGTGAGATGGCAGGAGCTAACTACTTCACAAAGCTCGACGCTTCTCAGGGTTTCTGGCAGTTAAAACTGGATGAGAGCAGCGCTAAGTACTGTACTTTTAACACACCTTTCGGTAGATACTGTTTTCTTAGGCTGCCATTTGGAATAAAATCTGCACCAGAAATATTCCACAGAGCGATGGAACAGATCATTGAAGGCCTAGAGGGAGTCAGAGTTTACATAGATGACATTATTGTATGGGGCTCGACTCTCCAAGAGCACAACCAGAGACTTAACAAAGTGATGGAGCGCATTCAGAAGTACGGGCTGAAACTCAATAGAGCCAAGTGTGAGTTTGCAGTACAAGAGATTCTCTTCCTCGGAGACAAACTCACAGCTCAAGGCATACAACCAGATGGCGATAAAGTGAAAGCAATACTGAACATGCCAAGACCAACAGACAAAACGGGCGTGTTACGCATCATGGGAATGGTAAATTTCATAGGCAAATTTATTCCCAACCTCACAGCAAAGACGTCATGCATCCGAGAGCTCTTACACAACGACTGTGACTTTAAATGGGCCGAAAAACATGAGCAAGAGTGGCAAAGACTTAAGCAAACTCTTACCAGAGCACCAGCATTAGCCTACTATGACCACCGGAAAAAGCTCAAAGTGTCAACTGACGCGTCCAAAGATGGCATCGGAGCAGTGCTCCTACAGGCAGAAGGAGAGTACTGGAAACCAGTAGCCTATGCGTCAAGGGCTATGACAAAGTCTGAATGCAAATATGCCCAGATTGAAAAGGAGTGTTTAGGCGTTTCCTACGGGCTGGAGCGGTTTCACAGTTATGTCTATGGACTGCCGTCTTTTACTGTGGAAACTGACCACCGCCCACTCGTCTCCATTATCAAGAAGAATCTTAACGAAATGTCCCCACGGATCCAACGCCTAATGATGAAAATGCAAAGGTACGATTTTGAACTGGTTTATACACCGGGAAAGCACCTGATACTCGCAGATGCCTTGTCCAGAGCACCTGCTGAAAAGTGTCTGAGTTCCACAGATGAGGATATTGAAAATCACATCAACATGGTGTCGTGTGCTCTGCCAGTATCTGACACAAAGTCGAAACAAATAGCTGAGGTGACATCACAGGACACCGAGCTACAGCGTGTCATTCAGAACATGGACGAGGGATGGCCTGCAGGATCTTGCCCTCGCTATTACCATGTCAGAGGAGATCTCAGTTTTGTTGATGGACTATTACTGAAGAAAGGAAGAATAGTCATCCCTGAGGCTCTAAGACCAGATTTGTTAAACAGGATACATGAAGGACACCTTGGGATTGAAAAATGTAAAAGGAGAGCAAGGGAGTCAGTGTACTGGCCTGGACTAAACAAAGACATCGAGATGCTTGTGAGTAGTTGTGAAACGTGCCAGAAACACCGAAGTAAACAAAGCAAAGAGCCAATGGTGATATCTGAAAGTCCTGCATCCCCTTGGCACAAAGTAGGGATAGACCTGTTTCACCTTAAAGGCAAAGACTACTTAGTAGTCATGGACTACTTTTCCAACTTTCCAGAAATGGCACTACTCTCAAGCACTACATCAGCCTGTGTGATCACTCATACCAAATCCACATTTGCTCGGCATGGCATCCCACACCTTGTGGTGACAGATAATGGACCATGTTTCAGTAGCAGGGAATGGCAGCAGTTTGCAGAACAGTATGAATTTCGGCATGTGACGTCAAGCCCACACTATGCACAATCAAATGGACAAGCAGAAAAAGGCGTCCACATTCTGAAGCAACTGCTTAAGAAAGCTGCAGACAGCAACTCGGATCCATACTTGGCTCTACTCAGTTACCGCGCCTCTCCACTTCAGTGCGGACTGTCACCTGCTGAGCTACTAATGAACAGAAAGCTGCGTACAACGCTTCCCAGCTACCCAAATGCTACTTCACAAAGGAAAGATACAAAACTCAGAAACAAGCTTGAGAAGCAGAAACTGAAACAAAAGACATTCTATGACACTTCAGCCAAACCACTCTCTCCACTGGCCAACAACGACCCAGTTAGGATCGAGGATGCATCTGGCTGGAACACTAAAGGAGTTGTATTACAGGAAGTTGCTCCAAGATCATTCACAGTGAGAACCGAGGATGGACAGGTGCTCAGGCACAATCGCCGCAGTCTCCTCAAGACTCCACAAGCACCTGGTGGGCCCAATAATGCTCACCCAGAATCTCCCACAACCACACCTCTTATGAACTGTGAAGCAAATGTTCCACCTGACAAAGATGAACCGAGAAGATCAAAACGAGAAATAAAGAAACCAGATAGGTTGGACTTATAAGAAAAAAAAAAAAAAAAAAGCAAAAAGCAAAGAATAAGAAAAATGTAACAGATGTTAATTTCTTTGGGCATGTTGATTCAGGGAGAACTGAAATTTGTGTTTTGTATTAGTCCATTCATACTGAATACATATACACTGTTTTGCATCAATGTTTATTAATGTTTATTCACCTCAAAGAAAGGGGGATGTAATGATCAGTGTTTACCACTAGGCGTCGCTGCTACCTTGTTACCGCTTGTTGGAATGATGCACTCAGTAGAATAAGAAACGGCCAACATGGGAGCCGATGTGAAAGTGTCTGTGTGAGCTGCCGCTAAAAAATAAAGTTACGTTGGTTCAACTGCAAGTCTCTTCTCTCCTCAACGAACACGAACACAACAGTTACCGAGAGGAAATTGTGAGGTGACAGTGCCAAATTGTCCCGCGAATGTGTTCAGGAACCATACATGAAGTTAAAATTGTAAGATTATTCTTGCATGAGTAATCTGAGGAACTTCTAAAATTGTCACTGGAGTTTGGCTCATTACAAGCCGGTACAATAGTGAATCCGTTCTTCATTCTTTAAAGGTTATTGGCTGAAGCAAGCCAGTAGAAGCGTGAATCAAAGCAAAGGTGTGGTTTATGGTTGAACAGGCCAAGTCACGCATTCACAGGTGACCAAAAGGGTTTCATTGTGTGCTAGACTATTGTTTTTTGTTGATTTTTTGAGCTGCACTTGTTGGTGCCAGACCATAGAGTGCAACTGCCATTTTGGACCAACATTTTGGGTCGAGCCTTAAGTAGATGCCATCTTGGATTTGGCCCTCCTCCTGGGCCATCCTCAAGTGACATCACTGTAGTCTCCTCCGCTTTGAGTGCAGAAGGAACTGCCTCCATCTGGTGGTCAATTATAGTAACTACATCCTTTCCATAGGATTAAACTTAATTCATGAATCTTTTAATGTGTTAAACTGATTTCTAACCTAATCAAGCTTCCAAATTAACTTCAAAGCACTCCATATTAATCAGAATAACCCAAATTTAAACCAAATATAAAGTTTTTATGCCAAAAGCAGTGGAAAGAAACTTGTTGGCTTGTTGGCATAGGTCCCACTGCAAATGCAACAATTGTAAATTTTTGGAGCTATATGTGTGTTTTAAGCACCTGCATTGTTTGATTTCTCCCACAGGAAATCCACTTTAACTTAATGATTCAAATAAATGCCAATATTTATTCAAAAGTGACGTTAAATTAGTGTTAACCCTGTGCATGCTGGTAAAAGATTTAGTGATTGGCTTGATACTTACTAAAATGTCCAAAAATCAAAACAAAGTTGATTAATACCTAAAAGCTTTAGTTGTTTCCTTAAATTCATTGTGCTCTTCTTGGTTCATGTTTTTTCTCCACAGGAAAAGAATGGCATTAACCAACTCCCTACTTCTCACCAGGATTTAAGAGAAAAATCACATTGATTACTGTATTCTGTAAATAAAAAACTTTATAGATGACGATCAAGTAAATCACCATTAGCATTAATCCTAAGAAATTCTTGGTGACAATACACAGAAACAATTCACTTTTTTTGTAAACATCAAACCATCTAAAGCTTTAAATGAAAATTTGCTTTAACAATAAAGGGTGAAATCAGCCTTAACTTTAAAAGAAAAGTGAAAACCTATAACCTTCAATCTCGAAGGCATTTAACATTTTCTGTTTTGGTTTCCTTTTTGTAAATAAAATTATCACTTTAAAGTGACATTCAGTGAAATTCCAAAGCTAGTTATTGATAACAATTCCAATACTAGGCTTTGAAAATTTTAAGTAAAGAAGTCAATCCACACAAATTTTAAACGACAAATCAAAATACAGTTTCAACAAATAAATGAACATCCATCCATCCATCTTCTACCGCTTAATCCTTTCGGGTCGCGGGAGGGCTGGAGCCTATCCCAGCATCTTTTTTGGGCGAGAGGCAGGGTCCACCCTGGACAGATCGCCAGTCCATCGCAGGGCCAACACAGAGAGACAGACAACCATTCACTCTCACAGTCACACCTAAGGACAATTTAGAATCCCCAGTTTGATGCCAATTAACCTAACTTGCATGTTTTTGGCATGTGGGAGGAAACCGGAGTGCCCGGAGTAAACCCACGCAGACACGGGGAGAACATGCAAACTCCACACAGAAGGGTCACCGATGGTCTGGGGGTGGGATCGAACTCACGATGGTCAAGGGTGGAATCGATCCCATGACCTTCTTGCTGTGCTGACACTGTGCTAACCACTGCGCCACCGTGCTGGCCAATAAATAAATGAACAAATCTCCAAATTTCTACAATAATTTCAAATTCTACCTCCCTGCTTACAAGCCTTTAACTTGAAACGAGTTCTAAAAGAACTTGTAACTACCACTACTATAAAAAAAGATAGATGTACTTTATTGATCCCAAACTGGGAAATTGCAGTGTAACAGCAGTATGACAGTAGACAACCAAACAACAGAAACACACACAGCACAACAGACAAAGGGATGACCCATTGAAAGTAAAACTACAAAAAAAGCTTATCTGCATCATAGATGAATAGATGGTGACCCGTATCGATACTTGTGCGGCGACATGAAATAAAGCAGCGTCGGTGAAGGTTTTAAGCAGGTTTATTAAATCACACCGCCGTCACAGAACTCCGCTCCAGCCCTAAGTGTGAGCAGGCTGGAGCGGCGTCCTCAGGCTCTCAGAGAAGAGACACAGCGTGTGCGTGTCAGCGGCAGATGCAAGAGTGAGAGAATGAGTTACAGGATCGTGCAGCATATATACCCAGTTACAACAATACATGAAAGAGCATTCACAGCAGTTGGTATGGGTATTGATCTCAGACCCTAGGTCACAGTAAGGACAGGACGCATGAACACAATGCATGAATGGCACATTACATCTCAGTAGTGCAGCGGAAAAAACCAGGAGTAGCGAGCTGACTGTCCTTAGTCTGTTGTGGGGGTTTTCCCAAACCCACCACACTGCTCCCCCCCAGAGGGCTCGGCAGGGGGCCAAGACCTCGATAGTGCAGCTTGGCAGCGAGCAGGGAAGGCTCTGTGCCGGCGAAGGTGAAGGGGGGTGGGGGGTAGTAAATGCCGGCCAGGGACGGTGAAATCGTCCGGGCCACGCAAAAATTGCTTGTTGTCCCGCGATGTTGAGGGGCTGTCCCGTTGAGTGTACGGAGATCACAAGAAGAAAAATTTGTCTCTGACTCCTCTTGTGGCCATGAAGAAAAACAAGAGCGGCGAGGCTGCGTAGCGGCTGTAAAAAAAAAAGAAACAAAAGCAGAGGGACGTGGTGTGTTGACTTGAGGTGCGGGCGCAGCCCTAAAGCCTTCGAGAAAAGCTGACGGCTGAATCCCCTTGTGTGCCGTGGCTGAGACCGTTAGAGAATCCTGTGAGCGAGCTGTGTGCTTGCTTCAGGTGTGCGAGCAGCCCTGAAGGTTCTGTGTGCAGCGGCGAAGGACGATGGCGGTCTGAAGAGCCGTATTTGTCCCGTGCGTGGTGCGCCGTCCTGGTATCTCCCCGGTGCGTGTGCCGGGGTTCCGTGCGTGGGTGGGCCGCTGGGGAGGCGAGTCAGGGTCCAGAATCTTGGTGGAGATCAGCGCAATCGGCGCCGATAATCATCCATGTTGAGCTGTGGCTGTAGATTGGTCATGGTGCGTTGGAGCGGTGAGAGGGAATAGACGATCTTTGTCCCTCGGGCTCGTGCAGATGCGTTGGAGCGGTGAGAGGGAGGAGACGATCTTTGTCACCGCTCGGCCATGGTGCGTTCAGGTCCACGCGCTGCGTTCTCCGCCGGCCCTGGAGGTCGCCGTCGTGGAGAGAGGACGAGGTAGTGCAGCGGAAAAAACCAGGAGTAGCGAGCTGTCTGTCCTTAGTCTGTTGTGGGGGTTTTCCCAAACCCGCCACACTTGAATCATACCTGCTGTACAATGCAGGACTATCAGGAGCAGAGTGAAATGTGAGGTTGTGGTGACACTAGGCACAGTGGGTGGACAGTCTCTGACACCCAGAAGCAGGAAGAGGGACAGAACAATGGACTGAAGGGTAATTAGACCAGACTATGAGGCACCTTCACCCCCTGCTGCTCCATGCTGTAGAATGTAGCGCAGGGAGGCAAATGTATGTGATGAAGGTAACGTGTTATGATAATCGAGCCACACATTGCCTTGGTCAAACCCCATGCAATATGCGCCAGCCCCAGTCTCTAGGCAAGGTAATAAAAGTTATGTAAGGAGAACGCAGAGAGAATGGGACGCTCTACAAGGCTTCCAGGCTTCTAGGCTGCTACAGACATATGGCCCCAGCATACATATGTTAGAGGGTCAATAAAGAATCTGTGTCGACCTACGCTCGTGCCTCGCCTCCACATCCTTCCCTTTTACCTTCTACATTGGTGACCTGACGTGAGATGGACTGTCTCTCCCTTTTGCCGTGCTGTGGACTCCTTTTTCTCCACATTGGTGACCTGACGTGAGATGGACTGTCTCCCTTTCGCTGCGCTGTGGACTCCTTTTTCTCCACATTGGTGACCTGACGTGAGATGGACTGTCTCCCTTTTGCCGTGCTGTGGACTCCTTTTTCTCCACATTGGTGACCTGACGTGAGATGGACTGTCTCCCTTTCGCTGCGTTGTGGACTCCTTTTTCTCCACATTGGTGACCTGACGTGAGATGGACTGTCTCCCTTTCGCTGCGTTGTGGACTCCTTTTTCTCCACATTGGTGACCTGACGTGAGATGGACTGTCTCTCCCTTTTGCCGTGCTGTGGACTCCTTTTTCTCCACATTAGTGACCTGACTGGAGACCGACTGTCTACTCCCTTTCACCGCGCTGTGGACTCCGGAGTACCAGGGATCACTGGCATCCTTCTCATCCACACTGGAGCGCCTGTTCCTCTCTCCACGATGGCGATCTCAAGGGCTGGAGGGAGTGAGCGGCGCAGGGACTGAAACGCACCAGGATCAGCGAGACGAGCACCGCACAGAAACAGCCTGAAAGGGGAAGATCGGCGCCGTCTGCGTTGATTCCCATCAAGCTCCGACCCTGACTTCTCCTTCCGACAGCGGAGTTTTGGCTCACAGAAGCCCCGTGCGCACACCGCAGGATTATGAGGACAGCGCAACATATGGCTATGTGGTCACTGCGCCAGAGCATGCGCCACGCACCAGGGACAAACTGGCTCCAAAGATTTATACGTCATCCTCAGCCGCTGCATATTCTTGGGGAACATGGCTGATCGCCATCCTCGGATACTTTAGGCTTCGCACATTGCACCTAAAGCAGCTGGGCTACCTCGCCCACAGGACATGTATCTGTTTCTCAGCCGCTGAGCATCAACGGGAAAATAGCCGATTGCTTTCCCCGGAAGCTTTAGGACTGCCCCCTCACCTAAAGCAAGATTGCCAAGTTCCCTGACACAGCTTAAGTTTTTTTCACAGCTGCTACACATCCTCGAGGAATTGGGCCGATCGCCTTCCCCACATCCTCGCAGGACCGGGCCCGCACGAGGAGTCAGAGACTTAATTTTTTTTCACAGCCGCTGCGGATCACCGGAGGGTTTACCAGAAAAGTTCCTCACCCGAGGCTGATCTGCACGCAATTTTTGCGTGGCCCAGATGCTTTTAACGTCCCGTGCTGGCATTCTATTGTTTCCCCCCACCTCCCCCTCGTCCTCCACATCATTCTGCCCGCACCTCCGTCCCAGAAACCTGCCGTTTGCCGGCTTTCTTCCATCAGCACGACGGGCACCGGACCCCATGCGCACACGAACCACGGCTGTTCAATGTGATGGAACTTGGAGCGGAGCAGAAAGTGCTTTTCACCCCTCCCCCTTCCCCCCACGGATTGACATGCCCTCCGACAAACCTCACCAGCAGGACAGTTTCGACCGGAGCGGTAACCCCCCGCTGCAGCCGCCATGGGTGCCATCTTGAGTCCAAACGACTGGGGGGTTACAGCCCCTTCTGGGTGTTCGGGGGGGGGAGGCTGTGTGGTGACACTAGACACAGTGGGTGGAAGAAGCAGGAAGAGAGACAGAACAATGAACTGAAGGGTAATTAGACCAGACTATGAGGCGCCTTCGCCCCCTGCTGCTCCATGCTGTAGAATGTAGCACAAGGAGGTGAATGTATGTGATGAAGGTAACATGTTATGATAATCGAGCCACACACTGCCTTGGTCAAACCCCATGCAATATGCGCCAGCCCCAGTCTCTAGGCGAGGTAATAAAGTTATGTAAGGAGAATGCAGAGAGACTGGGGAGGCTCTCCTAGGCTTCTAGGCTGCTACAGACACATGGCCCCAGCATTTACGCTGGGGTCCATAGGCTGTACATATGTTAGAGGGTCAATAAAGAATCTGTGTCGACCTACGCTTGTGCCTCGCCTCAACATCTTTCCCTTTTACCTTCTACAAGGTACCAATTAGACTGTAAGGTGCAGTATGGCAGCATAGTTATGACCAGAATTCAACATCAAAGTCAGTTATTGTACAGTGAAATGGCATGTAACAGGAAAGATTTCCTGTACCTAACAGTTAGACAGCAAAGCTGTAGCAGTCTGCTGGAGAAAGTGCTCCGCTGTCTGTCCAGTGTGTGGTGGAGGAGGTGATCAGGATTGTCCATGATGGTTTGCAATTTATTTATTGTCCTCCTCTCCACCATCATCTCAAAGGTCTCCGGTCTGAGACCAATCACAGAGGCAGGCCTCTTGATAATCTTCTCAAGTCTGTTGGTGTCGCTGGCTCTGATACTGCTACCCCAACAGACAGCAGCAAAGAAGATAGTGCTGGCGACAGTGGTCTGGTAGAAAAGCTCCAGAATCCTGCTGCACACGTTGAAGGATCTCAGCTTCCTCAGGAAGTAGAGTCTGCTCATCCCCCTCTTGTGCACAGCATCAGTGTTGGATCTCCAGTCCAGCCCATTGCTGATCCTGACACCCAGGTATTTGTAGTCATCAACCACCTCCACATCCTCGCCCCTAATCTGCAGTGGCTGAGAAGGCGTCCTCTTCTTCCTGAAGTCAATCACCATCTCTCTGGTCTTGCTGACATTTGGCCTCAGGTGATTCTGCTCTGTCCACTCCACAAATCTGTCTACCAGTGCCCTGTACTCCCCCTCCTCTCCCCCTCTTATACACCCCACAAGAGCTGTGTCGTCAGAGAATTTCTGCAGGTGGCATGACTCAGTGTTGTACTGAAAGTCAGTGGTGTATAAGGTGAAGAGAAAAGGAGAGAGCACACGTGTGGAGCTCCCGTATCACTAACCACCACGTCAGACAAGACACTGTTCAGCCGGACAAGCTGTGGCCTGCCTGTCGGGTAGTTAGTAATCCAGGAGATCACAGAACTGTTGACCTCCACCATCCATAGCTTCTCACCCAGCAGCAGTGGCTGGCTGGTGTTAAAGTCACTGGAGAAATCAAAATGTGATTCTCACAGTGTCTCCTCCTCCATCCAGGTGCAGATGGGCTTGCTGCAGTAGGTAGATGACAGTGTCTTCAACTCCTAAATGGGGCTGATATGCAAACTGCAGAGGGTCCAGCCACGTTTTAACCTGCAGCCTCAGGTGGGCTAAGACCAGTATCTCCAGGACCTTCATCATATGAGATGTGAGGGCAACTGGTCAATAGTCATTCAGGTCAGATGGAGATGACTTCTTGGGCACAGTAAACAGGCAGGATGTCTTCCACAGCACCGGTACTCTCTCCAGACTCAGACTCAGGTTGTACAGGTGTTTCAGTACCAAAGCTACCTGGTTGGCACAGGTCCTCAGGATCCTGGCGGAGATTCCATCAGAGCTTGCAGCCTTCCGCTGATGGAATCTCTCCAGCTGTTTCTTAAGCCTTATTCATGCTGCATTTCCCCTCTAGTCCACTTTGGTCCATGTGTGCTTTGGACAAGCTCAACATGCACACAACATTGTACATGCTCACTTTTTTCGTCTACCAGGCCAAGCAGTTGACGCATGCGCACAACTGTTATTTGTAGTTTCGCCCCAGCCCTATGGGTGGCGCAAATGCGCTAACATGCCGGTTTGTTCACCGGCTATAAAACACAAGAGTGACATACATTTTTTTTTTTTTTGAAGCAACAATGGCATTGTTTCAAGGAAAAGGGGGAATTACCATTTTCCAGTGCTCATCTCCACTCAAACTGCTGCTGCTGCAAAAGGATTCATGTGTATTTATTTTCGTCTTCTGCCTCCTAATTGTCTTCCTCGTCTACTTTGTCTTTGTATGCTGTGTTGACAGCGCCATCTCGTGAATGGCACATTCAGTCTTGCACATGCTCTGTCAACTCGATCAGATCGTGGGCATTCCACCCAGTCACAAAATTTGGGCTGCACACAGTCATCTGCAGTAGAGTCCTGCGTACACTTGCGGAGTGGAGACGATGACGTGAAGTTTGTCACACAAGGTTTCCGGTTGCACGTACACGGACAGCAGAGGTGCAGCATGATTCCAGCTTTAACCTGGTCTGTAGTCACAGTAATATGAGGGGGTGGACCTGGTGTCCCCCGAGGAGGGGCAGGGAGGTGAGGTGGGAGATGAAGAGAGGTGCTGCACAGGAGGGGGGGGGGGTCTGGCAGTGTTGTGGGGGTGACAGATGGTGAGTTGAATCTATTAAAAAACAGATTCAGCTCATCAGCTCTCTCAAGGCTCCCAGATGTCTGTCTGTCTCTCCTCTTGCACCCAGTTATTTGTTTCATTCCCACCCACACATCCTTAACGTTGTTTTGCCTGAGTTTATCCTCCAACTTCCTCCTGTAATTATCTTTGCACCTCCTCAGCATCTCTCTCAGCTCATGCTGCACTCTCCTCAATTTCCCCTTGTCTCCGGACCTAAAAGCTCTCTTCTTCTTGTTCAGAAGTGCTTTCAGGTCACTTGTGACCCATGGTCTGATGGGAAAACAGTGTGCAGTCTGAGCTGGCATGGTTGTGTCTTCACAAAATCTGATGTATTCTGGGATGCAGTTGGTCATATTGTCTATGTCCACCCCATGTGGTTCAAAGAGTATACCCCAGTCCGTTGTCTTGAAGCAGTCCTGTAGTGCATCAGCAGCCTCCTGTGTCCACCTCCTCACAGTCCGTGTATAAGCAGGCTGCCTTTGCACAAGGGGAACGTACTTGGGGGATAACATGACCATGCAGTGATCTGATTTGCCAATGGGGGGTAGAGCTGTGGCACTATATGCATCTCTGACATTGGCATACAGGAATTCCAGTGTTTTATATTCTCTGGTGGGACAATCAACAAACTGGTGAAAGTTTGGTAATGTTTTTCCCAGTGAGACATGATTAAAATCACCTGTGATGGCCATAAATGCATCCGGATTCTTCTCCGGTAATGTGGCAGTGGTGGAGCTGATTACATCACAGGCCACCACTGTGTCAGCTGATGGAGGGACGTAGATGATAATTACCAAGGCACATGTCATTTTTTGCGGCATATAATAGGGTATCATACTCACTGCCAGCATTTCAATGTCCTTGCTTCAGTGCTTTTCCTTCACATAAATGTGTCCAGGATCACACCACCTTTCAATACACAAGAAGTACTAATTCTCCTCCCCTCTTTTCCCCACTACTTATAACGTCCCTGTCCCACCGGATAGTCTTAAAGCTAGGTGTCGCCAGAGTTGATATCCAGGATCTGAGAGTGTAACCACGTCTCTGTAAAACACATGACACTGCTTCGACAATGGAGGTGGAGAACATGGCCCATTCAGACTCAGTGTCTCCAGATTCCCTTGGAATGTGGTCGAAGTTCATCCAGAAGTGGGAGTTTGTTTTGTGTGTTTGTTTTCACCGAGACATGGCTCCACGACAACATTCCTGACGAGGCCATTCAACTGGAAGATATGGCGATGTTCCGTGCTGACAGGGAAACGGCGAGCTCCTGTAAGAGCCGGGGGGGTGGGCTATGCATCTATGTTAACAAGAACTGGTGCGTTAATGCCACGTTAGTGTCTAAACACTGCTCTCCGTTGGCGGAGTTCCTTATTGTTAATTGTCGGCCTTATTATCTGCCTAGGGAATTCAGCAACATGTTTGTAGTCGGTGTTTACATAGCGCCGAGCGCTAACGCTAAAGCTAATGCTAAGAAGGCACTCGGGGAACTGCACAATGCAATCAGTGAAATCCAAACTTCACACCCAGACAGTTTTGTGGTGGTTGCGGGGGATTTTAACCACACCAGCCTAAAGACTGTGGTCCCCAAGTTTAAACAATGTGTAGACTTTAAGACCAGAGGAGAGAATATGTTGGACTTAGTGTACACAAACACAGATGCATATAAAGCGATACCCCGCCCCCATCTCGGCCGTTCTGATCACATATCCATGATGCTGGTGCCTGCCTACAAACCTTTATTGAAGCGCAGCAGGCCAGCAGTGAAACAAATCAGGATTTGGCCAGAGAGTGCAACCCCTGCACTGAAAGACTGTTTTCAGCACACAGACTGGAAGGTCTTCAAAATAGCAGCCTCCCAGGAAGACAGGACAGATGTGGAGGAGTATGCTGATTCGGTCACCAGCTACATCGCGAAGTGCACAGAGGATTTCACTACAGTGAAGACCATCACTATGCGGGGTAATCATAAGCCCTGGATGACTGCAGAGGTGCGCTCACTGCTCACAGCCAGAGATGCAGCCTTCAGAGTGAAGGACAGGATCGCCCTCCGCTCAGCCAGGTCTGCGCTTTCTAAGGGAATTAAGGCGGCAAAGCGCGCCTATGCGGAGAAAATCCAGGGACACCTCTGTGACACTAGGAACACCAAGCAGATGTGGCAGGGAGTTCGGACACTGACGGGCTTTAAGCCTAGGCAGGGGGTTGATGATGACAACGCTTCGCTTCCAGACAGGCTTAACGACTTCTTTGCACGTTTTGAAGCATCAAACTCGACAATCAGAGGGAGGGCTGGCCCTCCCCACCATCGGTCGGACCAGCTTTTACCATCAACACAGCGGACACACGGAGGACCCTAACCAGAGTCAACCCACGCAAAGCTGCAGGTCCAGACAACATTCCGGGACGTGTGCTCCGAGACTGCGCGAGCGAGTTGGCGGATGTCCTGACTGACATTTATAACATCTCCCTGAGTCAGGCCATCGTTCCCAGATGCTTCAAGACCTCTATCATTGTACCGGTGGCAAAGAAACCAGTGGTGTCCTGTTTGAATGACTATCGTCCTGTTGCACTGACACCAACTGTGATGAAGTGTTTTGAGCGGCTTGTCAAACCACACATTACAGCCTGCCTCCCTGCATCACACGACCCACTCCAGTTTGCATATCGTTCAAACCGCTCCACGGAGGATGCTATAGTCACCACCCTACACTCTGTCATCATCCACCTGGACCAGAAAGACACCTACGCCAGACTCCTGTACATTGATTTCAGTTCAGCATTCAACACCATTATTCCCCAGAGACTGATGGAGAAATTACTCCTTCTCGGTCTGAACACCGCCACATGTCTCTGGATCCTGGATTTTCTGACTGAGAGACCTCAGTCTGTCCGGGTTGGAAACAACATCTCCAAGTCTGTCACGCTGAGTACCGGATCCCCTCAAGGCTGTGTACTCAGTCCACTGTTGTTTACACTTCTAACACATGACTGTGTATCCAGACACGAGGGGAACCAGATTATTAAGTTTGCAGATGACACCACGGTGGTGGGACTTATCCAGAGGGATGAGGAATCAATGTACAGGGAAGAAGTGAGAGACCTGGAGGGCTGGTGCAGGGAGAACAATCTGGTGCTCAACGTGGACAAAACGAAGGAGATGATTATCGACTTCCGGCTGTCGCAGCCTGAGCACGCCCCCCTCAGCATCGGCGGCCGTTTAGTGAAGAGAGTAGAGAACATCAAGTTCCTCGGAGTGCAGATCTCGCAGGACCTGACCTGGAGCAAGAATTCCTTGGAGATCAGGAAGCGGGCTCAGCAGAGACTGCACTTCTTGAGGAAACTCATACAGGCCTCTCTCCCCATCTGCATCCTCAGGACCTTCTACAGAGGTGTGGTGGCAAGTGTTCTGACGTACTGCATTGCTACATGGTACTCCAGCTGCAGTATGTCAGACAAAAAAGCCCTGCAGAGGATAGTCAAGGGGGCGGAGAGGGTAATTGGAGTCTCCCTCCCCTCTGTCCAAGAACTTTTTCAGAACCGTTGTAGGAGCAGGGCAGTAAACATTGTCAAGGACCGTTCTCACCCTCTGCATAAACACTTTGAACTTCTTCCATCTGGTAAATGATTCCGGAGCATCAGAGGCAGAACCACCAGACTGATCAACAGCTTCCTTCCACAAGCTGTCAGGATGCTGAACAGTTGACCCGGAATCTCTCATACACACTACTGCACCTACGGACATTTTGTATATTATAGTTAGTTATTCTTTTTTTCCCCCAAGTATGTCTCAGGGATGTGTGAATGGATGGGGGGGGGAGCTATGTGGGAATGTGTCTTAAATCATGCTGCTTCTTATATGGATGCCGAGAGAAACGCAATTTCATCTTGCCTGCACTACAGTTGTATGTACAGCAATATGACAATAAAGTTTGATTTGATTTGATTTTGATTGATTTGAGTTGAAGAGCTCCCGGGCAGAGGCCTCAGCCAGATGTTCCCAGCACAGCCTCACTATACATTTAGGTCTACCAGTTCTGAATGGCATCTTCCCGTGCCATCGGATCGAATTTACCACCAGGTGGTGATCATTTCACAGCTCTGCACCTCTCTTTACCCGAGTGTGCAAGACATACGGTCGCAGATCTGCTGACACAATAACAAAATCTATCATCAACCTGCAAGCTAGGGTTTCCTGGTGCCAGGTGCACATATGGACACCCTTATGCTTGAACATGATGTTCATTATGGACAAACTGTGATTGTCACAGAAGACCAATAACTGAACACCATTCAGCTTCAGATCGGGCAGGCCATTCCTCCCAATCACACCCCTCCAGGTTTTACTGCCATTGCCCACATGCACAGTGAAGTCCCCCAGTAGGACAATGGAGTCCCCAAGAGGAGCACTTTTCAGCACCCCAGTCAGACTCCAAAAAGGGTGGGTACTCTGAATCAACACATTGTGCATAGGCACAAGTGATGGTCAGGACCTGTTTCCAACATTGCATAGAAGTCAGGGACAGTACCTTTGGCATGGCAAACTGGGGTAGTGGTTCCTTTCTTTAAGAAGGGGGATCGGAGGGTGTGTTCCAAATTTAGGGGATCACACTTCTCAGCCTCCCTGGGGAGGTCAATGCCAGAGTACTGGAGAGGAGAGTTCAGCTGTTGGCCGAATCTCACATTCAGGAGGAGCAATGTGGTTTTCGTCCTGGCTGTGGCACATCGGACCAGCTCTTTACCCTCTCAAGAATCCCCAAGGGTTTGTGGGAGTTTACCCTACCAATCTACATGTGTTTTGTGGACTTGGAGAAGGCATTTGACCATGTCTCTCGTGGTTTTTTGTGGGGAGTGCTTTGGGAGTATGGGATATTGGGCTTTTTGCTACAAGCTATCTGGTCTCTATACGACCATTGTCAGAGTTTAGTTTGTATTACCAACACTCAGTTGGACTCGATTCCAGTGAGAGTTGGACTCCATCAGGGCTGCCCTTTGTCACAGATCCTGTTCATAATTTTTATGGAGAGGATTTCTAGGCTCAGCCAAAGAATGGAGGGTGTCATGTTTGGTGACCACAGCATCTCATCTCTGCTTTTTGCAGATGATGTCATCCTGTTGGCTTCATCTAGCAATTACTTACAGGTCTTACTGGGACAGTTTGCTGCTGGGTGTGAAGCGGCTGAAATGAGAATCAGCACCTCCAAGTCCGAGTCCATGTTGCTCAGCTGGAAAAGGGTGAATTGTCCTCTTCAGGTTGGAGACGAGCTCCTGCCCCAAGTGCAGGAGTTTAAGTATCTCGGGGTCTTATTCACAAGTGAGGGGAGAATGGAGCGAGAGATTGACAGATGGATTGGAGCAGCATCTGCAGTGATGCGGACGTTGTACCAGTCTGTCATGGTGAAGAGGGAGCTGAGCTCTAAGGCAAAGCTGTTGATTTACCAGTCAATCTACGTTCCTACCTTCATCTATGATCATGACCTTTGCGTAATGACCAAAAGAATGAGATCGCAAATACAAGCGGCTGAAATAAGCTTTCTCCATAGGATTGCTGGACTCACCCTTAGAGATAGGGTGAGGAGTTCAGTCAACCGGGAGAGGCTCAGAGTAGAACCGCTGCTCCTCCACATTGAAAGGATCCAGTTGAGGTGGTATGGGCATCTGCTCAGGAGGCCTCCTGCACGCCTCCCACTTGGGGTGTTCTGGGCACGTCCCACTGGGAGGAGACCCTGGGGCAGACCCAGGACATGCTGGAGAGACTATGTCTCCCAGCTGGTCTGAGAACGCCTTGGTATCCTCTCTGAAGAGCTGGAGCAGGTGGCTTGACTGGGGAGAGGGAAGTCTGGGCTTCTCTGCTTGACCTGCTTCCTCTGCGACCTGGACCTCTGGAAGAGCGGTAAAAGATGGATGGATATATTTTAATTAAAACTCTAACACTGAAAATGGGGGGAATAAAGCACAGTATGAACATCTTTATTTCAATAAGAAAATATTCCTAAATGTACCATAGATGGGAAAAATCAACAAGAACGCAACAATTTAAAACAAAATTGGGATTTTATTTTAAAAAGTTACAGAGTGATAAACAAAGGTCAAGCAACAATGGACACACACCTGAACTTTCAGGATCATTTTTTTCTTTCATCCTTTGTTAATACAACCCTGTTTCTGTTTTTAGTTTTGTCTAATCAGTTTTTTATTTTGTCCTATTTGTTTGTGATGATTTATATGTGCACTATTTGTTTTCTAACTCTTTCAACAAAGTTAATTAAAAAAAATTGTGTTGCCAAAGTAAAATGAAGTGTGTCTCATTTCTGCCATTTTGAGCCACTTCATCTCCTTGCAGACTCACACACTGAAGCACTACTGATGGCTACAAGGGCTCACGGCTTGAGGGTTTAAGATAAGATAAGAGAAAAGATAAGCCTTTATTAGTCCCACAAAGGGGAAATTCCAGGATTGCAACAGCACAGGGATAGCAACACTCAGAGCAATAATTAAGAAGATAAGAAAAATAAGAGCAGTGAATGTACATATGTTGTGGAGAGTGTAAATAACGGAGGCAGATTTATGCAGCAGACAATTTTATTCACTCTCACATCAGTCATACACATCTCAATACACCAGGGTCTCTCCTTTTATATCAACCGCCCATCTCACATCTGCATGCATCGCATCACAATACATTCATCCCTTCTCCCCCAACTCCTTCCTGCTACCTCACCATAATCTCTCTCATCTCAATACCTATTGTCCTTCTCTGTTTACCCTCTGCATCCAGTCTGAGATGATTAACCCAGCCTCTACACTGCCCCCCCCCCCCCCCCAGAATCTCAGACAGAGTTTCAGTCCTCACGTCCTTTTGGCTTCAGTCTCCTCCCGTATCTGCTGTAACGGGGGTTTTCCGCCTCCACGGCGCTGCTGTGCCGGTGGGGAGCTCCTGGGGGTATGCCTGTCTGTGGGTGGAAAATGGCGATGGGGGGGACCTTTGACTTGCCCGTGTGGCTGCTCTGATGAATCGTTTACCTGGGGAGTTCTCCGTGGGGGTCTTCCACACCGAGGGGCCCGAGCCAACATCACTTGCTCGTCCGCCACCACAAAGGCGGGCTTAACTCTGTCTATACATATTTTCTCCTTACGACCCCCTCAAGTCTAACAAAAAATGTTTGTCCCCTGTTTCCAGCACTCTGAACGGGCCATTGTAGGGTGGGTGCAATGGGGGGCGGTGGGCATCATGCCTGACAAACACGAACGTCGCGTTCTTCAAAGTTTTTTGCACAAAAGCGCATGGAAAACAGTGTGTGAGCCGGGCCTGGCAGCGTGCCTGTGTCTGCGCTATGCTGCAAACACTGAGATGGACAGCTGTCCGGCGCGGGATTATCTGGCAAAAATTCCCCAGGGAGCTGCAGTGGCTGAAAAAAACAAGCTCCGCCGGGGAAGCCTCCAAATCCTCTTTTGGTGCGGAACGCAACCCCAATAAAACCCACGGCAACCGGTCTACCCAATTTGCATCCGTCAGCGAAGCCCTGAGCGCTGCTTTCAGCGACCTATGGAAACGCTCGCATAACCCATTGGCCTGTGGGTTGTATGCGGTTGTGTGATGAATTGCAGCACCCAGGCTACGGGCCATCGCGGACCAGAGGTCGGAAACAAACTGCGGGCCCCTATCAGACGTGATGTCCGACGGGATGCCAAAACATGCCACCCATGTCATCAAAAAAGCGCGCACCACGTCTGCGGACACGGTTGCTGCCAGCGGGACTGCTTCTGGACAGCGTGTGGTGCTGTCCACCACTGTCAGAAGGTGCGTGCACCCCTGCAATGGTGGGAGGGGGCCCACGAGGTCCACGTGAACATGGTCAAACCTCTTAGCTGATATACGAAACGGCTCCAAAGGAGCCTTCATGTGTCTGTGTACTTTGGCTCGTTGGCACGCTACGCAGGCTGCAGCCCACTCTTTCACTTGTTTGCGCAGGCCTGGCCATACGAACTTCGCTTCCACCATTTTAACTGACGTGCGCACTCCTGGGTGCACCAGAGCATGAACTGACTCAAACACTCGGCGGCGCCAAGCAACTGGGGCCACTGGGCCCGGGCGTCCCGTGGAGACGTTGCAGATTGGGGGGGGGGGCTGCCGTCTTGCAGTATGCTGCTCTCCAGCCTTAACCCTGTTGGTCCAGACTGGAGCACGCCCACGTCCACATTGCCAATCTGCTCTGTGGCCATGGCTGTATAATCTATCCCCACGCAGACTGGGGCCACTACTGCACACGAGAGGCAGTCCGCCACCACATTCAGTTTACCCGACACATGCTGAATATCGGTTGTAAACTCCGAGATCGCGGCCAGCTGTCTCTGCTGCCGGCCCGACCATGTTTCCAAAACCTTGGTCATCGCAAACATTAGCGGCTTGTGGTCCACGAACGCGGTGAAGCTGCGCCCTTCCAGCCAGAACTGGAAGTGGCGTATGGCCAGGTGGAGAGCCAGCAACTCCCTGTCAAACGCGTTGTATTTACGCTCACTGTCGCGCAAAGCCCTGCTAAAACAAATGAGCGGCTGCCAAGAACCGGCGACACGTTGCTCCATGACTGGCTATGTCCGAGGCATCGGTAGTGAGAGCTATCCAGGCCGCCGGGTCCGGGTGCGCCAACAGTGCGGTGTTTGCCAGGGCTGTTTTAACCTCAGAGAACGCCTGCTCCCACTCCGGAGTCCATTCGACTCTGTCCACGGGTTTCCGTTTCTTGAGCGCGGCGTACAATGACTGCATGAGCTGAGCTGCGCGGGGGAGGAACTGGTTCTGAAAGTTAACGGTCCCCAAAAACTCCTGCAACGCCCTGACCGTCTGAGTCCGGGGAAAATTCACCACGGCGCGCACCTTGTCGGGCAAGGGTATTGCTCCCTCCGGTGAGACGCGGTGCCCCCAAAAAATCAATCCCCGTCATGCCGAACTGGCATTTCGCCGGGTTGATTATTAACCCGTGCTCCTCCAACCTCTGGAAAACTGTCCTGAGGTGAGTTACGTGTTTGTCCTCAGACGCGCTGGCTGCCAGGATGTCATCCAGGTAGACGAACACAAACGGCAGATCGCGCAACACTGCATCCATCATGCGTTGGAATATCTGTGCCGCGCCTTTTAATCCGAAGGGCATGTGTAAAAACTCACACAGGCCGAACGGAGTTATTACCGCCGTTTTGGGTATGTCCTCCGCACGCACCGGGACCTGGTGGTAACCACGGACCAGGTCTATTTTAGAAAAAATGCATGCCCCGGCGAGGTGAACAGAAAAATCCTGAATATGGGGAATCGAGTAGCGGTCGTGCGCTGTAGCGTTATTCAACCTGCGGAAATCTCTGCACGGTCGCCACGATCCCTCGGCCTTAGGGACCATATGTAGTGGGGATGCCCATGGGCTGTTTGAGCGCCTGATGATGCCCAACCTTTCCAAGTTGGCAAACTCCTTGTGCACTATGGCCAGTTTAGCTGCATCCAGGTGCCGAGGTCGTGCAAAAACGGGCGGCCCAGTGGTGGTGATAAAGTGTTCCACCCTGTGTTTAGTGATGGCCGACTAGCACCCAGTGTGCACACAGAAAATCAGCTCCCAGGATTGGGAAACTCAATGCCGCTATGACAAAAGTCCACTCGTATATACGGCCGTGTAGGGATAAAGTCAGTGTTTTCTCACCAAAAGACTTAATGTCCAAGCCATTCACAGCTACCAGCTGGGGGCCGCTAGCTCCTGCTAGCCAGTCGGCGTAGGACAGCAGGATGAGGCTCTTCTGGGAGCCAGTGTCTGCGAGGAACCGTCTCCCCGAGCGCGAGTCCATCACGTAGAGCAGCTGGTTCTCTTCACCGGTGGTCGCAGCTGCTACCGACTGCCGGCCTTGGTGTTTCCCGAACGCTTGAATTGGCACGGTGGCACACATCGGCGTGCATCCTCTCCAAAACGGCGGTTTTAGAAGCAGAGCGTGTCTCTCTGGCGCTTCCTGGCCCCCGCTGCCGCTACTGTTGCCGGCTCCTCACCTGCACTGGTCGTCTCGCTGGGTTCCGACGCCGCCGCGTTCACTGTGAGGGCTCTGGTGGTGAGGATGATCCGATCTGCCTCCTGGGCTAGCACACGGTAGTCACGCGCGGCCAGCAACGGAGAATTGGCAAGAACCGCTCTCGCCTCTGTTGGGAGGTTCCGGAGGAAAAGGTGGGCAAACAGAAAATGCCCGTTGTCCGTGCCCATCAATGCCAACATCTTCTCCATCAGTTCGACCGCCGACCTGTCTCCTAACTTGGAGCGCCTCAGGAGCCTCTCTGCTCTCTCACAGTCCGAGAGCGTGTAGCGCCGGGTCAGCGTGGCCTTGAGAGCCCCGTATTTGTCGTGGGCTGGAGGCTGTTGAAGCAGGCTCGCTACTTGCTGAGACCTGCGAGCGTTCAGCGCTGCGACCACATAGTAATATCTGGTGTCGTCTGCCGTTATTCCCCAGAGGGCGAACTGAGCCTCGGTGTGGTGGAACCAAGACCGCGGGTCGTGCAGCCAAAAGTCCAGTAGTTTGACCGAAACAGTGCACGCGTTGCTGGGGGTTCCCGTCTGGGCTGACTCTGAGGTTCTTGCCTTGTGTTCCATAATTCGTCAAGAGGTCACCTGTGTGGAGAGTGTAAATAACGGAGGCAGATTTATGCAGCAGACGACTTGATTCACTCTCACATCAGTCATATACAGATAAAGTATATCTCAATACACCGGGGATTCTCCTTTTATATCAACCACCTATCTCACATCTGCATGACATCTCGCATCACAATACATTCAACCCTTCTCCCCCCACTACTTCTCCCTGCTACCTCACCATAATCTCTCTCATCTCAATACCTATTGTCCTTCTCTGCTTAACCTCTGCATCCAGTCTGAGATGACCCATTTATGTGTACAATGTACACATAAATATATAAATATATATACAGTGGGGCAAAAAAGTATTTAGTCAGCCACCAATTGTGCAAGTTCAACCACTTAAAAGATGAGAGAGGTCTCCAATTTTCATCATAGGTATACCTCAACTATGAGAGACAAAATGAGAAAAAAAAATCCAGAAAATTACATTGTCTGATTTTTAAAGAATTTATTTCAAATTATGGTGAAAAATAAGTATTTGGTCAATAACAAAAGTTCATCTCAGTACTTTGTTATATACCCTTTGTTGGCAATGACAGAGGTCAAACGTTTTCTGTAAGTTTTCACAAGGTTTTCACACACTGTTGCTGGTATTTTGGCCCATTCCTCCATGCAGATCTCCTCTAGAGCAGTGATGTTTTGGGGCTGTCGCTGGGCAACACGGACTTTCAACTCCCTCCAAAGATTTTCTATGGGGTTGAGATCTGGAGACTGGCTAGGCCACTCCAGGACCTTGAAATGCTTCTTACGAAGCCACTCCTTCGTTGCCCGGGCGGTGTGTTTGGGATCATTGTCATGCTGAAAGACCCAGCCACGTTTCATCTTCAATGCCCTTGCTGGTGGAAAGAGGTTTTCACTCAAAATCTCACGATACATGGCCCCATTCATTCTTTCCTTTACACGGATCAGTCGTCCTGGTCCCTTTGCAGAAAAACAGCCCCAAAGTATAATGTTTTCACCCCCATGCTTCACAGTAGGTATGGTGTTCTTTCTCCTCCAAACACAACAAGTTGAGTTTTTACCAAAAGGTTCTATTTTGGTTTCATCTGACCATATGACATTCTCCCAATCCTCTTCTGGATCATCCAAATGCTCTCTAACAAACTTCAGATAGGCCTGGACATGTACTGGCTTAAGCAGGGGGACACGTCTGGCACTGCAGGATTTGAGTCCCTGGCGGCGTAGTGTGTTTCTGATGTAGCCTTTGTTACTTTGGTCCCAGCTCTCTGCAGGTCATTCACTAGGTCCCCCCGTGTGGTTCTGGGATTTTTGCTCACCGTTATCATCATCATTTTGACCTCACGGGGTGAGATCTTGCGTGGAGCCCCAGATCGAGGGAGGTTATCAGTGGTCTTGTATGTTTCTGGTGTCCTTTGACAGCTCTTTGGTCTTGGCCATAATGGAGTTTGGAGTCTGACTGTTTGAGGTTGTGGACAGGTGTCTATTATACTGATAATGAGTTCAAACAGGTGCCATTAATACAGGTAACGAGTGGAGGACAGAGGAGCCTCTTAAAGAAGAAGTTACAGGTCTGTGAGAGCCAGAAATCTTGCTTGTTTGTAGGTGACCAAATACTTATTTTATCAAGGAATTTACCAATTAATTCATTAAAAATCCTTCAATGTGATTTTCTGGATTTTTTTTCTTATTTTGTCTCTCATAGTTGAGGTATACCTATGATGAAAATTGGAGACCTCTCTCATCTTTTAAGTTGGAGACCTTGCACAATTGGTGGCTGACTAAATACTTTTTTGCCCCACTGTACACAGTGCGGAGCATTGTAGCTAGATGGAATAAACCGCATAACCGTCTATTTAGTTATCCTACATAGTATGACTATGTACCCATACATATTGTCACCCTCCATAGCGACTGATATTGTCCTAGTTGTATACTGGAGGGGACCATTGTGTAAGTCTATTGCGTCTTTTGCATTCAATACTACTACTGCTTAGGTTATACAGTCTGACAGCCGTAGGTAGGAAGGACCTGTGAAACCTCTCTGTCGCGCACGGTTTAGGGAGGAGACTGAGAATTTGGCTTTTGTGTGCAGTCAGTGTGGAAAGGCCTTTACTGAAAGGGGTCGCTTAAGAAAATATTAACTCATCCATACTGTAGTTAAACAATTTGTGTCAACAGTGTGGAAAAGCCTTTACTCAGATGAGTAACTTAAGAACACATGGACTCATCCTCAGCAAAGTTAAGTAAACCCATGTGCTGAATGTGGGAAGGCTTTTACTGGAATGAATCTCTTAAAATCACATGGAGTGATCCACATGAAAGATAAAAGTCTTATCATCTTTCACATGGTCTTTGATGTCTTATGAGGCAGGAAGCTCGTCCTCTGGTTACAGGTTCAAGTTTAGAAACCTTGATCAGACTGCACTGGATTCAAATCTCTTAAATGTTTATTTTTTCTTTCATTTTCATTTATTTAAAGGGGTCATTGACTCTACAGTGGATTCAAGAAAGTCTACACATCCATCCATCCATCCAAGTCGATTTTGGGTCACGGGGGTGGGGGTGGGGGGGTGGGGGAGGGCTAGAACCTATCCCAGCATCTTTGGGCGAGAAGCAGGGTCCACCCTGGACAGATCGCTAGTCCATCGCAGGGCCAACACAGAGAGACAGACAACCATTCACTCTCACATTCATACCTAAGGACAATTTAGAATCCCCAGTTGATGCCAATTAACCTAACTTGCATGTTCAATCAGTCAGTCAATCAACCTTTATCGTCATGATGCTATGCATACAACTGTAGTGCAAGCAAGATGAAATTGCGTTTCTCTAGGCATCCGTAATGTAAAAAGAACATAATTTAAAAACACACTCACAGCCCCCACCCTGACAGCCATTCACACATCCCTGAGACACATTTGGATATTACAGTAATGTTAACTTACTACAGTTGCAGTTAAAATGATAATAACTGCCTATGTATATATAAAACAATTAAAATGGCTAAGTGAGTCTAAGTAGCTAAGAGAAATAAATACTTAAAACTGACTAAAACTGTAATATACATAAAATATACATAATGTCCATAAAGTGCCGTAATATGTGTAAAGGATTCCGGGTCAACTGTTCAGCATCCTAACAGCTTGTGGAAGGAAGCTGTTAATCAGTCTGGTGGTTCTGCCTCTGATGCTCCGGAATCGTTTGCCAGATGGCAGCAGTTCAGAGTGTTTATGCAGAGGGTGAGAACGGTCCTTGACAATGTTCAGTGCCCTGCTCCTACAACGGCTCTGAAAAAGTTTTTGAACAGAGGGGAGTAAAACTCCAATTACCCTCTCAGCTCCCTTAACTATCCTCTGCAGGGTTTTTTGTCTGACATACTGCAGCTGGAGTACCATGTTGCAATGCAGTACGTCAGAACACTCTGCACCACATTTCTGTAGAAGGTCCTGAGGATGCAGATGGGGAGAGAGGCCTGTTTGAGTTTCCTCAAGAAGTGGAGTCTCTGCTGGGCCCGCTTCCTGATCCCCAAGGAATTCTTGCTCCAGGTCAGGTCCTGCGAGATCTGCACTCCGAGGAACTTGATGTTCTCCACTCTCTCCACCGAACTGCCGCTGATGCAGAGAGGGACGTGTTCAGGCCATGACCGCCGGAAGTCGATAATCATCTCCTTTGTTTTGTCCACGTTGAGCACCAGATTGTTCTCCCTGCACCAGCCCTCCAGGTCTCTCACTTCTTCCCTGTACATTGATTCCTCATCCCTCTGAATAAGTCCCACCACTGTGGTGTCATCTGCAAACTTAATAATCTGGTTCCCCTCGTGTCTGGATACACAATCATGTGTTAGAAGTGTAAACAACAGTGAACTGAGTACACAACCTTGAGGGGATCCGGTGCTCAGCATGATGGAGTTGGAGATGTTGTTTCCAACCCGGACAGACTGAGGTCTCTCAGTCAGGAAATCCAGGATCCAGAGACATGTGGCGGTGTTCAGACCGAGAAGGAGTAATTTCTCCATCAGTCTCTGGGGAATAATGGTGTTAAATGCTGAACTGAAATCACTGTACAGGAGTCTGGCATAGGTGTCTTTCTGATCCAGGAGGGTAATGACAGTGTGCAGGGTGGTGACTATAGCATCCTCCGTGGAGCGGTTTGAACGATATGCAAACTGGAGCGGGTCATGTGATGCAAGGAGGCAGGCTGTGATGTTTGGTTTAACAAGCCGTTTCAAAACACTTCATCACAGTTGGTGTAAGTGCAACAGGACGATAGCCATTCAGACAGGATACAAGTGCTTTCTTTGCCACCGGTACTATGGTAGAGGTCTTAAAGCATCTAGGGACGATGGCCTGACTCAGGGAGATGTTATAAATGTCAGTCAGGACATCCGCCAACTCACTCGCACAAACTCGGAGCACACGTCCCGGGATGTTGTCCGGACCTGCAGCTTTACGTGGGTTGACCCTGATTAGGGTCCTCCGTGTGTCCGCTGCGTTGATGATGATAGCTGGCCCCACAGATGGTGAAGATTGGCCAGCCCTCCCTCTGATTGTCGGGTTTGATGCTTCAAAATGTGCAAAGAAGTTGTTGAGCCTGTCTGGAAGCAAAGCGTCATCATCATTGACCCTCTGCCTAGACTTATAATCCGTCAGCGCCCGGACTCCCTGCCACATCCGTTTGGTGTTCCCTGTGTCACAGAAATGTCCCTGGATGTTTTGGGCATGCCAGGTTTTTGAGGTGGAAAAATATGAGACCAAGATAAATCATTTCAAAACTTTTTCCACCATTCATGTCACCTATAACCTGTACAACTCAACTGAAAACAAACTGAAATCTTTTAAGGGGAAAAATAAAAAAATAAAACCCTTTCAATAACCTGGTCGCATAAATATGCACACCCTGTTATATCTGGGGATTTGGTTGTGTTCAAAATTAACCAATCACATTCATGGGAGTCAGCACACACCTGCCACCATTTGAAATGCCTCTGATTAACCTCAAATAAAATTCAGTTGTTCTAGTAGGCTTTTCCTGACCTTTTTGTTGTCACATCTTGCAGCACAAGACATGGTCCACAGAGAGCTTCCAAAAGCTCACAAAATTTAATACATCACTACTCAAAAACTAAGACTTTATTAATTATTTTAATGAAGAGTGGCAATCGTATCTGGAACACAATGATGTCCCAGGAATATTGCCGTGTGTTTTATGGGAAGCAGCAAAAGCGGTCATGCGAGGTAAAATAATCTCTTACTGTTCATATACAGAGGTGTGAAAAAGTGATTGCCCCCTTCCTGATTTCTCATTGTTTTGTATGTTTGTCACACTTAAATGTTCCATCCAGCCATCTTCTACCACTTTTCCAGAGGTCCAGGTCGCAGAGGCAGCAGTTCAAGCAGAGAAGCCCAGACTTCCCTCTCCCCAGCCACCTGCTCCAGCTCTTCAGAGAGGATATGGCTGCACGGTGGCGCAGTGGTTAGCACTGCGGCAGCACAGTTTACCCTTGGCCGGGGGATTGTGGGGATCGTGGGTTCGATCCCAGCCCCCGACCAACAGTGATCTGTGTGGAGTTTGCATGTTCTCCCCGTGTTGCGTGGGTTTACTCCGGGATTTTCTCCGGTTTCCTCCCACATGCCAAAAACATGCATGTTAGGTTAATTGGCTGTTCTAAATTGTCCCTAGATATTTTGTTTCCTATAGGCCCTTAGAATAGAGGGTTAGTATTAATGAAAGCGCTTTGAGTGGTCTTTGTGACTAGAAAAGCGCTATATAAGTGCAGGTTAGTTAGTTAGTTAGTTAGATATCAAGGCGTTCCCAGACCAGCTGGGAGACATAGTCTTTCCAGTGTGTCCTGGGTCTGCCCCGGGGTCTCCTCCCAGTGGGACGTGCCCGAAACGCAGGCGTCCAGGAGGCATCCTGATCAGATGCCCAAATCACCTCAACTGGCTCCTTTCAATGTGGAGGAGCAGCGGTTCTACTCTGAGCCTCTCCCGGATGACTGAGCTCCTCACCCTATCTCTGAGGGTGAGTCCAGCAATCCTACGGAGAAAGCTCATTTCAGCCGCTTGTATCCACGATCTTGTTCTTTCGGTCATTACCCAAAGCTTGTGACCATAGGTGAGAGTAGGAACATAGATTGACTGGTAAATCGACAGCTTTGCCTTAGAACTAAGCTCCCTCTTCACCACAACAGACCGGACAAATAGACCACAAACACTTAACTGTTTCAGATCATAAAACAAATTTAAATATTAGGTTTTGGGGACAATCACTTTTTCACACAGGACCATGTAGGTTTGGATTTTTTTTTCCCCTTAATAATAAACACCCTCATTTAAAAGCTGCATTTTGTGTTTACTTGTGTTATCTTTGTCTAATAACTGGTTGGGCCATCCTTAGGAGCAACAACTGCAATCAAGCGTTTGCAATAACTGGCAATGAGTCTTTTACAGCGCTGTGGAGGAATTTTGGCCCACTCGTCTTTACAGAGCTGTTGTAATTCAGCCACATTAGAGGGTTTTCGAGCATGAACTGCCTTTTTAAGGCCACAGCATCTCAATCGGATTCAGGACAGGACTTTGTCTAAGCCACTCAAAAGTCTTCATTTTGTTTTTCTTAAGCCATTCAGAGGTGGACTTGCTGGTGTGTTTTGGATCATTGTCCTGCTCTAGAACCCAAGTGTGCTTCAGCTTGAGGTCACAAACAGATGGCCGGACATTCTCCTTCAGGACTTTTTGGTAGACAGCAGAATTCATAGTTCCATTTACCACAGCGAGTCTTCCAGGTCCTGAAGCAGCAAAACAGCCCCAGACCATCACTCTACCACCACCATATTTTACTGTTGGTATGATGTTCCTTTTCTAAAATGGTGTGTTAGTTTTATGTCAGATGTAATGGGACACACACCTTCCAAAAAGTTCAACTTTTGTCTCATCAGTTCACAGAGTATCTTCCCAAAGTCTTAGGGATCATCAAGATGTTTTCTTGAAAACTGAGACAAGCCTTTATGTTCTGTTTACTCAGCAGTGTTTTTTTCTTTGAACTGTGCCATGCAGGCCATTTTTGCCCAGTCTCTTTCTTATGGTGGAGTCATGAACACTGACCTTAACTGAAGCAAGTGAAGCCTGCAGTTCTTTGGATGTTGTTGTGGGGTCTTTTGTGACCTCTTGGATGAGTTGTCGCTTCTATCTTTGGGTAATTTTGGTTGGCCGGCCACTCCTGGGAAGGTTCACCACTGTTCCATGTTTTTGCCATTTGTGGATAATGGCTCTCACTGTGGTTCACTGGAGTCCCAAAGCTTTAGAAATGGCTTTATAACCTTTTCCAGACTGATAGATCTCAATTACTTTGTTTCTCATTTGTTCCTGAAATTTTTTTTTGGATCACAGCATGATGTCTAGCTTTTGAGGATCTTTTGGTCTGCTTGACTTTATCAGGCAGTTCCTATTTAAGTGATTTCTTGATTGAGAACAGGTGTGGCAGTAATCAGGCCTGGGTGTGGCTAGAGAAATTGAACTCAGCTTTCCAAAGAGGTGATAAACCACAGTTAATTTATGTTTGAATGGGGGAAGGGGGGCAATCACTTTTTCACACAGAGCCATGTAGGTTTGGATTTTTCCCCCCTTAATAATAAACACGTTCATTTAAAAACTGCATTTTGTATTTACTTGTGTTATCTTTGTCTAATATTTAAATTTGTTTGATGAGCTGAAACATTATATGTGTCAAACACACACACACACACACACACACACACACACACAAAGAGAAATCAGGAAGGGGCAACCACTTTTTCACAACACTGTAAGAATAAAAAAGAAAAAAACACTGGCACTGGAGTTAAAACAGAAAATTAAATCACTGGTGATTACCTGTGCCATTTCTCCACAGGAACTGGCACTTAAACAATCTGAGAAAATTAAAGCTGGAACTAAAAGAAATTGTAAACAAAAGGATACAGTTTTTAATACAAAGACTGTGAGAGATAAAGGGAACACTTTATGTCAAAATTTGATGGATGGTGACCTTTGACCTGACCTGCCCCTGACCTGACCTATGTAATTAACTTGGGATTATCTCTAATGACATGGGGATTAGTGTGGGTATCAAATGTCAATTATAATTGACCTATGGGATTAGTGCAGGGATTAGTGTGGGTATAGAATGTCAATTATATATGCTTTTAAAAATGATCTTTGACCATATGGGATTAGCATGAGAATTGAATGTTAATTATGGGGGAAACAGCTTTCAAGGGTAATTGATGACATGTTTTTAGTTTGTTCATTTTACAAAACACACATCAGAGTGAACAAATAAGCACCAGAATTCTCATTCTCTCTCGCTCTCTCTCACTCACTCACTCACTCACTCACTCACTCACTCACACTCTTGAGGAATGATCAACGGATCAGTGGATTGAGAGTTCATCAATGGAGCCCATGCAGTATCTTCAGTGACTTGCCCTCAGGCTTAGTATGATTAACCGGCACACAAGAGCTATTGATAGAGGTCCCCTAAGATCCTCCAACGTGTGGGGGGAAAAGTTACACTGCAGACATAAGCGATTGTGTGCAGAGAACTGCCCCCACCTCCCTCCTTCAAGAGGCTTGACCATCTGAAATGAAACAAAATGCATTATGCATTGTTGCACTTAAACACCCCCCCCACACACACACACACAAAGGACGTGCTCTTAACCACAGAGAGATTCAGCAAAGACCAGAGCTATTGTTTTTATTCTTAGATTCATTCATACCCCAAAACCTCCAGATTCCAAGAAAGAAGTTCGACCACATCCATGTGGATTTAGTGGGCCCCCTTCCGCCATTGCAGGGTTTCATGCACCTTTTGATGATAGAGAACTGGAACACGTGTTGGCCAGAGGCGGTTCCGCTGGCTTCCACTACATCTGCCAACATGGCCCACGCATTTTTGTCATCCTGGATTGCATGTTTCAGTTCCCCGTCAGACATCACCTCTGACAGGGGTCCCCAGATTGTTTTGGAACTCTGGTCTGCTATGGCCGAGAGCCTGGGGGTCAAAGTTCACAATACCACCACATACAACCCGCAGGCTAATGGTTTGTGCAAGAGGTTTCACAGGTTGCTTAAAGACGCTTTCAGAGCCTTGTTGACCAATGCGAATTGGGTCCACCTCCTGCCTTGGGTCCCACTGGGATTGCACTCCGCAGCCAAGGAGGATTTGGCAGCTTCCCTGGCTGAACTCGATTTTGGTCAACTGTTGCAGATCTCGGGTGAATTTTTGCCAGAAAGTCCCGCACCCGGTACTGGTTCATCCGCGCCTTTTTCCTAGGGCAAAGGCAAGTAGCGTTCTGGGGCTGGTGCACCATTGTTTTCACTACACTTTAGTTCTGAAGCATTTGGAGAATGCCAAGTTTGTTTTCGTCAGACACAATGCCCACAGATCCCTGCTGTGTCCACCTTACGACGGCCCTTTCGGAGTTTTGGAAACTTGGGCGAAACATTTTGTGTTGGATTTTAGGGGACGCAGGGAAACCATCTCTATATGCTCTTCTCCTCATCTCAGGCGATTTCAACCATGTTTCACTGTCTCCCATTATACCCACGTTCACCCAGTATGTCACATGCCACACTAGAGACAATAAAACACTGGACTTATTCTACGCAAACACTAAGGAGGCGTACACCTCATCACAACTCCCCCCACTCGGGAGATCGGATCACAACTTGGTTCATCTCCGGCCGGCGTACAAACCCCTAGTGCATAGACAACCTCCGGCCATGCGCACAGTGAAGTTATGGTCTGAGGAGGCAATGGACGCTCTAAAGGGCTGTTTTGAAACCACTGCCTGGGAGCAGCTCTGCGATCCACATGGTGAGGACATCGATGGCCTCACTCACACCATCACGGACTACATCAGCTTCTGTGTGGACAACACCGTTCCCACCAAGACCATACGGTGTTGCTCAAACAACAAACCCTGGATCAACCCTGAGATAAAAACACTTCTGAGAGAGAAGAAGAGGATCTTCAGGTCGGGGAACAGGGAGATGCTGAAGTCCTTACAGAGGGAGCTGAGGAGGAAGATCAGAGAAGGCAAGGACAGCTTCAGGAAGAAGATGGAGGACAAGCTGCAACAGAGCAACATCAGCGGGGTCTGGAGAATCCTTAAAACCATCTCTGGGCTCCAGAATACCTCCCCCCAGGCCACGGGGGCAGGGAGTAGGCAAACAATCTGAATCTGTTTTTTAATAGGTTTGACCAACCGCCCTCCCCCCCGACTGCACAACAACCACTGCTGCCTCTGAAGACATCAAGTCCTGCTGCCCACTCCCCACTCCACCATCACCCCCCCACTCCCAACACACAGCCCCCCAACCTGACCTTCACTAAGACCCAGGTGAGGACGGAGCTGAGGAAGATCAAGGCGAGGAAGGCGTAGGGACCAGACGGCATCAGTGCAAAGCTCCTGAAGTCCTGTGCAGACCAGTTGTGTGGGATTGTGGAGTACATCTTCAACCTGAGCCTGAAGCTGGGGAGGGTACCACAGTTGTGGAAAACATCTTGTGTGGTACCTGTACAAAAGACTTCCCACCCCAAAGATCTGAACAGCTACAGACCAGTGGCCCTGACGTCCCACATGATGAAGACCCTGGAGAGACTGCTCCTTGCTCACCTCCGCCCCCTGGTGGGACCAGCGATGGATCCACTCCAGTTCACCTACCAGCATGGTATTGGGGTGGAGGATGCGGTCATCTTCCTCCTTCACCATTCTCTGTTCTACCTGGAGAAGCCCGTAAATGCAGTGAGGATCATGTTCTTTGACTTCTCCAGTGCTTTCAACACCATCCAACCGATGATCCTGAAGGACAAGCTGCTGTGCGCAGGAGTGGACCAGCACCTGTCATCATGGATCCTGGACTACCTCACTAACCGGCCACAGTTTGTGAGAACCCGGGACTGTGTGTCCGACACGATTATCAGTAGCACGGGGGCCCCCCAGGGAATGGTTTTGGCTCCCTTCCTGTTCACCCGTTATACTGCGGACTTCTCACACAACACAACACACTGCCATCTACAGAAGTTCTCTGACGACTCTGCGATCGTTGGCCTCATCTACAACGGAGATGAAGCTGAGTACAGAGGGCTTATCCAGGACTTTGTGGACTGGTGCCATCAGAACTGCCTCCAGATCAACGCGAGGAAAACTAAGGAGCTGGTGGTGGACTGCCACAGGCAAGGACAACCCCTCACAGCACCAGTAAACATCCAGGGAACAGACAATGAGATGGTGACATCCTACAAGTACCTGGGTGTTCATCTGAACAATAAACTAGACTGGTCACACAATACTGACGCACTCTACAAGAAGGGACAGCGCAGGCTGTTCCTACTGAGGAGACTCAGGTCTTTTGGTGTACAAGGGGTGCTGCTGAAGACATTCTACGACACGGTGGTGGCAGCCATCACCTTTGGAGTGGTCTGCTGGGACAGTGGCATTACAGCAGCTGATAGGAAGAGACTGAACAAACTGATCAAGAAAGCTAGCTCTGTCCTGGGGCAGCGCCTTGACCCAGTGGAGGAGATGGGAGAGAGAAGGATGGTGGCTAAACTGTCATCTCTGCTGGAGTCCAAGTCCCACCCTATGCAGGACATACTGAACGCACTAAGGAGCTCATTTAGCAGCAGACTACATCATCCTAGGTGCACAACCGAGAGGTTTCGCAGGTCCTTCCTACCAACGGCTGTCAGACTATAACCTAAGCAGGGCTGCTCGCAGAGATAGCAAAAAGACGTGACAACCTAATAGTATTGAATGCAAAAGACGCAATAGACTTACACAATGGTCCCCTCCAGTATACAACTAGGACAATATCAGTCGCTATGGAGGGTGACAATATGTATGGGTACATAATCATACCATGTAGGATAACTAAGTAGACGGTTATGCTGTTTCATTCCATCTAGCTACAATGCTCCTCACTGTGTGTGTTTATATATTTATATATTTATTTCATCTAGCGACAATGCTCCACACTGTGTGTGTTTATATATTCATATATTTATTCCATCTAGCTACAATGCTCCGCACCATGTGTCTATATATTTATGTTTATATGTACATATGTATACTCGCTGCTCTTGTTTTTTCTTGAGTTCTGATTGTTGCTCCGAGTGTTGCTATCCCTGCGCTGTTGCAATCCTGGAATTTTCCCATTGTGGGACTAATAAAGGCTTATCTTATCTTATCTTATCTTATCTTATAGACAGACTTAAGCCCGCTTATGTGTTGGTAGATGAGCACGTGGTGCTGCCTCAGGCTCCCCGGTGTGGACGCCCGCCTGCGGTGGTTTCACAGATTAGTTTCCCCCTTCAGAGAACTGTTCTCAGGAGACCGAATCTTTTCCCTCCCCACCTTTTCCACCGTCAGAGGACTGTTCGCCGGAGAACGAGCCTTTTCCTTTCCCCACCTCGACAGGAAAGTCCTTCCGTCAGCCCGGCAGCTCCATGTTACAGCCGTTTCGGGTGATTTCTCAAGCCCAAGGTACCGGACGGTGAAGGCCCCTTGTGGGTGTTCGGGGTGGGGTGGGGTGGTGGAACACCAGGAGGTTCAACTATCACCCAGTGACTTGGGGAATAAGGGAAAGGTGTCACAGAATGCCCGTTCCACAGGCGAAGCAGAAACACCAAACGCTCCCCTTGAGTTTGCACATTTATTAAAGTTAAAACAGACAAGCACATAAGCATACGAAAACTAAATAATGTAGTGCAAGCATAACAAACAAGGACAAACATGAAAAATGCTGGAGGAGAGTGGGGCTCAACGTCCAGGGGGACATGAAGCCAGGGAATGCCTGGCCAGGGGCGGAATCCAGCCGAAGCTCTCCTAAAGGTTGTGGGGGCTCACGGCTGGAAATAAGGGAAAACGTACCTGGACGGAGCTCTCCAACCCTCCTCCTCAACCCTCCCCAAACACATTCAGACTATGGGCTAACGCTTGAGGACATAGCAGTAGGGCGCGGCAATGGGGAAGGTTGTCGTGCCCCTTAAATACCCTGCACATAATCACAAACAGGTGTCAATGCATGAGTGGAGAAAATAACAGAATGAAGAACAGGTGTGCAGCTCCAGCCAGTTTGACAGCCAGAAGCTGCTTAATGCTGTCAAAATAAAACATAACCGGAAACCATAATAATGTGAGCACAACAGAACCCAAAATGTACATAACACTACAGATACATGATGACAAGACTTAAACAGGAACCAAGTAAGCTGACATGACAATAAAGAAACAAGCGGACAGAAAACATTAAACTAGATAAGGAATGGGGCACGGCACCCACCCATGCCCCAGGATCTTGACAGAGCCCCCTCCTCAAGGGGTGGGTTCCCAGACACCCCAGGGTAAAATCACAACCCCCCCCCACACACACAGAAGACCCCCCCCCAACAAGAAAAACAACCCACCCTAGGGGGGGGGGGGACCCAGGCACGGAGGGACAGAGACCAAACAAACAAACAAAAAAGCAAAAAGAAAACATTCATGACCCACACACTACTACAGACAAGGTGGCCCGAACTCTGGCACCCTCAGGGACCATAGACTGTGGGACAGTAGCATCCTCAGAGCCCATAGACAACGGGACAGCAGCACTGCGGTGGCCTTGGACAAGCTGGGGTGCAGCACCCACGACGGACTCAGACTGGGGCGCATCATCCATGACGGCCCCAGACTGGGGCGTAGCACCCACGACAGCCTGACCAGAGGGGAAGCAACACCCATGGAGACCTCGACTGGAGTGGGAGCAGTACCCACGGAGATCTTGACTGGAGGGGGAGGAACACCCACGGAGACCTCGACTCGAGGGGGAGCAGCACCCATGGAGACCTCGACCGGAAGGGGGGCAGCACCCATGGAGATCTCGACCGGAGGGGGAGCAGCACCCACGGAGATCTCGACCGGAGGGGGAGCAGCACCCACAGAGATCTTGACCAGAGGGGGAGGCAGCACCCACGGAGATCTCAACCGGAGGGGGAGCAGCAGCCATGGTGACTTCGGTGACCCTGGATAGTGGCTTAGGTGAAGGAACAGAGACAAACATACACACCGGGTCAGCGGTGGAGCCCAGCGAGGAGGGCTAAAGTGTGGCTGATGGCCGCACCTGGACCTCCCCACCAAGAACCAGGCAAGATCTTTCAAGAACAGAGAACATGAAAACGAGAAAGAGCACTTGCCTGAGCTCGAGCTCCACCGCCATCCAGGACTCTGGCAATCCTGCTGCAGCAGCCCTAGCAGCAGGCGTGATGGTGGACGCAGCCAGTGGACCTCCAGGCATGATGACCAGCACCGGTGGATCTCCTGATGGGGTGACTGATGCTGGGGCTCACCTCACCGTTGGTGCTGGTTCCTGTACCGCTGAACCCAGAGAACTCCCATCTGTTGGCTCAGGATTCAGGGCACAGGTGGACCATTCCTCCCATCCTGGGCGTAGGCGCAGGGCTGGGGCAGGGACTCCCAAACCTGCAGGTTCCTCCGCTGTCTGGCTACTCCTGCCCAGGACTGGCAGGTTCTTGGAGACCACAGAAGAGAACACGGAAGAGAAAGGCAAGGGTGAGGCAACAGTGGCAGGTAATGAGGACTCAGCTAAGTTTGGCTGCGGTTGCTGAGCCTTATCACAGGGAATAAGGCTAGGTGTTTCATTTAAATGAGAAGAGGAATAAAAACCCACTTGCCTTATCTCCCAGTACACGGTGGTTCTTCCTACTGTAGATGGACCAGATGGTGCTCCTCTGGCCACCGCTGACATACTCTGGGCAGGAGGTGGAGACTTGGGCTTCTGGCATGGGAGGCGGAGTGCCAGTGCTCGGGGCCGCTTCCTTGTAGTCCGGGCTCTCGGCGCTAATGACTGAAAGTCTCCCATCAGGGTCACTGTGAGGGTCCGTCCGGAGGATGAAGATGGTATAAAGCAGGCCCTCGTACCTGGGGTACCTGCCAAACCCCGGATGCACCTCCAGTATGGCCACCACTCCCTCCACATTCCTCCGGACTTCTTTAAGCTAACATGAGGCGAGCGCGACATCCACAAAATCCTGGGCAAAATCCGCCTCCCATAGTTCGTCAAGGGTGGGGCCCCCGGCTACCATTTTGCCTCGGTTAGCGTTGCCCCGACGTGCTGATGACATTCCCAGGGCGCGGTGACAACAAAGGGGGAAAAAGTGATTATGAAAAAAAAAAATGCAAACTCACAGTAGCTGGTGTCACACTGTTCGCGCCCTTCCATCACAGAAAGCCCGTTCCACGGGCGAAGCAGAAACACCAAACACTCTCCGTGAGTTTGCACATTTATTAAAGTTAAAACAGACAAGCACATAAACATACGAAAACTAAATAATGAAGTCTACTTCATCTTTTTACTTGCACAGACATAATTTATGGACTTGTTATGGACAATACAGACATTGACTTTCTGATTAATAATATTCTGATCCTGGTCAAATTTTACATACACAAATGGAAATACTTCAAAGTGAAACCCCGATTTATTGCTTTTTATAATGAGTTTTTCCCCCCTTTTTTAGAGCTCTTAACATTATGAAAAATAAAAAGGCAGTGAAACTTGCCTTTTTAAATTGGTAAATATAAATTATATCAAAAGCCTTAGCCCTTATTTTTCCTATTCTATTATCATATTCTTAATCAATGCTGTTATTTTATGCACTTGTTTCTGCTGATGTAATGTTTCAAGAACTGTAAGGAATATTATTTGTACATATCTCAAAATAATTTAAAAAAAGCGAGCGAAAGGATGTGACGTAATTTTCATGCGTCAAGTCAAGATGGAGTCAAGATGGAGTGTGTTGATCCGAGACTTGGTGAGTAAAACAGTTAAAAATACTTTTGTGTATCAACACAGATGTGAGGAATGTTCGTGAGGCGACACTAGAGTGACCCGGAGAAGGTTCTGGTTCCGGTTCTGCTTTCTAACAGGATTTAAAATAGCGGTGAAGCGAGCTAACAGCAGCTAGCTGAAGTAGCCTAGCATAGCCGCTCCGGAATCCCGGGATCTGGTCAAGTGGACCGCGGTAGCCAGTCTATACATGTACAATTACATTTTCAATCCAGTGATTTACAAACGGATTCATCATTTTCTAAAGCCTCATTCAGGAGATTCTAGTCCCACAGACTGTGGGTTTTCACTGGGGCAGCCAGCCCTGACGGGCAGCAGCGGTGCAGAAGAAAAGTCTTTAGAAAGCACAGACGGAGCCAAAACTGTCTCCGGGTCAGCTTGTCATCTATACATTTAGTTTTTTACACTTCTTGGTGACTGGGGAATGTCTTTCCAACAGCTTTATACAAATTCTTGTTGTTCTTCTCCTTCTTTGCGTTTACAAATCACTGGATTAAAAATGTCATTGTACAAGTACAGATTGATTCCGAGGCCCATTGGGGTGCTCACTTGGTCAGGGGTCCACTTCACTAGTATCCGGAATTCCAGTGAAGTCGGTCCCAGCATCCGCTTCGTACATTTTCGATGCAGATTCACAAACGGAGTCATCATTTTCTAAAGCCTCATTAGATCATTCTAGTCCTGCATTCCTGCTATGGGTTTAATGTGGGGGGCAGCAGTAGTGATGAAGAAAGTCTTTAGAAAGCAGAACCAGAACCTTCTCCAGGTTGTCTTACAGGGATCGGGCCGAGTTGGGTGCCCTCTGAGCAAGCATACGTTAAAACGTCTTTTTTACGTCATGGTCAGACGTGCAGAAGACGTCTCCAGAGGGTGCGGATGAAAGTTTTTACGATGTCTTTTTTTTGGACGTCTTCTGTGCATTCAGGTTTATCGTCTACCGACGTTCATACAAGATTAAAATATAGTTCAAATATAGTTGCTGTGGATGTCCATTCAACGTCTTATAAGGACCTAATTTCAACGTAATTTATACATAAAAATGTATTGGAGTTGAAGTCACACCATGTCTACTTCCTTAAAGAAAAAAAATTCTCCATTGAAATGAATGGCAGGAGCAAAATTATCCTTTGATCCTGATCACATTTTGCCACACAAATGATGTTTGTCAATATAAAAGATAATGTTCCACATAAATGGCAAACACCATTTTTTATTTTTTTATTTTTTACATTACAGTTTAGTGATGTGGAATGATGGGAGTTGTTGTCCACTAGTTGTTTAAACAAAATCTAAACATCTCTCTGTCATTATACAACACCCAACAACTTTATTTATGTGGAAAATTATCTTTTAAATTGACAAACATCATATGTGTAACTCGTGGCAAAATGTGATCAGGATCAAAGCATAATTTTGCTCTTGCCATTCATTTCAATGGAGAATTAAGTGGGGGGGTGTGTGACTTAGGGCCTCTATAAACAGCCAATAAATGAAAAATGTGCAACATGAATATACCGTGAACACTACACACACGCAAACATCCATATTCTATTTCTGCAGGTATGAGGCATGCAAGATGACCACAGCAAATGTTTTGTTTTTCGAAGCATGAAGCCTCTGTGCTTCATATTCAAGCAAAGCCTCTCCTGGTTCAAACAAAGCAGATTGGAGCACCATTTCATAACAGCACAGACAACATTCAGTGAAAGCTCTCCGCCTGGCAGTGAAGTCAGAAAAGCAAGAAAAGTGGTCTTCATTGAAAATGTATTGGGTGAGATTTTTTTGTGGGATGACTAATTTACTTGTAGAAATGCTCATGTGAGTGGCTGACTTGATGTATTAAGATAAGCCTTTATTAGTCCCACAACGGGGAAATTCCAGGATTGCAACAGCACAGGGATAGCAACACTCAGAGCAACAATCTGTATTGTAAAAGTGTCTCTTGCTTTGACTTTGCTCTGCCAATGTGGACCTTGTGAAAGAAAAATATAGTGAGGATCGCTACCTTACACATAATGTATGGTCTATTTCCCACCTTGTTTTTCCACAGCCAAGTCCATCCCAGCATTCAGAACGCAAATTTAATCTCTTGAAAGGAGAGAGCGTAGAAGAGTGTCATAAAATGTATATGTAGTGTTCAGGCATGAGACTGGCCAAGGACAAAAAAGCAACAAGTAAACATATTTATTTATATTCCAAAAACTTGAAATCCAGAATAATTTTTAAAAACCACACTCCTGAATGTGGTGGATGTCCACCCCCTCCTCTCCTTCCTGGAGCATGCTTCAAGTGCTCTGCAGCACGTCTTCGGACAGCATCCTCTGTTGCCTCTTTGCATGACTTCAGTACAGCGTCTGGAAAACTTGGAAGATAAAAACATTTTAGCTGTGCAAAAATTAATTGTATGCCAGATTGGTTACAACTACAGCCAGCAGTCTGTTGTTAATTGGCCCAGGCCTGCAGAGAAATCTAAATATAGGGATGTGATTTTTCCGCTAATTCGCAGAATTCTGCTTTTTTTATCTTCCAAAAATTTTCAGACCAGATGGCGGCGCGTGCACAACACGCGGCTCAACGTCTCTTCAGATTTTGTGGATTAGCAGCGATAGTTCTGCTCATTTCGGGTCTGTTTGTTCAGAACAGCTTCGCTTTTACATCCTACACCCGAAATGAACTTTTGGACATTGGATTACAAAATAACGACCTTTTTATCAGCAACCTATGTTTCATCCCTGAGCTCTGGAGAACACCCGACGCTAGGTAAGCTACCCGGCCGACCGGAAGTGCTCGCAGGCGGCGTAAAGACCGTAAACAAAGGTGGGGGAAGCGCGGAGGGCTAAGAGCTAAGCTAAAGCTAACACTGCACCGGCTTTCTCTACCCAGCATTTTCCTCGCTAATGTACGGTCAGTGGCGAACAGAATGGATGAGCTACGGCTTCGGATCACCAACAATAAGAAACTTATGAACTGCAATATCATGATTTTCACGGAAACATGGCTACATAGTGGAGTACTTGACGGTGCTGTCGAGCTGTCCGGACGGCACACTCTCCGGGCAGACAGAGCAGCTGATGACTCCGGTAAGACCAGAGGTGGGGGAGTGTGCATTTATATTAACAAGGCTTGGTGCATGAACTCTGTCACTGTTGGGAGACACTGCTCAGCTAACCTGGAGTTTCTCATGGTTAAATGGAGACCTTTCTAGCTGCCACAGGAGTTCACTTTTCTGCATCTTGCCTGCTGAAGATGTTTTGGACTTTATTTAAAAAATATTTTTAACGCCACACATGTGATGGATAATGCTTGTTGGTGTAGGGAGCGTGAAATGAAGAGACTGAATTATTTCTCAATTCAGATTTATTACAACTTCACATCCCCAGCTCGCTCTCTCTGACAGGAACAAGAGAGTGAGCTGCAGTAAACCCCCACATTTATACCAGGTACATCAAAGTCACAATCACACCATCAAGTCAAATCCCCCTATTCACAATACATCTCTTCCGAGTCCTTCAGCCATCCTGTCTGACCCCAGGAGGTCAGGAAGTCCTTTCAGGATCTCGCCCCCGGTCTTCTGTCCTCCTTCCATGTCCATAGGGGGTCCAGACGCATTGTCCATCTGAGGCGTGAGGTCAATCCACACATGTAAGCTTTAAACATCCTTCTTGTGCTTCAACATATGCAGTTACAAATATGTGAGCTACATAACCCCCCCCCCCCCAAACGCCAAAGAATGGGTATAGCCTATGTCACACCACCATGACAGAATCAGAAAAGGCAATACAGCATATTTCACACCATCGTAACAACATCGACAGCGCAGCCTAAGCACTTTGACACATTACACATCAGTCTGCATGTAGTCTAGGCTTCAACCGCCTTCCAAACCTGCTGTAAACAGGTTTCACAGTCCGTGTGTCGCCGTCCTGCGGCCAATCTGTTAATTGAGGGAGAGAATGGTTATTTGATCCCTGCGGGGGCTCTCGGGCGTGTTCCCTGGGGGGGTCTGCCTTGTCGAGGTGCACTCGCCAGCCATACAGACTCGTTGCTCAACACAAAGGCAGGTTTTAGTCTGTCAATGCTAATTGTTTCTTTTCTGCCTCCCAAATCCAGCACAAAATGCTTCTCCCCGGTCTCCAGCACTCTAAATGGACCATCATATGGTGGGCGGAGGCTGTGTCGCTGAGCCTCGTGCCTGACAAAAACAAACTTGGCATTTTTCAGAGCTTTGGGAACAAAAACGCGCGGGAAAGTGTGATGAGCGGGGCCCGGAAGCATGTCCGCTCCCGTGCCAATCAGTGGTCCACGCGCCAGGGGGCGCCCCGGCGCCGTATGGGATGGTAGGAACTCACCGGGCAACCTGAGCGGTTGTGCAAAAACTAATTCAGCGGGGGAGGCATTTAAGTCCTCCTTGGGCGCCGAACGCAACCCCAATAAAACCCATGGTAGTTTGTTCACCCAATCTGCATCCGTAAGCGACGCTCTTAGGGCTGCCTTCAAAGACCTGTGAAAACGCTCGCATAAACTGTTAGCCTGTGGGTGATAAGCGGTAGTGCGGTGGATTGTCGCTCCTGATCTGCTGGCCATCGCTGACCACAGCTCAGACACAAATTGAGGTCCCCTATCGGACGTAATGTCTGACGGGACCCCGAAACGAGCTACCCAGGCCGTTAAAAAAGCGCTAGCCACCTCTGCCGCTGTGGTCGCCGTTAGCGGGACCACTTCCGGCCAGCGTGTGGTCCAGTCCACCATCGTCAAAAGATGTGTGAACCCCTGCGACGGTGGTAGGGGGCCCACGAGGTCTACATGCACATGATCGAATCTCTTAGCCGGAATGTGGAACGGTTCTAAGGGGGCTTTCGTGTGCCTGTGGATTTTGGCCCGCTGGCAAGCCATGCAGGCTGTTGCCCACTCTTTCACGTGCTTGCGCAGGCTCGGCCAAACAAACTTCTCCGCTACCATTTTCACAGAAACGCGTACCCCTGGGTGCGCCAGGGAGTGAACAGAGTCAAAAACGCGACGACGCCACTCGGCAGGTACCACCAGGCGCAGTCGCCCGGTAGATACATCGCAGATTGGGGGGGCGAACCGGTTTGTAGACTCCTGCTCTCCAGCCTTAACCCTGTTGGTCCAGACTGGAGCGCGCGCACGTCCGCATCTCTACCCTGCTTCGCTGCCATGGCTGCATAATCTATCCCCACGTCAACCGGGGCTGCGTGCGCTTCCGCGCTGTTACTCTGCCCTGCGGCTGCGGTAGTATAATCTGCTTCTGCGCGGACAGGCGCTGTTACTGCGCGCGAGAGGCAGTCTGCCACTACATTTAGTTTACCTGCCACGTGTTGAATGTCAGTGGTAAATTCCGAAATTGCAGCCAGCTGTCTCTGCTGCCGTCCCGACCACGGCTTTGAAATTTTGGCCATAGCAAAAGTGAGTGGCTTGTGGTCGACAAATGCTGTGAAACGCCGACCTTCCAGCCAGAACTGGAAATGGCGAATGGCCAGATGGAGCGCTAACAGCTCCCTGTCAAACATGCTGTATTTCCGCTCAGCTTCGCGCAAGGATCTGCTAAAAAAAGCCAGCGGCTGCCACACTCCAGCGACCTGCTGCTCCACAACGGCTCCTATGGCCACCTCTGACGCGTCCGTGGTGAGCGCTATGCGGGCTGATGGGTCTGGGTGAGCCAGCAGTGCTGCATCTGCAAGTGCCTTTTTAACCCCCGTGAATGCGTGCTCCCGCTCCAGGGACCACTCGACCATATTGGAGGGCTTCTGTTTTTTAAGCGCGGCGTATAATGGTTGCATGAGCTGCGCTGCGTGGGGTATGAAACGGTTATAAAAATTTACCATTCCCAAAAACTCTTGTAACGCTTTGACCGTTTGAGGCCGAGGAAACTCTGCCACTGCGCATACTTTGCCCGGTAGAGGGACTGCCCCCTCTGGGGAGACGCGATGCCCCAAAAAATCGATCTGCGCCATGCCAAACTGGCACTTGGCCGGATTAATTATTAACCCGTGCTCCCCCAACCTCTGAAAAACTGTCTTGAGGTGTTTTTCGTGTTCTTCCTCGGAGGTGCTAGCGACCAAAATGTCGTCGAGGTAGACGAACATGAAAGGGAGATCGCATAACACCGCATCCATCATGCGTTGGAAAGTTTGCGCAGCGCCTTTCAGGCCAAACAGCATGCGTAAAAACTCTAAAAGTCTGAACGGGGTTATTACCGCTGTTTTTGGAATGTCCTCGGTTCGGACCGGGACCTGATGATAGCCGCGGACCAGGTCTATCTTAGAAAAAATGCGCGCCCTCGCCAGGTGCACCGAGAAATCCTGGATGTGTGGGATGGGGTAGCGGTCATGCGCTGTGGCATTGTTTAGCCTGCGGTAATCACCACAAGGTCTCCACGAGCCATCAGCCTTAGGGACCATATGCAGTGGGGAAGCCCATGGGCTCTTCGAACGGCGAATTATAAGATAAGATAAGATAAGATAAGCCTTTATTAGTCCCACAACGGGGAAATTCCAGGAAAATTCCAGGATTGCAACAGCACAGGGATAGCAACACTCAGAGCAACAATCAGAAGGCAAAAAAAGCAAGCAAGAGCAGCTAATATACATATGTACATATTACTATAAAATATATATATACACACACACACACACAGACACACAGTGCAGAGCATTGTAGCTGGATGGAATAAATATATGAATATATGAACACACAGTGCAGAGCATTGTAGCTAGATGGAATAAATATGTATTTATTATTATTATTATTATGCCCAACGTTTACAGGTTGGCGAACTCCTCGCACGCAATGGGGAGTTTAGCTGCATCCAAGCGCCGAGCCTTCGCGAAAACTGGCGGGCCAGCAGTGGTGATAAAGTGCTCCACTCCGTGTTTCGCAACCGTAGCTGAAAAAGTGGGAACTGTGAGTGCTGGAAACTGGGTGAGGAGAGTGTGGAACTTACCGCCTGCTGTTGCGACGTTGGTCTGAACTGGTGGCGGGGACACTCGAGCTGCACAGGGGATAGAATAAAACGAGAGTGCATTAACCAGGCGTCTATTAGCAAGATCAACTAACAAACCATGTGAGCACAGAAAATCAGCGCCTAACATGTTGAAACTCACCGCCGCTACAATGAAAGTCCATCCATAGGTGCGGCCGTGTAAGGACAGGCGCAGAGTCCTTTCCCCGAAGGTGTTGATGCTCGAGCCGTTCGCCGCCATTGCCCCGTTTCCGCGGGGGCCTGCCAGCCGGTCAGCGTAGGTCACGGTGATGAAACTCAGTTGGGCTCCAGTGTCCATGAGGAAGTGCCGCCCGGAGCTCGCATCCGTCAGATAGAGCAGCTTGTTTTTTTCGCCGAGAGTCGAAGCTGCTAACGACCCCTGGTCCTGGCGTTTCCCTGGTTCTTGTAGTTGCATGGCGGTACTCATCTGCGCGCCTTCTCTGTGAAACGTCGATGGTAAAAGCAGAGGCCATCCCCTCCGCTGCCTCGGGACCGCGCAGCCGCCATCGTCGGTGGGGTGGCTTCCGCTGCCTCCGGATTTCCACTGCCCCCGGTCGCTGTGCCGAGGTCTGCTGCTGCCACGGAGGTCGTCTGTTCGCCGCAGGCGTCGAGGAGCCGCTGCGCCTCTCTGGCCAGCGCGCGGAAGTCTCGCCGGGTAACACAACGCATGTTGGATAGGGTTCCCCTCATGTGTGTTGGGAGGGTCCTCAAGAAGATATGCTTGAACAGAAATTCGTCGCTTTCTGTATCCCACAGCTGCAGCATGTCCTCCATAAGGTCGACCGGCCTGTGTCCTCCTCGGTCGCGCAGGTCAAGGAGCCTCCTAGCCCTCTCTTCGGCTGAGGGCATGAAACACTTGATGAGGGCAGCCTTTAACTCGCCGTACTTGTCGTCAGCGGGCGGCTGCTGCACCAGGCTCCACGTGCATCGAGCTGTGCGGTTGTCAAGTTTTGCGATGACATGGTGAAACTTGGTGTCATCTGCTGTTATTCCCCCGAGGGCAAACTGCGATTCCGCGTGAAGGAACCATGAGTGCGGGTCGTCTTGCCAGAACTCAGGGAGTTTAATCGAGACGGCGCTCGTATGAGCGGTCTCTGACGAATCTGGGCCAGGGGAATCGCTTCTCGGCATCTCACATCTTTGGTCACCAATGTAGGGAGCGTGAAATGAAGAGGCTGAATTATTTCTCAATTCAGATTTATTACAACTTCACATCCCCAGCTCGCTCTCTCTGACAGGAACAAGAGAGTGAGCTGCAGTAAACCCCCACATTTATACCAGGTACATCAAAGTCACAATCACACCATCAAGTCAAATCCCCCTATTCACAATACATCTCTTCCGAGTCCTTCAGCCATCCTGTCTGACCCCAGGAGGTCAGGAAGTCCTTTCAGGATCTCGCCCCCGGCCTTCTGTCCTCCTTCCATGTCCATAGGGGGTCCAGACGCATTGTCCATCTGAGGCGTGAGGTCAATCCACACATGTAAGCTTTAAACATCCTTCTTGTGCTTAAACATATGCAGTTACAAATATGTGAGCTACAGTTGGAATATTTTAGGAATGCTATCTTCTTGGAGCATAAGTCAATATTATACAGTAATAAGTGACATTCAGCTGTTTGTTTTATGTCATTTAAGCACAGTTCTGGAACTTAAAAATCACAAAAACCCAGGAGCTTCGGGGGGCTTTGCCCCCCTTGCCTCCCCACCAGAGCTCTGCCCCGGACCCCCTGCTAAATTTTTAGATAATTTCCCCAACCACAAATCACATCCCTGTAAATATTGGAAGACAGCTCACATCACATGAAGCTTGACTTGACTGGATTCTACTTAGTCTCAGCAGCAGAGGTGCTGCTGTCTGGAACAAGGCAGCTTTCTATACTCCAAACTAAACAATCAGAATGAGCTGTCAGAAAGCTATGGTATATAAGCCACAGTTTTAGCCTACTGTATGTCATGGACCAAAACCACCCTCTTCCCCGTTTCCTTCCTGAGACATTTAGATTACAGCCTTTTTATTAAAAAAAAAAAATACAAAAACAACATTAATATCATTAATGGTTAGCAGAGATGGAGGCTGTTTTTTGTGTAAGAATATTCAAATAACAAGCAAGTGGGCAATTGTAACATTACATTACATTTACTGTACATTCTAAACCCTTGACAAAGAGCTATTGGACTGAGACATTAGTCACATTACACAAAAGCAGCAGCTTTTTACCAGCTAGCTTGACAGGAAGATTCTTCAGCTATAATCAACAGAACAAAAGCAGTTAGAAAAAAAAATAATTCAGTGTTACATATCAGTGAGATTGTGTTATTCACGTTACTCATGTTACCTACAACTATGATACAAGACTTATCAGAAGTTAATCAAATACTTGCTAAAATAGTTTTAACTGTACCTCAATTCAGAACTGCACAATACAAAAATAAAAAATGAGTAATTGAATACCAGGATTGTTGTAATTACATCATGTGCATTTGTGTTTCCAAAAAATATCAAGTAATAGTGGATATCTTAGATTTTTGTGTAATTTGAATTTTACTCAACAGTCATCTTAATTAGGAAATACCCAGCTTTCATTACTTGCTGAATATCTCTCATATTTTAGATAAAAGGCTGTTACTCATGTTGTATACTGTTACATACTGAATGCACTGAGGAGCTCATTTAGCAGCAGACTACATCATCCTAGGTGCACAACCGAGAGGTTTCGCAGGTCCTTCCTACCTACGGCTGTCAGACTGTACAACCTAAGCAGGACTGCTCGCAGAGATAGCAAAAAAATACGTTAAGTACGTTAGCGGCTTGTGGTCCACGAACGCAGTGAAGGTGCGCCCTTTCAGCCAGAACTGGAAGTGGCGTATTGCCAGGTGGAGAGCCATTAACGGTCTGTCGAACACGCTGTATTTACGCTCACTGTCGTGCAAAGTCCTGCTAAAAAAAAAGGGTGAGCGGCTGCCAAGAACCAGCAACGCATTGCTCCACGACGGCCGCTATGCCCATGTCCGAGGCCTCGGTAGTGAGTGCTGTTTTAACCCCAGAACGCCTGCTCCCATTCAGAAGTCCAGTCGACTCTGTCTGCCGGTTTCCGTTTGAGTGCAGCGTACAACGGCTGTATGAGCTGGGCTGCACAGGGGAGGAAACGGTTATAAAAGTTAACCATCCCCCAAAAATCCTGCAGCGCCCTGACATTGATGTTGAGGAGAAAAAAATAGCAAAACAATTTAGTTAGATTACTTTTATGATTCCAAACAGTTTGAAATTGACAGTGCACAATGGACATTGACTCATAACTTTTGAATATTTCTAAGACTTGGCTGCATCAGTGAGTATGCAAAATGAACTGCTCAAGACTCAATGGAGATTGAAACTGGTGATCTGTAATGAATGCTGAAATTATAAAAAGTAATGGTATGTTGGAATTTTATTTCTATTATGGAATAGATAAAATTAACTGATTTTGATTTGATCAAGTGTTAAAGCATGTGATGGATAATGCTTGTTGGAATATTTTAGGAATGCTATCTTCTTGGAACATAAGTCAATATTATACAGTAATAAGTGGCATTCAGCTGTTTGTTTTATGTCATTTAAGCACAGTTCTGGTACTTAAAAATCATAAAAACCCAGGAGCTGTCGGTGGTGTCGTTCGAACCCCCCCCCCCCCCCCCCACCAGGGCTCTGCCCCAGATCCCGCTGGGGGATTGCGTCCCCCAGACCCCCTGCTAAATTTTCAGATAATTTCCCAAACCCAAAATCACATCCCTGGTTCATGTTGGAATTCTGAGCTTTCAGTATTGTTTTCAACAGAATTATGAGATTTTTATCTAAGGATCAGGAGTCATCAGTGCTAGAAATAGACAAAAGTGTCAAAAATAAGTTCTGATGGAATTGGCTTGAGAGAAAAGTGACGGTAAAGGTGAAAATTGGCTCAAAGTTTGATGAGGTAACAGAAACACTCGGACAGTTTCTGAAGAAACCAGAAAAGGAGATGAAGTTCAAAGTTCAGAGATTGACACAGCTTTTTGCCAAAAGGAAGAAAGTTTCACATTAGAAGTGACTTGGTGACCAGTGTAAATAGTGTAATAAACTCTTATAGAACTGTTAAATATGTTGGACTAAAGACAGTGAGACAACATTGAAGAAAAAGTAAGTTAACTTTTCATTAAATTTAATGATTTATCTAAGTCTAGTATTTCATTTTTTTTAATCATTTTTTTCAGTCTAAATTACTTCTGTTTTACTGAAAACCTCCCAGCTTCAGCGGGGCTGTGCCCCCCCGGTCCCCCCCCCCCCCCCATAAGTCAGTCGACCAATTTAGATTTCAGCTGAAATCAGAATTTCCTGTTGCCATCCCTGCAATGCTCCGCACTGTTTATATATTTATATTAATGCTGTCCAGCGATTAAAATATTTAATCATAATTAATCACACGATCTCATAGTTAACTCATGATTAATCACATTTTAGTTGCGTATTTTTGTCTCATGAAAAACCATTGTAATTCTCTTAACAGCACAAAAAGTGAGTGGGCTTGCTTTGTACAAATGTTTTTTATTATTATTATCATTGCAAAGCATCCATATCTTCCGTATTAGACCGAGAAAACAAAACAGGACATATTACTCTGAAAATAAAAAAATGTTTTCTTTTTTTCCTTTTCATTAGTTTAGTAACCCTGCCACTGATATCTGCGATAAAAAAAGATACATACAAATAAAAAATATATAGGCACAAAAGCAGCCCCTTAAATACAAAATGAAAACAAGAGGAGAGTGTCCCCTGAGAGGAGTAGTAGAGTGTAATGACTGTATAGTAGCCCAACTGCTGCAGTTTTAAACTTACCAACACAGCCTCTTGAACATGAACATAATGTAACTGCTAGCACGTAACAGGTGAGTCAACCTAAAGGCCTACTTTGTCTTTGAGCCAGTTGCTCAAACAGACAAGCCTATTGACATTTTCAGACAACAGGGAAGATCGTTTTTTCTGAACGACATGTCCAGACAGTGAAAACAATCGTTCACATGGTACTGACGTGGCAGGCGTTGCTAAGTATTTGCATGCAAGGGAGGCCATCTCACTGTGTGACGCTTTATGTGTGGACCACCATTCCTGTGGAGAGTCTTCAATGCCAATCATAGGTTCTGCCTTGTAGCGCTCAATGCAGCGTTCCACGGTGTCCTCCTCTTCATCTGAGGAAGATTCTTGTGCAAACATGAGAGCTGGCTTCTTCTTCTCTGGCTCAGGCATGCTTTGGTCATCCAGTGCTGCTGGTCTCCCCTTCTCCTGCTGCTGGAGTAAGGCACGGATGGAATCCCACACGACAACCCGGTCAGGTTTGCTCAGACACTTGAGGTCCTTAAACCTTGAAATGAAATAATAAAAAATATCAACGTTATTGCCATACAAGCAAAGGCACTAGTAAAACAAAACATTGACCTAATCTCTATTCCAGATTCAGAAGAAAAAAATGGATATTGAAGAGAACCAACCCACAAAACAAAGTGGTGCTTAAGACAAACAAAATACTGAGAAGAATGTAGAATGAATATTTTACCTTGGGTCGAGTGCTGTAGCAACCCTGAGCCATGCGATGTTCAACTTCTCTTTGCGACCTTCCATATCCGCTGAAAAGGTTTCCTTGAACTTGATCAAGTACGCTGGGTCGTCCTCAGTGACTTCCATTACTCGGGACAGGTGGCATAATGCTGGCATCACCACAGAGCAAGAAACAAACTTCTCTCCACCCAGAAGATCTGTCACATATCTGCAACAATATACAAAAGCTCTTTCGCAAAACTCTGTCACACACATACGGACACCTGATAGATAACCTACAGTTACAGTGATGGGAGGGGATATGAGGAATCACATGTGTTCCTGCGCGCACACACACACACATTACCCATTTACAGTGCTGTGCGGGACAAACACACACCGTTGAAGGGAGAGAGGTGATACCGACAGACAGACATTAGGGCCTGTGTCCACCAAATGCGTTTTTAGGGCGGAAAGTGCTGAAAACCTAGCCTCTTGGGCGCTTCCTGGCCTTCTCTGTTGTTAAGTTACACAGGGAATCATAGCTATTGAAACAGTCACTGATTATGTCAAAATACAGAAAAAATATACAGATAATCACGAGCTACACTTTGAGTAAAATGAAGCAAATAAACAGTCTACACATAGAGATGGCCCATCTAAAACATGCCACAGGGTGGTATTTTACGTTGGGTGAGACAGGTGCTAATGTTTCTGTCTTGACACAGATCTACTTTAATTGTTAAAGAATCAGATATAGGCTACAAGACATAATTAGGCCTACCTGCAATGCTCCAACGCAGCTTCGAGCTTCTTTGTTTTCTCCAGCTCCGTTGCTGTTGGCATGGTGACTTTGGTTGAGTGTAGGGCCAGGGCAGCTGTCAGAGGTTCAATATTCCGGTTGACACGCTTTATCATTTCAAGGGTACTATTCCATCTTGTTGCTACCTCCTGCGTGAGCGCTTCTTCTTTCTGGTTGTGTGCGATTTGCTGCCGCTCGAGTTCCAGGGCATTCGTTGGGCTGTGTTTAAAGTGTCCCACAAGTTTTCTGCATTTTGCCAATGCGCTGTCGAATGGGCTATTGTGCAGAGAAACCGTGACTGCTCGGTGCACGCTGTGTGCGATGCACGGCAGGTGTTCAAAGGGGAGCTCTCTGGCTGCAGCCATCATATTGCGTGCACTATCCGTGGTCAGTGAAACAACTTTCTTTTCGATGCCCCACTCTCTGGCTACATTTATGAAGTGCTCTGCAACATTATCAGTGAAGTGCCTCTCTTCTGTCTTCATAACAGTCAAAGCATGGGACTGAAGTTTCCACTGTGGGGTGAAATAATGTGCTGTGACCCCGAGGTAGTTGTCATTGCCAAGTGACGTCCAGTAATCTCCCGTTAGCGCGACTATTTCTGTCTGCCCCAATGCCTGTTGTAACTGGGACTTCTCCGTTTCAAACAACGTTTCTATCCGGCGTGTGATAGTAGCTCTGGAAGGAGTTTCGTAGGTCCAGTCGTTGGATGCGATGCGAATTATCTCGGCCAGACCTTCATCCTCCACAATACTAACGGGCCTGCATGCCGTAGCCACCCACTTAGCTATGGCAGCTGTTAGCTTCATTTTAGTAGCAGCATCCATGGGCCGCTGTCGGAAGCCATCCAAACTTGTTTGGTTCTGACGCGGAGGAGGCGAAGCTACATCACTGGTGTGTTTGGCCATCAAATGGTATTTTAAACTGGATGTGCTTCGATGGTAGCTAAGTTCACATCGACAATAAGTGCAAATAACTTTAGTTTTATCGATCGAACCATCCTTTCCTATTTTAAATGTAAACTTTCCGTTCAGAAGTGTCCCTGGTGCGTCCATTACTGTGGCTGACTAGTGCCGCCAGTGCCGCGCACTTTAGTCGTTGGGTTCTTCTTTGTTTGATATTTGAAATCGTATCCTTCGTTCCGCCACCATGTGTACGTGCGTGGTATTACAGCCAGTACACTGTGCTTATGAAAAACTACGGTCACAGCATTAATCTCGCGTTAAAAAAAATCTCGCCATTAAAAAGGCGCTTGAGTTAACGCGATAATAACGCGATATTTTGACAGCACTAATTTATATACCTATCCCATCTAGCTACAATGCGCTGTACTGTGTGTCTGCATATATATATATATATATATATATATATATATATATATATATACAGTATATATATTTATATGTACATATGTATACTCGCTGCTCTTGTTTTTCTTGCCTTCTGATTATTGCTCTGAGTGTTGCTATCCCTGTGCTGTTGCAATCCTGGAATTTCCCCATTGTGGGACTAATAAAGGCTTATCTTATCTTATATTGATCTTCATAATGCATTCCTCGCGCTCAAACTGAATAGCTCGGGTAATTTTACCACTTTTGCTGATTATATCATAGGGATGTGATTTTTCCACTAATTCGCGGAATTCCGCTTTTTTAATCTTCCAAAAATTTTCAGACCAGATGGCGGTGCGTGCACAACGCGAGGCTCAGCGTCTCTTCAGATTTTGTGGATTAGCAGCGATATTTCTGCTCATTTCGGGTCTGTTCGTTCAGAACAGCTTCGCTTTTACATCCTACACCCGAAATGAACTTTTGGACATTGGATTACAAAATAACGACCTTTTTATCAGCAACCTATGTTTCATCCCTGAGCTCTGGAGAACACCCGACGCTAGGTATGCTACCCGGCCAACCAGAAGTGCTCGCAGGCGGCGTAGAAACCGTAAACAAAGGTGGGGGAAGCGCGGAGGGCTAAGAGCTAAGCTCAGAGCTTAGATTTTCACGGAAATATGGCTACATAGTGGAGTACTTATGTGGCGCCATGAGACGGCTTTTGTTGTGATGTGGCGCATTATAAATAAAGCTGAATTGAATTGAATTACTTGACGGTGCTGTCGAGCTGGCTGGATGGCACACTCTGCGGGCAGACGGAGCAGCTGATGACTCCGGTAAGACCAGAGGTGGGGGAGTGTGCATTTATATTAACAAGGCTTGGTGCACGAACTCTGTCACTGTTGGGAGACACTGCTCAGCTAACCTGGAGTTTCTCATGGTTAAATGGAGACCTTTCTATCAATCAATCAATCAATCAATCAATCAAAGACTTTATTCCAGACTCATGGTCCATCAAAAATAAGATAAAATAAAATAAATAAAATAAAATAAAATAAAAACAAGACAGTTGAAAAACAGTTAATAAGAAAAACAATCAAAAAGTTACGAAACACTAAGACACAACTACTAAAAGAAGTACAAAAACAGTACAGACTTTAAAAAGACTACTGTACCAGTGCCTTCTAAACTGTGACTGACAGCGAATAGAACTGAGCTTAATGCTAGACAGGACTTGAATGATTTCATTTCTAGATACATCAAGCCGACAGATGAATTTATACATAAGATTCCTTATTACTGCATGCAGAGTATTTACACGTGATGAGACAAATAACTCAGAAGCACTGCACCATCCAGGCTTTTGAAGTAAAATTCTTAAAGCATCATTGTAAGCAACCTGTAATTTCTGCATACTTTGTTTCCTGTAATTTATCCATAAATGAACAGTGTATAAAGGTGTACAATAGGTTTTAAAAAGAACCAGTTTCACCTCTTCTGAACAAAAACCAAATCTGCGTGCAAGAATATTTGCTTGCATGTAGATTTTGCAGCGTTGTCTGAAAATATCATCATCATCAGTCATTCTATCATTAATAACATGTCCCAGATATTTAATTTTATCCCTGACAATTAATTCCCTGCCTGCCAATTCAAAGACAGGGAATTTCATTAACAAATCTTCTTTAGTGCGGCAGATCAGCACACAACTCTTATTTGTATTATATTTTATGTCATTTTCCTCTCCATAAGCACTACACACTCTTAATAACTCCTGAAGACCAGCACTACTTGGACTGAGAATAACTAGATCATCAGCATACATGAAATGATTCACTAACTTATTCCCTATTAAACACCCAGTTTTACAGGCATTCAGCTGCTTTGACAAATCATCCATATAAAGATTAAATAGAATAGGGGACAATATACTGCCCTGTCTGACACCACTGCTCACACCAGATGGGGGTGAATGACTCTTCCCCCATTTCACCAGCATCTTCTGATGTGCGTACCAGTAAATCAGGATACGCACTAAGTACTTGGGAACCCCCCTGTCAATCATTTTCCTAAACAATATCCTGTGATTAACACGATCAGACGCCTTATATCTGCCACAGGAGTTCATTTTTCACTTTTCTTCATCTTGCCTGCTGAAGATGTTTTGGACTTTATTTAAAAAATATTTTTAACGCCACACATATGATGGATAATGCTTGTTGGAATATTTTAGGAATGCTATCTTCTTGGAACATAAGTCAGTATTATACAGTAATAAGTGACATTCAGCTGTTTGTTTTATGTCATTTAAGCACAGTTCTGGTACTTAAAAATCATAAAAACCTAGGAGCTTCGGGGGGCTTTGCCCCCCTTGCCCCCCTCACCGGGGCTCTGCCCCAGACCCCACTGGATGACTGTGTCCGCCAGACCCCCTGCTAAATTTTCAGATAATTTCCCCAACCCCAAATCACATCCCTAATAACAGAACCTCCTCCATGTTTCACAGTAGGGACAGTGTTCTTTTCTTGCTATGCTTCATTTTTGCGTCTGTGAACATAGAGCTGATGTGTCTTGCCAAAAAGTTCCAGTTTTGTCTCGTCTGTCCATAGGACATTCTCCCAGAAGCTTTGTGGCTTGTCAACATGCAGTTTGGCAAATTCCAGTCTGACTTTTTTATGATTTGTTTTCAACAGTGGTGTCCTCCTTGGTCGTCTCCCATGAAGTCCACTTTGGCTCAAACAACGACGGATGGTGTGATCTGACACTGATGTACCTTGACCTTGGAGTTCACCATGAATGTGTTTAGAGGTTGTTCTGGGCTCTTTTGTTACTATTCGTATTATTTGTCTCCTCCTGCGGCCACATCCAGGGAGGTTGGCTACAGTGCCGTGGATCTTAAATTTCTGAATAATATGTGCAACTGTAGTCACAGGAACATCAAGCTGCTTGGAGATGGTCTTATAGCCTTTACCTTTAACATGTTTGTCTATAGTTTTCTTACTAATCTCCTGAGACAACTCTCTCCTTTGCTTCCTCTGGTCCATGTTTAGTGTGGAACACACCATGTCACCAAACAGCACAGTGACTACTTGTTACCCTTTAAATAGGCCGACTGACTGATTACAAGTTTGTAGACACCTGTGATGTTAATTAGAGGACACATCTTGGTTGAACATGTCCCTATGGTCACATTATTTTCAATCTTTTCTAGGGGTACCATCATTTTTGTCCAGGCCTGTTTCATGAGTTTGTTTTTTAAAGTAATTCTGTTGAACCACAATTCAAAAGCATTGTTTGATTTTCATTGGTTAATTTTCATAGAATTTTTATTTATTACCACTTTTGTCAAATTCAAGTTATTTCTGTGACCATTGTGGGTTTTTCTTTCATTAACAGAGGGGTACCAACAATTTTGTCCACGGCTGTATATACAAACCTCTGTCCTAACCCTTCTCTCCTCTTGCAGAGCCAAGATTCTCTCTTCCTCCTCTACATCTGCCTCTGCCTGTTCTTCCTCCTCCTCTACCCCCTCTTGCTCTTTCCTGAACTCATTGTGGCCTGTCTATCTGTCTATCCTAGGATGAAAACAGACCGTTATGCCAACATTATAACTGGACTGCACAAACCAAAACAAAGCCAGTAGTTTCACACTGCCATGTTAATTCATCACACTGCTACCACAGATTCATCTATATGGTCACTGTCTCTGTGCCTTACTTCTCTGGTTCTCTGCCCCCTCCTGCCTCTCCCTCTGCCTTGACCATGGCTGACCTCAGTCAAGCTGGTATCAGAGGTATCAACCTCTGGCTGCAGAATAAGGCAATGGATTAGCCATAGCAACAGCTCATTTTAGAACAGCATTCTTAGCTAAAACGCTGAACATAAACAAACCACAAAAGTGTGTTTCAGCATATCTGCACAAAATACTCAATCGACAACAAAGTCCTTAAAGTCAGCTACAGTTTTGCCATGATTACATTATCAAGATTACTGTATGTAATTAAAGGTAAAAGGTAAAGCCACCCTTGTCATTCAATCCACACAGCCAATCATGGACAGTAGAACAAAATTATGTTTCTCTTATCTACAATGTTAATCACATCTAGAATCAGAGGGGTCGCTGCCATGCAAGGTGCCGCCACAAATTCCCCCCCTCCATTCCATTATTGCTGAGCACCAAGCTGGACGGCAGGAAGTTCCGCTTTTATATGGTCTTCGGCATGACCCGGCCAGGATTTGAAACCCTGCCTCCCAGGTGTGGGGCGGATGCTCTACCAACTGAGCCACCACTCTCAGGTTCCATCACATCTGTGAAACGTTAGCATTACTATAAATTATTAATAATTATATATGTCAGTAATTTAAAAAAAATGTTGAATGGAGATACGCATCAAAGAAGACTTGGTTAAAATCACTGGGCACTATACCACAAAAAATTCATCGCTTTACATGATTTTACTGGCTTGTAATCACACTGAAACTGATTTCCATACAGTCTGCTGCTGCCTGTTGGTGCTTATTTCCAGTGCTGTTTGTGTCTCTACCTGGCAACCCGTACAATGTTATCATGAGGCAACGGTGAATGCGACACCTACTGGCCAGGAGGTCAGAATGTTATCACTTGCACCTTTAAGCAATACTTATTACCGTGGGCTAGTGCATTTGTATACTCATAACTGTAAACTACAGTATATCTCAAATGTGTATGTACTTTGACTATTGTCCTGCGTATAAAAATATATCATGTTGACAGGAAAAACAAACAAAGCATCCATCCATCCATCTTCTACTGCTTTTCTGGAGGTCTGGGTCGCGGAGGCAGCAGTTCAAGCAGAGAAGCCCAGACTTCCCTCTCCCCAGCCACCTGCTCCAACTCTTCAGAGAGGATACCAAGGCGTTCACAGACCAGCTGGGAGACATAGTCTCTGCAGCGAGTCCTGGGTCTGCCCCGGGGTCTTCTCCCCCCAGATGGACATGCTCGAAACACCTCAAGTGGGAGGCGTCCAGGAGGCATCCTGATCAGATGCCCATACCACTTCAACTGGCTGCTTTCAATGTGGAGGAGCAGCGGTTCTACTCTGATCCTCTCCTGGATGACTGAGCTCCTCACCCTATCTCTGAGGGTGAGTCCAGCAATCCTACAAAGAAAGCTCATTTCAGCCGCTTGTATCCGCATTCTCATTCTTTCGGTCATTACCCAAAGCTCGTGACCATAGGTGAGTGTAGGAACGTAGATTGACCGGTAAATCAACAGCTTTGCCTTAGAGCTCAACTCCCTCTTCACCACAACAGACTGGTACAATGTCCGCACAGCTGCACCCTCGGTGAACCTGGGCCGGGCCACGGCTGCACCCTTGGAGGCCCCGAGCCGGGCCACGGCTGCTCCCTTGGTGGCCCTGGGCTGGAACAGAGCATCCATGACGATCCCGGTAGAAAAGGAGGCAGTACCCTAGAGGGCCGCAGCCGGAGGAGGAGCAGCACTCACGAATGTCTCGGACTGGAGCGGAGCACCCTCAATGACCTCAGCGGGAGGAGCTGGACCCATGATGATCTTGAGTGGCGAACCCAAACCCAGGGAGACATCTGGCAGATCGAACAGTACCTTGGCGACCCTGGGAGAGTGCTCTGACAAGACAAGCGATATAATGGGGTCACGGTCACTGACAGCTGCAGAGCCCTGCGAGGTTAGCTCAGGCACCACAGACAGCTGCATCCGACTCTCTTCACCAAGAGCCAGGCAAGATTTCTCCAAGAGGGGGGTCGAGTCAAAGGAGTGCGCTTGCCTGAGCTCGAGCGCCACTGCCGTCCAGGACTCTGTCGATCCAGATGATGATGCCTCGGGCTTGGCCCTCTGGAGGTCCAGCTCCAACTCTGCTGCGGCGGCCCCTGCAGCAGGCATTGTTGTGGGTGCAGTCCTGAGGTCCTCCAATGAGATGACCCACGCAGGTGGCTCGTCCGGCGTGAATTCTGGAGGTTGGTTGCCAGCTGGCGCTGGCCCCATGTATAGCTGAAGCCATGGGATGCTCTGTCGTCGGCACAGGCTTCAGGTTGGAGGCAGCGCTCTCCCTCTGCCCAGACCTTGGCTGCGGGGCTTGGACCTGGTCCTCCAGGGCTGCAGGTTCCTCCATTGTTCGGCACCTTGACCCTGTTGCTGGCAAACCCTCAGGGAGGACAGGTGAAGACACGGAGGGGACAGGAGAGAGGCTAATAGCTGCAACAGGCAGTGAAGACTCAGGGGACTCCAAGCCCTGAACCGCACTACGGGGAATCAGACAAGGCACATTATCATAAAATGAAGAGGAATGAAATGACACTTGCCTGTATTCCCGGTCTTTGATGTTGCCTGCTGCAGCGGGTGTAGCGCCATCCCTCTCCTTGGCTACAGTGGATACTGGCTCCTCATGGGATCGTGGAGGAGCAGCCTCAGTGGGCATGGAGGCAGGCAGAGCTGGGGGAAGGGCAGATGACCCCTTGGCAGCGGATGAGGGTGTGGGGGAGAAGCAAAGAACGGTAGCTGCGCAGAGAGGAAGAACTGACGAGAGGACGAATACTGCATGTGCATTGCTGAGGGGGACTTCTGTCCCGGCGTAGGAGAGGCTGCCGACTGAGAGGCAGGGGCATTCCGCCGGCGGGATTTCCCAAGATAATGACGAGGAGCGGGAGGCGGAGACGTAGACTCAAACTGGAGAGGGAGAGGCTCCGGAATAAGGGGACGCTCACTCCTTCGCTCACACTCCGGGTCCCTCAATGAGTTCTCCTTCAGCTTCTGAGCCAAATGCGGGAGGAGCCATAGCTTAACCTCCAGGAGGAGGTCAGTCTCTGCCAGTATAACTTGCCTGTGCTCCTCCAGCTCCTCGGCCAATGGAGTGGGCCAAGGCTCGAGAGAAGAAGGCGGAGCTACCGCCAGAGAGTGGTGAGGGGCTGGAGGTTTCCGTCTGCGTGAGCGCTTTTTTGTTGGCGCAGACGCAGGCATCGGAGCTGACCTCCCCGGCTCATCACTCATGGACTCCGGGAGGCTTATGGAGAGGAGGAGGTCTGTGAGCTCCAGATGATCCCACAGGCTAGGAGATGCCTCCAGTATCTGCACTGCACCCTCCAGACACTCTGGGCCTGTCTCGGGAGTACAGGAGGCTTGAGCCTGTGATAGAATATCCTCCAAAATTCCCACTGACCATCGCTCCACCGCGTTCAGTTTTAGGGTAGCAGTCTCCGGGGTGACAGACATGGTAATCCCGGTGAGAGAAAAAAGCAATAAGCCTTGCCACCGCTGAGGTGAATGATACAGTAGAAAAGAGAAAAATCACCAAACTCACAGCGGCTTGGTGTCCACTGGCTGCTGCCTTCGGTCATACACACCTTCCTGGGGCAGAGGTACGAAACCCACGTGCCAACTGTGAATTTGAGCAATTTATTTGCAAAAACAAACAGCAACGAAAAGTTTACAAAGTGCTCAAAATACAAAATAACAATGAGAGAGAAAACTTACAGGGATGGTGCGCTAGAGTAGGAATAAACTCTGGCGAAGACAAAGAAAGGTGTGTAACAACACTTGAGTAGTCAAGGCAGGGGCAAAAGCAAATGAGAATAACCTTCATTAAATAAGGATCAAAACCACTGCATAACTAGTGAAAGGTGTGGGTTCACGTGAGCGGGCAAAAGGAAACAATGAATGGTGAATGGGATCAGCTGAAAGAGATGAGGGAGGAGCGGCTGGACTGACAGCTTGACCGGCGACGCCCACGCAGAGCACAAACCCGGAAATATCGCCTGACAGCTGTCAGCCCAGAGAAGGACACCACAGAATAAATATAAGAAATGAACATAATCAATGCAGACTAATAAATCACTACAAATAGACATAAAACAAAACTGAAGACTACGCAGAAAAATAGGAAACAGTACTAAAAATTCAAAGACACAAAAAACAATAAATACAAAGAAAGAGCCACAAGACTGAGTCTGGCAGAAAATCCAGAACTCAGCTCGTGACAGATACTGTTGGTGTGTCTGGGTGTTTTTGATATATGGCTTTGGCATTGTATGGTAGAGTTTTAACTTGTAGATGTAGAGATGAGGGATTGGCGATCTATCCAGGGTGTATCCTGCCTCTCGCCCAAAGACGCTGGGATAGGTTCCAGCCCCCCACAACCCGAAAAGGATTAAGCAGTAGAAGATGGATGAATGGGTGGATGGTTGTCGTGATGAACTGTTAACTGGCAATGATTTTCTAAAGTTTTCCTGAGGCCACGTGGTAATATCCTTTACAGAATATCAGTTTTTAATGCAGTGCCGCCTGAGGAATCGAAGGTCATAGACATTGAATATTGGTTTTCAACCTTGTCACTTATGTGCATAAATTTCCAATCATGACACTCACCTCTTTACAATTAACCTTTTCACCTGTGGAATGTTCCAAAAAGGTGTTTTTTGAGCATTCCCTTTTCTTGCCCCGTCTCAGCTTTTTTGGAATGTGTTGCAGGAATCAAATTAAAATGAGTTAATATTTGCAACAAAACAAAGTTAATCAGTTTGAACATCCTTGTCTTTTTGTGTGTTCAATTTAATGTAGGTTGAAAAGGAATTGCAAGACACTTTTTATTTCGTTTCAAGCATCCCAACTTCAGTGGAGTTGGAGTGTGGTTGGAAAAAGCACCAAAATTTACTAGAAAAAAGTGACAGATGTGAGAAAAAACTGTAGTTCCTAGTTTACCAAGTGTAGGATTAATAAAGATTTGTATCTAACCTCCAGGGCTTAAAAGTTTTCCAGCACTGTGCCGCATTTCCGGCGTATGCCCTTTTTTTTTCTGCTGCGGGGAAATTTACTTCCTATTTCTACATGCAGAAACACTTTTTGTCCAAGCGGAGGTACCGTATCTAGCTCCACTGATCTCTTTCAAAAACCTGGATAGCTCACGCCCCATTAGTGAGTACAGAGCCGAGTGAAGCCACCTTGCTGCCATATTAGTTCACTCTAATGGTACCCAGAATTTGCCGTAAATTTTAATGATGAAAGACAGGATGTGACATAGTATGCGCATGCGCTGAGAACCAATTTTGTTCCAGGTACCAATAGGGCAGAACACAGCCACACACCCAAAACACTCAGCACTAATATGGTGGTCAGGTGACTTCAATTCTGGCAGCCACTGATTCATCCAGTATTTCTATAGAGATCAGTGGTGCGTTCCTAATCGGACAGTGACGGTGAGAGTGAGGGACTGGAAACGTGTTTGTTTCGTCCTTCAACTTACACACAAAACCTTTCATACATTCTGTTGGATGGAGAGTACATTTTTGAAGCCTTGGTAAGATGTCCTAATTGACAAAGGACTTAAAAACAAATGGCACTGGATGTGGATCGAAGAAATGGGCAGAGACGCCAAGCCTTTTGGTAGTTGGTGCCAAAAAATTAGAGAACCAGGAACTTGTTTTTGCCAGCGCCATATGGTGTTGGTTTCTGCACGTTCTGCTTGGAAAAAGCTTATGTATGCAACTAGCGGTAAGAAAGTGTTACCACGTCACGAACTGGATCCCAGCCACAGAGCAGCTGTCTGTTTTTGTAGCTGTAGTTTTCTGCAGTAATCTGGCTTTGTGCAGTTCCCGTTTTATCTTTTATAGAATTTAATTTACTATTATTTCTTTTGAACAAAACAATTATGGCAATAATGCAATTTATAGTATTGTAATGACCTGGGTAATATTTCATATTCCATGCATTACGTAGCCAAAGTTATGTTTGCCATGTGCAACATATTATGCATCCTTATGCAGCTCAAAGTTCCAAAATGTAAGTGAAGGTGTCATGCAGAGTCTGCAGATACAGTGGGGAAAAAAGTATTTAGTCAGCCACCAATTGTGCTAGTTCTCCCACTTAAAAGATGAGAGAGGTCTCCAATTTTCATCATAGGTATACCTCAACTATGAGAGACAACATGAGAAAAAAAAAATCCAGAAAATCACATTGAAGGATTTTTAATGAATTAATTGGTAAATTCCTCGGTAAAATAAGTATTTGGTCAATAACAAAAGTTCATCTCAATACTTTGTTATATACCCTTTGTTGGCAATGACAGAGGTCAAACGCTTTCTGTAAGTCTTCACAAGGTTTTCACACACTGTTGCTGGTATTTTGGCCCATTCCTCCATGCAGATCTCCTCTAGAGCAGTGATGTTTTGGGGCTGTCGCTCGGTAACACGGACTTTCAACTCCCTCCAAAGATTTTCTATGGGGTTGAGATCTGGAGACTGGCTAGGCCACTCCAGGACCTTGAAATGCTTCTTACGAAGCCACTCCTTCGTTGCCCGGGCGGTGTGTTTGGGATCATTGTCATGCTGAAAGACCCAGCCACGTTTCATCTTCAATGCCCTTGCTGATGGAAGGAGGTTTTCACTCAAAATCTCACGATACATGGCCCCATTCATTCTTTCCTTTACACGGATCAGTCGTCTTGGTCCCTTTGCAGAAATACAGCCCCAAAGTATGATGTTTTCACCCCCATGCTTCACAGTAGGTATGGTGTTCTTTCTCCTCCAAACACAACAAGTTGAGTTTTTACCAAAAAGTTCTATTTTGGTTTCATCTGACCATATGACATTCTCCCAATCCTCTTCTGGATCATCTAAATGCTCTCTAGCAAACTTCAGATGGGCCTGGACATGTACTGGCTTAAGCAGGGGGACACGTCTGGCACTGCAGGATTTGAGTCCCTGGCGGCGTAGTGTGTTTCTGATGGTAGCCTTTGTTACTTTGGTCCCAGCTCTCTGCAGGTCATTCACTAGGTCCCCCCGTGTGGTTCTGGGATTTTTGCTCACCGTTCTTGTGATCATTTTGACCCCACGGGGTGAGATCTTGCGTGGAGCCCCAGATGGAGGGAGATTATCAGTGGTCTTGTATGTCTGGTCTTGCATTTTCTAATAATTGCTCCCACAGTTGATTTCTTCACACCAAGCTGCTTACTTATTGCAGATTCAGTCTTCCCAGCCTGGTGCAGGTCTACAATTTTGTTTCTGGTGTCCTTTGACAGCTCTTTGGTCTTGGCCATAGTGGAGTTTGGAGTCTGACTGTTTGAGGTTGTGGACAGGTGTCTTTTATACTGATAATGAGTTCAAACAGGTGCCATTAATACAGGTAATGAGTGGAGGACAGAGGAGCCTCTTGAAGAAGAAGTTACAGGTCTGTGAGAGCCAGAAATCTTGCTTGTTTGTAGGTGACCAAATACTTATTTTACTAAGAAATTTACCAATTAATTCATTAAAAATCCTTCAATGTGATTTTCTGGCTTTTTTTTTTCTCATTTTGTCTCTCATAGTTGAGGTATACCTATGACGAAAATTGGAGACCTCTCTCATCTTTTAAGTGGGAGAACTTGCACAATTGGTGGCTGACTAAATACTTTTTTGCCCCATTGTATGTTTGGTCTGAAGCCCGTCAGTCATTCTTGTTACCTATGGTAGCCAGTGTTTTTCTGATTCTTAGTGTTCATTGTTTGGGGGGAAGGAGGGCCGTTCCTTCCTGGGTGTGTTGTTCGCAGGCAAGACCAGTTTTAGCTCTTGCTGAGCTTGGATGTTCTACGGTGTGTTTTTTGGGACGTAGGCTACGACCAACAGTCGTCTTTGTTGAGAAGAGAAATAAACGGACAAAACCTGGTAACAACTAGTAATTTTATTCATGCCAAACATTACAGTATTATATACAGTTCACTGTTGCTGTTGACAATTTATTAAAAATACATGATGCAAATGTTGCACATTCTATTAAAAAATGATAAATCAATGCCCTTTTCCATATAGCCTTTATTGAATGGTTGCTAATCAAATGTTAATCCACCAGTGAATTAGTTCGCTTGACTGAGTTTCACATACCGTTATTCATAAATTTCATGTTATAGATTGGAGGTCATTTTGTACATAATTTATATCACTTGACAGCAACAGCATCCTAAAAGGTTAGATGTCTGCACCATATTGCAGTGAGATGGAGTACTGTTGCCCCCTACTGACACATTAGCACCTGTTACCTCTATGTTAATGGTTTCTTGACACTCCGTACCCAAATCACAACATACCCGAGACGTTCAGTACCTGCGTAAATGACCTTCCTTGGTATTGCTGTTTCAAACAGTCCACCATAATCTAGTCTGAATTTATCAGTGGTATGGCAGATATGTTACGAGCTAGTTTCAAGGAAATTAGGTCAGGCATTGGTTTGCTTGCTACTGGATAACCATGAAAACCCATACTGTCTGTCTCATGGGTTGGGCTGTCGGCGACTCAACAGGCAACCCCGCCCTTCCGAGGGTGTGGAGGGTGAAACTGGGAATCCTGGCAAAACTAAAAACATTATCTGTCACAGGTCTGTGGTGGACCACTCCCAGTTACACGGGGTGAGACTGGACATCCTGGCAGATAAGCACATCTGTCGCGAGGTCTGTGGTGGACTTTTGCCAGTCGGTGCATCGTGACATGCACTACACAAAGAGCAGAGATAAACAAACCTATCATCTGGTCAGTCACTGCAACAGATGCTGGAGTCAGTCTGTCTTGGCCGGTCCTTGCCACTGATAATGCCTCTATCTGCCAAGAATGTGCTGCTAGTCCAGCAAAAGCTAGCAGTACTCAAATATTTTGCAAGCAGTTTGATGAAATGGTAGTTTAAAGTTGCAATCCTGGAATTTCCCCGTTGTGGGACTAATAAAGGCTTATCTTATCTTATCTTAAAGGAAACTCATTTTCATTTGTGTGTGTGTGTGCGTGTGTCCACCGCTGTGACCCTGCCCCTGGAAAAAAGTTCAGACTCGGGATTTTTTTTGCTTTAACCCCTGAATCTTATCTTTATTCTTGAAAATGGGATTTTTTTTCTTCTAAATTTGAACCTTTATGTTGACATTTTGCTCTTAACTTCGTTTCTTTTTTCAATAAATTATCAACTTTTTTTTTTAAGTTTTCAACATCCAAAGCCAAAATCCAGTGCTACTGATAACAAAGACAAAATAGCGTGGGAAAATGTCTTCATTCTTTCTTTTCTCACACAGTGAACACTGCCTGGTTTGTCTGGTTGAGAATCCATCATTCCTCTGGTGTCAGAGCAGCAGTGATGCAGAGACCACACAACACGCAAGTCTGAACTTGATTCACCACCATGTGGCCCAGGAGGAAGCTGACGTCCATCCAGGAAGGACAGGTATGGGTACACCTGTTGTCTGTCATCATCCACACTTTTAACCTTGCTATGGTGCAGCAGCTTCTCTTTTTGATGACATTTTTGTTAGGAGAATTATAGAAAAATATAATGGAGGGTACAGAGTAACGGATGATTACTGAGCCACAGTAGAACAACAATGGGCCGCATTCACTGACCTTAAGGGACTGCTGCAGCACAAACAGGTGCTGCTAATTAGGAGACAAGCATTTATTGACTGTGAGAGCAAAGGATGGATGAGACTATTAGTGGTTCATTTTTTGAGTAGCATTTGGAGGGTTTACAGGGATGAGAATCTTCCTCGGATCCGAGGAATTCCTCGGATTTGATCATGTCTAGGGTCATTCTCGTGAATCGTCTAAATTCGAGGAGAAATTTTTTTTTTTTTGGGGGGGGGGGTGTCTGGCGGCGAGTCGTATTTTCGATCGGCTGTGAAAATCCACGGCGCAGAACGCGCTACCCAGCGAGATCAGTAATGTAATGTAACAAGGCCACTGATAGGCTGATACTTATTGAAGCAACCAACAGGCGATTTTGTTAGATTTCTTTTGTCATATCCGGATAACACGCGGAGCTAAATGCAAGTGGCGGACAGTTCAATCAGTTCAATCAACCGAGTTTTCCCAATTTTGTCAAAATGGTGAGCCTAAAACTCACGAAAGAGAACAAAGCAAGAATTTTAGAAATCGACAAAGGGATAAAGAACAAGTTTCGTTGGGAATGGCTTGAAAAAACCGTGTCAATGACGGTAAAGATCGGTAAAAATACTGAAGTTGTGGTTGAAAAAATGGCCGACTTCACAACACAGTTGACACAGTCAAACTCAGATGCCAGTCAGTCAAAGTTCATCACAGCCGGCCCCGATTACAGTAATTAGTGATCGGAAGACACATTCCGAGGTAAGATTTTTTTTTTCTTGTTTAAGTAATGTACTTGAGAATTTTCGCGTAATGAATTTGTTATGAAATAGCATGTGTAAGTTGTGATGGCATGCCTGTTTTGAAGTAACAGGAAAGTTTGCCTGGGTGGTTTTTTTTTTTAGATACAAATGCTTGCAAATAACATACAGCTGTCAGATACTGGCTGGAAAACACAACAGAAATGTAGAACCAAGTGTTTTCAAGCTCAGGTCAGAATTTTGTAAAAATACTACAAAAAATGAATATATTACACAGCTTTTTTCTGAGGTTGTAACAAGGCTGTGTCTGTACTGGAAGACTGGAAATGCAGCCTTTTTTTTTTTTTTTTTTCAGTGCACACTGAGACGCAGAGACGTGACCGCCCGCTGAATTCACAAGAATTCAAGGGCTTAAAATATACTGATATGCAACTTTTTTATATTCCTAGTAACACTAACAAATGCACACATTAATAAATCAAAAATGTTTGCAGAATGTCAGTATATTTTAATAAATGAGTGATGGACTTGGTTAATATTTATAATTTATTTTACTTGGTTAAATTATTTTGTCTGTTCTAGAACTATGTAAATGTAATTCTGTGTCAGTTCTAAACATATTAGATAGTAGTAAAATATAATTTAGTATTATTACATCAACATACTATTCAGATATCATAAATTTAATACATATGTACTGTGTTTCACTTTATTTTGTGGTTGAAAAATTGGCCGACTTCATAGCAAAATGCAAAGTACCAGGGAAAGCCCAGTGTGTTTATTGCAACAATTTCTTGAGTTATGGATCTCATGGTTGTGTTGCCTTAGTTGAACACTGTTCAAAACAGAAACATCTCAAAGTTGTGCCTACAAGAGATCGAACTACTTGCTCGATGCTGCATTCAAAACGATCGATGGACACGGTCAAATTAAGTGCCTACAGGCATGAAAAGGAAGAAAAAAGGAAAGAGAAGGAAATGAAACAGAAAGAACTCGATCTTCAACACGATTCTGTGGCAAGCAAGGCAGCCATGAAAAAGAACAGAGAAGCTGCAGCTAAACAGGCACTGCTTGCCCACAGAAAATCAGAGAAGAGGAAGGCTCCAGAACGGCTCCAGGCTTTGGTAGCCAAGAAGAAAAAATTGCACAATTAGATGTGAAGAATACGTTGACTTGTACATAAGTTCATAGAGTAGTAGCACAGGCGTGTAAATATGAAAGTGACATTTTCTGTTTCTCAATAAAGTGTGACACTGAATCAAAACAGTATTGAACATGATTACACATGTGATGCAGCAGCAGATTAAAAAGAGAAACTATAAATGCATTTGTACTTACTTCTAACTTTAAATATAAGACCACATTTGAGCATTCTAAAACACCAGATTTTGTTAGCTTCTGGGGGGCAACGCCCCCCAGACCACCCACCAAGGCTCCGCCTTGGATCCGGCTTGGGGGCCTGCGTCCCCCAAGACCCCCGACTAAGTTTCCTCTTTTTTTCAAAAACCCCATTCTCATCCCTGGGTTTATTTTAATAAATGGAAAAGTTGGTTTATTTTAATAAATGGAAAAGTTGGACACTTGAAATTTTCTCATGTTTTAATGTGTCAGACGACAGTATCAATCCATGTCAGCTGATAGCATTAACTTGAACAGGCCAAACAGCCACACTACAACTATCACAGTACTTTAATCAAGATGCAAATTTATCACCATACTCTTATTCCTTAAACTTACACTATGCCAGACATTTTTTTTTTCTTGATAAGATTTAGCTTTGTTAGTCCCACAATGGGGAAATTACAGGATTGCAGCAGCACAGAGATGGCAGCACTCAGAGCAATAGTAAATAAGATAAGAAGATAAGAACTGGTTAGCCAAAGCAGTAAATAAATATACATATGTACACAGTGAGGTGAATAGATACATCCATGGATGTGCCGGGACACATCTTCAGTGATGGTTCCTGATGTCATCGGGTATTTCGAGTCTCACAACATCAGACATCCTCAATCAGGCGACCCAGCCAGGTTTGATCAGACCCTGACTTGTGTCCCAGTGGCTTTGGCCCACGATTTGGACCTCATAATCCATAGCCACCAAGAGGCTCTTTCTGCAGCCTCAGTGGCAGATTTGATGGCCTTCCTTTTAGCAGCTCCTTTGATACCAAGGAGAGTGTAAATTTTGCACAGGGAGCGGGCAGCAAAGCCTCGACATCCCACCCCTATGGGCTCACAGTGTGCTCTCCAACCATTTCTCTGGCACTGTTCTACCAGTTCTTGGTATTTGATCCATTTGCGTTCATTGACTTCTTCCATACACTCCTCCCAGGGAACTGTGAGCTCCACTAATAGGACCTGTCTGGAAGAAGAAGATGTAAGTACCACATCTGGCCTAAGAGATGTTGGTGTTGCGTAGTAAGGGAAATTAAGCTTCTTGCCCAAGTCAGTTTGCAGGTCCCAGTCTGAAGGTGAAGAGAGCAGGCTGGCTGATGGTCTAAGCTGTGGTTGGGGCCTCTCTCCAGCCCTAAGAAAGGTGATTTTCCTTTGACTACCAACCTGCTTATTGTTGGCCATAGCGCTCGAGATGGTCTCCGCTACACACTTCAGCACCTGGTCATGGTGCCAGCGATAGCGGCCCTCACCAAGGGCTGTTGGGCATCTGCTGAGGATGTGTTCAAGCGTGCCCTTTCCTGGGCAAATAGGACATGCTGGCAGCTCATTCTTGCCCCAAATATGCAGGTTTGCCGGACTAGGTAGCACATCATATACTGCTCAGAGCATAAACTGGATGCGCTGAGGTTTTGCATGCCAGATGTCATTCCAGGTCAGCTTCTTCTCCACTGCTCCCTCCCATTTTGTCCATGCCCTCTGCTGCCGCATGCCTACCATCCTGCTAGTCCCCACTTCTTCAACACCTGCCCTCACCTCCTGCAGGATTAACTGGCATTTGTTCTTTCCCTGGACTTTATCATAGCACAGCTTTGGGATGGAACCCAGCCCTGCACGTCCGATTGCCACTGTGCCCACTAGAGCTCTGTGTCTCAACCGAGATTCTGCAAGCTCCAGCCCCTCTTGAGCGCTCCACTTCGGACCTGTCCTCACCACAATGCCTGCTGCTGCCACTCTCAAGTCTCTAGAGTTGTGATAGACTAGACGGGGCAGAATGCCATGTTGGTCCACTCAAGTCTTGAACCTGCCAGGAAAGCCAGACTTATCCACAGTCGACAGCCATGCTTCCAATTTCCTTATAGTAGTTTGGATAGATGCTGTGTCCTTGAGACTGCAGTCAGAGACCTTCCCTAAGCTTGTGACTGGTTTCTCTGTGATAGATGGTATCACAATGCCATCCAGGCGGGAACGTAACTTGTCCACCACTTTCCCTCTTTTCAGGACCATGGATCTAGACTTTGAAGTCTTGAAGTTCATTCTTGCCCAGGAAATAAGTGTTTCCAGGCCTTGGAGAATCCACCTACTGCTAGGCACTGATATTGAAGTGACTGTCAGGTCATCTGTGAAAGCTCTAATGGGGGGCTGCCGGGTTCCTGACCTTGATGGGGGTCCTCTACACTCTACTTCTGCTGCCTGAACCAGCATGTTCATGGACAGGGTAAAAAGGATAACAGAGATGGGACAACCTGTTTTTATCCCTTTCTCTAACTGGTGCTAATCTGAGGTCAAGGGGCCAGAGGTGACTCTGAGTCTGAACTGACCATAATAGTTCAAAATGAGATCCTTGGTTTTTCTGGGTATGTGGTGTTGATCCAGTGTGATATCAACCAGCTTAATGGGGATTGACCCATAAGCATTGGCGAGGTCCAGCCAACGCACCACTAGATCTCCATTTCCCTCCCGTGCCTCTCTGATCAGCTGAGTGACCACACCAGTGTGTTCCAAACACCCTGATACACCTGGGATTATACACCAGGGATATACACAGTGCAGGAGCATTGCAGTTAGATGGCATCAGCAGCATTGCAGTTAGTTAAATTACCTGGCAAAATATAAATATCAAACCAGACAGTATATTTCACATTTGAATGAACAGTGTTGCTGCCACCCTCGATAATGATTGTAATTGTCTTAGTTGTGTATTGGAGGGGACGATCTCTGTTGTGCAGAGTTGTGACGTTTAATACGGCCTCTATGAGCAGTATTTAGATTATACAGTTTGACAGCCATAGGTAGGAAGGACCTGCAGAATCTCTCCCTCAAGCACTTAAGATGGCACAGCCTACCACTAAATGAACTCAGTGCATTCAGCATGTCCCGCATGGAGTGGGACTCGGACTCCAGCAGAAATGACAGCTTAGACACCATCCTCCTCTCTCCTATCTCCTCCACTTGGTTGAGGTGTCGCCCCAGAGCAGAGCTGTCTTTTTTGATCAGCCTGTTCAGTCTCTTCCTGTCGGCTGCTGTGATGCCACTGCCCCAGCAGACCACTACATACAGTGGATATAAAAAGTCTACACACCCCTGTTCAAATGCCAGGTTTTTGTGATGTAAAAAATGAGACCAAGATAAATCATTTCAAAACTTTTTTTCACCATTGATGTGAACTACAACCTATACAACCCAATTGAAAAACAAACTGAAGTCTTTTCAGGGGAAAAATAAAAAAATAACCCTTTGGCACACTCTGTTATAACTAGAGATGTGGCTGTGTTGAGAATTATCACATTCATTCTCATGTTAAATGGGAGTCAGCACACACCTTCCACCATTTAAAGTGCCTCTGATTAACCCCAAATAAAGTTCAGCAGTTCTAGTAGGCTTTTCCTGACATTTTTGGAGTCACATGTTACAGCATAAGCCATGGTCCACAGAGAGCTTCCAAAGCATCAGAGGGATCTCCCTATTCAAAGGTATCAGTCATAAGATAAGATAAGATAAGATAAGCCTTTATTAGTCCCACAACGGGGAAATTCCAGGATTGCAACAGCACAGGGATAGCAACAATCAGAAGGCAAGAAAAAAAAAGCAAGAGCAACGAGTATACATATGTACATATTACTATAAATATATATATACAGTATATACACACAGACACACAGTGCGGAGCAATGTAGCTAGATGGAATAATATGTAGATATATAAACACACACAGTGCGGAGCATTGTAGCTAGATGGAATAAATATATAGATATATAAATATAAACACACCCAGTGCGGAGCATCATGAGAATGGTACAAAATAATTTCCAAGGCATTAAATATACCATGGAACACAGTGACAGTCATCATCAAGTGGAGAAAATATGGCACAACAGTGACACTACCAAGAACTGGACATCCTTCTAAAATTAATGAAAATACAAGAAGAAAACTGGTCAGAGAGGCTGACAAGAGGCCGACAGCAACTTTGAAGGAGCTGCAGGAATTTCTGGCACATACTGGCTGTTTAGTACATGTAACAACAATCTCCTGTCTAGGGTGGCAAGATGGAAGCCTCATCTTATGAAGAAAAACATCCAAGCCTGGCTGCATTTTGCAAAAACACATTTTAAATCTCCCAAATGCATGTGGGAAAATGTGTTATGGTCCGATGAAACCAAGGTTGAACTTTTAGGCCATAATTTCAAAAGGTATATTTGGCACAAACACAACACTGCTCATCACCAGAAGAACACCATACCGACAGTGATGCGTGGTGGTGGCAGCATCATGCTTTGGGGCTGTTTTTCTTTAGCTGGACCTGGGGCCTTAGTCAAGGTAGAGGGAATTATGAACAGTTCCAAATACCAGTCAGTGTTGGCACAAAACCTTCAGGCTTCTGCTAGAAAGCTGAAGATGAAGAGGAACTTCATCTTTCAGCAAGACAATGACCCAAAGCCACATCCAAATCAACAAAAGAATGACTTCACCAGAAGAAGATTAAGGTTTTGGAATGGCCCAGCCAGAGTCCAGACCTAAATACAGTGGTACCTCTACTTATGAACGTCTCTACATACGGAATTTTCAGGTTACGAGATGCCTCAACGGGAAAATATTGCCTCTAGTTACGAACGAAATTTCAGGATACGAAAGGCAAAAAAGTATGCGCTCCTCGCAGCTTCCGTAGTTTACCGAACGTAAACATACCTGTAGCTGCTCTGCCATTGGCTATCGCCTAGCATCTTCCTGGTATCCCATTGGCCACGATTTTTTTTTTTTTTTCCAAAACTTTATGCGTTTGGTTGATCTCGCCAAAGAATATGGCCGTAATACATCAACGATCAGCACGGTATTAAAACAAAACGAAGCATTTACAAGCCGTCAAAAGCAAACGTCCTTGGATCAGAACATGAACCAAAGAAGGCAAAACGTGACGACGTCGACGACGATAGCAGTTAAAGGGTAAATGAACATAATTTTTATTATTCTTTCTCTTTTATTATTCTTTCTCTCATTTTAAACTCTCATTTTATGTTTATTGTGCAGTAATCTAATTGTAACATGTATTTGTTACATGTTTTGATGCGTTTTTACGATTTATAAAAAATTTATGCCCGAATTTTGGGGGCTTGGAACGGATTACGGCATTTACATGTAAAAACGCGCCTCTACTTACGAATTTTTCACGTTACGAGAATTCTTCCGGAACGAATTAAATTCGTAAGTAGAGGTACCACTGTATGATTGAACATCTGTGTGGTGATCTGAAGAGTGCTGTGCACAGGAGATGCCCTCACAATCTGACAGAGTTGGAGTGGTTTTGCAAAGTAAAGTGGGCAAATATTGCCACATCAAGATGGGCCACACTGATGGACTCTTACCCAAAAAGACTGAGTGCTGTAATAAAAGCCAAAGGTGCTGCAACAAAGTATTAATTTAAGGGTGTGCATATTTATGCAAACAGGTTATTGAAAGTTTTTTATTTTTCACCTTAAAAGATTTCAGTTTGTTTTTCAATTGGGTTGTACTTTAACATTAAGTTAAAGTTAATCCCTTCCACACCCGGGGTGTATGGGGTGACACTTATCTCCATTTCACATTAATGATGGAAAAAGTTTTTAAATGATTTATCTTGGTTTCATTTTTGTACATGACAAAAACCTGGCATTTGAACAGGGGTGTGTAGGCATTTTATATCCCTGTACGTAAAGGCTGATGCCACGACAGAATCATAGGTTTTCAGGAGTGCCCCCGCACTCCAAAAGACCTGAGTCTCCTCAGGAGGATCAGCCTGTGCTGCCCCTTCTTGGAGAGGGTGTTGGTGTTGGGTGACCAGTCCAGTTTATTGTTCGGGTGAACACCCAGGTACTTGTAAGAGGTTTCCATCCCAATGTCTTTTCCCTGGATGTGTACCGGTGCTGTGGGGGGTTTTCCACGCCTGCAGCAGTCCACCTCCAGTTCTTTGGTTTTCCTCGCATTGATCTGGAGGCAGTTCCACAGGCACCAGTCCACATAGTCCTGTATCAGTCCTCTTCAGTCCGTGTCATCCCCCTCTGAGATGAGGCCGATGACCACAGAATCATCAGAGAACCTCTGTAGATGGCAGTGTGGTGTTTTGTGTGTAAAGTCGGCAGTATAGAGGGTGAAGAGGAAGCAAGCCAGAACTGTTCCTTGGGGGGTCCCCGTACTGCAGATGATGGTGTCAGACAGACAGTCCCGGGTCCTCACAAACTGTGGTCCGTCTGTGAGGTAGTCCAGGAGCCACGATGACAGGTGCTGGTCCACCCCTGCACACAGCAGCTTGTTCCTCAGAATCACTGGTTGGATGGTGTTGAAAGCACTGGAGAAATCAAAGAACATGATCCTCACAGTGCTCCCAGGCTTCTCCAGGTGGGACAGGGAATGATGTAGGAAATCACTGCATCCTCCACTCCGATGCCATGCTGATAGGCAAACTAACAAAACTGTTGCCATGGTAACGATAACTTTCTATGGGCATGCAGAAATACTTTTTTATACTTGGTTTCTATGGGCAGGCATGGGTATGCACTCGTCAAACAAATTGTAGCATTAGACAAAGATAAACCAAGTAAATCCAAAATGTAATTTTAAAATAATGACTTCATGTATTAAGGGGAAAAAAAGTTATCGAAACCACTGGCCATTTGTCCAGGATGTACCCTGCCTCTGGCCCAAAGATGCTGGGAAAGACTCCACCCCCACCCCCCATCCAAAAAGGATTAAGCCTTAGAAGACTGACGGAAGTTATCAAACCTATTTGTTTGATGTAAAACATTTTAAGTGTGACAAAGATGCAAAAATATAAGAAATCAGAAAGAGGAAATACTTTTTCACAGCACTGTATGTTCACAGCCTCTGTTTCTTTCTTTGCTCCAACAGGAACATGAAAAGAAAAATGGAGTGAAACCTCAACAGCTTCAGGAGGATGAAGATCCTCAAACAGCAGCAGACGAAGCTACATCACAAATGACAAGTGACAAAAGTGGAAAAAGAAGACACAGAAAATACCACACTGCAGATAAACAATACTTTTGTGAAGAATGTGGGAGAGGTTTCACCCAGTTGGGTCACTTAAAAAAACACAAACTGATCCACACAGGAGTGAAACAGTTTGTGTGCTGTCAATGTGGAAAGGCCTTTGCTGTGATAAGTTCCTTAAGAACACATGAACTCATCCACACTGGAGTTAAAGAGTTTGTTTGTGGTCAGTGTGGAAAGGCCTTTACTGTGATGAGTAACCTAAAAAGACATGAACTGACCCACACTGAAGTTAAACAGTTTGTGTGTGGTCAGTGTGGAAAGGCCTTTACTTTGATGAGTTCATTAAGAACACATGAACTGACACACATGGGAGTTAAACAATTTGTGTGTGGTCAGTGTGGAAAGGCCTTTACTCACATGAGTAACTTTAGAACACATGAAGTCATCCACACTGGAGTTAAACAGTTTGTGTGTGGTCAGTGTGGAAAGGCCTTTACTCACATGAGTAACTTAAGAACACATGAAGTCGTCCACACTGGAATTAAACAGTTTGTGTGTGGTCAGTGTGGAAAGGCCTATACTATGATGAGTTCCTTAAGAAGACATGAACTCACCCACACTGGAGTAAAACAGTTTGTATGTGGTCAGTGTGGAAAGGCCTTTACTCAGCTAAGTTCCTTAAGAACACATGAACTCATTCATATGGGAGTTAAACAGTTTGTGTGTGGTCATTGTGGAAAGGCCTTTACTCAAATGAGTAACTTGAGAACACATGAACTCATCCACACGGGAGTTAAACCATTTGTGTGTGGTAAATGTGGCAGTGCCTTTATTCAAAGGAGTCACTTCAGAACACATATCCTCACCCACACGGGAGTTAAACAGTTTGTGTGTCAACAATGTGGAAAGTCCTTTACTTGGAAGAGTTCCTTTAGAACACATGAACTCACCCACACTGGTGTAGCATCAATGGCTGGATCCAAATTTTAAAAATTAGTAGTTGCTGAGAAGAAATTGTTTCACCCAAAAGTGTGGTCGTAAACCTCTCCTTTTCACCCAAGACCAGAGCTGTGAAGCCCTACACCAGGGATGTCAAACTCATTCCATGGAGGGCCAAGACCCTGCATGTCTTACTTCCACCCAGTATCTTCAACAGGTGTTTTCGCTGATCAGCAATCAATGGGAAGACATTCAGTGAAATCACCTGTTGAAGGCACTGGGTGGAGGTAAAACCTGCAGGGTCTTGGCCCTCCATGGAATGAGTTTGACACCCCTTCCCTACACCATCAGCTATAAAGTGGATGAGTTATTCCCTGCGCAGGACCTGGAGTCATTTCCCCTCAAATCCATTTGCCAAAAGAATACCAAAGTGACATGTTTATGACTTTATGTTCCACAGACTCAACGTGGGTTCCTTTCATTAAAACTGAAGGTCCAACATTGCCCTCTGATGGCCAAAGTAGGAATATTTACCCTGAGAACAGAATAATTTCTCCCTGTACCTTCAAGTTATGAATTGTGAACAATGAATTAACTTGACATTCTCCACAGACAACAGCAACTGAAGACTATGGCTGGACCCTGTGATGGACAATTCTGGCTTGAAATGCTTTTACCGGAGTGGTGGCTCAGTTGGTAGAGCATCTGCCCCACACCCGGGAGGCAGGGGTTCAAATCCCGGCCGGGTCATGCCGAAGACCATATAAAAGCGGAACTTCCTGCCATCCAGCTTGGTGCTCAGCAATAATGGAATGGAAGAGGGAAATCTGTGGCAGTGCCTTGCATGGCAGCGGCCGTCTGATTCTACACATGGGGTGTGTGTGATTAACACTGTAGATAGGTAAAACACAATCTTGTTCTACTGTACATGATTGGTTGAATGACAATAAAGGGTGATTTAATTTTATTGATGATTTGATGTGTTTCTTTTTCTTCACAAAGAATTAATTTTGCATGTCCACCATAAAAAATTAGTTCATTTACAATGTAGACACATTTTGTTCCTTTATAAAATAGAATATCTTGGTTAAAGTTTCAAAGAATTTATGTTTTGATAGGCAGCATACATGTTTTTGGGATGATTTCACTTGTCATATCTAATCCTATGCATCCTTCTGTCTCTCCCTGGGTGAGGTTCACATTCCAACAACTGAAATGACCAGTCAGCTTCCAAGTCTTCATATCTCTCCTTTTTAATCAATTTTACGATCGTAGCTCAAACAAAGGAACTCGGTGCAATTGGTCAAAAGTTTACGCTAATGTGCAGATCCAGTCCTAATCTTTCAATGTAAGTGATCAAGCTTATTTGCCATTCAAAAATACTGGGACATCCTGCCACGCCTTACAAGTTGGAAAAGTTTCCCTCTGTTTTTGCCAGTTGAGTCTTGAAGAAGTTTGGGGCGAGTCAGGTTCTGCTCTCTCCTTCCTAAGCAGGCTTGGAGCGTAAGCTCCGTGTTCCTTATGTAACCCTTTCAACCTTTTCTTTTGAATTTGCCTTTTTTCCAATTTTTTTTTTACACTTTTTGTTTCCTCAAATTACCATGCTAAAAAGATTTTGTCTTGATTTTCACCAAGCTTAAGTCAACTTTGTTCTGACCACAACATATCGGAAAAAAATGTTTTTTTTTAATCAAGTTTTATTTTCTGATTAGACTTTGAACGATAAACAAATATCATTTGGAATTTGGCAACTCGGCCAGATGTCAAATTCCTTTTTCCTTTTATAAACTGAGACGATGACCAGTGTGACAAGTATCCAGTTTCTACGGTTGTGATCCAAAGGAGCATTCGTTGATGCTGTGGGGGCACAGTGTGGGGGTTTTCTCTCAACCCAGAGAGGGCAGACAGAAGGAGGAGACAAGGGACCGATGGAGGAGGTGTCACTGGGGGGTTTCAAACAGGACAGTTAGGTCTATGCACCCCCCGGGGAGAGGAAGAATTATTGGCGCTGCTGAGAGAAGGGTGTTGGAGCAGCGCCGGTGTATGTCATGTTAATGTGCCACACATTCTCTTTGTTCATACAATAATGATGAGAGTCGGAAGCTCTGGGTCTCTGCGTATGGAAATGAAGATATAAAAGAGGAATACACAGGGACCCGGGAGCTCTCTGGCTGTAAATTATGTTGGTATAGGAATAAAGTTTCTGTATCATCCAGCTCGTTTCCTCATCTGCCTTTCTCCACGTTGGTGACCTGAAGACGTGCCATGGAAAGCGAGCCGAGACTGCTTCGAGGGAGTGCACCAGCACTGTGTGCGCAGTCTCAGTCGAGCTCCAAGACTTCTGGCTTCACAACCCGACTACATGATTCTTACACATAGAAGCCCAGTTTGTACTCTGTGGGATAACAAAGGACGATATCAGATATTACTACGTGGTCGCTGCGCTGGATGCGCGCGCCACGCAACAGGTGACGACCCTGCTCCAGGAGTCGCCGGCCCAAGGAAAATATGAAGCGCTCAAGGGGATGCTTCTCCAGCACTATACCCCTTCTGACAGAAAGAGGGCAGAGAGGCTCCTAACGCATTCGGAGTTGGGTGACAAGTTGGCAGTGGAGCTGATGGACAGCATGTTGGCGCTGAGGGGGAAGGACGATGAATCCTTCCTGTTTGCCCACTTGTTCCTCAGGAACCTACCAGCTACAGCGAGGGCAATCTTGGCCAACTCGCGGCAGGTTGCTAAGGACTACCACACCCTGGTGCAGGAAGCAGACCACATCATCTTGGCGACTAGAGCTCCCAGCGGGCAGACGGTGGCACCGGCATCTATGGGGGACTCCGGCGAGGTTGAGGAGCCATTCGTGGTAGCCAGGTCAGACACCAGGAGACAAAGGAACAGGGCGATCCTTTTTTATCATCGCAGTTTCGGCTCGAATGCCCAACGCTGCCTGTCACCGTGCCAAGAAGCCGGGAAGACGACACGTTCAGAATTCGGTGGCAGCTGCAACCGATGGCAAAGGGAACACTGCTTTATGTCACGGACACACATTCGGGGAGATGATTTTTGGTCGACTCCAGCCCCCAGAAGAGCCTCATCTTGCTGTTCAGAATCAGAATCAGATTTATTGCCATTGTTCATGTAGTACACAAACTAGGAATTTGTCTCGGTGCAATGCTGCAACATTAAACATGATAAAATAAAAGAAATAAACTATACATGCTATAAAGTGTAAAATAAGAGTGAGTAATACTGGTCAGCAGTTAAAATATATTAGCGAGCAGCAGATAATGTGGAGAACCATATAGTGCAGTCGGTAATGCAGGAAGAAAACAGTGATGATTGACATGAGTCTGGTTGAGCTGACAGGTGTCAACGTGGACAGGTTGGCAGGACACAGCGGTCCCGAGCTAACGGCTGTCAACGGATCCACCATCAGGACATTTGCCTCAAAGGCACTTTGAGGCACTTTCCAATCAGTGTCCAATCACCACTTCCACTGGTGATTGGACACTGACGATATACTTACATGGACGCAACTTTCAGAGGGACTTTGTAATAGCTGCATGTTCCGGCCCCATTTTAGGTGCAGATTTTTTATGTGCTTATGGGTTGTTGGTCAATCAAATCAAATCAAAATCAAATCAAATCAAACTTTATTGTCATATTGCTGTACATACAACTGTAGTGCAGGCAGGATGAAATTGCGTTTCTCTCGGCATCCATATAAATAGAAGCAGCATGATTTAAGACACACTCCCACATAGCTCCACCCCCACCCCCACCCCCACCCCCCCCATCCATTCACACATCCCTGAGACATACTTGGGGGGGGGGGAACAAAAAAAAAACTAACTATAATATACAAATAATATACAAAATGTCCGTAGGTGCAGTAGTGTGTATGAGAGATTCCGGGTCAGCTGTTCAGCATCCTGACAGCTTGTGGAAGGAAGCTGTTGATCAGTCTGGTGGTTCTGCCTCTGATGCTCCGGAATCGTTTACCAGATGGAAGAAGTTCAAAGTGTTTATGCAGAGGGTGAGAACGGTCCTTGACAATGTTCAGTGCCCTGCTCCTACAACGGTTCTGAAAAAGTTCTTGGACAGAGGGGAGGGAGACTCCAATTACCCTCTCCGCCCCCTTGACTATCCTCTGCAGGGCTTTTTTGTCTGACATACTGCAGCTGGAGTACCATGTAGCAATGCAGTACGTCAGAACACTCTCCACCACACCTCTGTAGAAGGTCCTGAGGATGCAGATGGGGAGAGAGGCCTGTTTGAGTTTCCTCAAGAAGTGCAGTCTCTGCTGAGTCCGCTTCCTGATCTCCAAGGAATTCTTGCTCCAGGTCAGGTCCTGCGAGATCTGCACTCCGAGGAACTTGATGTTCTCCACTCTCTCCGCTAAACGGCCGCCGATGCTGAGGGGGACGTGCTCAAGCTGTGACTGCCGGAAGTCGATAATCATCTTCATTTTGTCCACGTTGAGCACCAGATTGTTCTCCCTGCACCAGCCCTCCAGGTCTCTCACTTCTTCCCTGTACATTGATTCCTCATCCCTCTGAATAAGTCCCACCACCGTGGTGTAGTCTGCAAACTTAATAATCTGGTTCCCCTCGTGTCTGGATACACAGTCATGTGTTAGAAGTGCAAACAACAGTGGACTGAGTACACAGCCTTGAGGGGATCCGGTACTCAGCGTGACAGAGTTGGAGATGTTGTTTCCAACCCGGACAGACTGAGGTCTCTCAGTCAGGAAATCCAGGATCCAGAGACATGTGGCGGTGTTCAGACCGAGAAGGAGTAATTTCTCCATCAGTCTCTGGGGAATAATGGTGTTGAATGCTGAACTGACATCAATGTACAGGAGTCTGGCGTAGGTGTCTTTCTGGTCCAGGTGGGTGATGACAGAGTGTAGGGTGGTGACTATAGCATCCTCCGTGGAGCGGTTTGAACGATATGCAAACTGGAGCGGGTCGTGTGATGCAGGGAGGCAGGCTGTAATGTGTGGTTTGACAAGCCGTTCAAAACACTTCATCACAATTGGTGTCAGTGCAACAGGACGATAGTCATTCAAACAGGACACAACTGGTTTCTTTGCCACCGGTACAATGATAGAGGTCTTAAAGCATCTGGGAATGATGGCCTGACTCAGGGAGATGTTATAAATGTCAGTCAGGACATCCGCCAACTTGCTCGCGCAGTCTCGGAGCACACGTCCCGGAATGTTGTCCGGACCTGCAGCTTTGCGTGGGTTGACTCTGGTTAGGGTCCTCCGTGTGACCGCTGTGTTGATGGTAAAAGCTGGTCCGACCGATGGTGGGGAGGGCCAGCCCTCCCTCTGATTGTCGAGTTTGATGCTTCAAAACGTGCAAAGAAGTCGTTGTTGTAAGTAGTCGATGTTGCTAATAGGAGACTAGTGGATGCTGTCTCTTTTACCTCACTGCCCTGCACAGCTCGGGGAGCTGGGTCGACAACACTAGCTAACGTTATAGCTCCAGGGGGGTAAGTACCAACTTTTTCTCGCACAGTTCTCAGCACTTATGGTCCTGACTTTTTCAGCTATGGTGACAAAACATGGGGTTGCTTACTTACTTAATCCTCTTCGCCCCGGCTGGGGCATAAGGCGCCAACGAGTCTCCTCCAGCCGTCTCGGTCCTGGGCGAGCCAGCTGACTTTGTCCCTGCTCTTCATATAAAACATTGGTGCCTTAGTCCTCAGCTCGTCGCCCAAGGTTTGATGACTTTTTGTTGATCTTGTTGGCGTTTCTGTAGCAAGCGTTTTTTACGTGGTGGGCTGCTAACCCAACACACAACCCTCCTCCTTTCGCATGCTGGGCTTGGGACCAGGCAATGGCGGAGTTAACATGGGGTTGAGTACTTTATAATTATGAAAGGGCCACCAGTATTTGCACGACCTCGGCACCTGGACGCAGCTAAACTGGCCAGCGCGCGCGCGAGGAGTTCACCACACACTTGTGGCTGCACGGTGGCGCAGTGGTTTAGCACTGTGGCAGCACAGTTTTACCCTCGGCTGGGGGACCGCGGGGATCATGAGATCGTGGGTTCGATCCCAGCCCCCGACCAACAGTGAGCTGTGTGGAGTTTGCATGTTCTCCCCGTGTTGCGCGGGTTTACTCCGGGATTTCTCCGGTTTCCTCCTGCACACCAAAAACATGTAGGTTTAGGGCGCTCGCGCACGCAGCGACCAGCAGCCGGTGGCTTGTCACCAGACTGCAAACCAAATCTACCTACGGGTACAAATAAGTAACAAAAAAAAAAAAAAACAAAAAAAAACTTAGAATGGTTGGCAATTGTTAAGTGCTCCAACACCCCGTGGGCATCCCCACTACACATGGTGCCTAAAGGGTAGGCTCATGTCTAAAAGGGCAGATGATATTCATAATACAAAACTGCATGGCCAAGGCCGCACGGTATCAAAGACAAAATGATGACAACTAAACCAGGAACAGAGACTTACATAAACAGAAACCAAATGGCAAACTGAAATAACAAAATACATCCAACCAACCAGAATGAATACTAAACTAAAGTGGGGAAATACAGAAAATTATCAAACTAATAAAGGAGTTTAGAAAGCTTGGGATCAGTTCGCCAAGGTCTCCACCTTTGACCGCCACCTAATCCACATGGTATCCTCTCTGAAGAGCTGGAGCAGGTTGCGGGGGAGAGGGAAGTCTGGGCTTCTCTGCTTGAACTGCTGCCTCCACGACCCGGACCTCCAGAAAAGTGGTAGAAGATGGATGGATGGATAATAAAGGAGTGTGAGCACAGTTTCCCAACCATGCTCCACATCATGACACAGAACTTAATAGATCCCTGGCGCTTCAAGAACCATGATTTCAAACAATATTCCCGGTTCAAGTCAAATGGTGTATTAAAATCTCGCATCAACTTCTGGCTAATTTCTGCTTCCTTGCTCCATTCGGTCTCAGAATGCTGTACGTCAGCAGCTCCTCTGACGGATCACTGTTATAAAATTGTGTTTTAAACCCCCTGGAAGCTGCCATAGAAACAAGGCATACTGGAAATTCAATTCTTCTCTTTTAAATTACCAAGAATACTGCAATTGGGCGGTGCGGTGGCGCAGTGGTTAGCACTGCGGCAGCACAGCATCTCACCCTTGGTCATGGGATCCCTGGTTCGATCCCAGCCCCTGACCATCAGTGATCTGTGTGGAGTTTGCATGTTCTCCCCATGTCTGCGTGGGTTTACTCCGGGATTTCTCCGGTTTCCTCCCACAGGCCAAAAACATGCAGGTTAGGTTAATTGGAGACTCTAAAGTGGCCCTAGGTGTGAGTGTGTGTGTGAATGGTTAAGGGATGGCGCCGTACCATGGCTGCTTCATCCATCCAGGTGGATGCCCTCAATTTCCCCTCTGGGGATCAATAAAGTATGCTAAATCAAAAAATCAATGATGTAAAAACCCTAATTAATGAAATATTTACTGATCAGAATCAGAATCAGATATATTGCCATTGTTCATGTAGTACACAAACTAGGAATTTGTCTCGGTGCAATGCTGCAACATTGCTGCAACATGCTGCAACATGATCACACTAAAACATCATATGTTTCTAAATGGGAATATTTAAATTTTAAGATTTGTGAATTTTCACTTAATTTGGGAAAATCTATCAACGAAAAAAAACCAAAATGTCATAACTAAAGTTCAGTCAATCAATCAATCAATCAATCTTTATTTCGGATAGATTAAAAGTACAGGTTAAAGGAAACAGAACAATATAACAAAGGGGGAAAGAAAATCCAACAAGGTCAAATTAGACAATAACTCCTCTGATTATACAGTTCAACATAAGTTATCCAAAATGGGTGATGGCTGAAGCCGCAGCTTATATTGCCCACCCATATTCCATCCAAGAATTCAAAAGAAAAACAAAACGGGAAGGATTACAATTCAGAACGAAGCTAAGACAAAATGTGACAAAAAAAAAACTAAGCTACAACACAACACAGACTGGATATGACAATTCTTATGTGATTTTACATGTCATCTTGTATATATGTTTGGAGTATTTCTTCCTTTAGTTTTTGTTTAAATTGTCCAAGCGTTGTACATGATTTTAATTCAGGTCCAAAATCGTTCCATAATCTGACTCCTTGCACTGAAACACAGTGTTGCTTGGTGGTAGTTCTCACTGAAGGTTTTTGAAATATACATGTTCCTCTGAAATGATATTGTTTCTCCCTTATTTGGAACAGCTTTTGGATATTTGTGGGCAGTGATAGATTCTTCACTTTAAACATTATTACTGCAGTTTTAAAGTCAACCAGATCTTTCAACTTGAGAGCTTTTAATTGAAGAAAAAGTGGGTTTGTTGGTTCCCTGTAAGCTGCTTTGTTTATTATTCTAATAGCTCTCTTCTGAAGCATAAAGACTGGATATATGTTTGTTACCTCCGGCAGGCCGCAGGAGGTTATGTTTTTGCCGGGGTTTGTCTGTCTGTCTGTTTGTCTGTTGGTTAGCAAGATAACTCAAAACGTTTTGGACGGATTTTGATGAAACTTTAAGGCGTTGTTGGAAATGGTACAAGGAAGAACTGATTAAATTTTGGGGATGATCCGGATCACCGTCTGGATCCAGGAATTTTTTAAAGGATTCTTTAACATTGTGAGATAGGGCCATTTTCAACACACAGGATGCGGAGAATCACCGTGCTGCAGCGACACAAGAAATGCAGCGACTCAGGCGCTATTGAAGCTCGTCGAGCTTACTTTTATTTTTTGGGGGGTTTTTATTGATTTTTTTTCTTATTATCCCCGCCAGGAGGTTAGTTTTTTTTTTTTAAAAGAAGATCTGCTTGATATTGCCAGTCATGCCTCATTCAAAGTCTAAAAGTCTGAAACACAGAAGGCAACAGAGTGCAGAGTGCATGAGAAAGAGGGGAAAAAAAGGCAGGGAGATAACACAGACGATGCGGAGAATCACCGTGCTATTGCTAGTCATATGTTTTCATGGTCAAGGAATCTGAAAACGTACACACAAACACTGTATGGGCGGAACTGTGCCACTTGGCGGAGGTCTGCGCTCTCCGAGTGCTTTTCTAGTTTTATATGTATTTCCCCATACTTCAGTACGATATGTCATGTATGGGAGTATTAATGAATGATACAAGGTACAGTGGGGCAAAAAAGTATTTAGTCAGCCACCAATTGTGCAAGTTCTCCCACTTAAAAGATGAGAGAGGTCTCCAATTTTCATCATAGGTATACCTCAACTATGAGAGACAAAATGAGAAAAAAAAAATCCAGAAAATCACAAGGATTTTTAATGAATTAATTGGTAAATTCCTCAGTAAAATAAATATTTGGTCACCTACAAACAAGCAAGATTTCTGGCTCTCACAGACCTGTAACTTCTTCTTTAAGAGGCTCCTCTGTCCTCCACTCGTTACCTGTATTAATGGCACCTGTTTGAACTCGTTATCAGTATGAAAGACACCTGTCCACAACCTCAAACAGTCAGACTCCAAACTCCACTATGGCCAAGACCAAAGAGCTGTCAAAGGACACCAGAAACAAAATTGTAGACCTGCACCAGGCTGGGAAGACTGAATCTGCAACAGGTAAGCAGCTTGGTGTGAAGAAATCAACTGTGGGAGCAATTATTAGAAAATGGAAGACATACAAGACCACTGATAATCTCCCTCCATCTGGGGCTCCACGCAAGATCTCACCCCGTGTGGTCAAAATGATCACGAGAACGGTGAGCAAAAATCCCAGAACCACACGGGGGGACCTAGTGAATGACCTGCAGAGAGCTGGGACCAAAGTAACAAAGGCTACCATCAGTAACACACTACGCTGCCAGGGACTCAAATCCTGCAGTGCCAGACGTGTCCCCCTGCTTAAGCCAGTACATGTCCAGGTCCGTCTGAAGTTTGCTAGAGAGCATTTAGATGATCCAAAAGAGGATTGGGAGAATGTCATATGGTCAGATGAAACCAAAATAGAACTTTTTGGTAAAAACTCAACTTGTCGTGTTTGGAGGAGAAGAACACCATACCTACTGTGAAGCATGGGGGTCTAAACATTACACTTTGGGGCCGTTTTTCTGCAAAGGGACCAGGACGACTGATCCGTGTAAAGGAAAGAATGAATGGGGCCATGTATCATGAGATTTTAAGTGAAAACCTCTTTCCACCAGCAAGGGCATTGAAGATGAAACGTGGCTGGGTCTTTCAGCATGACAATGATCCCAAACACACCGCCCGGGCAACGAAGGAGTGGCTTCGTAAGAAGCATTTCAAGGTCCTGGAGTGGCCTAGCCAGTCTCCAGATCTCAACTCAATAGAAAATCTTTGGAGGGAGTTGAAAGTCTGTGTTGCCCAGTGACAGCCCCAAAACATCACTGCTCTAGAGGAGATCTGCATGGAGGAATGGGCCAAAATACCAGCAACAGTGTGTGAAAACCTTGTGAAGACTTACAGAAAACGTTTGACCTCTGTCATTGCCAACAAAGGGTATATATCGTCTCGGCGCCACACCAGTCGGCTGCCTTTTGCAACAGCGGCTCGATTCCGAGTTTTTTTTCCCTTCCTCTCTCTTTTGATCACTTTTTTTTTTCACCCCACTTATATCACGGACACACAGATCATCCCAAATGTCTCCTGAGCCGGTGGACGGAGCCACTGTTTATAGCAGGATACGATATAACAGGGAAGAGCTGCTAGCATTTAACCGCCACCCGGTCCCACTGGAAAAACTCGACATACCGAGAGAACTGAGGCGAAAACACCGCGGCTGCCGGGCTGGAGTAAGGCGGAGGACAAAAAATATAAGGTACAGACCCTCCCTTCCATCTGTTGTCATGGGAAATGTACGGTCGATACTGGGAAAGTTAGATGAGCTAGCGGCTATCTCCCGTTATGATAGCACTTACCGGGAGTGCTCTCTCCTTTTGTTTACTGAGACGTGGCTAACTGAACTAGCAGCAGATGCTAACATTGAGCTGGAGGGTTTTCACACGATACGAGCTGACCGAACACCAGAGAGTGGCAAAACTAGGGGCGGTGGAGTGATCATGTATGTTAACAACAACTGGTGCAGACCGGGACATATCACTGTTAAACAACGACACTGCAGCAAAGACATTGAGTTGCTAGCTGTTAGCATGAGGCCTACATATCTCCCGAGAGAATACTCACACGTGATCTGCATTGTTGTTTATGCAAATCCGACGGCGAACGCTGGGACAGCGCGTGACGTCATCCATTCAGTAACCAGCAGGCTGCAGACAGAACACCCAGATGCTCTTCTCCTCATCTCAGGCGATTTCAACCACGTTTCACTGTCTCCCATTCTGCCCACTTTCACCCAGTATGTCACATGCCACACTAGAGACAATAAAACACTGGATTTGTTCTACGCAAACACTAAGGAGGCGTACACCTCATCACAACTCCCCCCACTTGGGAGATCGGATCACAACTTGGTTCATCTCCGACCGGTGTACAAACCTCTAGTGCACAGACAACCTCCGGCCATGCACACAGTGGAGTTATGGTCTGAGGAGACAATGGACACTCTAAAGGACTGTTTTGAAGCCACTGCCTGGAAGCAGCTCTGCGATCCACATGGTGAGGACATCGATGGCCTCATTCACACCTTCACGGGCTACCTCAGCTTCTGTGTGGACAAATCCGTTCCCACCAAGACCATACGGCGTCACTCAAACAACAAACCCTGGATCAACCCTGAGATAAAAACACTTCTGAGAGAGAAGAAGAGGATCTTCAGGTCGGGGAACAGGGAGATGCTGAAGTCCGTACAGAGGGAGCTGAGGAGAAAGATCAGAGAAGGCAAGGACAGCTTCAGGAAGAAGATGGAGGACAAGCTGCAACAGAGCGACATCAGCGGGGTCTGGAGAAACCTCAAAACCATCTCGGGGCTCCAGAATACCTCCCCCCAGGCCACGGGGGGCAGGGAGTGGGCGAACAACCTGAATCTGTTTTTCAATAGATTTGACCAACCGCCCTCCCCCCTGTCTGCACAACAACCACTGCTGCCTCTAAGAAATCAAGTCCTGCTACCCACTCCCCACTCCACCGACACCCCCCCCACTCCCAACACACAGACCCCCATCCTGACCCTGACCAAGACCCAGGTGAGGACGGAGCTGAGGAAGATCAAGGCGAGGAAGGCGTCGGGACCGGACGGCATCAGCGCAAAGCTCCTCAAGTCCTGTGCAGACCAGCTGTGTGGGATTGTGACGTATATCTTCAACATGAGCCTGAAACTGGGGAGGGTACCACAGCTGTGGAAAACGTCTTGTGTGGTACCTGTACCAAAAACTTCCCACCCCAAAGACCTGAACAGCTTCAGACCGGTGGCCTTGACGTCCCACTTGATGAAGACCCTGGAGAGACTGCTCCTTGCTCATCTCCGCCCCCTGGTGGAACCAGCGATGGATCCACTCCAGTTCGCCTACCAGCATGGCATTGGGGTGGAGGATGCGGTGATCTTCCTCCTTCATCGTTCTCTGTCCCACCTGGAGAAGCCCGGGAATATGGTGAGGATCATGTTCTTTGACTTCTCCAGTGCTTTCAACACCATCCAACCGATGATCCTGAAGGACAAGCTGCTGCGCGCAGGGGTGGACCAGCACCTGTCATCATGGATCCTGGACTACCTCACGAACCGGCCTCAGTTTGTGAGAACCCGGGACTGTGTTTCCGACACGATCATCAGTAGCATGGGGGCCCCCCAGGGAACGGTGCTGGCTCCCTTCTTGTTCACTCTTTATACTGCGGACTTCTCACACAACACAACACATTGCCATCTACAGAAGTTCTCTGATGACTCTGCGATCGTTGGTCTCATCTCCAGCGGAGATGAAGCTGAGTACAGAGGGCTTATCCAGGACTTTGTGGACTGGTGCCATCGGAACTGCCTCCAGATCAACGCGAGGAAAACTAAGGAGCTGGTGGTGGACTGCCGCAGGCATGGGCAGCCCCTCACAGCACCAGTAAATATACAGGGAACAGACATCGAGATGGTGACATCCTACAAGTACCTGGGTATTCATCTGAACAATAAACTAGACTGGTCACACAATACTGACGCACTCTACAAGAAGGGACAGCGCAGGCTGTTCCTGCTGAGGAGACTCAGGTCTTTTGGTGTACAAGGGGCGCTGCTGAAGTCATTCTATGACACGGTGGTGGCATCAGCCATCACTTTTGGAGTGGTCTGCTGGGGCAGTGGCATTACTGCAGCCGATAGGAAGAGACTGAACAAACTGATTAAGAAAGCTAGCTCTGTCCTGGGGCAACGCCTTGATCCGATGGAGGAGATAGGAGAGAGAAGGACGGTGGCTAAACTGTCATCTCTGCTGGAGTCCGAGTTCCACCCTATGCAGGACATACTGGATGCACTGAGGAGCTCATTTAGCAGCAGACTACATCATCCAGGTGCACAACCGAGAGGTTTCGTAGGTCCTTCCTACCAACGGCTGTCAGACTGTACAACCTAAGCAGGGCTGCTCGCAGAGATAGCAAAAAGACGTAACAAACTAATAGTTTTTGAATGCAAAAGATGCAATAGACTTACACAATGGTCCTCTCCGGCATACAACTAGGAACATACCGGTCGCTATGGAGGGTGAGAATATGTATGGGCACATAATCATACCATGTAGGATAACTAAATAGACGGTTATGCTGTTTCATCCCACCTAGCAACAATGCTCTGCACTGTGTGTGTTTATATATTTACATACTTATTCCATCTAGCTACAATGCTCTGCACTGGGTGTGTTTATATTTATATATCTATATTTTTATTCCATCTAGCTACAATGCTCCGCACTGTGTTTTTATATATCTACATATTATTCCATCTAGCTACATTGCTCCGCACTGTGTGTGTTTATATACTTGCATATTTATTCCACCTAGCTGCAATGCTCCATACTGTGGGTGTTTATATATTTACATATTTATTCCATCTAGCTACAATGCTCTGCACTGTGTGTCTGTGTGTGTGTGTGTGTATATATATATTTTATAGTAATATGTACATATGTATATTAGCTGCTCTTGCTTGCTTTTTTTGCCTTCTGATTGTTGCTCTGAGTGTTGCTATCCCTGTGCTGTTGCAATCCTGGAATTTCCCCGTTGTGGGACTAATAAAGGCTTATCTTATCTTATCTTATCTTATAACAAAGTATTGAGATGAACTTTTGTTATTGACCAAATACTTATTTTACCGAGGAATTTACCAATTAATTCATTAAAAATCCTTCAATGTGATTTTCTGGATTTTTTTTTTTCCTCATTTTGTCTCTCATAGTTGAGGTATACCTATGATGAAAATTGGAGACCTCTCTCATCTTTTAAGTGGGAGAACTTGCACAATTGGTGGCTGACTAAATACTTTTTTACCCCACTGTATATAGTGTGGGTTGATTCAGCAAATATTTCACTCTGTGTAGTATTGCAATTGATTTGGATATTTTACCTTTAATATAATTAATATGTGACTTCCAACACAGTTTATTATCAATTATTACACCAAGAAATTTAGTTTTGGATACCCTTTCAACCTCTATACCATTTACACTGAGTTTAGATACTAAGTTGTTGTGATGGTTGTTAAAAACTATAAATTTTGTCTTACTTAAATTGAGCGTTAATTTGTTTGAATCAAACCACAGTTTAAGCTTTCCTAATTCCTTTCCAAGTGTATCCAATAATTGTTCCAAATTGCTTCCACTGCATAATAAATTAGTGTCATCTGCAAACAATATTAAATCCATTTTTCTGAAACTTTACATATATCATTTATATACATATTGAATAACAATGGCCCCAAAACTGAACCCTGTGGGACTCCACAAGTAACCTTCAGTAACTGTGAGTTTTTGTTACCAACACATACATACTGATATCTATTCTTTAAGTAACTACATAACCAGGACAGTGCTACCCCTCTAATACCACAATTTTGTAGTTTCTTTAATAATAAATTATGATCCACTGTATCAAATGCTTTTTTAAGATCCAGGAATACCCCAACTGAATACTCTTTATTTTCAATGGCAGTTGATATTATTTCTATAAATTCCATTAGAGCAAATGCAGTTGTCCTCTTGTGTCTGAACCCATATTGCTGCTCACACAATAAATTATTCTTCAGTATGAAGTTGTCAATTCTCTCATAGAATATTTTTTCAAGTATCTTGGAAAATTGCGGCAATAGTGAAATTGGTCTATAGTTTGAAAGTTCCCCTCTTTCACCTGTCTTGTATATCGGAATTACTTTAGTTATTTTCATTGCATTGGGAAATATACCTGTTTGGAGAGACAGGTTACAGATATACATCAGTGATTTGAAGATACAAACACTCTACAATAAGACATCATCATCAGACAGTGATAAATGGAGAATAATCGCTTTGCAAAACAAACTTGATGAGCTATATTTTAAAAAGCTGATGGAACCGATCTAAGGTCCAGAGCTAAATGGATGGAGGATGGGGACGAAGCACTGCTTACTTCTGTCCTTTAGAAAAAAGAAGGCAAGAAAGAAATTCAATCAAAACTTTGATGATCCACGACCAATTATGCACAGATCCAGCTTTGATTGCAAAAGAAATACTTTCCTTCTACAGTAACTTATACTCAACCTCCTTCTCCAAAATTAATGAAGCTTTTTTCTTTAATCATATTAGTCATGTAATACCACAGATTAAAACACAATTAGCAGACATGTGATGCTGATGTTACTGTTGATGAGTTAGACAAAGCTGTAGAGAGCTTGTCTTTAAATAAATCTCCAGATTGTGATGGTTTGACATCCAACTTTTATAGATGTTTCTGGGACCAACTTAAGATTCCATTCTCTCTCATGCTAAAAGAAGCAACTGATAATTTTTCACTTCCCTCCACCATGAAACAAGGAATCATTATCTTAATCCCTAAACCTGGCATAGATTCAAAAATATTAGCTTGTAGAGGCTGGGTTAATCATCTCAGACTGGATGCAAAGGGTAAACAGAGAAGGACAATAGGGATGGAGATTATGGTGAGGTAGCAGGAAGAAGGAGTTGGGGGGAGAAGGGATGAATGTATTGTGATGCGAGATGTCATGCAGATGTGAGATGGGCGGTTGATATAAAAGAAGAGACCCCAGTGTATTGATGCATGCTTTTTCTGCGTATGACTGATGTGAGAGTGAATAAAGTCGTCTGCTGCATAAATCTGTTTTCGTTATTTGAACTCTCCACACTGGTGACCCTTGACGAATTATGGAACACGAGGCAAGAACCCCGGAGTCAGCCCGGACGGGAACCCCCAGCAACGCGTGCGCCGTTTCGGTCAAACTACCGGACTTTTGGCTGCACGACCCGCGGTCTTGGTTCCACCACACTGAGGCTCAGTTCGCCCTCCGGGGAATAACGGCAGATGACACCAGATATTATTATGTGGTCGCAGCGCTGGACACTCGCACGTCTCAGCAAGTAGCGAGCCTGCTCCAACAGCCTCCAGCCCACGACAAATACGAGGCTCTCAAGGCTGCGCTGACCCGGCGCTACACGCTCTCGGACTCTGAGAGAGCGGAGAGGCTCCTGAGGCACTCCGAGTTAGGAGACAGGTCGGCGGTCGAGCTGATGGAGAAGATGTTGGCGTTGATGGGAACGGACGACGGGCATTTTCTGTTTGCCCACCTTTTCCTCTGGAACCTCCCAACAGAGGCGAGAGCGGTTCTTGCCAATTTGCCGTTGCTGGGCGCGCGTGACTACCATGTGCTAGCCCAGGAGGCAGATCAGATCATCCTCACCACCAGAGTCCTCACAGTGAATGCGGCAGCGGCGGAACCCAGCAAGACGACCAGTGGAGGTGAGGAGCCGCCGATGGTAGCGGCAGCGGAGGCCATGAAGCGCCAGAGAGACACGCTTTGCTTTCTACACCGCCGCTTTGGAGAGAACACACGCAGATGTGTGCCACTGTACCAATTCAAGCGCTTGGGAAACGTCAAGGCCGGCAGTCGGTAGCAGCTGCGACCGCCGGTGAAGAGAACCAGCTGCTCTATGTGACGGACTCGCGCTCGGGGAGACGGTTCCTCGTAGACACCGGAGCCCAGAAGACACATCATCCTGCCGTCCTATGCCGACCGGCTAGCGAGAGCTAGCGGCCCCAGGTTGGTAGCAGTAAACGGCTTGGACATTAAGACTTTTGGTGAGAGGGACACTGACTTTATCCCTACACGGCCGTATGTACGAGTAGACTTTTGTCATAGCGGCACTGAGTTTCCCGATCCTGGGAGCTGATTTTCTGTGTGCACACGGGTTGCTAGTCGATGTTGCTAACAGACGCCTGGTTAATGCAATGTCTTTTGATTCTCTCCCCTGTACAGCTCGAGGGGCCGGGCCAATAACACAAGCCAGCGTCACAGCTCCAGGCAGTAAGTTCCACACACTGCTCACTCAGTTCCCAGCACTCACGGTCCCGACGTTTTCAGCGGCCATCGCTAAACACGGGGTGGAGCACTTTATCACCACCACTGGGCTGCCCATTTTCGCACAACCTCGGCGCTTGGACACAGTTAAACTGGCCATAGTGCGCGAGGAGTTTGCCAACCTGGAAAGGTTGGGCATCATCAGGCGCTCAAACAGCCCATGGGCATCCCCACTACACATGGTCCCTAAGGCTGAGGGGTCGTGGAGACTGTGCGGAGATTTCCGCAGATTGAATAACGCCACAGCGCACGACCGCTACCCGATTCCCCATATTCAGGATTTTTCTGTTCACCTTGCCAGGGCACGCATTTTTTTCTAAAATAGACCTGGTCCATGGTTACCACCAAGGTCCCAGTGCGCGCGGAGGACATACCCAAAGTTAGTTAGTTAATCCCTTCACACCTGAAGGTATATATGGGCGGCGCCTATCTCCGTTTCTCTGACCCTAGGCCACACAGCTACTGTAAGTAGTGAAAGCTACAGCGGGGGGGTCAGTCCTCTGGTAGCTCTGTGTGTAACTTTACTTTCCCCATTCCATTATGCGGAGCACCACGCTAGAAGGCAGAAAGCACCATTTTTATATGGTCTTTGGTATGACCCGGCCGGGATTTGAACCCCTGCCTCCCGGGTGTGGGGTGGATGCTCTACCAACTGAGCCACCACGCCGGTTGGACATACCCAAAACAGCGGTAATAACTCCGTTTGGCTTGTTTGAGTTTTTACACATGCCCTTCGGATTAAAAGGCGCGGCACAGACATTCCAACGCATGATGGATGCGGTGTTGCGCGATCTCCCGTTTGTGTTCGTCTACCTGGATGACATCCTGGTGGCCAGCGTGTCCGAGGATGAACACGTAACCCACCTCAGGACGGTTTTCCGGAGGTTGGAGGAGCACGGGTTCATAATTAACCCGGCGAAATGCCAGTTCGGCGAGACGGGGATTGATTTTTGGGGGCACCGCGTCTCACCGGAGGGAGTGATATCCTTGCCCAACAAAATGCACGCCGTGGCGAATTTTCCCCGGCCTCAGATGGTCAGGGTGCTGCAAGAAATTTTGGGGATGGTTAACTTTTATAACCAGTTCCTCCCCCGCGCAGCTCAACTCATGCAGCCATTGTACGCTGTGCTCAAGAGACGGAAACCCGCGGACAGAATCGAATTGGACTCCGGACTGAGAGCAGCATCTCTGAGGTTTAAAACAGCCCTGGCAAAACGCCGCACTGTTGGTGCACCTGGACCCGGCAGCCCGGATAGCGCTCACTACCGATGCCTCGGACATGGCCATAGGGGCTGTCGTGAGCAACGCGTCGCCGGTTCTTGGCAGCCCGCTTGCTTTTTTCAGCAGGGCTATTGCGCGACAGTGAGCGTAAATACAACGCGTTCGACAGAGAGTTGCTGCTCTCCCACCTGGCCATATGCCACTTCCAGTTCTGGCTGGAAGGGTGAAGTTTTCACCGCGTTCATGGACCACAAGCCGCTACGTTCGCGATGGCCAAGGTTTCGGAACCATGGTCGGGCCGGCAGCAGAGACAACTGGCCGCGATCTCGGGAGATTACGACAGATTATTCAGCATGTGTCGGGTAAACTGAATGTGGTGGCGGACTGCCTCTCGTGTGCAGTAGTGGCCCCAGTCTGCGTAGGGATAGATTATACAGCCATGGCCGCAGAGCAGATTGGCGATACGGATGTGTGCGTGCTCCAGTCTGGACCAACACGGTTAAGGCTGGAGTGCAAGTACTGCAAGACGGCAACCCCCCCCCTAATCTGCGACGTCTCCAACGGGACGCCCGCACCCGGTGGTCCCAGGTTGCTTGGCGCTGTCACGTGTTTGAGTCAGTTCACGCTCTGGCGCACCCAGGAGGCGCGCGTCATTTTAAAATGGTGGGCAGTGAAGTTCGTTGTGGCCAGGCCTCGCGCAAACAAGTGAAAGAGTGCGGCTCCAGCCTGCGTAGCATGCCAACGAGCCAAAGTACACAGACACACGAAGGCTCCTTTGGAGCCGTTTCGTATACCGGCGAAGAGGTTTGACCATGTTCACGTGGACCTCGTGGGCCCCCCTCCCGTCATCGCAGGGTGCACACCACCTTCTGACAGTGGTGGACCGCACCACGCGCTGGCCAGAAGCAGTCCGCTGGCGGCAACCACGTCCGCGGACATGGCGCGCTCTTTTTTGCGAAATGGGTTGGCACGTTTTGGAATCCCGTCGGACATCACGTCTGATAGGGGCCCTCAGTTTGTTTCCGACCTCTGGTCCGCGATGGCCCATAGCCTGGGTGTTGCAGTTCATCACACAACCGTGTACAACCCACAGGCCAATGAGTTATGCAAGCGTTTTCACAGGTCGCTGAAAGCAGCACTCAGGGCTTCGCTGACGGATGCAAATTGGGTAGACCGGTTGCCGTGGGTTTTATTGGGGTTGCGTTCTGCGCCAAAAGAGGATTTGGAGGCTTCCCCATTGGAGCTTGTTTTTTCTCAGCCACTGTGGCTGCCCGGGGAATTTTTTACCAGATAATCCCGCGCCGGACAATTGTCCGTCTCAGCATTTGCAGCATAGTGCAGACACAGGCACCGCTGCCAGGCCTGGCCCACCCACTGTTTTCCATGCGCTTTTGTGCAAAAAACTTTGAAGAACTCAGCATTCGTGTTTGTCAGGCACGATGCCCTTGCGCCCACCTACGATGGCCGTTCAGAGTGCTGGAAACAGGGGACAAACATTTTTTTGTTAGACCCTGGGGGGTCGTCTGGCAGAAAATATGCATAGACAGACTTAAGCCCCCCTTTGTGGTGGCGGACGAGCAAGTGATGTTGGCTCAGGCCCCTCGATGCAGAAGACCCCCACTGAGAACTCCCCAGGTAAACGATTCATCAGAGCAGCCACACGGGGCAAGTCGAAGGTTCCCCCCCCACCTTGCCATGGCCCACCGCAGACAGACACACCCCCAGGAACCCCCCACTGACACAGCAGCGCCGTGGAGGTGGTAAACCCCCGTTACAGCAGATATGGGAAGAGACTGAAGCCAAAAGGACGTGAGAACTGAAACTCGGTCTGAGATTCTGAGGGGGGGGGGGGGCGGTGTTGAGACTGGGTTAATATGTCAGAATGGATGCAGGAGGTAAACAGAGAAGGACAATGTGTATGGAGATTATGGTGAGGTAGCAGGAAGAAGGATTTGGGGGGACAAGGGTTGAATGTATTGTGATGTGAGATGTCATGCAGATGTGAGATGGGCGGTTGATATAAAGGAGAACCCCCGGTGTATTGAGACATGCTTTTTCTGCGTATGACTGATGTGAGAGTGAATAAAGTTGTCTGCTGCACGAATCAGTCTCGTTATTTACACTCTCCACAGTGCAATCGTTTGCGTTCTCAATGTACTGTGTGAAATTACATTCGGCATTTTACACTGATCGGTGATCAGCCTTTGACCCCACCCTGCTTTTGTTAAAAACTCGTCATAGCCTGTAGTTTGTGACACAAAGATCCCATCCAGCACCGAGAACATGATGTGCGTCGTGTGTCTAGAGGTGGTCCTGCAAAAGAGGACTCCGAACGAACGACGTATCGCCATATTACCCAACTGTAACCACTGTTACTGTCTGGAATGTATTCGCAAATGGAGAAATACCACCCAGTTTGACAAGAAAATCATTAAGTGAGTATTTCTTCATGTTGGCTCAATGAAAATGCCTAAAATGATGAAAAATGTACGTTATAAAGACGATGTTTGATTGTACGTTCGATGCAGGAGTTGTCCCGAGTGTCGAGCTAATGCCGATTTTTATATACCAAGCTGACGTTGGGTACAAGACAAGGAGGAGAAACAAGCTCTCACTGAGAAATACGAGAGTGAAATGAGGTAAGCACGCATGCGCGCACACACACACACACACACATGCACGCATGCATGTGCGCGCACACAAAACAGTCTCTGATGTACTCTGATGTTCCGTTCTCTTTAAGGAGAAAACCATGTCTATACTTTGATGAAGCCCGAGGGAGATGTCGTTATGGCGCCAACTGTTTTTATAAACACACTTTTCCCAAAGGAATGCTGGAACTTCAACACAGACAAAGCGGTATGAATCAGGTACACCTGCTCACAATACCGCTATGAAATGTATGCGGTTCACAGAGTTTTTATTAGTAATTTATTTATTTTGAGAACAGATTTTGATCGTTCTTCCTCTTCTCCAGAACTCAACACAAATATTGCTGAGGGACATCTTCTTTCAGTAGAAAACCATGCTGATACTTTGATGAACCCCGAGGGAGATGCCGTTATGGCGCCAAGTGTTTTTATAAACACGCTTTTCCCAAAGGAATGCTGGAACTTCATCTCAATGCAAATTCTCTTGAGGCAAATTTATGACGGGTGGGGGAGTACCGACTCCTTCGATCCTGGGGAGATACGGCTCACAGTATTAGCTATGGGCACGGACAACGAGGTGGTGGATTCGGAGGAAGAAATGGATTTGTTTTCACACTGAAATATTTTTTTCTAGTAAATGTCTTCTAACCCCAATACTGTTTCTATGTTTTTAAGCGAAGCATCTAATAATTTGGGAGACTCAACGTTTATAAAATACCTGATAAAAGTATGTAAGTGGTCAACATTGTTTTGTGTTTTGTACAAAGTTACTAAATAGTATTTGAGGTATTTTGTACCATGCTGTTTTTTTTTTGTCATGATATGATATATGATATGATGAATATGACATATTTACCATAACCGCGCACGTGTTGTGTTACACACCATTATGCTTTCTGTTGACTGGAACTGCTTTAAAAACTGTTTTCCACAAATTGAAATTTACAAATTTCACGTGTTTATTCAACCCTCCTACTTGTTATATCGTTGCTTCACCGTGACTAAACCCTCAACTATTTCTTCATTTTTGAATCATTTGGACCAAAAAAAGAAATAATCCACACTTCAGTAAACAGAACAGATTAATTTTGTTCTTACAATCATGGTAAAAGGTTAGACAAAAACAAAAAAAAAAAGCTCCAATATTGTAAAATACATTTTTTTTACACACATCTACATTCTCCATGCATTCGAGTGAAAAAAAAAAACACTACCTGAAAGCAAATTATACAGCGATACACGTTGTGATGATTTCATCCCTGCAGTCAGTTGGTTGTGGAACAAAGATAGTTTAAGTAAAAGCATGCAGATTTAATTAAAAAAGCATTTATTACATTTCAGCATCAGTGTTTTCCAACTCTGCATCAGAATCGATATCAGAGTCTGTATCACCGTCCATATCACAACTCTTCTCGTTGTCAGGATCGCCCACAAAATCCTCCTCCCAAAAGTTCTCACCATCCAGACGACCTTGCCAGTAGTCCTCAGCGCTTTGCAAATGATGAGCCATTTTCTCATCACCCACAAACAGCGTTTCTGAAATCTTCGGGATGATACGTGGTGTTTATCTAAGGAAAACCTCTGTTTTAATTTACATCAAAGAGAAATTTAAATGCCAATTGGTTGATTTGAATACTTCACTCGAATGTTTAGCTGTTAATGTATGTCTCTCACCGGTAATGAATTTCAACATTGCAGTATTGTACAACCCACCGTCACACAATTCTTCTTTTTATAATGAATTAAGTGATCTGGTTAAACAACTTGAGAAGAGCAGAGAAACAATATTTCATGGTGACTTTAATATTAACTGGTCTGATAAAAAGGACAAACAGAAACTGAAAAGCCTCATGACTAAATTTAATTACCAACAAGTGATCAAAGGACCCACTGTGGAAGATGTGTTCAATGACGAGACATGATTGTATTTCTCAGGTTCAGCTTTATTGCAGAACACAATCATCCAACATTCTCAAAAGCAAGAAGAGGCAGAATAATGTTACAGCTCACTCTTATACCTCCGGGGGATTAAGAACTCAAGTCACATGGTGCTTCTGCAAACATTCAATCACAATGCAAGTCTCTGAAGATTCACCATTGTCTCTTATTCTCCGGTGTCCCGGGAAACACCCCAGGGCCTCCTCTGAGACAAGGGCCCGACTTCACACCTCCTCACCATCACCTGTCGGCCCCCGTCGATCTAATCTCCTGTTCCTCTAGACGTGAAGCCTCAATCCACATAAGCCATACATTTGTGGGAGATATGAACCAGACATATGTGCCACATGACCCCCCCCCCAAACGTCTGCATGGGACAAACATACTCATAAATGCATAACATAAAAGACATCGCCACATAACCAACAATCAATCCCTCAATCTCTTAGGTCTGAGCTTCCTGCCGAATCTGCTGTAGGCCGGCTTCGCTGCGTCTGCAGCGTCTCCTCGCACCTGGGGATTAGATTTGTTAGCACATCTCTGTGGGAGCTCTGGAGCATGCCTTCTCGGTGGCCTGCCCCGGCGGGGGGCTTTCGCCAACTGCACTCGTTCATCAGCCAGGACAAAAGCGGGCTTGAGTCTGTTTATGCAAATTAGCTCCCTTCTGCCCCCCAAATCTAGCAAAAAATGCTTCTCATTTTTTTCCAGCACCCTGAACGGTCCATCATAAGGCGATCTCAGCCCTGGGCGTTGTGCATCATGTCTAACAAAAACAAACTCTGCGTTTTTTAAAGCCTCTGGCACAAAAACGCGTGGAAAACTGTGATGCACTGGGCCAGGCAGCGTGTTTGATCCTGTGCCTCTCTGCAACAGCTGAGCGGGGGGGCAATTGGGCTCAGGATTTTCCGGGAGAAATTCCCCCGGCAAAGGAGAGGTTGTGTGAACACTAACTCCGCTGGGGAGGCCTGCAATCCTCCTTAGGTGCAGAACGCAACCCCAATAAAACCCATGGCAGTTTTGTCCACCCAATTTGTATACGTGAGCGATGCTCTAGAGGGCTGCTTTCAATGACCTATGCAAAGCGTTCACATAACCGTTGCCTGCGGGTTATACGCGGTAGTGCGGTTGTACCTTCACCCCTAAACTGCGGGCCATAGACGACCAGAGTTCGGAAACAAATTGAGGGCCTCTGTCTGACGTTATAATCCGACGGAAACTCCAAAACGCCGCGACCCAAGTTGTTAAACCCAAACGCTGCGGCGCAACCTCTTCCGCCGTTGTTGACGCCAGAGGTACCGCTTCTGGCCAATGCGTGGTGCGGTCCACCATCGTCAAAAGGTGTGTGTGCCCTTGAGACGAGGGAAGCGGGCCCACCAGATCAACATGCACGTGATCGAACCGCTTAGCCGGGATGTGAAAAGGCTCCAAAGGGGCCCTCGTGTGCTTGTGTATCTTAGCCCTCTGGCACGCTACACAAGCTGCTGCCCATTCCTTGACCTGTTTGCGCAACCCCGGCCAGACAAATTTCTCCCCCACCATCTTGACCGATGCGCGCACCCCTGGGTGTGCCAGCGAATGGACCGAGTCAAAAACGCGGCGGCGCCACGCGGCTGGAACCACGGGACGAGGCCATCCCGTGGAGACATCGCATATTAAGGGGGGCATACCTATTTGCTGCACCCTGTGCTCCAGCCTTAACCCTGTTGGTCCAGACTGGAGCGCGCGCACATCCGCATCACCAACCTGCTCCGCGGCCATGTCTGCATAATCCAAACCTACGTGGACCGGGGCTGCGCGCGCTCCCGCGTCACTGCCCTGGCCCACAGCCACCGAGTCTGCCCCCACGTGGCCTGGCGTTGCCACAGCACGTGAGAGACAGTCCGCCACTACATTGTGTTTGCCTGCTACATGCTGGATATCGGTGGTGAACTCCGATATTGCGGCTAGCTGTCTTTGTTGTCGGCCTGACCAAGGTTCTGAGATCTTGGCCATCGCAAAAGTTAACGGTTTTGTGGTCACAAAAGCAGTGAAACGCCGCCCTTCCAGCCAGAACTGGAAATGGCGGATGGCCAAGTGTAGGGCTAAAAGCTCCCTGTCAAACGCGCTGTATTTACGCTCGTTATCGCGCAGGGATTTGCTAAAGAACGCGAGAGGCTGCCAGGTCCCTGCCACACACTGTTCAATGACTGCCCCCCACGCTAGGTCCGAAGCGTCGGTGTGTGAGCGCCCACACGGGCTGTTGGAACTGGGGTGCGCTAACAAAACGGCGCTTGCAAGGCGTGATTTGACCTGGGAGAAAGCGCGCTCCCGCTCCGGAGACCATTCGACCTTATTCGTGGGTTTTTGTTTTTTTAGTGCCGCGTACAGTGGCTGCATAAGCCACGCTGTGCTCGGAAGAAACCGGTTGTAAAAATTAACCATCCCTAGAAACTCCTGCAGCGCTTTTATCGTTTGAGGTCGGGGGAAATCTGTTATTGCGCGCACTTTCTCAGGAAGGGGAACCGCTCCCTGTGGTGAAACGCGGTGCCCCAAAAAATCGATTTGCGCCACCCCGAACTGGCACTTCGCTGGGTTAATTATCAACCCGTGCTCTGCCAGTCTCCGAAAAACCGCTGTGAGGTGGGTTTTGTGTTCGTCCTCGGACGTGCTGGCTACCAATATGTCGTCTAAATAGACGAACACGAAAGGCAGGTTGCGTAAAACAGCATCCATCATGTGTTGGAAAGTTTGCGTGGCGCCCTTTAACCCAAACGGCATGCGCAAAAACTCAAAAAGCCCAAACGGAGTTATTACCGCGGTTTTGGGAATATCCTGCACGCGCACGGGGACTTGGTGGTAGCCGCGCACCAAGTCTATTTTAGAAAAAATGCGCGCCCCCGCCAAATGAACTGAAAAATCCTGGCTGTGCGGAATCGGGTAGCGGTCGAGATGAGACGTTGTTCAACCTGCGGAAATCGCCACAAGGTCGCCACGAGCCATCAGCCTTTGGGACCATGTGTAACGGGGAAGCCCAGGGGCTGTTTGAGCGTCTAATTATGCCCAGTTTTTCCAGGTTGGCAAAAATTCCTGCGCGCTATGGCCAGTTTAGCTGAGTCCAAGCGCCGGGCTTTTGCAAAAACGGGCGGCCCAGTGGTGGTGATAAAATGTTCCACCCCGTGTTTGGCCACTGTCGCCGAAAACTTTGGAACTGTGAGTGCTGGAAAGTGAGTGAGCAGAGCATGAAACTTACCACCCGCAGCTGTGACGTTGGCGTGTGCAGTCGGCGGAGCCACCCGAGCTGTGCAGGGAATAGAATGGAAAGAAAGTGCATTAACCAGACGTCTATTAGCGAGATCAACCAATAAACCATGTGAGCACAAGAAATCAGCCCCCTAACATGTTTAAAACTGACTGCTGCTACAATAAAGGTCCACTCGAATGAACGGCCCTGTAAGGACAGACGCATGTCCTCTCACCGAATGTCTTAATCGCTGAGCCATTCGCTGCTGATACTGACACCCAGGGAGCTTTGGACGGCATCAGCGTTTCCGCGTAGGTAGGCATGACGAAACTCAGCTGGGAGCCCGTGTGTCCACGAGGAATTGTTTCCCCGAGTGTGCATCTGTCAGGTAAAGTAGCTTATTTTCTTCTCCGAGGGGATGCAGCTGCTAACGGCCCCCCCGGTCTTGGCGTTTCCCTGACGCTTGAAGCGGCACGGTGGGAGGACATCTGTGCGCCCTCTCCGCAAAACGGCGGGTGGTAGAAAACAGGCCGACCTCAGCTCCGCCTTCGCCTGACGCCTGTCGCGCCGTCGTTGGTTCGTCTGGTGCCGCCACCTCTGGCTCCAAACCATCTCCGGGCGCCGTCCTCTGCTCAGCTGCCGCGGCCGCCGAAAACCGCGCTCCGCTTGTGGGCGTCGACGAGTCGCTGCGCCTCCTTGCCAAGGCCATGGTAAGTCCCGCTTGGCCAATCGGGGTGAGTCTGCCAGGGTCACTCTCAACTGCTGGCGGCAGAGTCCGGAGGAAAGGTGGGCAAAGATAAATTCGCCATCCTCGGAGTCTTTCAGTCTCAGCATCTTCACCATCAGGTCTGCCGGTCTGTCATTCTCCGACTCCGTCAGCGCTAGGAGCCCCTCTGCTCGTTGTTGCACCAAGGGGGTGAAATGGCTGATCAGCGCCTCCTTCAATACGCCGTACTTGTCGGTGTCCGGTGGGTGGTTAACCAGATCTTCCACCCTCTGGACCGTGTGACTGTCCAGCTTCGCCACCACATGGTAGAACCTCGTTTCATCCTTTGAGATTCTCCGGAGGTTGAACTGCGCCTCGACCGCGCTAAACCAGGAGCGCGGGCTGTGCTGCCAGAAATCGGGCAGCTGGAGCGTGGAGGCAGCCATCAGGCCGGCCTCTGATGAGCTCCGCTCGGGAGAATTCTCTCTGCTCATTCTTTGTCGTGGGTCACCAGTGTGGAAGATGTGTTCAATGACGAGACATGAGTGTATTTCTCAGGTTCGGCTTTATTGCAGAACACATTCATCCAACATTCTCAAAAGCAAGAAGAGGCAGAATAATATTACAGTTCACTCTTATACCTCTGGGGGATTAAGAACTCAAGTCACATGGTGCTTCTGCAAACATTCAATCACAATGCAAGTCTCTGAAGATTCACCATTGTCTCTTATTCTCCGGTGTCCCGGGAAACCTCCCAGGGCCTCCTCTGAGACAAGGGCCCGACTTCACACCTCCTCGCCATCACCTGTCGGCCCCCGTCGATCTAATCTCCTGTTCCTCTAGACGTGAAGCCTCAATCCACATAAGCCATACATTTTTGGAAGATATGAACCAGACATATGTGCCACACTCTTGTGGGAAATATGAACCAAACATATGTGCCACACCACCAGGATAACCAAACAATCTAGAACACTTATTGACATGGTATTCGCTAATAAACCAGAACGAATAACCAGAACCTATAATCTTGTAACTGGTCTCTCAGATCATAACATGGTTCTTGCTGTCAGAAAACTTACTAAAAAGCGACTACAGTATTTTGGGGGAGTTGATATTGACAAAGTAAATTTTATTATTCCCAAATCAAAAAATGAGGAGTTTGAACATTACTTAGAGAATCAAAATTGGGAGCAGCTCATGTCAATATATGAAGTAGATGATTTTGTAATTGTTGCAGTTATAAAATTACAACAGTCTATTGAAAAATTTACAAAGCAAATTAAAAGTAGACAACAGAAGATTAACCTACCGTGGTTAAATAATGAAATAAGAAAACTTATGAAGAGGCGAGACTCTGCATTGAAAACATCATTAACCTCTAAACTACAAAATGATCACCTTGTGTACAAAAGTTTAAGAAATAAAGTGGTACAAGAGCTGCGAAAATCAAAGTATCTTATTACAATAAACTGATAGATCATGCAAAGGGTAACAACAGTTCCCTATGGAGGCATTTAAATAACTTAACAAATAAAAAAAAATGTTCAGAAGGGAGTAAAGGAACTTAGAATCAATGGCAAGACCATCAGTGACAAGGCTATATTGGCAAATGAATTTAATTCATATTTTGTGGGCTCTGTGGAAGACTTAACAAAAAAACTTTGTTGCTGCAAATGTGCTCAAAAACACAAAATCAATACTCTCAACAGATTCTTTTCACATCGATGAGGTAAATGAGGAGTTAATTGCTGGTATTGTTAAAACACTGTCAAACTCAAAAACTAATGATATCTACAACATGAGCACCTCCTTTCTCAAAACGCACAGCAAAATATTAATCAAACCACTGACTCATCTCATTAATCTCTCCATTAGGTCTAGTACATTTCCATCTGGCTGGAAAAAAGCTGTCGTCATACCAGTTCATAAATCAGGCAGTAAAGACATATATGCAATTACGCCCCCCAATCTCTATTTTACCAGTCCTGTCTAAGGGTTCTTGAAAAAGTTGTAGCTACACAGCTGATAGACTATTTACAAGACAGTCAACTTCTTCATCCACATCAATTTGGTTTTAGACCAGGATACTCAACAGAAACAGCAAATTGTGGCCTTATTGAAAATGTCAAACAGTCCTTGGACAGGGGTAATGTGGTAGGGGCTGTTTTTTCTAGATCTCAAAAAGGCTTTCGATACTGTAAACCACAGTTTGCTTTTATCCAAAATGGTATCTTTTAACTTCTCTCCAGATACATTAGAATGGTTTGCATCTTATCTCCAGAATAGAGAACAGTGTGTAAAAGTTCACCAGGATAAATCCTCATTTTTTAAACAACCGTATGGGTATCCCACAAGGGTCCATTCTTGGTCTATTACTTTTCAGCATTTTTATTAATGACTTGCTGCTACACTGCTCAGCTGCAACATGTCAACTTTATGCACATGATGCAGTTATTTACACAGCTGCCAAGACTCCAGCACAGGCTGCAGATGTACTGTCCACAAGTATGGTTGATGTCCAAGAGTGGCTCTTCCAGAACCATCTATTGCTGAACCTTCAGAAAACAGTTTCAATGTGCTTTTCAATCAAAAAATGTAACCTGCAACGTTTTAAAGTTAATATACATGATCAAGACATCAGTTTAGTTACAGAATTCAAATACCTTGGCATTGTACTAGATCCTCAATTCAAATTTAATCTTCATATAAAGAAAATTTCAAAAACAGTAAAAAAAAATCTGAACTGCTTTAAATTAATTAGATATTACATACCATACAAAGCAGCTGCACTGTATATGCATTCTATGGTTTTTTCTCATATATCATACTGTTTGACAGTCTGGGCTCAAGCAGCCCCTTCCACAATAAGACATATAGGTTCATAATATAATCAAACTCTAAAAATCTTGGACAAAAAGCCCATTAGGTGGCATCACTGTTATATTTTAAAAAAATACAACCTATTGAGTTTTGAGAGTTTCATTGACCTCTGTCTTCTGAAATTAACGTTCAAATGTTTCCATAAATCAGCACCTGAGCCACTTGCTGGTTTCATCCAAAGACAGGACAGCAGCAGAGCCACCAGGAGTTCTGTTAACAATAACTGTAAAATATTCCACCGCAGAACCACATTTGGACAAACAGCTTTCTCTATAAAGGGCAGTCACATCTGGAACACAATGCCAAATGAAATTAAAATAATAACGGACCTTAAAACATTCACTAAAAAGGTTAAAAACTGGCTGAAAAATGAACAAGAATGTACCCATGTATGAAATGATTGTCTGCAGGGTGAGAGTGAATGAAGGGAAGGAATGAATGTGTTTGTTTATAGTGAGTGACAAAGGGAGGGAGGCCTGAAATAGGCAAATGTGAGTCAGGTTGTTATATTGTGTATTTATATTTATAAATATTTATAATATTTATAATTGTGTATTTATAATGTGTATATATAATCTTTTTTGCATTGATGTATGTGGTTATTATTTATTCTGTTTTCATTTTTTTCTTTTCCTTATTCTTTTTTACTTTTTACTTGTTTCTCCTTTCTAAAGCCCATCCAGGGACAAGAGTTGCAAATTAGCTAATAGCTATACACTCTTTGTGCAACACATCAGACTGATTGTCATTTGATTAATTGTCTATGTTTATTGCACTGTCCCTGTCAAATAAACAAATAATCTAATCTAATTCCAGCGTACACCTGTATACAAGTATACATGCAGTTTAATTTGGTCAGTCTCTCGAGAACCGGAATGAAGCGCCTGTTCCGCAGTCTTTTTGTGATCTCTTTAAAGTGGGTCAGAAAGAAATACTCTGACTCCACCAGGTGATCGTGGTGGATTTGATCCGAGTGGTTGATCTGACAACCACGGCATATTTCTTCTCTGTATTTGCCGATGGTAACATCCAGAAATTTTATCAACCCAAATTTTACTATATCCAGAAACACGGGAGGTAGATGATCCGCCGTGTGTATTGGGTCACCTTCCTCAAAAACCATGACCAGGTCTGTCAAGGGAGAACTGTGTGGAGGGTCAGAGGCGTATTCTTCAGCATCCATAGAACGGATCCGCTCCGATGCAGAAGGGAGGGTGGGTGAAGACGGTTGAGGATGACCCTCGGTATCCGGGGAGCGTGTTTGTGAAGGCGGGTGGTCATTCTCGCTCGACATTTTCAAAGACGATAATTCTTCCCAAGGGCCTCGTTCAAAACACCCTTGGAGAGTCACAGGTGAGTTTGCCTCCACTTTGGTCTGGGGTTAGATGGGTGGTCAGCAGTCTTCTTTCAAAATCGTTAGGAGGGGCAGGGTTAGATGCGGGAGGTCGTGGGAGTGGCATCATCTGGAAAAGCTAGGGTTTTTTTCACTATGACCGTATTTCTCGCAGTACGGCTGGAAATGAAAAAGGCTTTGAGCTTTTCGCCTTTCTCGTCAACCATTTTGACCCACGCTGTTGTAGGTAAGCGTAACGCTGTCTGGAACACACCGCATTCGGAATTGAAATACTGCAAGGTGAATTTGTCCTCGGATGGGGCGTCACCCATTGATACCTGATGCGTGGCTTGGAAATACCATCTGCCAGACGGGGACGCCTTCATCTCCCAAACACTACTAGCCAACACTCTTCCGGTAACGAATACCGTTAGTTGATCTTGTTTCACACGCACAGGTGTCTGTGTCTGTTGGTCTTTTGTAGCAGGTTCGTCTTCCACTCCTGTCTGTTGGCAATGCATGTGGCTTGTTTTCAGATCGGGGTAAATCACGTTTTGCAGTATGCTCCCGTCCACGGCCAAAAGTGTGGCTTTTCTGGAGAGCGGGTCAAAAGTTTCTCCTTCATCCAACTGGCAAAAACACAGTTTGCTACTTGCATAGTTAAACACATAACCCCATCTACCTCCGGCTTCTAACTGCCATTCCTCCTGAAGACTCCCGGTCGCGGGGGTCTGGATGTGCCAAAGATGCAACATTCTCTTTTTCGGCGTTAATCCCGGTGCACTCTGTAGCAAGGTGGAGACGGGTTTCTCGCTGATCAGATGAAGATCGCTCGGCCTCTTAGTCATGGTGGAGTTTTTTTTACTGTCTTTTTCCTGAAGTTTGTTTCATTTTTCCAATTTTGGGCTACTTATTTATACGATTTTCACACGCTCCACCCTTGTAGTTTCATTGGTCGACGGTAGGGGCCCACCTGTAGACCGTTATGGGGGAGGACTCTCTCTCTCTCTTTCCATTCATTGGATAGAATGACTCCGCGTTTGAGTAGATGGGTGGGTTCTTATATTGTCGTCGGCCTCCGTCGGTCTATGATGACCATGGAAGAGAATCCTAAACGTCTATTCTGCTGGAACAGCACCGCCTGTGGCTGAACAGGCCGATGCGCGAACCCGCGCATCGGGTTCTTATATAGCATTTTTCTAATGTAGATGGTAAAATGGCACGATATAACGTGTCAAATGCTTTATTAAAAGTTTTTTAAAAGTCCGACTTAGAAACTCAGAAAAGAAAGTAAAAGCCATTGCCTTATTTTTTTAAAGATAAAGTATTTTTTTTATTAGAATTTGCCACGGTAAATACATTTGTATATGATAAAGTTTTTGAAATGAATTGAATAGAATAATCTACCCGTTGGTAAATATCGTGTATGATGTTTTATCGTCATTTGAATGACCGACCAACACTGAAAAATGCAAGTGGCCTTCTGACTCCAGGAGACGCTTTTATGATGCTGCTGAGGGAAGGGAGGGAGGGGAGGCTTTGTTAGTGGTGTGAGATTTGAAAATTATTCAACAACACACATAGAATCGGTGTTTTTTAAGTTGTTAAAATACATAGAAGTACTTTTTGGAAGAGCCAAGATGTTGATCTGTTAAAATGTTCATTTTTAGTTGTTTAAAGCTTAAACTAGTTAAACCGATATTTTCAGAATTCAGTTTATGTTTTTCTCTGAGCCAGAATGTGTCGGTGACACAATTCTTCAAGCAGCGGGATCCTTAACCGCTTTATAGACAAACTCAGGCCTTAAGTCCCCAGTCTGAGAAACTGGTGAACCTGAGGTAGAGACAAACTTGGCCGAGCAGTATTTATTTCTGAAGGGGAAAAAACAACAAACTATAAACACGATGCCCAATCTAAAAGCTAAATTTACCGCATCTTGTTGTTTTCTTTAAAAAAAAAACCCAAAGTACTTAAGGTTCATGCATTTTTTTCTGTACACTTGAGGTTTTGACTGCATATGCCCGTCAGTAAAATACTGTGAGGTTGTAGTTTTGTATCAAAAGTTGTTTGGGTGTTTTGTTTTTTGTTTGTTTTTGTGAGAATGATTATTACTGATTATTGCTACTATTGTTATGCTTTGGCCTAGTTTTCCTCCTGACAGCTCTGGCACGGCCCCTCCTCCCGTCAAATGCCATCAGCTGCACTGTCACTGGTGTTCACACACATACACACACCACACGCACACACACACATGCACACCCTTCAATCATTCCCACTCACACGCTCTTACGTGCTCTCTCACACACCCAGTGCCAATCAGTTCTGCTCACGCATTCTCACACTGGCAATCTCTTTCCTCGTTTTCATCAGTATATGTTGGCCGCTTCTGAGGAAGGACATTGTCAGGGCATTCGCCTCTATATGCGGCAGCTGGTTCTCTCCGTATATGATCCATTACCTTCGTTGTTCTCCAGCCCGTCACTGCTAGCCTGTTTATTCCGTTGGTGTTCTGGCTGGCCCTACATCTCTACCCCATCCTCCAGACTGCACGGTTCGCCCTGGATTAGCTTCAGCCCTGTAAGTGTTTTTTTGCCTTTCTTTCCCGTGCTGTTTGTAGCCCTGCAGCACTAAGCTGATTGTCTTTCCTGTTTTGTACGTAATGCAGCCCTGCAGCACTAGACTCCGTACTCACCAGGCTGTAGAGCATTCGGCAGGTGCCTTGTATGTCTCTTGGCCTTTATTCCATGGTCTCCTCATTCTGTACCTTGTGGTCGAACTGAACTGTGTTTTTATGGTGAACTTAAATAAACATGGCACTCTCTACTCCTGCGATTGGGTTTTTCATTCGCTCCCTCGTGCGTCGTGTTATGGCACACGGGGCTTTGTGACAGAATGCCCCAATCGTAAAACAAAACCCAGCAGAGTAGAGTTGTGTTTTTTTTCCCTTTTCCCTTTTGGGCACAATGATCTGGACAGATGAGGAGCTGGAAGCCCCGGATTTGCTGGAGGAGGTGGGCTTTGCCTTTCAGTGGCCTTGGTTTTCCGAGGACCGGGAGTGGGCACGACTCGTCACGGAGGACGTAGAGCGGCGCTGTCCTCACCTCCGGGTAATCCATAAGGTAGACACCATTCTCTCTGTCATCCTTCCCGTCCCTGACACAGAACCGGAAGATGCCTCTTCACGATTGGAACAGGCCCCTCGCCAGAAGAAACGCCCCCGTCGGAGGAAGACTTCCTCCATCCTCAGATCTTCTTCATCTCTCGGGCCAGCGCCCACCCAATCTTCGGACGAGAGGACGGAGGTGAAGTGCTGCGAGAGGGAGACACGAGGATGCGCTTCTCCGGCAGGGAGGGTTCCCGCCCCCTTGTCTTCCCAATCCACGGACGCGGCTGAGGAGGAGTGGTAGGCCCTGCTCACTCTGGTAAATCGCCGGGTGAAGGAGGAACGCCGGATGAGGGAGGAGCAGAGACTGGCCCAGTTCGGCTGCCGAATGGAGGAGGATCTGGACGAGGATCCCTCAGCGCTCGAAATCTCCGTGGCCACGCCACCTCCCTCTCCGGAGAGGACAGAGTCTCTCTGCATGGGTGACCTGCTGCCCAGCATGGTGCTCCGTGCCCCGGATTACCTCATCCCTGTGTCACCCAAGCAGAGGAGAGGGAGGAAGCCTCGCAGTAAGAAGCGTCCAGTCCCGCATACTGCAGCCTCGCCTTCCCACTCCGGGCTATGCTCCGCCCCATCACAGGAGGAGATGGAGGAACGTAGGCGGGCTCTCCTGGCTGAAGTGGACCTCATTTTGGAGGTAAAGCCGTGGCTCCTCCCGGAGATGGCTGAAAGACTTAAAGAGCTTCCCCCGAGGGAGGAGGAGCCTCAACCCGATGAGGAACACCAGGAGAGTAGAGACGATGCCTCGGAGGCTGCTGGGGACCTCCAGTGCCAGGAGAACAGGCAAGTTTCTTTTCATTCGAGTTCCACAGTTGGTGATCAATTTTGCCTGCCTCCTGGCGAGGAGACTCGAGGTGTGCAGTCCCCTGAGTTCTCCACCCCAGTGACATACGGTGCTCTCGTGCCTGGTCTCAATGACTCTTTTCTATGTGCCCCCACGAGCTCATCGATCCCGGATCTGGGTTGCTTGGGGAAGGAGGAGCCAGAGGACCAGGAGGGTCCAGTCCATGGGACAATAAAGGAGTCGTCCACGGCCGCCACGTCGGAGGAACCAGAGGCGTAGAGGATGGCGCACGAGAGTTCCATTTCTGCTACCATCATCACGCCCGCTGCAGGGGCCGCCACAATGGAGTCATCCCCCAGACCGGACCTCCAGCTGATGGGACCCGGGCATCGTCGTCGGAGTCCTGGATGGCGGTAGAGCATAAGCACAGGCAAGTAGTCTCTCCTGTAGTTCATTTGTTGATGGTGGAGGGATCTTGCCTGGCTTTTGGGGAGGGGAGTCGGGTGCGGCCCCAGCCACATCTAGACCTCCCTTGCCGGGCTCTGCTGCTGCCTGCAACCCCAATTGCTCTCCCTCTCCTATCCCCTTCAAGCTCCATTTTAGGGTTGCCGGAGAGGAGCAGCCACCACCTGGGCTGCTCATAGATGACGAGGTGGGTCCAGCCTTCTCGGAGAAGGCTGACAGGGATGAGGCACCTGACGGACTGGAGGAACCCACGCACCCAAGATCGCTGGAGTCCTGGACGGCAGTGGAGCCAGAGTTCAGGCAAATGTGCTCCATTATATCAAGAATTTCAATATTGATATCACACTGCCCAACTCATAGTGAGGTGGACCCGGGGCAGCTCACAGTAGCTCTCAGGACTGCCACACCGGGCTCCGTCGCTGCCAGTGACCCTGACCCAGTTTCTCTGTTTCTCCCTTTGGGCTCAGAGCCTCCGGCCAGGGTTGCCAGAGAGCTGTTGGAGGCGACCGAGGATCAGGATCCAATGCCTGAGAACGTAAGGAGCATCACCTACCTTGCTGGGGAGGCCACCGCTGGAGTAATGAGGCCCCCGATGGGGGTCACCACAGGTGCAACGGTGCTCCAACTGGAGCCTACCACGGGTGCAGCAGAGCCTCAGCCGGGGTCCACCTCCAGTGCATTAGAGCCCAAGCTGGAGTCCACCGCCGGTGCAGCCACGTCCCAGACCAGGACCATCGCGGGTGCAGCCGTGTCCCAGACCAGGACCATCATAAGATAAGATAAGATAAGATAAGCCTTTATTAGTCCCACAACGGGGAAATTCCAGGATTGCAACAGCACAGGGATAGCAACACTCAGAGCAACAATCAGAAGGCAAAAAAAGCAAGCAAGAGCAGCTAATATACATATGTACATATTACTATAAAAATATATATATACACACACACACACACAGACACACAGTGCAGAGCATTGTAGCTGGATGGAATAAATATATGAATATATGAACACACAGTGCAGAGCATTGTAGCTAGATGGAATAAATATGTAAATATATAAACACCCACAGTATGGAGCATTGCAGCTAGGTGGAATAAATATGCAAGTATATAAACACACACAGTGCGGAGCAATGTAGCTAGATGGAATAATATGTAGATATATAAAAACACAGTGCGGAGCATTGTAGCTAGATGGAATAAAAATATAGATATATAAATATAAACACACCCAGTGCAGAGCATTGTAGCTAGATGGAATAAGTATGTAAATATATAAACACACACAGTGCAGAGCATTGTTGCTAGGTGGGATGAAACAGCATAACCGTCTATTTAGTTATCCTACATGGTATGATTATGTGCCCATACATATTCTCACCCTCCATAGCGACCGGTATGTTCCTAGTTGTATGCCGGAGAGGACCATTGTGTAAGTCTATTGCATCTTTTGCATTCAAAAACTATTAGTTTGTTACGTCTTTTTGCTATCTCTGCGAGCAGCCCTGCTTAGGTTGTACAGTCTGACAGCCGTTGGTAGGAAGGACCTACGAAACCTCTCGGTTGTGCACCTGGGATGATGTAGTCTGCTGCTAAATGAGCTCCTCAGTGCATCCAGTATGTCCTGCATAGGGTGGAACTCGGACTCCAGCAGAGATGACAGTTTAGCCACCGTCCTTCTCTCTCCTATCTCCTCCATCGGATCAAGGCGTTGCCCCAGGACAGAGCTAGCTTTCTTAATCAGTTTGTTCAGTCTCTTCCTATCGGCTGCAGTAATGCCACTGCCCCAGCAGACCACTCCAAAAGTGATGGCTGATGCCACCACCGTGTCATAGAATGACTTCAGCAGCGCCCCTTGTACACCAAAAGACCTGAGTCTCCTCAGCAGGAACAGCCTGCGCTGTCCCTTCTTGTAGAGTGCGTCAGTATTGTGTGACCAGTCTAGTTTATTGTTCAGATGAATACCCAGGTACTTGTAGGATGTCACCATCTCGATGTCTGTTCCCTGTATATTTACTGGTGCTGTGAGGGGCTGCCCATGCCTGCGGCAGTCCACCACCAGCTCCTTAGTTTTCCTCGCGTTGATCTGGAGGCAGTTCCGATGGCACCAGTCCACAAAGTCCTGGATAAGCCCTCTGTACTCAGCTTCATCCCCGCTGGAGATGAGACCAACGATCGCAGAGTCATCAGAGAACTTCTGTAGATGGCAATGTGTTGTGTTGTGTGAGAAGTCCGCAGTATAAAGAGTGAACAAGAAGGGAGCCAGCACCGTTCCCTGGGGGGCCCCCGTGCTACTGATGATCGTGTCGGAAACACAGTCCCGGGTTCTCACAAACTGAGGCCGGTTCGTGAGGTAGTCCAGGATCCATGATGACAGGTGCTGGTCCACCCCTGCGCGCAGCAGCTTGTCCTTCAGGATCATCGGTTGGATGGTGTTGAAAGCACTGGAGAAGTCAAAGAACATGATCCTCACCATATTCCCGGGCTTCTCCAGGTGGGACAGAGAACGATGAAGGAGGAAGATCACCGCATCCTCCACCCCAATGCCATGCTGGTAGGCGAACTGGAGTGGATCCATCGCTGGTTCCACCAGGGGGCGGAGATGAGCAAGGAGCAGTCTCTCCAGGGTCTTCATCAAGTGGGACGTCAAGGCCACCGGTCTGAAGCTGTTCAGGTCTTTGGGGTGGGAAGTTTTTGGTACAGGTACCACACAAGATGTTTTCCACAGCTGTGGTACCCTCCCCAGTTTCAGGCTCATGTTGAAGATATACGTCACAATCCCACACAGCTGGTCTGCACAGGACTTGAGGAGCTTTGCGCTGATGCCGTCCGGTCCCGACGCCTTCCTCGCCTTGATCTTCCTCAGCTCCGTCCTCACCTGGGTCTTGGTCAGGGTCAGGATGGGGGGCTGTGTGTTGGGAGTGGGGGGGGTGTCGGTGGAGTGGGGAGTGGGTAGCAGGACTTGATTTCTTAGAGGCAGCAGTGGTTGTTGTGCAGACAGGGGGGAGGGCGGTTGGTCAAATCTATTGAAAAACAGATTCAGGTTGTTCGCCCACTCCCTGCCCCCCGTGGCCTGGGGGGAGGTATTCTGGAGCCCCGAGATGGTTTTGAGGTTTCTCCAGACCCCGCTGATGTCGCTCTGTTGCAGCTTGTCCTCCATCTTCTTCCTGAAGCTGTCCTTGCCTTCTCTGATCTTTCTCCTCAGCTCCCTCTGTACGGACTTCAGCATCTCCCTGTTCCCCGACCTGAAGATCCTCTTCTTCTCTCTCAGAAGTGTTTTTATCTCAGGGTTGATCCAGGGTTTGTTGTTTGAGTGACGCCGTATGGTCTTGGTGGGAACGGATTTGTCCACACAGAAGCTGAGGTAGCCCGTGAAGGTGTGAATGAGGCCATCGATGTCCTCACCATGTGGATCGCAGAGCTGCTTCCAGGCAGTGGCTTCAAAACAGTCCCTTAGAGTGTCCATTGTCTCCTCAGACCATAACTCCACTGTGTGCATTGCCGGAGGTTGTCTGTGCACTAGAGGTTTGTACACCGGTCGGAGATGAACCAAGTTGTGATCCGATCTCCCAAGTGGGGGGAGTTGTGATGAGGTGTACGCCTCCTTAGTGTTTGCGTAGAACAAATCCAGTGTTTTATTGTCTCTAGTGTGGCATGTGACATACTGGGTGAAAGTGGGCAGAATGGGAGACAGTGAAACGTGGTTGAAATCGCCTGAGATGAGGAGAAGAGCATCTGGGTGTTCTGTCTGCAGCCTGCTGGTTACTGAATGGATGACGTCACGCGCTGTCCCAGCGTTCGCCGTCGGATTTGCATAAACAACAATGCAGATCACGTGTGAGTATTCTCTCGGGAGATATGTAGGCCTCATGCTAACAGCTAGCAACTCAATGTCTTTGCTGCAGTGTCGTTGTTTAACAGTGATATGTCCCGGTCTGCACCAGTTGTTGTTAACATACATGATCACTCCACCGCCCCTAGTTTTGCCACTCTCTGGTGTTCGGTCAGCTCGTATCATGTGAAAACCCTCCAGCTCAATGTTAGCATCTGCTGCTAGTTCAGTTAGCCACGTCTCAGTAAACAAAAGGAGACAGCACTCCCGGTAAGTGCTATCATAACGGGAGATAGCCGCTAGCTCATCTAACTTTCCCAGTATCGACCGTACATTTCCCATGACAACAGATGGAAGGGAGGGTCTGTACCTTATATTTTTTGTCCTCCGCCTTACTCCAGCCCGGCAGCCGCGGCGTTTTCGCCTCAGTTCTCTCGGTATGTCGAGATTTTCCAGTGGGACCGGGTGGCGGTTAAATGCTAGCAGCTCTTCCCTGTTATATCGTATCCTGCTATAAACAGTGGCTCCGTCCACCGGCTCAGGAGACATTTGGGATGATCTGTGTGTCCGTGATATAAGTGGGGTGAAAAAAAAAAAAAAAAAAAAAGTGATCAAAAGAGAGAGGAAGGGAAAAAAAAACTCGGAATCGAGCCGCTGTTGCAAAAGGCAGCCGACTGGTGTGGCGCCGAGACGTTCGCCATGGATGCTACGATCCCCCCGCTCCAAGCCTCAAACGGCAGGGGGGGTCCCTGTTCGTTGGGTTGACCGCTGATGTTCCCGAGTATGGAGAATCAGAATCAGAATCAGAATCAGATTTACTGTTATTGTTCATGTAGTACACAAACTAGGAATTTGTCTCGGTGCAATGCTGCAACATTAAACATGGAGTAGCACTAAAGATAAAAATAAAAACCTATGCATGCAATAAAATGTAGAATATGAATGAGTAATACTAATCTATGCAATTTAAAATATATTAACAAGCAGCAGATATTGTGGAGTTCCACATAGTGCAGTCGGTAGTGCAAAAGAAAACAGTGATAATTATCATGAGTCCGGTTGAGCTGCTGTACGTAGTGCACGAGAGTCTAATAAGTCACTTAGTGTTCAGCAGTCTGATGGCAGAGGGGAAGAAGCTGTTCATGTAGCGGGAGTTTTTAGTCTGAATGGACCGAAGTCTTCTACCTGAGGGGAGGGGGGCAAACAGTGTGTGTCCAGGGTGTGAAGGGTCAGCTATGATCCGACCTGCACGCCTCCGGGTCCTGGAGATGTACAGGTCCTGGAGGGATGGGAGCTCGCAGCCGATCACCTTCTCTCAGCGCGCACAACGCGCTGCAGTCTTAGTCTGTCCCTGGCGGTGGCTCCTGTGTACCACACGGTGATGGAGGTGGTAAGGATGGACTCGATGATGGCCGTGTAGAACTGCATCAACATCTTGGTGGGTAGCTTGAGCTTCCTCAGCTGCTGCAGGAAGAACATCCTCTGCTGGGCCTTTTTGATGAGGGAGCTGATGGTCGGCTCCCACTTGAGGTCCCGGGTGATGGTGGTGCCCAGGAAGCGGAAGGAATCCGCAGTGGTGATGGGAGAGTCTGTGAGGGTAAGGGGGGGCAGAGGGGCTGTGACTTTTCTGAAGTCCACGATCATCTCCACTGTCTTCAGAGCGTTCAGCTGCAGGTTGTTGTGGCTGCACCAGGACGCCAGCTGGGCCACCTCTTTCCTGTAGATGGACTCGTCGCCGTTGGATATGAGCCCGATGAGGGTGGTGTCGTCCGCAAACTTGATCAGCTTGACAGACTGGTGGCTGGAGGTGCAGGAGTTTGTGTACAGGGAGAAGAGCAGGGGGGAAAGTACATAGCCCTGGGGTGATCCAGTGCTGATGCTAACAGAGTCTGAGACAGTCTTTCCCAGCCGCACATGCTGCCTCCGGTCCATCAGGAAGTCGGTGATCCACCTGCAGAGGGAGTCAGGCACGTTGAGCAGGGACAGCTTGTCCTGGAGCAGAGCGGGGCGGATGGTATTGAATGCAGAGCTGAAGTCCACAAACAGGATCCTGACGTAGGTTCCTGGGGAGTCCAGATACTGCAGGATGGAGTGGAGGGCCAGGTTGACTGCGTCGTCCACAGACCTGTTGGCTCTGTAGGCAAACTGCAGCGGGTCCAGGAGGGGAGTGGTGATGGTCTTGAGGTGGGGCAGGACCAGGCGCTCAAAGGACTTCATGACTACAGAGGTGAGCGCTACAGGTCTGTAGTCATTAAGTCCAGTGATCCGTGGCTTCTTGGGGACAGGGACGATGGTAGAGGTTTTGAGGCAGGCCGGCATGTGGCATGACTTCAGGGAGGTGTTAAAAATGTCTGTGAAGACAGGAGTCAGCTCCTCCGCACAGTGTCTCAGGGTGGAGGGAGACACGCCGTCGGGACCGGGGGCCTTGCGCGGGTTCAGTCTGGAGAACTGTCTGTGCACGTCCTGCTCACTGATGGCAAGGGCGGGGGGGAGGAGGGGGGGGGCCGCCTTTGATGAAGTGGGGACCATGGAGGCAGTGGCGCTGGGGGGAGGGGGGAGTTGGACACAGCTGACGAGGTGTCAAGGCGGGCATAGTGTTGGGACAGTCTTTGACAAAGGGCTTAGTCATCCTGACCCTTAGAAGCCTGAGGCCGATAGTTAGTGATTTGCCTCAGTCCTCTCCACACAGAAGCAGAGTCGTTAGCAGTGAGCTGTTGCTGGAGTCTCTCAGAATACACAGATTTAGCTCTCCTCAGCTCTCTGCTAAACCAATATTTGACCTCCCTGTAGCGGTCCCTGTCTCCATTTTTCAATGCTGCTTCCTTCTCCTTCCTGATCTGTCTGAGCTTAGCTGTGAACCAGGGCTTATCGTTGGAGTAACTCACCCTGGTGCGCGATGGAAGAATACTCTCCTCACAAAAGTGGATATATGAGGTCACAGTGTCCGTGTACTCATCCAGATCATGCGTGGCTCCTTTAAACATGCCCCAGTCAGTTATTTCCAAGCACGTGCGCAGCTCCTCCCCAGCTTCACTGGTCCATTTCTTCATAGTGCTCACAACAGGTTTTGTGAGCTTCAGTCTCTGTCTGTATGTGGGAATCAGGTGGACCATCACGTGATCAGATAGTCCGAGCGCAGCGCGGGGAACAGCGCGATACGCGTCCTTCACTGTAGTGTAACAGTGATCCAGCGTGTTCTCTCCTCTGGTGGGGCATTTAATAAATTGTTTGTATCGGGGGAGATCGTGGCTCAGATTGCTCTGGTTAAAGTCACCAACCACAATAACCAGAGAGTCCGGAAAAGTCCGCTCCGCTTGTTGAATGTGATCCGCGAGCACGCGCTGAGCCTCGCGCACGTCCGCGTCGGGCGGGACGTAAACAGCGGCCAGGATGAATGAAGCGAACTCACGCGGGGAATAAAATGGCTTGCAGTTGATGAATAAATATTCCAGAGAGGGAGAACAGTGTTGGGAGATCACAGTTACATTGGAGCACCAGCTGCTGTTGATGTAGAAGCAGACTCCACCGCCTGTGGTCTTGCCGGAGAGCCCCGAGTCTCGATCAGCACGAAACAGCTGAAATCCCTCGAGGAGGAGCGCGCTGTCCGGTGTCTTTTCCTTGAGCCAGGTCTCAGTGAAGCAGAGGGCACACGAGGTGGAGATGTCCTTAAATTGCATCAGCAGTCTCAGTTCATCTACCTTGTTATAGAGAGAGTTGACGTTGGACAGAAATATCCCAGGCAAAGCTGTGCACGTGCCTCTCCTGCGAAGCCGCACAAGGGCGCCCGCTCGTCTTCCTCTCTTTCGCCGTCTCACTTTTTGGGCTAAAAGGTGAACCAGATCGGCGGCAGGAGCCAAAAAATACTGGGAGTAGGTCCGTGGGAGTGAAAGTCCTGATATTTAGTAGCTCTTCACGGGTGTAAGAGCAGGCAGACACACAATTGACGAACAAAAACAAACAAAAAAAACCGCAGCGAAGCACCATGGCGACCACTGTGGGTGCCATCTTGGAGGCTGCCTCTCCGCCTTTCCCTCAGGTCCTGGTGGCTCCACCACATTAGTCGGCCAACTGAAGGACTTGGTTTTTGGGTCGGGTGGTCAATCAGCCTGGACAGACAGCTGGACACTATCCCACAGGCCGCCTGCTGGACTTGGGACTTTGGGCAAGCCACCCGATCTGCCACTCCTCACCATACTGGGGGCCTGGGACTCTGGCCGATCCCCCAAACTTTGGACTTCTGGAGAGGGGGGGTAGTGCTCCAGGTTGGGGGTTGTTAGGAGGGGTTTGTTCTTTACTCCGTTTTTGTACTAATTATGTGTGGGTTTACTCCGGGATTTCTCCAGTTTCTTCCCACATACCAAAAAACAACAACATGCAAGTTAGGTTAATTGGCACCAAACTGGGGATTCTAAATTTTCCTTAGGTATGACTGTGAGAGTGAATGTTTTTTTTGTTGTTGTTGTTTTTTTTTGGTTGTCTGTCTCTCTGTGTTGGCCCTGCGATGGACTGGCGATCTGTTCAGGGTGTACCCTACCTCTCGCCCAAAGATGCTGGGATAGGCTCCAGCCCCCACCCCCACCCCCGCGACCCAAAAAGGATTAAGCGGAAGAAGATGAATGAATGAATGTGTTTTCACTGGTTGCTTCCCTCCTAACCAGTTTTCTGCACCTCCCACCCTGGGTTAGTGTTTGTTGCCGGGGGGGGGGGGGGTGTCTCTTGAGGGGTGCTGTTTCTTTTCTTTGTTGGCTGATGGTATTGGGGTGTCTGGTGTCCACCCGTGGGGGTGGGGGTGGGGGCTGTCATGAATCTGGGTTTGGAGGCAAAACCTGATTCTGACTTATTGTTATGCTTTGGCCTAGAATCATCCACTTGCATCATTTAATTACAAGGACATCTTTGGGATAGCCATCAAAACTATATTTAATGATTCAAAGGCTTATTTTTCCTCCAATAATTTAGCCTTGGACCTCTGTTCAGATTTTAAACAAATATTCATACAGTGAAGCGGTTATAGGCACAAAAAAAAAGGTTGACAAGATACTTGTTGATTCACAGGTAAAGATAATCTGGATCTTTTGTCAATCAATCAATCAATCAATCAAAAACTTTATTCCAGACTCATGGTCCATCAAAAAATAAAATAAAATTAAATTAAATTAAAATAAAATAAACAAGACAGTTGAAACAGTGTGTGATTACTTGTAGATATTGTGATCTTTACCTGTGTTTTAATACACTGAAATCCTCTCTGGGCTCACCCACTTGGGTGTCTGATGGCATGTTTCTCTTTAACCTCAATACATTTCACTCCTGACACAGCTGTTTCGAGGGACAGTGTGTGTGTGTGTGTGTGGGGGGGGGGGATAATCCCAGGTGTCTTTTCAGCACTGTAGCCAGGCTGACAAACAGTCAAGACTCTGTCAATCCTAGCAGTTGCTACAGATACACAAAGAAAAGCACATGAAAAAACAAGTAGCCGATTGAAGCTGAGAACACACAGACTATAAAGTCTAAAGACTGTTTTAATATTCTCTGGAAAAATAAAGTATAACTATTTTAATGTGGCTGTTAAGTTTGAAGTCTTTGAAAGCAAATCTTGTGACATTTGAGTTGCTGGCAGATAAAAAAAAAAGCTTACAGAAAAATTGACTTTCCAACCTCACCCGAACCTTAAAGGTGTCTAATCAGTCAGAATCTTATTCTTTTGGTCACTGCTAACTTTGTGGCTATGCTGTAGGTTGATAAAAGATTGGCAAATTGGGAGCCTAAACTCCATGCTTAACTATTTATTTACTACAGTGGAGTGGTACAACACTTGGATTAGTGCAGTTGCTGCTCCAGTCTATCGTATTGTGGAGAGTGTGGAAATGATGAGGCCAAGTTACGATCAGACGAAGTTTATTCACACTCTCACAACATCATACACAGAAAGCACAGAATAGCCAAACCAGGTTTCCTCCCTTAAAACTCCACAGATCATCTCACATCTGCATGACATTTCACCTCCACCATACATTCTCCTTAAACCCCCAGCTCTCTCTTCCTGCCATCTCCCCATGAGGTCCCTGCTATTGTTCTCTTGTGTCTAACCACTGCCTCCTGCCTGAGATGCTGTCTGCTGACACAACCACAATATACAGTGGGGAAAAAAAGTATTTAGTCAGCCACCAATTGTGCAAGTTCTCCCACTTAAAAGATGAGAGAGGTCTCCAATTTTCATCATAGGTATACGTCAACTATGAGAGACAAAATGAGAAAAAAAAATCCAGAAAATCACATTGAAGGATTTTTAATGAATTAATTGGTAAATTCCTCGGTAAAATAAGTATTTGGTCACCCACAAACAAGCAAGATTTCTGGCTCTCACAGAACTGTAACTTCTTCTTTAAGAGGCTCCTCTGTCCTCCACTCGTTACCTGTATTAATGGCACCTGTTTAAACTCATTATCAGTATAAAAGACACCTGTCCACAACCTCAAGCAGTCAGACTCCAAACTCCACTATGGTCAAGACCAGGGGTGGGCAGTGAGGGCCATTCCACTGCAGCTTTTCTGTTCCACCCAGTCTCTTCAGCAGGTGTTTGCTCTCATCAGCTCCAAGGATTGCTAATCAGTGAAGCCACCTGCTGAAGAGACAGGGTGGAACAGAAAACCTGCAGTGGAATGGCCCTCCGTGGCACATGATTGCCCACCCCTGGTCAAGACCAAAGAGCTGTCAAAGGACACCAGAAACAAAATTGTAGACCTGCACCAGGCTGGGAAGACTGAATCTGCAATAGGTAAGCAGCTTGGTGTGAAGAAATCAACTGTGGGAGCAATTATTAGAAAATGGAAGGCATACAAGACCACTGATAATCTCCCTCCATCTGGGGCTTCACGCAAGATCTCACCCCGTGGGGTCAAAATGATTACGAGAATGGTGAGCAAAAATCCCAGAACCACACGAGGGGACCTAGTGAATGACCTGCAGAGAGCTGGGACCAAAGTAACAAAGGCTACCATCAGTAACACACTACGCTGCCAGGGACTCAAATCCTGCAGTGCCAGACGTGTCCCCCTGCTTAAGCCAGTACATGTCCAGGCTCGTCTGAAGTTTGCTAGAGAGCATTTGGATGATCCAAAAGAGGATTGGGAGAATGTCATATGGTCAGATGAAACCAAAATAGAACTTTATTGTAAAAACTCAACTTGTCGTGTTTGGAGGAGAAAGAACACCATACCTACTGTGAAGCATGAGGGTGGAAACATCATGCTTTGGGGCTGTTTTTCTGCAAAGGGACCAGGACGACTGATCCGTGTAAAGGAAAGAATGAATGGGGCCATGTATTGTGAGATTTTGAGTGAAAACCTCCTTCCATCAGCAAGGGCATTGAAGATGAAACGTGGCTGGGTCTTTCAGCATGACAATGATCCCAAACACACCACCCGGGCAACGAAGGAGTGGCTTTGTAAGAAGCATTTCAAGGTCCTGGAGTGGCCTAGCCAGTCTCCAGATCTCAACCCCATAGAAAATCTTTGGAGGGAGTTGAAAGTCCGTGTTGCCCAGCGACAGCCCCAAAACATCACTGCTCTAGAGGAGATCTGCATGGAGGAATGGGCCAAAATACCAGCAACAGTGTGTGAAAACCTTGTGAAGACTTACAGAAAACATTTGACCTCTGTCATTGCCAACAAAGGGTATATAACAAAGTATTGAGATGAACTTTTGTTATTGACCAAATACTTATTTTACCGAGGAATTTACCAATTAATTCATTAAAAATCCTTCAATGTGATTTTCTGGATTTTTTTTTCACATTTTGTCTCTCATAGTTGAGGTATACCTATGATGAAAATTGGAGACTTCTCTCATCTTTTAAGTGGGAGAACTTGCACAACTGGTGGCTGACTAAATACTTTTTTGCCCCACTGTACATTGCTATATCACCAATATGCATCGCCATAATCACCCCCCCCCCCAGATAGAGTTTCAGTCGGCACGTCTTTTAGGCTTCAGTCTCCTCCCATATCTGCTGTATCTGTATCGTTTGCCTGAGGAGTTCTCAGTGGGGGTCTTCCACGCCGGGGGGGCCCGGGCCAGCAGCACTTGCTCGTCCGCCACTACAAAGGCGGGCTTAAGGCTGTCTATGCATATTTTCTCCCGACGCCCCCCCCCCAAGTCTAACAAAAACTGTTTGTCCTCTGTTTCCAGCACCCTGAATGGGCCATCATAGGGTGGGCGCAATGAGGGGCGGTGGGCATCGTGTCTGACTAACACGAACTCCGCGTTCTTCAAAGTTATTGGCACAAAAGCGCGTGGAAAACAGTGGTGGGCCGGGCCGGGCAGCGTGCCTGTGTCTGCACTATGCTGCAAACGCTGAGACGGGCAGCTGTCCGGCGCGGGATTGTCTGGCAAAAATTCCCCAGGCAGCCGCAGTGGCTGAGAAAAAAACAGCTCAGCCGGGGAAGCCTCCAAATCCTCTTTTGGTGAGGAACGCAACCCCAATAAAACCCACGGTAACCAGTCAACCCAATTTGCATCCGTCAACGAAGCCCTGAGTGCTGCTTTCAGTAACCTGTGAAAATGCTCGCATAACCCATTTGCCTGTGGGTTGTACGCGGTTGTGCGATGAATTGCAACACCCAGGATGCGGGCCATCACGGACCAAAGTTCGGAAACAAACTGAGGGCCCCTATCAGACATGATGTCCGACAGGATTCCAAAACGCGCCACCCATGTTGTCAAAAAAGCGCACGCCACGTCCGCGGACGTGGTTGCCGCCAGCGGGACTGCTTCTGGCCAGCGTGTGGTGTGGTCCACCACTGTCAGAAGATGCGTGCACCCCTGCGACGGCGGCAGGGGCCCACGAGGTCCACGTGAACATTTTTTGAATCTTTTAGCCGGTATCCTAAACAGATCCAAAGGAGCCTTGGTGTGCCTGTGCACTTCAGCTCGTTGGCACGCTACGCAGGCTGCAGCCCACTCTTTCACTTGTTTGCGCAGGCCTGGCCACACGAATTTCGATCCCACCATTTTGACTGACGCGCGCACTCCTGGGTGCACCAGAGTGTGAACTGACTCAAACACACGGCGGCGCCACGCGACCGGGACTACCGGGCGCGGGCGTCCCGTGGAAACGTCGCAGATTGGGGGGGGCTGCCGTCTTGCAGCACTCTGCTCTCCAGCCTTAACCCTGTTGTTCCAGACTGGAGCACGCGCACATCCGTATCGCTAATCTGCTCTGCGGCCATGGCTGTATAATCTATCCCCACGCAGACCGGGGTCACTACCGCGCGCGAGAGGCAGTCCGCCACCACATTCGGTTTACCTGACACATGCTGAATATCGGTTGTAAACTCCGAAATGGCGGCCAGCTGTCTCTGCTGCCGGCCCGACCACAGTTCCGAAACCTTGGCCATCGCGAACGTCAGTGGCTTGTGGTCCACGAATGTGGTGAAGCTGAGCCCTTCCAGCCAGAACTGGAAGTGGCATATGGCCAGGTGGAGAGCCAGCAACTCTCTGTCGAATGCGCTGTATTTACGTTCACTGTCGCGCAAAGCCCTGCTGAAAAAAGCGAGTGGCTGCCAAGAACCGGCGACACGTTGCTCTACGACAGCCCCTATGGCCATGTCCGAGGCGTTGGTAGTTAGCGCTATCTGGGCCGCCGGGTCTGGGTGCGCCAACAGTGCGGCGTTTGCCAGAGCTGCTTTCACCTCAGAGAACGCCTGCTCTCACTCCGGAGTCCATTCGACTCCATCTGCGGGTTTCTGTCTCTTGAGCATGGCATACAGTGGCTGCATGAGCTGAGCTGCGCGGGGGAGGAAACGGTTATAAAAATTAACCATCCCCAAAAATTCCTGCAGCGCCCTGACCGTCTGAGGCCGGGGAAAGTTTGCCACAGTGCGCACTTTGTCAGGCAAGGGAATCGCTCCCTCCGGTGAGACGCGGTGCCCCAAAAAATCAATCCCCGTCACGCCAAACTGGCACTTCGCCGGGTTGATTATTAACCCGTGCTCCTCCAACCTCTGGAAAACCGTCCTGAGGTGGGTTACGTATTCGTCTTCGGACACACTGGCTACCAGGATATCATCCAGGTAGACGAACACAAACGGGAGATCGCGCAGCACCGTGTCCATCATGTGCTGGAACGTCTGTGCCACTCCTTATAATCCGAATGGCATGTGCAGAAACTCGAACAAGCTGAACGGAGTTATTACCGCTGTTTTGGGTACGTCCTCTGCATGCACTGGGACCTGGTGGTAACCGCGTGCTCCGGCGAGGTGAATGGAAAAATCCTGAATATGGGGATTTGGGTAGCAGTCGTGTGTTGTGGCGTTATTCAACCTGCGGAAATCATCGCACAGTCGCCATGACCCCTCAGTCTTAGGGACCATGTGTAGTGGGGATGCCCATGGGCTGTTCGAGCGCCTGATGATGCCCAACCTTTCCAGGTTGGCAAACTCCTTGCGCGCTATGGCCAGTTTAGCTGCGTCCAAGCACTGAGGTCATGCGAACACAGGCGGCCCGGTGGTGGTGATAAAGTGCTCCACCCCGTGTTTAGTGATGGCCGCTGAAAACGTCGGGACCATGAGTGCTGGGAACTGAGTGAGCAGTGTGTGGAACTTACCACCTGGAGCTGTGACGTTGGCTTGTGTTACTGGCCCGGCCCCTCGAGCTGTACAGGGGAGAGAGTCAAAGGACAGTGCATTAACCAGGCGCCTGTTAGCAACATCAACTAGTAAACCATGTGGACACAGAAAATCAGCTCCCAGGATTGGGAAACTCAGTGCTGCTATGACAAAAGTCCACTCGTATGTACGGCTGTTTAGAGATAAAGCCAGTGTTCTCTCACCAAAGGTCTTAATGTCCGAGCCGTTTACTGCTACCAGCCCGGGGCTGCTAGGTCCTGCCAGCCGGTTGGCGTAGGTCGGCAGGATGATGCTCTTCTGGGCTCCGGTGTCTACAAGGAAACGCCTCCCTGAGCGCAAGTCCGTCATGTAGAGCAGCTTGTTCTCTTCGCCGGCGGTCGCAGCTGCTACCGACTGCCAGCTCTGGCATTTCCCGAGCACTTGAATTGGCACGGTGGGGCACATCATGCGTTCCCTCCAAAATGGTGGTGGTAGAAGCAGAGCGTGTCTCTCTGGCGCTCCTTGGCCCCCACTGCTGCTACCGTCGGTGGCTCCTCGCCTCCCCTGGTCGTCCAGCTGGGTTCCGACGCCGCCACATTCACCATGAGCGCTCTGGTGGTGAGGATGATCCGGTCTGCCTCCTGGGCTAGTGCACGGTAGTCACGCGTGGCCAGCAACGGCGAATTGGCCAGAACCGCTCTCGCCACTGTTGGAAGGTTCCGGAGGAAGAGGTGGGCAAACAGAAAGTGCCCGTCGTCCGTGCCCATTAATGCCAGCATCTTCTCCATCAGGTCAACGGCCGAACCATCTCCTAACTTGGTCCGTCTCAGGAGCCTCTCCGCTCTGTTACATTCCGAGAGCGTGTTGCGCCGGGTGAGCGCAGCCTTGAGCGCCACATATTTGTTGCTGGCTGGCGGCTGATCGAGCAGGCTCACTACCTGCTGAGCTGTACGGGCATCCAGAGCTGTGACTACATGGTAGAATCTGTTGTCGTCTGCCGTTACTCTCCGGAGGGCGAACTGGGCCTCGTTGTGGTGGAACCAAGAGCGCGGGTTGTGCTGCCAGAAATCCGGTAGCTTGACTGAAACTGCACACGTGTGGCTGGGGGCTCCAGTTCGGGCTGTCTGTGGGATGGCTGCTGCCTCGCTGGGGCTCCCCGACCGGGCCGGCTCCGGGGTTCTTGCCTCGTGTATCCATAATATGTCTTGGGTCACCAGTGTGGAGTGTGTCAAATAAGAGGCAGATCCATGGGACAGACGGTTTATTACACACTTCACATCTCACAAGCACAGAACAGAATGACTGAATTCAACAAGCTCTCCTCTCTCCCCTCAAATCCTCTTCACACGTTTCATGGAGTTTTCCTCTCACACAGCATGACATCTACATCACACAGCATTCAACCCCTTATGCCTCTGACTCCTTCCTGCTATATCTCCAGGAACTCTCTGGGCATTGTTCTCCCATGTTTATTCCTTGTCTCTGTCTAAGATGCTGCATAACCCCCTCCTATACTACTAGAAAATTATACAATGACATTTCTTAACTTTTCGAAATTCTATTACCCAGTTCTTTTCAAAAGACATTATTATCACCTTACTGTGGCTCACATATTTTGACTGCATATGTATAAGCACAGGAGTGAGATGCTTAGGACTGCATGTGTTTTGTGACCTCACGTCTTTGAAGGAACAATACGTCTGGACCTCCTGAGGATAACAGCAGGAGGTGGAGGTGCCGTGATGAGGACTCTGAGAGGACTTCCTGACCTCCTGGGGTCAGACGGACGACGAAGGGACTCGGGGGGGGGGGGGGGAGAATTATTGTCAGTGGGGGGTTTGGCAACAATGTGATTCTGTTCTTTGATGTCCCAGGTATAAAAGTGGGGGTTTGGGGGAGTTCGCTCTCTTTTTCCTTTTGGAGAATGCTGGAGATGTGAGATCTTCAATAAATCTGTATTGAGAAATAAATTCAGCCTCCTTATTTCACGCTCTCCACATTGGTGACCTAAGACGTGCGATGTCCAGAAGCAATTCCCCCGAACCAGACTCGTCAGGGACTGCCCGAGCAAGCGCGGTCTCGATCAAGCTACCAGAGTTCTGGCAGGACAACCCGGACTCGTGGTTCCTCCTGGCCGAAGCCCAGTTTGCACTCGGGGGGAATAACAGCGGATGAAACCAAATTCTACCACGTCATAGCCAAGCTCGACAACCGCACAGCCCGATACGTGCGGAGCCTGGTGCAGCAACCGCCCGCTGGTGGCAAATACAGCGGGCTGAAAGCTGCCCTCATCCAGTGTTTCACGCCCTCAGCCGAGGCGAGGGCTAGGAGGCTCCTAGCCCTACATGACTTGGGAGGGCGCAGGCCTTTCGACCTGATGGAAGACATGCTCCAGCTGAGAGGCACAGACAACGATGATTTCCTCTTCACACACATCTTCCTGAGAACCCTTCCATCGCAGACGAGGGCGACCCTGGCAGGCACACATTTTGTGACCCAGTGGGACTTCCGAGCGCTGGCCCGAGAAGCGCAGCGGATCCTCGACTCCTGCGAGGAGCAGGCAGCCACCGCAGCAGCGGTAGACCTCGGCGCGGCGGCCGGGAGCAACGGCGGGCCAGAGGCGGCAGAATCGGCCCCACCCACAATGGCTGCAGCAAGGTCCCGACGCAGCGGAGGAGACGACCTCTGCTTTTACCATCAGCACTTTGCAGAGAGGGGGCGCAAGTGTGTACCGCCGTGCCAGTTCAAGAGCTCGGGAAACGCCAGGACCGGAAGTCGTTAGCAGCATCAGCCCTCGGCGAGCGAAACAAGCTGCTCTACCTCACGGATGCGCGCTCTGGGCGGCACTTCCTCGTGGACACGGGCGCCCAAGTGAGTTTCATCACCCCAACCTATGCTGACCAGCTGGCAGGTCCCCGTGGTGACGGGGCGATGGCGGCGAACGGCTCGAGCATTAAGACCTTCGGCGAAAGGACTTTGTTTCTGTCCTTGAACGGCCGCACATATGAATGGACTTTTATTATAGCGGCGGTGAGTTTCAACATGTTAGGCGCTGATTTTCTGTGCTCACATGGGTTGTTAGTTGATCTTGCCAATAGGCGCCTGGTTAATGCACTCTCTTTTTATTCCATTCCTTGTACAGCTCGAGTGTCCCCGCCACCAGCACAGACCAACGTCGCCACAGCAGGCGGTAAGTTTCACACACTCCTCACTCAGTTTCCAGCACTCACAGTTCCCACTTTTTCGGCAACAGTTGCGAAACACGGGGTGGAGCACTTTGTTACTTCTACTGGCCCCCCCGTCTTTGCGAAAGCTCGGCGTTTGGATGCAGCTAAACTGTCCATAGCGCGCGAGGAGTTCGCCAACCTGGAAAGGCTGGGCATCATCCACCGTTCAAACAGCCCATGGGCTTCCCCACTGCATATGGTCCCTAAAGCTGACGGCTCGTGGAGACCTTGTGGTGATTTCCGCAGGTTAAACAATGCCACAGCGCACGACCGCTACCCAATCCCACACATTCAGGATTTTTCGGTGCATCTGGCGGGGGCGCGCATTTTTTCTAAAATAGATTTGGTCCGTGGGTATCATCAAGTCCCAGTGCGCGCCGAGGATATTCCCAAAACAGCGGTGATAACCCTGTTCGGACTGTTTGAGTTTTTACGCATGCCGTTTGGCCTCAAAGGCGCCGCGCAAACCTTCCAACGCATGATGGATGCCGTATTACGCGATCTCCCTTTTGTGTTCGTCTACCTGGACGACATTTTGGTCGCCAGCACATCCGAAGAGAAACACGAAAAGCACCTCACAGCAGTTTTTCGGAGGTTGGGAGAGCACGGGTTAATAATCAATCCAGCTAAGTGCCAGTTCGGGGTGGTGCAGATCGATTTTTTGGGGCAACGCGTCTCCCCAGAAGGGGCGGTTCCGCTACCGGACAAAATGCGCGCAGTGGCAGATTTTCCCCGGCCTCAAACGGTCAAAGCATTACAGGAGTTTTTAGGAATGGTGAATTTTTATAACCGTTTCCTTCCCCACGCAGCACAGCTCATGCAGCCACTATATGCCGCGCTTAAAAAGCAAAAACCCTCCAATGCAATCGAATGGTCCCCGGAGAGGGAGCGCACATTCGCGGAGGTAAAAAAAGCCCTGGCAGACGCTGCGTTGTTGGCTCACCCAGACCCAACGGCCCGCGTAACGCTCACCACTGACGCGTCAGATTTGGCCATAGGGGCGGTTGTGGAGCAGCACGTTGCCGGGGTTTAGCAGCCGCTGGCCTTTTTCAGCAGATCCTTGCGCGAAGCTGAGCGAAAATACAGTGCATTTGACAGAGAGCTGTTAGCGCTCCACTTAGCCATTCGCCACTTCCAATTCTGACTAGAAGGTCGGCGTTTCACCGCGTTTGTCGACCACAAGCCGCTTACTTTTGCGATGGCCAAAATTTCGGAGCCTTGGTCGGGCCGGCAGCAGAGGCAGCTAGCTGCAATTTCGGAATTTACTACCGATATTCAACACATAGTGGGTAAACTCAACGTAGTAGCAGACTGCCTCTCTCGCGCGGTAACAGCACCAGTCCACACAGAGATAGATTATACTACCGCAGCCGCAGAGCAGAATAACAGCGCGGAAGCGCACGCGGCTCCAGTTCACATGGGGATAGATTATGCGGCCATGGCAGCGGATCAGGGTAGAGATGCGGACATGTGCGCGCTCCAGTCTGGACCAACAGGGTTAAGGCTGGAGAGCAGGAGCTTACAAAATGGTATGCCTCCCCTAATCTGCGATGTCTGTACCGGGCGACCGCGCCCGGTGGTGCCGGCTGCTTGGCACCGCCGTGTTTTTGACTCGGTTCACTCCCTGGCACACCCGGGGGCTTGGATAGCACGTTTCGGGGTTCCATCGGATATTACGTCCGACAGGGGACCTCAATTTGTGTCTAGCTTTGGTCAGCGATGGCCAACAGCTTGGGTGCGACAATTCACCGCACTACCGCTTACCACCCCCAGGATAATGGTTTATGCGAGCGTTTTCATAGATCATTGAAGGCAGCCCTCAGAGCGTCGCTTACGGATGCAAATTGGGTTAACAGACTACCATGGGTTTTATTGGGGTTGCATTCTGCGCCCAAAGAGGACTTAAAGGCCTCCCCAGCTGAGTTGGTTTTTGCGCAGCCTCTCTGGCTGCCAGGCGAGTTTCTGCCAGATCATCCGGCACCAGGGTGTCCCCCGGCTCAGTGGTCACTGATCGGCACGGGAGCGGACATGCTTCCGGGCCCCGTTCATCACACTTTTCCGCGTGTTTTTGTTCCCAAAGCTTTAAAAAATGCTGAATTTGTTTTTGTCAGGCACGAGGCTATGCGCCCAGCCCTGCGCCCACCCTACGATGGCCCATATAGGGTGCTGGAAACAGGTGATAAGCATTTTGTGCTAGATTTGGGGGACAGAAGGGAAACAATTAGTATAGACAGACTAAAGCCTGCTTTTGTGATGAACGACGAGTCTGTACGGGTGGCGAGGGCTCCTTCGACGTGGCAGACCCCCCAGGAAGCATGTCCTGGAGACCCCGCAGGGATCAAATAACGATTCTCATCCTCAGTTAACAGATTCACTGCAAGATGGCGCCACAGGGGCTGTGAAGCCCGCTTACAGCAAGTTTGGAAGACGTTTGAAACCCAGACGGCGTACGGACTAATGTGTGGTTTTATCATGTTGTGTGGACTATGCTGTATTGTTTCATTCTTCGACGTTTGGGGGGGGGGGGGGTTATGTGGCTCATGTGGGGAGCGTGAAATAACAAAGCTGAATTGGTTCTTAATTCAGGTTTTATTCATGCACTTCATCCCCAGCCTTCTCTCAAGAACACAAGGGAGTGAGCTGCATCACACCTTCACATTTATACATTTCACACAAAGGGAGAATCACATATCCCTGTCAAAACCCCCTATTGACATTAACTCCCCCTCCGGTCTCTCAGTCCTCCACCTGTCTCCTAGGAGGTCGGGAAGTCCTTTCAGTCCCTTATCGCCGTACCTCCGTCCTCTTGTTGTTAACCGCAGGTGGTCCAGACATATTGTTCCATTCAGGACGTGAAGTCAATCCACACATGCAATCTCCAGCATCCCCTTAATGCTTATGCATATGTGGGCCAAAATACATGGGCTACAACCCCCCCCAAACGTCGAAGAATGGACAATATATTAAAATTCAGAGAACATGTTAATATCAACAGCACAGTCTATACCACATGACCACATCAAAAATCAGTGATAACATCAATAGCATAGTCTATACCACATGATCACATCAAACATCAAACAGTCAGTCCGTACGCCGTCTGGGCTTCAACCGTCTTCCGAATCTGCTGTAGGCAGGTCTCGGCGTCCCAGTTCCGGATGCTCTGGTAGAAACTCACCGGGCAGTCTGAGAGGTTGTGCAAAAACTAACTCCGCTGGGGAGGCATTTAAATCCTCCTTAGGTGCAGAACGCAACCCTAATAAAACCCATGGTAGTTTGTTTACCCAATCTGCATCCGTAAGCGACGCTCTGAGGGCTGCCTTCAAAGACCTATGAAAACGTTCGCATAAACCATTAGCCTGAGGGTGATAAGCGGTAGTGCGGTGAATTTTCGCTCCTAAGCTGCTGGCCATCGCTGACCACAGCTCAGAGACAAATTGAGGCCCTCTGTCGGACATAATATCCGACGGGACCCCGAAACGCGCTACCCAGGCCATCAAAAAAACGCGAGCCACCTCTGCGGCCGTGGTCGATGCCAGTGGGACCACTTCCGGCCAGCGTGTGGTTCGGTCCACCATTGTCAAAAGATGTGTGAACCCCTGCGTCGACGGTAGGGGGCCCACGAGGTCGACGTGCACGAATCTTTTGGCTGAAATGTGGAACGGTTCTAAAGGGGCTCTTGTGTGCTTTTGAATTTTTGCCCGCTGACAAGCCATGCAGGTCTTTGCCCACTCTTTCACGTGCTTGCGCAGGCTCGGCCAAACAAACTTCTCCGCTACCATTTTCACCGAAGCGCGCACCCCTGGGTGTGCCAGGGAGTGGACCGAGTCAAAAACACGGCGGCGCCACGCGGCCGGAACGACCGGGCGTGGCCGCCCGGTTGACACATCACAGATTAGGGGGGGGCATACCGGTTTGCAAACACCTGCTCTCCAGCCTTAACCCTGTTGGTCCAGACTGGAGCGCGCGCACGTCCGCATCTCTGCCCTGCTCCGCTGCCATTGCTGCGTAATCTATCCCCACGTGAACCGGGGCCGCGTGCGCTTCCGCACTGCTATTTTGCTTCGCGGCTGCCGTAGTATAATCTGCCCCTGCGCGCGCCAGTGCTGTGGCCGCGTGAGAGAGGCAGTCTACTACTATGTTGAGTTTACCCGCTACGGGCTGAATATCAGTGGTAAATTCCGAAATTGCGGCCAGCTGCCTCTGCTGCCGGCCTGACCACGGATCTGAAATTTTGGACATCGCGAAAGTGAGCGGCTTATGGTCGACAAAAGCAGTGAAACGCCGGCCTTCCAGCCAGAACTGGAAATGGCGGATGGCCAAATGGAGCGCTAACAGCTCCCTGTCAAACGTGCTGTATTTCCGCTCAGCTTCGCTCAAGGATTTGCTGAAGAAGGCTAGCGGCTGCCAAACACCGGCAACGTGCTGCTCTATAACTGCCCCATGGCCAAATCTGATGCGTCGGTAGTTAGCGCGATGCGGGCCGATGGGTCCGGATGAGCTAGAAGCGCGGCTTCAGCTAAGGCTTTTTTTTAACCTCCGTGAACGTGCACTCCCGCTCCGGGGACCACTCGATTGTATTGGAGGGTTTTTTCTTTCTGAGCGCGGCGTATAATGGCTGCATGAGCTGCGCTGCGTGGGGTAGGAAACGATTATAAAAATTTACCATTCCTAAAAATTCCTGCAATAATTTGACCGTTTGTGGTCTGGGAAAATCTGCTGCTGTGCGCATATTATCCGGCAGTGGAACTGCCCCTTCTGGGGACACGTGGTGGCCCAAAAAATCGATCTGCGCAACGCCAAACTGGCACTTGGCTGGATTAATTATTAAGCCGTGCTCTCCCAGCCTCCGAAAAACCACAGTGAGGTGTTTTTCTTGTTCTTCCTCTGAAGTACTGGCGACCAAAATGTCGTCGAGGTAAACGAACACAAATGGAAGATCACGTAACACGGCATCCATCATGGGTTGGAATGTTTGTGCGGCGCCTTTAAGGCCAAACGGCATGCGCAAAAACTCAAAAAGTCCAAAAGGGGTTATAACCGCTGTTTTAGGAATGTCCTCCGGCCGGACTGGAACCTGATGGTAGCCGTGAACCAGGTCTATTTTAGAAAAAATGCGCGCCCCCGCTAAATGCACCGAAAAATCCTGTATGTGTGGGATGGGGTAGCGATCGTGTGCCGTGGTGGTGTTTAGCCTGCGGTAATTGCCGCAAGGTCTCCAGGAGCCGTCGGCTTTCGGGACCATATGCAGTGGCGAAGCCCATGGGCTTTTCGAATGGCGAATAATGCCCAGCCTCTCTAGGCTGGCAAACTCCTCGCGTGCCATGGAGAGTTTAGCAGCATCCAGGCGCCGAGCTTTCGCGAAGACGGGGGGGCCAGTTGTAGTGATAAAATGCTCCACCCCGTGTTTTGCAACTGTTGCCGAGAATGTGGGAACCGTGAGTGCTGGAAACTGGGTGAGGATTGTGTTAAACTTACCACCTGCTGTGGCGACGTTGGTCTGCACTGGTGGCGGGGACACTTGAGCTGCACAGGGAATAGAATAAAAAGAGAGTGCATTTACCAGCCGCCTATTGGCAAGATCAACTAACAAACCATGTGAGCAGAGAAAATCAGCACCTAACATGTTGAAACTCACCGCCGCTATGACAAAAGTCCATTCATAAGAGCGGCCATGCAAGGACAGAGACAAAGTCCTTTCCCCGTAGGTGTTGATGCTCGAGCCGTTCGCCGCCGTTGCCCCGTTTCCACGGGGGCCAGCCACCCGGTCAGCATAGGTTGGGATGATGAAACTCACTTGGGCTCCGGTGTCTATAAGGAACTGCCGCCCGGAGCTCGTATCTGTGATGTAGAGCAGCTTATTTCTTTCGCCGAGAGCCGGAGCTGCTAACGATTCTCGGTCCTGCCGTTTCCCGACTTCTTGAAGTTGCACGGCGGCACACACCCGTGCGCCCTCTCTGCGAACCGCCGATGATAAAAACAGAGATCCTCTCCTCCGCTGCGTCGGGGCTGCGCCTCTGCCGCTGGGCCATCACCTCCGCCGCGTTGGGGCCGTGCTGCTGCCATTGTTGGTGGGCTTGGCTCGGCTGTCTCCAGCTCGTCGCTGCCTCGGGTCGCCGCTGCGGTCGCCTGCTCGCCGCAGGAGCTGAGGAGCCTTTGCGCCTCTTGGGCCAGCTCACGGAAATTCTGCTGGGTGTCACAACGCATGCTGGACAGCGTTCCTCTCATATGCGTCGGGAGGTTAGTCAGGAAGATGTACTTAAAGAGGAAATCGTCGTCGTCTGACCCCCTCAGCTGCAGCATGTCTTCCATCAGGGCGACTGGCCTGTGATCTCCTTGGTTGAGCATAGCCAGGAGCCTCCTAGCCCTCTCTTTGGCTGAGGGTGTGAAACACTTGGTGAGGGCAGCCTTCAATCTGCCGTATTTGTCTTTGGCGGGTGGCTGCTGTACCAAGCTCTGCACGCATCGAGCTGTGCGGTTGTCGAGTCTAGCGATGACGTGGTAGAACTTAGTGTCATCCGCTGTTATGCCTGCGAGCGTGAACTGTGCCTCCGCCTGGAGGAACCACGAGTCTGGGTTGTCCTGCCAGAATTCCGGCAGTTTGACGGTGATGGCATTCGCTAGGGCGGACTCCAATGAGTCCTGATCGTGGAGAGCATTTCCAGGCATTCTCACACGTCACTGGTCACCAATGTGGGGAGCGTGAAATAACGAAGCTGAATTGGTTCTTAATTCAGGTTTTATTCATGCACTTCATCCCCAGCCTTCTCTCAAGAACACAAGAGAGTGAGCTGCATCAGACCTTCACCTTTATACATTTCACACAAAGGGAGAATCACATATCCCTGTCAAAACCCCCTATTGACATTAACTCCCCCTCCGGTCTCTCAGTCCTCCACCTGTCTCCTAGGAGGTCGGGAAGTCCTTTCAGTCCCTTATCGCCGCACCTCCGTCCTCTTGTTGTTAACCGCAGGTGGTCCAGACATATTGTTCCATTCAGGACGTGAAGTCAATCCACACATGCAATCTCCAGCATCCCCTTTATGCTTATGCATATGTGGGCCAAAATACATGGGCTACAGCTCACATATTTTGACTGCATATGTATAAGCACAGGAGTGAGATGCTTAGGACTGCATGTATTTTGTGACCTCACGTCTTTGAAGGAACAATACGTCTGGACCTCCTGAGGATAACAGCAGGAGGTGGAGGTGCCGTGATGAGGACTCTGAGAGGACTTCCTGACCTCCTGGGGTCAGACGGACGACGAAGGGACTCGGGGGGGGGGGGGGAGAATTATTGTCAATGGGGGGTTTGGCAACAATGTGATTCTGTTCTTTGATGTCCCAGGTATAAAAGTGGGGGTTTGGGGGAGTTCGCTCTCTTTTTCTGTTTGGAGAATGCTGGAGATGTGAGATCTTCAATAAATCTGAATTGAGAAATAAATTCAGCCTCCTTATTTCACGCTCTCCACACTTACGAACAAAGTACCTAAAATTCCCTCTAACCCCAAAAGCAAAGGAAAATCATTTTGAATGGTGTAGATCCATCTGCAGGTTTATTACACATGCGGCAGCATTGAAAAATAAAGGCAGCGCTGGTGTTGGTTTTAAGCAGAGTTTATTGAATCATACCGCCGTCACGAGCTCCGCTCCCGGCGCCGTGCATGCGTGCCGGGAGCGAGCCCAAGCGGCTCTCAGAGAAGAGGAGACACACGGTGTGTGTGTCCAGCAGCAGCAGTTGCAGAATCAGAATGAGAGAGTGAGTTACAGAACCTGTGCAGTATTTATACCCAACTCAGACAATACATCAAAGCAGATTCACAGCAGTTGGTACGATCAAAGGGACTGCAGAACAGGCATGAGACATTTGCATTTGAAAGACCTACATAACAACAGGCAGATTGCTGTCCTCTGCTCCAGCTTGCAGGACAAAGAGGTTACAAGGCACATCTACATATTGATCTGTCTCTAGGTCACAGTTAGGATAGGATGCATGAACACTATACATGAATGGCACGTTACATCACAATACATGAATGGCACATTACATCTCAGTAGTGCAGCGGGAAAAACCAAGAGAAGAGAGCTGACTGTCCTTAATCTATTGTGGGTGTGGTTATATTAATCATATATCCCATAACCTACATATGTATAAGCATGATAGAATGTTTAGTGATTACATATGTGCAAGACCTCACGCCTCAGAACAGGACAAGAGGTCTCAACCGCCAGCGAAGATCAAAGAGCATCCGAGGCGCAGCGGTGGAGACCAGATTGATCGCCCTGACTTCCCAGGGCCAGGTGGAAGAGACAGAGGACAATGAAGGAGATCGATCGCCCTGACCACCCAGGGTCAGGTGGAGGAGTAGGAAGACAAAGGAGGGAGGATTAAGCTAATGCGGGATGTCAGCTTTGATGTGCAATGTCTTTTGTTATGTGTAGGTATAAGTATGTAGGTCTGAATGTGTTCGACCTCTTATTCTGCTTCTGCACTGAGATGAGACTTGTTAGAGGAGCGAAGCTGATAATAAACTTTGGTTTATAAGTCACATCGCCTCGTTATTCCAAGCTCTTCTACAGTGGGGGTTAACCGAACCACCACACACAGACGTTTTGCTTTTGATCATAATCAGTGTGTGTTTTGTGAGGGCTTTGAAACTACTGAACATTTATTTTTTCTTTGTATGTTTTCTGAAGTTCTCTGGATTGACATACATGACTGGATTAGACTTCATCCTTTTACTTGCACAGACATAATTCATGGATTTGTTACGGACAATACAGACATTGACTTTCTGATTAATAATATTCTGATCTCACCCTTGGCCGGGGGATCCTGGGTTCGATCCCAGCCCCCGACCAACAGTGATCTGTGTGGAGTTTGCATGTTCTCCCCGTGTCTGTGTCGGTTTACTCCTGGATTTCTCCTATTTCCTCCCACATGCCAAAAACATGCAAGTTAGATTAACTGGCATCAAACTGGGGATTCTAAATTGTCCTTAGGTGTGACTGTGAGAGTGAATGGTTGTCTGTCTCTCTGTGTTGCCCTGTGATGGACTGGCGATCTGTCCGGGGTGGACCCTGCCTCTCACCCAAAGATGCTGGGATAGGCTCCAGCCCCCCACGACCCGAAAAGGATTAAGCAGAAGAAGATGAATGAATGAATGAATGAATGAATATTCTGATCCTGGTCAAATTTTACATACACAAATGTAAATACTTCAGAGTGAAACCCCGATTTGTTGCTTCTCATAATGAGTTTGTTTCCTTTTTTTAGAGGCCTTTACATGATGAAAAATAAAAGGCAGTGAAATTTGCCTTTTTAATTGCTAAATATAAATTATATTTTTTTTTTTCTCTCAGTCACACTTTGTCTTAGCTTTGTTCTAAATTGTAATCACTCTTGTCTTGTTTACTCTTTTTCTCCTTTGAATTCTTGGATGGAATATGGGTGGGCAATATAAGCTGCGGCTTCAGCCATCACCCATTTCGGATAACTCACGTGGAATTGTTTAGTAGAAGGAGTCTTTGTCTAATTTGACCTTGTTGTTATATTATACAGTTTCTTTAACCTGTACTGTATTATCCGAAATATCAAAAGCCTTAGCCTTTATTTTTTCTTCTATTGTTATCATATTGTAGCACGTTACAATATTCTTAATCAATGCTGTTATTTTATGCACCTGATCCTGTTTCAATGTTTCAAGAACTGTAAGGAATATTGTTTGTACACATCTCAAAATAAAGTAAAAAAAAAAAAAAGCGAGAATTTATGTGACGCAATTTTCATGCGTCGAGTCAAGATGGAGACCAGATTAGTGCAAGATAGCGTGTTGATCCGAGACTTGGTGAGTAAAACAGTAACAAAAAAAAAAACGTTTGTGTATCACCACAGATGTGAGGAATGTTTGTGAGGCGACTCTAGTGTGACCCGGAGAAGGTTCTGGTTCCGGTTCTGCTTTCTAACAGGATTTAAAATAGCAGTAAACCTAGCTAACAGCAGCTAGCTGAAGTAGCCTAGCATAGCCGCATACCATAGACATATAGTAGGATAGTTGCGACACTCTTTGAACTCGCCGATTGCCCGGTCACGTGGTTCATGGAGCTCCAATTAGTTCCAAACAACAGCCTTTCTGTTGTGGTGTGTGAATGGCAGCTGTGACAATCTGCGGTATAAAGAGCATTTTTTTTTAGCCATATTAGGTAAATATTCAGAATAGCTGTCAGTAGGTGTTTAGACTTAATCAAAGTGCCTTTACTGTCGTTCCATTGTTAATAAACAATGCAACAAAATTGAGATGCTGCTCCCTAAAAACAAACTATCACACTCACAGTTCACTCATGCATTTAACATTCTTATAATTACAACAATAAATAATGCTTGAAACAATATTACCTAAAAGTTGAATACAATATTATACTGCACGGTGGCGCAGTGGTTAGCACTGCGGCAGCACAGTTTACCCTTGGCCGGGGGATTGTGGGGATCATGGGATCGTGGGTTCGATCCCAGCCCCCGACCAACAGTGATCTGTGTGGAGTTTGCATGTTCTCCCCGTGTTGCGTGGGTTTACTCCGGGATTTCTCCGGTTTCCTCCCACATGCCAAAAACATGCATGTTAGGTTAATTGGCTGTTCTAAATTGTCCCTAGATATCTGTTTCCTATAGGCCCTTAGAATAGAGGGTTAGTATTAATGAAAGCGCTTTGAGTGGTCTTTGTGACTAGAAAAGCGCTATATAAGTGCAGGTTAGTTAGTTAGTTAGTAATATGTATGTAGCAATAATGAAAACATGCTGAGCGATAAATATAAAAGACCAGCTTATACACACAGGGTTATTGCCACAAAATAACATAAAATAACCTAAAATAATATCAGCAGTCTGTACGTGTTACATAAATCTGTTCAAAATACGTACTGCTGCTGGGAAAAAACTATGATTAAACCTGGTAGTCCGGGTTTTATGGGATCTGTACCACTTTCCCGAGGGGAGCAAGTGAAAGAAATCATGGCCTGGATGAACACAGTCTTTAATGATGGCAGTAGTTCTGTTGAGGTACCGAGACCTGGAAATCTCTTCCAGAGAAGGGAGAGAACAGCCAGTGATTTTTTGCGCAGTCTTGATCACTCTCTGGAAGGCTTTGCAGTCTGTGGCTGAACAGCCCTCATACCAAACCGTGATGCCATATGACAGAATGCTCTCAATAGCAGAGCGATAAAATAAAACCAGCAACTGTGCATTCAGGCCATTCTTCTTGAGGAGCCTCAGAAAGTGTAGACGTTGTTGAGCCTTTTTTATCGTAGCTATGGTGTTAACTGCCCAGGTAAGGTTGTGAGAAATATGAACAGCCAGAAACTTAAACAGATTTAAATGGATTTACAGATGAACAGATGGATGAATGAATGAATCGATGAACAGATTTAAATGGATTATGATATAAAGAGCAGCTTTAAAAAGATAGAGTATGTTTTGGAGGGAAGGAGAACTGCTGATTGACACTGATGAAAGCTGCAGTGTAAATCTCACTGCCTAGCTGTGTGCAGCCTTACCTGATATTATTTTGATGCCAGAAACAGTGAAATGTTCAAATGTTCTCAGATCAGGTTCTCAGCATGATTTTCTGTGCAGCTTATGGATGCACAAATCAAGCTGAGAAAGTGATCCGGATGTTTGGGTTCCCAGCACACTCAGAAAGGAGCAAAGATGTCTGAGACAAGTTAGCAGAAACAGCCTGACTTTAATGAAAGAATACTACAAGAGAAAACTTTATGCAGAACCTTTATTTCCACAAAACATTTCCATCTCCAAGCTCAAACAATTATGACGGCACATAAATTGTGATTTTTTTTTTTTTATGTTGAAGTAAAACAATGATATTAATGAGGAAATTAATCTGAATCAGTGCACAGGCCCATTCTAAGAGGGAGTAATTCACAAGAACCAAACTGACAAACCCAGACCGAGGACTGATGCTGTCCCCCAAACATAAGATGAGGAAGAGTCCAGCAGTAACCATGGTTACATGGACACGAGTAAACCGGTTATGATTGGATTTCTCAAGTTACCTGATTATTCAAGTGACCATGTAACTACAGTCATTAACTCAAGTGATTAACCCGCCAATAATCCATTTAATCAGTGCATGTAAACACAACAAAACCATTATCAGTTTATTCCCAGCGATCGGTTTATTGTGACATGTGTACCAGAACCTTGACTGCATGTGATGACAGACCACATGTATTGTTCTGAAATTAACTTTGGTATGAATGAGTCACAAAAATTAACCAAAATATCTGAATGCAATGAATATGTCACACCCACCTGTCCTGTAACACTGACATGTCCATGTTGTCATTTCAGAGGTCAAAAACTTCTTTAGAAATAATTTAGTTTCGTGTCGGAGTCATTTAACTCTTTCTACACAGTATTGTGTTCCATTTTACTCTGACAACTTAATCACCATCAAACCACAGTTCCTTCATCATTCCAGTGTTCCAGCTGCCCCACAAACCCTTACTGTGACGTCACTGCTGACAGTAGTGAAGACTCCAGCAGCCCCGGTGGTCACTGCTCCAGCCTCCAGCAGCCCTCTATCAGCTGCAGACAAATGACAGGAAGAAAACACGTCACCCTGCCTTAATACTTGATGATTCCTGCCCAAATAGGAAGGTTTTTCTCACAGGTTTCTCTGCCTTTTCTCTTTTAATTCTACTGCTTTGGTTTTTTTCCTCCTAAATTTGAATAATCTTTGCATAAATGTGCTACTTTTGAGACGTTTTTTTCATATTGAAATAAAAGATTAAAAACATGTTTTAAAATAACTCATTACTTTTTTCTTCTAATTTTTATATTAAATGTGCAACTTCTTCATGCACATTTTTAGTTTTTATGCATACATTAGAGAACTATTTGGAAAACTAGATTTTTCTGTTAAATGTGTTCACATGAGGAAAAAAATCTACATGTGGCATCTCATACAATTCAAATTATATATACATAAAAGGTCAAAATTAACTGTGCCAGGTTACAATATAGCAATTAGAAAAGAAAGAAACCAGATATTTTCCTCTGTGTTCATAGTTCAGTTATTTATTTTTTTTGTTAATTTCAGGTGAGCTGTTTGATAGAAGAGGATATTTTACATTTAGAAATATGTTTGTTTCCAGAATATTTTTGATTGGTTTTAGCTTTCAATTCTTGATTTACTGTTAAAATAAACATGCATCATTAACATTTTTTCTATTCCATTAAGTTGTGTAGATCTGAATTGTTTCCACTTAGTTTACAACTACATTAAAAAATTAAACCAGTCTTCATCCTGAGGACTTTTCTTAACATGTTTCTCACAACAGTTTGTTCAAATAAGTTGATAGAAAAAACTTGAATTGAATGAGACGGAGTCAAAAAATCAATAGGCAGTTTCCAAGTTATGAGCCATTTATTCAAACTCCGGCCAGAGGAGAAAACAGGTACATCAGACCGTCCCACAGAGTCACACATGCACGTCTTGTCTACCATGAATTCTAAGTCTGGTGTTTTTATAGCTGTAGGTAAACAAGGGGGAGAAGTCCTTGAGCTATCTGGAGACATCTCCTGAAGACAGTCCAAGTGTCAAATCTATAGCACATTCCTGGTATCCTAAACAGGGCAGGTCAGTATAACAAGAGCTTATCCTGGGTCATTATTTATGTCTTTGCTGATCTAACCTTCACAGGCATCCGCACGCACATCTCCTCTGCACTCAAGACTCTGGGACATGAAATTCACATAGACAAATGATGGCTCATACAACGCACCAAAAATACATCGGATGTAATATATGAAAGAATAATAGAGAGGAGTATATGAACTTATTCTACATGGAATGCACATATAAACATGAAATTGGAATGTAATAATATTATAGATAATATGGAATTTTTCTATCATAAGTATAGACTATTTAAGCAGAATCATAAATTATTAATAGTGCTAATTTATCCATCCATCCATCCATCCATCCATCTTCTACCGCTTTTCCGGAGGTCCGGGTCGCGGAGGCAGCAGTTCAAGCAGAGAAGCCCAGACTTCCCTCTCTCCAGCCACCTGCTCCAGCTCTTCAGAGGGGATACCAAGGCGTTCCCAGACCAGCTGGGAGACATAGTCTCTCCACCGAGTCCTGGGTCTGCCCCGGGGTCTCCTCCCAGTGGGACGTACCTGAAACACCTCAAGTGGGAGGCGTCCAGGAGGCATCCTAATCAGATGCCCATACCACCTCAACTGACTCCTTTCAATGTGGAGGAGCAGCGGTTCTACTCTGAGCCTCTCCTGGATGACTGAGCTCCTCACCCTATCTCTGAGGGTGAGTCCAGCAATCCTACGGAGAAAGCTCATTTCAGCCGCTTGTATCCGCGATCTCGTTCTTTCGGTCATTACCCAAAGCTCGTGACCATAGGTGAGAGTAGGAACGTAGATTGACTGGTAAATCGACAGCTTTGCCTTAGAACTAAGCTCCCTCTTCACCACAACAGACCGGTACAACGTCCGCATCACTGCAGATGCCGCTCCAATCCGTCTGTCGATCTCTCGCTCCATTTTCCCCTCACTCGTGAACAAGACCCCAAGATACTTAAACTCCTCCACTTGGGGCAGGAGCCTATCCCCAACCCGGAGAGGACAATCCACCTTTTTCCGGCTGAGGACCATGGACTCGGACTTGGAGGTGCTGATTCTCATCCCAGCCGCTTCACACTCAGCGGCAAACCGTCCCAGCAAGAGCTGTAGGACATTGCTGGATGAAGCCAACAGGACAACATCATCTGCAAACAACAGAGATGAGATCCTGTGGTCACCAAGCATGACACCCTCCATTCCCTGGCTGCGCCTAGAAATCCTGTCCATAAAAATTATGAACAGGATCGGTGACAAAGGGCAGCCCTGGCGGAGTCCAACTCTCACTGGGAATGACTCCGACCGAGTGTTGGCAATACGAACCAAACTCTCACAACGGTCGTACAGAGACCGAATAGCTCGTAACAACAAGCCCGATACCCCATACTCCCGAAGCACCCCCCACAAAAATCCACGAGGGACGCGGTCAAATGCCTTCTCCAAGTCCACAAAACACATGTAAACTGGTTGGGCAAACTCCCACTAACCCTCGAGAATTCTCGAGAGGGTAAAGAGCTGGTCCGATGTGCCACGGCCAGGACGAAAACCACATTGCTCCTCTTGAATCCGAGGTTCGACCAACGGCCGGACTCTCCTCTCCAGTACCTTGGCATAGACCTTCCCAGGGAGGCTGAGGAGTGTGATCCCTCTAAAGTTGGAGCACACCCTCCGGTCCCCTTTTTTGAAGAGAGGAACCACCACCCCGGTTTGCCATGCCAAAGGCACTGCCCCCGACCTCCACGCAATGTTGCAGAGGCGTGTCAACCATGACAACCCAACAACATCCAGGGCCTTGAGGTACTCAGGGCGAATCTCGTCCACCCCCGGGGCCCGGCCGCCAAGGAGATTTTTAACCACCTTGGTGACCTCAGCCCCTGTGATAGGCGAGTCATCCCCCTCGTCCCCAAACCCTGCTTCCTCTGTGGAAGGCGTATCAGTGGGATTGAGGAGATCCTCGAAGTATTCCTTCCACCGCCCGACGATATCCCCAGTTGAAGTCAACAGTGTCCCATCCGCACCATACACAGTGTGGACGGGGAGCTGCTTTCCCCTCCTGAGCCGCTGAACAGTTTGCCAGAATCTCTTTGAAGCCGACCGAAAGTCTTGTTCCATGGCCTCACCGAACTCCTCCCATACCCGCGTTTTTGCTTCAGCAACCACCCGAGCTGCACTCCGCTTGGCCTGCCGGTACACCTCAGCTGCTTCGGGAGTCCCACAAGCCAACCAAGCTTGATAGGACTCCTTCTTCAGCTTAATGGCCCCCCTCACCACTGGTGTCCACCACTTGGTTCGGGGGTTGCCACCACGAGATGCACCGACCACCTTGCGGCCGCAGCTCTGGGCCGCCGCTTCAACAACAGAGGTGGAGAACATGGCCCATTCAGACTCCATGTCTCCAGACTCCCTCGGAATGTGGTTGAAGTTCTTCCAGAGGTGGGAGTTGAAGACCTCCCGGACAGGGGCCTCAGCCAGACGCTCCCAGCACACCCTCACTATACGTTTGGGTCTACCAGGTCTGAATGGCTTCCTCCCCTGCCATCGGATCCAGCTCACCACCAGGTGGTGATCAGTTGACAGCTCTGCACCTCTCTTTACTCGGGTGTCCAAGACATACGGTCGCAGGTCTGATGATACGATAACAAAATCGATCATCGACCTGCGATGTTGATGCTGATGCTGGGTTGATGCTGATGAAGACTTTGGAGGATGTAAAGAACTGTCTTTGGTCATTTCCTACCTTGTTCTACGTTTCCTCCTTGTAGAAAGCAGGTTTGCTGGTAAACATATCAGTCTCTCATGGTTTCATGTTTTTTTCTATAAAAAAGCAGAACAATTTCATTTTTGTAAGCTGTCTTTTAAACCCACCACCATAGTTCTGTTATGCTGCTAATTCTACTACAATTGCTATGAACAAAATAAGGATGAGGTAAGCCAACTTTATTGTCATTCAGTCCATACAGCCAATCACGTACAGTAGAACAAAATTACGTTTCTCCTATCTACAATGTTAATCACATATATAGAATCAGAGGGTCGCTGCCATGCAAGGTGCCGCCACATTTCCCTCCTCCGTTCCATTATTGCTGAGCACCAAGCTGGACGACAGGAAGTTCCACTTTTATAGGGTCTTTGGCATGGCCCGGCCGGGATTTGAACCCCGACCTCCCGAGTGTGGGGCAGATGCTCTACCAACTGAGCCACCACTCCGGTATAATAATAATTAAATAATTAGTCCCTCTGTCATAGGTTTTAATGTCATGTCCCATCATGTAATGCGACGACCAATCTCTAATGTCTCTCAGAAACTGAGCCTTCACCCAATAACTGTACAACAGATTTTTGAAATAAAGGCCGACCCAGCTAGCTAGTTGAGCTAGCACAGGCTAATAACAAGTAGCAAGTTTATGAGCTTTTACTGCACATAAAGAAGAAAAAAAGCTGACAAAACAAGATCATAAACTGCAGAATCTATGTCAAGAATCTGAAACTCAAATGATCGTATATTAGTTCATTACCTCAATAAAGATTCAAGACACAGAATATTCTATTTTATGAGCTTTACTTGCGCAAGGAGTGCCTGCGATGATTACATCTCAAAAGACACTGAGGCATCCCCCAGTGAACTAAGCCCTTTTATACATTGTTGGTCACATAATCACAAAGGACATTTGCTGAGTACTCCCTTCCAGTCACCCACACAGTCATGACAGATCTCAAAGAGGAAGAACACAGTGACTTTACAAAAAGTACATCACATAAGGGTTTAACCACAGTTAATCACAGACAAAGTATCTCATACAAAAACAAGATTAACTTTTCTTTATTCTCAGACTTTTACACAGTTTCATCCCATGAGTCAGCTTCATTCTCTCACACTAAGCACATTTTAATCTGCACATAAGCAACACTCAGTAATCAGGTTCAGGTTCAGGTTCCTTTATTTGTACCCGTAGGTAGATTTGTTTTGCAGTCTGGTGACATTCATATTTACAAGCCACAATTACATTCAACATAGACACAAACACAGGCACACATGAAGCTGACTATAAACATGATAAAAGTACTCAAGGCTCCATCAATCAGGGTATAAAGACAAAGAGATGAGAGAGAAACCAGAGGTAAGAGAGAAGGGTCATATTAAAAAGTTAAAAACTAGTCAAAGAGGTTAAAAACTCAAAGGTCTAAAACCCAATAAAATATTTAGAACCCAAATAACATCCTACAAAAATAAGTAAATATAAAATGGAGTTAATAAATAGGTACCTAAATTATGTGCAATATATTGTTACAGCTTGTTCAACTCTTTGACAGCAGCAGGAACAAAGCTGTTTTTGTAGCGCTGGGTTTTACTTTTTGGGACAGCAAACCTCCGTCTGGAGGGAAGAAGCTGAAAGTTGCAGTGCAAAGGGTGGGAGTCATCATTTAAAATGGAGGTAGCCATCCTGTGTACTTGTCTGGTGTACAGGGATGTCAGGCTCAGCTGTGACTCACCAAGCAAACGACTGGACCATCTGACTACCTGATCCAAGGATTTCCTCTGTTTCAGTTTTATTTGACCAAACCATGACACTAAAGAAAAGGATAAAACAGATTCAATAAAAGCCCGATAAAACATTGTCATTATGGTTCGGTCAATTTGGAAGCGTGCAAGTTTTCTCAAGCAATGCAAATGTTGCTGACCCTTTTTGCACACCCTTTCACAGTTCTCTTCAAAGTTTAAATTACTATCAATAATCGTCCCAAGATAGGATTGTACACATTCAGTGGTCTGGCCTTTTAGTACGGTGACTTTGTGCCTGGGATTTTTCCTCCTAAAGTCAATAATCATGTCTTTAGTTTTTGTCATATTCAGCTGCAGGTAGGAATCCTCACACCAGTGAACAAAATCAACTACTGGGCCGTGGCCACTCTCACCATCCTGGAGGAGACTGACAATAACTGAGTCATCAGCATACTTTATAATGTGTCTGTTGTCATGTCTGCTGCGACACATGTTTGTGTACAGGATGAAGAGTAGTGGTGACAACACACACCCCTGAGGAGAGCCAGTAGAAGAGCACTTTAGGTCAGACAATGTACCATTGACCCTTACTCTCTGCGTCCTGTTGGTTAAGAAATCCAGAATCCAACCCACCAGATTGTTGCGCAAATCAAATTGTTGCAGGAGCCTTTCAACTAAAATATGAGGTTAATCTTCTCATTATTTACAGTGGGGCAAAAAAGTATTTAGTCAGCCACCAGTTGTGCAAGTTCTCCCACTTAAAAGATGAGAGAGGTCTCCAATTTTCATCATAGGTATACCTCAACTATGAGAGACAAAATGAGAAAAAAAAAATCCAGAAAATCACATTGAAGGATTTTTAATGAATTAATTGGTAAATTCCTCGGTAAAATAAGTATTTGGTCAATAACAAAAGTTCATCTCAGTACTTTGTTATATACCCTTTGTTGGCAATGACAGAGGTCAAACGTTTTCTGTAAGTCTTCACAAGGTTTTCACACACTGTTGCTGGTATTTTGGCCCATTCCTCCATGCAGATCTCCTCTAGAGCAGTGATGTTTTGGGGCTGTCGCTGGGCAACACGGATTTTCAACTCCCTCCAAAGATTTTCTATGGGGTTGAGATCTGGAGACTGGCTAGGCCACTCCAGGACCTTGAAATGCTTCTTACGAAGCCACTCCTTCGTTGCCCGGGCAGTGTGTTTGGGATCATTGTCATGCTGAAAGACCCAGCCACGTTTCATCTTCAATGCCCTTGCTGATGGAAGGAGGTTTTCACTCAAAATCTCACGATACATGGCCCCATTCATTCTTTCCTTTACACGGATCAGTCGTCCTGGTCCCTTTGCAGAAAAACAGCCCCAAAGCATGATGTTTCCACCCTCATGCTTCACAGTAGGTATGGTGTTCTTTCTCCTCCAAACACGACAAGTTGAGTTTTTACAATAAAGTTCTATTTTGGTTTCATCTGACCATATGACATTCTCCCAATCCTCTTTTGGATCATCCAAATGCTCTCTAGCAAACTTCAGACGGGCCTGGACATGTACTGGCTTAAGCAGGGGGACATGTCTGGCACTGCAGGATTTGAGTCCCTGGCGACGTAGTGTGTTACTGATGGTGGCCTTTGTTACTTTGGTCCCAGCTCTCTGCAGGTCATTCACTAGGTCCCCTCGTGTGGTTCTGGGATTTTTGCTCACCGTTCTCGTGATCATTTTGACCCCACGGGGTGAGATCTTGCGTGACGCCCCAGATGGAGGGAGATTATCAGTGGTCTTGTATGTCTTCCATTTTCTAATAATTGCTCCCACAGTTGATTTCTTCACACCAAGCTGCTTACCTATTGCAGATTCAGTCTTTCCAGCCTGGTGCAGGTCTACAATTTTGTTTCTGGTGTCCTTTGACAGCTCTTTGGTCTTGACCATAGTGGAGTTTGGAGTCTGACTGTTTGAGGTTGTGGACAGGTGTCTTTTATACTGATAAAGAGTTTAAACAGGTGCCATTAATACAGGTAACGAGTGGAGGACAGAGGAGCCTCTTAAAGAAGAAGTTACAGTTCTGTGAGAGCCAAAAATCTTGCTTGTTTGTAGGTGACCAAATACTTATTTTACCGAGGAATTTACCAATTAATTCATTAAAAATCCTTCAATGTGATTTTCTGGATTTTTTTCCCCCCATTTTGTCTCTCATAGTTGAGGTATACCTATGATGAAAATTAGAGACCTCTCTCATCTTTTAAGTGGGAGAACTTGCACAATTGGTGGCTGACTAAATACTTTTTCCCCCCACTGTAAGTACAAAAGGAAACAGTGTACACACTCAAACTTATGTCATATAGAAAATGATGCATGTACAATTTCCCAACAATTTCTTAACACAATATGCATAGATGAGTATATGGCATACACTTGATTATATAAAATGATAACATGTATATATAATTTTCTGACAATTCCCTCCTGTTTGTCATTTTATCACCTTTTTATTCATCAGTAACATGTAACTTCTCTCGATTTTCTACATGTCCGTCATTTGCATCATATTCCAAATTAAACAGTAGGATTATTACTACAGTTCTCAGTACAGTTTCTGCTTTTTGAGTGAAATTTCCAGCAGCAATATAAGGGATTTGTCTTGCATTTCTGCAAACAGATTTGTGAAAGCGCACTCCACAGGTTACCTCCTTTGTATAATTACATTTTGGTGAAAAACCCAAATTGAAATTGTTTTTACTACAATTTTTATGAAAACAAATCGGTGAAGTAAAGAGTGTAGGGTTTACTTTCATTAGGGGCTTTTTAACTTTAAGCAAAGAAATTCTAATTCCCGTAGTATTAAATATTCTTATCTTTGGTTCAGTGTAATCAGTAACAGTAACATTCAATTTATTAAGATATCTTGTTGATAAAACTCCCCACTAACCAACTTATAACATTATCACTTGAGTTAATCAGAGTAAGATGGGAATTCATAGCCGTTGTCACTCCAGCTGTTTCTTCTTCACTAAGTGGAACAGGAATCATGGGTACTGCAGTCTTGTGTGAGTGGGGAAGCAGTGAGCACACGTAACAAGAGGTATTGATTCCCAGTCCTCTCACCGAGATCACCATTGTCTGGTACCACAGGTTATGCGTGTAATCCACGTATTGTCCATTGTCTGTACTTCATGGGTTCCTTGGCAAAAAGGGTCCACCACCCCATTATCATGAAGAGTACGGAACACAGAATCATCAGTACTTTTGGTGCCATGCTTCTACCCGAGAGAGTACCCTTCCGGGCCTCTTTCTTCACCAGGTTTGAGACGATCTCCCTAAATGGAGGAGGCACTCTATGACCTTACACACCAAGGTGTGTATCCCCTTTGTAGCTGGACTTACTCAGGGAAGCAGGTTAGTTCACTTGCAGGCACCCGTAGTCTCTTTACATGTGCAACATGAATCCAAGATGGTCGTACTGCAGTGGGGGTGGTTAACAGCACCTGATATGGTCCAAGCCACCTTACTGAGTCCCAGTGCTGACGATGGTGGTTCTTTATGAAAACATAGTCTCCAGGCTTCTAGGGGTTATTCTGCCCTTCCTGTGGAGCAGAGAGAGTTCTGACAGTATCAACGTATTCCTTAACTTCATATGCCCCTTTATAAATGATTTGCTAAATCACCATATTTATTAGAGGATACCAAAGGCTTTACTTCTGGCAATAAGTATGGCCTGTGGAATGCGCATTCAAAGGGTGACAATCCTGTCTTTGCATCGGGTATGGTATTTATAGTCATTTTCACTGTTTTTAAGGCTTCTGGCCATGCTTTTCCTGTGTCTTTCATGACTTTTGCAAGCATTTGTTTTACAGTAGCATTTTTTCTCTCTCTCTCTCTCTACAAGGCCTGCACTTTGTGGGTGGTAGGTGGTATGACATTTGATCTTACTTCCTACAGCTTGGGTTAAGTCTTGAACTGTTTGGGCTGTAAAATGAGTTCCATTATCTGCATAAATCAGTTCTGGAACCCCAAAAGTGGAAAAAACATGATTCAATAGAGTTTTACACACGAATGCAGCATTTGCTGTGGAAGTGGGATGAATTTCTGTCCACTTTGTAAAGGTGTCGACCAACACCAGGCAATATTGTAATTTCCCATGCTTACACAATTCAATAAAATCCATACACCATTGACTAAAAGGCTCTTTTGGTATGGGAAATTTTCCTTGTCTCGTTCTCATTGCTCCTTGGGCATTATTTTGTAAACGAATGATGCACTTTTGGCATGTTGTTTTTACTTCTTTCAAAATATTAGGACAGAAAAAGTGCTTTCCCAACATCCTCAGCATCCCTCCTGTCGACACTATAGTGTGGGTGGCAGAACATATTTTTATCCTGGACAGAACAAATGAAAATCCATATCATAATTTGGCAAGGCTAACGCACGTACTGTAGTCAGTATGTGTTTCAAATCATCAGTAAGTTCTTTATGTTCTCTTCTTTGTTAGAAACCACAAGCTTCTAGGGACAACCTTAACCCCTTGCACTCTGGTCAATTTCCCTAAAAACGCCTAAAAATAACATACCCAAAGTAAATCAAAAGCTGTTCTTCAACCCTTTGCAGCATCTTCATGGGGTTGGTCTCATTTAAAAAAAAACACTGAATTTTTTGGCAAAACAGTCATAATCGCTCTTAAGTGCTCCTGCCACTGAGTAACAGTCATCTAAACATACTGAACTTGAAGAAAATAAATTTCACCTGGGTGTTGTTTTGGATAAAAATGCTTGCAAATAAGACACAGCTGTCAGATCTGGGCTGAAAAATGCAACAGAAATGTAGAACCAAGTGTTATCCAGCTGAGGTCAAAATTTTGTAACAATACCACAAAAAATGAATATATTACACAGCTTTTTCCTTAGGTTGTTCCCAGGCGTTTTTGAACTGTGCCAAATTGTGCCAAATGGCACAGTTTGGAAAAACGTCTGTAACTTTTGAATGATTCAATATAGAAGCTTCATTTTGGGCTCTATTGAAAGGTGAAGGGCTGTGTGTGTGTGGGGGCGGGGGTTGTTTATTCATTCATGAATGAATGAATGAACAAACAAGCCCCCACACACAAAGAAGCATGCCACGTAAAAAATGTTAGGCTTTTTTTTTTACAAGAAAAAATAACCTACTGTGCACTAAAACTTATACTAAAATATCTGTAATGTAAAGATAACAACTCCCCCCCCCCCCCCCCGCTACAGAGGATGGACATCGTCCATCGCTACATGACGGACGCACCGTCCCCGCGGTCTACTACGCACAATTGTACTAAAATATCTGCAATAATATCTGCAATCCGCTGCAGAAGAGCAGCGGGGGGGTCCATACGCCGCGGTCTTCATGTTGCGATGACGCACAGTTGTAATTTACCGATCGGTCAAAAGTCATTTTGATTACAATTTTCAGGGATAAAGAATAATTTAGCTTATAACACTTACCTGTCCACAACAGCAGTGTCACTGGTGATCTTCTCTTCCTCATTGTCAGACGAACATGACGCTGGTCTGCTTGTTACGGACTCGTGGTTATGGTCACGCGACCCGGTCAAACCATAATTCCATTATTGCGGTTTTGCGCTTCCATGATTGCGGTTTTGGCAAACGATTTTTCAAAACAAATAAGAACAGTAGTAAGAAAAAAAGACTGTCGAGCACGTGTGTGTCACCCAGCGGTTTACACAAAACAGATTTTATGCAAGGGACGCACGCTTTCGAACTTCTGTGCTTCAATTGGCTTGCTGTATTCGCAGCCGTTGGTAGGCGGGTCCTTCTTGCTAGGTTTTCAGTCATTGGTTCTTCAAGGTTTCAGAAACCCAATTCAAGGCTCTTATTAGTCGAATGAGAGGTCAATCACATCTAAACCAATCAAAACACTCCTTTGGCTTTCTGTTCGCGGCTGTGTCTGTAGTGGAAGAACGGAAATTTAGCTTTTTTTTTTTCAGTGCGCACTAGGACGCAGAGATGTGACTGCCCACGGTACACCGGAGTGCAAGAGGTTAATTAAAAAGTAAAAAGTGGACACAAGTGTCACATTTTTTTTTTCTATTTTACAGCCTTTGCCCTATTTGGCTGCTCCTTAGGGACAACATTTGTTGGCCATTGGGAGCAGACAAAAGGGGGAGGGTAAAGGCAAATACGCAAACATTGCCAGTGCATACTATGAGGTTAAAGACGTAACAGGCTGTCAAAGAATGATTACCACACTGGAATGTTTGGAGTAATGAGAGAATCATATGAGGATGGAATTGATAGCATGGTAATTGATAGCATGGTAGATAGTGTTACAGCTTCCCTGCATCAGACTCCAGACTTTGTGGTCCCCCTTAAAGAAAGAAAAAATCTAATCAAAGATTTCTGACTCCTTGGTTCAACACAGAAACTCGTAGCTTAAAACAGAAAACTCGTCAATTAGAAAGAAAATGGTGCTCCACTGATTTAGATGAAATCTATTTAGCTTGGAGAAATCATCTTTTTATAAAAAATCTCTTAGAAAAGATAAAACAAGTTATTCTGCATTAATAGAAGAGAATAAAAATAATCTCAGGTTTCTTTTCAGCACTGTAGCCAGGCTGTCAGTTCTCTGTTCCCTGATTGCTGGAGTCTTTCTGCAAGTATGGGGGTTCCCCCTATAGGTGAAAGTGCTATGAAATGTTTGTTGTTGTGAAATAGCGCTATGTAAATAAAGTTGAATTGAATTAAATTGAATTCATTATTGATCATTTATTGATAATTTTTATGTATTATCTATTTTTCTGAGGATTGCTAATTATTTTGCTAATTAATTTCTTTGATACCCCCTGTTTTGATACATGGAGACGCACATGCAGCAAAGTTACAGTGTATTTGCTTGATTCTTTTACTGAAAGGAAGTGTGCTACCATTTTTAATTTAGATGAAAATTTGTGGGTAGCACAGCTCCTTCAGAATGAGATGTCAATAATCATGACTTCTTTTGTGACATCTCTTGAACTAAGTTACAAATTCCATTTAAGAAAAACAAAATAACTATCTGTGTATTTTTGATATGCTTTAGCATTGATAAATAAGATCAATTTGTCCAGCTGAACACAGATGGGTTGAATTTGAATAAATGAATAAAGATTGCGTCACACTCTTTCAGTCAATGGAAAGGTGGACTTTTTGCCTAATTAGAATTTGGTTTAATTTTTACAAGGAATGCCTCATTTTATACATTCCTTGGTAAATTCTGGGGTGGAATGTAGTTCACCCTGATCCAGCTTGGCCACCGCCGAATCAGGAAAACACATTCCTCATTACTGTTACATTTCTGAAATATGATGTTGTCACACCATTATGTGGTGAGTAACATCAAGTGTATCCTGTAGAGCAAAGTCATATAAAATCATATAAACATTACATTTGTAAAGTCAGAGTCATTTAAATCAGTATACCTTATGTCATTTACAATGTCATACAAAGTCATACTTAGCTTCAAAAAATGCTTATTAATTTAAGGATCCTTTCTCCTGTGGTCAGTCAATGTCAATGTCAATTATTATTTTTATTATTTTATTACATATGTCACCAAAGATTTATTAAATTTAAAGGTAATTGATAGCATATTTTCAGGTTTCATTGATTATTCTATATGATTTTAATGCTATTTGCAACTTTTTGCACATAAATTTACAGGTTTTTCTTAATACATTTGCAACTTTTTCATGTAAAATTGCAGTTTTTCCACAAATGTTTGCATGTTTTTCTGAATAAATGTGCAACATTTATCCCCATAAAGTTGCAGGTTTTTCTTGATCAATGTGCAACTTTTTACAGGTAAATTTACAGTTTTTTCTTAATGCTATTATAATTGTATCTGGTGCATATAATGAGCCAATGTCTGATTCACTGTATTTTTCCATTGTCTCAGAGCTTGAAAAAACTGTCTGTTTTTCAGTGTGAGATTAGGTTGAACAAGATTGTAAATAATAACGAAGGTTTCATTGTTTTATCATGCAAATGCTTGAGGTTAGGGTGACTTAGCTGACCAGGTCAAGCTAAGTCACCAGCAGAATGTTCAGTGCTGATTCTGTCTATTCTTATGTAGGTCAAAACGACACAGCTCACTATAATCAGTCTTCTTGTGGTATGTCTGTCTTTTCAGTTCATAAATTTACCATAAATTTACCAAGGACCTTAGACCTTACCAGGCCCAAGGTCGAAATGTAAATAAGATTGCACATGTCATTTATTAAAAGGGTAAGTATAGTATTATTTAAACAAGGCAACAATATAACATACACTTACCAAGACCTTTGTTTGATAATCCGTAGCCTCTGGCAAATCATATGCACACACATTAATTATCAATCTCTTTTGAACCTCTGTGCTTTAAATCATGTGATATAGGGTGTACATAAAGCCTTCAGTGATTAGGCATTATTAAATGACATCATAATATTGTAATATTTAATTAATTTCATCATTGTCATGCTGGTACCATTGATTAAGATGTAAACAGTTATACTAAACTTAATATCCTATGGGCCGGCCTGTAGTCACGTTGTCACACGTCAGTCCTTTTTCCTATAAAGTGCACTATTATGCTTCAGTCAAAGAAAAAAGGTCAGTAATATGTCAAAATTGTTTTAAAAATATGTAAATAATTTATCACATACGCAACATTAGTTAAAACCCTGCAAAATTAGATTGAAAAGGTAAAACCCAAAAGTTTGTACAGGGTGCCCGCGATGTCTAAAAAAGTCTAAAATTACACATTTTCAATTTTAGGCCTAAAAAAGTCTAAAATACAGGGATATTTTGCACTGTGAGTCTAAAATTGAGTTTGAGTAATTTAAGACCTACGTTTCAATGCAAAATATCGATAAAGGATTAATGTTTTTTTAAAGTATTGTTCTTATGTCTTTTCCACACGGCCATTACGAGCTCAGATCCATTACGAGCCATTACGAGCTCAGATCACACGAGACGGCCTGCTGAATTTAAGCATTTATTTATTTATTTTCTACTCGTTTCAGTTCTGCATTTAATATGAACCCTGAGTTTGAAATAAACGTTTGAATTTAAATTTGAATATCCCGGAAGCCGCTACACATCCGGGTACTCCAGGCTCAGCCAATATTGATCCAGATCGCATAGTTTTAGAATCATCGGCCATTACGAGCTCAGATCACACGAGACGGCACGCTGAATCTAAGCATTTATTTATTTATTTTCTACTCGTTTCAGTTCTGCATTTAATATGAACCCTGAGTTTGAAATAAACGTTTGAATTTAAATTTGAATATCCCGGAAGCCGCTGCACATCCGGGTGCTCCAGGCTCAGCCAATATTGATCCAGATCGCATAGTTTTAGAAACATCGGCCATTACGAGCTCAGATCACACGAGACGGCACGCTGAATTTAAGCATTTATTTATTTATTTTCTACTCGTTTCAGTTCTGCATTTAATATGAACCCTGAGTTTGAAATAAACGTTTGAATTTGAGTATCCCAAAAGCCGCTGCACATCCGGGTATCCAGGCTCAGCCAATATTGAGCACCAGAAGTCGCATTAATGGTAAGAAATACTCATCATTGATTAGCAACAGCATAACAATATTATTAAAAAGAATTCAGAGACTTATTGTACTTTAAAAGTGTTGAAATTACATAAAATGCACACATTTACTTGTAGTTTTAGTTTTAAACATATTGTATGGCTCTCACGGAATTACATTTAAACATATGTGGTGTTCATGGCTCTCTCAGCCAAAAAGGTTCCCGACCCCTGTTCTACATGAAATGTTGCTGTTAGTGGAACGCACAATAAAACTACAGATGTGAAACGGAAATGTACTGTCGTCACAGGATGCTGGAGCAAGCATTTTGGCTCTGGTCTGAATGAGCTGTGTGCGCGAGCAAGGCGGGAACAGTTGTGAAGTAACGTGTGAATGGCAGGAGAGAAAGCTAGCAGGACAAAACTAAAAAGATGGGCAAATGTAAATTTAATGACAGTTGGCTCTCAAGAGATGACTTTGCAGACTGGCTCAAACGCGTTCCCAACGACGACACTGAGGCGTACTGCACATTGTGCAAAAGAACACTTAAACTCGGGACCCTGGGCGTCAGGGTACTGGAGTCACACATCAAAGCTAGCAAACACCAGGAATCAGCAAATGCAGCACGCAACTCTCATGGAATTGCTCAGTTCTGTTCGGTTGCAAGCAGCATGTCAAGAAATAATACAAATGATATTCGCGATCTAATGGGCTCGACTGAAACGATGAAGGCAGAAGTTCTGTGGGCGCTTAACACCGTGGCTAAACACCAGTCATACAGAGCTAATGACGGCATCGGGGAACTGTTTCAAGCAATGTTTCCCGACTCGACAGTAGCCAAAACATTCCAATGCGGGAGAGACAAGACCGCCTATATCATCCGATTTGGAGTAGCAGAGTTCGTCAAGAAAGATTGTATCTCAAAGGTTTGCACACAGGCTTGTTTGCGACTACGTTGCAATACATGGGGGCGTTACCAGGGTTGCACTTACACCTGACTTAATGAAATCTGTCATGGCTGCCAGGTCACGGTACCGTGTGCATTTGGACGAAGAGAGGAAGAGGAAGGAGGCAGAGACACAAGGGAAGAAAAGGGCACACGCGGAGGAGCAGTTACAAGACCTGAAAGTCAAGAGGGACAGTCTGCATACAGTCATTGAGAACCTGGGCAAAGATGCAGATGAGTTGGCAGAGCAAGCAGAGGGCAAGGCTGGGAGCAAAATGGCACAGCTCCTCTCAAAATCAAATACTCTGAGGAGGGCTGCTAAAGACAAACTCTCCCAGCTTAAGGTTCTGGAGGACGAAATTGCCACCAAAAGTGCAGAGCTTAGAAGCATGTAAAATAATGAAAATAATGGGTGTATATATGTTCGTTTCATTGACAATAAACGTCAATTGACCGCAATCTGGGTTTGTTCTTTCTTTTTTTAATACATCGTGAAGGTCGTAAATTTAATCCATGATGGTCTAAAAAAGGTCTAAAAAAGTCTAAAATTGCACTTGTTAAAACCTGCAGACACCATGTTTGTAAAAATACCCATATTTAGATTACTCCTCTCCCACAGTCTGCTTTTCCCTTTTTTCTAAGACACTCTCTCACACACACAAACATAGAATTGCTTCTTTTCTCCTAATCTCCACAAGGTCGAAGTAGGAACCTTCCAGAAAGACAAAACGATCAAACTGCAGCTGCCTCTATCTAAGATTCACACACACAAAAAGAATAAAATAACTGTGTTTCTCATTGTCCATTTTAACGTTATCCGGTTATGTTGCCATTTAACCTGACCATCTTTAAATATTATAGTGTAGCGGTTTGATTAAACCCCCCACAACACACAAACAGAACACAGAGACAGTCAGCTCGCACTCCTGGGGTTTGTTCCGCTGCATGCTGAGTTTACAGCCTGGAAGTTAAAGTGTTCATGCATTTTGCCCTTACTGTGACCTAGAGACTCAGATCAATATGTAGATGTGCTTGTTAGCCTCTTTGTCTGACACTTGGAGCGAGGTCTAGCTAATCTGCCCATTGTGATGTATGTCTTACAAATGCAAATACCTCCTGCCTGTTCGGTTATTGCTTTGATCATTCTAACTGTGGGGTATGTCCCTTTGATGTATTGTTATGGTCAAGTATTTAAGGTGCAACTCTGTAACGCAATCTCTCTCTCTCACTCTGATCCTGCAACTGGTAGACACACACGTGTCCGCCTCTCTGAGAGCCGTGAGCTCGCTCCCGGCGCTCATGCACGGCGCCGGGAGTGGAGCTTTGTGACAGCGGTATGATTTAATAAAACCTGCTTAAAACCACAGCATAGCTGCTTTATTTTTTCATGCCGCTGCACTGGTGACCCCTCGAACATGCACACGTTTTGTGCGAATGCAACCTTCCGAGCTGGACAGCCGCACAGCTGCGTTGGTGACCCCTTGAAGACACACACGCTTTGTGCGACGCAGCCTTCTGATTTGGATGGCCACGCTGGCAAACCGACGCTGAAAAAAACGAGCGGCCAGCGAACGCAACACCCGGGCATGAATGCTCCGTCGAAGCGGCCTGACTGGTCCGCCCTCCCTGCGGCTTCAGGGAGATCTCGACGCGGAGCCAACACAGGCGAGCCGTTCTCCGGACATCACCCACGACCGGGTAAACTGCAGAAAACGTTATGGCGCGACCCTCGCCTGAGATCAGGACGTCCACGCTGGACCAGCCGAGGGACACAGAACGTTTTCTCCCTCTCACCGCTACGCCTCCCTCTCAGCGATCCTACTCATCCACCCGAGCCTGAGGAACAAAGATCGTCTATTCCCTCCCACCGCTCCAACGCATTTGCACGAGCGTGTGGGACAAAAGATCGTCTATTTCCTCTCACCGCTCCAACGCACCATGGCCAATCATGCAGCCACAGCTCAACCTGGATTTTATCGGCGCCGTCTGCGCTGATCTCCACCAAGTTTCTGCACCCTGACTCACCACTCCAGCGGCCCACCCACGCACTGAACCCCCGCTCACGCATCGGGGAGTTACAAGGACGGCGCATCACGCACGGGACAAGTAACAGCTCCACAGACTGCCTTCCTCCTTCGCCGCTGCCTTTCAGGGCTGCTCGCTCACCTGAGGCACGCACGCAGCATGATCGAAGGATTTATTAACAGTCTCAGCCACGCCAGAGACCGCCATCATCCTCCGCCGCTGCTCACAGGACCTTCAGGGCTGCTCGTTCACCTGAAGCAAGCACGCAGCTCGCCACTGGATTTTTTAATGGTCTTAGCCACGGCACAACGGGATTTCAGCTGTCAGCTGCTCCCGGGGGTTTTGGGGTTGCTTCGGCACCTGAAGCCAACAGTCCCTCTGCTTTGTTTACTTTTTTTTTTTTTTTCTCTTGCAGCCGCTCCTGCTTTTCTTCATGGCCACGAGAGGAGTCAGAGACTAGTTTTTCTTCTTCTGATCTCTGCGTGTTCAGACGGGACATCGCGGAGCAGCAAACACTTTTGGCGCGACTACCCCCCCCCCCCTCCTGCACAGAGCTTTTCCCTGCTCGCTGCCCAGACTGCAACATCGAGGTCACGGTCCCCTACCGTTTCCCTCTTGGGGGGGAGCAGTGTAGCGGTTTGATTAAACCCCCCACAACACACAAACAGAACACAGAGACAGTCAGCTCGCACTCCTGGGGTTTGTTCCGCTGCATGCTGAGTTTACAGCCTGGAAGTTAAAGTGTTCATGCATTTTGCCCTTACTGTGACCTAGAGACTCAGATCAATATGTAGATGTGCTTGTTAGCCTCTTTGTCTGACACTTGGAGCGAGGTCTAGCTAATCTGCCCATTGTGATGTATGTCTTACAAATGCAAATACCTCCTGCCTGTTCGGTTATTGCTTTGATCATTCTAACTGTGGGGTATGTCCCTTTGATGTATTGTTATGGTCAAGTATTTAAGGTGCAACTCTGTAACGCAATCTCTCTCTCTCACTCTGATCCTGCAACTGGTAGACACACACGTGTCCGCCTCTCTGAGAGCCGTGAGCTCGCTCCCGGCGCTCATGCACGGCGCCGGGAGTGGAGCTTTGTGACGGCGGTATGATTTAATAAAACCTGCTTAAAACCACAGCATAGCTGCTTTATTTTTTCATGCCGCTGCAATAGTCTAATATCAATATCTTATAACATAGAATAAAGTTATTATTATGATTTTATTTACTTCCTCCTTTTTTCAACCTCTTGGGCTTTTTTTAATAATTTGCTGTATGGACCCTCCTTAGGATCGGGGCATGGATAGGCTGGGGGAGGATTATCTTTTTCATTTAATAATGGTTCAATACTCAGTTGGTTTTGATATTTATCTTTTCTGTTTTTATTTTTATTATTTTCACGTCCTTGGTTAGCTTTTGCTTTGGCGTCTGCAGCCGCCACCGGCCAAAGATTGGCACATTGGAGCTCCGCGTTTGTTTTTTTACCTTTGTTTTTTTCTACTTGTAATGTCTACTGTTGAGACGAGAACCGCACATTCGTCTACATCCAGTGTAGGTTTAAACGAGTAATCCTTTTCTCATTTAGTCAAAAAATTTTTGGGATTTTTTTATTGGATCTTTTTCCTTTAATCGATTATTATAGTTTTTTTACCGTCCGGCACACCGTCTCTTCCTTTTTCTTTTGTTTTGATTTCCTGTTATCTTCTTTTTTATCTGCGCAGTTACCCATTTTCTTTCTATCAGGAAAAGTATACTCACTATACTACCATTACACCTCTTAGGCGACCTGATATTCTTTTTCGGTCCCAGACCGGGTGTCTCAACCCAAACTATTAATACTACTATTACACTCTTTTCAGACTTATGAGCGACACTCACTTATTGATTTTGAAAAGATTCTTGTGGCACCTTATTACATTACTCACTCGGGATGGACTAGGAGAGTCTTGTAACGTATTGAGAGTATATACTAACTTTTATTCGTTTTGCGGTCCCCGACCGGGATATAGGAAACTCACTATATCCTCTCACTCAGTATTTCATTACTCACTTGGGATGGACTATGAGAGTCTTGTAATGTATTGAGAGTCTCAGTAACAAAAGAAAAAGGAATGGATGTCACTTACTTCTTATCCTAATCGAGGAGGATGTCACCAGATGACACCGGAGTCCAAGCTGTTCCCCAGGTTTTTCCCTGAAGTCGGGTTGTCAATACTGACTGTTGTCAGACCATGCATGGATTTTAACCCGGAGGGTGCGTCGGTCTCCGGCGTCCTCTTAGATGTTGTCCATCCGGGACACGGCACCACGTATGTCAAGAATCTGAAACTCAAATGATCGTATATTAGTTAGTTACCTCAATAAAGATTCAAGACACAGAATATTCTATTTTATGAGCTTTACTTGCGCAAGGAGTGCCTGCGATGATTAGATCTCAAAAGACACCCAGCGAACTAAGCCCTTTTATAAGATAAGATAAGATAAGCCTTTATTAGTCCCACAATGGGGAAATTTCAGGATTGCAACAGCACAGGGATAGCAACACTCAGAGCAACAATCAGAAGGCAAGAAAAAAACAAGAACAGCTAGTATACATATGTACATTTTACTATATATATATATATATATATATATATATATATATATATATATATATATATATATATATATAGTGCGGAGCATTGTGGTTGGTGAATGTGCAGCAGAAAGTCTAAGCTCTCTCTCCCTCCGCGGGTGCGGTGGGCCAGCTGGATGTCTTTGGGCATGATGGTGGTGACCCTCTTGGTGTGGATGGCGCACAGGTTGTTGTCCACGAAGAGACCCACCAGGTAGGCCTCGCTGGCCTCCTGCAGAGCCATGACGGCGGAGCTCTGGAAGCGCAGGTCGGTCTTGAAGTCCTTATACATTGTTGGTCACATAATCACAAAGGACATTTGCTGAGTACTCCCTTCCGGTCACCCACACAGTCATGACAAAAGATCTCAAAGAGGGAGAACACAGTGACTTTACAAAAAGTACATCACATAAGGGTTTAACCACAATTAATCACAGACAAAGTATCTCATACAAAAACAAGATTAACTTTTCCTTATTCTCAGACTTTTACACAGTTTCATCCCATGAGTCAGCGTCATTCTCTCACGCTAAGCACATTTTAATCTGCACATAAGCAACACTCAGTAAGCTTCTCATTATCTAAGTACAAAAGGAAACAGTGTACACACTCAAACTTATGTCATATAGAAAATGATGTATGTACAATTTCCCAACAATTTCTTAACACAATATGCATGGATGAGTATATGGCATACACTTGATTATATAAAATGATAAGTATATACAATTTTCTGACAATCTACATGTTAACTTAAGTGGTAAAATGACCCAAACAACGGCTGTTCATTAACTTACCCGGGATTATTAAGCAGACAGTCTGGGAAATGAATGGTGGCCTATGGGGAAAATGACATCGTTTGGAACTAAGTACTGCTCCATGACCCACGTGACTTCCGCATTCCACAGTTTCTGATGAAGTCTATCAGACTGATACAACTATCATACTATATGGCTATGTGGAATACATGTCAAGTTGGTCTCGGGATCCGCTTTGTACTTTTTCAGTCCAGATTCACAAATGGATTCATAATTTTCTAAAGCCTCATTAGATCATTCAAGTCCCTCATTCCTGGTGTGGGTTTAATGTGGGGGGCAGCAGTGGTGATGAAGAAAAGTCTTTAGAAAGCAGAACCAGAACCTTCTCCAGGTTGTCTTATAGATATAATGATTTCTTATATTTGTTGGTGACTGAGAAAAGTCTTTAGCAGTTTGACAGAAATTCTTCTTCTTCTTGGTTTCCACCCGCTGTTATGGTGGACTACCTGGGTCCCACCAGCAGAGTATATATAATTCAATTAAAAAACAGTCAAAATACAAAAGAATGCAAGTCTTTAAATGAACAGCAAGGCAAAAAATAGTGTGAAAACTAGAGGAATTGAAGATAGTTATTAAAAATTTTTGGAATAAAAAACCTAAAATTAATAAAACTAGTGCATTGCCCATAGAATCCCAGAATTTCTTTCTGAAGCAGGTGTTCCAGTTAGGCTTTATCGACCCTAGGCTGTGTTTGAAAGTGGACTACAGAGGTGTGGCCTGTGTATACTGTATGTAGGCAATCCCACGTTAGACTTTAACAAATATGAAAGGGACTGAACGGCACTAAGATTTGATAGTACGGCTGTCACGGTGGAAGAATTTTCCCTGTGGTGACGTTGGATAGCTCTACACCACGATATGCGGTAGTATAGCAAATGTTTTTAGGACCCTGTGGTCTCGTAATTTAAACAGGTTCATAATTTATGTGGCAAACAATGGAAGCTGTGAGAGACTCGGTGCAGCTCCACTCTCAACTTGTGCATGTGTAATAATTGTGCGAACCTCCAGTCTTTTTACAGGCATGAACTGCTGATTCTCTTAAAAAACAAAAAAAACAAAACAAAACTTGATTGTTTTCACAAAGCAGTGGTGGAAAGTCCAGTGTGGAGTGTGTAAATAACGGAGGCAGATTTATGCAGCAGACGACTTTATTCACTCTCACATCAGTCATACACAGAAAAAGCAAGTGTCCATACACCAGGGTCTCTCCTTTTATATCAACTGCCCATCTCACATCTGCATGACATCTCGCATCACAATACATTCATCCCTTCTCCCCCAACTCCTTCTTCCTGCTACCTCACCATAATCTCCCTCATCTGCATAGCTATTGTCCTTCTCTGTTTACCCTCTGCCTCCAGTCTGAAATGATTAACCCAGCCTCTACACTGCCCCCCCTCAGAATCTCAGACCGAGTTTCAGTCCTCACGTCCTTTTGGCTTCAGTCTCCTTCCATATCTGCTGTAACGGGGGTTTTCCGCCTCTGCGGCGCTGCTGTGCCGGTGGGGGGCTCCTGGGGGTGTGTCTGTCTGCGGGTGGGCCATGGCGAGGGGGGGGGGAAAACTTCGACTTGCCCATGTGGCACACACAGGGTGTGTGGACTGGAGACTGCAGTGACATTCAGCGTATTTAAACAGGACAGCCTCCGTATAGGATCCTGCGTGACTCTTGTCTCCATGATTTTTGGATTTTTGCCGCTGTCCAAAAAAAAAAAAAAAAATCAAGGTCAAACAAGCAATGCACTATGCAGTAGTTGTTTCACTCTCGGAGCTCACTTGTCAGGATCATAAACACTCCGCTCACAAGGAAATGACACACTTTGTGCCCTTTCAGTGCTCAGTGTCATGGCTGTATTTAGCAGTTCGTCCAAACGATTCTGCCACCAACTGCCTGCTGGAGTTCCATCTGGAGAGAGTCCCCCACATGGTGCTGGTGGTGGCAGCACCCGGTGCTGTGGAAGCTTCCACAGTACCGGATGCAAACGTGCTGTTGGCAATAAAAATACACTTAACATTTAACAGTTTATATAATAATCAATAGGGGCACATAAGTGAACAACGAGATCTAGCCCCACACACAAAAAAAGTGAACACCGGGGTTGTTGCAGTTGCTCGTTATCCTCTGTGGTAGGCTTGTCCATTGCACAGTACTACATAATTGCGGTTATCGCAACAGCCCTATTTGATTGTGTGAAAATTAATTACAGAATACCTAATTATGGAAAATAAATGGGACATCCAATATTAGTCACTGTTTAGGAACCCTTGTTTGTCAGATCATTTATATAGCACTTTTTATTATCTCTAGATGACCAAAGCACTTTACAGATCCTGCTATCCACACACTGATGGTGGTAGAGCTGCCATGCGCCGGCGCTGGCCTGATCCACCAGGAGCAACTGGGGGTTCAGTGTCTTGCTCAAGGACACTTTGGCATGCAGACAGAGTGGGAATCAAACCCCTGACCCTCTGATCAGTAGTCGGTCACACTACACCTGCACCACGGCCTTGTAGTCATAATAGTGTTGTATCTTGCACTTTGGGGAATGGGAGATGATCAGTCAACCGAGGTTCAGGGGAACATGTGATGTCAGAGGGGAGGCGCTAGTTCCATTTACTACATGTACTGCAGATACTTTATCCAGTATTTTTATTGCAGAAAACCTTTAGTTTTCTGAGGTTAGAAAGAAAAAAAACAATTTTTCCATTTGGTTATACGGGTTTGAGGTACTTCTGATAGAAATGCATTTGCTTATACTGTGACTAGTAGCATTGATACCAGTTGAATGTGGCAAGCATATTTGGAGCAAAATGAAGTTTATCAGTTTGAACATTCTTGTCTTTTTTGTGTTCAATTGAATTTGCAAAATACTTAATTTTGTTATTTATTAGGTTTTAAACATTCCAACTTCAGAAATTCTGCAGTAAGCTGGCTCTCGACTTTGGACGCGGGCAGGGAAGATGGCTGCTTAGGTGAGGAGCTCCGCAGTGCAGGCAGCCTTTTTACTTTTACAAGGGTGCTTTTCACTTGTTTCCTCGGTCGAAACTACTCTACACTTTTGCATTGAGACTGCATTTGTGGAGAACAGGATTAAAATGCCAACGCAGCAACAGAAACTTAACATTCGCTCCAAAGCCGGTGCAAGCAAGGAAAGTCTGGCTAAAGCTAGCAATACCGCAACGAGCCCTCCTTCCTCTCCGCCACCTTCAACAAATGCAGGTGTTCCCAAAGACCAAATGGCGGAGGACATTTCTAAGATTTATGCACTGCTGAAAGAAATATCGGACAGGCAAGATGCTAAGCTCAACTCTATAGAGGCGTCAACAAGGGCGGTGAATACCAAGCTAACGGAGTTAGCCACCCGGCTGGGAGACGTGGAATCTCGCATTGCCTTTCTCGAAGATGCTAATGTAGCTCTGGATGCTAATCCTCCCGCAACCCAGACGCAGGTAGAAGATTTGCTTTTGAAGCTGGATGACTTGGAAAATAGATCACGCCGAAACAATTTACGTTTTGTCGGCTTTCCAGAAAACTGTGAAAAGTCAGATGCCCTCACCTTTATGCGCAAAGCTATCCCAGATCTGCTGAAAATGGAGTTCCCTGGAGGGCTGGAAATTGACCGTGCACACCGGAGCCTCGCCAGACGCAAACCAGATGGCCAGCCACCCAGGACTATCCTGATTCGACTTCTGTGCTTCCAGGATAGGGAGCGTATTGTGGAGGCAGCGTGCGGGATGGGAAAGCTGGATTGGAATGGTCATCACATTATGATTTTTCCGGATTATTCCAGACGAATATCCGAGATGAGGGCGGCTTTCAAGCGATGTAAACACCTGCTGCACCAGAAGAAAATTGCATTCTCTCTCAGGTATCCAGCAGTTCTCGTCGTGAAGTTGGCAAGTGGTAAACAGGAGTTCACTGATCCTAAGAAAGCACTGAACCTGATTCTTTCACTACTGTGAGACATTGATGAACAATGGTATGCATACATGCTATATGTTTATATGTTATATATTTTTGACGGAGGATTTGATGCAGTATTAATGTAAGGCTTCATTTTTGTTTTTGTTAACAACCGAACATAAAAATTTATAAAAGTTACTGCCCGCGCTTTATTATCTGTATGCATATGCATGAGGCTGCTGTGATGTTGCGGCTCTCCCTAAGTTTGTTGCACTGTTCACAGTCACGGTCTTATTTTTTGTTTTTTATTTTTTTTTGGTTGGTGCTGTTCTTGTGCACCGATGGGTGACATTGGTTCTAGGTCACCGTTTATGTTACTCTGTGATTAAGTGGTTTTCGCTTCTTTTTTTTGTATTTTCAACTTTTATTGTGTTTATCTTTTACCCAGTGAGGAAGTTTTTGGTAGAGAATTGCTGGATATTTTGGATGGTAATATGTACTGTTTATGTTGTCGGCTAATTGTCAGAGCTTTCTTAACCTTATTACTTGGAATGTTAAAGGTCTTAACCACCCAATTAAGAGGAAAAAAAATTTTGGCGTTTATTAAATCAAAAAAAGTGGATGTAGCGTTGCTTCAGGAGACCCACCTCACTAATACAGAATCTAAAAAACTCTGTCGGGATTGGGTGGGCCATGGGTTTGCATCTTGCGGTAATAGCCAGAGCAGGGGGGTGGCAATCCTTATTCATAAACATTTGCAGTTCAAGTGTCTAAAAGAGGTTAGTGATGATGATGGACAACTCCTCATAATCCTTATAGAAATTCAGGGCCATAGGATGATACTCGCTAATGTCTATGCACCAAATATAGTTGATTGTGCATTTTTTGCACAACTTGAACATAAACTAAGCGAAATGGGTAATTATCCCATTTTAGTAGGTGGGGATTTTAACCAGGTCATGGACAATATTTTAGATCGGAGCACCCCCTCACAGCGTTCATCTAAATCTGGCTCTATATTGAAAGACATGTGCAATGCAATTGGTTTGGTAGATGTTTGGCGGCTTTTCAATCCGTCCACAAGGAATTACACTTTTTATTCCACTGCTTATAGTGTGTTTTCCAGGATTGATTACTTTCTAATATCAAAATCCTCTGTCTTCTCTGTAAATTCGAGCTCCATTGGTAGCATATTACTATCAGACCATGCCCCTGTTTTTTTACATATGATTCCACCTTGTCAGTTAAAAAAAATTCTAGATGGAGGCTTAATTCAAGTCGTCTTCTTAATCCAGATTTTGTGTCCTCTTTGAAAGCAGAGATCTCCTTATATCTCGAGACAAACTGGGATTCTGCTCCCTCTGCCAGTGTTGCTTGGGAGGCCTTTAAGGCATTTATTAGGGGACATATTATTCAATATGCATCTTTTAAAAAGAAAGCTAACATTGCTAAACAGATTGATTTGGAGAGGAGAATAGCTATATCAGAGACAGTGGTACCTCTACTTACGAATTTAATTCGTTCCGGAAGAATTCTCGTAACGTGAAAAATTCGTAAGTAGAGGCGCGTTTTACATGTAAATGCCGTAATCCGTTCCAAGCCCCCAAAATTCGGGCATAAATTTTTTATAAATCGTAAAAACGCATCAAAACATGTAACAAATACATGTTACAATTAGATTACTGCACAATAAACATAAAATGAGAGTTTAAAATGAGAGAAAGAATAATAAAAGAGAATAATAAAAGAGAATAATAAAAATTATGTTCATTTACCCTTTAACTGCTATCGTCGTCGACGTCGTCACCTTTTGCCTTCTTTGGTTCATGTTCTGATCCAAGGACGTTTGCTTTTGTCGGCTTGTAAGTGCTTCGTTTTGTTTTAATACCGTGCTGATCGTTGATGTATTACGGCCATATTCTTTGGCGAGATCAACCAAACGCATAAAGTTTTGGAAAAAAAAAACAAACTTCGTGGCCAATGGGATACCAGGAAGATGCTAGGCGATAGCCAGTGGCAGAGCAGCTACAGGTATGTTTACGTTCGGTAAACTACGGAAGCTGCGAGGAGCGCGTACTTTTTTGCCTTTCGTATCCTGAAATTTCGTTCGTAACTAGAGGCAATATTTTCCCGTTGAGGCGTCTCGTAACCTGAAAATTCCGTATGTAGAGACGTTCGTAAGTAGAGGTACCACTGTACATTCAAACAGGACACAAACTTAGTAAATCTGCCACCCCTTGTGAAGCTTAAGTATGAGCTGAATTCAATCCTAATACAAAAAGCTGAATTTTCCCTATTTCGCCTTGGGCATAAACAATTCGAGGAGGGGGACAAAGCTGGCAAAATGCTGGCTAGATATATTAAAATGAAAGAAGCTCAGTGTACTATATCTGCTATTAGGGCGCAGGATGGTACTCTGGTGTCAGACTCAAATGAAATTAATGGTGCTTTCAGAGAATTTTACACTTCGCTTTATTCTTCTGAAATGGAGGCTGGATCTCAAGAGACTTATGCATTTTTGTCTTCCCTGTCTTTGCCCTCCCTAACGAAGGAACAAATAGACCTGCTTGACGCCCCAATTACTAAAGATGAAATTGTGAAAGTTATTAAGAGCCTTCCGACTGGAAAAGCACCGGGCCCTGATGGATTCACTGTAGAATTTTACAGGGCCTGTGTTGATGAGATTTCCCCTTTACTCTTAGAAATGTTTGCAGAATCTTTTGAACAAGGCTGTCTGCCTCCTTCTTTAACAGAGGCTTTAATTTCGCTTATTTTAAAAAGCAGTAAAGACCCGTTAGATTGCAAGAATTATAGACCAATTAGTCTTATAAACTGTGACTGTAAAATTCTCTCCAAAATTTTGGCATTAAGATTAGATAAAGTAATGTTATCTCTTATAAATCCTGATCAGGTGGGTTTTATACGTTCCAGGGGTGTGGCAGACAATATTAGGCGATTTATTGATATCATATGGTCAGTTCAAAATGATCCCTCACTTGCACACCACTCTCCAGTAGCAGCCCTCTCCCTGGATGCTGAAAAAGCACTTGACAGGGTTGAGTGGCAGTATCTTTTTGCTACTTTAGAGACTTTTGGTTTTGGTTCAAAGTTTCTTTCCTGGATTAAATTACTATATAATGAACCTAGAGCTTCAGTGACATCAAATCGAGTTACATCACAGCCTTTTAGACTCTATAGGGGCACGCGCTAGGGCTGCCCTTTAAGTCCCCTGCTTTTCGCTTTGGCATTAGCACCATTAGCTGTAGGTATCCGCAAAGACGGCAACTTTCCAGGTATTCATGTCCATGGCAGTACCCATAAGATAATGTTGTATGCTAATGACGCATTGGTACTGATTACACAACCTCAAAAATCAATTCCAGCTCTCCTTAAAATTATTAACCAATTTTCACGTCTGTCTGGTTATAGAGTTAACTGGATAAAATCAGAAGCTCTCCCCCTAACACCTTATTGCCCTGAAACACTGTTTACATTTGGTCAAAATATAGGCTTTTCTTGGCCAAAATTAGGAATTAAATTTCATGGCATCCTGTTTCCTCATACTTTATTGGATCTGATTCAGATTAATTTTGAGCCTTTGCTCGAAAAATTTAAAATAGACATAGAGAGGTGGTCGCCCCTTTTTTGTCTCTTTGGGGCAAGGTCAATGTTATCAAGATGATTTGTGCACCCCGATTTAATTACCTTCTACAATCCCTTCCTCTTAGGATCCCAGTTGGTTATTTTCGGCAATTTGATAGGCTATGCAATAAGTTTTTATGGAATGGTAAGCACCCTAGATTAAAGTTGAAAAGACTACAAAAGGCTACAGATTCAGGAGGTTTGGGGGTCCCAAACCTAGTTTTATATCATTACGCTTTTAGTCTTAGACATTTGATTCATTGGGCTCTCCCCCCTTGGTTTCATTTGGAGAGTTATCTAAGCAGCCCTCTTCCCTTAGTACATCTAATCACAATCAAACTTCCTTCTGAATTTCAGTCGCATCCTATAGTATCCTTTTTACAATACGTTTGGAAGAGGGTTGCTTTTATACTAGGGTTTAGCTCTCATCTTCATTCTATGGCTTCTATTTGGCTTAACCCAAGTCTCCACATTGGAAAATCTCCATTTATTTGGAAAATCTGGGTGAAAAAGGACATCTTGATGCTAAAAGATCTATATGAAGGGGGAGCTCTCAAATCATTTGATGATCTACGGGCACAGTATGGACTACCACAGAATCAGTTCTGGAAATATTTACAACTTCGACATTTGCTGTGTCAAGTCTTTGGATCTACAACTACCCCTCCTTCTGAGGCAGATTGGCTCATCCAGGCATTGAGTTCCTGTGGTAAAAGATGTAAGGCCTCAAATTTTTATTCAGTGCTCCTTAAAAGCTCAAATAAAGATTTTTCATCCCTCAAACAGGCATGGGAAAAAGAAAAGATAAGATAAGATAAGCCTTTATTAGTCCCACAATGGGGAAATTCCAGGATTGCAACAGCACAGGGATAGCAACACTCAGAGCAACAATCAGAAGGCAGAAAAAAACAAGAACAGCTAGTAAACATATGTACATATTACTATAACTATATATATATATATATATATATATATATATATATATATATAGACACAGTGCGGAGCATTATGGTTGGTGAATTTGCAGCAGAAAGTCTAAGCTCTCTCTCCGCGGATGCGGCGGGCCAGCTGGAAGTCTTTGGGCATGATGGTGACCCTCTTAGCGAAGAAGAGACCCACCAGGTGGGCCTCGCTGGCCTCCTGCAGAGCCATGACGGCGAAGCTCAGGAAGCGCAGCTCGGTCTTGAAGTCCTGAGCGATCTCCCTCACCAGGCGCTGGAAGGGCAGCTTACGGATGAGCAGCTCCGTGGATTTCTGGTAGCGCCAGATCTCTCTCAGAGCCACGGGCCTGTGACGGTGAGGCTTCTTCACTCCGCCGGTGGCCGGAGCGCTTTTCCGAGCAGCGCTGGTGGCTAGCTGCTTCCTGGGGGGCTTTTTCCTCCAGTAGATTTTACGGGCGGTCTGCTTGGTTCTTGCCATCGCTCTTTATTATTCTGTCTTATATTTCTTGCATGCCGCCTAAACTCCAGCCCGGCACCCGCGTCGTTTTCGCTACAGTTCCCGGTATGTCGAGTTTCACCGTTAGCACCTTGTGGCGGTTGAGTGCTAGCTAGCACTAGCTCTTCCTGCTGTAACGTCTCCTGCTGTAAACAGTGACTCCGTCTGCCGACTCGGGAGACCTTTGGGGCGATCTGTGTGTCCGTGATATATATATAGAGTGAAAGGTGTAGAAAGAAGAAGGAAGATAAAAAAAAAGGCTGTTGCAACGGGCAGCCAACTCGTGTGGCGCCACCGGTCTGGCGGAACCAGAACCGGAAAAAAAAAGAAAAGATCTGAATTTACAATTTACTGATGCTGAATGGGCAAATATTCTAAGGAATGGGAAGAAGGTGTTTAGGGAATTGAAAACCAGACTTGTTCAATTTAAAATTTTGAATCGATTCTACTGGACACCCCATAAAATGTTTAGAGCAAATCTTATACATTCATCAAGCTGCTGGAGATATCTACAGGGGGAAGGTACACTTATCCATATGATCTGGAGTTGTCCGGAAATACAGGGCTTTTGGTTGGAGACCCATAGACATATTATGACAATTGTCACGCAAGAAGTGCCATTCACTCAGAGACTCTTTGTCCTTGGGGATCCACCAACTATTCAGGACCCAATCTCTGACGCCGAGTGGATTCAGACTGCTTTGATGGTGGGCCGAAAGTTGATTACCTCCTATTGGAAATCTTCCCCTGCCCCACCCGTAGCTCAGTGGCTCAGGGAGCTGGGCAAGCTAGCTGCACTAGAACGCCTTTCATATAAACTTTTGGACAGGATGGACAGCTTTTATAATAAGTGGGGATCCTATCTCACCTTTATAGGTGTTGTAGATTAAGCCAATCATCTTAGGAGTGCTAGGGTGAAACTGGAATGTTTTATCCTCTCACTGGGTATATTCGTTCTTGATGTGTTTTTGTTTGTTTGTTTGTTTGTTTTATTTTCTAAATTGAAAACCCAATAAAATTCAAATCATAAGAAAGAAACATTCCAACTTCAGTGGGGTTGGAGTGTGTAAACAAAAATTTATTAGAAAAAAAACAAATGTGAGAAAATAACTAGTTCCTGATTTACCAAGTGTAGGATTAATAAAGAGCTTTATGTAATCTCACCTTTATTCTTGAAAATGTGAATTTTTTTTTATATTTCAACTTTATTTTGACACTTTGCTGTTAACTTTGTTTTCTGTTTCCAATAAATTTACTTATTTTTTCCCCAAGTTTTCACCTTCCAAAGCCAAAATCCAGTGCTACTCATAACAAAGACAAACTAGCGTGGAATTCTTTTCTCACACAGTGAACACTGCCTGGTTGGTCTGGTTGAGAACCCATCATTCCTCTTGTGTTGGAGCAGCAGTGACAGAGACCACACAGTGTGCTCGTCTGAACTTCTTCCACCACCATGTGGCCCAGGAGGAAGCTGACGTCCATCCAGGAAGGACAGGTATGGGAATGCCTGTGGGCCGTAATCATCCACACTTTAATGTTGCTGTTAGAATAATTTTCAGTATAATTAATCTGAGTCAAAAATCAGGCAGAAAATTTAGATACAGTGGTACCTCTACTTACGAATTTAATTTGTTCCGGAAGAATTCTCGTAACGTGAAAAATTCGTAAGTAGAGGCGCGTTTTACATGTAAATGCCGTAATCCGTTCCAAGCCCCCAAAATTCGGGCATAAATTTTTTGTAAATCGTAAAAACGCATCAAAACATGTAACAAATACATGTTACAATTAGATTACTGCACAATAAACATAAAATGAGAGTTTAAAATGAGAGAAAGAATAATAAAAGAGAATAATAAAAGAGAAAGAATAATAAAAATTATGTTCATTTACCCTTTAACTGCTATCGTCGTCGACGTCGTCACCTTTTGCCTTCTTTGGTTCATGTTCTGATCCAAGGACGTTTGCTTTTGTCGGCTTGTAAGTGCTTCGTTTTGTTTTAATACCGTGCTGATCGTTGATGTATTACGGCCATATTCTTTGGCGAGATCAACCAAACGCATAAAGTTTTGGAAAAAAAAAACAAACTTCGTGGCCAATGGGATACCAGGAAGATGCTAGGCGATAGCCAATGGCAGAGCAGCTACAGGTATGTTTACGTTCGGTAAACTACGGAAGCTGCGAGGAGCGCGTACTTTTTTGCCTTTCGTATCCTGAAATTTCGTTCGTAACTAGAGGCAATATTTTCCCGTTGAGGCGTCTCGTAACCTGAAAATTCCGTATGTAGAGACGTTCGTAAGTAGAGGTACCACTGTATAAGTACATTTATTTCCTCATGAGGGAGAAATACAGAGGCAGACCCAAGTCTGACCATCCATACCTCTGAATCAGCCATTCATTGTTCTAGCTTTTAAAGCTGTGTTATCCATGGAAAGACGGAAAAACTGTCCTTGAGTACATCTGGCAAGACAGGGGGTAACAGTTCTTATCTTTGCTCCCAGGAAACGAGGAGCTAGTACATTCTCGGTCACACAGGACTGGACATCCAAAAATGTATCAGTACAGCTGGTAATTAAAACTGCAAACTCAGGCACACTCTCACGCAGACTGGGGCTGTTCAAGGCCATACATGAAGGAGTCATATCAAACATTCATTCATTCATTCATTAATCATTTTCCGCTTAATCCTTTTTGGGTTGTGGGGGGGCTGGAGCCTATCCCAGCATCTTTGGGCAAGAGGCAATATGAAATATAATATGTAAGAATAATATATGCTTCGGGAGTATGGGGTATTGGGCTTGTTGTTACGAGCTATTCGGTCTCTGTATGACCGTTGTGAGAGTTTGGTTCATATTGCCAACGCTCGGTCGGAGTCATTCCCAGTGAGAGTTGGACTCTGCCAGGGCTGCCCTTTGTCACCGATCCTGTTCATAATTTTTATGGACAGGATTTTTAGGCGCAGCCAGGGAATGGAGGGTGTCATGCTTGGTGACCACAGGATCTCATCTCTGTTGTTTGCAGATGATGTTGTCCTGTTGGCTTCATCCAGCAATGACCTACAGCTCTTGCTGGGACGGTGTGCCACTGAGTGTGAAGCAGCTGGGATGAGAATCAGCACCTCCAAGTCTGAGTCCATGATCCTCAGCCGGAAAAAGGTGGATTGTCCCCTCTGGGTTGGGGACAGGCTCCTGCCCCAAGTGGAGGAGTTTAAGTATCTTGGGGTCTTATTCACGAGTGAGGGGAAAATGGAGCGAGAGATTGACAGACGGATTGGAGCAGCATCTGCAGTGACGCGGACATTGTACCGGTCTGTTATGGTGAAGAGGGAGCTGAGTTCTAAGGCAAAGCTGTTGATTTACCAGTCAATCTATGTTCCTACTCTCACCTATGGTCACGAGCTTTGGGTAATGACCGAAAGAACAAGATCGCGGATACAAGCGGCTGAAATGAGCTTTCTCCGTAGGATTGCGGATTGTTTGAGGCTGGTTTTGATGTATGGACATCAATGTATGTTAGGATGGATGGGTGTTAATGTTGATATGTAAAAAATACAGTAAATTGTTTACTTGGGGTCTTAAATGTGGTAATTTGTATATAATTCACATGGATGTATTTATGGAAAAGAGGAGATGGAATTAATAAGTGTTCACTTCTTCCTTCTCCCTTTCGAACACTGTATACTGTTACTTTATTGCATTTGTCATTTGTTTTGTTTTTGTTATACTTCTTTGTTCGAAATAAAGTATCTATCTATCTATCTATCTATTGCTGGACTCACCCTCAGAGATAGGGTGAGGAGCTCAGTCATCCGGGAGAGGCTCAGAGTAGAACCGCTGCTCCTCCACATTGAAAGGAGTCAGTTGAGGTGGTATGGGCATCTGATTAGGATGCCTCCTGGACACCTCCCACTTGAGGTGTTTCGGGCACGTCCCACTGGGAGGAGACCCCGGGGCAGACCCAGGACTCGGTGGAGAGACTATACTCTGGGAACGCCTTGGTATCCTCTCTGAAGAGCTGGAGCAGGTGGCTGGGGAGAGGGAAGTCTGGGCTTCTCTGCTTGAACTGCTGCCTCCGCGACCCAGACCTCTGGAAAAGAGGTAGAAGATGGATGGATGGATGGATGGAAAATAATATAAAGGAATGTTTAAGATAAGATAAGCCTTTATTAGTCCCACAATGGGAAAATTCCAGGATTGCAACAGCACAGGGATAGCAACACTCAGAGCAATAATTTAGAAGATAAGAAAAACAAGAGCAGCGAATATACATATGTACAGATAAATATATATACACAGTGCGGAGCATTGTAGCTAGATGGAATAAACAGCATAACCATCTGCTTAGTTATCCTACATAGTATGAATATGTACCCATACATATTGTCACCCTCCGTAGCGACTGATATTGTCCTAGTTGTATACTGGAGGGGACCATTGTGTAAGTCTATTGCGTCTTTTGCATTCAATACTATTAGGTCGTCATGTTTTTTTGCAATCTCTGCGAGCAGCCCTGCTTAGGTTATACAGTCTGACAGCCGTAGGTAGGAAGGACCTGCGAAACCTCTCGGTTGCGCACCTAGGATGATGTAGTCTGCTGCTAAATGAGCTCCTCAGTGCGTTCAGTATGTCCTGCATGGGGTGGGACTCGGACTCCAGCAGAGATGACAGTTTAGCCACCATCCTTCTCTCTCCTATCTCCTCCACTGGGTCAAGGCGCTGCCCCAGGACAGAGCTAGCTTTCTTGATCAGTTTGTTCAGTCTCTTCCTATCGGCTGCTGTAATGCCACTGCCCCAGCAGACCACTCCAAAAGTGATGGCTGATGCCACCACCGTGTCGTAGAATGTCTTCAGCAGTGCCCCTTGTACACCAAAAGACCTGAGTCTCCTCAGTAGGAACAGCCTGCGTGGTCCCTTCTTGTAGAGTGCGTCGGTATTGTGTGACCAGTCTAGTTTATTGTTCAGATGAACACCCAGGTACTTGTAGGATGTCACCATCTCAATGTCTGTTCCCTGTATGTTTACTGGTGCTGTGAGGGGTTGTCCTTGCCTGCGGCAGTCCACCACCAGCTCTTTAGTTTTCCTCGCGTTGATCTGGAGGCAGTTCCGATGGCACCAGTCCACGAAGTCAAGTCAATTCAATTCAATTCAACTTTATTTATATAGCGCCATTTCACAACAGCAGTCATCTCATAGCACTTTCAACTGTAGGGGAAACCCCCACAGTTGCAGAAAGACCCCAGCAATCAGGCGATCCCCTGTGAGCAAGCACTTGGCGACGGTGGAGAGGAAAAACTCCCTTTTAACAGAAAGAAACCTCCAGCAGAACCAGGCTCAGGGAGGGGCAGTCATCTGCTGCGACTGGCTGGGGGGTGAGGGGACAGAGAAGATGAAGCTTCAGGAAGAAGATGGAGGACAAGCTGCAACAGAGCGACATCAGTGGGGTCTGGAGAAACTTCAAAACCATCTCTGGGCTCCAGAATACCTCCCCCCAGGCCACGGGGGGCAGGGAGTGGCCGAACAACCTGAATCTGTTTTTCAATAGGTTTGACCAACCGCCCTCCCCCCTGAGTGCACAACAACCACTGCTGCCTCTAAAGAAATCAAGTCCTGCTGCCCACTCCCCACTCCACCAACACCCCCCCACTCCCAACACACAGCCCCCCATCCTGACCCTGACCAGGACCCAGGTGAGGACGGAGCTGAGGAAGATCAAGGCGAGGAAGGCGTTGGGACCGGATGGCATCAGCACAAAGCTCCTCAAGTCCTGTGCAGACCAGCTGTGTGGGATTGTGACGTACATCTTCAACCTGAGCCTGAAGCTGGGGAGGGTACCACAGCTGTGGAAAACATCTTGTGTGGTACCTGTACCAAAAACTTCCCACCCCAAAGACCTGAACAGCTACAGACCGGTGGCCTTGACGTCCCACTTGATGAAGACCCTGGAGAGACTGCTCCTTGCTCACCTCCGCCCCCTGGTGGAACCAGCGATGGATCCACTCCAGTTCGCCTACCAGCATGGCATTGGGGTGGAGGATGCAGTGATCTTCCTCCTTCACCGTTCTCTGTCCCACCTGGAGAAGCCCAGGAATATGGTGAGGGTCATGTTCTTTGACTTCTCCAGTGCTTTCAACACCATCCAACCGATGATCCTGAAGGACAAGCTGCTGCGCGCAGGGGTGGACCAGCACCTGTCATCATGGATCCTGGACTACCTCACGAACCGGCCTCAGTTTGTGAGAACCCGGGACTGTTTGTCCGACACGATCATCGGTAGCACGGGGGCCCCCCAGGGAACGGTGCTGGCTCCCTTCCTGTTCACTCTTTATACTGCGGACTTCTCACACAACACAACACACTGCCATCTACAGAAGTTCTCTGATGACTCTGCAATCACTGGCCTCATCTCCAATGGAGATGAAGCTGAGTACAGAGGGCTTATCCAGGACTTCGTGGACTGGTGCCATCGGAACTGCCTCCAGATCAACGCGAGGAAAATTAAGGAGCTGGTGGTGGACTGCCGCAGGCAAGGACAACCCCTCACAGCACCAGTAAATATACAGGGAACAGACATCGAGATGGTGACATCCTATAAGTACCTGGGTGTTCATCTGAACAATAAACTAGACTGGTCACACAATACTGACGCACTCTACAAGAAGGGACAGCGCAGGCTGTTCCTACTGAGGAGACTCAGGTCTTTTGGTGTACAAGGGGCGCTGCTGAAGACATTCTATAACACGGTGGTGGCATCAGCCATCACTTTTGGAGTGGTCTGCTGGGGCAGTGGCATTACAGCAGCCGATAGGAAGAGACTGAACAAACTGATCAAGAAAGCTAGCTCTGTCCTGGGGCAGCGCCTTGATCCGGTGGAGGAGATAGGAGAGAGAAGGACGGTGGCTAAACTGTCATCTCTGCTGGAGTCCGAGTTTCACCCTATGCAGGACATACTGAATGCACTGAGGAGCTCATTTAGCAGCAGACTACATCATCCCAGGTGCACAACCGAGAGATTTCGCAGGTCCTTCCTACCAACGGCTGTCAGACTGTACAACCTAAGCAGGGCTGCTCGCAGAGATAGCAAAAAGACGTAACAACCTAATAGTTGTTTTGAATACAAAAGATGCAATAGACTTACACAATGGTCCCCTCCGGCATACAACTAGGAAAATACCGGTTGCTATGGAGAGTGAGAATATGTATGGGCACATAATCATACCATGTAGGATAACTAAGTAGACTGGTTATGCTGTTTCATCCCATCTAGCAACAATGCTCTGCACAGTGTGTGTTTATATATTTACATATTTATTCCATCTAGCTACAATGCTCCGCACTGTGTGTTTATATATCTACATATTATTCCATCTAGCTACATTGCTCCACACTGTGTGTGTTTTTATATTTACATATTTATTCCACCTAGCTGCAATGCTCCGTACTGTGGGTGTTTATATATTTACATATTTATTCCACCTAGCTGCAATGCTCCGTACTGTGTGTGTTTATATATTTACATATTTATTCCACCTAGCTGCAATGCTCCGTACTGTGGGTGTTTATATATTTACATATTTATTCCATCTAACTACAATGCTCCGCACTGTGTGTTTATATATTCATATATTTATTCGCCAGTCCATGGCCCTGCGATGGACTGGCGATCTGTCCAGGGTGTACCCTGCCTCTCGCCCAAAGATGCTGGGATGGACTCCAGCCCCGCCGCGACCCGAAAGGATTGAGCGGTAGAGGATGGATGGATGGATGGATGGATATTTATTCCATCCAGCTACAATGCTCTGCACTGTGTGTCTGTGAGTGTGTATATATATATTTTATAGTAATATGTACATATGTATATTAGCTGCTCTTGCTTGCTTGTTTTTTTTCTTGCCTTCTGATTGTTGATCTGAGTGTTGCTATCCCTGTGCTGTTGCAATCCTGGAATTTCCCCATTGTGGGACTAATAAAGGCTTATCTTATCTTATCTTATCTTAAAAGAACAGACATGTAGAGAGCAAACGGCACGATGGGGACTCAATCTTTGGGAGAGAACAAACAGATGTTAATGACCAGCAAAAAAAAAATATTTCAGTGAGAGAAGTCCTGGATAATGATGCCGTCCGGTCCCAACGCCTTCCTCGCCTTGTTTGAACTTATCCTGCATGGAATGCACATATAAACATCAGGCATGAAATAGGAAAGGCATGATACATATTAATAATAATAATGTGGTTAATATGGAATTTTTCTGTCAGTTGCTGTGGTGCATGAACTTCTGTTTTTGATGGCATTTTTACCTCCATCATGGGAGGAGGTTTGGTTGGTTGGTTTCATCACTATAATCATCATTTTTCCCACATGACACATTGCTGGCCTTGGGGCACTCCTGATGGAGGGAACCTCACATCTATCAGTTGCATGAAGGCTGTCTTTGTCATCATGGTCTTCCTAGCCTGATGGATCTCTACACCCAACAGTGTTTCAACAAAGTTCCATACTTTGCTGGGTGTTCTGACATCAAACAGCACCTGCTTTTGAGGTGCATCATTTCCAAGTCGGCATACAGTGTATCCGGAAAGTCTTCACAACACTTCACTTTTTCTGCATTTTGTTATGTTACAGCCTAATTCCAAAAAGGATTAAATTAATATTTTTCCTCAAAATTCTACACACAATACCCCATAATGACAACGTGAAACAAGTTTGTTTTTTTGATTTTTGCAAATTTATTACAAATAAAAAGCTAAGAAATCACATGTACCTAAGTATTCACAGCCTTTGCTCAATACTTTGCTGATGCACCTGTGGCAGCAATTACAGCCTCAAGTCTTTCTGAATATGATACCACAAGCTTGGCACACCTATTTTGGGGCAGTTTCTCCCATTCCTCTTTGCAGCACCTCTCAAGCTCCATCAGGTTGGACGGGAAGCGTCGGCACACAGCCATTTTCACATCTCTCCAGACATGTTCAATTGGATTCAAGTCTGGGCTCTGGCTGGGCCACTCAAGGACATTCACAGCGTTGTCCTGAAACCACTCCTTTGATATCTTGGCTGTGTGCTTAGATTCGTTGTCCTGCTGAAAGATGAATCGTCACCCCAGTCTGAGGTCAAGAGCACTCTGCAGCAGGTTTTCATTCAGGATGTCTCTGTACATTGCTGGATTCATCTTTCCCTCTATCCTGACTAGTCTCCCAGTTCCTGCCGCTGAAAAACATCCCCACAGCATGATGCTGCCACCACCACGCTTTACTGTCAGGATGGTATTGACCTGGTGATGAGTGTTGCCTGGTTTCCTCCAAACATGACGCCTGGCATTCATGCAAAAGAGTGCAATCTTTGTCTCATCAGACCGGGGAGCTGTTTTTTTTATCAAACACATTTTGTTTTGCTTTCTTATACAACACATAGCAACAAACAAACACAACACACAAGCCTGAGTTAAAATAATTGATAATAGAATAAATAATACAGACATAGAATTATGACCAGCTGGCCATGGCATGACCTCCGGCTGACTTCCGGCGCCACACGAGTAGGCTGCCTTTTTGCAACAGCAGATCAATTTCTTCCTATTTCTATTTACTAACTGGCTGTCTTGCTAATCTTTCTGTTTCGGCGACACCTTGATCCATCACAGACATGTTGATCGCCCAAATGTCTCCTGAGCCGGCGGACGGAGCCACTGTTTCTTGCAGGAGGCAGTACAATAGGGACCAGCTGTTAGCACTTAACCGGCCCACGATGCTAACGCAAAAACTCAACATACTGGGAGAAATAAGACGGAAACAGCGTGGATGTCGTACTGGAATAAGACGGCGGGCGAGGAATATAAGGTACAGACCCGCCCTGCCATCCGTTATTATGGGGAATGTACGATCGCTACTCAGAAAAACAGATGAGCTAGCGGCTATCTCCCGCTATGAGAGCATATACAGGGAGTGTAGCCTGATGCTATTCACGGAGACGTGGCTAACAGAACTAGCAACAGATGCTAACATTGAACTGGAGGGTTTCCACGCAATACGGGCAGACCGAACACCAGACAGTGGGAAGGCAAGGGGCGGAGGAGTGATGATGTACTGTATGTCAATAACAACTGGTGCAGACCGGGACATATCATGGTTAAACAACAACACTGCAACAAAGACATGGAGTTGCTAGCTGTTAGCATGTGGCCTACATATCTCCCGAGGGAATACTCACATGAGATCTGCATTGATATTTATGCAAATCCGACGGCGAACGCTGGGACAGCGCGTGACGTCATCCACTCAGTAACTGGCAGGCTGCAGACAGAACACCCAGATGCTCTTCTCCTCATCTCAGGCGATTTCAACCATATTTCACTGTCTCCCATTCTACCCACGTTCACCCAGTATGTCACATGCCACACTAGAGACAATAAAACACTGGACTTATTCTACGCAAACACTAAGGAGGCGTACACCTCATCACCACTCCCCCCACTCGGGAGATTGGATCACAACTTGGTTCATCTCCGGCCGGTGTACAAACCCCTAGTGCATAGACAACCTCCGGTTATGCGCACAGTGAAGTTATGGTCTGAGGAGGCAATGGACGGACTGTTTTGAAACCACTGCCTGGGAGCAGCTCTGCGATCCACATGGTGAGGACATCGATGGCCTCACTCACACCGTCATGGACTACATCAACTTCTGTGTGGACAACACCGTACCCACCAAGACCATACGATGTTGCTCGAACAACAAACCCTGGATCAACCCTGAGATAAAAACACTTCTGAGAAAGAAGAAGAGGATCTTCAGGTCGGGGAACAGGGAGATGCTGAAGTCCGTACAGAGGGAGCTGAGGAGGAAGATCAGAGAAGGCAAGGACAGCTTCAGGAAGAAGATGGAGGACAAGCTGCAACAGAGCGACATCGGTGGGGTCTGGAGAAACCTTAAAACCATCTCTGGGCTCCAGAATACCTCCCCCCAGGCCACGGGGGGCAGGGAGTGGGCGAGCATTCTGAACCTGTTTTTTAATAGGTTTGACCATCTGCCCTCCCCCCCGACTGCACAACAACCACTGCTGCCTCTAAAGACATCGAGTCCTGCTGCCCACACCCCACTCCCAACACACTGCCCCCCAACATGACCCTCACTAAGACCCAGGTGAGGACGGAGCTGAGGAAGATCAAGGCAAGGAAGGAGTCGGGACCGGACGGCATCAGCGCAAAGCTCCTCAAGTCCTGTGCAGACCAACTGTGTGGGATTGTGGAGCTCATCTTCAACGTGAGCCTGAAGCTGGGGAGGGTACCACAGTTGTGGAAAACATCTTGTGTGGTACCTGTACCAAAGACTTCCCACCCCAGAGACCTGAACAGCTACAGACCAGTGGCCCTGACGTCTCACATGATGAAGACCCTGGAGAGACTGCTCCTTGCTCACCTTCGCCCCCTGGTGGGACCAGCCATGGATCCACTCCAGTTCACCTACCAGCATGGCATTGGGGTGGAGGATGCAGTGATCTTCCTTCTTCACCGTTCTCTGTCCCACCTGGAGAAGCCCAGGAATGCGGTGAGGATCATGTTCTTTGACTTCTCCAGTGCTTTCAACACCATCCAACCGATGATCCTGAAGGACAAGCTGCTGCGCGCAGGGGTGGTCCAGCACCTGTCATCATGGATCCTGGACTACCTCACTAACCGGCCACAGTTTATGAGAACCCAGGACTGTGTGTCCGACACGATCATCAGTAGCACGGGGGCCCCCCAGGGAATGGGTTTGGCTCCCTTCCTGTTCACCTTTTATACTGCGGACTTCTCACACAACACAACACACTGCCATCTACAGAAGTTCTCTGACAACTCTGCGATCATCGGCCTCATCTCCAACGGAGATGAAGCTGAGTACAGAGGACTTATCCAGGACTTCGTGGACTGGTGTCATCGGAACTGCTTCCAGATCAACGCGAGGAAAACTAAGGAGCTGGTGGTGGACTGCTGCAGGCAAGGACAACCCCTCACAGCACCAGTAAACATATAGGGAACAGGCATTGAGATGGTGACATCCTACAAGTACCTGGGTGTTCATCTGGACAATAAACTAGACTGGTCACGCAATACCGACGCACTCTACAAGAAGGGACCACGCAGGCTGTTCCTACTGAGGAGACTCAGGTCTTTTGATGTACAAGGGGCGCTGCTGAAGACATTCTATGACATGGTGGTGGCGTCAGCCATCACTTTTGGAGTGGTCTGCTGGGGCAGTGGCATTACAGCAGCCGATAGGAAGAGATTGAACAAACTGATCAAGAAAGCTAGATCTGTCCTGGGGCAGCGCCTTGACCCAGTGGAGGAGATGGGAGAGAGAAGGATGGTGGCTAAACTGTCATCCCTGCTGGAGTCCGAGTCCCACCCTATGCAGGACATACTGAATGCACTGAGGAGCTCATTTAGCAGTAGACTACATCATCCTAGGTGCACAACCGAGAGATTTTGCAGGTCCTTCCTACCAACGGCTGTCAGACTGTATAACCTAAGCAGGGCTGCTCGCAGAGATAGCAAAAAGACGTGACGACCTAATAGTATTGAATGCAAAAGACGCAACAGACTTACACAAATGGTCCCCTCCGGTATACAACTAGGAAAATATCAGTCGCTATGGAGGGTGACAATATGTATGGGTACATATTCATACTATGTAGGATAACTAAATAGATGGTTATGCTGTTTACTCCATACACTGTGTGTATATATATTTATATATTTATTCCATCTAGCTCCAGTGCTCTGCACTGTGCGTTTATATACAGTATTTATATATTTATATGTACATATGTATATTCGCTGCTCTTGTTTTTCTTGTCTTCTTGATTGTTGCTCTGAGTGTTGCTATCCCTGTGCTGTTGCAATCCTGGAATTTCCCCATCGTGGGACTAATAAAAGCTTATCTTATCTTATCTTATCTTATAGTAATAGTTAATAAAACAAAAAGTAGAAGGAAAAAGGAAAAAAAATCCCAAATAATTATTACAGTTGCATCTGTACTCTAAGCATCCTTCCACAGTTCAAATAAGCACATTCTGAGGGCATCACTCTATTTCATCTGCATAACAGAACTCCATCTATACGATATAAAGTCAACATAAAGTATTCACATCCATTGTATCCTTCCCCTTCATAATAGTTTCACGTATGTCTACGGGCAAGTTTTCTATTAAAGACTGCCAAAAATGCTAAAAATGTTATTGTGTCCTTATAGTTTGGCACTAAGCCTTTCCATTGGTAACACTCTGAATATTTCTTTGTACCACTGAGTTACAGTAGGTGGTTTCTCCTGGTTCCAATTAAACAGTATACATTTTCTAGCTAAACCTAGGAGTTTATTTAGTAGTTTAGTTTGTTTGGCACTCTTCTTTCTTTAGTCAGCAGCCCCAATAGAAACTGGCTCGGCTCTTTATGTATCTTATACTTTAATGTATCACTGATTTCTTTAGATACATGCATCCAAAACTTAGCGATTTTGGGGCAAGACCAAAAACAATGTATGTATTGTCATGCATTTAAGACATAATGATGATTTATTAGAATCAATTTTATTCAATATATAAGGTGTCCTGTGTTGTTTATGTAATATTTTATACTGCATTTCTTTAAATTTATTGCTAATAAATAATGAATGTATAGTTTGAGTACACTTTCTCCATGCCTCTTCATCAAAGCCATTTTGAAGATCTTCCTCCCATCTTTTAACCCCTTGCACTCTTGTCAATTTCCCTAAAAACGCCAAAAAAATAACGTGCCCAAAGTAAATCAAAAGCTGTTCTTCAACCCTTTGCAGCATCTTCATGGGGTTGGTCTCATTTAAAAGAAAACACTTTGAATTTTTTGGCAAAACAGTCATAATCTCTCTAAGTGCTCCGGCCACTGAGTAACAGTCATCTAAACATACTGAACTTGAAGAAAGTAAAGTTCGCCTGGGTGTTTTTTTGGATACAAATGCTTGCAAACAACACACAGCTTCAGATCCGGGCTGGAAAATGCAACAGAAATGTAGAACCAAGTGTTATCCAGCTGAGGTCAAAATTTTGTAACAATACCACAAAAAAGGAATATATTACACAGCTTTGTTCTCAGGTTGTTCCCAGGCGTTTTTGAACTGTGCCAAATTGTGCCAAATGGCACAGTTTGGAAAAACGTCTGTAACTTTTGAATGATTCAATATAGAAGCTTCATCTTGGGCTCTAATGAAAGGTGACACTCAGGGCTGTGTGTGTGTGTGTGTGAACGATGTCCCCCCCCCGCGACAGAGGACGGACATCGTTCGTGCACTGCGGTCCGTCATGTGGCGATGACGCACAGTTGTAATTTACCGATCGGTCAAAAGTCATTTTTGATTACAATTTTCAGGGATAAAGAATAATTTAGCTTATAACACTTACTTGTTCACAACAGCAGCGTAGCTGGCGAACTTCTCTTCCTCATTGTCAGACGAACATGAAGCTTGTCCGCTTATTACGGACTCGTGGTTCTGGTCTCGCTACCCGGTCAAAACATAATTCCATTATTGCGGTTTTGCGCTTCCATGATTGTGGTTTTGGCGAACGATTTTTCAAAACAAATAACAGTAGTAATAAAAAAGACTGGCGAACGCGTGTGTGTCACCCAGCTTTCGTCGTCGGCCTCCGTCGGTCTATGATGACCATGGAAGAGAATCCTAAACGTCTATTCTGCTGGGACAGCACCGCCTGTGGCTGAACAGGCCGATGCGCGAATGGCAGTCCCTGTCACACAGGTCGCACTTGTGGGTGGTCTCTGTGCTGCTGGGTCTGTGGGGTTCTTCCTGCAGGTCCTTTTTTCATCTGCTGCAGCAGTCAGTCTCTTTTCACCCAGCCTTACACAAAACAGCTTTCGAACTTCTGTGCTTCAATTGGCTGGCTGAATTCGCAGCCGTTGGTAGGCGGGTCCTTCTTGCTAGGTTTTCAGTCATTGGTTCTTCAAGGTTTCAGAAACCCAATTCAAGGCTGTTATTAGTCGAATGAGAGGTCAATCATATCTAATCTGTTCGCGGCTATGTCTGTAGTGGAAGAATGGAAATGCAGCTTTTTTTTTCAGTGCGCTCTAGGACGCGGCGCCCTTGTGCGCCCTCGTGCGCTCTAGGACGCAGAGACGTGCCCGCCCGCGGTACACAGAAGTGCAACAGGTTAACTAATTTTCCCAGTATGTGACCTTTATTTAATTTGGAGTTATAAGTCTCTCAATTGGTCCTAATGAGACTGCATTCTGTAAAGATTTATTGTTTGTTGTAATGAAGTGTTGGGCTTGGAGAAAGGCAAAAAAATCTTTTTTTTGCTCAATTAAAGGTATTTTTAGCTTGTGTGAAGGACATAAATACATTATTCTCATTGAACAGGTCTCTTATCACTCTCACTCCCGCTTCATACCAAGATCTAAATATGGCGTTATTAAAGCCAGGAGGAAAATCTCTATTATTCATGAGTGGGGTGAGATATGAAAAGGTACTTTTTCTATTATTGAATTTATTCATGTCTTGCCAGATCTTAATGGAGTTTGACAGAATCGGATTGTCCCTGACTTTTGTAGACATTTTTATACAAGTGAGTTCCCCCAGTAGTTCAGACGGGTCACAACCCCATGAATCAATTGGGTTTTCTTTTCTTTGCACATAGCCATGAACCCATCGGTGAATAATTTTGCCATGACAGGCCCAGCTGTACAGTATAAGGTTAGGAAATGCAAGACCTCCTTTATCCTTGGGCAACTGCAGAGTCTTCATACTAATCCTGGGTTTACTCCCTTGCCATATAAAATGTGACAGATCTTCTTCAATCTCTTTTGCCAGTTTCTTAGAGATATAAACAGGTAACATCTGCGTTGGGTATAGTAGGCGAACAAATTAATTCTACCCATCCAAGAAATTGGCAGATCCTTCCATCTTATTAGATCCTTCTTAATACTCTTATGTACAGTATGAAGGTTCAAGTTCAGTAGGTTTTGAACATTTGGTGTAATATTAATCCCCAAATATGAGAGCCTTGAGGTAGACCAAGAAAAACGAAAATCAGGGAGATTTGGTATATTCTTGTTGTACCCAATTGGCATAACCAAAGATTTATCAAGGTTGATCTTGTACCCTGAGAAGGACCCAAAGGTTTCAACAACTGACATTAAAGCTGGTATAGATTCTTCTGGGTTTGTAATAAACAAGAAAACATCATCCGTATACAGCACAATTTTGAATATATTATTTTTAATTTGGAAGCCAGTAATGCTGTTATGACTTCTAATGGCCTCTGCCAATGGTTCAATGGCCAAGGCAAATATTAATGGCGATATAGGATCCCCCTGTCGAGTAGATCTCCCAAGTCAAGCCAGATTTCCCCATTACTGTGAAGAGGTAAGGCCACTCTCCGTGATCGAAAGCCTTCTCTGCATCCGGTGAAATAATTGAAATAATTCATATTTGTATGTTGAATAATGTTGAGTACTTTTCTCATATTAGTTTGGGAAGTTCTGTTCTTAATAAAACCCGTCTGGTCTGGCTTAATTAGTAGGGGGAGATAATGTTCAAGTCTGTTTGCTAATATCTTGAAGACGATTTTACTGTCTACATTGGTCAAACTGATGGGTTGATATGAACTGCATTTTTCAGGGGGCTTATCTTTTTTAAGAATTAATGAGATGTTTGCCGAGTACAAAGAGTTAGGAAGGGAACCATTCTCAGCCGAGTGGAAGTACATCTTTAAAAGGGGGCCCTTTAATGAGTCCTGAAATATTTTATAAAACTCAGGGCCATATCCATTAGACCCAGGAGCTTTTCCACCCTGAAGGGAGTTAATTGCATTTCTAATCTCTTCCTCATTTATTGGTCTACCAAGTGCAGCTCTTTCTGTCTCTATAAGTGATGGAAGATTGAGATTTCCTAGGAAATCATCAATACATTTCTGAGTTTTATTGGATTCAGAAGTATAGAGTTTTTTATAAAATTTTTCCATTATCTCCACTAACGTTTTAGTTTCATAATAATTTTTCCCATGCTCGTCTTCTAATGATGAGATAGGTTTGAAATCTCGCCTGCCGGCTGCTTATTGGGCAAACAGTTGTCCTGGTTTGTCTCCCATTTCAAACAATCTGTGTGTTTTGCATAAAAGATACTTGCTTCTGCTTTTTGTGTTAGGAGTTGGTAAAGAGCTGATTTGATGGCTTCAGATTTCTTGTGTAGGGCCGCAGATGGACTATCCTTAATTTGCTTATCACCCTCATTCAATTGTTTTTCTAGATTAATTTGTTCTTTCAAACATTCCTTTTTCCTGGCTGCACTATAAGAAATTATGACTCCTCTCAAGTAAGCTTTAAGAGTGTCCCACAGAATTGATGGGTTTGTGTCTTTGTTATCATTTATTGAGAGAAAAAATTCAATTTGTTGTTTCAAAAATAACAAATGAGGGATTATTTAAAAGTGAAGGGTTAAGATGTCAGTTATATGAAGTTGGTTGAGGAGTAGGTGGGGAGACAGTGATATAGACATCTGCATGATGGGATAATAGACGAGTACCTATTATACATTCCTCGACTCTCTCTAATACTGTTCTTGAAAAAAAATGTAATCAATTCGAGAAAAACTGGTGTGGGTGAGAAAAGAAGGTGTAATCATTATCTTTGGGATGGAGAACTCTCCAAGTATCAAATAATTGCAAATCTGAACATAGTTCTCTAGTAGCTTCTCTCATCTTAGATACGGTATTTTTTGCTGAGGGGTTTTGATCTACCTCAGGGTTCATAGTACAGTTAAAATCTCCTGCCAGAATACTAAACTCAGATGACATTGAGGAAATTTCAGTTAGTACTTTAGAGTAAAATTCTCCTTGATAAACATTTGGTGCATATACACAACCAACCATAACATTTTCACCATGTAAAGTACCCATTATGAGAACGTAACGACCTTGTTGATCCTTTACACATTTTGACAGGGTAAATGGTGTATTTTTACTTATAAGAATAGCCACACCCCTCTTTTTTGTTGAAAATGACAAAGAGTAAACTTGTCCAACCCACTCTTTCTTACGTTTTCCATGCTCCTTATCATTGAGGTGTGTTTCCTGTAACAGGGCAATGTTAGTTTTCTCCTTCTGAAGCCAGGATAAGAATTTCTTGAGTTTTGTACTGTAGCATGATTAAGTCCTTTGACATTAAAAAATATATACTTAATTGCATTCATTTAAACCACAATATATGTTTATATCTACACACTAGTGCAAGTATAAGGTAACATCAAAGAAGGGAAGATAAAACAAACAAAAAAAAAGTTTAAAAATAAAAAACATAACAAAAATAACATGGAAAAGATTGAAAAAATAAAAAAGGGAGCGAAAAAAGGGGGAAAGAAAATAGGTATACTCAGGCTAACTACTCTATTTTTAAATTTATCTTTAGTACATTACGAGTACTAAAAGTTTATTCTCACAAATAAAAATGTTTAATCCATTTAACTGGAGCAGTCTCAGCAGCATTAACAGAACAAAAACAATCCTAACAAAAACGTCCAAACGAGCACTTCTCAGGGCTGAGGGGGAACAGCACCTCTTGCACGCACACACACAGTCTAGTCAGCTGATTTTCTTCATATCCAACAGTCACTGTGTCGCTGCTCACTCCCGATTCAAACTTCTCCATGTCTCATTATACTCAGGTAGTCACTCTAATATGGTGTAAACAAAGCGGTGGGCTAACTCCATTTAAACCTAGATCACCTTAATCAGTCACCTATAAATATTAACTCTTCAATTATATTTCCACAGTCATCCACACAGTTCTCCATTATCATGCTCGTACCAGGCTGTTTGTTCACAGGGCCATGCCCATCATCTCCATGAAGCTTTCAGTCTTCTCTGCCGTGTCAAAAGAAAGCTCCTTATTATAGGTGAAGCGAAGGGTCGCTGGATATTGCATCCTAAACCTGATGTTTTTCCCAATCAGCTTCTGGCACACTGCGTTGAAGCATCTTCTTTGTTGCAAGATATTTTGTGGCAAATCTTGTCGGATGGTGATCCTTGCTCCTTCATATTCCAGATTTTGTTTGCCACTAAGCATTAAAATCTTGGTCTCATCTGCAGAATAGTGGAGCTTCATTATAACAGCCCGGGGGCTATCTGGTTTAGGGCGGCCAAGTCCTCTGTGGCATCTGTCCAGCCTTATCCTACCTTCTTTGGACTCCATATTAAGTAGCTTGGGTACCCAGGTTTCAAAGAATGATAATACATTCTTTCCTTCAATTCCTTCCTTGACGCCGAAGACTCTGATGTTGTCCCAACAGGACCGTGCCTCTTGGTCATCCATACAATTAGTGAGTGTGGCTAGCTTAGCTTCCGCTTCAGCTAACCCACCTTCAGGTTCAGTGATAATATCCTCAGCGTTGGAAATACGACATTCGGCTTCTCCCAAACGTTTTGAGGCCTCCTCTATCGTTGTCGTAATCATGTCTAATTATTAGAAAGCGCGGCCAATTTCTCCTCCATGATGACTGCCACCTTGGTTGTAATTTCCCTTATGAAGGCAGCGCTATCAACAAGTGGGCTAGCATTAGCCTCCATAGAGTCTCCTTTAGCAGACAGTTCAATAGGCTGTCGGCGATTATTTCTCTGAGATCTTTGTTTTTCAGGAGCCTCTGTTGATATTCCTTTGTTAGACATGATCTCCAACCGCTTCCTGACTGAAGCATGCACAGTGACTACAACTTTTGTGGTTAAAATATAGGTTTTGAGATAGTTTGGTCGGGAGCTATCTGGCCACAGTCCTCTCAGTACAACGCCATCCTGTCAGACTGGGGAACTTTGTTTCTCATGGTCTGAGAGTCCTTCAGGTGCCTTTTGGCAAACTCCAGGCTGACTGCCATGTGCCTTTTACTAAGGACTGGCTTCTGTCTGGCCACTCTACTATACAGGCCTGATTGGTGGATTGCTGCAGAGATGGTTGTCCTTCTTGAAGGTTCTCCTCTCTCCACAGGGGAATGATGGAGCTCTGACAGAGTGGCCATTGGGTTCTTGGTCACCTCCCTGACTAGGCCCTTCTTCCCCGTTCGTTCAGTTTAGACGGCCAGCCAGCTCTAGGAAGAGTCCTGGTGGTTCCAAACTTCCTTCCATTTACGGATGATGGAGGCCACTGTGCTCATTGGGACCTTCAAAGCAACAGAAATTTTTCTGTACCCTTCCCCAGATTTGTGCCTTGAGACAGTCCTGTCTCGGAGGTCTACAGACAATTCCTTTGACTTCATGTTTGGTTTTTGCTCTGACATGCACTGTCAACTGTGGGACCTTATATAGACAGGTGTGTGGCTTTCCAAATCATGTTCAGTCAACTGAATTTACCACAGGTGGACTCCAATTAAGCTGTAGAAACATCTCAAGGATGATCAGTGGAAGCAGGATGCACCTGAGCTCAGTTTTGAGTTTCATGGCAAATGCTGTGAATACTTTTGTACATGTGATTTCTTAGTTTTTTTTTATTTTTAATAAATTTGCAAAAAATCTCAAAAAACTTTTTTCACATTGTCATTATGGGGTATTGTGTGTAGATTTGAGGAAAAAATGAATTTAATCCATTTTGGAATAAGGCTGTAACATAACAAAATGTGGAAAAAGTGAAGTGCTGTGAATACTTAATGATACACTGCGCTGTTCGTGCTTTTCTAGTTTTATTGTTGTGCTTCTGTATTTTTATGCCTCAACACAAAGGCAACATAGGCATATTGTTGGAAAAATTCATTATAACCAGAAGTCAAAAATCAGGCAGGATCAAAGTTTCAGCCAATTTAATATGCCCTGGCCAGTGGGAACAATACAGAAAATAGTCTTTGAGTCTAGCTGCATATCATTCTGACCCAAACATACATCACTCGGTCCTTTATGCACCGCATTATCTTGAGAGGTGGAGGAGAGAATGTCCTTGACGATTGGTTCAGTACATCTGGTCAAAGCTGGTTCTACAGATTATCTTTCTCAAGCATCAGTCACACAAATACTGCTCGTTTGTACTAAAACAGGATGATAACATGTACAGCTTCATATTGTCCTTGTACTTTGAGACTCAACATTTTCCAAAGTATGAAGTTTTCCCATCATTTCCTCCCCCAATGCCCTAAAAGGCATCATAAAAGAAAAGTGGGTTACAAGTTATGACAGCGAAAACTGCGTTTTTAACAATTCTTCATCCAACTGCTTCAATCACCTCGCCAGGTGACCAGCAAAAGAGTTCACTAGTAGTTGGTGGGCACTGTTGATGAGTCCTGGATTCAGGACCTTTATGCAATGGTTGATTCCCCGCTGTAGATCCAGGTGGATCTTTCTGCAACCTTGACAGCTGTGAAGGTCATCGACAGGACCTTTATGGCATGGTTTCAGGCAGATGATCCTCTTTCCGTTGTATAGTCACACTCGAGTTATTGCTTGTTGAAATGAAGCCGTCAGTATCTTTACAATGTCCTCACGATGGCAATCTGGGCATCTCCTTATCTGCCTCAGTCTCCTTCTACACTCTGCCTGAGATTTAAGATAGGAAAAAAAAGATAGAAGAGGAAAAAAGAATATGTCTCGGTTGCAAAATCAAATGGTGTTTTGTTTTTATTTTTCTTACAATATTGGACCTTTATGATGTCATATACATCAAGGCTGCCTTCATGTCTTTATGATGTCATATACAGTGAGTCCATGCTGGAAAGCCTCTTTTTGCTCAGATCTATTTTCATGATCCTGTCCATGAACTGGAATTACGGTGCACCTATCCCTCAACCAGTGGTCTCAATGAAGAAGAAGAAGAAGACCCACCAGATGAAGAGCAATAGAATGACAACAACTGCTGCACGTCAGAAAAGATGCCATGAAGATGAAACACTTGAGGTTCCAGCAGTACATCGCACCCGTCTGAGACAGGAGGACACCCTTCACCAGCATAGGGTACGACAGACTTTAAAGCGCATTTCTAGGACGTCATTGGACACCCTATGATCTCTGCCTCATCCCCATAGCGCGTCCTATGAACTCAGGCATCATAGGACAACTCGCCATGCCTACATGATGGCCAATGTGTAACCTTGACGTATGCCAGTCTACGCTTATGATGTCATATGGCTCAAAATTGGCAAGTTGAATAAGTCACAGGGCCAGTCTTTACAGCGCGGTCGTGCTTTCTGCACAACAGATTTCTGCAGCCATGGCCAATTCTACGTTGCCGCGAGCAGAGTTGCCAGATCAAGCAGTCTTCATATTGTTGCTCAAGATGAAGAAACTAAGCAAAAGTGTCGCTTTCTCAATAATGTCGTTTTTAAAGAGGTGCTGACACAGTAAAATGTGTAACCTTGAAGAATGCCAGTCTACACTACAAATGTGTAAAATGCCAAGCAAAGCGCTGATTTTCTCCAAGTGCTCTGGTTTCTTGGTTTCTACGGGCATGCACGGGCCTTTCTGAACAGGGTCGAAAGCCACTTTTTGCTCAAATCTATTTTCATGATCCTGCCTATGAACTGGAATTACGACGCACCTATCCCTCAAACAGTGGTCTGAACGAAGCAGAAGAAGACCCACCAGATGGAGAGCAATAGAATGAGAACTGCTGCATGTCAGAAAAGATGCCGTGAATATGAAACACCTCAGGTTCCAGCAGTACGCCACAGGCATGACTGTGAACAACACAGCAGTCTGAGACAGGAGTAGACCCTTCAGCAATGGGCATGCAGAAATACTTACTTATTCTTGGTTTCTACGGGCATGGACGGGTATGCACAGGTATGTAGTAGTTCTCTTCAGTAAGCTCACTTTTTGAAATTGTAGTGCATTAATACTCCAGCTGCTTTCAAATGGATACTCAGTGTAAAAAATTCAGTGCATTTCAGAAAATAAGCACATCACTAATCATAGCCCTCATAATATCTATAAAAAAGTATTATTTAAATATTTAAATTTATATTGGATTACTGTATAATCTAAAAGTTTTGTTAGTATTTTATAAAAGTTATATTCTCAGCAATATTACATTTTCTGACAGTGTACTAATATGTTATAAAGCAAATCAACATCAACTAAAGTTGTCTATGAAAAAAGGGCTTTTTTTAATAAATACAACTTTATTATATAGCACCAATTCACAGCAACATTCAGCTCATAGAACTTTGAAGTGTTGTATAAAGACCCCACAATTCCAGATAGGGCTGGGAACGATCCCTAATTTCCAGAATCGATTCGATTCCGATTCTTGAGATTCTGAATCGATTTGATTCCGATTCAATCCCGATTCGATCCGATCCCAATTTAATCTGGGGAATTACCATTTTAATAGCCATTTTACTTCCCATGAAACAAAAATCTTCGAGACCTAATGCTGCAAATTGTACCAAGAATCTTCTAACTTTGTTAATACATAACTTATCACATATAGAACTGACCCAAAATCAGTTACAATAATGCACTTTTTATTATTTAACTTATCATTTCATAAAGTGCTCACAGGTGCTTTCTTTAGTGCAAAGGGTGTGTCGTGTCAAGTTCACCACCCAGAGTAAGTAAACAAATTCAATGCATGAACCATGCATTCATAATCTCACTGTATTTCAGTCCCTCCAGGATTTTGTCAGCTGTTTTTGTGATTGTTGTGGCCCAAAAAGCCTGGATTTGTGGGAGCTTTTCCAAAAAGTTATGGCACTTTTAGAGTTTTTTTGCACTCAAAGTTGTGTGAGGAAGTACAAATTTTAAAGCAGCTGCTTTTTCCATAGTTTACAGTGATGCTATTCTATGTAACACCACAAGAAAAGTACAGGATTGCCAAAAATTTCTTGTTAAACAGTGATTTATTTAGCATTAAATGCTCAGTAAAATTGTAAAAAAAAAAAAGACCAATATTGTGTTCTTGCTGAGAACTTTAAAAAAAGAAATAAAAGAATTTGTTATTATAACAACTAAATTGCATTGAATGCATGTTAGTGTGGAAAAAGTGATGGCAGCACCTCCTTGAATCTTGAAGGTCTTCTTCTGTGCTGAAATCCACATGAAGCAGGGATGCTCCTCCACTGATGACCTCTGACCTTCAGAAGGTCTCAGTGAGGATGAAGCTTCCAGTCTTAACACATCTGAAGGCAGATAAAAAGAATAGATTTCACAGTAAAATTAACATTCATATTTTTAGATCGCCACACCACAGTAGGGTTTAATAATTTAGGGGGTTTTTTTTATATTTTAACTACAAATTAACTTTCAATGTTGGAAAAGGGTTTCAGTTCATTTCCTGAGAAGGTTTGTTCATTTCAATTTAGTTCTACTGAGTAAAAATAGCTTGTTGTACTGCAGCCTTTATTAATTTTATTGTGATTTATTCTCTTCACATCGCTTAAGTGGCAGAAGTCCATAATCTCATAAAATATACCTTAATTCTGCATTTATTCACAGCGCTTAACCAACAGTTCTCTCTGTGTCCATAGTTTGTAAAATAAACCATCATCATGCCGGATAAATTATTAATTGACGACACAAACGTTAAAACAAACAAATATTATACTTACAGTCTCAGCAGCTCCAAGTCTCTGCTTCACGGGTTTCAGTCTCCGCATTTTCCGTTTATCAGTCGTCAACTTTATGTTCCAACACAGCGCTGCATGGAGTAAAAGTCCGTTTATCCCCGCTTTATGAAAAATATTAAGAAGCTGTTGAGGACAGTCTTTACGGTGACTTTTGCTGCTAAATTAAGAGACGCACGTTATTAACTCCGCGTCATGTAAACACAAAAGACGTGTGCCCGCGCCGCAGGGAACACAGAAGTTTTATTTATGAAAAATATTCAGAAGCTGTTGAGGACAATCTTTACGGTGACTTTTGTTGCTAAATTAAGAGACGCACGTTATTATCTCCGCTCGTGTAAACACGAAAGAGCACGCGCGGCAGGAAACTCTTGCCGGATGAGAACCGTTTTAACACCACAGAAGAAGAACTAGCATATCCGTTAGCTTGCTAGCTCCGTTAGCGCGTTGGTTGTTTATTGGTCTCGGCTGTTGTTGCTGGCTCACTGACCCGGTTTCGACCCGATTATACTCAGCAGACGTTCACAAACGTAAAAATATTATATTAAAACATATTAATATTAAAAGATCGATCCGCGGATTTTGTGGATCGATATCGGCTCAGTCAAACATGTATCGATCCATATTGATATATTGATTTTTTGAACCCACCCCTAATTCCAGAAAGACCTCAACAATCAGGTGATCCCCTGTGAAGATCACTTAGCCACAGTGCTGAGCAAAAACTCCATTTTAACAATAGGAAGCCTCCAGCAGAAGTGGTTTTGGCATCTGATCAGGTCTCCCACTTCAGGTGTTTGGAACACGTCCCACGAGGATGAGACCATGGGGCAGACTATGACTCCCAGCTGGTATGGAACACCTCCCTTCCCCTCTGAAGAGCCGTAGAAGGTGGCTGAAGAGAGGGAAGTCTGGGCTGCTCTACTTGGACTGCTGCCTCCATGACCCGGATCCCCAGAAAAGCTGTTGAGGACGGACGGACAAATGGATGGGCAAAATAAATTTTGACAATATTCTCAAAAGTAAAAATAGTCTGTCTCCCAAATATCAGAATTTGAAAACAAAGTGAGATGTAGGCGTCTTCCCCCTGTGTGACTGTTGAGTGAACTGGATTAGCATGGGCAATGGAGCCGATCTGGGAGAGCAATATAGAAAAATAATAAGAAATTGGACACAAACTTTAAATCTTTTGTTGTCTCTTTGGTTTTTGTTGTCCTAGCTTCTTACAGTAAGCTACAAAATACCAGTGTCCAAATTTAAAAAAACAAAATCAAAACAAAAACAGTCTAAAGAAATAAAAATTGCATGAAAATATGACATAATCTGAACTTGTAGACATTTTTTTTAAACATTAAAAATATGCTACAATGTGTGTGCTTGGTCTACTAATGGAAATATATAATGTTGGTGACAGAGTGGGTAGAGAAATGGAATTGGATTTTACCTGTGGGCAGCGTGCTGTGCTAAGTCATGTTGCAGCATTCGACCTGAATCAAGAACAGGAAGAAGACTTTTAGTTCCACATCCTTGGAACGCCAAGTGTACCGCTACCTTATATTTTTATTAACAATGAAAAGTTTAAGACATTTTAGCATCCCCATTTGGAAGATGCTCTTGATCCGACAGTTAAAAAAATAAGAAAAAATCTCTACTATCTACAGGTACATGTCAGAAAAATAGAATATCAGGAAAAAGCTCGATATTTTTTGTCACTCATTTCAGAAAGTGAAACCCATATATTATATAGTCATTACACAGAGAGTGAAATATTTCAAGTGTTTATTTTAATTTTGACCAGCCCCCCCGCAACCCGAAAAGGATTAAGCGGAAGAAGATGGATGGATGGATGATTATGGCTTACAACCCATGAAAACCCCAAATTCAGTTTCTCAAAAAATTAAAATATTACATAAAATTAATTAAAAAATAGTTTTTTAATAGAAATGTTGGCCAACTGAAAAGTATGTCCATGTACTGGACAAACAGCAGCAGATGACCTCTGTTCAGATAAAAGCAAATTTTGCATTTCATTTGGAAATCAAAGTCCCAGAGTCTGGAGAAAGAGTGGAGAGGCACAGAATCGAAGTTGCTTGAGGTTTATTGTGACGTTTCCACAGTCAGTGATGAGTTGAGGAACCAGGTCATCTGCTGGTGTTGGTCCACTGGGTTTTATCAAGACCAAAGTCAGTGCAGTCGTCTACCAGGAAATTTTAGAGCACTTCATGCTTCCCTCTGTTGACAAGGTTTATGGAGAAGCTAAATTTCATTTTCCAGAAGGACTTAGTCCCCCCCCCACACACACACACACACACACTGCCGAAAGTATCAAAGCCTGGTTTAATGACCATGGCATCACTGTGTCTGATTGTCCAGCAAACTCTCCTGACCTAAACTCCATAGAGAATCTATGGAGGATTGTCAAGAGGAAGATGAGAGACACCAGACCCAACAATGCAGACGAGCTGAAGGTCACTATCAAAGCAACCTGGACCTTCATAACACCTCAGCAGAACCACAGGCTGATCACCTCCATGCCACATTGATACAGTAAATAATCCAAAAGGAGCCCCGACCAAATATTGAGTGGTACATGGACAGACTTTTCAGTCAGTCCACATTTGTATTAAAAAACTATTTTTTTAAACTAATTTTATGTAATACTTTAATTTTTTGAGAAACTGAATTTGGGCTTTCATGGACTGTAAGCCATAATCATCAAAATTAAAATAAATAAATGCTTGAAATACAGTATATCACTCTCTGTGTAATGAAGCTATATAATATATGGGTTTCACTTTCTGAAATGAGTGACAAAAAAATATTTAACTTTTTTCATGATATTCTAATTGTTTGAGATGTACCTGTACCTAGGCCCATCCTAGCTAGTGTTGTCAGCTCTTCCATTGGTGACAGTGGTTCTGCAGGAACAAGGCCAAGAGTACACGGGTCCTCTGGGTGCAGTTGTCTATGTTGTGGCAGCACTGGAAGGCACTATGAAAGAATGCGGGCCAGAAGGGGTGCAATGTGGTCATAAGTCTAATTCATTCATTATGAAAAATGATAAATAAATATGAATGGATGGACGTAACAGAGTATTCACTAAATATTAACTAAAACAATCATTTCTGTAAAATTTACAAAAAGATTTCAAATTAATAAATCACCCCCCCCCCCCAAAAAAAAAATAAAAAATAATCCTAATATTACAGTTTATAGATTATTGTGTAAAATGTTTTGGTGGAACAAAACTTACCTGGTCCCTGTGCTGGTTATGGTCCAGTGCAGCTAAAGGGGTCTGGGCCTCATATCCACGTGTTCTACAGGAGAACCTTTTGCTGGCATACATTAGAATGAGAATTAGGATTAGAACAAGAATGCTTGTAAAACTGTTGAGAATACTTTTCACAGACACCAAGAAGTTAAAAATTATATGTATATATATATATATATATACAGTATATATACATGTTATATATATATATATATATATATATATATATATATATATATATATATATATATATATATACATGTTCTGATTCTGATTCTGATTCTGATATATTAAGATGACAACTAAGCTGACCCAGAGAAGGTTTTTGCTCTGTTTCTGCTTTCAAAAGACAATGAATGAATGAATGTTTATTTCGGATAGATTAGATTAAAAGATTACAAGAAAGGAACAGAATAATATAACAAAGGGGAAAAAAAATCCAACAAGGTCAAATTAGACAATAATTCCTGTGATTATACAATTCAACATAAGTTATCCGAAATTCAATTCAATTCAACTTTATTTATATAGCGCCATTTCACAACAACAGTCATCTCATGAAATGGGTGATGGCTGAAGCCGCAGCTTATATTGCCCATGTGGCGTAACCCCCACAGCAGACTGGGTCAGGCACAGCGCTCGACTAGAGCAATTAACAGGACAGTGAGATGTGGGTGTTGAGATCAGCCTTTCTGTGTCTAGTTCAGGCGCCAGTATCCTGGGGATGTGTATGACTCAAATGCAAACATTCATGCTTCCTGCTCTCATTGTGGTACGAATGTCACAGGCCGCCCTGCAATGTCTTTGATGTTAACATGCCTTTGATGTATTGTTTGTAGCTGGGTATTTAAGTGGCTGAATATGATATGTTCACTCTCTTCTCTCTTCTGACTCTGACTGCTTCTGACTACAGCTCATGAGAGCCTGAGAGCACGCTCCAGCATGCTTATACAGTAGCTGGGGTGAGCTCCGTGATGGCGATGATCGATGAATAAACTTCCCTAAAAACTCCAGTCGCCGTGCCTTATTTTAACATCGCCACACTCACCCATATTCTATCCAAGAATTCAAAGGAAAGACAAAACAAGAGCGATTACAATTCGGAACAAAGCTAAGACAAAATGTGACAAAAAAACTAAGCTACAACACAACACAGACTGGATATGACAATCCTTATGTGATTTTACATGTCATCTTGTATATATGTTTGGAGTATTTCTTCCTTTAGTTTTTGTTTAAATTGTCCAAGCGTTGTACATGATTTTAATTCAGGTCCAAAATCGTTCCATAATCTGACTCCTTGCACTGAAACACAGTGTTGCTTGGTGGTAGTTCTCACTGAAGGTTTTTGAAATATACATGTTCCTCTGAAAATGATATTGTTTCTCCCTTATTTGGAACAACTTTTGGATATTTGCGGGCAGTGATAGATTCTTAGCTTTAAACTTTATTACTGCAGTTTTAAAATCAACCAGATCTTTCAACTTGAGAGCTTTTAATTTAAGAAAAAGTGGGTTTGTTGGTTCCCTGTAAGCAGCTTTGTTTATTATTCTAATAGCTCTCTTCTGAAGCATAAAGACTGGATATATGTTTGTTTTATATGTTTTTCCCCATACTTCAGTACAATATGTCATGTATGGGAGTATTAATGAATGATACAAAGTATATAGTGTGGGTTGATTCAGCAAATATTTCACTCTGTGTAGTATTGCAATTGATTTGGATATTTTACCTTTAATATAATTAATATGTCACTTCCAACACAGTTTATTATCAATTATTACTCCAAGAAATTTAGTTTCAGATACCCTTTCAATCTCTACACCATTTACACTGAGTTTAGATACTGAGTTGTTGTGATGGTTGTTAAAAATTATAAATTTTGTCTTACTTAAATTGAGCATTAATTTGTTTGAATCAAACCACAGTTTAAGCTTTCCTAATTCCTTTCCGAGTGTATCCAGAAGTTGTCCCAAATTGCTTCCACTGCATAATAAATTAGTGTCATCTGCAAACAGTATTAAATCCATTTTTTTCTGAAACTTTACATATGTGGCGGTTTGGGATAACCCCCACAACAGACTGGGACAGGCACAGTAATGTGTGTATTAATGTCTACAGACAGCCCGCTCCTTCTGGCTTTTTCCGTTTCACTACTGTGATGTTAATGTGCCATTCATGCATTGTGTTCATGCATCCTGCCCTTACTGTGTCTCTCAAATGCAAATGTCTCATGCCCTTCTGCAGTCTCTTTGATGATACCATGCCTTTCATGTATTGTCTGTAACTGGGTATATAAGCTCACTGAAATCCATGTTCATTCTCTGCTACTGCTCATCTGCACACTTTGCTGGAGAGCCTCTCCGGGCTCGCTCATGGAGCGAGCCCCGTGACGACGGTATGATAATAAACCTACTTAAAACCCTCACTTCGCTCCTTATTTTAACATCCGCCGCACTGGTAACCCCGAGGAAGCACACGTTTTGTGCGACGCAACCTTCTGGTTTGGACAGCCACACTGATGTCCTGATGGCAACGAACGCAGCACCCGGCGGTGATTCTCCAATGACAAACGAACGCGGCAGCCTGACTGATCTGCCCTCCCTTCTGCTTCAGGGAGACTTCGACGCAGTGTTTCCAGGCGAAACTCTCTGGAGACCACCCACAACCGGGAAAGCTGAGGAACATTTCATGGTGAGATCTGCACGCCTAGCTCGGCACATCCACGCTTGGACCGGCCGCTCTCACAGCTTCTGACACACGATTCTGTGTCTCCTTACGAGAGCACACGCACCTCGTCCTTTCTCCACGACGGCGACCTCCACAGCCGACGGAGTACACGTGGACCTGAACGCACCATGACCCATCTTCACCAACTACAACAGGGATGATTAAGCTCCCTGACCCTGACTCTCCCTCTCCAGCAGGCCCATCCACGCACAGAACCCCGGCACACGCACCAGGGAGTTACGAGGACGGCGCACCATGCACAGGACACATACGGCTCCACTGACCGCCTTCCTTCTTCGCCACTGCACACTGGCCCTTCAGGCTTGCTCGTACACCTGAGGCACGCACGCAGCTTGCTCACTGGATTTTATGGTCTTAGCCATGGCGCACAACGGGAGCTCAGCAGTCTGCGGTCCCCGAAGGCTTTAAGGTTGTGCCCGCACCTAAAGTCAACACGCCAAGTCCCCTTGCTCTTGTTTTTTTTTTCTTACAGCCGCCACGCAGCCTCGTCGCTCCTGTTTTTTTCTTCGCGGCCGCTATTAATCCTTGCAGGACTTAATCGCGAGAGGAGTCAGTGACTAATTTTTCTTCTTGTGATCTCCGCACATTCAACGGGACAGCCCCTCGACATCGCGGACCAACAAGCAATTTTTGCGCGGCTCAGACGATTTCACCGTCTCCGGCCGGCATTTACTACCCCACCCGCCTCCACCTCCGCCTGCATAGAGCTTTCCCTGCTCGCTGCCAAAGTCAGAATATCGAGGCCTCGGTCGCCTGCTGAGCCCTCTGGGGGGGGCGTGTGGCGGTTTGGGATAACCCCCACAACAGACTGGGACAGGCACAGTAATGCGTGTATTAATGTCTACAGACAGCCCGTTCCTTCTGGCTTTTTCCGTTTCACTACTGTGATGTTAATGTGCTATTCATGCATTGTGTTCATGCATCCTGCCCTTACTGTGTCTCTCAAATGCAAATGTCTCATGCCCTTCTGCAGTCTCTTTGATGATACCATGCCTTTCATGTATTGTCTGTAACTGGGTATATAAGCTCACTGAAATCCATGTTCATTCTCTGCTACTGCTCATCTGCACACTTTGCTGGAGCGAGCCCCGTGACAGTGGTATGATAATAAACCTACTTAAAACCCTCACGTCGCCTTCATTTTATCATGCCGCCGCACATATATCATTTATATACATATTGAATAACAATGGCCCCAAAACTGAACCCTGTGGGACTCCACAAGTAACCTTCAGTAACTGTGAGTTTTTGCTAACAACACATACATACTGATATCTGTTCTTTAAGTAACTACATAACCAGTACAGTGCTACCCCCCAATACCACAATTTTGTAGTTTCCATATGATCCACTGTATCAAATGCTTTTTTAAGATCCAGGAATACCCCAACCAAATACTCTTTCTTTTCTACAGCGGTTGATGTTTTTTCTATAAATTCCATTAGAGCAAATGCAGTTGTCCTCTTATGTCTGAACCCATATTGCTGCTCACACAATAAATTATTCTTCATTGTAAAGTTGTCAGTTCTCTCACAGAATATTTTTTCGAGTATCTTTGAAAATTGCGGCAATAGTGAAATTGGTCTATAGTCTGAAAATTCCCCTCTGTCACCCGTCTTGTATATCGGAATTACTTTAGCTATTTTCATTGCATTGGGAAATATACCTGTTTGGAGAGACAGGTTACAGATATACGTCAGTGGTTTCACTAAGCATTCAATGATAGTTTTGACTAAGAGCATGTCAATACCATCACAGTTCATAGATGTTTTACTTTTAAACGATTTAACAATTTCAATGACCTCTCTCTCGTCTGTGTTCTTTATGAAAATGGAATCTTTTATAGCAGTGTTTTTGCTTATTGTATCACCTGTAGGTGCCGTATGGGTATTTCTCGTGCCAAATTAGGACCAATGTTAACAAAAAAATTATTAAATTCATCTGCAGGTGAAACTGCATTCACACTCTGAGTCTTTTTTTTTTCTTTGATAGATTGGTTGGGTTGCTTGTATTTCTGTTTTTATTTCCAAGAATATTGTTAAGTATTGTCCATGTATTTTTAGTGTTATCTCTGTTTTTCTGCAGTTCTTTACTGTAATAGTTTCTTTTACTACATCTCATTATATATATTAACTTATTTTTGTATGTTTTATACCGCTGCTCTGCTTCTTTTGTCCTTTTCTTTAGAAAAACTTTGTCGTGATTTTTTCTTTTTACACACTTTTTGTAATCCTTTGGTTAACCATGGCTTATCGACAAATTTCTGTTTAAGTTTTTTCTTTACTAATGGACAATTTTTTTTTTTCATAAAAAGCAGTTAAATTAAATTAAATCACCCTTATTGTCATTCATCCGTACAACCAATCATGTACAGTAGAATGAGATTGTGTTTTACCTATCTACCGTGTCAATCACACACACCCCAGTGCAGAATCAGAGGGCCGCTGCCATGCAAGGCGCCGCCACAGATTTCCCTCCTCCATTCCATTATTGCTGAGCACCAAGCTGGACGGCAGGAAGTTCCACTTTTATATGGTCTTTGGCATGACCCGGCCGGGATTTGAACCCCTGCCTCCCGGGTGTGGAGCGGATGCTCTACCAACTGAGCCACCACTCCGGTGAACAATGTTCATGAATGTATTGTAGGCTTCATTTGCATCTGATACATAGACTTTTGTCCAGTCTTGCTTCAGCAGGTCTTCTTTAAAAGATCTGATTGCATTTTGTGATTTGTATCTGAATGATTTTAAATTTTTTTCTGTATTGGCCCCCATGTGGCCATGGATAAGTTCAAAGACTGGCAAATGGTCACTTATTTCATTTATCAATAATCCACTTTCTATTTTCTTATCAATAATATTAACAAACAGGTTGTCAATAAGTGTAGCAGTGTGGACTGTGATTCTACTGGGATGTGTTATTGTGGGATATAGACTCCTACTGTACATAGAATTCACGAACTCTGTAATTACATTTTGTTGAAATGGATTTAGTAAATCACTGTTGAAGTCTCCACAGATTACAACCATTTTCTTATTAAGTTATATTATTGTACAGCTCGACTAATTTATCTCTGAATGTCTCAACGCAAGTTCCCGGCATTCTATATATACAGCTTATAATTAGATTTTTTGTTTTATCTTGGTCAGTCTCAACAGTAACACATTCCAGAATCCCTGATAATGCAAAGGACATTCCATTTACAAGTTTATACCTATACAGTTCATCAGTATACAGTGCAACACCACCACCCTTTTTTGAGATCTGTTAATATGAAACATCTGATATCCCTCTATTGCCATCAAAGAAGCCTGCTCTTCATTGAGCCAAGTTTCAGAGACTACGGTAGCTGTAAATTTTCTATTTAGCTGTTTTAAATAGTCTTGAACCTGTGGAAAGTTTTTGTTAAGACTTCTGCTGTTAAAGTGTATTATTGATAATTTACCATCTAGTTGCACTTGGCTTTTGAATTGCTTTTCAGTGTAATATTCACAGTGATTATGAATATTGAGGAGGAACTAAGCGGTGGTTTTCGGAGGTGTTAAATCCTGCAGATCTGCATTAATCAGCAGGGAAAAGGAGAAGAAGAGGAATAGGTGATCCCCAGCAGCAGAAATAATCCAGTTAACCCAGGAAGAGTAAACACATGACACCCCATGACACCCAACAGATCACCCCCCATGACATCAGTGGGAACAGCTGGGCCAAACTTCACACCTCTGTCGATTTACATGTTCCCTTCTGAGGACAATTCAAACAGAGCTGCTGCTGAGATGGAAACCAAAGGGTTAAAGGGTGACGTGGCTTTATCAGCAGCACTGATCCCCCCCCCCCCCCCCCAATCTGACCTGCTGGCCAGGAACTAACAGCTCTTCGGGCCTGTTAACACAATTTTAACAACAAATGACATGCAAAAGAATGAAGATTCCCTTTGATTTAACAGCTTGAATATTCTGGTCTGTGAATGAACAGAGCAGCCATGAGTGTTTCACGGAATCACTTATTGAATTACAATGGTTAATCTAAGTCACAATTTCAGGAAACATAAACTTCAGGGGAAACTTAAACCCATGACACATAGTTTTAAATTTTGCTGATTTTTCTTTTTTTTTTCTCCACTTCTCTTCCAGTCCTTATGGCCACTTTCTGATTGCTTTGAGTTTTTAAAACATCATTTTAAGAATAATGTTAACTGACTTAAAAGTACATTTCTAACTACACTATATCATACAATATGCCGTTTAACATACAATTTCATTTGATCGCATTTAGATCTTAATTCAAACAAGCAGAGTATTTGCAACCAACTTAATTAAGACTTGACTGAATCACAAGAGAAGTGGCTCATGCAGCAAGACAATGATCCTAAGCAGATGCGTCATTCTACCAAAGAATGGTGAAAGAAGAAAAAAGTTGCTTTGGAATGGCCGAGTCAGAGTCTTGACCTGTGGGACACCATGTAGTGTATGGGGGTAGCGCCCATCTCCATTTCTGTGACCCTAGACCACTCAGTTACTGTAAGTAGTGAAGGCTACCGGGGGGGGGGGGGGGTCAGTCCTCTGATAGCTCTGTGTGTTAACTTTAGTTTCCCCATTCCATTACGCTAAGCACCAAGCTATAAAGCAGAAAGTACCATTTTTATATGGTCTTGGGTATGACTTGAAACCACAACCTCCCGGTTGTGGGGCAGATGCTCCAACAACTAGGCCACCACTCCCGTGTTGTGTATGGAGGAATGGGATAAAATTCCTCCAAGCTGATGTTCAGGACTGATCATCAGTTACCAGAAATGTTTAGTGGCAGTTATTGCTGTAAAAGGGGGTCACACAAGATACTGAACTCAAAGGTTAACTAACTTTTTCCACTCAGATATGTAATATTGGATCATTTTCCTCAACAAATAAATGACAAAGTAAAATATTTGTCTCATTTATTTAACTGGGTTCTCTTGATCTACTTTAAGAACTTGTGTGAAAATCTGCTGATGTTTTAAGTCATATTTCTGCAGAAATGTAGAAAATTCTAAATTGTTCACAAGCTTTCAAGCACCACTGTAGATCCATGCACGTCAAAACCACCAGACTGACAGTTTCTACCCGCAAGCAGTGAGGCTGCTGGAACAACCTCCCCTTCTGGCCTCATATGCCATGGCCCTTCTTTTAGCTGCAGTAACTGTGAATTGGATTTTGCAGTGCTGCAACACACTGACAGCACATTCCTCAAAAATGACTGGTCAGATCATCATATTATAATGCAAGAAATCTTGGTCTGTCTGATTGTTCCGCGTGTATCTCCCGAACAGTTCGTCAGACTGGCCTCAGATTTTATATGTACTATGCTGAGGTTCCGAGGGTGTGCATCACCAAATTTCAGCCTTCCCATATATGCAGAAGTTTAGGAGGGGAAATCTTTAATGAATGTCGGTGGGGGAGCTATGGGTGTTCATAGCTATGACGTCATAGGCGCACAGATGTTGCCATGGTTACTGTTGCTAGGCAGACACATCAAAGATCAAAGGCAGGCATCACTGAACGAGTGGTGACATCAAAGATCAAAGGCAGGTTTCACCATGGTTACTCTTGCCATGGTAACCATGTCAAAGATCAAAGGCAGGCATCACCATGGTTACTGTTGCCATGGTAACTAACTTTCTACGGGCATGCAGAAATGCTTGCTATACTTGGTTTCTATGGGTATGCACTAGTCAAACAAATTGTAACATTAGACAAAGATAAACCAAGTAAATCCAAAGTGTAATTTTAAAATAATGATTTCATTTATTAAGGGAAAAAAAAGTTATCGAAACCACTGGCCATTTGTCCAGGATGTACCCTGGCTGCCTCTGGCCCAAAGATGCTGGGATAGGCTCCAGCCCCTCCCCCCCAATCCAAAAAGGATTAAGCCTTAGAAGATGGATGGATGGATGGATGGATGGATGGATGGATGGAAGTTATCAAAACCTATTTGTTTGATGTAAAACATTTTAAGTGTGATAAAGATGCAAAAATATAAGACATCAGGAAGGGGAAATACTTCTTCACAGCACTGTATGTTCACAGCCTCCGTTTCTGTCTTTGCTACAACAGGAACATGAAAAGAAAAATGGAATGAAACCTCAACAGCTACAGGAGGATGAAGATCTTCAAACAGCAGCAGACGAAGCTACATCACACAGTGACAAGAGTGGAAAAAGAAGAGACAGAAAATACCACACTGGAGATAAACAATACTTTTGTGAAGAATGTGGGAGAGGTTTCACCCAGTTGGGTCACTTAAAAAAACACAAACTGATCCACACGGGAGTTAAACAGTTTGTGTGCCGTCAATGTGGAAGGGCCTTTGCTGTGATAAGTTCCTTAAGAACACATGAACTCATCCACACTGGAGTTAAAGACTTTGTGTGTGGTCAGTGTGGAAAAGCCTATACTATGATGAGCTCCTTAAGAAGACATGAACTCACCCACACTGGAGTTAAACAGTTTGTGTGTGGTCAGTGTGGAAAGTCCTTTACTGTGATGAGTTCATTAAGAACACATGAACTGACCCACACAGGAATTAAACAATTTGTGTGTGGTCAGTGTGGAAAGGCCTTTACTGTGATGAGTAACTTAAAAAGACATGAACTGACCCACACTGGAGTTAAACAGTTTGTGTGTTGTCAGTGTGGAAAGGCCTTTACTCACATGAGTAACTTAAGAACACATGAAGTCATCCACACTGGAGTTAAACAGTTTGTATGTGGTCAGTGTGGAAAGGCCTTTACTCACATGAGTAACTTAAGAACACATGAAGTCATCCACACTGGAGTTAAACAGTTTGTATGTGGTCAGTGTGGAAAGGCCTTTACTCAGTTGAGTTCCTTAAGAACACATGAACTCATCCACACGGGAGTTAGACCATTTGTGTGTGGTAAATGTGGAAATGCGTTTACTCAACGGGGTCACTTAAGAACACATGTACTCACCCACATGGGAGTTAAACAGTTTGTGTGTGGTCAGTGTGGAAAGGCCTTTATTCAAAGGGGTAGCTTAAGGAAACATGAACTTGTCCACACGGGAGTTAAACAGTTTGTGTGTCCACGGTGTGGAAAGTCCTTTACTTGGAAGAGTTCCTTAAGAACACATGAACTCACCCACACTGGTGTCGTATCAACGGCTGGATCCAAATTTTAAAAATTGCTCATTGCTGAGAAGAAATTGTTTAACCCAAAATTCTGGTTGTAAACCCCTCCTTTTCACCCAAGACCAGAGCTGTGAAGCCCTACACCATCAGCTATAAAGTGGATGAGTTATTCCCTGCGCAGGACCTGGAGTCATTTCCCCTCAAATCCATTTGCCAAAAGAATGCCAAAGTGACACGTTTATGACTTTGTGTTCCACGGACTCAACCAGGGTTGCTCTCATTAAAACTGAAGGTCCAACATTGCCCTCCAATGGACAAAGTAGGAATATTTACCCTGAGAACAGAATAATTTCTTCTTGTACCTTCAAGCTATGAACTGTGAACAATGAACTAACTTGACATTCTCCACAGACAACAGCAACCGAAGACTGTGACTGGACCCTGTGGTGGACAATTCTGGCTTGAAATGCTTTTATTGATGATTTGATATGTGTTTCTTTATCTTCACAAAGAATTAATTTTCCATGTTCACTATAAAAAAAAATTGGTACATTTACAATGTAAACACGTTTTGTTCCTTTATAAAATAGAATATCTTAGTTAAAGTTTCAAAGAATTTATGCTTTGATAGGCAGCATACATGTTTTTAGGATGATTTCACTTCTCATATCAAATCCTATGCATATCGTTCAAACTGCTCCACGGAGGATGCTATAGTCACCACCCTACACTCTGTCATCACCCACCTGGATCAAAAAGACACCTACCCCAGACTACTGTACATTGATTTCAGTTCAGCATTCAACACCATTATTCCCCAGAGACTGATGGAGAAATTACTCCTTCTTGGTCTGAACACCGCCACATGTCTCTGGATCCTGGATTTCGTGATTGAGAGACCTCAGTCTGTTCGGGTTGGAAATAACATCTCCAACTTTATCACGCTGAGCACTGGATCCCCTCAAGGTTGCGTACTCAGTCCACTGTTGTTTACACTTCTAACACATGACTGTGTATCCAGACACGAGGGGAACCAGATTATTAAGTTTGCAGACGACACCACGGTGGTGGGACTTATTCAGAGGGATGAGGAATCAATGTACAGGGAACAAGTGAGAGAGCCGGAGGGCTGGTGCAGGGAGAACAATCTGGTGCTCAACGTGGACAAAACGAAGGAGATGATTATTGGCCTCCGGCGGTCACAGCCTGAACACGTCCCTCTCAGCATTGGCGGCCGTTTAGTGGAGAGAGTGGAGAACATCAAGTTCCTCGGAGTGCAGATCTCGCAGGACCTGACCTGGAGCAAGAATTCCTTGGGGATCAGGAAGCGGGCCCAGCAGAGACTGCACTTCTTGAGGAAACTCAGATATGCCTCTCTCCCTATCTGCATCCTCAGGACCTTCTACAGAGGTGTGGTGGAGAGTGTTCTGATGTACTGCATTGCAACATGGTACTCCAGCTGCAGTATGTCAGAGAAAAAAGCCCTGCAGAGGATAGTTAAGGGAGCTGAGAGGGTAATTGGAGTCTCCCTCCCCTCTGTCCAAGAACTTTTTTTCAGAGCCGTTGTAGGAGCAGGGCACTGAACATTGTCAAGGACCACTCTCACCCTCTGCATAAACACGTTGAACTTCTTCCATCTGGCAAACGATTCCGGAGCATCAGAAGCAGAACCACCAGACTGATTAACAGCTTCCTTCCACAAGCTGTTAGGATGCTGAACAGTTGATCCAGAATCTCTCATATTCACTACTGCACCTACGGACATTATGTGCATTATTTGTGTATTATAGTTGTGGTTAGTTTTCAAGTATGTCTCAGGGAAATGTGAATGGCTGTGTTGGGGTGGGGGGTGAGGGTGTGTATGAGTGTGTCTTATGTTCTTTTTACTTATATGGATGCCGAGAGAAATGCAATTTCATCTTACCTGCACTACAGTTGTATGTACAGCAATATGACAATAAAGGTTGATTTGATTTGATTTTGCATCCTTCAGTCTCTCCCTGGGTGAGGTTCACATTCCAAAAACTGAAGTGACCAATCATCTTCCAAGTCTCCATATCTCTCCTTTTGAATCACTTTTACAACCCAAGCTCAAACAAAAAAATGCGGTGCAATTGGTCAAAGGTTTATGCTAATGGGCAGATCCAGTTCTAATTTTTCAATGTAAGTGGTCAGGCTTAGTTGCCATTCAGAAATACTGGGACATCCTGCCACACCTTACAAGTTGAAAAACTTTTCCTCTGTTTTTTTCCAGTTGAGTCTTGAAGAAGTCTGGGGTAAGTCAGGTTCTGCTCTCTCCTTCCTAAGCAGGCCCGGAACATAAGCTCTGTGTTCCTGATGTAACCCTTTAAATTTTTTCTTTTGAATTCACTTTTTTTCAATTTTTTTTTACACTTTTTTTTTTCCTTAAATTACCATGCCAAGAAGATTTAGTTTTGATTTTCACCAAGCTGGAGTCGAATTTGTTTTGACCACAACACATCGGAAAAAAAATGATTTCTTTTTTTATCAAGTTTGATTTTCTGATCAGACTTTGAACAAAAACATATCTGGAATTTGATAACCTGGCCAGATGTCAAATTCCTTTTTTTGTTTACAGACTGAGACGACGACTAGTGTGACGAGAATCCAGTTGTGTTGGTTGGTTGGTTGTGATCCAAAGGAGCATTCACTGATAAGTTATTTTGTATTTTTTGAGGCAAAATCTGCCCTTTTCTCACAACTTCTCCAACAGGCATCCATCTGGACCAAGGTTGGTTCCTGAAGGCCTGCTACCAAGACACAATCTGACTTCATCTGCTGTGCTTAAGGTCTGTTGTCCAGATTAAATTTAATTCACAATATTCCTTGTATAAATTCTATAAACCTAACATCTGCGGACTCCTTTCAGAACTTCAAATACATTTATTTTTTCATTAATCTCTGTTCCTTTTTCAGAGTAACACAAATTTTCCTTTTTATAAACTAGTTTTTATCATCATTTTCTTCATAAAATTGTATACATTTTTCTTAACCATTTTGCTTTACGGCTATTTTATGGATATTTCATTTTCCATTACAGTACTAATTTAAGCTATGTTTTGCTTTGGTTCCACAAATGTTTGGTAAAACAAGGTATGCTCAGTAGTCCATTAAAGGTTTAATGTGTTCTGATACATGTTGAATTCACTCTCTTCAAGTCATCTGAATGTCCTCATCTATCCTGAAAGTTCTTATTAAATTGTTAAAAAGGCATATTGGAGTGATTGTTTAACTTCATGACCATCTTCTTGATTTAAAAGAACTCAGGTTTTGACTGATTTATTGCTGGTACAAATATTGAATTATTAATAAAATTGTCAATTTTTTTGGACTGGTGTCCCAAGGAGTTTGTGTGCTGGTAATGAAAAGAAATCTTCATTCCTACTCACATGTATATCTACATTAATATTTGTACCAACGCCTAACAACTACATATTGTTTATGGAGCTCTCTCCGAGGCTGCGTACAATCTTGAAAATGGACATGAAATTCTAAGGTCACAAGCTGTGTGTGTAGTCAAAGTGATCTTTTTGCACGGTAGAACTTGAGTTTTCTCCAATTGATGGTCACTGTACCTAATTTACTGGCCACTCAGCCAGCCATGTCTGTGTGACGCTTTATCTGCTGGGAACCCAGTGGGGTGTATGAGAGCAACAAGGGGAGGGGGGATTTAGTCGCCCACTCTGGAAACTGCTGTCAGCCACTCTGATTAGAGTGGCTGACAGCAGTACAGTACAGTCAATGTACTGTATAACAATCTCATGCGTTCAGTTTTTTTTTTCCAAGCATGCTAAAAGTTGAATAAAGCATTGCCATATGCTAAATTAAATAAAGTAAAAGGCCTAAAGAGACAGTAATCACGATAATCCAACCCAACTCTTGCTATATTCAGCCTAGGGTGAGATCTCCCTCACGGAAAAACTGAATTAGCCATGTAACATCATCTGTAAGCTGTGAATTTAGCCTATTCAAGCAGTAATAATGGTTCATCATCATAGCAGTCTGTCGGGGGCAACAATGTCTTTCATTTAGGTCTGATCAGATTCCTCCACACACCTCTGTCCTTCGCCTTCCACTGCCAGAAACTCCTGTCTGTGTCCAGCTTCTTCAGGTTTCTTTTTACAGTGTCTTTAAATCTGAGCCTTGGTCTACCCTGATTGCGTTTGCCCTCATACAGTATAACTGTGAGTAGAGTAACTGCCGAGTGAGACGCTGGTGATCCAGCCTCTCAACATGTCCGAGCCATCTCAGGTTCATCTGTATTAGCATGTCCTCCACTGATGGTAGTCCAACTTGTTTCAGTACTTCTATGTTGGTTATTTTGTCTTTCCATGAGATATTCATTGTGGTTCGAAGGTGTGTCATCATGTACACATGGAGTTTCTTTACCTGCACCCTATAGACAGTTCAAATTTCAGCACCATACAATAGAGTAGCCAGTACTGTCGCTCTGTACACTTTACATTTCACACGGATAGACACATGTTGATTGTTCCACAGTCTCTCCCTCAAGTTTCCAAACACAGCACTCGCGCTTCCATTTCTGAGAGAAAGTTCATCCTCCAGCCTAGCATTCTCTGAAACAGTACTCCCAAGATACTTGAAATTCTTACACTTGACTAGTGGCTCTGTACCAATGCTGATCTCTTCTGGTAGTAATGTTGATAACTGGGACTTTGGCAGTTGATAAAGGCACTCTTATCTTCTTGATGTTGATTTTGAGGCTGAATTGGCTAGCTGCTCTTGCAAATTTCTCCACTAAAGATTGCATATCTTCTGCATTGTGTGCAACTAGAGCACTGTCGTCGGCAAAGAGCATTTCTCTTACTACCTTTATCGATGTCTTACTCTTGGCTTTAAATTGTGTCACATTGAACAAGTCTGCTTCTTTCCTTGTTTGAATGTATACTCCTTCTGGAGTAAGCATGGCTGACAGATATAGCGAGAAGAGTGTAGGCGCCAGCACACACCCTTGTTTCACCCCGTTGCTTACTGAAAAGTCTTTAGACACTGTACCATTCACTGCCACGTTTGCTTGAATACCTGTATGGAGTGCCTTGATCAGGTTGACAAACTTCTCTGTACAGCCATATTTCTTGAGTACCTGCCAAAGTCCTTCTTGTGCTACAGTATCGAAGGCTTTACTGAAGTCAGTGAAGACTACATAAAGCGGCATGTTCTGTTCGATACACTTGTTTTGAACCTGTTTCAAGCAGAAAATAATGTCCATTGTGTTTTTTTCCACTTCTAAAGCCACACTAGGTTTCCGGTAGTACATTCTGCAAGATGTGTTCATTGAGTCTGTTCAGTAGTACACGTGAGAGAATCTTACCAACAGTGGCTAGCAGTGAAATACTGTACCTCTGTAATTTCCACAATCTTTCCTGTCACCTTTCTTTAACAAAGACACAATACATACATCCTTCCAGTCTTGAGGCACTTTCTGGGCATCCCATATCTCTTGGATGAGCTTGTGCAGGCAGTTGGTCAGCTGAACACCACCAAATTTCCACACTTCTGCTGGAATTCCATCCTTTCCTGGAGCTTTACCATCCTGTGTTGTCCTGATAGCTGCCATTCATCAAGATTTGGTGGTTCATCCAGACTTGATACAACTGGTCGCTGCACTAGAGCTTCTTTAGCTTCTTCAGCGAGATCTCCAGGGTTGTTAAGTAGTTGGCCAAAGTGGTCTACAAATCTATCCAGGATCTTGCCTTTCTCCTACACAACTGTTTCACTATCCATAGCCTTTAGTTGGATCAATCCTCTTGGTTTAGGACCATAGATTTCTCTCAAACCTGTGAAGAATGTTTTCATGTCTGCTGCAGTTTGAAGTTCCTCCGCTTTTTCATTCCACCAGTTGGACTTCATCTCTCTGATATTTCTTCTTCTTTGACCTTGTGTTACACTGTAGGTGTTCCTGCCTAGCTGTATTCCTCACTTCTAGTAGTTTCTTCAGATGTTCTTCATGCTTATCAAACCAATTTTGGTGTTTCCTCTCAGGGGGGCCTAAAACATCACTCGCAGTCTGGCACACCGTATCCTTCAGTGTTGCCCATTTCTCTTCTGTGTCATTCTCTGAGTTGTTGCTGTCCCAGTCTTTCAAGTATTTATCCATTTGCTGTGTAAGTTCTTCCTGCTTCTTTTAGCCTTTCAGTGCACTAGTGTTTACCACCCATCCTGCAGTGCTGTTTTCATCTGTAAATCCAGCATAACATGATCAATACCACAGTCCGCACCTCTCATTGCTCTGGTGTACAGTACATCCCTTATGTCTCTCTGCCTTACTGTGATGTAGTCTAAGAAGTGTCAGTGCTTGGATCTTGGATGCATCCATGTCTTCTTGTGTGCGCCCTTGTGCTTAAATAGGGTGTTGGTTATCACAAGGTTGTACTCTGAACATAGTGCAAGTAGAAGTTCTCCATTAGCATTGCACTTGCCTACTCCATGACTGCCTACCACTCCTTTCCTTTTCTCAGTGTCCGAACGAACTCTAGCATTATAATCTCCGAGTATCAGCCTGTCATCAGACAGTACACGCCTGATAGTCTCACGTAAATCACTGTAGAACTCTTCCTTCACCTCCTCTGTGTTGGTCATTGCTGGGGCATACACACCGATGAGTGTGGCATACATCTTCCACTGTAGTGGGAGTCTCAAAGTCAGTATCCTGTCATTGATTGGCACCGGTTTCTCATCAAGCATTGCTGCTATCTCCTTTCTAACTGCAAAGCCTACTCCTGCTTCTCTCCTTTACTGAGTTGATTTCCCACTTCAAAAGAAGATGTACCCATGATTTTCCAAGCTGTCATATCCAGGCAATCTTGTTTCACTAAGTGCAGCTATGTCTACATTGTACCTGTTCATTTCCAAGGCCACAAGCGCAGTCTGTCTTTCTGGGTGCTGTGATGTTGATCTGTCCATCAGAGTGTGTACATTCCATTCTGCTGCACGCAAGGCTGCTGTTTTCCTCTTCTTCTCTCTTCCTGCTCCTAACATACTTTTCGCTGCCTGTCGAAGTGTGAACAGATCAGCGTGGACCTTGTTAACCTGGGTGAGGTCTGAGCTGGTATGAATTGCTTTCTGACTGACCATTTCATGAAACTGCTTGCAAAGTATAGGTTACTGATAGGAAATTGTGAGGGAACAGCACCAAATTGTCCCACGAATGTGTTAAGGAACCGTACGCAAAGTTAAAATTGTAAGATTATTCTTGCATGAGTAATCTGAGGAACTTCTAAAATTGTCATTTGAGTTTGGCTCATTACAAGCAATAGTGAATTCGTTCGCCATTCTTTAAAAGTTATTGGCAGAAGCAAGCCAGTAGAAGCGTGAAACAAAGCAAAGGTGTGGTTTATGGTTTAACAGGACATGTCACGTATTCGCAGGTGACCAAAAGTGTTTTGTTGTATGCTAAACTATTGTTTTTTGTTGGTTTTTTTTTGGGGGGGGGGGGGTTGAGCTGCACTTGCTGGTGCCAGACCATAGAGTGCAACTGCCATTTTGGACCACCATTTTGGGTCAAGCCTTCAGCAGATGCCATCTTGGGTTGGGCCCGGCTCCTGGGCCGTCCTCAAGTGAGATCACTGTTGTCTCCTCCTCCTTGAGTGCAGAAGGAACTGCCTCTATCTGGTGGTCAATTATAATAACTACATCCTTTCCATAGGATTACAACTTAATTCATGAAACTTTTAATCTGTTAACCAGCTGAACTTGGGGATTCCACGGGTGGTCACGTCTCTGCATCGTAGTGCGTCTCAGTGCACATTGAAAAAAAAAAAAAAGCTGCATTTCCGTTCTTCCAGTACAGACACAGCCATGAACAGAAAGCCAAAGGAGTGTTTGATTGGTTTAGATTTGATTGACCTCTCATTCGACTAATAAGAGCCTTGAATTGGGTTTCTGAAACCTTGAAGAACCAATGACTAAAAACCTAGCAAGAAGGACCTGCCTACCAACGACCGCAAATACAACGAGCCAATAGAAGCAGAGAAGTTCGACGATTGACGTGTCGTTTAGCCAGTGAAATTCTGAATTCAGCAATACCTGACATGCCTTTGTTATGTGTTTATATTGCCGTTAAAACACGTGCATCCCTGTGCGTAAAATCTATTTTGCCTAAGCCGCTGGGTGACTCACATTGAGACCTGTGCGTAACGGTAGCATTAGCCACTCTTAGCCATTAGCCAGTCTTTTTTTATTACTACTGTTCTTACTTGTTTTGAAAAATGGTTCGCAAAAACCGCAAGCATGGAAGCAGAGATGGTTTGACTGTGTCAGGTGACCAGAACCATGAGTCAGTAACAACCGGACCAGCTTCATGTTCGTCTGCCAATGAGGAACTTCGACAACAGATGTTCGCCAACGGCACTGCTGTTGTGGACAGGTAAGTGTTATAAGCTAAATTATTCTTTATCGATGAAAATAGTAATAAAATAACTTTTGACCGATCAGTAATTACAATGGTCCCTCATGGTCACAAGTTTTTTTGTGTGCCGAGTTCCTCTGTAGTGGGAAGGGAGGGGTTGTTATCCTCTACATTGCAGATATTTTAGTATAATTTTTATTGCACTGTAGGCTATTTTTTCTTGTAAAAAAAAAAAAGGCCACACATTTTTTACGTGGCATGTTTCTTTGTGTGTGTGTGTGGGGGGTTGTTTGTTACCCTCTAGAAATGTAATAATATTTTAGTATAATTTTTATTGCACTGTAGGCTATTTTTTTTTGTAAAAAAGGCCGCACATTTTTTACATGGCATATTTCTTTGTGTGTGGGGGGCTTGTTTGTTCATTCATTCATAAAACAACCCCCCCCCCCACACACACATACACAAAAGAGCATGCCACCTAAAAATGTGTTTGTTACCCTCTAGAAATGTGATAACATTTTAGTAAGGCCACACATTTTTTACGTGGCATGTTTCTTTATGTGTGTGTGCATACCTGTCAAGGCATACCTCATGCCTCCCTTATTGGGAGGGCTTTCACACCTGTATTGAGTACTTAAAAACTGTATTTATCGGCAGATGAAAGAAAACTGAAGCAAAAAAAAAAACCAAAAACCAAACAAACAACAACAATTGCAACATGAACTATTTCAAACATATTTATTCAAATGTACACGTATATGGACACAATCTTGAGCCATAACTTTTTGATAATGTGAAAATAATAAGCCAAGTAGCACAAAAAATAAAATAAATAAATAAAAAAATAAAAAATAATTAAATTAAAAAATAAATGATAATATTAATGATAAATAAATAAAAATAAATAAAAAATATTTTTCAAATTTACATTAGCACAAGGTAGATTGCTTAATTTGAAAGTACACAATAAGAATAATTCTGAATATAGTTCTTAATTGTCAGCTAGACATATACACTTGGAATTAAAGAGTTTTTAATTGTCAGCTTTGTTACAGTAATGCACTTGGATGAACTTGAAACAAGAAAATGTTCACTGATGCTGCTTGTTATAGTTCCAAGTAGCAGCCTTTGCTGACTCTAGCATTTTTTTTGAAGGCTTGACCTTGAAGCATGGAGTGTCACAATTCATTTTCACTTGCATGAAAGAAGTCAGAGTTTCTGGGAGCATACTTTTTCTGAAGTCGGTGTGAATTTTCCTGACCATGCTGAAAGCCCTGTCACTGTCAGCATTGCTGTGAGGAAGGCAAAGCAGTGCTGAGTACACTTTGAGGAGCTGGGGGAAGTGGGGCACATCAAGGGCTGTCTTCAAGGCCGTCACCTGACCCCAGTAGACATCAACACGGACAGGCTTGCCATCCTTGTCTTGTAGAGGCACTGTGTTTTCTGGCAGCAGTTGCAGGTCCTCCCATTCTTCTTTCAGCTCTTCTGTATCTACAGTGGGGCAAAGTGCAGCAGCAAGCACTACAATGGGGCCATAGGTCAGGGACTCTGTTTTCCTGGGGTCGAGGACAGAGAGGTGTGGCATAATTTTGTCATCAAAGGGGAACTTGTTGAGCATCTTTCTCACTACAGCTTCATAGAAGCCTCTTACTGCTTCAAAGAACTTCAGCTCTGTGCCTGGGTCAAGTTCATGGGTTTGTAGGGCTTCTCTGGTTTCCAGTCCAATGGTGATAAACTCCTCAGAGTGCTGCAGGTCACTGTCCAGGAAATCCAGCCTTCTTAGGTCATTGGTCGCCTTTACATACTTCATTTGAACAAATTTGACCAATAGTTTTCTCAAGAGACGATCCATTTCAGGGAGGAGACTGCCTATCTTGCTCTCGTCTGCTTGAAAGATGGTGTTGAAGTTGTTGATGATAGGCAGGATGAACTTGAGAAGCAGGAAGAAGTCACATACTGTCAGGCTTTTTTGGCCATGTACCAAAAAAAACAAAAAAACAAGACAACTTCTTTGACAGACTAATCACATAGAATGAAACATACGTCCATCACTATGATACAGAAACTAAAGCCCAGTTGAAGCAATGGAAGCATTATGACTCACCACCTCTGAAGAAGGCACATGTCCAACCCTTGGCAGGCAAGGTCATGCTCACGGTCTTTTAGGACCAGCATGGAGTAGTGATGATGGATTGCCTGGTAAAGGGTACCACAATTACCGGGACTTACTACACTTCACTGCTGCAGAAATTGCAGGTCATCAAAAGCAATCATCATGCTGACCAAAGGTGTCCGCTTCCTGCAAGATAATGCTGGGTTCACAACTTACGTTGCCCAGAGGGAAGCACAGTTCTGCGGCTATTTAACACTAGAAGACCCAGACATTAGCCCTCTTGTGGCCACTTGATGGTCCCCCTATGGGTTTTCTAGCCAAAAAGGCCAAATGGCCCCTCTCTGGGTCTTCTAGTGTTAATCCTTCCTCACCCCACTTCCCCTTCCTACCTTACACCATTGACTTCCACCTTTTTCCAACAATGAAGTCATTTTTGAAGGGCAAGCTCTTCCAAGACAATGAAATGCTGATTTCCATGGTCAAGTTGTGGCTTCTGGCACAGCCTGCAGACTTCTACAGGTGAGGTCTCCGCAGCCGCATAAAGCGATAGGAGAAATGTGTAACCCTTGGTGGTAACTATGCAGAGAAAGAATAATAAATGTGCCAAGGATGAGTCTTCTCAGTCCATGGAAGATGACTCAGGGGAAATCTCTTATGAACAGCCCTCATAAATGTGTAAATTTCTATATTTTAGCTAAATTATATAAAATTGAAAAGCCTGTTTTTTAGTGCCATAGCTCTCATGGAGCAGCATATGCCCTGCTGAATCTGAACAGCGCTGTAAGTCAAAGATGGTGTTTCCCTATTCTCACCTACTGTAAATCATCACCTTCATTGGGTTTGATCTACTGAAAGCTGAAGTTTGATACTTTATATCCAGTGTGTCTAGGAAGCATGAAGGACTAAAAAGGCGCCGACCTGCAGTGTGGGTCTGGCTGTCAGGTACGATCTGATGCAGATGAGCGTATGCGTATGCTCGTCCACCACTACAAAGGCGGGTTTGAGTCTGTCTATGCCAATTTCTCAAAGCTCGGACTCTCCCATTCTTTTCGGTGACGTCCAGTCCCTCGATTTCCCTTTTCTTCAAGCTTTGTTTTCTTCGCTGGCGGCGCACTGCATGAAGCCATTTTGAAAATCACAAAAAGACTGCTTAGGTGCACTCAATTTCGCCAGGTATCAAATTACTGTTCAGTTGATTTTAGGTTCTCTCAATATTTTTTTTTTTCGCTGTATATTTTTCTTTTTGGCGTACAGAAATGGCAATACGCCCGTATTTGCTAAAATTGCATTTTCCTCGTATTAAAATACGGCGAAACCGTATCACTTGACAGGTATGTGTGTGCCATTTGGCACAGTTTGGCACAGTTCAAAAATGCCTGGGAACAACCTGAGAAAAAAAGCTGTGTAATATATTCATTTTTTGTGGTATTGTTACAAAATTTTGACCTCAGCTTGATAACACTTGGTACTGCATTTCTGTTGCATTTTCCAGCCAGTATCTGACAGCTGTGTGTTATTTGCAAGCATTTGTATCTAAAAAAAACCACCCAGGCGAACTTTATTTTCTTCAAGTTCAGTATGTTTAGATGACTGTTACTCAGTGGCAGGAGCACTTAGAGAGATTATGACTGTTTTGCCAAAAAATCAGAGTGTTTTCTTTTAAATGAGACCAACTCCATGAAGATGCTGCAAAGGGTTGAAGAACAGCTTTTGATTTACTTTGGGTATGTTATTTTTAGGCGTTTTTAGGGAAATTGAACAGAGTTCAACAGGTTAAGATGATTTCTAACCAAATCAAGCTTCCAAATTAATTTCAAAGCACTCTATATTATTCAGAATAACCCAAATTTAAAACAAATATGAAGTTTTTATGCCAAAAGCAGGGGAAAGAAACTTGTTGGCTCATGAAGGTTATTCTCATTGGTGGATCAGATAGGTCCTACTGTAAATGAACATCAGGGGTGTATAAAAACATACACTTTGTATTTAATCACTTATTTTAACCACACATTTTAATCTCTAAAGTTAAAAGCACATGTATTTATACATTTTAAGCAACAGTTGCAATTTTTTGGAGCTATATATGTGTTAAGTGCCTGCATTGTTTGATTTCTCCCAAAGGAAATCCACTTTAACTTAAGCATTTGAATAAATGCCAATATTTATTCAAAAGTGACCTTAAATTAGTGTTAACCCTCTGCATGCTGGTAAAAGATTTAGTGATTCACTGAATACTTAACAATATGTCCAAAAATCAAAACCAAGTTGATTGATTAATTAATACTGAAAAACTTAAATTCATTGTGCTATTCTTGGTTCATGTTTTTTCTCCACAGGAAAAGAAAGGCATTAACCAACTCCCTACTTCTCACTGGGATTTAAGAGAAAAATCACAACATTGATTATTCTGTAAATAAAAAACTTTATAGATGACGATCAAGTAAATCACCATTTTCGTTAATCCTAAGAAATTCTTGGTGACAATACACAGAAACAATTCACTTGTGTTTTTTTTTTTTTTTTGTAAATATTAAAACATTTAAAGCTTTAATAAAGACAAATCAGCCTTAACCCTTTCACTGTGACTATATTGCGCACCCCTAGTGGCACTGCGCAGCACTACGTCTGTCAAGTTGTAATCACCTGCCAAAAACACTGCCGGCTCTATGTACTATTTGTGGTATCATGTCCATACCCAAGATGGCAGACAAGTGTTGGAGGACATGGAATACACCACAGAGGAAGCATCTTCTTCTTTAACAAACGGAGAAGAAGAAGAAGACCTCCACAGTTAAATATGTCCAGTCGCCAGTGGGACGATAACGGTGTGTAAAGAAGAACAATTCTTTGTATAAATATGCCCAAAGTCCACTTTTGACCAGTTATGAATTATGCACACGGAACAATGCAAATTAGATGTGTAAATTTATTCTTCTCTGAAACTTTGGATCATATTCTACATCTTTCTAATTGACAGTAAGCCATTGTCTCTTACCAGTTTAAAGTTATAGCTTTGGAAAGTTTTGACATCTGATCTAACTAGTTTCTTGAAAAAAATCTTTACCACTGTTGACCACTAGGGTTTATGTCACAGTTTGGTGACAGTCACACTCAAACGGTTAAGGTGCATTAACACCAAATGTGAACGGGCGGCGCGAATCCATACAAAGTGAATGGAAAGAGGCAAGTACATGCGAAATTGTGCTTTTGCACATTCACGTCCAAGGTAATACACTAGCTTTGAGATTCTGCCATCACCAGAGTAAAAGAATCACCATTGCAGAGTAAACTAGTTTGAAAATGAGACTCACTCACCTGGAGACAGGAGGACCAGGAGCTCTTCAGCTGAATCAGGATTTCTGAGTTTTTTACCCACGGTTTCCTGCCATGAACATGCTAGCAATGGAGACACTCATCATCTTACAAAGTTTTGGAGACAGAGACAACTTTTTCAGGTGAGCCCTCGGTCGGATAATGTAAACCTAAAGCATGACATTGTTTTGGAGATTTCCACAGTAGGTTGAACACTGCTGCAGACATTATCAAGGCAACTTTGCCTGTCTGCATCTCACTCAGATGCTGAATTCATGTTTATATGTGCATCTACATTGAGTTATAACGTAACTGGCTCAGTTGGTAGAGCATCCGCCCCACACCCGGGAGGCAGGGGTTCAAATCCCGGCCGGGTCATGCCGAAGACCATATAAAAGTGGAACTTCCTGCCGTCCAGCTTGGTGCTCAGCAAAAATGGAATGGAGGAGGGAAATTTGTGGCGGCGCCTTGCATGGCAGCGGCCCTTTGATTCTACACTTGGGGTGTGTGTGATTGACACGGTGGATAGGTAAAGCACAATCTCGTTCTCCTGTACATGATTGGTTGTATGGTTGAATGACAATAAAGGGTGATTTAATTGTGCCACCCCAAAACATTGACCCGTTCGTGTTTGGTGTGAATGCACCTTTAAAAGAAAAGTGAAAACTATAACCTATAACCTTCAATTTCTAAAGCATTTAACCTTTTCTGTTTTTATTGTTTCCTTTTTGAAAATAAAATCATTACTTTAAAGTGACATTCAATGAAATTCCAAAGCTAGTTATTGATGACAATTTCAATACTAGGCTTTGAAAATTTTAAGTAAAGAAGTCAATCCGCACAAATTTTAAATGACAAATAAAAATACAGGGCGGCGCGGTGGCGGAGTGACTAGCACTGCAGCAGCACAGCAACTCACCCTTGGCCGGGGGATCCTGGGTTCGATCCCAGCCACTGACCAACAGTGATCTGTGTGGAGTTTGCATGTTCTCCCCGTGTCTGCGTGGGTTTACTCTGGGATTTCTCTGGTTTCCTCCCACATGCCAAAAACATGCAAGTTAGGTTAATTGGCATCAAACTGGGGATTCTAAATTGTCCTTAGGTCTGACTGTGAGAGTGAATGGTTGTCTGTCTCTCCATGTTGGCCCTGCGATGGACTGGCGATCTGTCCAGGGTGGACCCTGCCTCTCACCCAAAGATGCTGGGAAAGGCTCCAGCCCCCCTGCGACCCGAAAAGGATTAAGCGGAAGAAGATGAATGAATGAATAAAAATACAGTTTCAACTGTCATGATTTATTAATTTACGGCTCACATGCAGAGTGCAACAACAACGGAACAACCACACCAGAGTACATGTTTGAAAATGTTCATTAAATTTAAAAAAGACCTCGAGCACTGCTACAGAAAACGTCACTCGCCAGAGGAAGTGGCCTGTGGGAGAGAGAGGCACGAGAGCAGTAAGAGAAGGAATGGAGAACAGGGAGATGGCTAGCCAAATTACCACTTATGTGGGCCAAACAAGAGAACCGGCAGGGACCCCAGCAGGGAGAGACAAACCAGCAGGATGAAGCGGGTCATGGGAGAGATGGAACCGGTGGTGCCTGACTGGGTGGAGAACTGTTGCCGTTTGGTGTGGATGGAGGGGCAGGTGAGCGCACCAGTGCCCGAAGACGCACCCACACTGATGGCAGCAACCTGAGAACAAAAGAGCACAACACAGGTGAGTACACAAACTTCACCAACCACAGAGAATATCACTGATTACTAGACTACTGTGAGGCAGTATACTCAGACGAGCCAGTGCTGAGGCACTGAAGAGCAGATCCTTAAAAGCACTGGCTGAGCAGAGGCAGCAAGTGGAAGTGCGACTTGGGAATCCATGAGCATTCTTCTGGGCCATAGCCCTACCAGTGGACCAGATACTGTAAACCTCAACCTCAACAGCAAACGTCCAGCATCTGCTGGACAGTATGGGTAAGGTAGCCATCGAGCATTCCGGGGAGGAGGAGGCGGCTTCGGGGGAGGTCAAGGAGGACTGATGGAGACAGGCTTGATTTTGGAGATGTGGAAAGTCGGGTGCACTCGCAGGGTCCGTGGGACCTTAAGTTGGACCATGACGTCTTTCATCACCCTGGTGATGGGGTAAGGACCCAGAAAATGGGGGACAGCTTCGAGTCCGTTTTAAGGGGGATTTCGTCCACCACCAACCAAACTTACTGCCCCATGGCGTACTTGGGGGTAGGGACCCGCTTCCTGTCGGCAATCTGGTGGTTGTGGTAGGATGATTGGGTGAGGGCGGCACGGGTGGACCTCCAAATGCAGTGACAACAGCAAGCATGGGCCCCCATGGACAGCACTGTGACCTCCCTCTCGGTCATGGGCAACAGAGGAGGGGTGTACCCCATCGAGGCCTCAAAAGGGGTGAGCCCCGTGGCAGTGGAGATGACCAAGTTATGCGCGTGCTCCACTCAGGTCAGGTGTATGCTCTAGGTCGAAGGGTTCTCAGCTGCCACACACGGGAGGGTGGTTTCCAAGGACTGGTTGGTGTGCTTAACCTGCCCGGTGCTCTGTGGGTGACGTCTTGAGGTGAGGAATCTTCCTTGCTCCGAACACAGGTTTGGCACGCTTTGACGTACTCCTGCATGTTCCACCGCAGAGAGGGCCACCAGTATACCTGCCGGGCTTGGTTAATGGTGCAGGCAATCCCAGGGTAGCAGGCAAAGTGGCTAGTGTGAGTCCAGTGGATGATGTTGCTGCGGAGGGCGGCAGGAGCAAACAGTTGATTATGGGGGCATCCCGCAGGCTTGAGCTCCCGAGACTGGGCTTGCCAGACCCTCCACTCAATATCCAGGTAAGAGCACTGAGGATACGGGAAGGAGGAACAATAGGCTGGGGAAGGGGGGGGGGCTACCTGCTTTGAATCAAACTGGCACGAGACTTCGTCCGGTTTGGTATTCCAGGAGCCAGGCCGATAGGTCATAGTGAAATCAAACCTATTGAAAAACAAGGCCCAGCGGGCCTGCCTGGCATTGAGTCGGCGGGCCGACCTGAGATATTCTAAGTTTTTATGGTCAGTCCACACGACTATGGGGAGAATAACCCCATCTAACCAATGTCTCCATTCCTCCAAAGCCAACTTAATGGCTAAAAGCTCTCTATCCCCTATGTTGTAATTCCTCCCGGCAGGCGTGAGCCGCCGAGAGAAAAACACGCACGGACGGAGCCTCTGGTCGGAGGACGCGCACTGTGAAAGGACATTGCCCACCCCTGAATCAGAGGCGTCCACCTCGAGGATGAACTGGAGCTGAGGACTGACCTGTGCCAAGATGGGTGTTTCCAAGAACAGGCCCTTTAATTTAGAAAAGGCCTGCTCAGCTGCCTCGCTCCAGTGAAATGGAATCTTAACAGAGGTCAGCTGTGTAAGAGGCTGTGCTACCCCACTATAGTTCCAAATGAACCTGCGATAGAAGTTCGCAAACCTCAGGAAGTGCTGAAACTTCTTGCGGGAGTGGGGTGTTGGCCAATCCAGCACAGCCTTTACCTTGGCAGGGCCGGCAATCAGCTCACGTTCAGCCATTATGAAGCCCAAGAAAGAAGTGGTGATGGTGGAGAACTCACACTTCTCAGCTTTTATGTAGAGTTGATTCTCCAAGAGCCGTTGTAAAATGGCTCTCACATGGACCTCATGTTCCTTGGGCAAGTAGGAGAAAATTAATATATCATCTAGATAAACAAAAATGAACTGATTATCATATCGCAAAGGACATCATTGATGAGCCGCTGGAAGACAGCGGGGCCATTAGTGAGCCCAAACGGCATAACCAAATACTCGAATTGTCCCATATGCATTTTAAATACCGTCTTCCATTCATCTCCTTTGCAGATACGAATTAAATGATAAGCTTTGTGGAGATCTAATTTAGTAAACACCCGCGCATGCTGAAGGAGCTCAAACGTGGCGTTAATCAAGGGCAGAGGGTATTCATCTTTGACAGTGACCGCATGAAGCTCATGATAGTCAAGGCACTGATGCAATGACCCGTCCTTTCCAACAAAAAAAACCCCCTGCTCCGAGCAGAGCCGAAGATGGCCGAATCAGGCCGGCATTCAGAGAGTCTTATAATGTATCTTTCCATTGCCTCCCTCTCGGGACCAGAAATGTTATAGAGCCGGCTGGACGACAACCATGCCCCCAGGAGATCTATCGGACAGTCATAAGAGCGATGAGGCAGAAGTGACAGTGCTCTAGACTTACTAAAGACCTCCCCTAAGTCATGATATATCTTGGGGACGAGGCTGAGGTCCGGCGGCTCGACCGGAGGAGAGGAGATGGGGAGAGACGGCGAACACTCGGCCAAACTTAAACAGGAAGCCAAACAAAACGGGCTCCAGGAGGAGATGAAATTTTGTGCCCAATTAATTTTGCGGTTATGCCTCCAGAGCCACGGGTAGCCAAGGACCATTGGGGAGGAAGAATTTGGAAAAATATAGAACGAAAGCTCCTACCAATGGTTCCCAGAAAGGACCGCGATGGGTAACGTGCATTTGGAAACAACTGCGATTGTCTGGCCAGATATGGTGGTGATGTTATGAGAAGTGGGCAGTTTACGCATGGGAATACCCATCTCCCGAACGAGTTGGGAGGAGATGAAATTCCCCTCTGCCCCTTAATCCACTAATGCCATAACCCTCCTCTCAACCCCCAGCAATTGAACGAGGGCCAAAATAGAGAAATTACTGTGGGGATTAGAAGAAGTCTCGCCTGTCAGACCTCCCACAGTTACTGACGGGCCGCGTCTTTTGGCGCCGAGGGGGCAGTCGTGCACTCTGTGCTTCATAGAACCACAGTATAAACCCTCCCTTAGTTATGCTGCTAATAGGTTTAGACAGCCAGGGGACCTCCAATAATGCACTGGGCTTCACTCCTTTCTTCACTCGCAATGAAATATTTTTGCTGGTCATTAACATCTGTTTGTTCTCTCCCATAGATTGAGTCCCCATCGTGCTGTTTGCTCTCTACATGTCTGTTCTTTTCATCTTCTCTGTCCCCTCACCCCCCAGCCAGTTGCAGCAGATGACTGCCCCTCCCTGAGCCTGGTTCTGCTAGAGGTTTCTTCCTGTTAAAAGGGAGTTTTTCCTCTCCACCGTCACCAAGTGCTTGCTCACATGGGATTGCCTTATTGCTGGAGTCTTTCTGCAATTGTGGGGGTTTCCCCTACAGTTGAAAGTGCTATGAGATGACGGTTGTTGTGAAATGGCGCTATATAAATAAAATTGAATTGAATTATAAGCACGCGCCGACTCTTCTTCTCTGCCAGTGCTCCTCATCGGTCAGACAGAACCGCCTGAGCTCCATTGGCTCAAAAGAAGAGTTAGCGCCCCCTGTGTCAGTAGTCGGAGTGGGTGCACACACGGCTGGTGGGCAAAAGGAGGACTGTTGCTCCTTCTCGCGCTCGCTGTTATCTAACCCAGTAGCCTGATCAATGAGGCCGTCCAGAGAGTTGGGAACCGCATAGACCACCAGATCGTCACGGAGGTGGGAGTTTAAACCGAAGAGGAACACGCTATGTAATGCAACCTCGTTCCACCCCGTCGGCCGCTTCGACCCGAAACTCCACAGAGAACTCGGCCACCGACCGAGTTCCCTGGCAGAGAGACAAATGGCGGCTCATGATATTACCATGACTCTCCGTATAGTCAAAAGCATGGGTAAACTCGACAACAAATTGCTCAAACGTGTACACAGCCCCCTCCGGGCTGTCGAGGATGGACCGTGCCCAACTAAGGGCCCAGTTCCGAAGTAAAAGGGTCATGAAGTGAATTTTTGCGGAATCGCTCGGGTACCTTCCCCCACCACCACCACCACCTGCCCCAAATACAGCCATACCTAGCACAACAATTCTTTACATTTCCCCACCTCTCCCACATATGGGGCAGGTGTGGGAACGGATGTGATATGGCGAATAGTGGTTTGAACAAGAGGAGCAGGAGGAACAGGAGAACCCGAGGGAGCAAGATTAGCCAAATGATTGGTGACCGTGCCCAGCTGCTGCGAAATGTTCTGCAGCTGCTGGGTTAACACGGCCACCTGTCTCTCAGTACCATCTAAACGATCCAGAGCGGAATGCTCCACCTCCGCCGCACTTGCTGAGCAGAGGTTATGGCTTGCTCATTCTGTCATGATTTATTAATTTACGGCTTACATGCAGAACGCAACAACAACGGAACAACCACACCAGAGTACACATTTGAAAATGTTTACTAAATTTCAAAAAGACTTCGAGCACTGCTACAGAAAACGTCACTCGACAGAGGAAGTGGCCTGTGAAAGAGAGAGACACGAGAGCAGTGAGAGGAGGAATGGAGAACAGGGAGATGGTTAGCCAAATTACCACTTATGTGGGTCAAACAAGAGATCCGACAGGGACCCCAGCGGGGAGAGATGAACCAGCAGGATGAAGTGGGTCATGGGAGAGATGGAACCGGTGGTGCCTGACCGGGTGGAGAACTGTTGCCGTTTGGTGAGGATGGAGGCTCATCTCAGCTTTGCCAGAAAACATCTTGATGATCCCCAAAGCTTTTGGTAAAATACTCTGTGGACTGATGAGACAAAAGTTGATTTTTTTGAAAGGTGTGTGTCCCATTACATCTGGTGTAAAAGTAAGACAGCATTTCAGACAAGAAACATCATACCAACAGGAAAACATGGTGGTGGTGGTGGTGTGATAGTCTGGTGCTGTTTTGCTGCTTCAGGACCTGGAAGACTTGCTGTGGTAAATGGAACCAGAAATTCTGCTATCTACCAAAAAAATCCTGAAGGAGAATGTCCGGTCATCTGTTTGTGACCTCAAGCTGAAGCACACTTGGGTTCTGCAGCAGGACAATGATTGAAAACACACCAAATCCACCTCTTAATGGCTTCAGAAAAACAAAATGAAGACTTTGGAGTGGCCTAGTCAAAGTCTTGACCTGAATCTGATTGAGATGCTGTGGCACGACTTTAAAAAGACGGTTCATGCTTGAAAACACTCCAATGTGGTTGAATTACAACAATTCTGCAAAGATGAGTGGACCAAAATTCCTCCACAGAGCTGTAAAAGACTCATTGTCAGTGATCGCAAACATTTGATTGCAGTTGTTGCTGCTAAGGGTGGCTCAACCAGTTATTAGGTTTTGGGGGCAATCAACACATGAAACAAAAGCCAACAACAGTGGTGGGTATACAACAACAAAAAATGTCAATGTCTCAATAACTTGTCATGTGCCCTTGAGCATCAATTACAGCTTGACAACGTTTCATGCTGTTCACAAGTCGACTTATTGTCTGCTGAGGCATGGCATTCCTCTCTTCTTGAAGGGTGGCCCTCAGGTCATTGAGGTTGTGGGGTGCAAGGTTACAAGCTTCCACACATCGACTCAGCTGATCCCATTGATTTTCTATAGGATTCAGGTCTGGAGAAAGTGCAGGCAACTCCAATTGAAACCCCAGCCTCCAGCAGCTGTTCCCTAATAATGTGACCTTGATGAGCTGGAGTATTGTCGTCCATGAAGATGAAATTACACCACGTTCCAAATTATTATGTAAATGATATTTGTCTCCGATTTTCCTAAATAGTAGATGCAAATGACAGTAAGTATAATTTTCAAGTCATCAGCTGTTAGAGCATAATTCAAATTTTATTGAACAAACCTCCCAACGATAACTGTTTTTTGTGAAAATAAAAAAACCCTCAAAATGCAGTGTTCCAAATTATTATGCACAACAGAGTTTCGAACCATTTTATTGGTTGTAAAGAACTCAAAATGGTCACTTGTTGAATTTGCAACATTATGAGGTCATATTTACTGAAATCAAAAGCTATTTCAATCAAAAACATCTTAACAGGCCAAGTTACATGTTAACATGGGACCCCTTCTTTGATATACACACGTGGACAAAATTGTTGGTACCCCTCTGTTAATGAAAGAAAAACCCACAATGGTCACAGAAATAACTTGAATCTGACAAAAGTGGTAATAAATAAAAATTCTATGAAAATTAACCAATGAAAATCCAACAATGCTTTTGAATTGTGGTTCAACAGAATTATTTAAAAAAAAACAACAAACAAACTCATGAAACAGGCCTGGACAAAAATGATGGTACCCTTAACTTAATATTTTGTTGCACAACCTTTTGAGGCAATCACTGCAATCAAACCATTTCTGTAACTGTCAATGAGACTTCTGCACCTCTCAGCAGGTATTTTGGCCCACTCCTCATAAGCAAACTGCTCCAGTTGTCTCAGGTTTGAAGGGTGCCTTCTCCAGACGCCATGTTTCAGCTCCTTCCACAGATGTTCAATAGGATTTAGATCAGGGCTCATAGAAGGCCACTTTAGAATAGTCCAATATTTCGCTCTTAGCCATTCTTGGGTGTTTTTAGCTGTGTATTTTGGGTCATTATCCTGTTGCAAGACCCATGACCTGCGACTGAAACCAAGCTGTCTGACACTTGTCATGATCCGAGCGCCGATCTTGTCCGCGCTCGGGCCATACATCTTCTCCACCAGGTTTGACAGCAGAGTTACCTTCTGGCTACTCTAGCTTTTATTGTGACAGCGCTCGGAGAAGCTTCCTGCTGTCAAAACGGAACAGCTGTGCTGCATTCATGGCTCACCAGTGGCCAGCATTTAAGCGGACGCTGAATGCAACCCAATGCGGCAGTCTCGTCGAACATCCCTTGTCATTCCACGTCTTCTTATCGTTAACGAGCATCCCTCGTCCACGGTCTGGACCGTAAGTGAGCTTTGTGTTAGCCTTATGTTTTCCTTGCCTAGTATTTTGTGCCATAGCCCACCGTGGCTCATTACTTTGTTACTTTGTGTTATCCTTTATCCTTAATAAACATCATTGCAACTCATCGGTAACTTGTGGCGTCTTATGGTGGCTCGCGAGGGCCACCCATGACAGTAGACTGCCGCCAGGGCGCCTAAACGGAGGCGCCAAACTGAGACGCCATTCCCGGTGAGTTTGCATAAGTGGACACTTGCTCTTTCCTGTCTGGGTATTGGTATTGTGTGCTGATAGAATGCCGTCGCGGAGGGGCCACGCTCGGAGTTGGGACTACGGGCTGGCAGAGGCGTTGGAATACGTGGATGAAATGCTCATCGCTGCCTCCCTCCTCGACTATCACAATGACGTACGCTGGTACCTGGACCTTGCTGAGGATGTCCTTAATCATCTCCCTCGCTACGCCGACCATCCTGAAGTCGACGTTAGGAGGGGAGACATTGCTGCACAGCGCGAGATTCTCCATATGGTAGAGGAGGACTACGGCGAGAAGCAGAGGAGAAGGCATCCCCGCTCCCCAGTTTGGGATCCTGTTCCTGCCCTCGATCCACCCCAGGAGTTCGTGCCACCCGGGGGTCGTCGAAGACGTCGGCACCCCGGCCAAGATAAACCTCAGCAAGAACCCCGTCCGGATCCTGTTCCAGGTTGTTGGAACAACTCTGCCTCACAGCCAGCTGCTCCTTCGGAGTCACGTCAGGAGGGAATCCCCGCAGCCTCTCCCCCCGGGCCACCTGTTCCCACTGTCCCATCAGCTCGTTGTGCCCGGATAGTCTCGGCTGTTGTCCCCTCCTCTGTGATGTCACCTCCAGCTGCAGAAAGAGTTCTGAGTCCTGCCCCGGCGAAGCCCATTCGTGGTCCGTCGCAAGCGGCCCCTCCTCGTCCTTCCAGGGAGCCCTCTGTCACCATCCAGCGGAGAAAGGGAGGAGCAACGTCCCCTACAGCAGGCACCATCCTCCCTCCGGGAGACAGGCAAGTGCAAGTTCCTTCTTCTCACCAAAGTTGTGATTTGTCTTGTCTGACTCCTGGGGGCGGAGTTCGGGGTTCGCAGTCCCCCGAGCTCCCACCACCTGCTGTAGCCCTGATTATTAAACCTGCTGCCTCTGTGTCTCCCTCCGCTGAGCGGTCCTCGACGCCAGGCCAACATCCCTGGATGAGGAGGGGGCCTGCGGCTCTGGAGAGCTTGGTTCCAGCTCCACAGCCACATCATGGGTGGAGGAGGAGAGCAGACTGCAGCGTGGAGCTTGCGCCGACGACGAAGCGTCCCCGGGTCTCCACAGACGAGCGGTCAGATCCAGCGGGTCGAGGGTCCCCTGCCACCACCCCGTGTGGGTTGTTGACGTGGACTTCAGTGCTGGGGGGTCCTCAGGCTGCGGAAACCATCATGCCAGCTGCAGAGCCTGACGTACCTGAGTGGGAGCCGGAAGACGATCTCCTTCCGTCTGAGCCCGGATTGTTGGAGTCCTGGACAGTGGCAGAACCCGAGTACAGGCAAGTGCTCTACCTTGTTTTTCTCCTCTCTATTCTTGAGCACTTTTGCCTGTCTCTCGGAGAGACGAGCCAGGGGCAGCCATCCGCTGCGCCCGAACTCGTCTCGCTGGGCTTTGTCGCTACCGGTGATCCCTGATCCCGGTTCTTTTCTTTCTCCTGAGCCTTCTCCCAGGGTCACCAGTGCAGAGCTGGTTCCGATTGCTGTGCTGGAGGTTCCAGGTTTGGGGTTGGAGGTCGGTACTGGAGCTGCGCCGACCCAGTCGGGGTCTGACGCGGGTGCAGCCGTGACCCAATCGGGGTTCGATGCGGATGCAGCCATGCCCAATCGGGATCCATCGCAGGTGCAGCCGTGACCCAATTGGGGTCCATCGCGGGTGCAGCCGAGACCCAATCGGGGTCCATCGCGGGTGCAGCGCCAGTAGGGTTCAAGGTCGGTGAGGGAGCTGGAGATCCCCTGCTACCTGACACCGGACGGGCTCATCATCTTCTTCTCTCCCCTCATCCAAGTCACGCCCCTGCTCATCGTCGCCAGGGGCCGTTGGGAGCCTTCTACGCTTGGCCCGGCTTTCCCACGTTTTTTCCCCGCCAGGGAGGCACCGCAGGCTGTTTTTCCACGGTTCTGGTGGCTGAGGGACTCGGGTCGGCCACCCGAGAAACTGTTTTGCCGGTTCGGCGCCGTGTTTTGGCCACCCGACATTCTGTGTTTGCTGCGGGGCGACCTGGTTTGGCTGCCAGAGATTTGGACTCTCCAGGCCTGGGACTGGGGTAGGCCGCCCAAGCACGTTCTGATCCACTTATTCCCCTGTTGGCCTTGGGACGCAGGGAGACCACCAGAACTGTCCCCGTGGGTTTTTGGTCCCTGCCTGTCACCATTTCCCTGTACTGTCTGGGTTGAAGGTCATGCGGGGTGATAATCTTGTTCTATGTGCTGCCTGTGTTAATGTGTTTTTTTTCTTCTGTCTTGGTCATCCTGTGTGTTTTTGTACCTTTGGGGAATGTGGTATTTTCTGCTATCTTGCCCTGTAATTGTTTCGTTCATAGCCCGCCTTAATCTTGATTTTTGCATTTGGGAATATTGTGTTTTCTGGGCCTCTCCCTCCTGGCCCGTTCCCCCATCCGCCCCCCCGGGGGGGGGGGGGGGGGGCTTGGGTGTCCCTGGGCATTCAGAGCCCACCCTCGGGGGGGAGGTACTGTCATGGTCCAAGCGCCGATCTCGTCCGCGCTCGGGCCATACATCTTCTCCACCAGGTTTAACAGCAGAGTTACCTTCTGGCTCCCCAAGCTCTTATTGTGACAGCGCTCGGAGGAGCTTCCTGCTGTCAAACGGAACAGCTGTGCTGCATTCGCGGCTCATCAGTGGCCGGCATTTAATCGGACGCTGAATACAGCCCAATGCGGTAGTCTCGTCAAACATCCCTTATCATTCCACGTCTTCTTATCGTTAACGAGCATCCCTCATCCACGGTCTGGACTGTAAGCGAGTTTTGCGTTAGCCTTATGTTTTCCTTGCCTAGTGTTTTGTGCCTTAGCCCACCGTGGCTCATTACTTTGTTACTTTGTGTTATCCTTTATCCTTAATAAACATCATTGCAACTCATCGGTGACTTGTGGCGTCTTATGGTGGCTCGCGAGGGCCACCCATGACAAACACTGGGCAGCACATTTCTCTCTAGAATACCTTAATAGTCTTGAGATTTCATTGTACCCTGCACAGATTCAAGACACCCTGTGCCAGATTCAGCAAAGCAGCCCCAGAACATAACAGAGCCTCTTCCATGTTTCACAGTAGGGACAGTGTTCTTTTCTTGGTATGCTTCTTTTTTGCGTCTGTGAACATAGAGCTGATGTGCCTTGCCAAAAAGTTCCAGTTTTGTCTCGTCTGTCTGTAGGGCATTCTCCCAGAAGCTTGTCAACATGCAGTTTGGCAAATTCCAGTCTGACTTTTTTATGATTTGTTTTCAACAGTGGTGTCCTCCTTGGTCGTCTCCCATGAAGTCCACTTTGGTTCAAACAACGACGGATGGTGCGATCTGACACTGATGTACCTTGACCTTGGAGTTCACCATGAATGTGTTTAGAGGTTGTTCTGGGCTCTTTTGTTACCATTCGTATTATTCGTCTCCTCCTGCGGTCACGTCCAGGGAGGTTGGCTACAGTCCCGTGGATCTTAAATTTCTGAATAATATGTGCAACTGTAGTCACAGGAACATCAAGCTGCTTGGAGATGGTCTTATAGCCTTTACCTTTAACATGCTTGTCTATAATTTTCTTTCTGATCTCCTGAGACAACTCTCTCCTTTGCTTCCTCTGGTCCATGTTTAGTGTAGTCACTAAACAGCACAGTGACTACTTTTCACCCTTTAAATAGGTCGACTGACTGATTACAAGTTTGTAGACACCTGTGGTGTTAATTTGAGGACACATCTTGGTTGAACATGTCCCTATGGTCACATTATTTTCAGTCTTTTCTAGGGGTACCATCATTTTTGTCAAGGCCTGTTTCATGAGTTTGTTTTTTAAAGTAATTCTGTTGAACCACAATTCAAAAGCATTGTCTGATTTTCATTGGTTAATTTTCATAGAATTTTTATTTATTACCACTTTTGTCATATTCAAGTTATTTCTGTGACCATTGTGGGTTTTTCTTTCATTAACAGAGGGGTACCAACAATTTTGTCCACGGCTTTAACCTTCACAACTCTTGCATCAATTGAACTTGTGAGTTTTTGGAGAGTTTCTCCTTGAATTTCTTACAAGATGTCAGAATAGCCTCCCACACCTGCTGTTTTGATGTGAACTGCCTCCCACCCTCATAGATCTTTTGCTTGAGGATGCTCAAAAGGTTCGCAAAAGGGTTGAGGTCAGTGGAGGATGGGGGCTAAACCATGAGTTTCACTCCTTTTTTGCCCATAGCAGCCAATGACACAGAGGTGTTCTTTGCAGCATGAAATGGTGTATTGTCATGCATGAAGATGATTTTGCTATGAAAAACACAGTTCTTCTTTTTGTGCCATGGAAGAAAGTGGTCAGTCAGAAACTCTGTATATGATTATGCGCCATTTTTGGTGTGGCTCCAGAACTTGTCTTGCCAAATTCCAAATTAAAAGTATTCAAATTTTCATTATTATTGGGTAGATGTGCTGTATTACTGAAGTGGAAAGACTCTTCGCCCCCTTCACATTTACAGTGGATAAAAGATATAATGTCCTGTTTGGATTTAGAAAAAATCAGATATACAGTTCGTGGCTCTGAAAACAAATTCTATAAATTATGGCGCCCGTTTCTTGATTTCTTTGAAAGACCCACAATTATAGTTTCTGAGTAGCTCATATCCCCTTTACCCCACCCCCACCTCACACACACAGTTTTTCTTTTTGTATTTTTTTATTATTGTTTATTTAAAGGTTTTTGTGTTTTGAAGCATCCACATTTATTAGTTTTAAATACTTTGTATTGTATTGATACCTCAATTAATAATAATAAAAAGACCTTTGAAAGAAAGAAACTTTGTATACTTTGCCGAGGTCATTTTCACACCTTCAGGGATCCTAAAGGGGCCTACCAGCTCTCTCCCCATGATTCCGGCCCAAAACATGACTCCGCCACCTCCTTGCTGATGTTGCAGCCTTGTTGGGAAATGTTGGCCATCCACCAACCATCTACTACTCCTTCCATCTGGACCATCCAGGGTTGCATGGCACTCATCAGTAAACAAGACTGTTTGAAAATTAGTCTTCATGTAATTCTGGGCCCACTGCAACAGTTTCTGCTTGTGAGCATTGGTTAGGGGTGGGCAAATAGTAGATTTATGCACAACTGAAAGCCTCTGGAGGATCCTACACCTTGAGGTTTGTGGGACTCCAGAGATGCCAGCAGCTTCAAATACCTTTTTGGTGCTTTGTAATGGCGTTTTAGCAGCTGCTCTTTTAATCTGATGAATTTGTCTGGCAGAAACCTTCCTCATTACGCCTTTATCTGCACGAACCCGTCTGTGCTCTGAATCAGCCACAAATGTCTTCACAGTATGATGACCATGCTTATAATTTTGTGAAAGATCTGTTTTCATACCTTGTCCAAGGCATTGCACTATTTTATGCTTTATGGCAGCAGAGAGATCCCTTTTCTTTCCCATATTGCTTGAAACCTGTGGCATGCTTAATAATGTGGAACATCCTTCTTAAGTAGTTGTCCTTTAATTGGGCTCACCTGGCAATCTATTTATGACAGGTGTCTGAGACTGATATCAGTGATCCAAAGAGCTCTGAGACACAATACCATCCATGACTTTAATTAAAAAAAAAAAAAAGATTGAATGTTTATGGCACTCAAATCTTATTTGCATAATCATTTGAAACGCGGTGTAGGCCTGTATTGTTCATGCAGGAGCACAATGACTGGATTGATGATGTTATTTAGGAAGTATTGGCTTATCACTGTACCATTCACAAGGCGTAGGGCAGTTTTTTACTGACTAGACACACCTGCCCAAACTGCAACACCACCACCACCAAGGGCTGATCTGGTGCAAATAGTGGCTGATGCATAGCGTTCTCCTTGACATCTCCAACATTCTGGTGACCATCATTTCTGCTCAGCGTGAATCAACTTTGATAAGAGAAAAGCACTGAGGCCCACTGGCCCCTTGTCCAGCATAAATGCTCCCTGGCCCATGCAAGACAATGACGCCCATACCTGGTGGTGTGATCAGGTACTGTACCCTCGCAGGTCGTCTAGCATGCTGACCATGCTGATGTTAACAGTTTCAAATGGTCTGACGTGACACTTGGGTGCCTCTCACCTCCCTTAAGTGTGCCTGGAGTTGAGTGGCATTCATCATCCGTTTCCGCAGGACATTGTTCACAATGAAGCGGTCATCAGTGCGGGATGTGGCCAAAGGATGGCCACTTCTATGCCTTTCTGTGACTCTTCCAGTCTCTCTGTATCTCTGTTGCAACCCGCTGATGACACACTGTGACACTCTAAGCTCACTGACCACTTCCCTCTGAGAACATCCTGTTTGAAGCCTCTCAACGGCGAGGTACTGTTGATCAATTGTTAGGTGTCGTCTTGGTCTTATGATTTCAAAATGTGAACAGCATGATGAAGAGGACTGTTTTTAAATACCAACTGTAATTGAACCAGAAAATTTATTGGTCGATTCATGGATCAAACACCTGTTGTGAATTTTGCCGTTAAGCACCTTGTTAGAGAACAGCAAGTTGTGCAAAAAGTACTGAAATACTGAACAGTTGGACATGTGCATTCAAAAGGTTAGAGAAGGTCAAATTAAGTTCACCTGTAAAGGTTATAGTGCATTTTAGGTGCATCCTGAAATTTCACCCGAAAGCCCTATATCCCTAACTTTTTGTGAGTAGTGTATATGTATCGTGAATATATACAGTATGGATATTTACTGTTTGTCTACCCAATTTCTTATTCATCATCTTAGTTATCATTGCTCTGCTACTATCACGCTGCTGCTGCAATCCTGTAATTTCCCCATTGTGGGACTATTAAAGGTTTATCTTATCTTATAGAGACCGGATAGCTCATAGCAATGAGTCAAATACCCGAAGCACCCCCACACACACACACACAAAAAAAAAACCCATAAGGGACGAGTTTGAATGCCTTGTCCAAGTCCACAAAACATGTAGATTTGTTGGGCAAACTCCCATGAACCCTTGAGGAGTCTTGAGAGGGTAAAGAGCTGGTCCAATGTGCCACAGCCAAGCCGAAAACAACATTGCTCCTCCTGAATCCGAGGTTCGACCAACAGCCGGACTCTCCTCTCCAGTACTCTGGCATAGACCTTCCCAGTGAGACTGAGATGTGTGATCACCCTAAAATTGGAACACACCCTCCTGTCACCCTTCTTAAAGAGAAGAACCACCACCCCGGTTTGCCATGCCAAAGGCGCTGTCCCCAACTTCCACGCAATGTTGCAGAGGCGTGTCAGCCATGACATCCCTACAACATCCAGAGCCTTGAGGGACTAAGGGCCCCCAAGGGCTCAGCCACTGAAGAGTTTTTAACCACTTCAGTAACCTCAGCCCCTATGATGGGCGACTCAACCCACTTGTCCTCAAGCTCTGCTTCTCTGTGGAAGGTGTGTCAGTGGGATTCAAATCAAATCAAAATCAAATCAAATCAAACTTTATTGTCATATTGCTGTACATACAACTGTAGTGCAGGCAAGATGAAATTGCGTTTCTCTCGGCATCCATATAAATAGAAGCAGCATGATTTAAGACACACTCCCACATAGCTTCACCCCCCCCCCCCACCCCACCCCCATCCATTCACACATCCCTGAGACATACTTGGGGGGGGGGAAACCCCTAACTAACTATAATATACAAATAATATACAAAATGTCCGTAGGTGCAGTAGTGTGTATGAGAGATTCTGGGTCAACTGTTCAGCATCCTGACAGCTTGTGGAAGGAAGCTGTTGATCAGTCTGGTGGTTCTGCCTCTGATGCTCCGGAATCATTTACCAGATGGAAGAAGTTCAAAGCGTTTATGCAGAGGGTGAGGACGGTCCTTGACAATGTTCAGTGCCCTGCTCCTACAACGGTTCTGAAAAAGTTCTTGGACAGAGGGGAGGGAGACTCCAATTACCCTCTCAGCCCCCTTGACTATCCTCTGCAGGGCTTTTTTGTCTGACATACTGCAGCTGGAGTACCATGTAGCAATGCAGTACGTCAGAACACTCGCCACCACACCTCTGTAGAAGGTCCTGAGGATGCAGATGGGGAGAGAGGCCTGTATGAGTTTCCTCAAGAAGTGCAGTCTCTGCTGAGCCCGCTTCCTGATCTCCAAGGAATTCTTGCTCCAGGTCAGGTCCTGCGAGATCTGCACTCCGAGGAACTTGATGTTCTCCACTCTCTCCACTAAACGGCCGCCGATGCTGAGGGGGACGTGCTCAGGCTGTGACCGCCGGAAGTCGATAATCATCTCCTTCGTTTTGTCCACGTTGAGCACCAGATTGTTCTCCCTGCACCAGCCCTCCAGGTCTCTCACTTCTTCCCTGTACATTGATTCCTCATCCCTCTGAATAAGTCCCACCACCATGGTGTCGTCTGCAAACTTAATAATCTGGTTCCCCTCGTGTCTGGATACACAGTCATGTGTTAGAAGTGTAAACAACAGTGGACTGAGTACACAGCCTTGAGGGGATCCGGTGCTCAGCGTGACAGAGTTGGAGATGTTGTTTCCAACCTGGACAGACTGAGGTCTCTCAGTCAGGAAATCCAGGATCCAGAGACATGTGGTGGTGTCCAGACCGAGAAGGAGTAATTTCTCCATCAGTCTCTGGGGAATAATGGTGTTGAATGCTGAACTGAAATCAATGTACAGGAGTCTGGCGTAGGTGTCTTTCTGATCCAGGTGGGTGATGACAGAGTGTAGGGTGGTGACTATAGCATCCTCCGTGGAGCGGTTTGAACGATATGCAAACTGGAGCAGGTTGTGTGATGCAGGGAGGCAGGCTGTAATGTGTTGTTTGACAAGCCGTTCAAAACACTTCATCACAATTGGTGTCAGTGCAACAGGACGATAGTCATTCAAACAGGACACAACTGGTTTCTTTGCCACCGGTACAATGATAGAGATCTTGAAGCATCTGAGAACGATAGCCTGACTCAGGGAGATGTTATAAATGTCAGTCAGGACATCCGCCAACTCGCTCGCGCATTCTCGGAGCACACGTCCCGGAATGTTGTCCGGACCTGCAGCTTTGCGTGGGTTGACTCTGGTTAGGGTCCTCCGTGTGTCCACTGTGTTGATGGTAAAAGCTGGTCCGACCGATGGTGGGGGTGGGCCAGCCCTCCCTCTGATTGTCGAGTTTGATGCTTCAAAACGTGCAAAGAAGTCGTTAAGACTGTCTGGAAGCAAAGCGTCGTCATCATCGACCCCCTGCCTAGACTTATAGCCCGTCAGTGTCCGAACTCCCTGCCACATCTGCTTGATGTTCCTAGTGTCACAGAGGTGTCCCTGGATTTTCTCCGCATAGGCGCGCTTTGCCGCCTTAATTCCCTTTGAGAGCGCAGACCTGGCTGAGCAGAGGGCGATCCTGTCCTTCGCTCTGAAGGCTGCATCTCTGGCTGTAAGCAGCGAGCGCACCTCTGCAGTCATCCAGGGCTTATGGTTACCCCGCATAGTGATGGTCTTCACTGTAGTGACATCCTCTGTGCACTTCGCGATGTAGCTGGTGACTGTATCAGCATACTCCTCCACATCTGTCTTGTCTTCCTGGGAGGCTGCTATTTTGAAGACCTCCCAGTCTGTGTGCAGAAAACAGACTTTAAGTGCAGAAGTTGCACTCTCTGGCCAAATTCTAATTTGTTTCACTGCTGGCCTGCTGCGCTTCACTGCTGGCTTCGCTGCTGGCCTGCTGCGATTGAGGAGATCCTTGATGTATTCCTTCCCCTGCCTGACAATATCCCCAGTCAAAGTCAGCAGCGCCCCATCCAGACCATAGACAATGTGGACAGGGAGCTGTTTCTCCCTTCTGAGTCGCCAGACAGTTTGCCAGATTTTCTTTGAGGTCGACCAAAAGCCTTGTTCCATGGCCTCACCGAACTCTTCCCACATCCAAGTTTTTGCTTCAGCAACCACCCAAACTGCACTGCGCTTGCCTGCCGGTACACCTCAGCTGCTTCGGGTGTCCCACAAGGCAACCAAGCTTGATAGGACTCATTCAGCTTGATGGCCCCCCTCACCACTGGTGTCCACCACTTGGTTCGGGGATTGCCAACACGAGATGCACTGACAACCTTGCAGCCGCAGCTTTGGGCAGCCATTCAAGAATGGAGGTGGAGAACATGGTCCATTCAGACTCAGTGTCTCCTACCTCAGAATGTGGTTGAAGTTCTCCCAGAGGTGGGAATTGAAGACCTCCCGGACAGGGGCCTCAGCCAGACATTCCCAGCACACCCTCATTTTGGGTCTAACAGGTCTGAATGGCATCCTCCCTTGCCATTGGATCCAACTCACCACCAAGCGTTGATCAGTTGACAGCTCTGCACCTCTCTTTACCCGAATGTGCAAGACATACGGTCACAAGTCTGATGACCATAGCAAAATCGATCACTGACCTGCGACCTAGGGTGTCCTGGTGCAAGGTGCACATATGGACACCCTTATGCTTGACCATGGTGTTCGTTATGGACAAATTGTGGTTAGCACAGAAGTCCAATAACTAAACACCACTCAGGTTCAGATCAGGCATGCCGTTCCTCCCAATCACACACCTCTAGGTTTCACTGTCATTGCCCACGTGCACATTGAAGTCCCCCAGTAGGACAATGGAGTCTCCAAGAGGAACCCTCCAGTCAGAGACTCCAAAAAGTGTCGGTACTCTAAACCATCATTTGGTACATAAGCACAAATGATGGTCCAGGCCTGTTTCCCAACCCGAAGGTGCAGGGAAACAATTCAGTTCAATTCAGCTTTATTTATAATGCGCCACATCACAACAAAAGCCGTCTCGTGGCGCCACAGTGCAGAAAAAACCCCACACAGTCACAGAAAGACCCAGCAATCAGACGATCCCCTATGAGCAAGCACTAAGCGACAGTGGAGAGGAAAAACTCCCATTTGGAAGGAAGAAGCCTCTAGCAGAACCAGGCTTTGGGAGGGGCAGTCATCTGCTGCGACTGGCTGGGGATGAGGGGATAGGGAGGATGGAAAGGACAGACATAAAGAACATGGCAGTAAGATGCCAAGTACAATATTGGAGGTCAACCAGCAGTATGGATCAGATAACAATAGAACAAGAGTGGGGTTAAGAGACACAAAAACCCTCCTTAAATGTAAGCTATATTAAAAAGGAAGGATTTTACCCTGTTCTTAAAAACATAGACCGAGTCTGACTCCCGGACCCAGAGTGGTAACTGGTTCCAGAGAGAAGGGGAGAGAAGGTAGCAGAAGGCTCTGCCTCCCACTGTACTTTTGGAGATTCTGGGCACCACAAGTAAGCCAGCATTTTGGGAGCGTAATGCTCTATTAGGATTGTAAGGTACTATCAGATCTTTTATATATTGGGGGGCCAGATTGTTAAGAGCTTTGAAAGTAAGAAGAAGGATTTTAAACTTGATTCTAAATTCTATGGGAAGCCAATGGAGGGAGGACAGAACCGGGGAAATATGATCTCTTTTTCTAGAACCAGTTGAAACTCAAGCAGCAGCATTTTGAATCAACTGAAGATTTTTTAAAGATACTTTAGGACAACCAGATAATAGTGAATTACAATAATCTAATCGAGACCTGACAAAGGCGTGAATCAGTTTCTCAGTATCATTCAGAGACAAGATGCTCCTGATCTTGGCAATATTGCGCAGATGGAAGAAGGCAGTCCTAGAAACAGTTTTAATATGTGAATTAAAGGACAAATCCTGATCAAAAATAACTCCAAGGTTCCTCACACAACTGTTCAGAGTGAGAGTGGCAGCATCTAAATTAAGAGCATAATCTGAAAAGAAATTTCTAAGATGTTTTGGGCCAACAACAATGACTTCAGTCTTATCAGAGTTCAGTAGTAACAAATTACAAGTCATCCAAGCTTTGATGTCCTTAAGACAGGCATCTAACTTGGCTAATTGATCACAATCATCGGGCTTCATTGACAGGTATAGTTGTGTGTCATCTGCATAACAGTGAAAATGTATACAGTGCTTTCTGATGATATTGCCCAACGGGAGCATATATACACTAAAAAGAGTAGGGCCCAACACAGATCCCTGTGGAACTCCATGACTGAGCTTAGAGCTGGAACAAAAATCCATCACTGACATGGACAAACTGAAATCTATCAGACAAATAAGATCTAAACCACTGCAATGGAGTTCCACTGAGTCCAACAAAGTGTTCCAATCTATCAAGTAGAATGGAATGATTGGTAGTGTCAAAGGCTGCACTGAGATCTAAAAGAACAAGAACAGAGACAAGTCCATTATCAGATGCAGTCAGGAGGTCATTAGAGACCTTCACTAAGGCAGTTTCAGTGCTGTGATGAGCTCTGAACCCAGATTGAAACACCTCAAACAAACCAACTCCCTGCAAATGGTCAGATAATTGCACAGCAACAACTCTTTCCAAGATTTTTAAAATGAAAGGCAAATTAGAGATTGGTCGATAATTGGCCAAAACTCCAGGATCAAGCGTTGTTTTTTTAAGTAAAGGTTTAATTACAGCAGTTTTAAAAACCAGTGGAACATAACCCAGAGTTAAAGAAGCATTAATGATAAGAAGAATACGGCTACCAATAACTGGGAAGATAATTTTAAATAACCTGGAAGGAATAGGGTCCAAAAGGCAAGAAGAAGGCTTAGAAGATGAAATTATTTTATCAAACTCTAAGAGGTCGACTGGAATAAACTTATCTAAGCAGATATCAACTGAGGGAGTTGCAGTCGTTAATGTACTAGACTTTACGGTAGGAAGAATCTGACTGATTTCATCTCTAATAGATAACATTTTAAGATTGAAATAGTTCAGAAAGTCCTGACTAGAAAGCTTGGGGGATGCGAGGATTGACCGAGTCCTGGCTCTTTGTAAGCCTGGCTATAGTGTTGAAGAGAAACCTGGGGTTATTCTTGTTTGCTTCTATTAATGCAGAATAATAGCTTGATCTAGCTTTTCTAAGAGATTTTTTATAGATTAAGAAATGATTTCTCCACGCTAAGAAGAATTCATCTGAATTAGTGAACGCCATTTCCTTTCCAATTGACGAGTTTTCTGTTTTAAGCCACGAGTTTCTGAGTTAAACCAAGGGGTTAGAAATCTCTGGTTAGACTTTTTCTTTTTTAAAGGGGCTACCAAATCTAGAGTCTGATGCAGAGAGGCAGTAACACCATCAACCATGCTATCAATCACGAATGGAGCAGACTCTCCATCATTTATTTCTGTTGTTTCTGTTGTGTTGACCCATAGCATAAAGGAGACAATCTGCAAAAAATTAGCAACAACATCATCAGAAAGACATCTGCTGTAGTAGTATTTTTCTTTAGGAAATAAGTGATCAGAGATAATGAAATCAAAAATTAACAGATAATGGTCAGACAGTAAAGGATTATGAGGAGACACTACCAAATTTTCGATATCTATACCATAAGTCAAAACAAGATCCAATGTATGATGGAAATAATGAGTAGAATTTTTTACTTTTTGGGAAAACCCCATTGAGTCTAAAATTGAATTGAAAGCCTTATTAAAACAGTCACTCTCAATCGGTTTTCAGCACTAAATCAGCTAAAAATTCAGCAAATTCCGATAGAAACTCTGAATAGGCCGTGGGAGGATGATAAACTATGGCAAAGAGAATTGGGTTCAAGCCAAGATTGCCAACAGGCCCCACACTGAGGACCAAACCTTCAAAGGAATTAAAACGTAATTTCTGCTTAACATTAACCAGCAATTTAGGATGGAAAATTGCCGCCACTCCACCACCACGACCAGAACCTCTGGGGTTATGACAGTTTAAATACCCAGAGGGAGTTGATTCATTCAGACCAACATAATCATCAAGCCTGAGCCAGGTCTCTGTGAGGGATAGTAGATCGATCTGGTGATCGATTAATAGATCATGGACCAGAAGAGACTTAGAAGATAGAGACCTAATGTTTAATAAGCCACATTTAATTTTTAAACTTTGGGGAGGAACAGAGGCCAAATGATTAATTTTAGGGACTTGAGGCTGGATTAGAATTTTACCAACATTTTGTTTAATCAATCTGGGAAGTTTATGCATTCTATTTTTTTTAAACTTTCTTATTAACTTTCGAGTGAGCAGAAAAAAGGTTCTCTAAGGGTGGAGACAGGGGCAAAGTTGAAAGGTGGTGGAAGAGGAGGAACTGCAGAAGTGCGAGTGTTTTTCAGGTTGTGTTGCATTTGTCCTGGGTTACAATATTTAGGGCAACGGGAGACAGACTCAATCTCTGTAGGATTATAAAACAAAGGCTGATCCCAACGGTAAAGACCACCTGAGTTAATAGGATCGATACGATACTTGGGAACAGAACCAAAAAAGGGCAGTTTGGCAAACCCAGAAACTTCAGAGCGGGTAAACACGCCAAGTCCCAGTCACTGTACCAAAAAACACAAAATGGAATAGAAAAGATTGTCTCTTAAAACACGTGCACCAAGTCTATTTGGGTGGATGCCATCAGGCCTCATAAGTGATGGGCGGTTCCAAAATAAGTTAAAATTGTCAACAAAACCAATGTTAAAAATAGGACAAGTAAAACACAGCCAAGAATTAAGACTGAGAGTTCTGCTAAAATGATTACAGCCTCGCCTGAGAGGTGCCAAAGGCCCAGAGATGAGTGCACATCTGCCACAGTTCATAAGAGTGGACAGAAGGCTCCTGAAGTCACTTTTTAAAATCTCAGATGCTTCATCTGGGATGTTATTGCATCCCACATGCACAACGACAGTTTGTACGTGAGGGAATTCATTCAGCAGGTCAGGGATAAGAGCCTCAATATCAGAGACTCTAGCCCAGGGAAAAAATCGAGTCACACAGTACCTGCTTCTGACGTTCCTCACGATTGAGTCACCAATTACCAGCGTCGTCTGGGGGGTTAATGTCGGCGGATTCTGATGTGGAGAGGAATTGTGAAGAGGGTGATGTTGTTGTTGCGAAGGCGGGGAGATGCTTTTCTCTTTTCTTCTATTTGGAGCAGGTGTGTAATTTGACACACCCTGGGTGGTCTTTATCCGGGGTTTGCGGACATGAGCCGCCGCTGAAGGAGAGGAGGGAGGACGAGGGGCATCCACGGGCGGACGGCCAGCGTCCAGGTGGGGAAAATCCTCCAGGGAAAGGGTATCAAATCTGTTATCCAAGGACAAGGGAAGAGAAGAGGCGTGGCCCATTCTGGTTGATCGATGATGGTTATTAGCTGGTTGAACCAAGGTACAAGGTGCGGATGGAGGATGAGAGGGACCAAACGAAGCTTTTGGTTTAGCCCCGAGATGAAACCAGTGTTTGTTGCTGAGGTCATGGGCGTCTGCGTAGGCTGGAGCAGGTGTGGAGGTAGGTGGAGATGCGCTGAGCTCACCCAAGTAAGTTGCAGTATCTGCCAGCTGCGAGTCAGTAACCGGAGTCAATGATCGCCCGAGAATGATGGTGTTGATGTGGTCTTCGGCCTCCTGAATCTTGTAAAGATTGGAGAGCCTCGTTTCCAGCTCAGAGACCTTATCGAGGAGCGATAAACAGCGGGTACATGACAGAGAAGGAGCCATGGCGTTCCAGGCGCTGAGATGGATAGCCCGCAGCTAGCCAAAAACAGCTACTCGTGCATCCAAATGGGCTTTTAGGCGAGGCCAATACCAAGGTAACAGTAAATAAAAACTAATAACAACAAACAGAGATAAAAAATGAAATCAATAAAAACAATCAAAAACAGAGAAGAAAGTACTCTGACATGATGAGTGTCAGATGCAGCTGTCAATGCAGCTGTCAACCATCAGCTGTCCCAATCAGGACTCCACCAACCCTTTCGTCCACCAGGGGAAACTTCAATGTAGAGGCAGCAAGGTGGGAGGATACAAAAATACTTACAATGGCTCGCTGCCTCTCGCCAGGCCTATTGCTTCTTGTTGCAGACCCTCTCCAGGAGATAAGTTCCAGTAAGTTCATTGGTTTCTGGAAGTTGAATATCAATTAATCCAAAATGCTACAGTAAAATCAGTTGGAAAACCACTATGATTGGAGTCAAAGAGGCCTTCTATAAGATTCAAGCTGATTTTTGAATAACTAAACAATGTTCATGTTTTATTGACAGCTGACTGTGGAAATTATGACATATTTGACAAAATTTATTATCAGATGATTACAAAATACAACAGTTAAAAATAATTTTAATACAACTACAGTTGTAGTCAAAGAGGCCCTCTACAAGAATCAAGCAGCGCTTCCTGATAAAACGATATGACAGTTTTATGGACAGATGAATGTTCTTAATATGACATTTTATAAAGTTTATTACCAGTTTATTCCAAAATGCTACAGTAGCAATAGTTGGAAAATCATTAGAGTTGTAGACAAAGAGTCCCTCTACAAGAATCAGGCAGAGTTTCTTGATAGCAAAACAATATGAAAGTTTTATGGACAGATGAATATTGGTATTATGACATATTTCATAAAGTTTATTATCAATTTATTCCAAAATGCTACAGTAAAAACAGTTGGAAAACCACTAGAGTAGTAGTCAAAGAGGCCCTCTACAAGGATCAAGCAGAGTTTCCTGAAAATAATTTGATAATCCCAATTCATGGACAGTTGAATATTGTTACAGTGTTACAGTTATTAGAAAAATGCTATGGACATAACTGTAGTGGTACTCAGAGATCAGGTTACAACAAGTAAAACAATCCAATAATTATTATCTGTACAATATGCTTGAACATGACAGCTGTAAGTAACAGATGCATTGTGTATCTGAACTAAATAATTTCTGTTCTCTTGCAAACAAGTTTAACCTTTTTAAAACTTGTTCTTGAATGCACCATTTACTATGTGTGCCCCTTTACCATAAAATACTAAGTAGACAAGCAATAATTTTGTAAGACAGCGCGACCATGCACTCCTGAAGTGCAGATGGCGTTACCGCAGTCGGGAGCTGCAGAAATCTCTGGTCACTGCGTGCTGCAGTCATCTCTCCTCATCATGGATTCGGGTCTTCCAGCGTGGGAATTGGGAGCCGTGCTGAGATGGTCATTGGATATGATGGGCCTGCACTTCTTGAATAAAGGAAAGTAGTAACTCAAGTGTGGGTGAATTGTTTTAAAGTGCCAGTAGCGAGCCAGGCTGAGCACTGATTGAGTTTTTTTCTTCCAGTCTTTCCTCCAACAGCGGGGCAGAGACGTGGAACTCCTGGCGCTGGATTTTGTAATGGATTGTGGTGAATTTGAGGACGATTCTTTCCTCTTGGTCCAAGGAAAACCCAGCAGCTTTTAGAGACTGGGCTGGACTGTGTGGTATTCAGGGGCGTAAATCCCGGGGGGAACGCAGGAGTCATGCCCCCCCCCCCCCCGAAAAAAAATCACATTGTAAACACAAACATGTTTTATTTGAACAACATAGTAATGTTCATTGAAGGCACAATACAAGTGGTGTGACTTAAAAACACATTGTTTGACTTTTATAATTATTAAAAGATTACCCCCCCCACCCCGTAGTTTAGTCCAATTTGTTTCCCCCCCGTGGGTGGGGCTGCTGAGGCTCCAACACACACGCTGACAGAAAGGCAGAGTGCGGTAAGGAAGTGCATTGAAAGCTTAATAAGTGAACGGTTAATAAGTTATTTATCAGTCCATGTTTTCAACAGTCACATACGGAACATGAAAAGCAATATTTCATCTCATTTAGCTGTACTGACTTTGACAGTATGGGGTGCAATTCTCGGCAAGTGAGCAATTCTCGGCATAAATGTTGTGTATTAAATGTGATACAGTTGTTAACTGGTGTACTAGGGGTGACAGCTCCACAAATATAAATGTTCTGGTTCTGACCTGCTGGTCAATTTGATTACACGGTCCTTTCATTACTCAACCTGCTGGTTGTATGTTCTGACTGGCTGATCATTTCATAAAATCTTTGTGCCATGACCCTACATGTAAACTTAAAACTAATTTTATGTTCTGTGTTGCAGTCTACAAACTGTGGTCATCAAAAGATTCAGGCAAAGCTGAAGCAATTATTGGACCATACAAACTGTATGACACTTCATTTCAAACACTTTCTGAGAATGGCTGGCTGTCAGATGAAGTAAGAGCACATTTTTGTTGTGTGCAAAAAAATGTTTCATTGCTGTTTCAGTGATTAACTTACTAACAACTATTCTTCATTTAAACAGATCATCGATGCGTACCTTCACTGTATTGTGAAACAAGGGGTAAGGGGGAAGCATGTCAACAGTTTCTTAAGCCAAGTCTTTTGTCTTTATCATTTGTAAGTGTGGAGAATAATAACCGGACTACACAAACTGCAGCAGGACATGTCAAGTTGCGGACTCTTAATTTTGAGGGTATGAACAATATTTATTTATGCAGTTGAGGTGAGTGTGTATCTGTGAATGTTTAATGTGTAGCTTAACACTTACACTTCCTGTGCATAGTTTGAAGAACAGTATCTGAAAGGCAGAGACCTCAACCTTGTTGCAACCAACAAAGAAGAGATCTCAGCTGCAAGACTTGAAATTGCAACCACTCTTCTGAAATGCTGAGGCAACCATTATAAAGTATATCTACAACCACTGCAGTCTGAATAGCGTGTAGTGGGAGCATGTCCAAGTAAACGTGAAACAAAGTCTTGATTAATTTTAAAGAGTTGCTGCAGTGGATATAAAGTCCCTTAAAAACATCTAAATTGTCTAAAATTGTAGCTTATATCTTATTTTTTCCACAACAAACCCATTTCATTGTCTTACAGTTGCTTGTTAAAATCTTTTCCCTTTTCCTCCTCCTTCAGACACCAGGGTCTAACTAGGCCCACTCACATCCCACCAGGACACTGACGCAGCGCCTCTCCTCCAAAACCACAGCACTCAGAGGTCTGCAAGCTGTCAAATTTTAACAGTCAGTGCTTAGTCCTGATTGGTTCACCTATCATAGTGACATCACCAATATGCTGAACAATTAAGACAAATTCTCAGTCTATGTTCTATGCATAATGTATAATTAGGATGTTTTGTATTGGCACACACAAAGGGTTTCTGTGTTGTCTCCACTGCGTGGCATTGTGGGATAATTTTATATATTTGTGTATACCTTTGTATTAAATATTCCTACATTTTATATAGTATTTTTTCAAGGAACTGCAAGCTGTAAAACCTCTCACTCCATAAGCAGGTTAAGCAGTACGTAGGTCATTTTTGTGAAACTATGATTTATCTAGTACATGGATAAATCATAGTTGTCTTGTTTATTTCTACACTATTAGTGTTGTATGTATCACAATAAAAACTTCTGTGTGAAAAGAACCGATTTTTTTCCTCATGAATGTGCAACCCCTTCTGCTTGAAAATGTAATTACATCTTTTCTTTGAATGTTTTTTTTTTGAACACCCCTTATATAAACTATACAAACGCTATTCTTTGATCTTAAATACGCTGTATAGCCATCAGAACATTATACTCCTCATCTTAAATATATCTATCAGAAGATTAGACCACTATAAACTATAGAAATACTATTGTTTGACCTTAAATATACCCATCAGAACATCATAGCACTGTATGAACTATAGAAATGCTATTCTGACAAAGTATGCTAAATTGATAGTTATAGCTATCAGGCTGCCATAGAGCTATGGTATTCTGATGACCTATGGGAAAATGGCAGAACGCCGGGTCTGACAAAGAATACCGGTGTATCAACACAGAACATGCCGGGAGAAGCAGCAGCCTAACTGGGGGGACCACGGTCCTTCGCGGGGAGGAACACCCAGTCTGCCCCAGTCAGCGGTAGATGCGAGCCCCTTTGCAGGACCACGACTTGTTGTCACCGGTGGCGCTGCTCTTGGTGTGCTCACACAATTATTAAAAGTTAGTTATTGTGGAGCAGAATACCCAGATCAACTGCATATCATATGCGGCCACATGCACGGTTAAACGACGACCGTCACCAAACTGGACACAAAAACGTTCAATAAATCATAAAAGATCTCACAAATAAGTGATCTGACAAAAAAATAAAATAAAAAAGCGGTTCTTAAACAGTGGCTAATATTGGATGTCCCACTCATTTTCAATTATTCTGTAATTAATATTCACACAATCAAATAAATCTCACTTCAGTCCCTTTGTAGGGAACCCATGCTGGGATAATCATCTCAGCCTGGAAGCAGAGGGGAGGCAAATGGTCCCTCTGCCGGTACAGCGTGGAGGATTAAACAGATGAGGACAATAGGTACTGTGATGGGAGAAGTTATGGTGATGCAGCAGGACGGAGCAGCTGCGGGGACAGTGGGGGTGATGATGTGTTGAATGTATTGTGATGCAAGATCTCAGGCAGCAGGGGGAAGGAGTGGGGTGGTATAAAAGGAGAGACCCTGGTGTATTGAAAGGAGGCTTTTTCTGTCTATGACTGCAGTGAGAGAGTGGATAAAGTTCGTCTGCTGTGCAAGTCTGGTTTCTTATTTACACTCTCCACACTGGTGACCCTTGACGAATTATGGAACAAGAGGCAAGAACCCCGGAGTCAGCCCGGACGGGAAGCCCCAGCAACGCGTGCGCCGTTTCAGTCAAACTACCGGACTTTTGGCTGCATGACCCGCGGTCATGGTTCCACCACACCGAGGCTCAGTTCACCCTCCAGGGAATAACGGCAGATGACACCAGATATTACTATGTGGTTGCAGCGCTGGACGCTTGCTCGTCTCAGCAAGTAACGAGCCTGCTCCAACAGCCTCCAGCCCACGATAAATACGAGGCTCTCAAGGCCGCGCTGACCCAGCGCTACACACTCTCAGACTGTGAGAGAGCAGAGAGGCTCCTGAGGTGCTCCGAATTAGGAGACAGATCGGCAGTCGAACTGGTGGAGAAGATGTTGGCGTTGATGGGCACGGATGACGGGCATTTTCTGTTTGCCCACCTTTTCCTCCGGAACCTCCCAACAGAGGCAAGAGTGATCCTTACCAATTCGCTGTTGCTGGCCATACGTGACTACCATGCCCTTGCCCAGGAGGCAGATCGGATCATCCTCACCACCAGAGACCTCACAGTGAACACGGCAGTGTCGGAGCCCAGCAAGATGACCAGCGGAAGCGAGGAGCCGGTGATGGTAGCAGCAGCGGGGGCCAGGAAGCACCAGAGAGGCACGCTCTGCTTCTACCACCGCCGCTTTGGAGAGGACGCACGCTGATGTGTGCCACCGTGCCAATTCAAGCGTTTGGGAAACACCAAGGCCGGCAGTCAGTAGCAGCTGCGACCGCCGGTGAAGAGAACAAGCTGCTCTACGTGACGGACTCGCGCTCGGGGAGACGGTTCCTCGTAGACTCCGGCTCCCAAAAGAGCCTCATCCTGCCGTCTTATGCCGACTGGCTAGCGGGAGCTAGTGGCCCCGATCTGATGGCCGCAAACGGCTCGGACATTAGGACTTTTCGTGAGAGGACAATGACTGTATCCCTACACGGCCGTATGTGCGAGTGGACTTTCGTCATAGCGGCATGCAGTTTCCCAATCTTGGGAGCTGATTTTCTGTGTGCACACCGGCTGCTAGTCGATGTTGCGAACAGACGCCTGGTTAATGCAATGTCTTTTGATTCTCTCCCCTGTACAGTTCGAGGGGCCGGGCCAACAACGCTAGCCAACGTCACAGCTCCAGGTGGTAAGTTCCGCACACTGCTCACTCAGTTCCCAGCACTCAACGTCCTGACATCTTCAGCGGCCATCACTAAACACGGGGTGGAACACTTTATCACCACCACTGGGTCGCCCGTTTTTGTATGACCTCAGCACCTTGACGCAGCTAAACTGGCCATAGCGTGCGAGGAGTTTGCCAACTTGGAAAGGTTGGGCATCATCAGGCGCTCAAACAGCCCATGGGCATCCCCACTACACATGGTCCCTAAGGCCGAGGGATCATGGCGACCGGATGGAGATTTCCGCAGATTGAACAACGCCACAGTGCACGACCGCTACCCGATTCCCCATATTCAGGATTTTTCTATTCACCTCGCCGGGGCATGCATTTTTTCTAAAATAGACCTGGTCCGCGGTTACCACCAGGTCCCGGTGCACGCGGAGGACTTACCCAAAACGGCGGTAATAACTCCGTTTGGCCTGTTTGAGTTTTTACGCATGCCCTTCGGATTAAAAGGCGCAGCACAAACATTCCAACGCATGATGGATGCGGTGTTGCGTGATCTGCCGTTTGTGTTTGTCTACCTGGATGATATCCTGGTGGCCAGCGCGTCCGAGGACGAACACGTAACCCACCTCAGGACGATTTTCCAGAGGTTGGAGGAGCACAGGTTAATAATCAACCCAGCGAAATACCAGTTCGGCGTGACGGGGATTGATTTTTTGGGGCACCGCATCTCACCGGAGGGAGCGATACCCTTGCCGGACAAGGTGCGCGCCGTGGCGAATTTTTCCCGGCCTCAGATGGTCAGGGCGCTGCAAGAGTTTTTGGGGATGGTTAATTTTTATAACCGGTTCCTCCCCAGCGCAGCTCAACTCATGCAGTCATAATACGCCGTGCTCAAGAAATGGAAACCGGCGGACAGAGTCGAATGGACTCCGGAGCGAGAGCAGGCATTCTCTGAGGTTAAAACAGCTCTGGCAAACGCCGCACTGTTGGTGCGCCCGGACCCGGCAGCTCGGATAGCGCTCACTACCGACACCTTGGACGTGGCCATAGGGGCTGTCGTGGAGCAACGCGTTGCCGGTTCTTGGCAGCCGCTCACTTTTTTCAGCAGGACTTTGCGCGACAGTGAGCGTAAATACAACGCGTTCGACAGGGAGTTGCTGGCTCTCCACCTGGCCATACGACACTTCCAGTTCTGGCTGGAAGGGCGCAGCTTCACTGCGTTCGTGGACCACAAGCCGCTAACGTACGCGATGGCTAAGGTTTCGGAACTAAGGTTGGACCGGCAGCAGAGACAGCTGGCCGCGATCTCGGAGTTTACTAACGATATTCAGCATGTGTCGGGTAAACTGAATGTGGTGGTGGACTGCCTCTCGCACACAGTAGTGGCCCCGGTCTGCGTGGGGATAGATTATACAGCCATGGCCGCAGAGCAGATTGGTGATGTGGACGTGTGCGTGCTCCAGTCTGGACCAACAGGGTTAAGGCTGGAGAGCAGAGTACTGCAACACGGCAGCCCCCCCCCCCCCCAATTTGTGACGTCTCCACGGGACGCCCACGCCTGGAGGTCCCGGTCGCGTGGCGCCACCGAGCGTTTGATTCAGTTCACGCTCTGGCGCACCCAGGAGTGCGTGCATCAGTGAAAATGGTGGGACCGAAGTTCGTGTGGCCAGGCCTGCACAAACAAGTGTAAGAGTGGGCTGCAGCCTGCGTAGCGTGCCAATGAGCCAAAGTACACAGACACACGAAGGCCCCTTTGGAGCCGTTTCGTATACTGGCTAAGAGGTTTGACCATGTTCACGTGGACCTTGTGGGCCCCCTCCCGCCATCGCAGGGGTGCACGCACCTTCTGACAATGGTGGACCGCACCACACGCTGGCCAGAAGCAGTCCCACTAGCGGCAACCACGTCCGCGGACGTGGCGCGCGCTTTTTTGACAACATGGGTGGCACGTTTTGGCATCCCATCGGACATCATGTCCGATAGGGGCCCTCAGTTTATTTCCGACTTCTGGTCCACGATGGCCCGTAGCCTGGGTGTTATAATTCATCGCACAACTGTGTACAACCCACAGGCCAATGGGTTATGCAAGCGTTTCCATACGTCGCTGAAAGCAGTGCTCAGGGCTTCGCTTACGGATGCAAATTGGGTAGACCGGTTGCCATGGGTTCTGTTAGGGTTGGGTTCCGCACCAAAAGAGGATTTGGAAGCTTCCTGGCAGAGCTTGTTTTTCCTCAGCTGTTGCGGCTGCCTGGGGAATTTTTACCAGATAATCCCGCGCCGGACAACCATCTGTCTCAGCGTTTGCAGCATAGTGCAGACACAGGCACGCTACTGGGCCCGACCCACCACTGTTTTCCACGCGCTTTTGTGCCAAAAACTTTGAAGAACGCGGCGTTTGTGTTTGTCAGGCACGATGCCCACCGCCCCCCATTGCGCCCACCCTACGATGTCCCGCTCAGAGTGCTGGAAACAGGGGACAAACATTTTTTGTTAGACTTGGGGGGTCGTCGGGAGAAAATATGTATAGACAGACTTAAGCCCGTCTTTGTGGTGGCGGACGAGCAGTTGATGTTGGCTCGGGCTCCTCGGCGTGGAAGACCCCCACTGAGAACTCCCCAGGTAAACGATTCATCAGAGCAGCCACACGAGCAAGTCGAATCCCCCCCCCCCCTTGCCATTGTCCACCCGCAGACAGACACACCCCCAGGAGCCCCCCACCGGCACAACAGCGCCGCAGAGGCGAAGAACCCTTGTTACAGCAGATATGGGAGGAGACTGAAGCCAAAAGGACGTGAGGATTGAAACTCAGTCCGAGATTCGGGGGGGGGGGGGGTGTAGGGAATCCATGCTGGGATTGTCATTTCAGACTGGAAGCAGAGGGGATGGGAATAGTCCCTCCGCCGGTACAGTGTGGGGGATTAAACGGAGGAGGACAGTATGTATTGTAAATGGGAGGATTTTTTATCTTTTGTTCATATGAAAGACAAAAAATAAAATAGAAAGATGTCTTTACCTTCTTTACATGTTTCAACTGCACTGCAGCCTTTGTCAGAAGAATCAGCTGATTGCTGCCAGGTGACATTTATCAGCTGATTTTCATAGGCGGGGCCAGCTCAGCAGATCTGTCGGATCCACCGAGCCGGCCCCGCCTCCCGCCGTCAGATGGTCTCTGGAGAATGTGGTTCCAGGTGTGGGAAAGCATAAAGGCCCCCTCATCTTGGTTCATGGTGTCTTTTCTCCGCTTCCTGATCTCTATGGCCTCCTTGATCCAGCGTTTGTGTCTGTTGCTCTCTGATCCAATAATTTTTGCATTGTCCCAGTCCATGATGTGATTATTTCTTTTGCAGTGATCTGATATTGCTGATTTTAATGTTTCTTGTTCTGCCTTTTCTTTTTGTGATCTTGTGAGTCGTCCTTGTGTTTTCTTCTCACATTCCTTCTGGTGTTCTTTTTTCCTTGTGGTGAATGATCTTCCAGTTTCTCCAATGTAGGTTTTGTTGCATGATCTGCATTTTTTGTCTTGTTCTATTCTGTCCTTGGGGTGTACTAATAACTGTCTTAATTTTTTGTGTGGTTTTACTGCTGTGTTTATTTTGTATTTTTTCATGATCCTTTGAATTGGTTCTGTGATCCCTCGTATGTATGGTATAGTTATGGTGTCCTTGTTTTTGATTTCGGCTTTTGTTCTGTGTCTTGTATCCTGTTTATTTTCTTTGTTTTTGACTTTCCGTTTCCCTTTGTTTATGGCCCATACTGGATATTGTCAGTGTATAAGTGCATGTTTTATGTGGTTTCCCTCCTCCTGTCTGTTTTCTTGGTCTGTGATGATGGTGGCTCGTTCATATAATGTCCTGACGACTGATAGCTTGTGTGCTGTGGGGTGTTCCGATGTCCATAGTAGGTATTGATCTGTGTGGGTTGGTTTCCTGTAGACTGTGATTTTTATGCTGCCGTCCTCGTTGTGGTGGATTTTCATGTCCAGAAAGGCTATGGTGCCATTTTCCTCCTCTTCGTGTGTGAATTTTATGTTCCCAGTGCTGTCCGTACTGTTCAGATGGTCAGTGAGTTCTTGCGTGTGTCCTTTCCTTATTTTTTCCAGAATGTCATCCACGCATCTCTTCCAAAGGGTGGGTTTGCATTGTGTAGGTGTTGTGTTGATGGTTTTATTTTCCAGATCCTCCATGAAAAAGCTGCTCATAATGGCTGATAGTGGGTCTCCCATTGAAAATCCTTCTTTTTGTCTGTAAATTTTTCCTCTGAATTGAAAATAAATGGATTTTGCAACAAGCTGTAATAATTCAGATATGTCATGAACTGTGAGGTTGGTGCGTCTTTTTAGGGTACTGTCATTACTGAGGCGTTCTTGCACTATATGTAGTGTGACGTCAACAGGTGTCTTTGTGAATAAAGAGATGACGTCATGTGAAATGAGGATCTCGTCTGATTCTATTTTCATATTTTTGAGTTCTTGTGCCAGCTCTTTTGAGTTTTTGCAGTGGAAATCTGATAGTCCAAGGAGGGGTTTGATGATTTCAACCAGGGCTTTTGATAAGTTGTACGTGACTGATCCGATACTGTCTATTATTGGCCGCAGTGGGATATCCTTTTTATGTATTTTCGGAGTTCCACAGATCCGGGGGGTGATGCTGGCTGTGGGGATCAGGTGATCATATGCGTCCTTTGTGATTTTTTTGCTTTCTAATAGGGGTTTGAGAAGGGCTTTTAGCATTTTTTTCTTTTCTTCTGTGGGATTTGTTTTAATGTTTTCATATGTGCTGCTGTCTGCTAACATGGTTTCCATCTGTTTTTCATATGTTTCCGTGTCCAGTATTACTGTCGTTCTGCCTTTATCTGATGGGAGGATGGTGATCGTTTTATCTGTCTTGAGTGAGTTTAATGCTTTTTCTTCTTCTCTTGTAACGTTGCTTTGTGGTAATTTGGCCGTTTTGAGGATTCCTGCGACTGCGTTCCGGAGTGATGGTTTTTCTCCTTGGTCCTGGATTTTTTCACATGTCAGTTCTGTTGTGAGGATATATTCTTTATGAGGTATTCTGGCTGCTGTGATGGTGAAGTTCAGTCCTCTGCTCAGCACTGTTTTCTCCGTGTCCGTGAGTGTGCATTGTGATAGGTTTTTGACCCACTTAGCGTTCATTTCCATGTGTTTGTCTTCGTCCGTTCTTCCTTTCTGTGAGTTTTTTTAGTTTTTTCAATTGGCGGTTTTTCGTTGTAATGAATTCTTGTTCGTGTGTGTGCTTTAATTGCACTTTTATCTGCTCCTGCGTTTCCTGGTCGGTCGGGTAGCATTGCTTGAACATGTCCGTTTCCTCCTTGATTTGGTTGTTGATTTTGTCCACTTTATTTGCCGTTATTCTTATACGTCTTTGATGAGGTCTTTCCGTGCTTTGTTGATAATTTTTTCTGCGTTTTTGATCGGGATTGGATTTCTTATATTGAGGCTTGCTGGTGTGACATCCTCATCTATGCAACGGAGGTTAAATCGCAGGTGGTTTCTGAAGCGTGCCCATGTTTTCTCCAATTTCTCCAGCCGGCGGAAGTCTTTGATGCAATCTTGTCCATAACTTCCACGTAATACGTCAAATAGGTTCATTTTGTCTTCTTTTAATTATTTATCTTTTGTTCATATGAAAGACAAAAAATATTTTTTGTCTTTCAAAAAAAAATTTTTTGTCTTACAAAAAATATTTTTTGTCTTTCATATGAACAAAAGATAAATAATTAAAAGAAGACAAAATGAACCTATTTGACGTGTAATGGGAGGAGTTATGGTAATGCAGCAGGAAGGAGTAGCTGCGGGGACAGTAAGGGGTGGATGTGTGAATGTATTGTGAGGCAGCAGGGGGAAGGAATGGAGTGATATAAAAGGAGAGACCCTGGTGTATTGAGATATTTTCTTTTTCTGAGTAAGAATCAAGTGAGAGAGAGAAATACAGTAAAGTTCGTCTGCTGTGCAAGTCTGGTTCCTTTATTTGCACTCTCCACACAGTAACAAAATATTGCAAAAGTATAAACTGATGCACTAGAATGGGTCTGAAATATTTGTAAATGTGTCCTGTTATAGTACTACATAAGTTTATTGACGATACACTGAAAAAAATCAATATTGCACCGAACTCCATCACTGAACAGTGATATAAACTAAAATAATTATAATGGTGACTGAACAACTGCCATTCCCCAAAGTGAAGATTCACTATTATGAATATAAATGATAAAAGATCAGACAGATCAGTGATCTGACAAACAAATAAATAACGTTCTGAAACAGTCACTCATATTGAATGTCCCTTTCATTTTCAATATTTAGCTATTCTGTAATTAATATTCCTCCAGCTTCACCTTTGGCGTAGACAAAACATGGAGAATGACAGTTACCGGTTATAAGCCACCGCTCAATTGGCGTAGAGCGCGGCACCAGGGGTTGTTCCCGACGGTGGGAGAGATCATCGGATCTCACTGGACAGCTACCGCCCGCCTCAAGCTGGGCAGCCCCCAGCCAATAAGGTGTTGTCCCGCCACAGCTTGCTTTCCTCATTGGGTGCATGGGGATGAGGAGAAGTCCGAACAGCAGGCTGAGAACCTTCGCACCAGGCAAGACAAAAAAACAAAAGAGACCAACTCTAAAACTAGGAACTTGGAACGTCCACACTATGACAGGACTCGCTGCTAACCTCAAGGACATCAACGGCACCAGGAAGACTGCCATCATCAATAATGAGCTGAAGAGACTGGGAGTGGATATCGCCACTCTCCAGGAAACACGGTTGGCTGACGCAGGCACACTGATAGAGAAGGGCTACACATTCTACTGGCAGGGAAAGGGCAGTGACGAACACAGGGAACATGGAGTGGGCTTCGCAGTGAAGAACACCTTGCTAAAGATGGTGGAACCGGGAAGCAATGGCTCTGCACGACTCCTCACCCTCCGCCTCAACACCACTTGAGGCCCAGTCACCCTCGTCAGTGTGTATGCCCCAACACTGACAGCCACACCAGAGGCAAAAGACGAGTTCTACGAGAATCTCGCAACAACTGTCAGGATCATCCCCAACTCTGAACAACTCATTCTCCTTGGTGACTTCAATGCCAGAGTGGGTGCTGACCATGACTCCTGGCCCTCCTGTCTTGGACCATTTGGCGTGGGCAGAATGAACGACAACGGACAGCTGCTGCTCGAGTTCTGCACATATCACGATCTGTGCATCACAAACTCATTCTTCAAGACCAAGCCCCAACACAAGGTTTCCTGGCGACATCCGCGCTCGAAACACTGGCACCAGCTGGACTTGATCCTGACCAGGCGCAACTCACTGAAGGACGTACTAATCACCCGTTCGTTCCAGAGTGCAGATTGCGACACAGACCATTCATTGGTGTGTTGCAAGGTCAAGCTGCAGCTGAAGAAATTCCATTGTGCTAGACAGCCTGGAAAGGCACGGATTGACACCAGCAAGATGGCCCAACCAGAACTTGTTGAGCAGTTTGCCTCCACCTTTGAGAAGGAACTTGGTGTACCACAAGAAGGAGAATCTGCAAAGTAGAAGTGGGAAGAGCTATGAAACACCATCCACCGCACAGCCTTGGCTACCTTTGGGAGGAAGACCTTGAAGTCACAGGACTGGTTTGATGCCAAGTTGACCGAGATGACCCCTGTCATTGAAGCCAAGCGCTCAGCACTTGCTGAGTACAAGAAGTACTCAAATGAGAAAAATCTCCAGATTCTCAGGGCTGCGAGAAGCAGTCCTGAGAAGTTCAGCAGACTGCTCGGCGCTGTGCCAACGAGTACTGGACTCAGCTCAGCCAAGACATTCAAACCGTTGCCATAACAGGGAACATCCGTGGTATGTACGATGGCATCAAGAAAGCACTTGGTCTGGCTCAGAGCAAGACGGCCCCCCTCAACTCCTCCACTGGGGAGATGATCACAGAAAAGAACAAGCAGATGGAGAGATGGGTGGAACACTACTCCGACCTCTACTCCAGACAGAACACCGTGACACCGTCAGCCCTCGATGCCATCGACTGCCTGCCATCCATGGGCGAACTTGATGCCGAGCCAACCATCGACGAACTCAGCAAGGCCATTGATAGCTTGGCCGCTGGCAAGGCACCCGGCAACGACGGCATACCCCCGACCTGATCAAGCACTGCAAGACCGCCCTACTGCTGCCATTGCATGACGTCCTCTGCCAGTGCTGAAAGGAAGGTGCCGTACCACAGGACATGAGGGACACCAAGATCATCACCTTCTACAAAAACAAAGGGGAGAGAAGCGACTGCAACAACTACAGGGGCATCTCCCTCCTCAGCGTTGTTGGCAAAGTCTACGCACAAGTTGTTCTCGTTCATCTACAGAAGCTTGCCGAACGTGTCTACCCCAAGTCTCAGTGTGGCTTCCGCGCTGAGCAATCGACAGTAGACATGATATTCTCCATCAGCCAACTCCAGGAGAAATGAAGAGAACAGAACATGCCCCTGTACGTTGCCTTCATCGACCTCACCAAAGCGTTCGATCTGGTCAGCAGAGAGGGCCTTTTCAAGATCCTGCCAAAGATAGGATGCCCACCAGAGTTGCAAAGCCTCATCGAATCGTTTCACACCAACATGCAGGGGATAGTGCAGCACGACGGCAATGTCTCAGAGCCATTCAACATACGCAGTGGAGTGAAACAGGGCTGTGTACTTGCGCCAACCCTCTTTGGGATTTTCTTTGCTATGCTCCTGATGCATGCCTTCAGCACAGCAACAGAGGGAGTCTACCTGCACACAAGATCTGACGGCAAGCTTTTCAACCTCGCCCGCCTGAAAGCCAGAACCAAAGTAAGCGAGGCTCTAATCAGAGACATGCTGTTCGCAGACGACGCTGCAGTCACAACCCACACACAGCAGGAGCTTCAGACCCTGATGGACCGCTTCTCCCAGGCATGCAAGGACTTCGGGCTTACCATCAGCCTGAAGAAGACTAACGTCTTGGCGCAAGGCATGGAAGCACCACCAACCATCACCATCGACGACTACGAGCTGGAGGTGGTGAATCAGTTCACGTACCTGGGGTCCACGATCAGCAACAACCTCTCCCTTGATACAGAGATCGACAAGAGGATTGGAAAATCAGCCTTCACAGTCGCTTGCCTCACCACACGAGTGTGGAAGAATCCCAAACTCTCTGTCAAGACGAAGATGGCAGTGTACAACGCCTGCGTCATCAGCACACTGCTCTATGGGAGTGAGAAGTGGACAACATACGCCCGGCAGGAAAAGAGACTGAACTCCTTCCACTTGCGCTGCATTCGCCACATCCTGGACATATCCTGGCAGGACAAAGTGCCCAACACAGAAGTTCTGTCCCGCGCTGGCCTTCCCTCCATGTTCACTCTACTCAAGCAGCGCAGGGTCCGCTGGCTAGGCTACGTTCACCGTATGGAGGATGGCAGAATCCCCAAAGACGTCCTCTATGGAGAACTGGCGACTGGCAGGAGAGACGTTGGCCGCCCACAGCTGCCCTTTAGAGACGTCTGCAAGAGAGACATGAAGACCCTGGAGATCAACACAGAGTGCTGGGAGGACCTTGCAACGGACCGCTCCAAATGGAGAGGCACCCTGACCAGACAGCTCAAGGCGGGTGAAGAGAGACTGACTGCTGCAGCAGATGACAAAAGGACCAGCAGAAAGAACCTCCACAGACCCAGCAGCACGGACACCACCCACAAGTGCGACCTGTGTGACAGGGACTGCCATTCGCGCATCGGCCAGTTCAGCCACAGGCGGTGCTGTTCCAGCAGAGTAGACGTTTAGGATTCTCTTCCATGGTCATCATAGACCGACGGAGGCCGATGACGAGAATTAATATTCACACAATCAAATAAATCTAAGTGTCATTTACGCCCTTTTATATTTGCCAAAGTCAAACATGTGAATCCCTACATATAGGAATACTTGTGTTCTACGGGCATGCGCTAGTCATATTATAATGCAAGGAATCTCTGTGTCTGTTCTTCGTGTATCTCCCGAACTGTTCATAGGACTGCCCTCAGATTTTAAATGTGCTGTGTGGAGGTTACGAGGGTGTGCACCCCCGAATTTCATCCTCCCCGGATATGCAGAAGTTTAGGAGGGGAAACCTTTAATGAATGTCCATAAGGAAGCTATGGGCATTCATGGGCTATGGGCCAGGTAGAGAGATCAAAGGACTCTATGACATCATTAAAGATCAAAGGCAGGCATCACTTAACAAGTGGTGATGTCAAAGATCAAAGGCGGGTTTCACCATGGTTGCTGTTGCCATGGTAACAATAACTTTCTACAGGCATGCAGAAATACTTGCTTATACTTGGTTTCTAAGGGCATGCACGGGTATGCACTAGTGATTGAAAATCTAAGAAGTAATTATCCATTGGCAAATATAATCATGGGAGGAGATTTCAACCTGGTTGGTGATGAACACCTGGATAGATACCCCCCTAAAATTCATCCCAGCTCTCCAAACCCTGTGCGGTACTCAAATACTTTGCAAGCAGTTTCATGAAATGGTCAGTCAGAAAGCAACTCATACCAGCTCGGACATCACCCGAGTTAACAAGGTCAGGAGTTCCTGGCAGCAAAAGGCGAAGGACAGAGCTGTGTGGAGAAATCTGATCAGACCTACATGAACCTTGATTTCAAACAATATTCCTGGTTCAAGTCAAATGGTGTATTAAAATCGCATCAACTTCTGGCTAATTTCTGCTTCCTTGCTCCATTCGGTCTCAGAATGCTGTACGTCAGCAGCTCCTCTGATGGATCACTGTTATAAAATTGTGTTTTAAACCCCCTGGAAGCTGCCATAGAAACAAGGCATACTGGAAATTCAATTCTTCTTTTAAATGATCAAGAATACTGCAACGGTGTAAAAACCCTAATTTATGAAATATTTACTGATCACACTATAACATCATATGTTTCTAAATGGGAATATTTAAAATTTTAAGATTTGTGAATTTTCATTTTATTTTGTAAAATTTATCAATAAAAAACAAAATGTCATAACTAAAGTTAATTAAAGATATAAACACTCTACAATAAGACATCACCATCAGACAGTGATAAATGGAGAATAATAGCTTTGCAAAACAAACTTGATGAGCTATATTTTAAAAAGCTGATGGAACCGATCTAAGGTCCAGAGCTAAATGGATGGAGGATGGGGACGAAGCACTGCTTACTTCTGTCCTTTAGAAAAAGAAGGCAAGAAAGAAATTCAATCAAAACTTTGATGATCCACGACCAATTATGCACAGATCCAGCTTTGATTGCAAAAGAAATACTTTCCTTCTACAGTAACTTATACTCAACCTCCTTCTCCAAAATTAATGAAGCTTTTTTCTTTAATCATATTAGTCATGTAATACCACAGATTAAAACACAATTAGCAGACATGTGATGCTGATGTTACTGTCGATGAGTTAGACAAAGCTGTAGAGAGCTTGTCTTTAAATAAATCTCCAGATTGTGATGGTTTGACATCCAACTTTTATAGATGTTTCTGGGACCAACTTAAAATTCCATTCTCTCTCATGCTAAAAGAAGCAACTGATAATTTTTCACTTCCCTCCACCATGAAACAAGGAATCATTACCTTAATCCCTAAACCTGGCATAGATTCAAAAATATTAGATAATCTTAGACCAATTACATTATTAAACACAGATTATGAGTTTGTAACCTTAGTTTATGCTAACAGATTAAGAAGCATTTTAGATGACACCATAAGTGCCTCCAAACTGGTTTCATGAAAAACAGATCCATTCACAATAACATTTGTTTAGTCACTGATCTATTGGATTACAATCATTTAATAGAAGATGATGGTTTCATGTTATTTCTTGATTTTTATAAAGGCTTTGACTCGATTGAGCATCCCTTTATTTTTCTGTGTTTAAAATATTTAGGCTTTGGTAACAAATTTCAGAACATTGTTGAATCACTTTATGAAAATGCAAATCATGTGGAGAAAGGAAACAGGCGAGGCAACGAGCTAGACGACACATGAACTTTATTCTGTCTCCAACATATTGTACAGTAAAAGAGCTCCAGGGTCTCTGTGCATTCCTCTGTTATACCTTTAATTCCATGCATTGAGACCCGGAACTTCCAACCATAATACACTGTTTGGAACAAAGATCTATGTGGCACATTAACATAACATAACGCTGGCCCCACTGCTCATGTCCTTCTCTCTTCCAGCGGCTCCGACGGTTCCTCTTCTCCCCGGGGGGTGCATAGTCCATACTGTCCCGTTTGAGACCCTCCAGTGACACTTCCTCCTTCAGTCCATTGTTTCCCCTTTACCCAGCTGCCTTCTCTGAGTGGAGAATCCCCCACCCGTTCCTCCACAATAGCTCAGTTTCACAACCAAGAGGTACGTCGCCTAGGTTTGATATCAACCGGGGGATTAAACCAGGCTGTCCCATTTCCCCATTTCTATTTATAATTGCTACAGAAATGCTTTCAATTTTTATTAAAAAATCAAATATTGCCCATTAAATGTATTAGAGATTCCTGTAATTATTAGTCAACTAGCAGATGATACCACAATTTTTTATGGAAAAATTAAGTAAAGTCCCCAAGGTTATTGATGCCATTAACATATTTTCTAAGGCCTCTGGACTTAAACTTAATCTGAACAAATGTGCATTCATACCAGTTCACCAAAGTGACTTAAGAGATGCAGAGGTAGATAGATAGATAGATAGATAGATAGATAGATAGATAGATACTTTATTTCGAAGAAAAAAGTATAACAAAAACAAAACAAATGACAAATGCAATAAAGAAACAGTATACAGTGACAACATTAACACCCATCCATCCTAACATACACTGATGTCCATACATCAAAACCAGCCTCAAACAACACAGATATACACAGTGCTGTCCCACCCACCATTCCATAGTGTCCCAGAGTGAGCATAGTGAATCGTACATATAAATACTACCCTTCTAACATATATCCTTTCAGCAAATAATGTTTGTCCCTCTTTTTGAATTGATTTCTGTTTGTACATAGTTTCAGTTCCGGCTCCAGACTGTTCCACAAATCCACCCCACAGACAGATATGCACAGACTTTTCGTGGTTGTTCATATCTTGGGTTTTGTAAAGTTTAAGTCTAAAGTTTAAGTCTCCTCTCAAATTATGATCATTGTCTCTTTTTTTTTAAATATTTTTTGTATATTAGATGGGAGTTGATTATTAATTGCCCTGTACATGACTTGTGCTGTCTTAAATTTAACTAAATCGATGAACTTTATGACATGTGACTTTAAAAACAACGAATTGGTATAGTCTCTATATCCTACATTATTTATTATCCTTAAAGCTCTTTTTTGTAATGTGCATATTGACTGTAGGTTGGTCTTGTAGGTGTTTCCCCAGACTTCTACACAGTAGTTAAGATAAGGTAGAAACAGTGAATTGTACAGTAAGACCAATGATTTATAGTCCAAGATGTGTCTTGTCTTCCCCTGTATCCCTATACATTTTGCTAACTTGTAAAGACGATATATGCAATTACCGCCCAATCTCTATTTTACCAGTCCTATCTAAGGTTCTTGAAAAAGTTGTAGCTACACAGCTGATAGACTACTTACAAGACAGTCAACTTCTTCATCCACATCAATTTGGTTTTAGACCAGGATACTCAACAGAAACAGCAAATTGTTGCCTTATTGAAAACGTCAAACAGTCCTTGGACAGGGGTAATGTGGTAGGAGCTGTTTTTCTAGATCTCAAAAAGGCTTTCGATACTGTAAACCACAGTTTGCTTTTATCCAAAATGGTATCTTTTAACTTCTCCCCAAATACATTAGAATGGTTTGCATCTTATCTCCAGAATAGAGAACAGTGTGTAAAAGTTCACCAGGATAAATCCTCATTTTTAAACAACCGCATGGGTATCCCACAAGGGTCCATTCTTGGTCCTTTACTTTTCAGCATTTTTATTAATGACTTGCCGTTACACTGCTCAGCTGCAACATGCCAACTTTATGCAGATGATGCAGTTATTTACACAGCTGCCAAGACTCCAGCACAGGCTGCAGATGTACTGTCTACAAGTATGGTTGATGTCCAAGAGTGGCTCCTCAAGAACCATCTATTGCTGAACCTTCAGAAAACAGTCTCAATGTGCTTTTCAATCAAAAAATGTAACCTGCAACATTTTAAAGTTAATATACATGATCATGACATCAGTTTAGCTACAGAATTCAAATACCTTGGCATTGTACTAGATCCTCAACTCAAATTTAATCTTCATATAAAGAAAATTTCAAAAACAGTAAAAAAAAATCTGAACTGCTTTAAATTAATTAGATATTACATACCTTACGAAGCAGCTGCACTGTATATGCATTCTATGGTTTTTTCTCATATATCATACTGTTTGACAGTCTGGGCTCAAGCAGCCCCTTCCACAATAAGACATATAGGTTCATTATATAATCAAACCCTAAAAATCTTGGACAAAAAGCCCATTAGGTGGCATCACTGTAATGTTTTAAAAAAATACAACCTATTGAGTTTTGAGAGCTTCATTGACCTCTGTCTTCTGAAATTAACGTTCAAATGTTTCCATAAATCAGCACCCGAGCCACTTGCTGGTTTCGTCCAAAGACAGGACAGCAGCAGAGCCACCAGGAGTTCTGTTAACAATAACTGTAAAATATTCCACCGCAGAACCACATTTGGACAAACAGCTTTCTCTATAAAGGGCAGTCACATCTGGAACACAATGCCAAATGAAATTAAAATAATAACGGACTTTAAAACATTCACTAAAAATGTTAAAAACTGGCTGAAAAATAAACAAGAATGTACTCATGTATGAATTAACTGTCTGCAAAGTGAGAGTGAATGAAGGGAAGGAATAAATGTGTTTGTTTATAGTGAGTGACGGAGGGAGGAAGGCCTGAAATAGGCAAATGTGAGTTATGTTATATGTGTTAAATGTGAGTCAGGCTGTTATATTTGTGTATTTATAATATTTATAATATTTATGTTAAATGTGAGTCAGGCTGTTATATTTGTGTATTTATAATATTTATAATATTTATAATTGTGTATTTATAATTTTTCTGCATTGATGTATGTGGTTATTGTGTATATTTTTTATCTTGATTCTTTTTTCTAAAGCCCATCCAGGGACAAGAGTTGCAAATTAGCTAATAGCTATACACTCTATGTGCAACACATCAGATTGATTGTCTTTGATTAATTGTCTATGTTTATTGCACTGTCCCTGTCAAATAAACTAATCTACTACTACTACTACATCCACATGTATATTAAAGTCCCCTACTATAATTATTCTATCAGATTTCAGCACTAAATCAGCTAAGAAATCAGCAAATTTGGATAAAAATTCTGAGTAAGTTGATGGGGGACGATAAACTATGGCAAATAAAATTGGGTTTAACCTAAAATTGCTAAAGTGCCCAATACTGAGGACCAGGCCCTCAAAGGAATTATAACATGTTTTTTGCTTTACATTAACTAGTAATTTGGAATGGTAAATTGTTGCTACTCCTCCTCCACGACCAGAACTTCTGGGATTTTGACAGTTTAAATAACCAGAGGGAGTTGATTCATTTAAACCAACATAATCCTCTTGTCCTAACCAAGGGACATTAAGGGAAATTAAATCAATCTGATGATCAATTAACAGATCATGGACTAACAGAGACTTGGGAGTTAGAGACCTAATATTTAATAAACCACATTTAATTTTTAAATTATGAGGAGGAACAGAGGCCAAATCATTCAATTTAGAGGCTTTATGTTTAATTTGAGTTTTACCAATATTTTGCTTTATCACTTTGAGATGCTTATACATTATATTTTTATTCACTTTGGAGGGAGCAGACAACGATTCTCTGATGGGGAAGACAGGGGCTAAGCTGAGGGGTGGCGGATGAAGAGGAGCTGCAGAGAGGCGTGTAAGACTGCGACTCTGCTTCCTGGTCCCAACTCTGAGTAGTCATGGTTTTGGAAATTTGGATAAAAAAGATGCCAGATTGTTAGATAAATGAGAAGCACCATCCAAAGTGGGATGAATGCTGTCTCGTCTCATAAGACCAGGTTTTCCCCAAAAAGAGCTCCAATTGTCAATGTAGCCCACGTCATTTTTAGGACACCACACAGACAGCCAGCGGTTCAAGGATGACGAGCGGCTAAACATGTCATCACTGGTCAGATTGGGGAGGGGCCCAGCGAATACTACAGTGGCAGACATCGTTTTTGCAAAGTCAACACCGATTCTATATTAAGTTTCGTGACTTCCGACTGCCGGAGACGGATGTCATTAATGCCGGCGTGAATAACAATTGTGGAATATTTACAGTTACTTTTAGCCAGCATTTTCAAATTTGACTCGATGTCTCCTGCTCTGGCCCCAGGAATGCATTGGACTATGGCCGCTGGAGTCTCTAGGTTCACGTTTCTGACTACAGAGTCGCCAATGATCAGAGTTTTTTCCTCAGCGGGTGTGTCGCTGAGCGGGGAAAAACGATTAGAAACGTGAACAGGTTGGTGGTGTACCAGGGCTTTGCGACTAGGCTTCCTTCTCACCGTCACCCACCCAGTCTCCTCGCTGCTGAGGAGAGCCGAGGGACCGCTGACAGGGGGGCCTAAGCCAGCTAGCTCCGCTGCAGCTAATGGGCGTCCGTCAAGATTAACTGGCGCAGACGGTGTTTCAATGCAGCGGAGCCGGGATTCCAAATCAGACAACCTCGCCTCGAGCGCCTCAAAAAGACAACATTTATTACATTTACCGTTATCACTAAAAGAGGCAGAGGTGTAGCTAAACATCTGACAGAGAGAGCACACCAGAGGAGGAGAGGAAAGAGAGGTAGTAGCCATAGCTAGTGGCTGGAGAGCAAACCACAAAGCAAACCACACAGGCAGACAGCAAAACAGGAAGTGACGATACGTTACCACAAGGAAGTGACGATCCCACTTCTGCCAAATAAGGAAAACAACTTCTCTGAACTTCAAGGCATATTTGATTACTCTTGCAATTCAGTACATTTCAAATTCACATCATGAACATACATCTCCTTTCGGTTTTCTGCATGTCAATTATACTCTGTACTCATATGACATTAGCTGGTGTTGTTTCCCCATCATCTCCAGTGGTGGCCTCATGATATAACATTAAATTCACCTGAACAAGTTTCAACATCATATCACGGATACAAGGAATGAAACATGAAAAGATCAAAAGTATCACTACAGTAATCACCACTAAGTTTATGACAAGACTCCTCCATGAAGAAAACAACCAGTTTATCCAGTGTGATGAATCATCAACATTATCCTTGGCCCCAGCAGTCTGCAAAGCAGTCAGATTACGTATGGCTGAAGCAATGATGCCTCCATCTGCATCATATGCAGGTATAAAGGTGCAACAGTACTGACCCACAATTGCGCACACACCCCCACGGGCGGCCGTCAAATGATCAAGTACCATTCTATTCTGTGTTGCTACAAGTCTTATAGCAGTCATTTCCTCCCTTTCACCTTTCCAGGCAGCTTAGGAAAAATTCACAAAAGACTGTAGTCTATAATTAAGAGTCTCAATCCACAAGGTATTTTTTGCCACTCCCACCCAAGGGAATAGTGACTGAACTACCTTTTGACCTGTAGTAAGTATCTTGAACTGCTCTGGCACGTCCCTACCCCAGATGGAATCATGTGGTGTGAAAAGGGCATCCTGTGATAGGTCTCTCTTCCCTCTGCTCGTCTGACCCGCTGACATAATCAGGGTGTTGTCAGTCACAAAGACGGGGGCACAGGTTCCTGCCCAGTTCATAGGCAGATGGGAATACGCCTTACGACCACACAGCCACCAGCCACCCATCACCATATGTGCGCCGTACATATGGAAGTTGCAGATAGCAGCACTGCAGAGCTCCAGCATGGTGATAGGTCCATAATGACAACGGTTAACCCGTGGACACCACCTGCCCACCCGATTGGTCAGGGTACTAGCATCACAGGTGCGGTGTACACTGTACACCTCCTCACACCGAGAAAGGGGTAGGTTGCCCAGAGGGTTGTTACCACTTCCCTTCAGACAAAAAGAAAAAGTTCCTGATGAAACTAACCTTGCCCTTACAGAGTAAGGGGTACCATAAGTTCTCTGATTGGTAGAGTGACGAAAGATTTCACAAGAGTGATTCAAAATAATCTTTTTTGTGTAGTCCCTTTTCATAGCCTTCTGTAAAAAAAAAAAGCCTTTGCTGGTTCCATCATTTTGGCTACAACAGCAGTCTGTCCAGCCGACGTTGGCACTAAGGAGCAAACATAACAATTGGAACGATTAGCTGCCCTGGCCGTATAATTAGCATACCTCCACCACGTATTGGCAGCATATTCATGATCGTGATGCTCATGTAGTTCTAGCCAATTATGCTGAATATGTGCAAGGTCCCTAGCACTACGATGTATGGTTTGTGGTGCAGCTAAAGGAAACCAAAATAATAATGTCACCCCTAGGATGATGATGTAAAGGAAACAACAACTACACCCTTTAATGATCAAACGTCTTTCTTGCGCTTCTTGTCTCTCCATGATGGTCAACCACTTGCTTCCCTATCCCAAGCCGATACTGGACACCACGTAGGGCGTCGTCAGTCGACACTTGTATAGGAAAACAATTAAGAAAAAGTCTCTTGCTGAGAGTCTTTAATGGAATTGAGTTGAAAATATTTATTCAGAAGTCCCTTACTGTGAGTTCAGAGCAGGGTAAAGTTTACAGTGTGTTAAATGCACCCAAGAGTCCCGTCCTTCAACTTTCACCGCTGTTGGTGTTGACAAAACAACTTTATGTGGTCCTTGCCAGGGTGAATCAGTCCAATTCTTCTTTTTGATGGCTTTGATGAGGACGAGGTCTCCTGGCTTGGCCAAGATCGGTGCAGTTTCCTCGTGAACCCTCCTAGGGAGAGTAGCAGTGATAATATCTCTGTTAGTCAACATCCTTCTCATGTAATCTGCTAAACACACTTCTTCATCACCAGGATTGAATGGTCTCAAAGGTGGCAACAAGTAATGGTTTGCCATACATGATTTCAAATGGAGACAACCCCCCTTTGGTTGGGATTATCCTCATGTAAAACAAAACTAATGGAAGGCAGTAAATCCAATTTTGTCTCGTTTCTGCCATTGTTTTTCTGAGTCTTTCTTTAATAGTTCTGTTTGTGCGTTCTACCAGTCCTGCAGATTGTGGGTGATAAGCTGAATGAGTCTTCAAAATGATGTTCAGTGCTGTGCCTAAATGTGATATAACTTGATTTACAAAATGTGTACCATTATCTGAGTAAATTTTCTCAGGTATTCCAAACCCAGGTACAATTTCTGCAAGCAATTTCTTTGCAACTGTGATTGCATTTGGATGTGTGCAAGGAAAAGCTTCTGTCCATTTAGAAAACATATCACAAATGACCAAACAATATTTCTTGCCTTCACATTTATTCAGTTCAATAAAATCCATGCAAATGTTCTGAAATGGATAAGCAGAGGCTGGAAAAGTGCCTCTCTGAGGTTTGAAGTTTCCCTGTGCATTGTTTTTTTTGTTTTTGTTTTTTTTTTGCACAGATCAGACATTTTTTACAAAACTGTGTGGCAAACTGGCTAAACCCATAAGCAGTAAAGGTTTTATTCAATGTAGATACCATCCCCCCTCTTGCTACATGCGAAACGCCATGGAGCAAGGTAGAGACTTGGTGAAACAGTTTGCGTGGTAGAATAGGCTTGTTTGCCTTACATTTATAGAGCTTTAAGGTGTCATCAAGGATAGCTCCCTTCTTTATCCATTTGTAAATTTCAGCCTGTGGTGCTGCTTTTTGAGCCTCAACAAGAACATCATGTGATAGCTCTTCAGTCAATGTCAAAACAGAATCAAATGTGCTTTGTTTAAGTTGCAAGCCTTGTGCAACCGCCTTTGCAGTTTAATCTGCAAAATAATTACTTTTAGAAACCGGATCATTACCATTCGTATGAGCAGCACATTTGCATATGGTCAGTTGTAATGGCAGTTTGACACTTTCAAGCAGCTCCAGAATGAGGTGTTTGCACTTTTTGTGCAAAGTGGTGAATAGTGTAAAATGCATACTGACTATCAATGCAAACTGAGTATTTTTTTTTTTTTCGTCCCAATTTGCATGCTTCAATTAGAGTGATCAACTCTACTTCAGGTGTCCGCTCAATCTTGTCCACCTGTGCCATTGGTTTTTTGTAAATAAGGTCAGACAATGGTTGCACTTCAAATGAATAATTTGCAATCCAGGAGCGACAATAATTTAATGTCCCAAAGAATGACATCGTGTCTCTTTTTGTGATTGGTTTAGGCGCTGCCAAAATAGCCTCTTTGCGAACAGGATCAACATGTCTCCCTTCTGCTGACAAAATGTGGCCTAAGTATCTCATTTCTGGCTTCCACAACTGCAGCTTTGCTTTGTTAACCTTGTGACCCTGCTCAGCTAAAAATTTCAACAAGGCAATGGTGTCTTTTTTTTTTTTCAAATGATTTCATCATTTGCCCAGTTACAGCAAATGTAACTGGGCCAAATTTGCTGACATTGCCTGTGAAAAAATGGTTGGTGATTCACAATAGCCCTGTGGTAGCCTCGTGAATGTGTAGCTCTTGCCTTCAAATTTGAATACAACCCAGAACTGATGATCTGGGTAGATGGGAATGCTGGAAAAGCATTACTGATGTCAATCACTGTGAAAAATTTTAATTTGTGATTGTAGATCATTTAACAAAGTATATTGCACAGTATTTTTAGATCTAATACTATAACCCCTGCATCTATGAGTCCCTGCATACCAGGTTTGATACCTTCTTGAATTCAATTCAATTCAACTTTATTTATATAGCACTATATCTCAACAACAGTCATCTCATGGCTCCTGGGCATAAAAGATATTGTCTCTGATAAGGCCTAAAATAAGGTTTTACATTTATTATTACCAATTCTGTATTATTCATTAAGCCTATGTCCTTCCATTGCATGTGTTTAGGCTTGCTCAGTGCAATGTGTGGTGACTCCTAGTGTTTAAAGTGACCTTTATTTTTATCTAATAACCTCACAGATGTTTCTGCATAGACCTTTGGTGACCAGTACAAATTTGCGATAATTGTTCTGGAGGATGAGTTTACAAAAAATGTTTTCTCAAATTTGTCATCTGAGCCACTCAGATATTTGTCATACATGTTGCAATGATTTTGATTTGTGGCTTGCACGGTTGTAGGAACCTGTGTTTTGAAATATTGCATTATTTCGGCTTCCAAACTCTCAGCCACTCAGGTTGGTCCGGCCGGTACCAAGCGAAGCGACCATGAGCTGGTACTGCAAAATCTTGCAAAATATGAATTTCTGATACATGTGGGAATTGTGATGCCCTCATACCACCTTCTGTCGGAATTAGGGCGATATTGAGAGTTGTGAGCAAATCCCTTTCTAATAAGTTAACTAGTCACACTTGTGACAAAATGAATGAACCTTCTGCACTGTGCCCTGTAACATCTTTTTACTGTTACAATTTCAGAAAAATATTTCTTTTTTAGCTTCCCATTTGCTGATTTAATGATCACTGTGTGTTCTGATTTTGTGAGCCCCATAATCATGAAGAAATTTCAAAGACGTTCCCTGAACTTCTAGAGTAACCTCTGATAAACCCTTTAGTGTCATGATTAGGTCAAAGTCAGGTAAATGAAATACTGTATGTCAAATGTCATTGTCAGTAGCTGTACTTAGCTTTGGTTCGGTCAGTCACATGTCGGGATGTGATGAGTCCGGTTGTCGCTGTTGCTGTCGTTGTTGTGGCTTTGAGCAGGGCGTAGTCCCTTCCCCTCCCTCTGGCCTCCTGAACGTGGCCCGCAGATCCAGCACCGAGGCCTCCCCCCCCCCCTCCACGCCGGGGACTCTGGGAAAATACAGAAGTGGGGGAAGCAAAGGCCTCCCCCTGAGGGTCAGCTCAGTTGTTCTGCGTGTTTTGCATATATCAACACATCAGCAAATGAACATGTGTGATATATTACAAGGTGTATGCGTACATGCTGTGCTAAATTAGGATGCATGTTCTGTAGGAATACACTTCTCAAATGCTGTCAGTAGGGTTCTGAACCTGTATCTGCAGTAGGATTTTCCAAACCTGAATGATTGTCCAAAAACATTTTGCAACCTACACCTATAGGCTTCAACACTTTCTGTTTTATGTTAAGTGGAATTCTGAATAGCTGTCAAATCATGTTTTAATCTCCACTTGTTCCTAATATGTTCATTTAATTCTTTCACCTGCTGAGTTAATGCTGCATCAGTCGGTGGTTAACTAGCACAGTAGGAATATTTTAAAGAATGTTTTGGCTATTGACTTCAGCACCTTCAGCCGCTGGACCAACATAAGCCGGGTTGTATAGTTTAACCATAGGAAACTGTCCCAATTCTATTGCATGTTCCTCTTCCTTAATGTGTTCATCTAAGGGTGAGGATGTGTGTGCTGTTGAAATGGCATAATGTGAAGGTGCATAATCACTTAACTGTTTTGTCAGATGAGAAAGCTGGACTCTAGGTTTGATGTCCGGCCTGCGTTGAAAGGAAGGAGGAGGTGGGCGTGGAGGAGGAGGCCGGGGAGGAGCCAAGGCGGTCACCGTCTCAAGATCCAGATGCAGAGAGGGAGGGGTCAGGTTATCTCGCCACCTGCTCCAGCCATTATTTCCTTTGTCACCTCGGAATTTTGAGAAAAAAAAAAAAAGTGCATTAGTCAAACCCTTCTTATTACAAACATCCGAGTCTTTTAAGGTCTGGTCTTTCCTATTCAAATCAGCTTGCTGTTGCCTGGCAATCTGAAGCCATTGTTCAGCCTCAAAAAGTTCATATTTTAACTCTTTTTGCCTCCTGCCGTCTGCTGCTAATTTGATGGCAGAAATCAAACTCTTACAATCTTTAACCTCAAGTTCCCCACTGAAATCAAATTTCTTTCTCCATTTTACCAGAAACCTTGTACTATTTTTGTCCTTTTTGCTATAACAGCAACCCATGTTTGAAAGTTTTTTTCCTCTTCTTTTCTTTTTACCAAGTTTTCCACACACGAATCAGAGGCTACACGGCTTTTCTATTATTTTTTTTATTATTCCCCAAACTCTCTGTTTCTTTTTCTCCTTCTCTCAAGGACACACACAGAATCTCAAATAGATACACATTGAGACAGACATTACACACAGACAGGTACAGACAGACAGGGCCCAGACATGTTTTCTTTTGCGTTATCTCTACAAGGTCATACAATGAAGACTTTTAGGTTCATGCCAAAGCCCAAAACAGCATGAGAATTACTTCAATTAATTTCCAGATCTGGCAACCTCAGCGGAAAAAATCAAATATGGCAACCATCACACCGCCACTGGCAGCGTGAAGCTTCTCCTTTCATTTTTTTTTTTTACACTGCCATAAAGCACAACATCAGTCCACTGTTTCTGCTCAAGGCTACTATTTTCAAATACCTATAATTTTAAACACTTCCCAAAAGATAATTAACTAACCAACCCTTTTATGCTCCACAAATATTAGGGAGAAAAAACCACAGACATCAATTTCACACCGTATTCACTCCGCCTCCGTGGGAACTCAGCCTCTCTATGTTTCACACCGGAGCGGATTTCATGTAACACAGACAAAACAAACTCAGAACACAGTAACTCCTCTTTTTTTTTTTTATTCTAGCGCTTCAACAAACTCACAAAACAAATAATTTCAACGGTCACGTCAGCCCCCCTGCTGTGTGCCTAAAGCCCAGAGTTAAACCTCCCTCGGCATCTTGCAATAGCTCACCGTAGCGGAGCCAATGGGCAATAAAGCAGACCCGATAAGGGCACGAATCTTCCGTGAAAACAACTTTTTCCCTTTTTCAGGGTTCATGTCGCCTCCCCACTAATGCTGACAAGTCCAAAACTGAAACATAAGCAGAAGCAGTCCCAAAAGGCACGCCAAAATTTGGCACGAATCTTACCCCGAAAAATTAACTTCTCTGGGATCACGTGGCTCTTCCGGAGAGGAACGAGAACACGTATCTTTCCCGTTTTTTTTTTTTCTTCTCTTAACCCAGTACTGGCTTCTAGACCTCCATCTAGAACTTACTTCGAAAGTCGGAATCCAGCGAATTTCTAAGAATTACCCCGGATCTAGGAATATTGATCACCGCTTGGAAAAGAAAGCTCCATCTCCCCAAGGGATTATTGCGATACCCGCACCGTGAGTAACATAACTTTATCAAGTAGGCTGTAGGTCTCTTTCTTTCAGTCTTTCACCTAGTGTACAATCGGTCTAGGCAATCACTCTCTGGCCATAACAACAATAACAAAAACTGGAATAAATTACTCACACCTGGAATCTGCCTCTGAGTTCCGGTAGACCCGTCAGAGCTCCACGCCGCTCCCCGACGTCACCAGGGCCTTTGAAGAGGGAAATTCAGCGTTTTTTTTTCAGCGCTTCCCAGAAGTATGGGTCTCTCCTCTCCTTTGACTGTGCACTTGTCTAAAGTCCAGGTTCGTTGGAAAATGCCGTGGACCACTCTATATGGGTCCCACATCGGGCGCCAATTATGTTAGAACAAAAATGAATTGACTGAGGCTGAAACAATAATCAATAGGCGGTTTTCCAAGTTCTGAGTTATTTATTCTCCTTCTGATCAGAAAGGAGGAAATCAGTATCAGCATATACTCGCCTCAGAGCTTCACAGCACCGACTCCCTAACATGTGTCCAAGGATGTTGATTTTTATACCTCGGTCTCTTATCTAAGCTAGACTGGCAGGAGCCAACTCTCCAAGTGACTCCTTCTTTATCTGTGGTCAGCAATGAACATTCTAACATGATCTGGTCATCCTGACAATACAGTACAGCTTGGTATGATAAAACAATGAAACTTGCGTCATCATTCACAATCTTGCTCATCCTAATCTTGCTCTGAAAACAGACAGTCTTTTCAAGCTCTGAGACAATAAAAATATCACAGTGACCCAGACATTGGATTTTATATGCACCAGAAACAATTATAATAGAATAGAATAATATAGCATTGAAATCATATAGAATAATTAATGAAACTTGAAAATATCCTATCAGTTTCTATTCTGGTATCATCTATCATTACCATTATTTCATGATTTATTTTATAATTTCCAAACAACATAATCTTCGTTGTTTTTAGATTTAATTTATTTTTGTTGAACCACTGCGTTAATGTTTTCATTTCAGTTATGACCACCTCTAAAACCTGCTGCAAATTCTCACCAGTGCAAAGGATATTTGTGTCATCCGCAAACAAAATAAATTTCAGAATTTTTGATACTTGGCATATGTCATTTATATACAAAATAAAGGGTTTGGGTTCTGTACGACCGTTGTGAGAGTTTGGTTCGTATTGCCAACACTCGGTCGGAGTCATTCCCAGTGAGAGTTGGACTCCGCCAGGGCTGCCCTTTGTCACCGATCCTGTTCATAATTTTTATGGACAGGATTTCTAGGCGCAGCCAGGGAATGGAGGGTGTCATGCTTGGTGACCACAGGATCTCATCTCTGTTGTTTGCAGATGATGTTGTCCTGTTGGCTTCATCCAGCAATGACTTGCAGCTCTTGCTGGGACGGTTTGCCGCTGAGTGTGAAGCGGCTGGGATGAGAATCAGCACCTCCAAGTCAGAGTCCATGGTCCTCAGCCGGAAAAAGGTGGATTGTCAAACTTCCAAATCAAGGAAAAGACACTGTGAGTGAGACTTTAATTGGAAGTAATCCTCGGTCAATTTTTCTTACAGCGGTGGATGAACTAGAGGTAAAATCTGTTGTTGAAAAGTGTAAAAATAAATTATCTACTGACTGTGATGGTATTGATATGGCACTAATAAAAAGAACTGTTGATGGTATATTAAAACCATTCACATATATTTGTAATTTATCATTTCAAACTGGTTCATTCCCGCAGAAAATGAAAATAGCAAAAGTAATTCCATTATTTAAGCAGGGAAATAAACACCAATACACAAACTACAGACCAGTATCACTTCTCCCACAATTTTCAAAAATTCTGGAAAAACTTTTCAACAACAGATTAGAAAACTTTTTAAATACACAGGATGTGCTGAATCAGAACCAGTATGGGTTTAGAGCCAAGAGTACAACATCATTGGTGATAATGGATGCAACAGAGGAAATAATAAATGCATTAGATCAAGGAAAATATGCAATTGGTGTGTTTATAGATTTTAGAAAAGCATTTGATACAATAAATCATTCAATACTTCTTAATAAATTGCAAATGTATGGTATTAGGGGAATTGCTCTGAAATGGGTTACAAGTTATCTATCTGAGAGACAACAATTTGTGAAAATGGGAGAATATCTGTCTGGGTGTATGGGAATTGCCTGTGGGGTCCCCCAAGGGTCAGTATTGGGCCCCAAATTATTTAACATATATATAAATGATATATTCCAAGTTTCTAAATTATTAAAAATAATATTATTTGCTGATGATACTAATTTATTTTATTCTGGAAATAATTATAATCAACTAATCCATACTCTAAATAATGAATTAAATAAGCTAAAAAAATGGATGGATTGTAATAAACTATCACTAAATATAGATAAAACTAAGGTAATGATATTTGGTAATTGTAAAAATAAAGAAGATATACACATTCATATAGATAATGTAGTTATTGAAAAAGTTAAGGAGATCAAGTTTTTGGGTGTAGTACTGGATGATAAAATTAGTTGGAAACCACATGTCAGATACATACAAAATAAAGTTGCAAAAAATATTGCAATTATAAATAAAATTAAGCAGGTCCTAGATTATAAATCACTTCATATTTTGTATTGTTCATTAGTACTTCCATACTTGACTTATTGTATAGAAGTTTGGGGTAACAGTTATAAAAGTAAACTTAATTCATTGTTAATATTACAAAAAAGGGCAGTCCGTGTTATACACAAAGTTGGGTACCTCGAACATACTAATTTATTGTTTTTACATTCGAAGTTATTGAAATTATGGGATCTGGTTCATTATTACACAGCACAATTAATGTTTAAAGTTAGTAAAAACCTCTTGCCACACAATATACAGAATCTATTCAGGGAGAGAGAAGGGAAATATAATTTACGGGGGAATACAAAATTTAAAATTCACTTAGTAAGATCTACACGGAAGAGTTTTTGTGTGTCTGTGTGTGGGGTAAAATTGTGGAATGGGTTGGGGGAGAAACACAGGCAATGTCCCAACATCCATATATTTAAATCAACATATAAAGAAATGATTTTTGAGCAGTATGAGAATGAAGGGCAGTGATGTTACAATGTGTCTTCAGTGAGGGAAGGTTGTTGTGTGTTATGGTGATTGTGAAGGTGATGGTGTTGTTTGTGTTTGCATTGAACATGCCAGAATTGTATGTTTATTGTTGTTGTAATATTGTTGGATATGGACTGTCATTGTTGTGTCATTTTTGTTGTATAAATTGACTATGGGTGTATTACAGTGAATGTGGTTGTGGGATAATGATGATTATGAGTAATACTGTAATTTGTTTGGTGTGGAGAAGGGGTGGGACTGTATAAGCCTTGGCTTCTTCCCACTCCTTTTGAACATTTTATTTTGGTTTGTTTTTTTGTTGTGTTTTGAACTCTCTTTTTTTCTTCTTTAACAATGTTCAAATAAAAATCAATCAATCAATCAATTGTCCTCTCCGGGCTGGGGACAGGCTCCTGCCCCAAGTGGAGGAGTTTAAGTATCTTGGGGTCTTGTTCACGAGTGAGGGGAAAATGGAGCGAGAGATCAACAGACGGATTGGAGCAGCATCTGCAGTGATGCGGACGTTGTACCGGTCTGTTGTGGTGAAGAGGGAGCTTAGTTCTTAGGCAAAGCTGTCGATTTACCAGTCAATCTACGTTCCTACTCTCACCTATGGTCACGAGCTTTGGGTAATGACCGAAAGAACGAGATCGCGGATACATGCGGCTGAAATGAGCTTTCTCCGTAGGATTGCTGGACTCACCCTCAGAGATAGGGTGAGGAGCTCAGTCATCCGGGAGAGGCTCAGAGTAGAACCGCTGCTCCTCCACATTGAAAGGAGTCAGTTGAGGTGGTATGGGCATCTGATTAGGATGCCTCCTGGACGCCTCCCACTTGAGGTGTTTCAGGTACGTCCCACTGGGAGGAGACCCCGGGGCAGACCCAGGACTCGGTGGAGAGACTATGTCTCCCAGCTGGTCTGGGAACGCCTTGGTATCCCCTCTGAAGAGCTGGAGCAGGTGGCTGGGGAGAGGGAAGTCTGGGCTTCTCTGCTTGAACTGCTGCCTCCGCGACCCGGACCTCCGGAAAAGCGGTAGAAGATGGATGGATGGATGGATAAAGGGTTTGAGTCCCAAAACTGACCCCTGGGGCACACCACAAGTGATGTCCATGAAGGGTGATTTGTGCTCACCAATTTGCACAAATTGTTGTCTGTTACTTAAATAACTTTCCACACAACTCAGTCCGACCCCTCTTATCCCATACCTTTCCAGTTTCCTTTGTAGTATTCTGTGGTCAGTGGTGTCAAAAGCTTTCTTTAAATCTATAAATACTCCTACAGCAAACTTTTCTTTATCTATACAACTAGTAATTTCTTCTATAAGTTCGATCAGTGCCAAAGATGTAGATTTATCTGCTCTAAAACCATACTGGCTATCTGTAAGGAGGTTGTGTTTTTCAATGAAATCATCCAGTCTCTTAGTGAAGATTTTTTCAAGTATTTTGGAGAATTGTGAGAGTAAAGAGACTGGCCTGTAATTTGTGAAACAATGACTGTCTCCTGTTTTGTATAGAGGTATTACTTTTGCTATTTTCATTTTGTCTGGAAATGTACCAGTTTGAAATGACAGGTTACAGATGTGGGTGAGTGGCTTAACAATTCCTTCAATTACTTTTTTCACTATTGTCATGTCAATTTAATTCCAGTCCATTGATTTTTTGTTCTTAAATTTACTCACAGTCTCAATAATTTCCTTTTCAGTAACTGCACCTAAAAAGATTGTGTTTGGATTTCTATCTTCTATTTCATTTACAGAACCACTGTTGTTTGTTTCTGTTGCCACTATTGATTTTGCTAATTCAGGACCAGCGTTTACAAAAAATTTATTGAAACCACTGACCACATCCTCCATATTATTTATCAAATTGCCATTTTCAATAAAATATTCTGGATAATTAGCATTCTTAGGTCGATTACTAATAATCCCATTGAGTACTTGCCATATTCATCTTAAGTTATTTTTATTATCCTCTAATATTCTGTTGTAGTATTCTTTCTTACAAGTCTTCATTATATTAGTAAGCTTGTTTTTATATCTTTTATATTTGATCTCAGCCTCTACAGTTCTGCACTTAATGAATTGTTTATATAATGTATTCTTCTTTTTACATGCATTTATTAACCCCTTGGTGACCCAAGGAATATTTTTCTTTTGTTGTCTGTCACTGTATTGTTTTATAGGACAGTTTTTATTGTACAATGATTGAAATATTTGCAAAAATTTATCATATGCTTTATTTATATCATTTTCATCATAAACTATCTTCCAATCTTGTATTAATAATTCCTTTGCCAGTAAATACATAGATTCTTCGGTTCTCATTCTTTTATATTTAACCCCTTGCACTCTGGTCAATTTCCCTAAAAACGCCAAAAAATGACATACTTAAAGTAAATCAAAAGCTGTTCTTCAACCCTTTGCAGCATCTTCATGGGGTTGGTCTCATTTAAAAGAAAACACTTTGAATTTTTTGGCAAAACAGTCATAATCTCTCTAAGTGCTCCGGCCACTGAGTAACAGTCATCTAAACATACTCAACTTGAAGAAAATAAATTTCGCCTGGGTGTTTTTTTGGATACAAATGCTTGCAAATAACACACAGCTGTCAGATCCGGGCTGGAAAATGCAACAGAAATGTAGAACCAAGTGTTATCCAGCTGAGGTCAAAATTTTGTATCAATACCACAAAAAATGAATTTATTACATAGCTTTCTTCACAGGTTGTTCCCAGGCATTTTTGAACTGTGCCAAATTGTGCCAAATGGCACAGTTTGGAAAAACATCTGTAACTTTTGAATGATTCAATATAGAAGCTTGATGTTGGGCTCTAATGAAAGGTGAGACTCAGGGCTGTGTGTGTGTGGGGGGGGGTGTTGTTTATTCATTCATGAATGAATGAATGAACAAACAAGTCCCCCCACACAAAGAAGCATGCCACGTAAAAAATGTATGGCTTTTTTTACAAGAAAAAATAACCTACAGTGCACTAAAAATTATACTAGAATATCTGTAATGTAGAAGATAACAACTCCCCCCGCCTCCGCTACAGAGGACGAACATCGCCCGGTGCGCCGCGGTCACGGTGCGCCGCGGTCACGGTGCACCGCGGTCTACTACGCACAGTTGTAATTTACTGATCAGTCAAAAGTCATTTTGATTACAATTTTCAAGGATAAAGAATAATTTAGCTTATAACACTTACCTGTCCACAACAGCAGTGTCACTGGCGAACTTCTCTTCCTCATTGTCAGACGAACATGACGCTGGTCCGCTTGTTACGGACTCGTGGTTCTGGTCACGTGACCCGGTCAAACCATAATTCCATTATTGCGGTTTTGCGCTTCCATGATTGCGGTTTTGGCGAACGATTTTTCAAAACAAATAAGAACAGTAGTAAGAAAAAAAGACTGGCGAACGCGTGTGTGTCACCCAGTGGCTAAAAACAAAACAGATTTTGCAAGGGAGGCACGCTTTCGCACTACTGTGCTTCAATTGGCTCGCTGTATTCGCAGCCGTTGGTAGGCGGGTCCTTCTTGCTAGGTTTTCAGTCATTGGTTCTTCAAGGTTTCAGAAACCCAATTCAAGGCTCTTATTAGTCGAATGAGAGGTCAATCACATCTAAACCAATCAAAGCATTCCTTTGGCTTTCTGTTCGCGGCTGTGTCTGTAGTGGAAGAACGGAAATGCAGCTTTTTTTTTTTTTTTCAGTGCCTCCTGACCCCCTCGTGCGCCCTAGGATGCAGAGACGTGTCCGCCTGTGGTACACCGAAGTGCAACAGGTTAATATTTTTGGTATACTTTTTCTTCCTATAATCACGTTGACAGACAACAAAAATCGGCAGGTGGTCACTGATATCATTCAATAAAAGCCCACTCCTGATATTATTTTCCAGAATGTTTGTGAATATGTTATCTATTAGTGTGGCACTAATAGGTAACATTTTATGGAAATAGGTATTTCCATAAAATCAAGTGTTGAATATTTGGATATACACATTTTGAAAAATTCACTGGAAAGAGAAAATCTGAATGTATGGAAGGTAATTGATGAATGTCAAACTAAACTTAACTCTTGGTTATCAAGAGACATCAGCCTGCTAGGATGAGTCTTTTTAATGAAAATGGAAAGTAGATCAAGAGGTATCTATCCAGCGTTGTCTTTAGCCATTTCAAACAGAGCCATTAAAAAGTTGAATCAATTAAATTTTGACTTCATTTGGAGGAAAAAGACACACTATGTAAAAAAAAACCTGACATGATCAAAGATTATAAAGATGGGGGCCTACAAGATATTGACTTTGATTTTATAAATGGAACACTTAAAATAAACTGGTTGAAATCTCTCCTAAACAGGAATAGTTTTTGCTTTCATATCACTGGAGAAATATTTAAAAAGTTAGGAGGCACTGACCTTTTATTAAAATGTGATTTCATTTCTCAAAAGTTACCAGTCAAATTATCTCTCTTTCACCAGCAAGTCCTTTTGTATCGGAAACTTTTATATAATCACAATTTCACTTCACACAACACACCAATTTGGAACAATAGATACATAACTGTCAAAAATAAGTCCATCTATAACAAGGAGTGGTGGGATAGGGGAGTCTGGTTTAAGATAAGATAAGCCTTTATTTGTCCCACAATGGGGAAATTACAGGATTGCAACAGCACAGGGATAGCAACACTCAGAGCAATAATTAAGAAGATAAGAAAATAAGAGTAGTGAATATATATTTGTACACATAAATATATAAATATATATACACAATGCGGAGTATTGTAGCTAGATGGAATAAAAAGTATAACCGTCTATTTAGTTACCCTACATGGTATGAATATGTACCCATACATATTGTCACCCTCCATAGCGACTGATATTGTCCTAGTTGTATACTGGAGGGGACCATTTGTGTAAGTCTGTCGCGTCTTTTGCATTCAGTACTATTAGGTCATCACGTTTTTTTGCTATCTTTGCGAGCAGCCCTGCTTAGGTTGTACAGTCTGACAGCCGTAGGTAGGAAGGACCTGCGAAACCTCTCGGTCGCACACCTAGGATGATGTAGTCTACTGCTAAATGAGCTCCTCAGTGCGTTCAGTATGTCCTGCATAGGGTGGGACTCGGACTCCAGCAGAGATGACAGTTTAACCACCATCCTTCTCTCTCCCATCTCCTCCACTGGGTCAAGGCGCTGCCCCAGGACAGATCTAGCTTTCTTGATCAGTTTGTTCAGTCTCTTCCTGTTGGCTGCGGTAATGCCACTGCCCCAGCAGACCTCTCCAAAAGTGATGGCTGATGCCACCACCGTGTTGTAGAATGTCTTCAAGAGCACCCCTTGTACACCAAAAGACCTGAGCCTCCTCAGTAGGAGCAGCCTGTGCTGTCCCTTCTTGTAGAGTGCGTTGGTATTGTGTGACCAGTCTAGTTTATTGTTCAGATGAACACCCAGATACTTGTAGGATGCCACCATCTCAATGTCTGTTCCCTGGATGTTTACTGGTGCTGTGAGGGGATGTCCTTGCCTGCGGCAGTCCACCACCAGCTCCTTAGTTTTCCTCACGTTGATCTGGAGGCAGTTCCGATGGCACCAGTCCACAAAGTACTGGATAAGTCCTCTGTACTCAGCTTCATCTCCATTGGAGATGAAGCCAACGATCGCAGAGTCGTCAGAGAACTTCTGTAGATGGCAGTGTGTTGTGTTGTGTGAGAAGTCCGCAGTATAAAGGGTGAACAGGAAGGGAGCCAAAACCGTTCCCTGGGGGGGCCCCGTGCTATCGATGATCGTGTCACACACACAGTCCTGGGTTCTCACAAACTGTGGCCGATTAGTGAGGTAGTCCAGGATCCATGATGACAGGTGCTGGTCCACCCCTGCGCACAGCAGCTTGTCCCTCAGGATCATCGGTTGGATGGTGTTGAAAGCACTGGAGAAGTCAAAGAACATGATCCTCACCGTGTTCCCAGGCTTCTCCAGGTGGGACAGGGAATGGTGAAGGAGGAAGATCACTGCATCCTCCACCCCAATGCCATGCTGGTAGGCAAACTGGAGTGGATCCATCGCTGGTCCCACCAGGGGGCGGAGGTGAGCAAGGAGCAGTCTCTCCAGGGTCTTCATCATGTGAGACGTCAGGGCCACTGGTCTGTAGCTCTTCAGGTCTTTGGGGTGGGAAGTCTTTGGTACAGGTACCACACAAGATGTTTTCCACAACTGTGGTACCCTCCCCAGCTTCAGGCTCAGGTTGAAGATGTGCTCCACAATCCCACACAGCTGGTCTGTGCAGGACTTGAGGGGTTTTGCGCCGATGCCGTCCGGTCCCGAGGCCTTCCTTGCCTTGATCTTCCTCAGCTCCGTCCTCACCTGGGTCTTAGTGAGGGTCAGGTTGGGGGGCTGTGTGCTGGGAGTGGGGGGGTGTTGGTGGAGTGGGGTGTGGACAGCAGGTCTCAATGTCTTTAGAGGCAGCAGTGGTTGTTGTTTAGTCGGGGGGGGGGGGTTGGTCAAACCTATTAAAAAACAGGTTCAGATTGTTCACCCACTCCCTGCTCCCCGTGGCCTGGGAGGAGGTATTCTGGAGCCCAGAGATGGTTTTAAGGTTTCTCCAGACCCCGCCGATGTCGCTCCATTGCAGCTTGTCCTCCATCTTCCTCCTGAAGCTGTCCTTGCCTTCTCTGATCTTCCTCCTCAGCTCCCTCTGTATGGACTTCAGCATCTCCCTGTTCCCTGACCTGAAGATCCTCTTCTTCTCTCTCAGAAGTGTTTTTATCTCAGGGTTGATCCAGGGTTTGTTGTTTGAGCAACACCATATTGTCTTGGTGGGTACGGTGTTGTCCACACAGAAGTTGATGTAGTCCTTGATGGTGTGAGTGAGGCCATCGATGTCCTCACCATGTGGATCGCAGAGCTGCTCCCAGGCAGTGATTTCAAAACAGTCCTTTAGAGCGTCCATTGCCTCCTCAGACCATAACTTCACCGTGCGCATAACCGGAGGTTGTCTGTGTGCTAGGGGTTTGTACACCAGCAGGAGATGAACCAAGTTGTGATCTGATCTCCCGAGTGGGGGGAGTGGTTATGAGGTGTACGCCTCCTCAGTGTGTGCATAGAATAAGTCCAGTGTTTTATTGTCTCTAGTGTGGCATGTGACATACTGGGTGAACGTGGGTAGAATGGGGGACAGTGAAATATGGTTGAAATCACCTGAGATGAGGAGAAGAGCATCTGGGGGTTCTGTCAGCAGCCTGCCAGTTACTGAGTGGATGACGTCACGCGCTATCCCAGCGTTCGCTGTCGGATTTGCATAAATAACAATGCAGATCACATGTGAGTATTCCCTCAGGAGATAGGTAGGCCGCATGCTAACAGCTAGCAACTCAATGTCTTTGTTGCAGTGTTGTTGTTTAACCGTGATATGTCCCGGTCTGCACCAGCTGTTATTGACATACATTATCACTCCTCCGCCCCTTGCCTTCCCACTGTCTGGTGTCCGGTCTGCCCGTATTGCGTGGAAACCCTCCAGTTCGATGTTAGCATCTGTTGCTAGTTCTGTTAGCCCCGTCTCAGTAAACAACATCATGCTAATCTCTCTGAAGACGCTCTGGTAACAAGCCATAGCCACTAGCTCATCTGTCTTATTGAGTAGAGATCGTACATTCCCCATAATAACGGATGGAAGGACGGGTCTGTACCTTATATTTCTTGCCCGCCGTCTTGCTCCAGCACAGCATCCACGTCGTTTCTGTCTTATTTCACCCGGTATGTCGAAGTCTTGCACTAGCATCTTGGTCCGGTTAAGTGGTAACAGCTGGTCTCTGCTGTAACGTATCCTGCTAAAAACAGTGGCTTCATCTGCTGGCTCAGGAGACATTTGGGCGATCCGTGTTCGTCTGTGATGGATAAGGTGTCGCTGGATCAGAAAGATTAGCAAGAGAAGCCAGATAGTAAATAGAAATAGGAAGAAATTGATCCGCTGTTGCAAAAAAGCAGCCTACTTGTGTGGCGCCGGAAGTATGTCATATGTCATTCTGCTGCATCTCGTTGATAGTGATGGGTGTTTAATGTCATATGAAAACTTAAAACTTTAAAGCTGACTGCAATTTCTTTTCTTCATTATCTAAAGCTATTCCTACTTCAGTTCAGTTCAGTTCAAGGTATTGTCTCAAATCCAAATCCTCTCACCCTTAAACTTCCATGTATCCTGGTTGAAGGCTGTGACTTTAAGAACATTAAACTCCAAATAAAACTATTAGAAAATTATACAATGACATATCTTACCCTTTTTTTTACCTTGCTTAATACTATTACCCAGTTCTTTTTAAAAGACATAATTATCACCTTACAAACAAAGTACCTAAAATTCCCCCGAACCCCAAAAGCAAAGGAAAATCATTTTAGAATTTTGAATGGTGTAGATCCATCTGCAGACTTATTACACAGACGTTTTGCTTTTGATCATAATCAGTGTGTGTTTTGGGAGGACATTGAAACTACTGAACATTTATTCTTTCATTGTATGTTTTCTGAAGCTCTCTGGATTGATATACATGACTGGATTAGACTTCATCCTTTTACTTGCACAGACATAATATATGGACTTGTTATGGACAATACAGACATTGACTTTCTGATTAATAATATTCTTATCCTGGTCAAATTTTACATACACAAATGTAAATACTTAAAAGTGAACCCCCAATTATAGGAATATTGTTTGTACATATCTAAGAAGAAGAAGAAGAAGAAGAAGAAGAAGAAGAAGAAGAAGAAGAAGAATGTGATGTCAGTTTCACACATCAAGTCAAGGTGGAGACTGGTGGAACATCATGTGGTGATCCGAGACTTGGTGAGTAAAACAGTTTCAAAGACTTTTGTGTATCACCACAAATGTGAGGGATGTTTGTGAGACGACACTAATGTGAATGTGTGAAGGTTCTGGTTCCGGTTCTGCTGTCTAACAGAATTTAAAATAACAGTGAACCCAGCTAACAGCAGCTAGCTGAACTAGCCTAGCATAGCCACTCTGGAAGGTATCTGCCCAACACGGCCAAATGCCAACTCGACAGTGGACCAAGTTGGGGCATAATTTACACCCGACTCGGCCCACTGCTGAGTCGGCCCGTCGATTACTGTATTTAGGACTCGTGGTGTCAGAGATTGAACGCATTGTTGAAGTATCGTTGTGGTGGACACAATACACATGGCATTCCACCCAGGACAACAGGGTTGGTGGGAGAGAAGATAGTTAGAGATGCTAATGGGGAAAGCTGAGAAGAGCCAACAAAACAAAGATGTGCTTTTCACCCCCTGCCGCACCAGGCTGACACCTGAGGATGCAGGGGTGCAAATGTATTGTAGCAAGACCTGCTCTGTGATGTGTGGATCAATGTTTTATTAATGCGTGTGCATGTCTTGCAGTCTGAATGTTAAGAGTCTGAGCTGGTGGAGAACTGCGCTCAGACTCATGACACCAAAGTCCATAGGCCAACAGACGGGTAAACACAGTGCTGCAGGGGCGCCGACCTCAGGCATTTTAGGTTCAAAAGAAAACATGGGAATCTTAACCCCCCAAAATAGTGACATTGAGATTCAACCTGTGGAGATGACCCATAAGCTTTAACCTCAGACGATAATATTATTTGCAAAAACACAGATGCATCACACTCAGGGGAAAATGACATTAAAACTCTACCCTCAGAAATCCCAACCTCCAGAGAAGATAAAGAACCCTTAAGATCTGGAGATGACAAAATGGAAATTTCATCCTTAGGAGATGGCAATAAAGGATCTTTACACTCCAGAGGTAACGTGGGAGTTCTCTGCTCTGAAGCTAACATGGGAGACTCAAGTTCAGGGGTCAACAGGAGTTTTCAGTTCTGAACAAATTAATACAGGATTTTCCTGTTCAGAGGATAACAACGATTTCAATACAAAATTTCCTCAATCACATGTATTAATACAGGATTTTCTAGATCAGAAGATTGCATGCGGGTCTCAAACTCAGACAATGACACTGGAATCTTCTGCTCAGGAGACACTGATTCAGGAAATAGTAGCTCAGGGAACACAGATGCAGAAATTCATAGGTCAGAAGACAAGGATACAAAAATGTCTAATTCAGGGGACAATGACACAGAAGTCTTTCATTCACAAATGGCAGACAGGTTATTAGTTGCATAGCCAGTGATGAAGGCGCTTCTTGCTCCAAAGCAGGTGGCTGAGGTGTACAGCCCCAAGGAACAGCTGACCAAAGCGCGCTGTTATCGGGAACAGATAATTGCTGCGCACTAACCTCAGGTGTTGGTACTGTTTTGAAACCACTGCCTGGGAGCAGCTCTGCGATCCACATGGTGAGGACATCGATGGCCTCACTCACACCATCACGGACTACATCAACTTCTGTGTGGACAACACGGTACCCACCAAGACAATATGGTGTTGCTGAACAACAAACCCTGGATCAGCCCTGAGATAAAAACACTTCTGAGAGAGAAGAAGAGGATCTTCAGGTCGGGGAACAGGGAGATGCTGAAGTCCGTACAGAGGGAGCTGAGGAGGAAGATCAGAGAAGGCAAGGACAGCTTCAGGAAGAAGATGGAGGACAAGCTGCAATGGAGCGACATCGGTGGGGTCTGGAGAAACCTTAAAACCATCTCTGGGCTCCAGAATACCTCCTCCCAGGCCACGGGGGGCAGGGAGTGGGCAAACAATCTGAACCTGTTTTTTAATAGGTTTGACCAACCGCCCTCTCCCCCGACTGCACACAACCACTGCTGCATCTACCGTCATCGAGACCTGCTGTTCACCCCCCCCCCTCCACCAACACCCCCCCACTCCCCTGGTGGGACCAGCCTACCAGCATGGCATTGGGGTGGAGGATGCAGTAATCTTCCTCTTTCACCGTTCCCTGTCCCACCTGGAGAAGCCCGGGAATGCGGTGAGGATCATGTTCTTTGACTTCTCCAGTGCTTTCAACACCATCCAACCGATGATCCTGAAGGACAAGCTGCTGTGCGCAGGGGTGGACCAGCACCTGTCATCATGGATCCTGGACTACCTCACTAACCGGCCACAGTTTGTGAGAACCCAGGATTGTGTGTCCGACACAATCATCGGTAGCACGGGGCCCCCCCAGGGAATGGTTTTGGCTCCCTTCCTGTTCACCCTTTATACTGCAGACTTCTCACACAACACAACACACTGCCATCTACAGAAGTTCTCTGACGACTCTGCAATCGTCGGCCTCATCTCTAACGGAGATGAAGCTGAGTACAGAGGACTAATCCAGGACTTCATGGACTGGTGCCATCGGAACTGCCTCCAGATCAACGCGAGGAAAACGAAGGAGCTGGTGGTGGACTGCTGCAGGTGAGGACAACCCCTCACAGCACCAGTGAACATCCAGGGAACAAACATTGAGATGGTGACATCCTACAAGTACCTGGGTGTTCATCTGAACAATAAACTAGACTGGTCACACAATACTGACGCACTCTACAAGAAGGGACAGCGCAGGCTGTTCCTACTGAGGAGGCTCAGGTCTTTTGGTGTACAAGGTGTACCTGAAGACATTCTACGACACAGTGTATAATCTAAGCAGGGCTGCTTGCAGAGATAGCAAAAAAACATGACAACCTAATAGTATTGAATGCAAAAGATGCAACAGACTTACACAAATGGTCCCCTCCAGTATACAACTAGGACATTATCAGTCGCTATGGAGGGTGACAATGTGTATGGGTACATATTCATACCATGTAGGGTAACTAAATAGACGGTTATGCTGTTTATTCCATCTAGCTACAATGCTCCGCACTGTGTATATACTATATTTATATGTACATATGTATATTCACTACTCTTATTTTCTTATTTTATAAATTATTGCTCTGAGTGTTGCTATCCCTGTGCTGTTGCAATCCTGTAATTTCCCCATTGTGGGACTAATAAAGGCTTATCTTATCTTATCTTATCTTAAGGGTGGGATGGCTTCAGGGACAGATGACTGCAACATCCAGTCCACCAGAGAGGGTGTCAGCAGTGCACTGGATGGAGGAACAGACTGTTGGAAAACATCGCCCTCAGGAGCTGAAGGTTGTAGTGTGAAGATCTTTAGTGATGGCTCCTGAGATGCAAGGTCAACAGTCTCCTCAGATGAAAGAGAGAGGCAGGAAGTGAGTGAAGCATCACCATGATTACCAGGAGCTAGGCAAGTCTTAACTAATATTGGTGTTTGAATAGAGAAAAGTACTTTCCTGAGCTAGTGATCAACAGCTGCTGGAGTGACCGCCTCAGGATTAGCCACAGGCACCGAAGCATGCATCTCCTATTGGACAGGAACAGGAGCGTGCTCCTCGGGAACAGCTGGAGTTTAGATCTGAGTTCTGGTTTAGATCTTATTTATCTGATAGGTTCCAGTTCGTTCATGTAAATAATGAGTTTTTTTTCAACTCAAAGCTCAGTCATGGAGTTCCACAGGGATCTGTGCTAGGCCCTACTCTTTTTAGTTTATTTATGCTTCCGTTGGGCAACATTATTAGAAAGCACTGTATACATTTTCATTGTTATGCTGATGACACACAATTATACCTGTCAATGAAGCCAGATGATAGTAATCAATTAGCCAAGTTAGAAGCCTGTCTTAAGGAAATCAAAGCTTGGATGACTTGTAATTTCCTGCTATTAAATTCAGATAAGACTGAAGTCATTCTTGTTGGTCCAAAAAACCTTAGAAATTCCTTTCCAAATCAAACTTTCAGTTTGGATGTGGTTACTCTTTCTCTTAATAGCTCTTAATAGGAACCTTGGAATTATTTTTGATCAGGATTTGTCCTTCAATTCACATATTAAATTTGTTTCTAAGACTGCCTTCTATCATTTGCGTAATATTGCCAAGATTAGGAGCATCTTGTCTCAGAGTGATGCTGAGAAACTGGTCCACGCTTTTGTTAGCTCGAGATTAGATTATTGTAATTCTTTATTATCAGGCTGTCCTAAAACATCTTTAAAAAGTCTTCAGCTGATCCAAAATGCTGCAGCAAGAGTTTTAACAGGTACTAGAAAGAGAGATCATATCTCTCCGGTTCTGGCCTCCCTTCATTGGCTTCCCATAGAGTTTAGAATTAAGTTTAAAATCCTTCTTCTTACTTACAAAGCTCTAAACAATCAGGGTCCTTTTTATTTAAAAGATCTGATACTAGCGTATTATCCTAACAGAGCACTACACTCCCAAAATGCAGGATTACTTGTAATACCTAGAATCTCCAAAAGTACAATGGGAGGCAGAGCCTTCAGTTATCAAGCTCCTCTCCTGTGGAATCAGCTGCCAATCTGGATTCGGGAGTCAGACTCGATCTCTGTTTTTAAGAATAGGGCTAAAACCTACCTTTTTGATATAGCCTACAATTAGGGAGGGATCATATGTTTCTGAACCCTCCCTTAGTTATGCTGCTAATAGGTTTAGTCAGCCGGGGGACCTCCAGTAATGCACTGGGCCTCACTCCTTTTCTCACTCTCAATGAAATATTTTTTTTGCTGGTCATTAACATTTGTTTGTTCTCTCCCATAGATTGAGTCCCCATCGTGCTGTTTGCTCTCTACATGTCTGTTCTTTTCTTCTTCTCTATCCCCTCACCCCCCAGCCAGTCGCAGCAGATGACTGCCCCTCCCTGAGCCTGGTTCTGCTGGAGGTTTCTTCCTGTTAAAAGGTAGTAGTAGTAGTAGATTAGTTTATTTGACAGGGACAGTGCAATAAACATAGACAATTAATCAAAGACAATCAATCTGATGTGTTGCACATAGAGTGTATAGCTATTAGCTAATTTGCAACTCTTGTCCCTGGATGGGCTTTAGAAAAAAGAATCAAGTAAAGATGAAAAAAAAAAAAACCCACAATAACCACATACATCAATGCAGAAAGATTATAAATACACAATTATAAATATTATAAATACACAAATATAACAGCCTGACTCACATTTAACATAAATATTATAAATATTATAAATACACAAATATAACAACCTGACTCACATTTGCCTATTTCAGGCCTCCCTCCCTTCGTCACTCACTATAAACAAACACATTCATTCCTTCCCTTCATTCACTCTCACATTGCAGACAATTAATTCATACATGAGTACATTCTTGTTTATTTTTCAGCCAGTTTTTAACCTTTTTAGTGAATGTTTTAAAGTCCGTTATTATTTTAATTTCATTTGGCATTGTGTTCCAGATGTGACTGCCCTTTATAGAGAAAGCTGTTTGTCCAAATGTGGTTCTGCGGTGGGATATTTTACAGTTATTGTTAACAGAACTCCTGGTGGCTCTGCTGCTGTCCTGTCTTTGGACGAAACCAGCAAGTGGCTCGGGTGCTGATTTATGGGAACATTTGAACGTTAATTTCAGAAAACAGAGGTCAATGAAACTCTCAAAACTCAATAGGTTGTATTCTTTTAAAACATTACAGTGATGCCACCTAATGGGCTTTTTGTCCAAGATTTTTAGGGTTTGATTATATAATGAACCTATATGTCTTATTGTGGAAGGGGCTGCTTGAGCCCAGACTGTCAAACAGTATGATATATGAGAAAAAACCATAGAATGCATATACAGTGCAGCTGCTTCGTAAGGTATGTAATATCTAATTAATTTAAAGCAGTTCAGATTTTTTTTTACTGTTTTTGAAATTTTCTTTATATGAAGATTAAATTTGAGTTGAGGATCTAGTACAATGCCAAGGTATTTGAATTCTGTAACTAAACTGATGTCATGATCATGTATATTAACTTTAAAATGTTGCAGGTTACATTTTTTGATTGAAAAGCACATTGAGACTGTTTTCTGAAGGTTCAGCAATAGATGGTTCTTGAGGAGCCACTCTTGGACATCAACCATACTTGTAGACAGTACATCTGCAGCCTGTGCTGGAGTCTTGGCAGCTGTGTAAATAACTGCATCATCTGCATAAAGTTGGCATGTTGCAGCTGAGCAGTGTAACGGCAAGTCATTAATAAAAATGCTGAAAAGGGAGTTTTTCCTCTCCACCGTTGCCAAGTGCTTGCTCACAGGGGATCGCCTGATTGCTGGGGTCTTTCTGCAACTGTGGGGGTTCCCCCTACAGTTGATAGTGCTATGAGATGACTGTTGTTGTGAAATGGTGCTATATAAATAAAGTTGAATTGAATTGAATTGAAATTGAATTGGAGTTGTGACAGGTGTCTTAGGGACAGCTGGAGCTGTAACGAGCACCTTACACACAGGGCCACCTTAGCTTGCCGTTCAGCCCTTGGGCTGAGAGGTTTTGTGTCCCCCCCCACCCCAACAGGATCTCAGTTTATTAAAACATAGCTATTATACATTCTTAATGGATTGCAGTTATATAGCATTTTTCATGACACTTCACAAGTCCATTATTCATTCACTTCACAGACAATGATAGTGGTAAGCTAACTCTGTAGCCACAGCTGCCCTGGGGCAGACTGATGGAAACATGGCTGCCAATCCATGCCAACAGCCTCTCCGACCACCACCAAACATTTATTCACATTCATTCTTCAGTGTCATGAACCATGAACACACTGGAGGCAAGGTGGGTAAAATGTCTTGCCCAAGGACACAACAGCAAGGTGGGGGAAGTGGGATTGGAACCGCCAACCCTCGAGTTGCTGGGTGACCTGCTCTACCTGCTGAGCCACTACGGCCTCATTTGTGTTTCTCTTTGAGAAATAATGCAACTGTGAACTAGAAAACACAACCACTGCAAAAAGTCAAATATAAGTAAAATGAAATAAATTAAGGCTGTTTTTGCTTGGTTTTTTTTGTCTGACAAGATATTTATTCTTAATGCGCAGTTTGTGTGAGAAAATTTTACGTGCTTTCAGATAGTTTTAACGTGTTTGAAGCAATTTGATAAGTCAAATTTTCTTGCTCTGGTGGCAGATAATCTGACTTAAAATAAGCAAAAAAGAAAACATATCTGCCAACAAAGTAATATTAAATTGTTTAAAATAAGTAAAAACTTTTGTAAAGCAAGTAAAATCTTCCAGAAAACTGCACAACAAAAAGAAATTCCTGTCAATATTATCTTGGAGAGAAAAACAAGCATAAAGCCTTGATTTAGGATATTTTATCTTACTGAGATTTCCGTTAGTGATGGGCAGGCAGACGCCGGTGCTCCGATCTTATCCAGGAAATATTTGGTGAGGCGTGTTGTGATTCGTGATGTATGTGTTGACGTTGGACCACGTGACTGGGTCACAGCGCTACCCAGTGGAAATCCCCGTCCCTCACGTTTTGTTTGACTGTGTAAGGGATTTGTCACAGCCAGTTTTCAGATGGAGCCAGCACCAAAAACACTTGAGCTCGTTTCTCCCATGTTGTTTGTATTTTTGACAAATAGTGGCTTTTTTATTGTAACTGAGATGATGGCTTAGTGGTAGTATATGCATTTTACAAGCAGGAGACCTTGGTTTGACTCTCAGCTGTGTCATTCTTTTAGTTTCATTTTTATTTGCAAGGAAGAGCTTGGATCATTATTACGCATCATTATGCTGAGGCACTATTGCTATTGTGCCCTGCATGAGAATCAGGCAAGAGTTAAATATACTGGGACAGCATAAGACTGTTGAAAATTTATTATTTCTTAATAAAAATGGATAAGTAGTACAAGCACACGAAGTACCACAGACACATTAAGTGGAGTCACTCCATTTTTATTTTCTTTTTTCCCTTATTGAAATATTTAGTGAAATTGAAAAAATACACATTAAACCAACAATACCCTTGTAAAAATCAGTATGTTGTATACATTTTGTCCACTAGATGGCCTGGTAGAGAACATTATGTCCCACATGAGGCCTTGCCTTTGTGAACCATTTTGATGAAAGGCCTCAAGTCCTCCAGAAAGCCTCATTTGGCCATCACTAATTTCCCTTTTTACAGTGTGACAGATACTGTCTTCAGCATAAAATTACATCAGTGAAGTATTCCTGGTTCAAACAAGCACAACAGCAGCAATGAAAAACCTGCACAGGTGGCTGGAAAGCTGAAAACAGCATGTCTGGCCGCCTTCAGAAGTGCTTTCTTCTGGCCTTCTTTAAAGAAAAATTCTTCATTATGTCTTTTAAGTCCAGCCCACGAATATTGTCATATTCTATGGATGCATGCTTGCTGCACGGTGGCGCAGTGGTTAGCACTGCGGCAGCACAGTTTACCCTTGGCAGGGGGATTGTGGGGATCGTGGGTTCGATCCCAGCCCCCGACCAACAGTGATCTGTGTAGAGTTTGCATGTTCTCCCCGTGTTGCGTGGGTTTACTCCGGGATTTCTCCGGTTTCCTCCCACATGCCAAAAAACATGCATGTTAGGTTAATTGGCTGTTCTAAATTGTCCCTAGATATCTGTTTCCTATAGGCCCTTAGAATAGAGGGTTAGTATTAATGAAAGCACTTTGAGTGGTCTTTGTGACTAGAAAAGCGCTATATATAAGTGCAGGTTAGTTAGTTGATCCAGTCTGCTTTTTACCAAGTTCAGAGTCCACTGTCCCACGCACAGCTGTCTGATGGAACAGTCATGGCCTTTCTTCTCTGTTCTCCTCCAGGTAACGGCCCACCTGTCTCCTCCGTGTGTAATTAGCAGCCTCCTCCACTCGATGCTCCAGCTTAGAAAAATCCTTTACACTTTGTTTCTTTTTTGGGAGCAATTCGTTTTCCCTCAGCCCTTTTCCTCTCAATAATTTTGTGAGCGCCACTTTCAAACTTTTTTCCGGACATTTTGACCGAGCTAGTTACTTCTTACTCTCACTGGGGCTGCATAGCCACATGTCAAAACAATTCCCCTGACAGGCTATTGCTACTGGTACCCACGTGAGGCACTTATAAATTAGACCAATCAGCAGCCAGCCACACATGAATCTCAAGTAATGGATATAAAATATGACCAATTATCAACAATGTGATATTTTTCATTGGCTCATGATAGGCCCCTGATTTTCATAGGCCCCTGGGCTTCAGCCCAGGCTAGCCAGTTCATTAAGGTGGCTGTGCTCACACACAGCGGAAGGAATCAGAATCAGAATCAGAATCAGAATCAGGTTTATTGCCATTGTTCATGTAGTACACAAACTAGGAATTTGTCTCGGTACAATGCTGCAACATTAAACATGATAAGATAAGAGAAATAAACTATACATGTAATAAAGTGTGGGATAAGATTAAGTGATACTGGTCAACAGTTAAAATATATATTAGCCAGCAGCAGATACTGTGGAGAACTATATAGTGCAGTCGGTAATGCAGGAAGAAAACAGTGATGATTGACATGAGTCTGGTTGAGCTGCTGTACATGGTGCACGAGAGTCACTTAGTGTTCAGCAGTCTGATGGCAGAGGGGAAGAAGCTGTTCATGTGACGGGAGGTTTTAGTCTGGATGGACCGAAGTCTTCTACCAGAGGGGAGGGGGGGCAAACAGTACGTGACCAGGGTGTGAGGGATCGGCTATGATCCGGCCAGCACGCCTCCGGGTCCTGGAGATGTACAGATCCTGGAGAGATGGGAGCTTGCAGCCGATCACCTTCTCAGCAGTGCGCACGACGCGCTGCAGCCTTAGTCTGTCCCTGGCAGTGGCTCCTGCGTACCACACGGTTATGGAGGTGGTGAGGATGGACTCGATGATGGCTGTGTAGAACTGCACTAACATCTTGGTGGGTAGCTTGAGCTTCCTCAGCTGCCGCAGGAAGAACATCCTCTGCTGGGCTTTTTTGATGAGTGAGCTGATGGTCAGCTCCCATTTGAGGTCCCTGGTGATGGTGGTGCCTAGGAAGCGGAAGGAATCAGCAGTGGTGATGGGAGAGCCTGAGAGGGTGAGGGGGGGCAGAGGAGTAGTGACTTTCCTGAAGTCTACAATCATCTCCACTGTCTTCAGAGCGTTCAGCTGCAGGTTGTTATTGCTGCACCAGGACGCCAGCTGGGCCACCTCTCTCCTGTAGGCGGACTCGTCGCCGTTGGAGATGAGCCCGATGAGGGTGGTGTCGTCCGCAAACTTGATCAACTTGACAGACTGGTGGCTGGAGGTGCAGGAGTTGGTGTAAAGGGAGAAGAGTAGGGGGGAAAGTACACAGCCCTGGGGTGATCCGGTGCTGATGCTAGTATAGTCTGAGACAGTCTTTCCCAGCCGCACATGCTGCCTCCGGTCCGTCAGGAAGTCGATGATCCACCTGCAGAGGGAGTCAGGCACGTTGAGCAGGGACAGCTTGTCCCGGAGCAGAGCGGGGCGGATGGTGTTGAATGCGGAGCTGAAGTCCACAAACAGGATCCTGGCGTAGGTTCCCGGGGAGTCCAGGTGCTGCAGGATGGAGTGGAGGGCCAGGTTGACTGCATCGTCTACAGACCTGTTGGCTCGGTAGGCAAACTGCAGCGGGTCCAGGAGAGGGGTGGTGATGGACTTGAGGTGGGACAGGACCAGGCGCTCAAAGGACTTCATGACTACAGAGGTGAGCGCTACAGGTCTGTAGTCATTAAGTCCAGTGATCCGTGGCTTCTTGGGGACAGGGATGATGGTGGAGGATTTGAGGCAGGATGGCACGTGGCATAACTTAAGGGAGGTGTTAAAAATGTCTGTGAATACAGGAGCCAGCTGTTTCGCACAGAGTCTCAGGGTGGAGGGAGACACGCCGTCTGGGCCGGGGGCCTTGCGCGGGTTCAGTCTGGAGAACTGTTTGAGCACATCCTGCTCACTGATGATAAGGGGAGGGGGGGAGGAGGGGGGGGTGCCTTAAATGAAGTAGGGAATGTGGAGGCTGTGGAGCTGGAGGGAGGGGGGGAGTTGGACACAGATGACGAGGTGTCAAAACGGGCATAGTGTTGGGACAGTCTCTGACAAAGGGCTTTGTCATCCTGACCTTTAGGAGCCTGAGGCCGATAGTTGGTGATCTGCCTCAGTCCTCTCCACACGGAAGCCGAATCATTAGCAGTGAACTGCTGCTGGAGTCTCTCTGAGTATAGAGATTTAGCCCTCTTCAGCTCTCTGTTAAACCGGTATTTAACCTCCCTGTAGCAGTCCCTGTCTCCACTTTTCAGCGCTGCTTCCTTCTCCTTCCTGATCTGTCTGAGCTTAGCTGTGAACCAGGGTTTGTCATTAGAGTAACTCACCCTGGTGCGTGATGGAAGAATGTTCTCTTCACAAAAGTGGATATATGAGTTCACAGTGTCCGTGTACTCATCCAGATCATGCGTGGCTCCTTTAAACATGCCCCAGTCAGATATTTCCATGCACGTTTCCAGCTTCTCCTCAGCATCACTGGTCCGTATCTTCGTAGTGCTCACAACAGGTTTAGTGAGCTTCAATCTCTGTCTGTATGTGGGAATGAGGTGAACCATCACGTGATCAGATAATCCCAGCGCAGCTCGAGGGACAGCGCGATATGCGTCTTTCACTGTGGTGTAACAGTGATCCAGTGTGTTTAATTCTCTGGTGGGGCATTTAATAAACTGTTTGTAGCGGGGGAGATCGTGGCTCAGATTGCACTGATTAAAGTCGCCAGCCACAATAATCAGCGAGTCTGGAAAACTCCGCTCTGTGTGTTGAATGTGATCCGCGAGCACGCGCTGAGCTTCGCGCGTGTCTGCGTCGGGAGGGGCGTACACAGCGATCATTATGAAAGAAGCAAACTCCCGCGGGGAATAGAAGGGCTTGCAATTGATAACAAGAAATTCCAAGGCAGGAGAACAGTGTTTGGAAATTACCGTTACATCAGAGCACCAGCTACAGTTGATGTAGAAGCAGACACCGCCTCCTGTGGTCTTGCCGGAAAGCTCTGTGTCACGATCAGCACGGAAGAGCTGGAAGTCGTCGAGGCGCAGCGCGCTGTCCGGTATATTTTCCCGGAGCCAGGTCTCAGTAAAGCAGAGGACAGCTGAGGAGGCGAGGTCCTTAAAACGCATCAGCAGTCTCAGTTCATCCACCTTGTTAGAGAGAGAGTTGGTATTGGACAGAAATATGCCAGGCAGCGCCGTTCGCGAGCCTCTCCTGCGAAGTCGTACGAGAGCGCCCGCTCGTCTTCCTCTCTTCCGCCGTCTCACTTTCCGAGCCAAACAATAAACCAGATCGGCGGCAGGGGCTAGAAAAACTGGGAGGAGGTCCGTGGGGGTCAAAGTCCTGATATTTAAAAGTTCTTCACGGGTATAAGTGCAAGCAGACACACAATTGACAAACAAAAACAAACAAAGAGCGCAGCGAAGCACCATGTCGACCGCTGTGGGCGCCATCTTGGATCGAAACGAGGAGTTTGGAGCTGGCTCTACAGACATGGTGCCAAGCGGAACTGCAGATATGGGGACCGGCAAAGCCTCCAGTGAGGCTGCGTGCTCATTCGCCGACAAAGTAGCAGACTTGTCCTCGACAGGTTGAACAGCAGTTTTTTTTTCGCAGGCTGAGCTGTAGATTCATTGACAGGCAAAGCTGGTGGGACGCGCACTGGTGTATGCACTGATGTATGCACTGATGGAATAGATGGCTGGAGCACGCAGATCTCCCACTCTGCAGCCACTGAAGCACTCTAGGATGTTGGGGTCGCAGCAACAGGAATCCTTGAGGAAACCTTGAGTGAAGGGCCTGGATGGCAGGCGGAGTGGTGCTTCGTCGATGCCCTGCTTCCCCGCTGGCCCTTTTGAGGGCAGCTGGTCCTCACACACCGGGAATAACACCTCCGGAGTGAACCAGGGCTTGTATTCCAGCAAGATGTCAGTTTGTGCGATAACCACATGCCCCCCGCTCCTCCTGGTCCAACACTTCCTCCATTGTGGCTGACGACTCAGAGATGGCAGATGGTGTAGGAGTGACAGGAAAAGTGGGAGGAGACACACTGGAGGCACGAGTTGGAGTCAGTGGCCCGGAGCCAAGTTGGACCGAATAAAGCTGATTACCAGTTCATAAGAGCTCGTCGCTCAGTTGGGAGACACTGGAGCGAAGCTCAGCCAACTCCAGGATGCTTTAGCAGAGCCGGTGAACAGAGGACCACTTTTTCTTCCACCAAGTCAGCGTTCATCTCCCAGTGGTTGGACTGACCCATAGCCTGGTCAAAAAGGTGAAGCACCCAGTTGAGATCCTCCTTTCCGGAACTCTGACTCGGCCCTTTCCTCCTGCCTGTCCTGCCCGCTGAGACCTTTTGTGGTTGCATCATTCTATCAAGGTGGATGTGATGGAGGACTCAGACACGGGCAGGATCAGGTGCAACAATAATGGTAATTTATTAAACTCTGACATAAATAAATGGCAGCATGGGGGCTGGGTAACATTAACAGAACAAACTAAAGACATGAAAACAATAAAATAGAGATCACAAGAGACGCAATAATGATGCAAGAAAGGACAGAGGCATGTGACTAAACTTATACACAAACTAATGAGAAATCAGGATCAGCTGGGACAGACTAAATGAGGTTACATAACAGGGAGTAAATTGTGAATCACCTCTACAGGCAGGAAAGGAAACTATAAAAATAAAACTAGACAAAACCAAAACAGGAAATGCTTCAAAATAAAAAACAAAACTCAGAGCCAAGACAAGGCAAGGTTATTTCATGAAACATTTACACAAAAGATATGGAGAACTAAAACAGAAACAATAAATTCATCAAACAGAGGATGTACAGCCGTGGACAAAATTGTTGGTACCCCTCTGTTAATGAAAGAAAAACCCACAATGGTCACAGAAATAACTTGAATCTGACATGGTTAGGGACCCAGGAGACAGACGCTGACACGAGTAGATAGTTGATAATTATTTATTGATAAGATAGTGCATGTTGTGTGAGTGAGTGAATGAATGAGTGTGCGGCTGTCTGGTCTCTGGAGCTGAGCGTTTCCTGCGGCGACCTGGCAACCGTGGAACACACAAGCACAGAAAATTACCACTGTTCACCAGGATGGAAAACCTGAAGCTTGTGATGCTTACTTGCAGGCGCCACAGAGAGAATCCTGCCGGCTCCGAGTGCCCGTGCAGCGTGGTACTCATGGTGCTCGACATAGAGGAGGTGAGGAGGAACTCCAAGGTGGAGGAGATGGCGTCCCGTCAGCTGGGGAGATTAGTCCGCCGCCAGGGAGGTCCACCTGTGCACAGGGGAAAAGGCTGGGAGAGGATGAGTGTAGAGGTTGCTTACTTGACGTGGCTTGTCGCGATGACCTGGCTTTGGCTCTGGCTTGAGGTCGTGTCCTCGACGCATTGCTGGGCAAAGGCGACAGACAACCGTGCAGAGCAGTCTGAGGTTCTGGCTTTTAAAGCCCGTTGATCATTACCTGCCGGTGTGTGCGCAGCTGAGGATGATGATGATGGCCCAGCGGCCGCCATGACAGTACTCCCCTTTCTAGAGGTGCCTCTAGGCACCTGCCCAATCCTACCTGGATGCGCCCGATGAAAATCGCGGATCAGCTGCTTGTCGAGGATCAACGCTGGGCGAATCCAGGAGCGATGCTCAGGTCCAAACCCCTCCCAGTCCACCAAATACTGAAGGCCCCGACCCCGCTGGCGGACATCCAAGATGGCAGTCACCCCCCAAGCCGGATGGCCATCGATCATCCTCGGGGGGGGCAGGAGCCGCGGGGGGCGGGCACAGAGGGTCGATGATGTACGGCTTGACCTGGGAGACGTGAAAGGTAGGGCAGATGCGCATGGAAGAGGGGAGAGCAAGGCGCACAGACACAGGGTTGATAACATGGGAAATAACATAAGGGCCGATGAAGCACTTGGTCAGCTTGCGCTTCTCGGCCGGCACACTGATGTTCCTAGTGGACAACCAAACTTTCTGACCTACCTTATAGTCCGGGGCGGGCCTCCTGTGGCGGTTGGCCACCTGGATGTTACGTTCCGTAGTCCTAAGGAGGGCTCTGCGGGTGATGGATCAGATCCGCCGACAACGCCTGGCGTGGACCTGTACTGAAGGAACCGCTACCTCCTTCTCCTCCTCAGGGAACAGTGGTGGATCAAACCCCAGGGACGCCTTGAAAGGGGACGTCCCCGTAGCAGAGGACACCGTGGTGTTATGAGCGTACTCGATCCAAGGTAGAAACGTGCTCCAAGAAGAGGAGCAGGAGGAGATGATACAGCGCAGCGCAGCCTCCAGCTCCTGATTGGCTTGTTCACACTGAACGTTGCTCTGCGGATGGTACCCTGAGGAGAGACTAGCTGTGGCCCCCAGCACCGTGCAGAACGCCTTCCAGACTTGGGATACAAACTGTGGTCCTCGATCCGATACGATGTCAGCGAGGATTCCGTGAAGACGGACCACATGTTGAACGAGAAGGTCCGCCGTGTCCCGTGCCGAAGGCAGCCCCCGGAGATGCACAAAGTGAGCTGGCTTGGAAAAACGGTCCACTATCGTCAGAACTGTCGTGAAATGACCAGAGGGGGGCAGGCCAGTTACAAAGTCCATGGCCACGTGGGACCAGGGGCGAGAAGGGACAGGCAAAGGGTGCAGAAGACCCTCCGGGGGGGGGATGATGATGATTTCCCAGTGGCGCACTGGGCGCAGGCCCGGACATAGTTGTTGACATCCTTCCTCAACCCTGGCCACCAAAAGGCTTTCTAGAGAAGGTCGGTGGTTCGGCCCACTCCCGGATGGCACGCCAGTTTGGACGTGTGGCCCCATTCGATTACCTGGCTCCTGACAGAAAGCGGGATGAACAGACGGCCTGGGGGACCCCCACCCGGATCAGGCTCCGTCTCCTGCGCTCTTCTGACCTTATCGCGGATCTCCCAAGACAATGCACCCACCACACAAGATGACGGCAGGATGGTCTCCTCCTGCTCTTCGGTGGACGGTGCGTCAAACTGCCTCGAGAGGGCGTCAGGCTTGCCATTCTTGCTCCCCGGCCGGTAGGTGATGGTGAAATTAAACCGGCCGAAGAAGAGAGACCAGTGGGCCTGGCGTGCGTTCAATCGCTTGGCTGTCCTGAGGTACTCAAGGTTACAATGGTCAGTCCAGACGACGAACAGCTGGGCAGCCCCCTCCAGCCAGTGTCTCCACTCCTCCAGGGTGAGTTTCACGGGCAGCAGTTCCCTGTCTCCAATGCAGTAATATCTCGCTGCGGGTGCCAGGCGGTGGGAGAAGTATGCACATGGTCGGATCCTGCCATCCACCGGAGAACGCTGGGAGAGAACGGCCCCAACTACCGAATCCGAGGCATCCACCTCCACAAGGCACTGCAGCTCCGGGTTCACCTGGGTCAGTACGCGGGCCGAAGCGAACTCCTCCTTCAATCTCCCAAACGCCATGGCACCCTCCTCACCCCAATGAAAAGGCACCTTAGGGGATGTGAGAGCGGTCAGGGGGCGGGCAATGTTCCCAAAATTCGGCATGAACCGACGGTAGAAATTGGCGAAACCCAGGAACCCCTGTAGCTGTTTCCTGGACGTGGGCGTGGGCCAATCCACCACCGCCTTGACCTTGGCCGGGTCGGGGAGCACCTGATTGCGGGCGATAATAAACCCAAGAAAGGAGGTCTTATCAGTGTGAAATTCACATTTTTCAGCCTTGACGAACAGCTGGTTCTCCAGGAGGCGTTGCAGGACCCGTCGCATATGCACCTGGTGCTCCTCCAACGTGCGTGAGAAGATGAGGATGTCATTGAGGTAGACGAACACGAAGGAGTTGAGGAAATCCCGGAGGACGTCATTTATCAGGCTCTGAAACACGGCCGGAGCGTTGGTTAACCCAAATGGCATCACCAGATACTCGAAGTGGCTGCTTGGGGTCCGGAAAGCCGTCTTCCATTCATCGCCCTCCCTGATGCGCACCAGGTGGTAGGCGTTCCGCAGGTCCAACTTCGTAAACCAGGACGCCCCCTGGAGAGAGTCAAAGGCTGTGTTCATCAATGGCAGCGAATATTTGTCCTTAACTGTGATCTTGTTGAGCCCTCGGAAGTTGATGCAGGGACGCAGCGAACCGTCCTTCTTTCCCACGAAGAAGAACCCTGCACCCACGGCCGAGGACAAAGGACGAATAATTCTGGAAGCCAGAGACTCCTTGATATATGTATCCATAGCCTCGCGCTCTGGGGCGGACAGGCTGTATAGGCGGCTTGCCGGGAGAGGGGCCCCTGCCCTGAGGTTGATCGCACAGTCATAAGGACGGTGAGGGGGAAGGGACAGCGCCCGTGACTTGCTGAACACTGCCCACAGATCGTGGTAGACTTCTGGTACCATGGGCAGGTCTGGGGGTGGCGTCGAAGGAGGAGGCACCGAAACCGAGGGAGCACACGCCGCAGATTGGAGGCAGGCACTCAAACAGAAAGAACTCCAAGCAGTAATACTCCCAGCTTGCCAATCAAAGGTGGGGTTGTGAAGCCGAAGCCATGGGTACCCCAGGATTACTGGAGAGGAGGAGATGGGCAAAAACAAGAAGCGAATCTCCTCCCGGTGGTTCCCAGAAACAATCACTGACACGGGGACCATCTGGTGGGAAACAGAGGTCAGTGACGTCTTCGACAACGTGACGAGATTGACAGGAGGGCACAGAGGTTGACAGCTGAGGCCCATCTGGGTTGCCAGGTCTCTGGAGATGAAGTTTTGCTCAGCTCCAGAGTCAACTAAGGCATGTGTGGTATGTTCTTTATGTTTGTGAAGTAGCCTAATGGGAATACGGCAACTAATGAGGGGCTTTTTCGGTTTCTCGTCCATGAATCCTCCTACTGTGATCCACGGACCTCCCCTTTTCAGCCGGTTCAGACATTCAGTAACCCCATGAGACCCATTGCCTCAATAAAAACAAAGGCCCAGATCCCTGCGGCACTGTCTCTCAGACGCTGAAACTCTCGATTGTCCGATGACCTTATCCTCCTGCTCCGGAAGTTCCTCTGAAGAAGGCAGAGCAAGGAGAGGTGACCTAGCGGAGCAAGGGCGGGGTTTACTCGAACAGCTGGCTGTCTGACGTTCGGCCGCTCGCTCCCTTAGCCTACTATCCAGGCTGATGGTGAGGGAAATTACTTCCCCTAACCTGTCCGGTTTATCCCGTGCTGCTAGCTCATCTTTCAGCTCTGAGCTAAGACTGTGGAGGAAGATACCACAAAGCGCTGGCTCCCCCCACCCAATCTCAGCGGCTAATACCCGGAAGTCTATAGCATAATCGGCGGCAGATCTACTGCCCTGAAGGCTTAGCAGCCGTTCGGTTAGCACCGCGCCCCGGTTTGTATGGTCAAATATTTCCATGAATTCTGCCACGAACTGCTGGTAAGTCAAAGCGGGATAATTTGGTTTAGCCATAACTGTGTAAGCCCAGTCTAATGCCCTACCCCCAGTAGGTTGGTGATATACCCAATCTTGCTTTGGTCAGTGGCAAAATCTCCCGGGACGTGGTGAAACACCGATTCACACTGGAGCAAAAAACCTCCCGTTTCCCCGAGTTTTCCACTGAAGCGGGCGGGGGTTGGCACGGGAGTGAGATGAGGTAGAGATGGTTGATTAACCTGGCTAATAGGAGAGGCTACGGGGGCTGGAGATGCCCCGGCAGTCGGGGGGAACGCCTGGCGTCCTTCCAGACAGTCCAGCCGGCTGCTAACCTGAGTTAATTGATTCAAAATAACTGTCTGTTGGTGTGAAATCATATCTACTCGGGCGCTAACAGTGTTTAGACGGCGCGCCAGCGCGCTGTCGGCTGGGTCAACGTGTCGGAGTCGTACTGACATGGTTAGGGACCCAGGAGACAGACGCTGACACGAATAGATAGTTGACAATTATTTATTGATAAGATAGTGAGTGTTGTGTGAGTGAGTGAATGAATGAGTGTGTGGCTGTCTGGTCACTGGAGCTGAGCGTTTCCTGCGGTGACCTGGCAACCCTGGAACACACAAGCACAGAAGATTAACGCTGTTCACCAGGATGGAAAACCTGAAGCTTGTGATGCCTACTTGCAGGTGCCACAGAGAGAATCCTGCAGGCTCCAAGTGCTCGTGTGGCGTGGTGCTCGTGGTGCTCGACGTAGAGGAGGTGAGGAGGAACTCCGAGGTGGAGGAGATGGCGTCCCGTCAGCTGGGGAGATTAGTCCGCCGCCAGGGAGGTCCACCTGTGCACAGGGGAAAAGGCTAGGAGAGGATGAGTGTAGAGGTTGCTTACTTGACGTGGCTTGTCGCGATGACCTGAATTTGGCTCTGGCTTGAGGTCGTATCCTCGACGCATTGCTGGGCAAAGGCGACAGATGACTCCGTGCAGAGCAGTCTGAGGTTCTGGCTTTTAAAGCCCATTGATCATTACCCGCCGGTGTGTGCGCAGCTGAGGATGATGATGACGGCCCAGCGGCCGCCATGACAGGATCTGACAAAAGTGGTAATAAATAAAAATTCTATGAAAATTAACCAATGAAAATCAGACAATGCGTTTGAATTGTGGTTTAACAGAATTATTTTAAAAAACAAACTCATGAAACCAGCCTGGACAAAAAGGATGGTACCCCTAGAAAAGATTGAAAATAATGTGACCATAGGGACATGTTCAACCAAGATATGTCCTCTAATTAAAGGGTACCTGTGGTGGTCGTGAAAATAAAGATATTATATTGAGCCCCTGTCTCACTTTCTAGTTCAAGTTCAAGTTCAAGGCAATGCAATATAAATCCATTGCCGATGTGCTGGTTCAGCTATGGCAGCAAAACATGCGCGCAGCCATACTGGCGGCTACATGGCCTGCCAGGACGCTTCCTGTGACGTAGTAACGTTGATACCGCGATCTGGATCAATATTGGCTGAGGCTGGAGTGCCCGGCTGATCAGTGGCTTTCGGGATATTCAAATTCAAATTCAAACGTTTATTTCAAACTCAGGGTTCATATTAAATGCAGAACTAAAACGAGTAGAAAATAAATAAATAAATAAATAAAAGTATATACAGATCAGCAGACACTCGGCGCTCTTGTAACAACAAAAACATACAATGCGATATGGATATCGCAACATGGCGGAATGTAAAGCCTTTGGATGTCTCAAAAATAAGCGAAAAAACAAAGATAAACACTTCTTTTGTGTACCCAAACCCAGCACACCTTGTCGGAAGATCGTCGCGGAAAAGTGGTTGCACAATCTCGGAACAGGGCACACACTGCAGACGTTTCCTTTCGGACGAAATTCCATTGTGTGTGAGGACCACTTCGTCACTTTAATCCTCAGAAGACCTTTCTGGCTCAAACCTGTAGCCATGTTGCCCGAATTCTTCCTCAGAGTCTGACAATTCAGCCATAATAGAACAAAAACACTGACAAAAGCACCCTAGTCGCTGGTACACACTGAGTATTGACTTTTTAGTATCAACGGTGTGACGTCACATCCGCATGTGTCAGGGCGGCGCGCATAGTTTTCATTGGCTGGTCATGCCGGCGGCCGTATTTGCATATATCTCTGGTGGTAGATGGCTGGCAACAATTATTTACCCAAATAACAAATACTTTGCCTAATGTTTTCAAGTTGAATGCGTTTTCACGACCACCACAGGTCCCCTTTAACATCACAGGTGTCTACAAACTTGTAATCAGTCAGTCGGCCTATTTAAAGGGTGACAAGTAGTCACTGTGCTGTTCGGTGACATGGTGTGTACCACACTAAACATGGACCAGAGGAAGCAAAGGAGAGAGTTGTCTCAGGAGATTAGAAAGAAAATTATAGACAAGTATGTTAAAGGTAAAGGCTATAAGACCATCTCCAAGCAGCTTGATGTTCCTGTGACTACAGTTGCACATATTAATCAGGAATTTAAGATCCACGGGACTGTAGCCAACCTCCCTGGACGTGGCCGCAGGAGGAGACGGATCATACGAATGGTAACAAAAGAGCCCAGAACAACCTCTAAACACATTCATGGTGAGCTCCAAGGTCAAGGTACATCAGTGTCAGATCGCACCATCCGTCGTTGTTTGACCCCAGCAATCCGTCTGATTGCTGGGGTCTTTCTGCAACTGTGGGGGTTCCCCCCCTACAGTTGATAGTGCTATGAGATGACTGTTGTTGTGAAATGGCGCTATATAAATAAAGTTGAATTGAATTGAATTGAATTGAGCCAAAGTGGACTTCATGAGAGACGACCAAGGAGGACACCACTGTTGAAAACAAACCATAAAAAAGCCAGACTGGGATTTGCCAAACTGCGTGTTGACAAGCCACAAAGCTTCTGGGAGAATGTCCTATGGACAGACGAGACAAAACTGGAACTTTTTGGCAAGGCACATCAGCTCTATGTTCACAGACGCAAAAATGAAGCATACCAAGAAAAGAACACTGTCCCTACTGTGAAACATGGAGGAGGTTCTGTTATGTTCTGGGGCTGCTTTGCTGCGTCTGGCACAGGGTGTCTTGAATCTGTGCAGGGTACAATGAAATCTCAAGACTATCAAGGTATTCTAGAGAGAAATGTGCTGCCCAGTGTCAGACAGCTTGGTCTCAATTGCAGGTCATGGGTCTTGCAACAGGATAATGACCCAAAACACACAGCTAAAAACACCTAAGAATGGCTAAGAGCGAAACATTGGACTATTCTAAAGTGGCCTTCTATGAGCCCTGATCTAAATCCTATTGAACATCTGTGGAAGGAGCTGAAACATGCCATCTGGAGAAGGCACCCTTCAAACCTGAGCCAACTGGAGCAGTTTGCTGATGAGGAGCGGGCCAAAATACCTGCTGAGAGGTGCAGAAGTCTCATTGACAGTTACAGAAATCGTTTGATTGCAGTGATGGCCTCAAAAGGTTGTGCAACAAAATACCATCATTTTTGTCCAGGCCTGTTTCATGAGTTTGTTTTTTAAAATAATTCTGTTGAATCACAATTCAAAAGCATCTCTGGGCTCCAGAATACCTCCTCCCAGGCCATGGGGGGCAGGGAGTGGGCAAATAATCTGAACCTGTTTTTTAATAGGTTTGACCAACCGCCCTGCCCCCCGACTGCACACCAACCACTGCCGCCTCTAAAGTCATCGAGACCTGCTGTCCACACCCCACTCCACCAACACCCCCCCACTCCCAGCACACAGCCCCCCAACCTGACCTTCACTAAGACCCCAGGTGAGGACGGAGCTGAGGAAGATCAAGGCGAGGAAGGCCTCAGGACTGGACGGCATCAGCGCAAAGCTCCTCAAGTCCTGCACACATCAGCTGTGTGGGATTGTGGAGCACATCTTCAAGCTGGCGGGGGGGGGGGGGCACAGTTGTGGAAAACATCTTGTGTGGTACCTGTACCAAAGACTTCCCACCCCAGAGACCTGAACAGCTACAGACCAGTGGCCCTGACGTCTCACATGATGAAGACCCTGGAGAGACTGCTCCTTGCTCACCTCCACCCCCTGGTGGGACCAGCGATGGATCCACTCCAGTTTGCCTACCAGCATGGCATTGGGGTGGAGGATGCTGTGATCTTCCTCCTTCACCGTTCCCTGTACCACCTGGAGAAGCCTGGGAACATGGTGAGGATGATGTTCTTTGACTTCTCCAGTGCTTTCAACACTATCCAACCAATGATCCTGAGGGACAAGCTGCTGTGCGCAGGCGTGGACCAGCACCTGTCATCATGGATCCTGGACTACCTCACTAACTGGCCACAGTTTGTGACAACCCGGGATTGTGTGTCCAACACGATCATCGGCAGCACAGGGGCCCCCCAGGGAACTGTTTTGACTCCCTTCCTGTTCACCCTTTATACTGCGGACTTCTCACACAATACAACACACTGCCATCTACAGAAGTTCTCTGACGACTCTGCGATCGTCGGCTTCATCTCCAATGGAGATGAAGCTGAGTACAGAGGACTTATCCAGGACTTCGTGGACTGGTGCCATCGGAACTGCCTCCAGATCAATGCGAGGAAAACTAAGGAGCTGGTGGTGGACTGCCACAGGCAAGGACAACCCCTCACAGCACCAGTAAACATCCAGGGAACAGACATTGAGATGGTGACATCCTACAAGTACCTGGGTGTTCATCTGAACAATAAACTAGACTGGTCACACAATACCGACACACTCTACAAGAAGGGACAGCACAGGCTGTTCCTACTGAGGAGGCTCAGGTCTTTTGGTGTACAAGGGGTGCTCCTGAAGACATTCTATAACATGGTGGTGGCATCAGCCATCACTTTTGGAGTGGTCTGCTGGAGCAGTGGCATTACAGCAGCCGATAAGAAGAGACTGAATAAACTGATCAAGAAAGCTAGCTCTGTCCTGGGGCAGAGCCTGACCCAGTGGAGGAGATAGGAGAGAGAAGGATGGTGGCTAAACTGTCATCTCTGCTGGAGTCCGAGTCCCACCCTATGCAGGACATACTGAACGCACTCAGGAGCTCATTTAGCAGTAGGCTACATCATCCTAGGTGCACGACCGAGAGATTTTGCAGGTCCCTCCTACCTACGGCTGTCAGACTTTATAACCTAAGCAGGGCTGCTCGCAGAGATAGCAAAGAAAAAACAAAAAATGTGATGACCTAATAGTATTGAATGCAAAAGACGCAACAGACTTACACAAATGGTCCCCCCCAGTGTACATCTAGGACAATATCATTCGCTACGGAGGGTGACAATATGTATGGGTACATATTCATACTATGTAGGATAACTAAATAGACGGCTATGCTGTTTATTGCATCTAGCTACAATGCTCCGTACTGTGTATATATATTTATATATTTATGTGTACATATGTATATTCACTGCTCTTATTTTCTTATCTCCTAAATTATTGCTCTGATTGTTGCTATCCCTGTGCTGTTGCAATCCTGGAATTTCCCCATTGTGGGACTAATAAAGGTTTGTCTTACCTTATTATTTTCAATCTATTCTAGGGGTACCATCATTTTTGTCCAGGCCTGTTTCATGAGTTTGTTTTTTAAAATAATTCTGTTGAACCACAATTCAAAAGCACTGCCTGATTTTCATTGGTTAATTTTCATAGAATTTTTATTTATTACCACTTTTGTCAGATTCAAGTACTACTTTAAGCATTCATTAAAATAAGGTTCGTTTAAGCATATTTTCAGGCATGCAACACATTTCAAATCAATGATTAATAAAACATTTTAAACCATGATTATTTATCACAGAGTTGTTCATCTTTTCAAATAGTGTCCTTAGAATTATCCTGAGGAATGAAAACTTGAAGAGAGAGTCAATGTTCAGTTAATAAAACAGTCCAGCAGTTGACAGAAGTAATGCAAACATATTCCTGAGTTGCCTAAAGGGAAATGTTGAGCTTTGGATAATTCCTGGGAGACTTTGAGGAATTCTGCGATGGGCCTGGGATGTTTCAAACCATTCTTGAAGCATAAAACTGCCTGGTTGGGGAGGAAATTCTGGGATTTATCATCGCAGACTAATCCATTCCTGGCACAAACAGGATCCTTTATCGTCCCTTTTACCATGGAATGTGTTTTCAAACTGTGGTGATTAAGTGAATAAAACAATTCTTGACCAGACTTTTGGGTGAAACGATTTCTAGAATGATTTTATAGATTGGAACCAAAGGGGTTGACGCTACAGCTGTGATGCCACTGTCCTAGCAGACCACTCAATCCATAAAGGCTGATACCTCCACATACTTATAGAAGGTCTTCAGGAGTTCTCCTCACACTCCCAAAGACCTGAGTCTCCTCAGGAGGAACAGACTGCGCTGCCCCTTCTTGTAGAACGCGTTGGTGTTGTGTGACCAGTCCAGTATATTGTTCATCTGAACTCCCAGGTACTTGTAAGTTGTCACCATCTCATTGTCTGTTCCCTGGATGTTTACCAGTGTTGTGGGGGGTTGTCAACGCTTGCGGCATTTCACCACCAGTTCTTTGGTTTTCCTCACATTGATCTGGAGGCAGTTCTGCAGGCACCAGTCCATAAAGTCCTGCATAAGTCCTCTGTACTCCACGTCTTCCCCCTTGGAGATGACGCCGATGATTGCAGAGTCATCAGAGAACTTCTGTAGATCGCAGTGTGGTGTGTTGTGTGTAAAGTCAGCATTGTAGAGGGTGAACAGGAAGGGAGCCGGAACTTTTACCTAAGGGGCCCTGTACTGCAGATGATGGTGTCAGACACACAGTCCCTGGTCCTCAGAAACTGTAGTCGGTCTTTGAGGTAGTCCAGGATCCACGATGACAGGTGCTGGTCCACCCCTGCATATAGCAGCTTGTCCCTCAGAATCACTGGTTGGATGGTGTTGAAAGCACTGAAGAACTCAAAGAACACGATCCTCACAGTGCTCCCAGGTTTCTCCAGGTGGGACAGGGAACAATGTAAGAGGACGATCACTGCATCCTCCCTGTTGAATACTCTCAACCCTGAGATTTGATGTCTATTGAGTAGCAATAGACAGATAAATGGATAGATGGATGGATGTACTTTATTGATCCCAAACTGGGAAATTACAGTGTAACAGCAGCATGACTCAGGCAACACAACCAACAGAAATACACACAGCATAAGAGAAAAGGAGTGACCCAAGAAAGTAAAGTAAAAACTGAGTTCTCAGCAGACTGAGGAGGTGGATGACATCAAAAGATCACTCGACTTCTTGGCTGAAGAGATTTCTGCTGTAAAGCTGCAGCAAAAAAACATCCTGGGCCTGCTCGAGGAGGTGAAAGCACTGCGGATACAGAACGCCGAGAAGGACAAGAGGCTGGCGTATCTGGAGAGCAGAGTGTCGGACCTGGAGCAGAACACCTGGATGAACGATGTGATCATCACGGAGCTCCACATTAAACCCTGATCGTACGCGCGGGCGGTGGCCGCGGACAGCGGAGGGAGGCTCGACGCGCTGGAAGACGAATCCACGGAGCAACAAGTGGCGGTCTTCATGCAGTCCAAAGGAATCCAGCTGGACTGTAACACCATTGAGGCCTGCCACCCTCTGCCCAGGAAAAACAGTGACAAACCGGCTGTGATCATGAGGTTTGTGAATAAAAAACACAAGACGGCGCTGCTAAAACAAGGTAGGAAACTGAAAGGAACGAACATCTATATAAACGAGCACCTTACAAAAGAAAACGCAGAAATAGCCAGAAAAGCAAGATACCTGAGAAAGTAGAAAAAGATTCAAAACACCTGGACATCAAACTGTAAAATATACATAAAATTAAATGGATCACCTGAAGAAGCCAAGGTTATTAACATCCGTAATATTATGGAACTGGACAAATATCAGTGAATATTATGAACTGGAGTCACAGCAACAAGAGACAACTGCAGGACACTGAAGGATTATACTCATCTGCATCAGGACATTTAATTACATGAAACAAAAGATCAACAAACAGGAACAACAGGAACTGAAAGTTTTTGAATATGCAGATCACAACCCACAGGACGTAGAATATAACATAGACTCTGATAATAATTGATTTAGCTCCATCAATAATGACTGTAGTTACTACACGGATGAACAGTTTAACACAATGGTCACATCTGATTTCAATATTTCTATGATCCACTTCAACAGCAGAAGTCTCTATGCCAACTTTAATAACATTAAAGATTATTTACATCAGTTTAAAGAGCCATTCAATATTGTGGCAATATCAGAGACGTGGCTCAGTGAAGAGAAAGGAGTGGATTTTACCATGGATGGCTATGAATTAAATTATATAAATAGAAAAGTGAAAAAGGGAGGAGGAGTTGCAATTTATGTTGACAAGAGCTTGAAATACAAGGTTGTTGAAAATTTGTTAGTAACTGTGGATGATTTATTTGAATGTATTACAATAAAAATCTGAACAATGTGACGAATATAGTAGTGAGCTGTGGATATAGAACACCTGGATCAAACATTGACTTATTTAAGGACTGAATGGAAAAAAATGTATGCAAAACTAACTCATAAAGTTATGTTCATCTGTGGGGATTTCAATATAGATCTGATGAATTCAAAACAACATAGTTTGACAGAAGAATTTATCAACATAATGTACAGTATGGGCTTACATCCAACAATTACCAGACCTAGCAGAATCCCGTCACACAGTGCCACACTAATAGATAACATATTCACAAACATTATGGAAAATAATATCAGGAGTGGGCTTTTATTGAATGATATCAGTGACCACCTGCCGATTTTTGTTGTCTATCAATGTGATTGTAGGAAGAAAAAGTATACCAAAAATATTAAATATAAAAGAGTAAGAACCGAAGAATCAATGTATTTACTGACAAAGGAATTATTAATACAAGATTGGAATATAGTTTATGATGAAAATGATATAAATAAAGCATATGATAAATTTTTACAAATATTTCAATCACTGTACAATAAAACTGTCTATGGCTGTGTAGTTGTGCATGCACATGTTGGACATATGAGAGATATGCTGACAGCACATATGTGATTTAACCTCACGATGAAGGAGACGGAGAGTTTGGGACACCTGTGGAGGACAGCGAGAGAAGACAATGGGTGTGGACAGAAGACTCCCTGACCTCTGAGGCTCGAGAGGAGAGAGGGGGGAGTAATGTAAATAAAGGGATTATGATGGAGATGTGTGACCTCCCCTGCGAGGGAGATTTCTTGATGTGAGAATGTATAAAGGTGAAAACTTTGGTGTGGTTGGGCCTCTTTGTTCACTGCTCAAGAATGAGAGCAGACTGTGGGAATGATTGCTTGAAATAAACTTGAATTAAATGCAATTCAGTTTCGTTATTCAAGGCTCCCCACAATTGGTGACCGACGACGTTAAGAATGACCGGAGAAGGTCTCAGGGTCCCGGACTCACAGAGTTTGGTTCTGGCGAGCGCAGTGGCCGTCAAGCTGCCTGATTTCTGGCAGGATAACCCACGGTCGTGGTTCCTGCAAGCGGAGGCGCAGTTCGCGCTCGCAGGAGTAACGGTGGATGACACTAAGTTCCACCATGTCATCGCTAAACTGGATAACCGCACAGCTCGGTGCGTGCAGAGCTTGGTGGAGCAGTCACCCGCTACCGGCAGGTACGACAAGATAAAATCCACCCTCGTTAAGTTTTTCACCCCCTCGGCCGAAGTGAGGGCGAGGAGGATCCTGTCTTTGCTAGACCAAGGAGGACACAGGCCGAGCGCCCTGATAGAGGATATGATACAGCTGAGAGGGTCAGAAAACGATGATTTCCTCTTCCAGTTCATCTTCCTCTCCAACCTCCCGATGCATGCGAGAAGCGCGCTGGCCGGCAAGAAGTGTCACACCCCGGAGGAGTTCCGGGAGCTGGCCCAGGAAGCAGACGGGATTCTGGACGCCTGCGGCGGGCAGGCAACCACAGCGGCGACCCAAGACAGCGGGGAGCCAGAGGCGGCAGACCCAGGCTGGCCGATGACGGCGGCAGCACGGCTGCGACGAGGTGGAGCCAATGGTCCGGTGGCAGAGGCGCGGCCCCGACGCAGCGGAGGAAAGGATCTCTGCTTTTACCATCGGAGGTTCGCTGATAGGGCACCAGGTGCGTGCCGCCCTGCAGCTTCAAGAGTTCGGGAAACGGCAAGACCAAGGGTCGCTAGCAGCTTCGACTCTCGGAGAAGGCAACAAGCTGCTCTACATCACAGATACGAGCTCCGGACGAGAGTTCCTCATAGACACCGGAGCCCAAGTGAGCTTCATCACCCCAACATACGCGGACTGGGTGGTTGGACCCCGCGGTAGCGGAGCTACGGCAGCAAATGGCTCGAGCATCAACACCTACAGGAAAAGGACCTTGCCTTTATGCTTACATGGCAGCACATATGAATGGACTTTTGTAATAGCGGCGGTGAGTTTCAACATGTTGGGCGCGGATTTTTTGTGCTCACACAGTTTGTTAGTGGATCTTGCTAATAGACGGCTGGTAAATGCACTTTTTACTCTCTCCCCTGTTCAGCTCAAGTGTCCCCGCCACCAGTACAGACCCACATCGCTACAGCAGGTGGTAAGTTTCACACACTCCTCACCCAATTTCCAGCACTCACTGTGCCCACTTTTTCGGCGACGGTCGCAAAACACGGGGTGGAGCATTTTATCCCTACATCTGGCCCTCCCGTGTTTGCAAAGGCTCGGCGCTTGGATGCAGTTAAGCTCGCTATAGCGCGCGAGGAGTTCGCCAGCCTAGAGAGGCTGGGCATCGTTCGTAGGTCGAAAAGCCCATGGGCTTCGGCGCTACACATGGTCCCGAAAGCCGATGGCTCCTGGAGACCGTGCGGCGATTACCGCAGGCTAAACAATGCTATGGCGCACGATCATTATCCCATCCCGCACATTCAGGATTTTTCGGTGCACCTGGCGGGGGCGCGCATTTTTTCAAAGATTGATCTGGTTCACGGCTATCACCAAGTCCCAGTCCAACCGGGGGACATTCCTAAAACAGCGGTAATAACCCCGTTCGGACTTTTCGAGTTTTTACGCATGCCGTTTGGTCTCAAAGGGGCGGCGCAAACGTTTCAGCGGATGATGGATGCCGTGTTACGCGATCTCCCTTTCGTGTTTGTGTACCTCGACGACATTTTGGTCACGAGTACTTCAGAGGACGAACACGAAAAGCACCTCACAGCAGTTTTTAGGAGGCTGGGAGAGCACGGCTTAATAATTAACCCAACCAAGTGCCAGTTCGGGGTCGAGCATATCGATTTTTTGGGTCACCGCGTCTCCCCAGAGGGAGCGGTTCCGTTACCAGCAAAAGTACGCGCGGTGGCGGATTTTCCCCGGCCACAAACGGTCAAATCACTGCTGGAATTCTTGGGGATGGTGAATTTTTATAACCGATTCCTGCCCCACACAGCTCAACTCATGCAACCGTTATGTGCCGCGCTCAAAAAGCAAAAACCAACCCATGCGGTCGAATGGTCTCCGGAGCGGGAGCGCGCGTTCACAGAGGTAAAAAAAAGCCTTGGCTGACGCTGCGCTCCTGGCCCACCCAGACCCAGCGGCACGTATCGCGCTGACGACAGACGCTTCAGATTTAGCCATAGGGGCCGTTATTGAGCAACAGGTCGCCGGAGTTTGGCAGCCGTTGGCCTTCTTTAGCAAATCCTTAAGCGCGGCTGAGCGAAAATACAGCACGTTCGACAGAGAACTGTTGGCGCTGCATTTGGCTATTCATCACTTCCAGTTCTGGCTGGAAGGACGGTCCTTCACCGCTTTTGTGGACCACAAGCCGCTCACATACGCCATGGCCAAAATTTCAGACCCGTGGTCAGGCAGACAGCAGAGGCAGCTGGCCGCGGTCTCGGAATTTACCACTGACATTAGGCACGTTGCGGACAAATTCAACGTAGTGGCAGATTGTCTCTCGCACGCGGTCACGACTCCACCGCGCGCAGAGGCAGAACAGGCCACCGCGACGGCGCGGTAGCGCACGCAGCCCCGGTGCACGTGGGTATAGATTATGCAGCCATGGCAGCGGACCAGGGGGCGGACGCAGACGTGCGCACACTCCAGTCTGGACCAACAGGGTTAAGGCTGGAGAGCAAGTGTTTACAAACCGGTATGCCCCCCCTGGTCTGTGATGTGTCGACTGGGTGCCCACGTCCGGTGGTTCCAGCCGCGTGGCGCCGCCGTGTTTTTGACTCGGTCCACTCGCTGGCGCACCCGGGGGTGCGCGTGTCGGTGAAAATGGTAGCGGAAAAGTTTGTTTGGCCGTGCCTGCGCAAGCACGTGAAGGAATGGGCAAAAGCCTGCATGTCCTGTCAACGGGCCAAAATCCACAAGCACACAAGAGCCCTGTTAGAACCGTTTCACATTGCTCATTGCTCAAGAATGAGAGCAGACTGTGGGAATGATTGCTTGAAATAAACTTGAATTAAATGCAATTCAGTTTCGTTATTCAAGGCTCCCCACACAGTCCTATAAAACAATACAGTGACAGACAACAAAACAAAAATATTCCTTGGGTCACCAAGGGGTTAATAAATGCATGTAAAAAGAAGAATACATTATATAAACAATTCATTAAGTGCAGAACGGTGGAGGCTGAGATCAAATATAAAAGATATAAAAATAAGCTTACTAATATAATGAGGACTTGTAAGAAAGAATACTACAACAGAATATTAGAGGATAATAAAAATAACTTAAGAGTAATATGGCAAGTACTCAATGGGATTATTAGTAATCGACCTAAGAATGCTAATTATCCAGAATATTTTATTGAAAATGGCAATTTGATAAATAATATGGAGGATGTGGTCAGTGGTTTCAATAAATTTTTTGTTAACGTTGGTCCCGAATTAGCAAAATCAATAGTGACAGCAGAAACAAACAACAGTGGTTCTGTAAATGAAATAGAAGATAGAAATCCAAACACAATCTTTTTGGGTGCAGTTACTGAAAAGGAAATTATTGAGACTGTGAGTAAATTTAAGAACAAAAAATCAACGGACTGGAATGAAATTGACATGACAATAGTGAAAAAAAGTAATTGAGGGAATTGTTAAGCCACTCACCCACATCTGTAACCTGTCATTTCAAACTGGTACATTTCCAAACAAAATGAAAATAACAAAAGTAATACCTCTATACAAAACAGGAGACAGTCATTATTTCACAAATTACAGGCCAGTCTCTTTACTCTCACAATTCTCCAAAATACTTGAAAAAATCTTCACTAAGAGACTGGATGATTTCATTGAAAAACACAACCTCCTTACAGATAGCCAGTATGGTTTTAGAGCAGATAAATCTACATCTTTGGCACTGATCGAACTTATAGAAGAAATTACTAGTTGTATAGATAAAAAAAATGTTGCTGTAGGAGTATTTATAGATTTAAAGAAAGCTTTTGACACCATTGACCACAGAATTCTACTAAGGAAACTGGAAAGGTATGGGATAAGAGGGGTCGGACTGAGTTGCGTGGAAAGTTATTTAAGTAACAGACAACAATTTGTACAAATTGGAGAGCACAAATCACCCTTCATGGACATCACTTGTGGTGTGCCCCAGGGGTCAGTTTTGGGACCCAAACTCTTTATCTTGTACTGTATATAAATGACATATGCCAAGTATCAAAAATTCTGAAATTTATTTTGTTTGCGGATGACACAAATATCCTTTGCACTGGTGAGAATTTGCAGCAGGTTTTAGAGGTGGTCACAACTGAAATGAAAACGTTAACGCAGTGGTTCAACAAAAATAAATTTTCTCTAAATCTGAAAAAACAAAGATTATGTTGTTTGGAAATTATAAAATAAATCATGAAATAATGGTAACGATAGATGATACCAGAATAGAAACAGTACAGGAAAATACGTTTCTGGGGGTGATGCTAGACAATAAAATCTGCTGGAAACCTCACATCAGTCACATCTGGGCCAAGTTGCCAAAATGTATAGGGATACTGGGGAAGACAAGACACATCTTGGACTATAAATCATTGTTCTTACTGTACAGTTCACTGTTTCTACCTTATCTTAACTACTGTGTAGAAGTCTGGGGAAACACCTACAAGACCAACCTACAGTCAATATGCACATTACAAAAAAGAGCTATAAGGATAATAAATAATGTTGATATAGAGACCATACCAATTCGTTGTTTTTAAAGTCACATGTCATAAAGTTCATCGATTTAGTTAAATTTAAGACAGCACAAGTCATGTACAGGGCAATTAATAATCAACTCCCAACTAATATACAAAAAATATTTAAAAAAAGAGACCATGATTATAATTTGAGAGGAGACTTAAACTTTACAAAACCCAAGATACGAACAACCAAGAAAAGTCTGTGCATATCTGTCTGTGGGGTGGATTTGTGGAACAGTCTGGAGCCGGAACTGAAACTATGTACAAACAGAAATCAATTCAAAAAGAGGTATAAACATTATTTGCTGAAAGAATATATGTTAGAAGGGTAGTATTCATATGTACGATTCACTATGCTCACTCTGGGACACTATGGAATGGTGGGTGGGACAGTACTGTATATCTGTGTTGTTTGGGGCTGGTTTTGATGTATGGACTGTATGTATGTTGGGATGGATGGGTGTTAATGTTGATATGTACAAAATATAGTTAATTGTTTACTTGGGGTCTTAAATGTGGTAATTTGTATATATTTCACATGGGTTGTATTTATGGAAAAGAGGAGTTGGAATTAATAAGTGTTCACTTCTTCCTTCTCCCTTTCGAGCACTGTATACTGTTACTTTATTGCACTTGACATTTGTTTTGTTTTTGATTTACTTTTTTGTTCGAAATAAAGTATCTATCTATCTATCTATCTATCTATCTATCTATCTATCTATCTATCTATCTATCTATCTATCTATCTATCTATCTATCTAAAAATGCTTAGATAACTTTATATACAACATAGGCTACTACTAGGTTAAATAGATGATGATCCTTATGAGTCTATGGATAGTACTGACTGTACAGAGAAGAATTTTAAGGCACAGGGTGAAATATGAGGGACCAGTTATTTCTTATGGTGCAGTATGGCAGCATAGTTATGACCAGAATTCAACATTAGAGTGAGTTATTGTACAGTGAAATGGAATGTGGAAGAAACGATTTCCTGTACCTGACCATTTGGCAGTGAAGCTGTAGTAGTCTGCTGGAGAAAGTGCTTCACTGTTTGTCCAGTGTGTGTGGTGGAGGGGGTGATCAGGGTTGTCCATGATAGATCAGTTTGTTTAGTGTCCTCCTCTCCACCACTGTCTCAAAGGTCTCAAGCCTGAGACCAATTACAGAGCCAGCCCTCTTGATAATCTTGTCAAGTCTGTTGGTGTCTCTGGCTCTGATACTTTTACCCCAACAGACAGCAGCAAAGAGGGTGGCACTGGCAACAACAGCCTGGTAGAAAAGCTTCAACATCTCGTTGCACAAGTTGAAGGATCTCAGCTTCCTCAGAAAGTAGAGGCTGTTCATCCCCTTCTTGTATGCAGCATCGGTGTTAGATTTCCAGTCCAGTCTACTGCTGCTCATGACACCCAGGCATTTGTAGTCCTCCATTGCCCTCAAAACCTCCCCACTAATGTGCAATGGCTGTGATGGCGTCCTCTTCTTCCTGAAGTCAATAACTATCTCTCTGGTCTTGCCTCAGGTAATTTCTCTCGGTCCAGTTCACAAACCTGTCTACCAGTGCTTTGTACTCCCCCTCCTCTCCACCTCTTATACACCCAGCAACAGCGGTGTCATCAGAGAATTTCTGTAGGTGGCATGACTCGGTGTTGTATTGAAAGTCAGTGGTGTATAAGGTGAAGAGAAAAGGAGAAAGCACAGTCCCCTGTGGAGCTCCCATATCACTGACCACCACATCAGACAAGACACTGCCCAGCCAGACAAACTGTGGCCTGCCTGTCAGATAATCGGTAATCCAGGAGATCACAGAGCTGTTAACCCCCATCACCCACAGCTTCTCACTCAGCAGCAGTGGCTGAATGGTATTAAATGCACTGGAGAAATCAAAGAATGTGATTCTCACAGTGGTTTCTCCTCCATCCAGGTGCAAATGTGCCCATTACAGCAGGTAGATGACGGCGTCTTCAACTCCTAAATGGGGCTGATATGCAAACTGCAGAAGGTCCAGCCATGTCTTCACCTGTGCTCTCAGGTGGGCTAAAACAAGTCTCTCCATGACCTTCATCACATATGATGTGACGGCAACTGGTTGATAGTCATTCAGGTCCAATGGAGACAACTTCTTGGGGACAGGAATCAGGCAGGTGTCTTCAACAGTACTGATATTATCTCCAGACTCAGGCTCAGGTTGTACAGGTGCTTCAGTACTGGAGATAGCTGGTTGGCACAGATCCTCAGGATCCCAGCAGAGATGCCATCAGGGCCCACTGCTTTCCTCTGGTGAAGTCGCTCCAGCTGTTTCCTCAACTGGTGTTGTACCCCTTAATAGGGAAGAAAAGTAGTGAGAGAAGGAGAAATGATTGCACATGCTTCTGCTGCCTTCTCTCATCTGTATTAAGTCTTGAACGTGATCAATAACATGTACATATCTTCAGCATAATAACATTTCAGCCACACTACAAGAATCCAGGGCCTTAGTACACCTCTGGCACAGCAATAGTATGCCAAACTGTAAATGCATTTTTCTTAACCACATATTAAACATCATATGAATTTAACCCTTTGAGTGTGAGAATTTGCATGCCCCGAGTGGCAGAGTGCAGCACTGCGCCTGCCTTCTCACTCTGACTTTGTCAAAAGTGAGAATTTTTTTTTTTTTTAAATGTACTGATTTCTTGTTCATATACTTTGAAGTTAAGATGATGAGGTACCTCTGTACAAAAAATGGTGTCAAAAGACTGAACCATTTTTTGTGTAAATACGTCCAAAGTCCAGTTTTGACTGAGTTATGGGATTTAAAGAGGTGCCGTGACATTATGCAAACTAGATGCATAAATTTATTCCTGTCTGAAACTTTGGATCATATTTTACATCTTTCAAATTGACAGTAAGCCATTATCTCTTACCACTTTCAAGTTATAGCCTTGGAAATCTGAACTATTTTACTGACAAAAAATATTTACCACTCTTGACCACTAGGGGGTATGGCACAGTTCTGCACCATACACACTCAAAGGGTTAAAAGATATATTTTTAACTTTTTAAATTATTGCTACCAAGGATTATGAATTATGCTTTTAACACACTAAATTGTTCTCACTGCTAAAAGAACTCATTAAGAACAAAATACAATTTTAAACAAACACGTCTCATCACCACACACATGAACCCATGTTCAAGACAATGACCATATGTTGCACAGTTGAAGATGGTAGAACGGCTATGGGGTTTCTCTGCCACTAGCTTAAATTTCATCTATTTTAGCTCACATTCTTTCACCAAAAAAAGCGGTGTAAAACTCAAACAGTACAAGAATTGGAGTGTTTTTGAAGCTGCAGCCATTAACCTAAATGAACTCACTGACACTGTGACGTCATACATCTGTTTCTGCGAGGACATGTGTGTGCAGACCAAGACCTTCTGCATATACAACAACAATAAACCTTGGTTCACTCCTAAGCTGAAGCAGCTACATCAGACCAAGGAGGAGGCCTACAGGACTGGTGACTGGACTCTGTACAAGCGGGCCAGAAACATGCTGACGAAGGAGATCAGGCTTGCTAAGAGGAGCTACATTGTGAAGTTACAAAAAAACTTCTCAGCCAACAGCTCTGCTTCTGTCTGGAGAGGCCTGCAGAATATCACCAACTACAGGAGACCATCCCCCCACCCTGTGGAAAACCTCCAGCTGGCTAACGACCTAAACAGCTTTTACTGCAGGTTTGAAAAGAACCTACAGTTCTCACCTCCCACCCATACAAAAGGATTATCTGCAGCCCCAGGAACTCCATCCCTACTCCACTCTGACCTCCCACCAGCACTAATGATCTGTGAAGAGGAGGTGCGCCGGGTCTTTCAGAGACAAAAGATCAAGAAGGCTGCAGGACCTGATGGTGTGTCTCCGTCCTGCCTGAGAGTCTGCTCCAACGAGTTGGCCCCCATCTTCACCCGGATCTTTAACAGATCACTGGAGCTGCGTGAAGTGCCTTCCTGCTTCAAATGCTCCATCATCATTCCAGTTCCCAAGAAACCCTCTGTTACAGGATTAAACAGACTACAGACCTGTTGCCCTGACCTCTGTGGTCATGAAATCCTTGGAGGGATTGGTGCTGAACCACCTGAAGGTCATCACAGGCCCCCTGATGGACCCAATGCAGTTTGCCTACCAGTCAAACAGGTCATCTCATCTCATCTCATCTCAGTGGATGATGCAGTGAATATGGGACTACATTACATCCTGCAACACCTCGACTCCCCAGGGACGTACGCAGGATCCTGTTTGTCGACTTCAGCTCAGCGTTCAACACCATCATCCCAGGCATTCTTCATCAGAAACTCCACCAGCTCAAGGTGCCCCCCTCCACCTGCCAGTGGATCTCCAGCTTTCTGACTGACAGGTGGCAACAGGTGAAGCTAGGGAGATTTACATCCAGCTCCCGAAAAATTAGTACTGGCGCCCCCCCAAGGATGTGTCCTTTCCCCACTGCTCTTCTCCCTCTACTCCAACGACTGCACCTCAGAGGGCCCTTCGGTGAAGCTCCTGAAGTTTGCGGACGACACCACAGTCATCGGTTTGATCCGGGATGATGATGAGTCTGCATACAGGCGGGAGGTGGAGCAGCTGATCCTCTGGCGCAGCCAGAACCATCTTGAACTTAACCCAGCCAAAACGGTGGAGATGACTGTGGATTTCAGGCAACACCCCCCTTCATTCCCCCCACTCACCATCCTCAACAGCACAGTGTCCACTGTGGACTCCTTCAAGTTTCTGGGTACCACAATCTCCCGGAACCTGAAGTGGTCCTCCCATATAGACACTGTCCGGAAAAAGGCCCAGCAGAGGTTGTTTTTTCTGCGTCAGCTCAAGAAGTTTGATTTGCCTCAGGAGCTGCTGGTTGTCTTCTACACCGCCATCATCCAATCTGTCCTCTGCTTTTCCATCACTGTCTGGTTTGGATCTGCCACTAAACAGGACAAGACCAGACTGCAGCGGATCATTAAGTCTGCGGAGAGGATCATTGGTACCGACCTACCCTCCATTGAGAACTTATATCGGTCCATAACCAGGAAACGGGCGGGAAACATCTGTGCTGACCCATCACACCCCGGCCACAAACTGTTTGAACTTCTATCTTCTGGTCGTCGTTACAGATCACTGAAGGTCAAAACCACCTGTCACAGGAACAGTTTCTTTCCTCAAGCCATCACTCTGATGAACTCCTAACATTCACCTAGTCCTACCTGTTGCTGTACTCATGACTTTTCATCCATTATTACATTGCACATAACTCTCACACTGCTTTTTACTTCATTCACATTATATCACTGAATCTGAGTTCACATTGAAATACTGTGTGACTGTATATTTTTTCATATATTTCTGCAAGTGTGGTCAGTCTGAGTAAATAACTGCATATATTCCTGTATATATTTGCATCCTTTTATAGAAACGTGGACAGACTGTAATTTACTGTACATACTCTGTTGTCATTGAATCCTTATTTAAATCCTCCACCTGAACAACGAGAGCAAGTTTTTAGCCAAAGTCAAATTCCTTGTATGTGTTGTGCATACTTGGCCAATAAAGCTGATTCTGATTCTGATTCTGAATACGTGTAAAAGAATATCCAACATGTTTCCTCAAACTTACAGTGCTTATGTGCAATATTTACCTTAAACAGGGAAAAAAGTAGTGAGGGAAGGAGAAATGATCACACATGCATCTGCTGCCTTCATTCATCCGTATTAAGTGAGGTGCAGAGCGCAAACTCCCTCTGCTGGATCCCTAAGGCATAAACAACAGATCACGGAGCAAAAAGGCATGACCAACAGATCACAGAGCAATCAAAAATTAACTTACGGCCTTTCTTACGTATCAAAACTTATGCAGGAGCCTTAATTACACATTCCAAAACACAAAGAAAAAAACAGTATGAAGTACGAAGTGCTTTCAGGACACTGGTGATCCATGGTTTGTTTTGGGGAAAACAGCACATGGTCTGAGCCGGCATGGCTGTGTTTTCACAGAATCTAATGTATTCTGTGATGCAGTTAGTCATGTTGTCTATGTCCTCCCCGTGTGGCCCACAGAGTACATCCCAGTCCATCATCTCAAAGCAGTCCTGTAGTGCATCAGCAGCCTCCTGTGTCCACATCCTCACAGTCCATGCGTGAGCAGGCTGCCTTTGCACAAGATGAATGTACTTGGGTGATAACAGAACCAGGCTGTGATCAGATCTGCCTGGGGAGGGGGAAGAGCTGTGGCGCTGTATGCATCTCTTACACTGGCATACAGGAGATTCAGTGTTTTATTTTCTCTGGTGGAACAGTCAAACTGGTGGAAGTTTGGTAGTGTTTTGTCCAGTGAGACATGGTAAAAATCACCTGTGATAGCCATGAATGCATTAAGATGCTGGGCTAATAGAGTGGCAGCAGTGGAGCTGATGACATCACATGCAGCCACTGCATCAGCTGATGGATGGATGTAAACAGCGAAAACAATGGCGCACGTAAGCACTCTCGGCATGTAATAAGGTTGCATACTCACGGCGGGCAGTTCAATGTATGGGCTGCAGAGATGTTCTTTCACATAAATATGTTTCACATTACACCACTTTTCATTCACATAAAGCACAATTCCTCCTCCCTTCCTTGTACCACTCCCTATAACGTGCCTGTACACCCGGATAGTCTGGAAGTCTGGTACGCGACGTTGTTGTCTGGGATGTACGAGCGGAACCTCGTCTCTGTAAAACACATGATGCTGATCTCCCGGTATTCTCTCTGTGTCCTGATCAGCGATGTGAGCTTTTCTGTCTTATTTCCCAGAGACCTCACTTTCCCTGTTATTAACACCAGTACAGTTGGTTTAAACTTTCTTCTCCTCATAACTTTTCTTCCAGCTCTTCACCCCCGGCAACTCCTCCTGAGCTTGTCTGGGATAAGGGGCTTATCCCATTCAGTGCAATCAGCTGGTCGCGTGTGTAAACAATCCTTTTTACTCCACTCATACTGTTCTCCATAGTAATGAGGAAGAAAAACAGCAGGAAAACAAGCAGAAAAAAATAGTAAAACTTGGTCCAGTCGTTACTCGAGTCTAATTACCCAGGTTTGCTAAGAAAGAACACACTAGAGACTGAATACACTAAATAAAGACACAAAGTTAGGAAAACGTTAACAAGAGCTGCTGTTATTTACCACCATCGTCCGACAAAGGCAGAAGATGTGAAGATGTAATATTACAGTGGAATGGAAGTAATAATAAAGCATACAACACTAAAGTCTCAACACTTCACTCCAAATTGACCTAACAGTAGGAATTCTGACTTTAGTGAATTTGCTGTGAAGTCACGTCCCCTCTATTTCCACATATGGGACCTTAAATTGGAAAAAATCTCCATTGAAGTGACTGGCAAGAAAGAAATTATCTTTTGATCATGACTGAATTTTGCCACAAGTTATACATATGATGTTTGTCAATTTAAAAGATAATTTTCCACATAATTAAAGTTGCTGGTTGCCATAATAACAGAGTAATATTTAGTTTTTGTGAAACCGGTTAGAGGACTACTTGTCTCTGTCTATACACTTCACCAAACATGATTACGGCAGTTCCCCTCTCAAAGTTCACCTCCTGTTTTCTGACCCATGAAAGATGCATCCAAAGATGAGAAAAACAGCACAAGTGTATTGTTTTGTATTTTGAGAGCTGCAGCTGATCCATGGGACTGTTACATCATCCTGGGCACTCGCTGAAAATGATGACCTAAGTTGTGATTGTAGTCTTTCAATTTATATATTTTCACAACCTTATACTTTAGCAGTTAGACAACAACCTACACTGTTATTTATGTAGAAAATTATCTTTTAAATTGACAAATATGTGTAACTGTGATCTCCCAACACTGTTTTCCCGCTCTGGAATATTTATTCATCAACTGCAAGCCATTTTATTCCCCGCATGAGTTTGCTTCATTCATCCTGGCCGCTGTTTACGTCCCGCCCGACACGGACGTGCGCGAGGCTCAGCGCGTGCTCGCGGATCACATTCAGCAAGCGGAGCGGACTTTCCCAGACTCTCTGGTTATTGTGGTTGGCGACTTTAACCAGAGCAACCTGAGCCACGAACTCCCCCGATACAAACAGTTTATTAAATGCCCCACCAGAGGACAGAACACGCTGGATCACTGTTACACTACAGTGAAGGACGCGTATTGCGCTGTTCCCCGCGCTGCGCTCGGACTATCTGATCACGTGATGGTCCACCTGATTCCCACATACAGACAGAGACTGAAGCTCACTAAACCTGTTGTGAGCACTACGAGGAAATGGACCAGTGAAGCTGTGGAGGAGCTGAGCACGTGCTTGGAAATAACTGACTGGGACATGTTTAAAGGAGCCACGCATGATCTGGATGAGTACACGGACACTGTGACCTCATATATCCACTTTTTTGAGGAGGGCATTCTTCCATCGCGCACCAGGGTGAGTTACTGCAGCGACAAGCCCTGGTTCACAGCTAAGCTCAGACAGATCAGGAAGGAGAAGGAAGCAGCGTTGAAAAGTCGAGACCGGGACTGCTACAGGGAGGCCAAATACCGGTTTAGCAGAGAGCTGAGGAGAGCTAAATCTGTGTATTCTGAGAGACTCCAGCAGCAGTTCACTGCTAACGACTCTGCTTCTGTGTGGAGAGGACTGAGGCAAATCACCAACTATCGGCCTCAGGCTTCTAAAGGTCAGGATGACAAAACCCTTTGTCAAAGACTGTCCCAACACTATGCCCGCCTTGACACCTCGTCAGCTGTGTCCAACTCCCCCCTCCCCCCAGTGCCACTCCCTCCATGGTCCCCACTTCATCAAAGGTGCCCCCCCTCCTCCCCCCCTGCCCTTGCCATCAGTGAGCAGGACGTGCACAGACAGTTCTCCAGACTGAACCCGCGCAAGGCCCCCGGTCCGGACGGCGTGTCTCCCTCCACCCTGAGACACTGTGCGGAGGAGCTGACTCCTGTCTTCACAGACATTTTTAACACCTCCCTTGAAGTCATGCCACGTGCCGGCCTGCCTCAAAACCTCTACCATCGTCCCTGTCCCCAAGAAGCCACGGATCACTGGACTTAACGACTACAGACCTGTAGCGCTCACCTCTGTAGTCATGAAGTCCTTTGAGCGCCTGGTCCTGCACCACCTCAAGACCATCACCACTCCCCTCCTGGACCCGCTGCAGTTTGCCTACAGAGCCAACAGGTCTGTGGATGACGCAGTCAACCTGGCCCTCCACTCCATCCTGCAGCACCTGGACTCCCCGGGAACCTACGTCAGGATCCTGTTTGTGGACTTCAGCTCCGCATTCAACACCATCCGCCCCGCTCTGCTCCGGGACAAGCTGTCCCTGCTCAACGTGCCTGACTCCCTCTGCAGGTGGATCACCGACTTCCTGACGGACCGGAGGCAGCATGTGCGGCTGGGAAAGACTGTCTCAGACTCTACTAGCATCAGCACCGGATCACCCCAGGGCTGTGTACTTTCCCCCCTACTCTTCTCCCTTTACACCAACTCCTGCACCTCCAGCCACCAGTCTGTCAAGCTGATCAAGTTTGCGGACGACACCACCCTCATCTGGCTCATCTCCAACGGCGACGAGTCCGCCTACAGGAGAGAGGTGGCCCAGCTGGCGTCCTGGTGCAACAATAACAACCTGCAGCTGAACGCTCTGAAGACAGTGGAGATGATTGTAGACTTCAGAAAAGTCACTACCCCTCTGCCCCCCCTCACCCTCTCAGGCTCTCCCATCACCACTGCTGATTCCTTCCGCTTCCTAGGCACTACCATCACCAGGGACCTCAAGTGGGAGCCGACCATCAGCTCACTCATCAAAAAAGCCCAGCAGAGGATGTTCTTCCTGCGGCAGCTGAGGAAGCTCAAGCTACCCACCAAGATGTTAGTGCAGTTCTACACAGCCATCATCGAGTCCATCCTCACCACCTCCATAACCGTGTGGTACGCAGGAGCCACTGCCAGAGACAGACTAAGGCTGCAGCGCGTCGTGCGCACTGCTGAGAAGGTGATCGGCTGCAAGCTCCCATCTCTCCAGGATCTGTACATCTCCAGGACCCGGAGGCGTGCTGGCTGGATCATAGCCGATCTCTCACACCCTGGTCACGTACTGTTTGCCCCCCTCCCCTCTGGTAGAAGACTTCGGTCCATCCAGACTAAAACCTCCCGTCACATGAACAGCTTCTTCCCCTCTGCCATCAGACTGCTGAACACTAAGTGACTTATTGACTCTCGTGCACTATGTACAGCAGCTCAACCAGACTCATGTCAATCATCACTGTTTTCTTCCTGCATTACCGACTGCACTATATAGTTCTCCACAGTATCTGCTGCTCGCTAATATATTTTAACTGCTGACCAGTATCACTTACTCTTATTCTACACTTTATTGCATGTATAGTTTATTTCTTTTATCTTATCATGTTTAATGTTGCAGCATTGCACCGAGACAAATTCCTAGTTTGTGTACTACATGAACAATGGCAATAAACCTGATTCTGATTCTGATTCTGATTCTGATTCTGATTCTGTTTGTGGACTTCAGCTCTGCATTCAATACCATCCGCCCCGCTCTGCTCCAGGACAAGCTGTCCCTGCTCAACGTGCCTGACTCCCTCTGCAGGTGGATCACCGACTTCCTGACGGACCGGAGGCAGCATGTGCAGCTGGGAAAGACTGTCTCAGACTCTGTTAGCATCAGCACCGGATCACCCCAGGGCTATGTACTCTCCCCCTCTGCTCTTCTCCCTGTACACCAACTCCTGCACCTCCAGCCACCAGTCTGTCAAGCTGATCAAGTTTGCGGACGACACCACCCTCATCGGGCTCATCTCCAACGGCGACGAGTCCGTCTACAGGAGAGAGGTGGCCCAGCTGGCGTCCTGGTGCAGCCACAACAACCTGCAGCTGAACGCTTTGAAGACAGTGGAGATGATCGTGGACTTCAGAAAAGTCACAGCCCCTCTGCCCCCCCTTACCCTCACAGACTCTCCCATCACCACTGCGGATTCCTTCCGCTTCCTGGGCACCACCATCACCCGGGACCTCAAGTGGGAGCCGACCATCAGCTCCCTCATCAAAAAGGCCCAGCAGAGGATGTTCTTCCTGCGGCAGCTGAGGGAGCTCAAGCTACCCACCAAGATGTTGGTGCAGTTCTACACGGCCATCATCGAGTCCATCCTCACCACCTCCATCACCGTGTGGTACGCAAGAGCCACCACCAGGGACAGACTAAGACTGCAGCGCGTTGTGCGCGCTGCTGAGAAGGTGATCGGCTGCAAGCTCCCATCCCTCCAGGACCTGTACATCTCCAGGACCCGGAGGCGTGCAGGTCGGATCATAGCCGACCCTTCACACCCTGGACACGCACTGTTTTCCCCCCTCCCCTCAGGCAGAAGACTTCGGTCAATTCAGACTAAAACCTCCCGCTACATGAACAGCTTCTTCCCCTCTGCCATCAGACTGCTGAACACTAAGTGACTTATTAGACTCTCGTGCACTATGTACAGCAGCTCAACCAGACTCATGACAATTATGACTGTTTTCTTTTTGCACTACCGACTGCACTATGTGGAACTCCACAACATCTGCTGCTTGTTAATATATTTAAAAATTGCATAGATTAGTATTACTTATTCATATTCTGCCTTTTATTGCATGCATAGTTTTTTATTTTTATCTTTAGTGCTACTCCATATTTAATGTTGCAGCATTGCACCGAGACAAATTCCTAGTTTGTGTACTACATGAACAATGGCAATAAATCTGATTCTGATTCTGATTCTGAACTCGTGGCAAACTTCAATTGGGATCAAAATAATTTCTATAATAATTTCTCTTTCCCTTCAATGTGGAATTTTTCAGATTTAAGGTCATAGATAGATAGATAGATAGATACCAAACTTGAAAATTACAGTGTATCAGCGGCATGACAGTAGATGGCCAAAACAACAGAAACACACACAGCATAATAGACAAAGGGATTACCCATGGGAAGTAAAAGTGCCTAAATAACTTGTATACATCGTAGATGAAGAGATGGTGACCCGTATAAGATAAGATAAGATAAGATAAGCCTTTATTTGTCCCACAATGGGGAAATTCCAGGATTGCAACAGCACAGGGATAGCAACACTCAGAGCAACAATCAGAAGGCAAGAAAAAACAACATCTCGTAAACATATGTCCATATTACTATAAATGTATATATATAGACACACAGTGCAGAGCATTATGGTTGGTTGGTGAATGTGCAGCAGAAAGTCTAAGCTCTCTCTCCGCGGATGCGGCGGGCCAGCTGGAAGTCTTTGGGCATGATGGTGACCCCCTTAGCGAAGAAGAGACCACCAGGTGGGCCTCGCTGGTCTCCTGCAGAGCCATGACGGCGAAGCTCAGGAAATGCAGGACGGTCTTGAAGTCCTGAGCGATCTCCCTCACCAGGCGCTGGAAGGGCAGCTTACGGATGAGCAGCTCCGTGGATTTCTGGTAGCGACGGATCTCTCTCAGTGCCACGGGCCTGTGACGGCGAGGCCTCTTCACTCTGCCGGTGGCCGGAGCGCCTCTCCGAGCAGCCCTGGTGGCTAGCTGTCTCCTGGGGGGCTTCTTCCTCCAGTAGATTTTACGGGCGGTCTGCTTGGTTCTTGCCATCGCTCTTTATTATTCTGTCTTATATTTCTTGCACGCCGCCTAAACTCCAGCCCGGCACCCGCGTCGTTTTCGCTACAGCTCCCGGTATGTCGAGTTTCCCATTAGCACCGGGCGGTGCTACATAGATACATGAATCGTACCTGTTGTACAGTGCAGGAGTATCAGGTGCAGGGTGAAATGTGAGGTACCAATTAGACTTCAAGGTACAGTATGGCAGCATAGTTATGACGAGAGTTTAACATCAGAGTGTTGAGTGTCAGAGGTCTGTAACAACTGACTTAATCTCTTTTGAAAGAGGTGCAACGGGCTACAATTTTGACATGCTGCTATTTTCTGGTATTGCACTTTGATTACAAAAAAATAAAGTGTTGCATTATCAATGTCCATTTAAGGTGAATATTTTAAAAACATCATAATATAGCTGAATGTGTTTCAACATGAAACGGTCTCATGATTCTAACAAAATTAAACCTGCACCACCTAGTTGTTGCTAAACTGATCGAAACCTAACTGTGTACTTACTAATGACTTTTAACAATAGATGAGAGGATAGACTTGAGACGGCTGACAAAGTCCACCAGTTCTTCTTCTTCCAGCTGCTCCCTTTAGGGGTCTCCACAGTGGATCATCTGTCTCCATCTCACCTTATCCCTTCATCTTCCTCTGTAACACCAACTCTCTCCATGTCTTCCTTCACTACATCCATGAATCTTTTCTGTGGTCTTCCTCTTTTCCTCCTGCCTAGCAGCTCCATCTTCAACATCCTTTGTCCAGTATCTCCACTATCCCTCCACTGCACATGTCCAAACCATCTCAGCCTTGCCTCTCTTACTTTGTTTCCAAACCGCTCAGTCTGAGCTGTCCCTCTGATACTCATTTCTAGTCCTGTCCCTTCTTATCACTCCCAATGAAAAGCTGAGCATCTTAAGAGTCTGGGCTCTGTGGAACACTGCACCCAGACTCATGGCAGTATGGACCACATGCAAGCGAGTACCACAAGAAATTCAAAGTGACAGAACAGAGTTTTAATACAATAGTCCAAACAAGACAAACATTGGAGAATGTTGAATAAATAATACATACCTTGATATGTTGCCAATATTATCACAAAATTCAGCTTTTTTCACATGAAATATTACAAAAACTGTTGAAAAAATTCCAGGAGAGTAGTCCCACTTTAGTTCCTGCTGATGTCATATGACCTTCACATAGCAAATGAAGAGTGTTTCTGATGCATTCTGAATCAGAAGTACCATCAGTAGTACCAGTTGGATGTAAAGTTAATACTTTTACATGGTATATTTGGTCATTGGGATTTTTTTTAAAAAATCCTGGGACATAGTGTTATGTTGGTAGTGAAAGGATTAAAAATAAAAATTCTTGGTACACCTTCAAAGTGAATTTTTAATCTCAAGTCTGTAGAAGTTCCAGTTCTGAATTCCACATATTATATTAGCCTGTCTATTTGAAGCTTTGCGGATCAGCTGGTTCTTCTTTCACTTTAAACGTCTCTGTGTACCTTGTTGTCTGGCTCCTTTCTAAGGGTGAGTCCAGAAATCGTAAGGAGAAAGCTCATTTCAGCCTCATTGTATCCACAATCTCATTTTTTCGGTCATTACCCAACGCTCATGACCATAGGTGAGGTAGGAATGTAGATTGACTGGTAAATTGACAGCTTTGCTTTAGAGCTAAGTTCCCTCTTCACCAGTTCAACTTTATTAATATTCTGCCAATTCTCAACAGTCTTCTCATGGAGTTGTAATGACAAGTCCCTACAACCTCAGAAAAGGAGACACCAACTAGCAGGTGTTGTCATGAATGGCCCCTCCAGGGCAGAAAGACAAGCCCACATGCTGAACTGTAGTTGTGACATTTATTCAACAAAAAGACAAACAGGAATCCAAACAGTGCATGAACAAAAACACAAATAAAAGGTAACTTACAAGGAAAAGTGCTCCAGAGCCAACATCGCTCTGCGAACACTGGAGGACGAAGAATAAGTAATTCAATTTGCATTCAAATAAGACTGCCACAATAAGAGAATGAGCTGGCAGCCTTTAAATAGCAGGTGAAGTACAGATAAATGAGTAGCAGGTGTGTGAGAAGCAGGTGTGGGCTGACTGAGCGAGCAGGTGACCTAATTAGACAAGTTACCACCAAGTTACCTTGGTGGTAACGTATCGTCACTTGTGGTAACGTATCGTCACTTCCTGTTTTGCTGTCTGTCTGTGTGGTTTGCTCTCCTCACTCTCCTGAGCTTCGGGTTAGCCACTAGCTATGGCTACTAGCTCTCCTTCCTCTCCTCCTCTGGTGTGCTCTCTCTGTCAGATGTTTAGCTACACCTCTGCCTCTTTTAGTGATAACGGTAAATGCAATAAATGTTTTCTTTTTGAGGCGCTCGAGGCGAGGTTGTCTGATTTGGAATCCCGGCTCTGCTGCATTGAAACACCGTCTGCGCCAGTTACTCTTGACGGACGCCCCTTAGCTGCAGTGGAGCTAGCTAGCATAGCTAACCCCGTTAGCGGTCCTCCGGCTCTCCTCAGCAGCGAGGAGACTGGGTGGGTGACGGTGAGAAGGAAGCCTAGTCGCAAAGCCCCGGTACACCTCCAACCTGTTCACATTTCTAATTGTTTTTCCCCGCTCAGCGACACACCCGCTGAGGAAAAAACTATGATCATTGGCGACTCTGTAGTCAGAAACGTGAACCTAGAGACTCCAGCGGCCATAGTCAAATGCATTCCTGGGGCCAGAGCAGGTGACATCGAGTCAAATTTGAAAATGCTGGCTAAAAGTAACTGTAAATACTCCACAATTGTTATTCACGCTGGCATTAATGACATCCGTCTCCAGCAGTCGGAAGTCACGAAACTTAATGTAGAATTGGTGTGTGACTTTGCCAAAATAATGTCTGCCTCTATAGTATTCTCTGGGCCCCTCCCCAATCTGACCAGTGATGATATGTTTAGCCGCTCATCATCCTTGAACCAGTGGTTGTCTGTGTGGTGTCCTGCAAATAACGTGGGCTACATTGACAATTGGAGCTCATTTTGGGGAAAAACTGGTCTTATGAGACGAGACAGCATTCATCCCACTTTGGATGGTGCTTCTCATTTATCTAACAATCTGGCATCTTTTTTATCCAAATTTCCAAAACCCTGACTACTCAGAGTTGGGACCAGGAAGCAGAGTCGCAGTCTTACACGCCTCTCTGCAGCTCCTCTTCATCCGCCACCCCTCATCTTAGCCCCTGTCTTCCCCATCAGAGAATCATTGTCTGCTCCCTCCAAAGTAAATAAAAATATAATATATAAGCATCCCAAAGTGATAAAGCAAAATATTGGTAAAACTCAAATTAAACACAAGGCCTCTAAATTGAATGATTTGGCCTCTGTTCCTCCTCATAATTTAAAAATTAAATGTGGTTTATTAAATATTAGGTCTCTAACTCCCAAGTCTCTGTTAGTCCATGATCTGTTAATTGGTCATCAGATTGATTTAATTTCCCTTACAGAGACTTGGTTAGGGCAAGAGGATTATGTTGGTATAAATGAATCAACTCCCTCTGGTTATTTAAACTGTCAAAATCCCAGAAGTTCTGGTCGTGGAGGAGGAGGAGCAACAATTTACCATTCCAAATTACTAGTTAATGTAAAGCAAAAAACATGTTATAATTCCTTTGAGGGCCTGGTCCTCAGTATTGGGCACTTTAGCAATTTTAGGTTAAACCCAATTTTATTTGCCATAGTTTATCGTCCCCCATCAACCTACTCAGAATTTTTATCCGTATTTGCTGATTTCTTATCTGATTTAGTGCTGAAATCTGATAGAATAATTATAGTAGGGGACTTTAATATACATGTGGATGTAGATAGTGACTGCCTTAATGTGGCATTTAATTCAATATTACACTCGATTGGGTTTTCTCAGAAAGTAGGAAATTCTACTCATTATCTCCACCATACGTTGGACCTTGTTCTGACATATGGCATAGAAATAGAAAATCTTGTAGTGTCTCCTCACAACCCTGTACTATCAGACCATTGTCTGTTAACCTTTGATTTTACTATTTCTGACTATTTGGCTCCTAAAGAAAAATATTATTACAGTAGATGCCTCTCAGATGATGCTGTTACCAAATTTATGCAGATTGTTTCCTCTATGCCATGTGTCAACACAACGGAAATAAGCTATAGACAGCTTGCTCCTTCTGTAATTGATAGCATGGTAGATAGTGTTACAGCTTCTCTGCATCAGACTCTAGACTTGGTGGCCCCCTTAAAAAAGAAAAAGTCTAATCAGAGATTTCTAACTCCTTGGTTCAACACAGAAATTCATAGCTTAAAACAGAAGACTCGTCAATTAGAAAGAAAATGGCGCTCCACTAATTTAGATGAAATCTATTTAGCTTGGAGAAATCATCTTTTAATTTATAAAAAATCTCTTAGAAAAGCTAGAACGAGTTATTATTCTGCATTAATAGAAGAGAACAAGAATAATCCCAGGTTTCTTTTCAGCACTGTAGCCAGGTTGACAAAGAGTCAGGACTCTGTCAATCCTAGCATTCCCTTAGAGCTTACTAGTCAGGACTTTATGAACTTTTTCAATAATAAAATTTCATCCATCAGAGATAAAATCGATCAGATTCTTCCCACAATTAACTTAAATATAGTAACTACTACAACTCCTTCAACTGATGTCTGTCTTGATGAGTTTACTCCAATCGACCTTTGTGAGTTAGACAAAATAGTTTCCTCATCCAAACCTTCAACTTGTCTTTTAGACCCTATTCCTACCAGGTTATTTAAAGAAGTCTTCCCACTTACTAGTAGCTTTATTCTTCATATAATCAATTCTTCATTAACTTTAGGCCATGTACCACAGGCTTTTAAAACGGCTGTAATTAAACCCTTACTCAAAAAGCCAACGCTAGATCCAGGAGCTTTAGCTAACTATAGACCAATCTCTAATCTCCCTTTCATTTCAAAAATCTTAGAAAGACTTGTTGCTACGCAATTATTTGACCACCTGCAGGGAAATGGTTTACTTGAAGAGTTTCAATCTGGGTTTAGAATCCATCATAGTACTGAAACAGCCTTAGTGAAGGTCACTAACGACCTCCTCATCACATCTGATAATGGACTGGTTTCTGTACTTGTTCTTTTAGACCTTAGTGCAGCTTTTGATACTATCGATCATAATATTCTACTTGATAGATTAGAACACTATGTTGGACTTAATGGAACTTCGTTGCAGTGGTTTAGATCTTATTTATCTGATAGGTTCCAGTTTGTTCATGTCAATAATGAGTTTTCTTTCAACTCAAAGCTTAGTCATGGAGTTCCTCAGGGATCTGTGCTAGGCCTTACTCTTTTTAGTTTATATAGTATGCTTCCATTAGGCAACATTATTAGAAAGCACTGTATACATTTTCATTGTTATGCAGATGACACACAATTATACCTGTCAATGAAGCCAGATGATAGTAATCAATTAGCCAAGTTAGAAGCCTGTCTTAAGAAAAACAAAGCTTGGATGGCTTGTAATTTCCTGCTATTAAATTCAGATAAGACTAAAGTCATTCTTGTTGGTCCAAAAAACCTTAGAAATACCTTTCCAAATCAAACTTTCAGTTTGGATGCAGTTGCTCTTTCTCTTAATAGCTCTGTGAGGAACCTTGGAATTATTTTTGATCAAGATCTGTCCTTCAATTCACATATTAAATTTGTTTCTAAGATTGCCTTCTATCATTTGCGTAATATTGCCAAGATTAGGAGCATCTTGTCTCAGAGTGATGCTGAGAAACTGATCCACGCTTTTGTTAGCTCAAGATTAGATTATTGTAATTCTTTATTATCAGGCTGTCCTAAAACATCTTTAAAAAGTCTTCAGCTGATCCAAAATGCTGCAGCAAGAGTTTTAACAGGTACTAGAAAGAGAGATCATATCTCTCCGGTTCTGGCCTCTCTTCATTGGCTTCCCATGGAGTTTAGAATTAAGTTTAGAATCCTTCTTCTCACTTACAAAGCTCTAAACAATCAGGCTCCTTTTTATTTAAAAGATCTGATACTATCGTATTATCCTAACAGAGCACTACGCTCCCAAAATGCAGGATTACATGTAATACCTAGAATCTCCAAAAGTACAATGGGAGGCAGAGCCTTCAGTTATCAAACTCCTCTCCTGTGGAACCAGCTGCAAATCTGGATTCGGGAATCAGACTCGATCCCTGTTTTTAAGAATACTAACTAACTAACTAACTAACCTGCACTTATATAGCGCTTTTCTAGTCACAAAGACCACTCAAAGCGCTTTCATTAATACTAACCCTCTATTCTAAGGGCCTATAGGAAACAGATATCTAGGGACAATTTAGAACAGCCAATTAACCTAACATGCATGTTTTTGGCATGTGGGAGGAAACCGGAGAAATCCCGGAGTAAACCCACGCAACACGGGGAGAACATGCAAACTCCACACAGATCACTGTTGGTCGGGGGCTGGGATCGAACCCACGATCCCCACAATCCCCCGGCCAAGGGTAAACTGTGCTGCCGCAGTGCTAACCACTGCGCCACCGTGCAGCCCATAGGGATAGGGATAAAACCTACCTTTTTGATATAGCCTACATTCATTCATTGGCTCCATCGATCTCGAAAGATCGTGGGGGAGTTTTGTGCCTTGGGTCATCATTCAGGGAGCTGCACCGTCGGGCATGGCTGTAGAGGCCGATACGGGATCTGCAGGTCCTGCCGCAGCCGCTGCAGATAAATTCTTCACAGTGTAGTGGGGGTCTCGACAGTTTCCTCTGTCTGCGGAGTCTCTTCTCCCCCCAGCGAGTGTCTCTTTTCTCTTCTGCTGTTCGGATGACATCCTGGGTGGTGGTCCGCCAGTTGGAGCGGACGGAGGCGGCTGACTCCAGGTTGGAGGGGTTGAAGCCTCCAGCCTTGAGGTCGTGCTTGCAAACATCCTTGAATCTGAGAGTTGGGCATCCCTTTGATCTAGTTCCAGTAGCCAGCTCCCCATACAGTAAGTCTTTGGGGATGTGGCCATCCTCCATTCGGTTGACGTGGCCAAGCCATCTCAAGCATCTCTTTGTCAGGATGGCAAACATACTGGGCACATCTGCTCTGGCCAGGACGTCGATGTTGGAGACACGGTCCTGCCAAGTGATGCACAGTAGTCTGCGAAGGCAGCGTTGGTGGAAGGCGTTCAGCCGGCGTTCCTGGCAGGAGTATAGGGTCCATGCTTCACTGCCGTATAGGAGAATACTCAGTACGCAGGCCATGTAGACTCTTATCTTGGTGTTGGTGGTTAGCATAGAGTTGTCCCAGACTCACTTCGCCAGACGGGCCATCACCGTCGATGCCTTACCGATACAGGCGTTCAGTTCGGCATCTAGGGAGAGATTGCTGGAGATGATCGACCCGAGGTAGGTGAACATGTCCACCACCGCAAGTGTGTGGTCGCCGATGTTGATACTGGGAGCACTGCTGACATCCTGGCCCATGACCTCGGTCTTTTTAAGGCTGATGGTGAGGCCAAACTCAGAGCAGGCACGAGCAAAGCAGTTGATGAGACGCTGGAGCGCTTCCACGGTGTGGGCAACAAGACCAGCATCATCAGCAAAGAGCAGCTCCCTGATTAGAACGCTCCGCACCTTGGTCTTTGATCTGAGGCGTGCCATGTTGAAGAGGCCTCCGTCGCTCCTGGTGTGGAGGAAGACACCATCTTCAGAGTCCCGGAAGGCGTAGCACAGGAGCAGGGAGAAAAAGATGCCAAATAGAGTAGGGGCCAGAACACAACCCTGCTTCACACCGTTCTTGATCGGGAAAGGGTCTGAGGATAATCTATCAAACTGGACAATGCCGTTCATGTCCTGGTGGAACGACTTGATCATGCTCAAAAGCTTGGGGGGACATCCAATTCGTTGGAGGAGGGCAAACAGTCCATCCCTGCTGACCAAGTCAAAAGCCTTGGTCAGGTCAATGAAGGACAAAAAGAGGGGTTGTCTCTGCTCCCGGCACTTTTCTTGCAGCTGCCTCATAGAGAAGACCATATCTATGGTTGACCTGGTTGCTCTGAATCCACACTGCACCTCTGGTTACACACGTTCGGCAAGTAGTTGTAGTCTGTTGAGGACGACACGGGCAAAGGCTTTGCCAACTATGCTTAGGAGTGAGATACCATGATAGTTGTTACAATCACTCCGCTCCCCCTTGTTCTTGTAGAGAGTGATGATTTTGACATCACGCATATCTTGGGGCACAGCCCCTTCCTCCCAGCACTGCAGCAGGAGCTCATGGAGGTGTTTCAAGAGCGAGCTCTCCTTTGCGGTTTTGACGATTTCAGGGGGGATGTTGTCACTGCCTGGAGCCTTGCCGTTTGAGATGGAGTCTATCGCCTTGCTGAGCTCCTCGATGGTGGGTGGAGCGTCAAGCTCATCCATGACTGACAGTAGAGGGGTGTTCTCAAGGGCCGTGTTCGAGACGGTGGTTACTCTCGTGTAGAGCTCTTGGTAGTGCTCAGCCCATCTCTCCATTTGTTTACCACGATCCTTGATGACATCTCCTGCAGCTGATTTAAGTGGGGCGGTCTTGATGACACTGGGACCAAAAGCCTTCTTCATGCCTTCGTACATTTTGCGCACGTTTCCATGATCTGCAGAAAGCTGTATGTCCTGGCAGAGGTTAAGCCAGTAGTCGTTGGCACATCGCCTTGCAATCTTTTGTGCATTGTTCCTCGCAGCGCGCAGTGTAGCAAGCATCTGCACAGAGGGCTCCTTCTTGTGGGCAATTAGGGCTGCACGTTTGGCGGCGATTGCAGGTTCCATCTCAGCAGCTCCAGCTTCAAACCAATCCGCACTCTTCCCCACCTTTTTCCCAAAGGTACCTATGGCGGTCTCAAACACAGCCTCACGGATGCGGTTCCACCTTGCAGAAGCACAGTCGGTGGGACAGTCTGCCAGGGCTTCATTTATGACTTTAGCATAGCGTTCCCGCAGTTCAGGTACTGTAATCATAGCTGTGTTGATGCGGGGTCAGGGTTTCTGCTTGGAGCGGTTGACACGTCTGAGGCAGAGACATACCTTGGTGGCGACCGGGGAATGGTCGGTGTCACAGTCAGCGCTGTGGAAACTGCGCGTGACCAGCACTCGGTTCAGCAGGGATCTCCTGGTGATGACAAAGTCCAGCTGATGCCAGTGGTGAGACCTTGGATGTCTCCAGGACACTCGGTGACAGGGCTTGGTGGAGAAGAATGTGTTGGTCAGACAGAGGTCATGAAATGAGCAGAGTTCAAGAAGGCGTTGACCATTCTCGTTGAGCTTGCCGATGCCGAAGCGGCCAATGCAGCAGGGCCAGGAGTTATGATCTGCCCCTATCCGTGCGTTAAAGTCACCGAGCAGAAACAGGAGCTCCTTGGCAGGCATCTGCCGGATCCTAGTTTCGAGCGCCTCGTAGAATGCATCTTTCACCTCAGTTGAAGAGCAGAGCGTCGGAGCATAGGCGCTAAGGATATTAGCTGGTCCAGAGGAGGTTATGAGATGGAGAGAGAGGACTCGTGGAGTGCCTGAAGACGGCGGTTCAATAGAGGACAGAAGGGAGTTTCGAACAGCGAATCCAACACCGTACAGGCGATGCTCGTCAGGCTCCTGTCCCTGCCAGAAAAATGTATAGTTCTTCTCCTTCAAGCTGCCGCTGCCCGGAAGTCGCATCTCTTGCAGTGCTGCAATGTCAATATTGAGCCTCCTCAGCTCGAGGTCGATGATAGCAGTTTTCCTGGCGTCGTTGATTTGCTGGAGGTCGTCAGAGAGGCCAGGACACATTGTTCTGACGTTCCAGGTTGCCAGACTCAGCGCTGACGGCTTTGGTTTCTTGATATTAACTGGTGCAGTGATTACAGTCCATGATTCAGCTTTTGACCTACACTTCAAGCACCCTTTGAAGTAAGCGGACCGTGACGGGCCAGCACCTTACTGACTGGGGGCTGCCCAGCTAAAGGCGGGCGGTAGCTGGCCAGTGGGACACAACGATCCCTCCCACCATCGGGAGACAGCCCTAGGCGCCCGAGCTTACGTCAATTTGCTCTGGACTTTTAACCAGTAACTGCGTCTCCCCATTTTGAGCTGCCGCAGAAGGCGGCACTGGAGTGACCTCTCCAGGGCACAGGCCAGAGCAAAGTTATGGAGAAACTGAGATACCCAGTTGAAAGATCCTCCTTCTTGGCCTTGCTGGTAGTGTCCAATGGAAGGGACTAGTAGATACAGTTGGTACCAACTTGGCTACAGGAGTTGCCGGGAGGTCCCGCTACGCGAAGACCAACCGCCTTCGGGGCTCCACTCTGGATTTTCTGTAGGGGTTGTCTCCCTTAGCCTTAGTCACTCCCGTGACGACCACAAGGCAGTGGTGCTATTTGCCCATAGCTGGGGGTTGTTTTGTGTGGCACCAGGGTGTGTCCACGTGCCGGTGGGCCTGCGTGCCTCACATTTGGGCCCAGCCCAAGGGGGACACACCTCCTCCCTTAATGCGACAGGTTGTACTGGGCTACATCTTGCCAGTAGAGGAGAGAGAAAACTTCCTCTCCCACCTGACAATATAGCCTACAATTAGGGAGGGATCATGTGTTTCTGAACCCTCCCTTAGTTATGCTGCTAATAGGTTTAGTCAGCTGGGGGACCTCCAATAATGCACTGGGCCTCACTCCTTTCTTCACTCTTAATGAAATATTATTATTTTTTTGCTGGTCATTAACATCTGTTTGTTCTCTCCCATAGATTGAGTCCCCTTCGTGCTGTTTGATCTCTACATGTCTGTTCTTTTCATCTTCTCTGTCCCCTCACCCCCCAGCCAGTCGCAGCAGATGACTGCCCCTCCCTGAGCCTGGTTCTGCTGGAGGTTTTTTCCTGTTAAAAGGGAGTTTTTCCTCTCCACCATCGCCAAGTGCTTGCTCACAGGGGATCGCCTGATTGTTGGGGTCTTTCTGCAACTGTGGGGGTTCCCCCTACAGTTGATAGTGCTATGAGATGACTGTTGTTGTGAAATGGTGCTATATAAATAAAGTTGAATCGAATTGAATTGAATTGAATTGAACCAGTCACAGCTGAGAACTGGGCAATAGACTGAGTGGGTTGTGGGTGTGTCTGGGAGAGGAGGAAGGAGGCTCATGTCACAAAACCAAAAATAACAGAAAACTGACAAGAAAATAATAACAGACATAAAATACTCAAAAATACACAGGGAGCCTGAACTCTGGCTCAGACTCATGACAGGTGTTCCTTAGTCAGCAGGCATTTGGTATTACTGGGCTAAAAAAGAGGTGGTTATCTGCTGCAACTGGTGATGGGGATGGAGAAGAAACATACCAGGCAATCATAGTCTAAAGGAAAGACTACACAGGTGTTAATGGAGATGTGTGTAGAGAGTGGAAAGAGGGTGCATCAGGGGTTCTCCAGCTGCCTAAACCTAAAGGATGGTTGATGGTCACAGACCCAAATCCAGATCACACCTATCAGGAGCAGTACAGAAACTGTGTGGTCATGAAGAAGACTGCTGCAAAGGTCTCCAGACTTCAGCTGTCTCGGTATCTTTATGAGACTGGAGCTTCTACACACACACCCCTAATTGGTGTTAATCATATTACCTTTTATTGATTCAGCTATAACCACCACCCATTTTTATGACTGGTTTCTCCCAACACCACTATAAAAAAGATAATACTTTAATCTTCTTTTGGTTTTATGAAGAAGATTTCCACAAGATTGGTTTTGATATTCTGAGATTACACTGGAAGCCACACACCCATGTCAGTTACAGTAAGCTGGTAAGGTCCATGAGTGCTCCTCTGTAGCCCATGTCATGGATTGTCTCTATATTCATAAATGCCCCTTGTTGATCTGGTTAAAACATAAAAGTGCAGAGTCTAAGATGCCTTTTCTGGGTATTTATTCTTGATCAAGTTTAAGATTTGATGCAGCAGTCTGACAGAAATGTGCACAGCCAAAATGGTGCGAGCACATTTTATACCTGAAACAAACAAAAATCTGTTAGGAAAACGTTCTGTGGGAGTATGAAGGCTAGTTGTCTCAGAGTCTCAGTGTCTAAGGAAGAAACATGATATTTTTTTTTTTTTTTTTTGTTACTTATTTGTACCCGTAGGTAGATTTGGTATGCTGTGTCTAGAAGCATAATAACAGAGACAGAGTGGAATATTAATTGATAAAATAAGGAAACCTTCCACACAACTTTAACTTTGTTTTCTTCTCCACTGTCAACAATACACAACTTCTGCAGTATCATCTAACTCCTTTAAGCTAAATGATGATTTTTGTGATGGAGCTGTAGGAGTCAAGAATTGAGGAGACTGGATGATTTTTCCAGTAACTGCTTTAATTCTCATTCATCCTACGTCCTCTCTCGATCGGAGTGAAAAGAGGCAGGACGCAGTCACACACATACATTTATACATTCATCTTCTAACAATACATCACACACAAAAGTCACAATTCTCAGCTACATCCTTTCATCTCTAATAGAACACCCAGAGTCCTTCTGTTCTCCTTTCCGACCCCCAAAGGTCAGGCCGGGTAATCTTCTCCTCTCTCCTGAGTCCCCAGGGGGTGCAGACACGTCTTCCTCTTGAGGTGTGAAGTCAGTACACATGGCTAGCTCAAAGTCTCTCTTGGCTGAATTCAGCCAGCCACATGTGAGTCACATAGGTTATAACTATGGGCTCCACATCACTCCCCCCTTCCACGCGAAAGTCTGGGCACCCACATACAGTCATACAACAGTCATACAGCATGTCACCCCCCCAACAGAATCTCACAGCAACCCAAACAACCTGACCAAAAAAACAAAACACATCATTCTGCATGCAGCTTAGATTTCAATCTTCTCCCGAATCTGCTGTATGCAGGTCTCCTGCTCTGTGTTGGGCCGTCCTGCTGTGCATCTGTGGAGTGAGGGGGAGAAGGGTTATTTGCCCCCTGTGGGGGGTCCCGGGGCCGCCCCTTCGGAGGCCTGCCGCGTCGAGGCGCGCCCGCCGGCCGTACAGACTCGTTATGCAACACAAAAGCAGGTTTTAATCTATCGATACTGATCGTCTCCCTCCTGCCCCCCAAATCTAGCACAAAATATTTCTCCCTGGTTTCCAGCACTCGAAATGGACCGTCGTAAGGTGGGCGGAGGCTATGCCGCTGAGCATCGTGCCTGACAAAAACAAACTCTCGTAAAGGCTGGGGCACGAACACACACGGGAAAGAGTGATGAGCGGGGCCCGGGAGCATTTCTGCTCCCGTGTTACTCAGAGACCTCCGGATCAGGGAGGGCCCTGGTGCCGTGTGGTCGGGTAAAAACTCGCCTGGCAGCCTGAGCGGTTGTGCGAAGACCAATTCTGCTGGTGAGGCATCTAGATCCTCTTTGGGTGCCGAACGCAACCCCAATAAAACCCATGGTAGCTTGTTTACCCAATCTGTGTCCGTCAGTGACGCTCTGAGGGCTGCCTTCAAAGACCTGTGAAAACGCTCACATAAACCTTTGGCCTGGGGATGGTAAGCGGTCGTGCGATGTACCGCCGCTCCTAAGCCGCTGGCCACTGCTGACCACAGTTCCGATGCAAATTGAGGTCCCCTATCAGACGTAATATCTGACGGGACCCCGAACCGCGCTACCCAGGCCGTTAAAAAAGCGCGTGCCACCTCTGCCGCTGTGGTCAATGTTAACGGGACCACTTCTGGCCAACGAGTGGTTCGGTCTACCATTGTCAAGAGATGCATGAACCCTTGTGAAGTGGGCAGGGGGCCCACGAGGTCCACGTGCACATGATCGAACCTTTTAGCCGGAATGTGGAACGGTTCTAAGGGCGCCTTAGTGTGCCTGTGAATCTTAGTGCGCTGGTAAGCCATGCAGGTTTTAGCCCACTCCTTCACGTGCTTGCGCAGGCTCGGCCAAACAAACTTCTCCGCCACCATTTTCACCGAAGCGCGCACCCCTGGGTGCGCTAGGGAGTGCACGGTGTCAAAAACGCGACGGCGCCACACAGCTGGCGCCACCGGGCGCGGTCGCCCCGTGGATACATCGCAAATAAGCGGGGGGAAACCGGTTTGTAGATTTCTGCGTTCCAGCCTTAACCCTGTTGGTCCAGACAGGAGCGCACGCACGTCCACGTCCTCGCTCTGCTCCGCCGCCATGGCTGCATAATCTATTCCCACGTGGACCGGAGCCGCACGCGTGTCTGCGCTGTTACCGCGCTCTGGGTAAGCGGCTGCGCAATCTGTTTCCGCGCGGACGGGTGCCGTTACTGTGCGTGACAGACAGTCCGCCACCACATTGATCTTACCGGCTACGTGCTGAATATCAGTGGTAAATTCAGAAATTGCGGCCAGCTGTCTCTGTTGCCGCCCTGACCACAGTTCTGAAGTTTTGGACATCGCAAAAGTGAGCGGTTTGTGGTCGACAAACGCGGTGAAACGCCGCCCTTCCAACCAGAACTGGAAATGGCGAATAGCCAAGTGGAGCGCCAGCAGCTCCCTGTCAAACGCGCTGTATTTTCGCTCAGCCTCGCGTAGGGATCTGCTGAAGAATGCGAGTGGTTGCCAAACCCTGGCAACCTGCTGTTCTACTACGGCCCCTATGGCCACATCTGACGCGTCCGTGGTTAGTGCTATGCGGGCTGCCGGGTCTGGGTGGGCCAACAGTGCCGCGTTTGCCAGTGCCCGTTTAACCTCTGTGAATGTGCGCTCCCGCTCCGGGGACCATTCAATCACATGGGAGGGCTTCTGCTTTTTGAGCGCGGTGTACAAGGGCTGCATAAGCTGCGCTGCGTGGGGTATGAAATGGTTATAAAAATTCACCATCCCCAAAAATTCTTGCAACGCTTTTACCGTTCGAGGCTGGGGAAAATCTGCCACCGTGCGTACTTTGGCCGGCAGAGGAACTGCTCCCTCCGAGGAAACGCGGTGCCCTAAAAAGTCGATTTGTGCCACGCCAAAATGGCACTTGGCCGGGTTGATTATCAACCCATGCTCACCTAACCTCTGAAAAACTGTCGTGAGGTGTTTTGCGTGCTCCTCCTCGGAGGTGCTGGCTACCAAAATGTCGTCTAAATAGACAAAAACGAAAGAAAGGTCACGCAACACTGCATCCATCATCCGTTGGAAGGTTTGTGCAGTGCCTTTAAGGCCAAAAGGCATTCATAAAAACTCAAAAAGCCCGAACGGGGTTATTACGCCTGTTTTGGGGATGTCCTCTGCTCGGACCGGGACTTGGTGATAACCGCGGACCAGGTCTATTTTAGAAAAAATTCGCGCCTTCGCCAAATGCACTGAAAAGTCCTGGATATGCGGAATCGGGTACCGGTCCTGCGCTGTGGCATTGTTCAACCTGCGGTAATCGCCACAAGGTCTCCACGAGCCGTCAGCTTTAGGTACCATGTGGAGGGGGGAAGCCCAAGCGGACTTTGAGCGGCGAATTATGCCCAACCTTTCCGGGTTGGCGAACTCCTCGCACGCAATGGAGAGTTTAGCTGCATCCAAGCGCTGAGCCTTCGCAAAAACGGGTGGGCCACTCGTGGTAATAAAGTGCTCCACCCCATGCTTCACCACCTTAGCTGAAAAAGTAGGAACTGTGAGTGCTGGGAACTGGTGTAGAAGGCTTTGAAACTTACCACCTGCTGTGGCGACGTTGGTCTGAACTGGCGGCGGGCACACCCGAGCTGCACAAGGGATAGAACAGAAAGAGAGTGCATTTACTAGTCGTTTGTTGGCCAGATCAACTAACAAACCATGTGAACACAGAAAATCAGCACCTAACATATTGAAGCTCACTGCCGCCACGATGAAATTCCACTCATAGGAGCGGCCGTGGAAGGACAGAGACAAGGCTCTCTCTCCGTATGTCTTGATGCTGGAGCCGTTGGCCGCTGTCGCTCCATCTCCGCGGGGTCCCGCGACCCGATCAGCATAGGTGGCAGTGATGAAGCTCCTCTGGGCTCCGGTGTCCACTAGGAATTGCTGCCCGGAGCCCGCGTCTGTCAGATAAAGCAGCTTGTTCCGTTCGCCAAGAGTGGAAGCTGCTAACGACTCCCGGCCCAGTCGTTTCCCTGCTTTTTGAACTTGCAGGGCGGGATGCATTTGTGCGCCTTCCCAGCGAAATGTCGATGGTAAAAACAGAGGCCGTCATCTCCCCTGCCACAGAATCTCGCCGCTGCTGTCGCCACTGGGGTGGTCACTGCCGTCTCTGGCTCCACACTGCCCCCGGCCGCCGCGCTGAGGTCTGCTGCTGCCACGGAAGCCTCTGGTTCCTCGCAGGCGTTGAGGAGCTGCGTGGAAGTCCTGCTGGGTCAAACATCTCCTGCTGGACAGGGAACCTCTCGTGTGCGCTGGGAGGGTTCTCAGGAAAATATGTTTGAAAAGGAACGCGTCGTTGTCCGTCCCGATCATTTGCAGCATGTCCTCCATGAGGACAGTCGGCCTGCTTCCACCTCTGTTGCGCAGGTCCAGCAGCTGCCTGGCTCTTGCCTCAGACGACGGCATGAAGCTCCTGATGAGGGTGGCTTTCAGCGCGTCGTATTTGCCGACAGCGGGTGGTTGCTGCACCAGGCTCCGCACATACCGAGCTGTGCGGCTGTCGAGCATCGCGATGACATTATGGAATTTAATGTCATCCGCTGAAACTCCCCCGAGCAGGAACCGCGACTCCACATGCTGGAACCACGAGTGCGGGTTGCTTGGCCAGAACTCGGGGAGTTTAATTAGTCTTGTGCCCCTGCTGGCATTCCCCGGTGAATCCGGGTCTGAGCGGCTGTCTCCCAGCTCTTCCATATCGATCATGAGGCTGTCCTCCAGCCTCGGCGTGCTCAGATTCATGCGTAGGTCACCAATTGTAGGAGTCAAGAATTGAGGAGACTGGATGATTTTTCCAGTAACTGCTTTAATTCCCCATTCATCCTACGTCCTCTCTGGATCGGAGTGAAAAGAGATAGGACGCAGTCACACACATACATTTATACACTCATCTTCTAACAATACATCACACACAAAAGTCACAATACTCAGCTACATCCTTTCATCTCTAATAGAACACCCAGAGTCCTTCTGTTCTCCTCTCTGACCCCCAAAGGTCAGGCCGGGTAATCTTCTCCTCTCTCCTGAGTCCCCAGGGGGTGCAGACACGTCTTCCTCTCGAGGTGTGAAGTCAATACACATGGCTAGCTCAAAGTCTCTCTTGGCTGAATTCAGCCAGCCACATGTGAGTCACATAGGTTATAACTATGGGCTCCACAGAGCTATAATTTTAATGACTTTGATATGTCAGCTGCCAAGGACTTACAGGTTATTGCACCATCATTGATTTTTGCACTGCCTCACATGTTGTCAAAAACAGTCACAGCCCAGTAGATTCCTGATGTCAGAACAGGCTTTTTACAAGATGTTTGCAGAGCAGTTCATCTCACTATAAAACCAAAGATATTTGCTCCATTTTTTGGTTCCGTTTTTTGATCAGTGGACATTTTACAAGATGGTTTAACTGAACCAAGGGTGATAATGATGTTTTAGTTCTAGCTGATAGTCGGAGCAACAAAATCCTGTCTATCTTGGATTTTTTTTTTTTTATGATCGCAGCCGTATGAGAGTTGTGACACTCTTTGATCTCACCGCTGCTTGGTCACGTGGTTCATGGAACTCCAAATAGTTCCAAACAATGGCCTTTATATAATGGTGTGTGAATGGCAGCTGTGACAATTTGTGGTATTAACAGCATTTTTTTAGCCATATTAGGTAAATATTCAGAATACCTATCAGTAGGTACATTGTTTAGACTTATAATGAACAGATTTAAATGGATTATGACATAAAGAGCAGCTTTAAAAAGACGGAGGGAAGGAGAACTGCTGACTGACAATGATGAAAGCTGCCGTGTAAATCTCACTGCCTAGCTGTGTGCAGCCTTACCTTATATTATGGCTTCAGTGGACTGATTACTGAATTATCAACCTTTAAATACAGTTGGTTATTTTGTAAGATTAGGCAGAATTATCTGAATTTAAAATATGTAGTAAAAAACTGCTGTCAGTTTAATGTGATTTGGCGAAGTCACTACGGGTTGTGCACTTTACTCCTAAAGCTTTCAAGTTAGGAAAGATTTTCTGTGTTTGAATGCAAATTTAACAAATTTAGTGCCTCTCAATAAATTTGAATATTGTGGAAAAGGTTTTTTTTCAATACTTCAAAAAAATAAACTTTCATATGTTCAATATTCATTACAGGCACAAGGAAATATTTCAGGCCTTTTTTAAAATCAGTTTTGATTGTAGTTTTTGAAATTAAAATGTAAATCATGATATTCTATTTACTAAGATGTACTAGTACATAAACATTACACTGAACAGTCCCTCCAGGATTTCACGATGTTGCGATCGCGTCAATTCACACGGCTTCTTGTGGTAACGTATCGTCACTTCCTGTGTTGCTGGCTGTCTGTGTGGTTTACTCTGTGGTTAGCTCTCCTCACTCTCCTGAGGATTTTGCCTTTAATTGTATTTTAATCACTTTTTTCCATCAACCGTTAGCTCTCACTTCTGTTTATCAAGCCTCTTGCACCTGCACTGTAAAAACGATAACTAGCAGTTGTTGATCTGAGTACAATTTAAAAACTGATGTGACTCAGAAGTGAACGTCTGCTGTATGTAACCATGAAAAACTTGTTGTCTCAGCATGTCTGTCTCTAACTGCCTCTACACTCGTATTTTCTTGTCAGCTCAACAAAGACATGAGAGTTGGCATTAGAGCGTATCACTGATGCACCTCTCTCACCTGACATACGTTAGTTGTGCATGCGTATTACACAAATCCTTTCAGTCTGCTGAGCGGGAAAGATGCCCACGAAGCAGTGGCGACAGTACCTCAAACGAGTTTATTACGAGCATTTTTTTTTATTGGACGAGTTTTGTCTCATCCGTCGTGTGGACGATTCCTCAACATCGACTCCTGTCGTGGCCTTGGCTGCATGTAAAGCAAGAACATTAACGGTCCACAAACTTGGTAAGTGTGTTTTTGTGACTACATTGACATAATTTTTCACGGTCGTATTATTTCGCAATAAAGAACGAGTTGTCAGTTTAAAACACTGTAAATGTGGACATAAAGAAGCTTAGTAGGCTAGCAGTGTTGCTGTGTGTGGGCAGTCTGTTTAGGTTTTTTTTTTTTTTTTTTACTGAAGTACCGCCTGTAATAGGGTTTTTCAGGGTTCCAGAATGCATTGCGCACTGTGGCGTAGTTCCGGTCCAGCAGCTGTTTGACAACAATCGCCGCCACTGACCCGAATCGGGGTCAGTGGCGGCGATAATAATGCACTCAGTAATGCATTATTGTCATGTAATCATGTGCCTGAAAAACTCTATACTGTCGTGACACTAAAGCCCCTGGTTTTTCCAAGGTTCCAGGTTTGAATCCTTAATGGGTTCTTAATACCAGTTATTTTGGTACCATTTTTTTGCCTCCTGGAATATGGGATATCTGAAGAACAAAAAATAAAGGAGTCACTAAGTAATGAGTACACCCAATTATTTATTTCAATAAAGAACAAGGTGCATCAGACACCAAATAACATTTGAATGTCATATTTTGTACCTGACAATGACAGACTGTTTAACATTTGAAATCAAATAAAATGTGCATTTATTTTAGTAGCCCCTGTCACACTGAGCATGCAGGGAATAAATTATGACTTTGAAAATTGCATCACAGTTTGTGCGATGCAAATCATAAACTGAGCAGTAGATGTTGCAACATCTGTCAATCCAAGCCCTGACTCCTAATGATGCCAGGGATTGGGTTGACAGAGACCACAAAATCTCCTGCTCATAGTAGAGTGGAGATACCACACACACTTTTTTCACAAAATCTGCTGAAGAATTACTATTTGATTACATGACAATAATGCATTACTGAGTGCCATATGTCGCTTGTGGGGTTCAACGAGTTAAAATTTGGATATATTTCAATAGCCCCTGTCAGACTAAGCATGGTTTCATAAATGGCATATTTTGTACATTACAATGACAGATTTTGTGACATTTGAATTGTGAAGTTGCTTAAAATGTGGATTTATTTATCTAGCCCTTGTCACACTGAGTTTGATTAGAGAAGTGGAATATTTGGTACATAATAACTATTTCATGTTGCCCTTGCCATTGACCACTACCCGGACCTCATCCGCTGTTATGGGCCGTTGGTGGAATTATGGACAATGAGATTCGAAGCTAAGCATAGCTTCTTTAAAGCAGACGGACAGACGAAAATTCAATATTGCTAATTCATATCTGAAATTGTTGTCTGAGACAAGCTAAAGCGAACTGCACATGTTTTGGTCTCAACAAATGTCGCATATGGTGACAGTGTGCTCTTGAAAGTATGCTGCCCTGGAGAGCCAAGCGATCAGCGGCTAAGATGGCCACTGACTGTGTGACGTCAGCTCAGCCAAACACACGCACACGGTCGCGGCCACTGCTGTGTTTTGCTTCATGCAACACTTGATGTTTACGTTTTAAAATCGGCGATTACGGATATTTCTCGGAATTACCAAATATTTTCATGATCATAAGAACGGTTAGGGGGAAAAAAACATGCTGAAGAAAGACAGTTTAACTCACCGGTTACTTATATTGGAAGTCCATCCTCCTGTGTTTTTTAGAAGCAAAGTTCTCAATTACAGAGACATACAGTGTTCCCTATTGCTTCAGCTTCTGTATTAAAGCAGACTCCAGTGAAATAGTACCCAGGTTTGTCAGTCTTTCTTGTCCACATATATTTTGCAGGTGTCACGGCTCGCCGCTCTCAGGCATCTGCCTCAGCTGCGCGCACACCTGCACCTCGTTAGCGCCCTACATGTGCAGTAGACATTTCGTTGATAGCGATTTTGAGAATAAGATGCAATTTGCAAAAAGATTGGTGATAAAGAAAACGGCTATTCCAACTATACAGTATATCCCGCGATCCCCAAGTCTGACTGAGACAAGTGTCAGTGACAGTGGCGTGAAAAGCCAGGGTGATCTACCGATGCGATCAGCTGTCAGAACACGAGAAGTAAACAGGGTAAGTTTTGTATTTTTAATATTCACAGCAAATGTTTACTAAACATTTTAAATGAATTCCAAGCAATGGATGATTTTCAAAATCAAATTATTTCTGGGAAATAATGCGGCGGCGGACAGGTGCCCGTGTCAGGTTTTGCAGCGTTGCGCAAACAGAGGCACGCTGGCGGGCCCAGGCCACCAGTGTTTTGCGCGTGCTTTTGTGCCTAAAACGTTGAAGAACGCGGAGTTGACAAACAGAAAAACAAACCCTGGCAAAAACCTAACCTCCTCCTGGCCTTTTCGGCCTGGCGGAGGTAATTACCAATGACAGTTCAGCTTTCAATTTTTAGGGAAGCAACATATTTGCTAAGAAAAATAAATATAAGCCTAAGATTGTAAGAGAAATGTGCTTTTAAAAATGGAACCCCAATTTTCTACCATAAAATGGTGCCCATTATAACTGTGAAATGTTATTTATTGGAATATAATAATTGCTATATCTGGAAACTAGTTATTTTCTTAATCTGTAGTGATACTCCATTGATTTTTGTATTTCTTTGTATATTTCTGCTGTGTTTTCAAACGTTCATACAAAGGTGGTATAGTATGTAATATTTCTTTTCAAATTGAGAAGAATTTAGTGTGTTCAAATTATTCAAATGTATATGACATGCGACTTTGATGAATGCTGAACTATGAGAATTATAACATTGACATGAACATTAATAAACTCAATATATGATTTTACAAAACTTTATTTACATATCATTGTTCACAAATCTAATCTTGGTAGGCAAAATCCCTTGTAGTGATCAGATGGGAATGTTTCTCTGATGAGGCTCACTGCACAGGCAGGCAACAGTACCCTCACTTCTTTCCCACAAATAAGGCTGAATACCCCCCTCAGCACCACCCCAAACTTCTTCATCATCCGATTCTTCATTTTCAATGTCATCATTTATATTGAGGTCGTCAAACTCGAGAAAATAATCGCTGTCCGAATCACTTTGCTCTCGTTCTGCCATTTACTATGTATTGCTGTTGTGACGTCACCAATGCCCGCACCTATCGAGAGATGGCGGTACTGCAGCCCCACTAAGTGAAGGCTGAGCTATGAGCAAATAAGGTCATTTATGGAAGCTGGTGACACATATTAAATCGCGGGAATAGACAGAATAGAATATTTTCATACAATCTGTTGATTGGTTCAATAAAAAAATGTCACTGTCCGTCTGCTTTAAAAAAGTGATTCATGACGCCCATAATTGGAAAATCGTTCTGCTCACTCTTTCCTCAAAACATCAGCAAATGATGGCATTGCATTTGGACAGCCAGAAAGTTTTCACACCACGACTGTACAGTATGTTGAGTCTGTAAAAGTGGTCAGGGTTTCAGAACTGGAAACTTCACTTCAGTGTGAAATTCAGAAGAAGTGTCCACATCTTGACAGTGTTTCTTTGTCTAAATCAGTTCACCTGCATGGAACTCGGTATGCTGAGGGCATGATTGTATCTGCTGGGCAGTGCAGTGGCCTCCCAGAATTCCACCAGATTGTGACCCTTCTTGTTGATGCTGAGCAAGTGACACTCATATGTAAAAGACTTACCTCTTGGTACATCGATCATTTCAGATCATACGAGCTTGTTGAAGGCCACTGTGTTGAACTCATACTGCTGGAACAAGAGTTGCTGGCAGATTATCACTCTCTTGCAGCCTACACAGTTGCCGGAAAGCTGATGGTAACCACACGGACGTTCATTCTTCAGTGAAGCATCTCAGGATATGGTATGTAGTGTGACAAAATGTTTTCCTTTTGTTCATGTCATATTTATATCTGTGGCTCTTCATCCTTACAGTAAAGTTTGATTACACAACCCTGGACTGACACTTCTAATATTTTGAGATGAAATGATAAGATAATCAGTTATAAGTAAATCTGGGAAAACATCTGTGATGTATCAGATTATCGGGCACTTTCAACTTGGGTTTCACTAGTTTCTCTCGTCACTTTTCAGGCCTTGTTACTTCGTGTGGTTATCTCTCCAAAAGAAGCCCGGCGACTCAAGCTTTCTGAAGTACCAGAATCTGTGGACCAGCTCGTTGATGTCATTAAAGAAAGGCTTGAACTTCAAGGTGATTTTTTTAGTGCAGTTTGAAGATCCAGACTTTGGAAATGCACTATGCAATTTGACAACAATGTCTTGAACTACCAGCTGAGCATGCAGTTCTGCATATTGTTTGGGACAGTGATTCTTCTTCTCTTAACCAGTGTATTGGTTCAGTGTCCTCCCTCGATACAGCCAGTGTCCACTCTGGTGATATCAGGTCCAGCTGGACTGATTCAATCCAGACCAATTTAAGGCATGTCACACAGTGGCCCTCTCCTTTCCCTATCCCTAAGTTATCATATGATGTGGAACTACAGTTGCGAAAGGGCAACAAGACTTACGAGAAGTCAAAGAAGGGCCTTGATGTCACCAGAGAAATTAAAATGGAAATTCTGGATAAAATTGCACAGGCTATTTTTGAAATCAAAAGCTACCCTGAGAAAGATGAACTGGAATCTGTTGCCTCTTCACTGGTTCTCAAGTACCCATGCTTAAAGGAACCAGGTAGCATCACAGGCTATGAGGGATGGAAAACAAGCATCAAGTACAAGCTCGGAAACTTCAGATCTAAGCTGTGCCGTGCAGGCTGCAATGAGGTGGATGTAAACAGTAAAAGAAAAGGGGGCACTGAGGACAATAGTCCATTCACCCTGAAAAGGCCCAGACGTGGGGAGGTTAATCATGTCCCAGATTATCCTCAACACCACAGTGATTTTACTCTTGAAGAGGAAAGGCTTCACCTAGTTGAAGAAATGAAGAAGAAAAAAAAAGGGACCAAACACTGATACAGCAAAAGATGGGGCTGACATTTTCCCTTAGACGCAAAGAGATCGTTGAGGGACAGCCCATGGTATCAGAGGTCCAGGAGAGGTGGCCAGCGCTGTTTTCATGTGAGCAGGTAAGGCTGAGATTGTTGTTATGTGTTTCACATGCTAATTTTATTGACTACAAATAAGTAGGAGTGATTTATTCTTATCAGCTGTATATCACTGGAAATGGCACACAAAATATAGATGCATAAGAACACGCAGGAAAACATTGAAATGTGGATGTGCTTGATGATGTGGTTTGGTAGATCGGTTCTATAGATTTTGCTGTTTGTTTTATTATAGGCAAATAATATGGCATAGATTTTGAACAAGACTGCTACATTTCAATTGTCTTTACTTTTAACGTTGTGGCTACAAAAAAATACATCATTTCAGATTTCTCAAGAATTCTGTCGGATCACAAGCAAAGATCTCCTGGAGTCTTTCAGAGGATCCCTTGACATTTATGTGCCTCGCCTGCTGAGACTGTACCGGGCGAGGAAGGGGGCTTTTGGCCAGAAAATGGAGGATGTCCTTGATGCACTTGATGAAAAGGTAATTTACTGTAAATGTCTGTAGCTAATGTATGCATAAATAAATAATAAAGAATCATTTCATTTACATGTAGACCATCAAACTGCTGAGTTTTTCAGGAAAACAGTGGAGTCATCAGAATATGTCAGCAAATGCAAAGGGTTCATTGTCAATATTTAATAACTGAATTTGAAAATGTCTTTCTGTATGCTGATTTGCTTAGATGTAAGCAGTAAATGAATGAAAGGTGTTTGTCTAACATGATCTGACCTGAAGTGTTTGATTTTTTGTAAAAATAAAGATAGCACTGTACTAATTGATTGATGCTTGTGTTTTTCTCGAGACCTCAGACATTCTGACTCATAGAAAAACAGCGGCTCTGAGAGGACTCCCCATCTTTGTCCGAGATGACACTTCCAAGTTTTTCCTGCAGTGTTCAGTAAGTATTCTTAAGTTAGTTCAAAATTGACTGAATGATTTCATAGCCATTGCTTTTATGAGCATATTTATTATTACATTACCTTTTTCTAATCAATTAGGCTAAAGATTCATTTTTTTTTTAACTCTATACAAAGAGCAACCCTGACCTATTAGACACTGACATAATGCACGGCTCAGGAGACACACACGCAGGCTCAGAGTAGATTTAACAGCTTTATTCAACAACAAGAGTGTGTGGCTGCATGTCTGTGAGGTGTAGATGTATTGGTGGTGGACATCTGCGTCAGGCACGGAGGCAGGTAGCCGTGCAGCCGGACAACCCTATGGGAGAGAGCACAGGGAGAAGGGTAACGGGCACCACACCAATACAGGGAATTAACAGGATGTGCTGGCTTACTTGGTTTGGGCAGGTGGCTGGCGTTGACAAGGGCGTAGCCCGGGAGACAGCGACCTGGAGTGCCTGTGACAGCAGCGAGGATGCGGCGGTGAGGAGACGTGGTCCGCCGCCAGGAGATCCACCTGTGCACAGGGGAGAAGACTGGAGAAGAAGGTAAGAGATGCTTACGTGGGTAATCTTGCTTGAAGAAGGGGGTTCCTTTCAGCAAGGGAGGCCGACGAGATCAGACGGCTTCAGGCCGAAGCCCAGGGCAGAGTGGTTTAAATCCCTCGCCGCTGACGAGGCGCAGGTGTGCGCGCAGCTGGCGCCGCTGATGAGCGGTGAGTCGTGACAGTACTCCCCCCTCTAGCAGCGCCTCCTGGCGATGGTTTCTCCGGGTGCGCTCGGTGGAACTCAGTGATGAGAGAGGGATCCAACACAAACGAGGGACGCACCCATTGTCTCCATTTGGGTCCATAGCCCTCCCAGTCCACCAAGTACTGTAGCCCACGACCCCGGCGCCGGGAGTCCAGGATGGCAGAGACTGTCCAGGCCGGGTGGCCACCTATCATCCGGGGCGCGGGCAGCGCTGCAGGTGGAGGGCAGAGGGGATCAGACACCACCGGTTTCACCTTGGAGACGTGGAAGGTGGGATGGATGTGGAGGGAGGGGGGAATAGCCACACGCACTGCCACCGGGTTGACAATTTTGGTGATGGGGTATGGGCCAATGAAACGTTGGGCCAGCTTTCTCCTCTCACCCTTTAAATTGACGTCCTGTGTGGATACCCAGACTCGTTGGCCCACCTGGTAGGCAGGGGCAGGTCTCCTGTGCCGGTCCGCCGTGGACTTGTTGTGCTCCGCCGTGCGTAAAAGCGCATTGCGCGCCGTGGACCAGAAGGAGCGGCACCGCCTAAGGTGTGCCTGGACCGAGGGGACAGCTAACTCGCTCTCCTGCGCGGGGAACAGAGGTGGATCATAGCCCAGGGATGCCTTAAAGGGGGACATCCCAGTAGCAGAAGAGCGAGATGTGTTGTGGGCATACTCCACCCAGGCGAGATGTGTGCTCCAGAACGCGGGCTTCGACGCGGTGACGCAGCGGAGAGCAGCCTCCAGCTCCTGGTTGGTCCGTTCACACTGCACATTGGATTGGGGGTGATGGCCGGAGGAGAGGCTTACTTTGGCTCCTAGGGCATTGCAGAAGCATTTCCAGACGTCTGAGGCAAATTGAGGGCCCCGATCAAAGACCACATCAACCGGTATCTCATGCAGCCTGACCACGTGCTGGATGAGGAGATCAGCCGTCTCCAAGGCAGAGGGGAGCCCCCGTAATGGTACAAAGTGGGCGGCCTTGGAGAAGCGGTCAACGATGGTCAGAACTGTGTCGAAGTTGTTGGAGATGGGGAGACCGGTGACGAAGTCGAGGGCGATGTGCGACCAGGGCCTACCAGGGACGGGCAGGGGCTGGAGCAGGCCCGCGGGGGGGAGCATTACCTGACTTGCTGGTGGCGCAAACGGGGCAGGCCCGGGTGTAGCGGGCGGCGTCCTTCCGCGGCCCCGGCCACCAGAAGGAGCGTTGGAGCAGGTCGATCATCCGGGAGGACCCAGGGTGGCAGGTGAGTTTGGATGTGTGGAGCCAGTGAATAACCTCCCCCTGGACAGCAGATGGAACGAAGAGCCTCCCCTCTGGTCTGCCGCCAGGGTCCGGTTCCGACTCCTGCGCCCTCCGGATCTTGCTCTCGATGTCCCAGGAGATGGCCCCCACGACGCACGACCTGGGCAGGATGGTGTGGACTGCGTCCTCTGACACCTCAGGGGCAAATTGCCTGGAGAGGGCGTCGGGTAGGCCGTTCTTGGAGCCCGGCCGGAACGTGTTGGTAAAGCGGAACCTCGCAAAGCACAAGGACCAGCGCGCCTGGCGGGCATTCAGACGCTTGGCAGTTCTTAAATATTCCAAGTTCTTGTGATCAGTGAGGACCACGAAAGGCAAGGCGGCCCCCTCCAGCCAGTGGCGCCACTCCTGAAGCGCGAGCTTGATGGCGAGCAGCTCTCTGTCCCCCACGTCATAATTTCGTTCCTCCGGGGACAAGCGCTGAGAGAAGAAGGCACAGGGCCGTTTGGCCCCGTTAGCAGGTGACCGCTGGGACAACACCGCCCCCACCCCTGTATCCGAAGCGTCTACCTCGACGATGCACTGCAGTGTGGGGTCGACCTGGCTGAGGACCTGGGAGGAGGAGAATTCCGCCTTCAGCGCCTGGAAGGCCGCTGCGGCCTCTTCAGTCCACCGGAATGGGGTCTTCGGGGAGGTGAGGCGGGTCAGAGGGCCGACGATGGCTCCAAAGTTTGGGACGAAGCGGCGGTAGAAATTGGCAAACCCGATGAATTGCTGCACCTGTTTCCTTGAGGTAGGTGTGGGCCAATCTACCACCGCTTTAACCTTCGCTGGGTCTGGGAGCACCTGATCGTGGGAGATGACGAAACCCAGGAAGGACGTTGTCTTGGCATAAAATTCACATTTTTCAGCCTTCACATATAACTGGTTCTCCAGCAGCCTCTGAAGGACCCGCCTCACGTGGACCCGGTGCTCGTCCCTGGATCTGGAGAAGATGAGGATATCATCCAGGTAGACGAACACGAAAAGGCCGATGAAGTCCCGGAGGACGTCATTGATGAGGCACTGAAAGACGGCTGGGGCGTTGGTCAACCCGAACGGCATAACCAGGTACTCAAAGTGGCCGTTCGGGGTACGGAAGGCTGTCTTCCACTCGTCTCCCTCCCGGATCCGGACGAGGTGGTAAGCGCTGCGGAGGTCCAGCTTGGTGAACCAGGTCGCCCCCTGGAGGGAGTGGAAGGCGGTGTCCATTAGGGGCAGGGTGTAGCGGTCCTTCTCCGTGATGTCGTAGATGGCGTGGTAATCTATGCAGGGGCGAAGAGAACCGTCCTTTTTGGAGACGAAGAAGAACCCTGCGCCTAATGGAGATGACGAAGGGCGGATTATCCCAGCACTGAGCGACTCCCTGAGATAGGTGTTCATTGCCTCCCTCTCCGGCGCTGACAGGCTGTAGAGACGTCCCGAGGGTAATGGAGCCCCCTGGCGGATGTTTATGACACAGTCGTAGGGCCGGTGTGGAGGAAGGGACATCGCCTTGGACTTGCTGAAGACTGCGCCCAGGTCGTGGAACTCTGAGGGCACCAAGGTGAGATCCGGGGGTGCGGCATCCTTGGCAGAGGGAGGAGAGGATGGGGCGCAGGCTGCGGATTGGAGGCAGGTGCCCATGCAGAAGGGACTCCAGGCTGCCACTCTTCCGGTCTTCCAGTCCAGGACAGGGTTGTGGAGGCAGAGCCATGGGTATCCGAGTATTACAAGTGAGACAGAGGGTGACAGGACATAGAAGGTGATGTCCTCCCGGTGGTTTCCGGAGATGATGACCGGAACGGGGATCGTCCGGTGAGCCACTTTCCCCAGGGAGTCACGGGAGAGGTTGACTAGGGCGAGAGGAGTAGCAAGAGGGTGGCAACGGATGCCCAATCGGGTTGCCAGGCTCTGTGAAATAAAGTGTCCCTCCGCGCCTGAGTCCACCAGTGCGTGCGTGAGATGCCCTGTGGGGTTGTGACAGAAACGGATGGGCAGCGTCAAATGAGTGAGGGGAGTTAACCGATTAGAGTCCGCGAGGCCCCCTACAGTGACTCGCGGACCTCCCCGTTTGGCTTTTCCAGACAATGCTCCACGGTGTGCTGGCTGCCCCTGCAATACATGCAGAGGCCCAACTCACAGCAGCGTTGTTTCTCCGCTGGAAGGAGCTTTGACCGGCCCATCACCATCGGCTCCGACTCCTCGGAGGACTCTGGTGGTGGTAACGTCAGGGGGCAAGCTTGGGACAGGCACACCGAGGCTCCCCGCGAGTGAGAAGTGGACTTCCGCTCCGAGGCGCGCTCGCGCAGCTTGTTGTCCAAGCTGATGGCAAGGGAAGTCAGCTCCGCTAGCGTCTCCAGGATATCCCAGCCAGCCAGCTCATCCCTCAGACCGGAGTTAAGGCTGCGAAGGAAGATGCCGCAGTGCGAACGCTCTTCCCAGCCAACTTCCTCCGCTCTGACCTGGAAGTCGATCACGTAATCGGCAGCCGATCAGCTCCCCTGTTGGAGACTGAGGAGGCGATCGACCTGGACACTCTCCATACGCGAGTGATCGAACACTTCCAGAAACTGATGCACGAACTGGCCATAGGTGAGGGTGGTGTAGCTGGGCTTCGCCATTACGGCGTAAGCCCAGGTAAGCGCCCGACCCTCCAGAAGGTTCCCAATATAGCCAATCCGGCTGTGGTCTGAGGGAAAATCTCCGGGAACGCGGTGGAACACTGACTCACATTGCATGATAAACCCCCGCGCTCCACCGAGCTTGCCGCTAAAGCGGGCGGGGGTTGGAATGGGTGTGAGTCGTGCCGGCGCGCCCGGAGCAGGCTGGCCGGCGGCCGGAGCAGCGGGAGCTGCGCCACCCTGACGAGCCGGGGGGAACGGCTGCCGGGGGTCCAGTCGGTCTAATCGGTTAGTAATGAGGGTTAATTGGTTGAGAATCACTTGTTGCTGGTGGGCTATTAAATCCACCCAAGCCTCGAGGGTGGTGAGACGGCGTGCGAGCCCGCTGTCTGCCGAGCCGCTCGGCTGAAGCCGTACTGACATAATGCACGGCTCAGGAGACACACACGCAGGCTCAGAGTAGATTTAACAGCTTTATTCAACAACAAGAGTGTGTGGCTGCGTGTCTGTGAGGTGTAGATGTATTGGTGGTGGACATCTGCGTCAGGCGCGGAGGCAGGTAGCCGTGCAGCCGGACAACCCTATGGGAGAGAGCACAGGGAGAAGGGTAACGGGCACCACACCAATACAGGGAATTAACAGGATGTGCTGGTTACTTGGTTTGGGCAGGTGGCTGGCGTTGACAAGGGCGTAGCCCGGGAGACAGCGACCTGGAGTGCCTGTGACAGCAGCGAGGATGCGGCGGTGAGGAGACGTGGTCCGCCACCAGGAGCTCCACCTGTGCACAGGGGAGAAGACTGGAGAAGAAGGTAAGAGATGCTTATGTGGGTAATCTTGCTTGAAGAAGGGGGTTCCTTTCAGCAAGGGAGGCTGACGAGATCAGACGGCTTCAGGCCGAAGCCCAGGGCAGAGTGGTTTAAATCCCTCGCCGCTGACGAAGCGCAGGTGTGCGCGCAGCTGGCGCCGCTGATGAGCGGCGAGTCATGACAGACACACCTGTTCCCACTGTAGTACCTTTGCATGATTTAGGTTTTTTGGGATAAAGTGGCTTTGTTCATCCAAAGGTGATTATTAATGTTTATCCTGTACCTTTTGAATAAAGCCATTGACTCATTTTTTTAATATGAACTCTTCCAGCTGCATAAAGAGAGTGATGACTAAGAAAATGGTACATCAATGATCTTTGATATACCACTGACATATTTCCCTCATTATTTAATTATTTTATATGTTGGTAGAGATGTATTCTGTCTCTCAGTTGTCATTAACTGTAAATCATGTATCCGTGCTTTTTCCATAGGCTAGCGACACAGAAGAACAAGTGATCAGGGATGCGACTGTTGCAATCCTCTCCGTTCATGAAGATGATGATGCACTGAATGCAGTTAATGTGGCTGTTGTGCTGGAGGGGGCCATCATCCTGCAAGACTTACCAGACCTCTGCACTGCCTTTGCATATCTGTTTGGCCTCTTGTACACAATGAACATTGACTATCCAAAGGAGATGTTCTACACTTTTGAGGCTGTTCAGTGCATCTTTTTTGACCTTGGTTCTCGATGCTCACAGCGCATAAGGTCGCTGAGAACAAAGCTTCAGCTGTAAATGGAAAGCACGAAATGTTGCAAGTGTCTGTGCCAGTTCACATATAGTGCCTGTTTGTTACATGTTAACTTAACTTAATGGCTGCATATGTCATAATTTTACAATTGCAGTTCCTATAATCGTTGTTGTTGTGGCCCAACCATGTTCATTGTCACTGTTGTCACTCTTGTCTCTTACATGCTTGCATTTTATTGAAGAAAGAATATTGAAGCCAGTGCTGTAATTTTATTTATTTTTTTTTTTTTTAAGATTCTTTTATGTGGCACTGATTTTAACAGTTTTAAGTTAAATAAGAGTGGGCAACAGTTGTGTTAAGGCCAAGTGAGTTTTATGTACAGAGATAGACAATACTGTCTACAAACAGAAATGTTTGCACATGTATAAAGCCAGACACATGTTCAAAATGCCTTTGCTGCCTTTAAAGAATAAGGGCAAAGTTTGAGCTATGCTTTGAGCATTATTTTCATACATTACATATACATAATACATAATTTTTTATGTTAATGCAACAAGAATATCTGCTTTTATTAAAAGTGGAAAGACAGCATTAAAACAAGAATTTCATTGTTAGTCTCTCAATAATATTTGAATTGGTATAAACACACAGTTTTATCATATTGAAGGAGGAATTCTTTGTTTATTCCATAAAATAATATACGTATGATTAAAGTAAAAATGCGTGGTATTTCAATAAGAAATTTGTTGCTGTTTCCACCAAAATATTCTTTTTAAGTAAACTAAAAACTCCAAGTTAGCAGAACTCATATCTTAACTTGGGAACTTAAGTTTAGTCAACAACTTCATAAATTGTTGAGAAAACTCAAAAATCTATCGCATCATGTTGCCTTGATAATTTGAGTTTTCTCAGCCTTTTTTTTTTTACAGTGTGTGTGTGTCCTCAGTGTCACCTAATCACCCTCTTTAGTCTTCTGTTCACTTTTCATCGGTGTTTGTGTTAGCTTCGGGTTAGCCACTAGCTATGGCTACCAGCTCTCCTTCCTCTCCTCCTCTGGTGTGCTCTCTCTGTCACATGTTTAGCTACACCTCTGCCTCTTTTAGTGATGATGGTAAATGTAATAAAGATTGTCTATTTGAGACGCTCGAGGCGAGGTTGTCCGATTTGGAATCCCGGCTCCACTGCATTGAAACACTGTCTGCGCCAGTTAATCTTGACGGATGTCCCCTAGCTGCAGCGGAGCTCCCTAGCATAGGACGGCCTGCTAACGGTCCTCCGATCCTCCTCAGCAGCGAGGAGACTGGGTGGGTGACGGTGAGAAGGAAGCCTAGATGCAAAGCCCCAGTTAACCACCAACCTGTTCATGTTTCTAATCGTTTTTCCCCGCTCAGCGACACACCCACTGAGGAAAAAACTCTGATCATTGGCGACTCTGTAGTCAGAAACGTGAACCTAGAGACTCCGGCGGCCATAGTCAAATGCATTCCTGGGGCCAGAGCAGGCGACATCATGTCAAATTTGAAAATGCTGGCTAAAAGTAACTGTAAATACTCCACAATTGTTATCCACGCCAGCATTAATGACATCCGACTCCAGCAGTCGGGAGTCACAAAACTTGGAATCGGTGTGTGACTTTGCCAAAACAATGTCTGCCTCTGTAGGATTCTCTGGGCCCCTCCCCAATCTGACCAGTGATGACATGTTTAGCCGCTTGTCATCCTTCAACCGCTGGCTGTCTGTGTGGTGTCCTGCAAATAACGTGGGCTACATAGACAATTGGAGCTCATTTTGGGGAAAACCTGGTCTTATGAGACGAGACAGCATTCATCCCACTTTGGATGGTGCTTCTCATTTATCTAACAATCTGGCATCTTTTTTATCCAAATTTTCAAAACCTTGACTACTCAGAGCTGGGACCAGGAAGCAGAGTCGCAGTCTTACACGCCTCTCTGCGGCGCCTCTTCATCCACCACCCCTCAACTTAGCCCCTGTCTTCCCCATCAGAGAATCATTGTCTGCTCCCTCCAAAGTAAATAAAAATATAATGTATAAGCATCCCAAAGTGATTAAACAAAAAGCTGGTAAAACTCAAATTAAACATGAAGCCTCTAAATTGAGTGATTTGGCCTCTATTCCTCCTCATAATTTAAAAATTAAATGTGGTTTGTTAAATACTAGGTCTCTAACTCCCAAGTCTCTGTTAGTCCATGATCTGTTAATTGATCATCAGATTGATTTAATATCCCTTACAGAGACTTGGTTAGGACAAGAGGATTATGTTGGTTTAAATGAATCAACTCCCTCTGGTTATTTAAACTGTCAAAATCCCAGAAGTTCTGGTCATGGAGGAGGAGTAGCAACAATATACCATTCCAAATTACTAGTTAATGTAAAGCAAAAAACACGTTATCATTCCTTTGAGGGCCTGGTCCTCAGTATTGGGCATTTTAGCAATTTTAGGCTAAACCCAATTTTATATACCATAGTTTATCGTCCTCCATCAACCTACTCAGAGTTTTTATCCAAATTTGCCAAATTCTTAGCTGATATAGTACTTAAATCAGATAGAATAATTATAGTAGGGGACTTTAATATACATGTAGATGTAGATAGTGACTGCCTTAATATGGCATTTAATTCAATATTAGACTCAATGGGGTTTTCTCAGAAAGTAGGAAATTCTACCCATTATCTCCACCATACGTTGGACCTTGTTCTGACATATGGCATAGAAATAGAAAATCTGATAGTGTTTCCTCATAACCCTGTACTGTCAGACCATAGTCTGTTAACGTTTGATTTTACTATTTCTGACTATTTGGCTCCTAAAGAAAAATATTACTACAGCAGATGCCTCTCAGATGATGTTGTTACCAAATTTATGCAGATTATTTCCTCTATGCCATGTGTCAACACAATGGAAATAAGCTATAGACAGCTTGCTCCTTCTGTAATTGATAACATGGTGGATAGTGTTTCAGCTTCTCTGCATCAGACTCTAGACTTGGTGGCCCCCGTAAAAAAGAAAAAGTCTAATCAGAGATTTCTAACCCCTTGGTTCAACACAGAACTCGTAACTTAAAACAGAAGACTCGTCAATTAGAAAGAAAATGTCATTTCACTAATTTAGATGAAATCTATTAAGCTTGGAGAAATCATCTTTTAATTTATAAAAAAAATCTCTTAGAAAAGCTAGAACGAGTTATTATTCTGCATTAATAGAAGAGAACAAGAATAATCCCAGGTTTCTTTTAAGCACTGTAGCCAGGCTGGCAAAGAGTCAGGACTCTGTCAATCCTAGCATTCCCTTAGAGCTTACTAGTCAGGACTTTATGAACTTTTTCAATAATAAAATTTCATCTATAAGAGATAAAATCAGTCAGATTCTTCCCACCATTAACTTAAATACTGTAACTACTACAACTCTTTCAATTGATGTCTGTCTTGATGAGTTTACTCCAATTGACCTTTTAGAGTTAGACAAAATAATTTCCTCATCCAAGCCTTCAACTTGTCTTTTAGACCCTATTCCTACCAGGTTATTTAAAGAAGTCTTCCCACTTACTGGTAGCTTTATTCTTCAAATAATCAATTCTTCATTAACTTCAGGCCATGTACCGCAGGCTTTTAAAACGGCTGTAATTAAACCCTTACTCAAAAAGCCAACGCTGGATCCAGGAATTTTAGCTAACTATAGACCAATCTCTAATCTCCCTTTCATTTCAAAAATCTTAGAAAGAGTTGTTGCTACGCAATTATTTGACCACCTGCAGGGAAATGGTTTACTTGAAGAGTTTCATTCTGGGTTTAGAATCCATCATAGTATTGAAACAGCCTTAGCGAAGGTCACTAATGATCTCCTTATCAATTCTGATAATGGACTTGTTTCTGTTCTTGTCCTTTTAGACCTTAGTGCAGCTTTAGATCATAATATTCTACTTGATAGATTAGAACACTATGTTGGACTTAATGGAACTTCGTTGCAGTGGTTTAGATCTTATTTATCTGATAGGTTCCAGTGTGTTCATGTCAGTAATGAGTTTTCTTTCAACTCAAAGCTCAGCCATGGAGTTCCACAGGGATCTGTGCAAGGCCCTACTCTTTTAACTTATATATGCTTCCGTTAGGCAACATTATTAGAAAGCACTGTATACATTTTCATTGTTATGCAGATGACACACAATTATACCTGTCAATGAAGCCAGATGATAGTAATCAATTAGCCAAGTTAGAAGCCTGTCTTAAGGAAATCAAAGCTTGTATGACTTGCAATTTCCTGCTATTAAATTCAGATAAGACTGAAGTCATTCTTGTTGGTCCAAAAAACCTTAGAAATACCTTTCCAAATCAAACTTTTACTTTGGATGTGGTTACTCTTTCTCGTAATTGCTCTATGAGGAACCTTGGAGTTATTTTTTGTTGTGTTGGGTTCTTTTATAAATAAAGACTGCTGCTTTGGGTGAACACGGAGCCTCCTTTATTGACTGGCTGCAACACATTAACACACGAACTCCACCATATTAATATCTATCATGCTGTACACCTGACAACATCCGGTCTGTGTCGCCCCCTAGTGGCTCCACATATGTAATACTTAGATTACACCACATCCCCCTTACTGAAGCCAAGTTGACCCCTTTTAGCTGAAAACACAAAATACATTTTTATTTCCGTTCCCTTTTGTCAACTAACTATGACAGCATAAATTTAACACATCACCCCCTTTTACAAATCTATAACATTTCTTTTTTTTTTTCAACACTGTTGCCATGTAAGAACATATTATGCAAAAGCCTCTTATTTTCTATTTAAAGAAGGCATTTTCAGAACTCAACTCTGTTTTCACAAATATTAACATGTAACTTTTACAGATCCAGTCTCTTTGGTTTAATCACTTCTCTACCAGACCTGGTTCTAACAACACCTGGTGTTCCCTGTGCATTGGGCTCAGAAACAGTTTCTGTAGGAGTGTCTTTTCCATTTGACTGGGTCCGTTGTGGTTCCATCTCAGTCTTTGGTATCGACATAGGCACAAGATGAGTGCGATTCCTCCTGATTGTCCCTTGTGGTCCACTAATGACATAGGACCGTGGAGTTTTGTGAACAGATGTCACTGTGCCCTGTGCTTTTGCATCTGTAATCCAAACAGAGTTTCCGGGTAACAGTTTATCCAAATCTCTCGTTCTGTGTCTTTTGTTGAAACATTCTGTTTGTCTCATCCGTCTCTCCTTTTCCACGTGACGAATTTGTTGCAGATTCGGCACGCATGGCTGCAAGGCCTCTGGAAGCATTGGCAGGGTGGTACGAAGTCTACGCCCCATGAGAAGCTGTGCTGGGCTGTAGCCATTTGCCAGCGCTGTGGTTCTGTAGGCTAACAGTGCTCGGTATGGATCACTGGCTTTTTTGATAAGATTTTTGACTGTTCTGACAGCTCTTTCTGCCTCACCGTTACTTTGGGGGTACCTGGGACTACTGGTCACGTGCTCAAAACAGTACTCCTTTGCAAAGTCTTCCATTTCCTGACTTGCAAACTGCGGGCCGTTATCCGTGATCAGTATCTCCGGTATTCCGTGACGTGCAAACATTGATTTTAAATGCACAATGACATTGGCAGAGCGAGTTGGGCTGAGCTGGGCAATCTCTATATACCTAGAGAAGTAGTCCACTAATAACAGGTAGTTTTTGTCTTGTAGCGTGAACAAATCAGCTCCCAACTTCTGCCATGGCCTTTCTGGTAAATCTGTGGGCATTAAAGGCTCTCTCACATTAACTCTTTCCTGTATGCACTGTCTACATTTGAGTACAACTTCACTGATCTGGTTGCTTAAACCTGGCCACCATACAGCCTGACGGGCGCGCTCTCTGCATTTAACCACCCCCTGGTGGCCCTCATGTATCTTATTCAAAACTGCATTTCTCATGTTAGCAGGGATAACTAACCTCGTGCCTCTCAGTAGTAGTCCGTTATGCACACTCAAAATGGCTCTCTCAGACCAGTAGTGCTTCACCGCTCCCTGTAGCTGGTTACGATCCGGCCAGCCTTCTGTGCAGTATTTCATGACTTGTGAACATACGCTGTCGGACTGCAGTTGCTCTTGGAGATCTGCAAGGTATTTGCTGCTTGTAGGGAGTCCCTCTAGCACAGAGTCAACATAAATGTTAGTGTCCTCCATAAGATCTGTGTCTGTGTGAGTAACACTGTTTGTGAGCGGTAAGCGTGACAGCGTGTCGGCAGTGGTGAGACTTTTGCCAGGGATGTGCTTTATAGTGTATGAGTACCTCATTAGGCGCATACAAAATCTCTGTATACGCGGTGGAAGCGCATCCAAAGCTTGTCCTCCCAGCAGGCTCACTAGTGGCTTATGATCAGTTTCTAGTTCAAAGTGCAGACCCAGGATAAAGTCATTGAATCTTTCGCAGGCCCACGTGAGAGCCAGCGCTTCTTTTTCCAGCTGGGCGTAGCGCTGCTCTGTAGGTGTCAATGATCGAGAAGCGTAAGCAACTGGTGACCACACGTCTCTCTCCTTCTGTAGCATGACTGCCCCCAATCCGTATGAAGAGGCATCTGCAGATATTTTCTGTGGTTTGTTTGGGTCATAGAGCTGCAATACAGGAGCAGAGGACAGTTCTTGTTTGAGATTACAAAACGCATTTTGTTGTTCATGCCCCCAGTACCACATGTTCTTTGTTGAAAGCAAGTCTCTCAATGGTTTGTCCTTTTCAGAAAGGTTCGGAATGAACTTCCCCAGCTGGTTCACCATTCCGAGAAAGCTCCTGAGCTCACTCACGTTGCTTGGCTCTTTCATGTCCTGAACAGCTTGGGTTTTGTCTGGATCTGGCCTCATTCCTTCTGCTGAAACAATAAACCCAAGAAATTTGACCTCTCTTTTGCCAAACTCACATTTTGACATATTCAGCGTAACGCCGGCTTTCTCCGCGCGCTTCAAGACAGCGTGCAGTCTTGCGTCGTGCTGCTCCTTGGTGGATCCCCAGACCAGGATATCGTCCATGTGACAGACGACTCCGTCAAGACCCGTTGTAACCTCTGTTACCATCATGTTTTGGAAATGTTCAGGAGCACTGGAAATACCAAATGGCAAACGGTTGAAGTGGTATCTGCCAAATGGCGTAATGAATGTGGTGAGAAAGGCCGACTCTTTAGACAGTGGTATTTGCCAAAATCCCATATTTGCATCAAGCTTTGAAAAATACTGAGCACCTGTGAGCATGCCTAGCGTTTGGTCCACAGACGGGAGGATGTATCTTTCGCGACACACTGACTCGTTTAAAGGTGTCATGTCCACACAGATACGCACCTTTTCTTTGTCCTTTTTGGGAGCTACAACCATGCCACAGCACCAATCTGTTGGCTGCTCCACGCGACTGATGACTCCCAACTTTTCCATCCTCTCGAGCTCTTCTTTCACTTTACCCATGAGCGGCAGTGGCACACGCCTTGGCACCTTGAGTGAAAAGGGCTTAGCATCAGGTTTCAGTTTAATTGTGTATGGCTTTTGAACAAGCCCAAGTCCATCGCATAACTTGGGGTACGCTTTTCTCACTGTCTCTTGGTCTATAGTGTCAATTCTGGCAATTAGTTTCAGTCTCACGGAAGCTGTTCTACTCAGTAGTGCCATGCGCAGATTTTTGACAACATAGATTTTCTCAGTAGCGCTCTTGTCACCGTATGTAATAGTCTCTGTCATAGACCCCAACACGGTTAGTGCAGTTCCACCCGGTCCGTAGAGTGGTTTTTGTGCCTTTTCCAACTGTTCATTTTTCTTCTTGAAGATTTCAAATGTTTGGTCAGAAACCGCTGTGACGTCTGCTCCGGAATCTAACTTAAAAGTCACTTTATTTCCTCTCACGTTTATGTCTGCCAGCCATGGATCCTCCCCTAGATCCACTTCACCCAGAAAAAGTCCATCTGCATTGTCAGCGACCTCATTCACAGTTGGGTTGGACCTACAGACTCTAATACAATGCAAACACTAAGGAGGCGTACACCTCATCACAACTCCCCCCACTCGGGAGATCGGATCACAACTTGGTTCATCTCCGGCCGGTGTACAAACCCCTAGTGCACAGACAACCTCCGGCCATGCACACTGTGGAGTTATGGTCTGAGGAGACAATGGACACTCTAAAGGACTGTTTTGAAGCCACCGCCTGGAAGCAGCTCTGCGATCCACATGGTAAGGACATCGATGGCCTCATTCACACCTTCACGGGCTACCTCAGCTTCTGTGTGGACAAATCCGTTCCCACCAAGACCATACGGCGTCACTCAAACAACAAACCCTGGATCAACCCTGAGATAAAAACACTTCTGAGAGAGAAGAAGAGGATCTTCAGGTCGGGGAACAGGGAGATGCTGAAGTCCGTACAGAGGGAGCTGAGGAGAAAGATCAGAGAAGGCAAGGACAGCTTCAGGAAGAAGATGGAGGACAAGCTGCAACAGAGCGACATCAGCGGGGTCTGGAGAAACCTCAAAACCATCTCGGGGCTCCAGAATACCTCCCCCCAGGCCACGGGGGGCAGGGAGTGGGTGAACAACCTGAATCTGTTTTTCAATAGATTTGACCAACCGCCCTCCCCCCTGTCTGCACAACAACCACTGCTGCCTCTAAAGAAATCAAGTCCTGCTGCCCACTCCCCACTCCACCAACACCCCCCCACTCCCAACACACAGCCCCCCACCCTGACCCTGACCGAGACCCAGGTGAGGACGGAGCTGAGGAAGATCAAAGCGAGGAAGGCGCCGGGACCGGACGGCATCAGCGCAAAGCTCCTCAAGTCCTGTGCAGACCAGCTGTGTGGGATTGTGACGTATATCTTCAACATGAGCCTGAAACTGGGGAGGGTACCACAGCTGTGGAAAACATCTTGTGTGGTACCTGTACCAAAAACTTCCCACCCCAAAGACCTGAACAGCTACAGACCGGTGGCCTTGATGTCCCACTTGATGAAGACCTTGGAGAGACTGCTCCTTGCTCACCTCCGCCCCCTGGTGGAACCAGCGATGGATCCACTCCAGATCGCCTACCAGCATGGCATTGGGGTGGAGGATGCGGTGATCTTCCTCCTTCACCGTTCTCTGTCCCACCTGGAGAAGCCCGGGAATATGGTGAGGATCATGTTCTTTGACTTCTCCAGTGCTTTCAACACCATCCAACCGATGATCCTGAAGGACAAGCTGCTGCGAGCAGGGGTGGACCAGCACCTGTCATCATGGATCCTGGACTACCTCACGAACCGGCCTCAGTTTGTGAGAACCCGGGACTGTGTGTCCGACACGATCATCAGTAGCACGGGGGCCCCCCAGGGAACGGTGCTGGCTCCCTTCCTGTTCACTCTTTATACTGCAGACTTCTCACACAACACAACACATTGCCATCTACAGAAGTTCTCTGATGACTCTGCGATCGTTGGCCTCATCTCCAATGGAGATGAAGCTGAGTACAGAGGGCTTATCCAGGACTTCGTGGACTGGTGCCATCGGAACTGCCTCCAGATCAACGTGAGGAAAACTAAGGAGCTGGTGGTGGACTGCCGCAGGCATGGGCAGCCCCTCACAGCACCAGTAAATATACAGGGAACAGACATCGAGATGGTGACATCCTATAAGTACCTGGGTGTTCATCTGAACAATAAACTAGACTGGTCACACAATACTGACGCACTCTACAAGAAGGGACAGCGCAGGCTGTTCCTGCTGAGGAGACTCAGGTCTTTTGGTGTACAAGGGGCGCTGCTGAAGTCATTCTATGACACGGTGGTGGCATCAGCCATCACTTTTGGAGTGGTCTGCTGGGGCAGTGGCATTACTGCAGCCGATAGGAAGAGACTGAACAAACTGATTAAGAAAGCTAGCTCTGTCCTGGGGCAGCGCCTTGATCCGATGGAGGAGATAGGAGAGAGAAGGACGGTGGCTAAACTGTCATCTCTGCTGGAGTCCGAGTTCCACCCTATGCAGGACATACTGGATGCACTGAGGAGCTCATTTAGCAGCAGACTACATCATCCCAGGTGCACAACCGAGAGGTTTCGTAGGTCCTTCCTACCAACGGCTGTCAGACTGTACAACCTAAGCAGGGCTGCTCGCAGAGATAGCAAAAAGACGTAACAAACCAATAGTTTTTTGAATGCAAAAGATGCAATAGACTTACACAATGGTCCCCTCCGGCATACAACTAGGAACATACCGGTCGCTATGGAGGGTGAGAATATGTATGGGCACATAATCATACCATGTAGGATAACTAAGTAGACGGTTATGCTGTTTCATCCCATCTAGCAACAATGCTCTGCACTGTGTGTGTTTATATATTTACATATTTATTCCACCTAGCTGCAATGCTCCGTACTGTGGGTGTTTATATATTTACATATTTATTCCATCTAGCTACAATGCTCTGCACTGTGTGTTCATATACTCATATATTTATTCCATCCAGCTACAATGCTCTGCACTGTGTGTCCGTGTGTGTGTGTGTATATATTTATTTTATAGTAATATGTACATATGTATATTAGCCGCTCTTGCTTGCTTGTTTTTTTCTTGCCTTCTGATTGTTGCTCTGAGTGTTGCTATCCCTGTGCTGTTGCAATCCTGGAATTTCCCCGTTGTGGGACTAATAAAGGCTTATCTTATCTTATCTTAATATAGTGTCCAAGTTTTTTACAGTTATGGCATTCCGCGTTTTTAGCTGGGCACTGTACTGCTGCATGTGCTGGTGCTTTGCCACACTTGGAACAAACTTTACTGTCTTGTTTTGTCTTCTGAGGCCTTGAGGACTTAATCTGTTTTTGTTCCTTGATTATGAACTTGTTTGGCTTGGCTTTTCTGATGTGTACCGCATCCACGGCTGTTCTGTTAATGCTAGTTTCACCTCTTAGGTCAGTATGTTGTCGTTTTATTTCTTCAGATTGTCTTGCCATTGTTATAGCTTTAGCTAGGGTAAGATCTTTGTCAAGCTGCATTCTTTCTGACAGCGACGAATCTTTCAGACCCACTACAAGCCTGTCTCTCAAGAGGTCATCATGAAGTGCACCGTACTCACAGTTTTCTGCCAGCGCATAGAGTGCTGTTATGAACGAGTCTACTGGTTCTGCCGGCTGTTGCACTCGCTTGTTGAATTTTGCTCGTTCATAAATCACGTTCTTTCTGGGAACAAAATGTCTATCAAAGGCTGTTTTAACGGCATCGTACTGCTGGCGCTGCACACTCGTTAGCTCGAGCCCTCTTAGCACGTCGTCAGCCTCATCTCCCATGCAATAAACCAGCGTATTTACTTGGTTCACCTCAGCTGAGTTATTCAGGTTACTTGCCAGTCTAAAACGCTCAAAACGTCTTATCCACTTTTCCCACTCTTGGGGTCTCGCAAAGTCGAAGGGCTCCGGTGGTTTAATGGTGAAGGTTGCCGCTGGAGTAGCCGCCGCCATTACTGGATCAATTGGTGCAGCTGCAGCTCTTTGAACTTCGTCTGGCATAGCCGCTAGCCGGTTGCAAAGCTGACTTTTCTCACCTCAAAGCGCACCAACTTCTGACACCATGTTGTGTTGGGTTCTTTTATAAATAAAGACTGCTGCTTTGGGTGAACACGGAGCCTCCTTTATTGACTGGCTGCAACACATTAACACACGAACTCCGCCATATTAATATCTATCATGCTGTACACCTGACAACATCCGGTCTGTGTCGCCCCCTAGTGGCTCCACATATGTAATACTTAGATTACACCACATTTTTGATCAAGATCTGTCTTTCAATTCACATATTAAATTTGCTTCTAAGACTGCCTTCTATCATTTGCGTAACATTGCCAAGATTAGGAGCATCTTGTCTCAGAGTGATGCTGAGAAACTGATCCACGCTTTTGTTTGCTCGAGATTAGATTATTGTAACTCTTTATTATCAGGTTGTCCTAAAACATCTTTAAAAAGTCTTCAGTTGATCCAAAATGCTGCAGCAAGAGTTTTAACATGTACTAGAAAGAGAGATCATATCTCTCCAGTTCTGGCTTTCCTTCAGTGGCTTCCCATAGAGTTTAGAATTAAGTTTAAAATCCTTCTTCTTACTTACAAAGTTCTAAACAATTAGGCTCCTTTTTATTTAAAAGATCTGATACTACCATACTATCCTAACAAAGCACTACGCTCCCAAAATGCAGGATTACTTGTAATACCTAGAATCTCCAAAAGTACAATGGGAGGCAGAGCCTTCAGTTATCAAGCTCCTCTCCTGTGGAACCAACTGCCAATCTGGATTCGGGAGTCAGACTCGATCTCTGTTTTTAAGAATAGGGTTAAAACCTTCCTTTTTGATATAGCCTACAATTAGGGAGGGATCATGTGTCTCTGAATCCTCCCTTAGTTATGCTGCTAATAAGTTTAGACAGCCGGGGGACCTCCAGTCATGCACTGGGCTTCACTCCTTTCTTCGCTCTCAGTGAATTTTTTTTTTTTTTTTTTGCTGGTCTTTAGCATCTGTTTGTTCTCTCCCATAGATTGAGTCCCCATTGTGCTGTTTGCTCTCTACATGTCTGTTCTTTTCATCTTCTCTATCCCCTCACCCCCCAGCCAGTCGCAGCAGATGGCTGCCCCTCCCTGAGCCTGGTTCTGCTGGAGGTTTCTTCCTGTTAAAAGGGAGTTTTTCCTCTCCACCGTCGCCAAGTGCTGCTCACAGGTGATTGCCTGATTGCTGGGGGTTTTCTGCAACTGTGGGGGTTTCCCCTACAGTTGAAAGTGCTATGAGATGACTGTTGTTGTGAAATGGCGCTATATAAATAAAGTTGAATTGAACTGAATTGAAATCAGCCAATCAGGAAGCGAAGAGGTATGGAGGTTACCCAATTAGTGGAACAGAATTAATTAACCATCTTATTAACCTCCAATAAAACAAATCCCTTTTAGGTTCCTACTAGGGGGGTGAGCAGTACTTGGTAACCATCAGACACCAAGGATGCAAGCACAAACACAAGGCAAAATAAGACAAAAATCACAAATATTGCCAATGTGACTTTAAAAATGAGGAAGCCTTTAAAAAGGAAAAAGTCATTAAAATGTTATCAGTCCCAGGGGCTCGCTGTCACACTCCAGGCCTTGTCCTTCAATATCGTCAATTGAGTCCACACCAAACAGGCCCACACATCCAAAGGCACTTTTCCACTTGGAATCCAAAGGCCTCGTTTGGCCTGGAACCGAACAGTACCGTTCGGCACCCATGGTTTTCCACAGCACAAGGCTCACTGTAGCATGGGTGGGAGAAGGAGGGAGTTGGAGGCGGGATTTGGAGGGAGTTGGAGGCGGTGCTACGCTCCCCATGAGGTGGCGCCATATTCCTGTTCAGTAAAATCAACATCAAAACATGTAGCAATACATCTCCAAAAATAATGCAAAAGTTAAATATATTTGGACACTCATGTCAGAAAGTGAGACCTATATATTATACAGAATCATGAATCAGACAGTGAAGTATTGTTAGATTTTAATCATTTATTGGCTCACAGCACATGAATATCAAAAATTACTTTTCTCGACAAACAGATGGTTAGGTAAAAATACATGATCTGTGTCAAAATCATGGAGAGACTCTTGAGACGTCATGGAATTTACCTGCTCCAGCCAGTGGTGTCGTGGCAAAACATGGATCAGGTGCCGTATGAGCCGTTAAATATATATTTCAACAGGTAAACAGTACTGAGTTGGGCATAAGATATATTTAGCAATTATGATGCATTTTAAGCCAAAACAAATGGATCTAGGATTAGAAGTAATTAAAATAAAGCAGTCCCAAGGTTACATGGAGAAATACGTGGATTAACTGGAAATATATGGTATTGAGTATTGCTGACTACATGTAGATACTGTATAAATATATATTCTCTGCATCAACAGTGAACTATACTTGTATTCATGTAGTATTGCCCTGGGAATTTTGACAGTAAACCTTTGTACTTTTGCAGATGTCTCTATTTTGTTTTACAGTCTTCAGCAAATAATTGTTTTGGTTACTTTTCTTAAAATGAGCCATTATTTTCAAAGTCACTGATAAATGGTTCGTACTGTTGACTCTTTTCCCACCGGAGTCTGAAGAGACAAAATAGAAAATTATGATGCAAACGAATAAATCACTAAATTGTTTATTCCAATCAGCAGCAAATTACAGATTATTTAGAATGTGCAAAATTCAAACTGTAAAAAAAAAAGAAAGACAAAACGTGACAAAAAATAAGCAACAGCACAACACAGACTGGATATGATAATCCGTGTGTGATTTTACATGTCATTTTGTATATACAGCTGTGGACAAAATTGTTGGTACCCCTCTGTTAATGAAAGAAAAACCCACAATGGTCACAGAAATAACTTGAATCTGACAAAAGTGGTAATAAATAAAAATTCTATGAAAATTAACCAATGAAAATCAGACAATGCTTTTGAATTGTGGTTCAACAGAATTATTTTAAAAAACAAACTCATGAAACAAACCTGGACAAAAATGATGGTACCCCTAGAAAAAATGGAAAATGGGCCATAGGGACATGAACATGATCATAGGGACATGTTCAACCAAGATGTGTCCTCTAATTAACATCACAGGTGTCTACAAACTTGTAATCAATCGGCCTATTTAAAGGGTGACAAGTAGTCACTGTGCTGTGACCATTGTGGGTTTTTCTTTCATTAACAGAGGGGTACCAACAATTTTGTCCACGTGTGTGTGTTTGGAGTATTTATTCCTTTAGTTTTTGTTTAAATTGTCCAAGCTTTGTACATGATTTTAATTCAGGTCCAAAAGCGTTCCTGTTACAACTCGCCGCTCATTAGCGGCGCCAGCTGAGCGCACACCTGCACCTCGTCAGCGGCGGAGCATATAAGCCGCTCCGCCCCGAGCTTCGGCCTGAAGCCGTCTGTTCCCTTCGGCTACTTGCTTCAGAGGAACCCCCTCGTCAAACAGCAAGATTGCTCACATAAGCATACCTCCTCTTGTGTTCCAGTCTCTCCCCTGTGCACAGGTGGATCTTTCCCGGCGGCGGACTCCGCCTCTGCATCACCATCTCGCTGCTGCTGTCAGGTGCATCGTCAGGTCACTGTCTTCTGGACTCTCCCTTGTGCACGCCTGCCACCTGCCCTGCCAAGTAAGCCAACTAACCTCTCATTACCTGCTGTACTGGTTTGGTGCCCGTCACCTTCTCCCTGTGCTCTCTCCCCAGGGTTGTCTGGCTGTACGGTTTCCTGCCTCCGTGCCTGACGCTGACGTCCGCCACCAGTATATCTACATATCACAGATACGCATCCACTCATCCTTGTTGTTGAATAAAGCTATTGAATTCACTCTGAGCCTGCGTGTGTGTCTCCTGAGCCGTGCGTTATGTCAGTACGGCTTCAGCAGAGCGGCTCGGCGGACAGCGGGCTCGCACGCCGATTTTCCACCCTCGAGGCTCGGGTGGATTTAATAGCTCATCAGCAGCAAGTGATACTTAACCAATTGACCGTAATAACTGATCGGTTAGACCGTCTGGACCCCCGACAGCCGTTACCCCCGGCTCGTCAGGGAGGTGCAGCTCCTGCTGCTTCAGCGGCCGCCCAGTCAGCCCCGGGTTCCCCAGCCCGACTCACACCCATTCCTACTCCCGCCCGCTTTAGCGGTAAGCTCGGTGGAGCGCGGGGATTCATCATGCAGCGTGAGTCGGTGTTCCTGCGCGTTCCCGGGGACTTTCCCTCAGACCATAGCCGAATTGGCTATTTAGGAAACCTCCTGGAGGGTCGGGCACTCACCTGGGCTTATGCTGTAATGGCGAGGCCCGGTTATGCCTCTCTCACCTATGGCCAGTTCGTTTAACATTTTCTGGAAGTCTTTGATCACTCCCGTATAGAGAGTGTCCTGACCGATCGTCTCCTCAGCCTTCAGCAGGGGAGCCGATCGGCCGCGGACTACGCCATTGACTTCCGGGTTACAGCGGAGGAGGTTGGCTGGGAGGAACGAGCGCTCTGCAACATCTTCCTCCGCAGTTTAAACTCTGGTCTGAGGGATGAACTGGCTGGTTGGGACATCCCTGAAACATTGGCGGAGCTAATTTCTCTCACAATCAGCTTGGACAACCGGTTGCGCGAGCGCGCCTCAGAGCGGAAGCTGCCTTCTCGCTCTCGGGGGGTCTCGTCACGCCAGCTTCAAGCTCGCCCCCTGGCGTTACCGCCACTGGAGGTTCCCGAGGAGTCGGAGCCAATGGTGACGGGCCGGGCAAAGCTCCCCCTAGCGGAGAGACAACGCCGACGTGAGCTGGGTCTCTGCATGTATTGCGGGGACGACCAGCACACGGTGGAGCAATGCCCGGAGAAGCCAAACGGGGAGGTCCGCAAGTCACTGTAGGGGGCCTCGCGGACGCTAACCGGTCAACTCCCCTCACTCATTTGTTGCTGCCCATCCGTTTCTGCCACAACATCACAGGGCATCTCACTCATGCACTGGTGGACTCAGGTGCGGAAGGCAGCTTCATTTCACAAAGCCTGGCAACCCGATTGGGCATCCGTTGCCAGCCCCTTAAAACTCCTCTCACCCTCATCAATCTCTCCCGTGCATCCCTGGGGAAGGTGACCCACCGGACTCACCCCGTCTCTGTCATTGTCTCTGGGAATCACCGGGAGGAGATCTCCTTCTACATCTTGCCTTCTTCAGTGTCTCCAGTGATCCTGGGTTATCCGTGGCTTCGTCTCCATAACCCCGTCCTGGATTGGAAGACCGGGAGGGTAACAGCCTGGAGTACCTTTTGTATGAGCACCTGCCTCCAATCCGCTGTCTGCTCGCCATCCTCTCCTCCCGTGGTCAAGGATGCCGCGCCCCCGGACCTCTCCTTGGTGCCCGTGGAGTTTCACGACCTGGGCGTAGTCTTTAGTAAGTCCAAGGCCATGTCCCTTCCTCCACACAGGCCTTACAACTGCGCCATAAACCTCCACCAGGGGGCGCCTCTTCCCTCGGGACGTCTCTACAGCCTGTCAGCGCCGGAGAAGGAGGCCACAAACTCTTACCTTAAGGAATCTCTCAGCGCAGGTATTATTCGCCCATCATCATCGCCATTAGGTGCAGGGTTCTTCTTCGTGGGCAAGAAGGATGGCTCGCTTCGTCCGTGCATCGACTTCCGAGCCCTTAACGACATCACGGAGAAGGACCGTTACACCCTGCCCCTGATGGACACTGCCTTCCACTCCCTCCAGGGGGCGACCTGGTTTACCAGGCTGGATCTCCGCAGCGCGTACCACCTCGTCTGGATCCGGGAGGGAGACGAATGGAAAACAGCCTTCCGTACCCCGAACAGCCACTTTGAATACCTGGTCATGCCGTTCGGGTTAACCAACGCTCCAGCCGTCTTTCAGCGCCTGATAAATGACGTTCTCTGGGATTTCATCGGCCTGTTTGTGTTCGTCTACCTGGATGACATTCTCATCTTCTCCAAGTCCAGGGATGAGCACCAGGTGCATGTGAGACGGGTCCTGCAGAGGTTACTGGAGAATCGGTTGTACATGAAGGCGGAGAAGTGCGAGTTCTATGCCAAGAAGACGTCATTTCTCGGGTTTGTCATCTCCCATGACCAGGTGCTCCCAGACCCAGCCAAAATTAAAGCGGTGGTAGATTGGCCGACTCCCACATCTAGAAAGCAGGTGCAACAATTTGTCGGCTTTGCCAACTTCTACCGCTGCTTTGTGCCCAACTTTGGAGCCATCGTCGGCCCTCTGACCCATCTCACCTCCCCTAAAACCCGGTTCCAGTGGACTGAAGAGGCCGCGGCGGCCTTCCAGGCGCTGAAGGCGGAGTTTTCATCCTCCTGGGTCCTCAGCCAGGTCGATCCCTCTTTGCAGTGCATCGTGGAGGTCGACGCCTCGGATACGGGGGTGGGGGCGGTGCTGTCTCAGCGGTCACCTGCTGATGGGGTCAAGCGGCCTTGCGCCTTCTTCTCCCGGCGCTTGTCCCCGGCGGAACGCAACTACGACGTGGGGGACAGGGAGCTTCTTGCCATCAAGCTCGCGCTCCAAGAGTGGCGTCACTGGCTGGACGGGGCCGTCCTGCCCTTCGTGGTGTTAACGGATCACAAAAATCTGGAATATTTAAGAACTGCCAAGCGTCTGAACACCCGCCAGGCCCGTTGGTCCCTGTTTTTTTGCAAGATTCCGTTTCACCATCACATTCAGGCCGGGCTCCAAAAACGGACTCCCTGACGCCCTCTCCAGGCAATTCGCCCCTGAAGACTCGGAGGGCGCTGTTCATACCATCCTGCCCAGGTCGTGCATCGTGGGAGCCGTTACCTGGGAGATCGAGAATAAGGTCCGGAAGGCGCGGGAATCAGAGCCGGATCCGGGCGGCGGACCGGAGGGGAGGCTCTTCGTCCCGTCCTCCATTCGGGGGGAGGTCATCCATTGGCTTCACACGTCCAAGCTAGCCTGCCATCCTGGGACCTCCCGAATGATTGACCTGCTCCAACGCTCCTTTTGGTGGCCGGCATTGCGCAAGGACGCGGCCCGCTACGCCCGGGCCTGCCCCGTCTGTGCCACCAGTAAGACCAGCAACTCTCCCCCTGCGGGTTTGCTCCAGCCCCTGCCCGTCCCTGGTAGGCCCTGGTCGCACATTGCATTGGACTTCATCACTGGTCTCCCCGTCTCTAACAACTTCGACACTGTCCTGACCATCGTCGACCGTTTCTCCAAGACTGCCCATTTCGTGCCATTACGGGGGCTACCCTCTGCCTTGAATACGGCAGATCTTCTCGTCCAACACATGGTCAGGCTGCATGGGATACCAGCTGACGTGGTCTCCGACCAGGGTCCCCAATTCACCTCGGACGTCTGGCGGAGTTTCTGCAGGGCACTAGGAGCCCAGGTAAGCCTCTCCTCCGGCCATCACCCCCAATCTAACGGGCAGTGTGAACAGACTAACCAGGAGCTGGAGGCTGCTCTTCGCTGCGTCACCGCCTCGAAGCCTGCATCATGGAGCAAACACCTTGCCTGGGTAGAATACGCTCACAACACCGCTCGCTCCTCAGCCACAGGGATGTCCCCTTTCAAGGTGTCCCTGGGTTACGACCCCCCTCTGTTTCCTTCGCTGGAGAACGAGTCGGCAGTCCCCACGGTTCAGGCTCACCTCAGGCGGTGTCGCTCCATCTGGACAGCCGCGCGCAATGCGCTTTTACGCACGGCGGAGCGCAATAAGGCCACGGCGGATCGACGTAGAAGACCTGCTCCTGCCTACCAGGAGGGCCAACCGGTCTGGATATCTACGCAGGATGTGAACCTGAAGGGTGAGAGGAGGAAGTTGGCTAAACGTTTCATGGGTCCATACCCCGTTACCAAGTTAATCAACCCGGTGGCAGTGCATGTTGCTACTCCCCCCTCCCTCCGCATCCATCCCACCTTCCACGTCTCCAAGGTGAAACCGGTGGGGTCTGATCCCATCTGCCCTCCTCCTGCTGCGCCGCCCGCGCCTCGGATGATTGATGGCCATCCGGCCTGGACTGTCTCGACCATCTTGGACTCCCGACGCCGGGGTCGCGGGCTACAGTATTTGGTGGACTGGGAGGGCTATGGTCCAGAATGGAGGCAATGGGTTCGTTCCTCGTTCATGTTGGATCGCTCTCTCATCACCGAGTTTCACCGGAAGCACCCCAATAAACCATTGCCAGGAGGCACTGCTAGAGGGGGGAGTACTGTTACAACTCGCCGCTCATTAGCGGCGCCAGCTGAGCGCACACCTGCACCTCGTCAGCGGCGGAGCATATAAGCCGCTCCGCCCTGAGCTTCGGCCTGAAGCCGCCTGTTCCCTTCGGCTACTTGCTTCAGAGGAACCCCCTCGTCAAACAGCAAGATTGCTCACGTAAGCATACCTCCACTTGTGTTCCAGTCTCTCCCCTGTGCACAGGTGGATCTTTCCCGGTGGCGGACTCCGCCCCTGCATCACCATCTCACTGCTGCTGTCAGGTGCATCGTCAGGTCACTGTCTTCTGGACTCTCCCTTGTGCACGCCTGCCACCTGCCCTGCCAAGTAAGCCAACTAACCTCTCATTACCTGCTGTACTGGTTTGGTGCCCGTCACCTTCTCCCTGTGCTCTCTCCCCAGGGTTGTCTGGCTGTACGGTTTCCTGCCTCCGTGCCTGACGCTGACGTCCGCCACCAGTATATCTACATATCACAGATACGCATCCACTCATCCTTGTTGTTGAATAAAGCTACTGAATTCACTCTGAGCCTGCGTGTGTGTCTCCTGAGCCGTGTGTTATGTCAGTTCCACAGTCTGACTCCTTGCACTGAAACACAGTGTTGCTTGGTAGTAGTTCTCAGACCCAGAACTCACTGGAGAGACAGCATCTCCCAGTTGGTCTGGGAACACCTTGGTATCCTCTCTGAAGATCTGGAGCAGGTGGCTGAGGAGAGGGAAGTCTGGGCTTCTCTGCTTGAGCTGCTGCTTCTGCGACCCGGACCTCTGGAAAAGTGGTAGAAGATGGATGGATGGATGTCATGTATGGGAGCATTAATGAATGATTCAAAGCCTATAGTGTGGGTTGATTCAGCAAATATTTCACTCTGCGCAGTATTGTGACTGATTTGCATATTTTAGCTTTAATATAATTAATATGTGACTTCAACACAGTTTATTATCAATTATTACTCCAAGGATTTTAATTTTGGAGACCCTTTCAATCTCTACACCATTTATACTGAGTTTAAACACTGAGTTGTTGTGATGGTGTGAAATAACGTTATCAATAAAGTTTAGCCACCGCTGTGTGGCCCTGGGTTCAGGTGTGGGTGGTGTTTTGTGCTTGTATTGCTAAAATATAAAGGAAGCACTGCAGTGGGTCTCAAATATTTGTAATGTGTTCTATTACTGAATGAGTTTAAAGATGAAATACTATACACATATAAACTAAATTCTAATGGTGACTGAACATCTGCCATTCCCCAAGGAGCAAGATCCACTATTATGACTAGAACTCATAAAGGATCACAGAAATGATCTGATAAAAATAAATAAACAAGCCGTTTATTTTATGGTGGCTATTATTGGATGAGCCATTCATTTTCAATTACTCTGTAATTAATATTCACACACATAAATCTCAGTTCAGTCCCTTTCATATTAAGTGGAAATTGTGCTCCTTTAAATTTGGCGGATTCGGGAAAAAAATGCTTTTTTTGCGTGCATGGAAAGAAAATCCTACAGACACATATAGCGCGATTGTCTGCGAGTGTGAATGACCTCTTCCATGAGCAAATGTACATTTTTTGGTCCTTGGCAGTTTACATTGAATTCTTTCCTCCCGAAAATATCATTTTTGAATATTAATTACAGCTAAATGGGAGCAGTTTCGATGCCGACATTTCACCTCCTAATATACGTGTTCTATACACCATCGGCTTTTGCGTATCCGACTACCTCGCTTTAAAAAGCAAAAGATTTGACTATAAATATGACGTGTTGCTTACCTGTCACTATACATTGGTGTCAAAACGTCGCCATTCTGAGCAGATCCGGTTTGACTCTACAATGAAATACACACAAATTAAGTTCATGCACAGCACCAAAGTGCAACATGTAAAAATAAATAAATAAATAAAATAAACTTTTAACCAGGATTACAACTAACTATTTCATCAGATATTGTCAACACAAAAAAACAACATACAAGGACGGACATAGCATTAAGCTAGGTCATCGTTTAAACACGATTAAGTTTTCGTCTGTCCTAAGTGAACTTTCCACTGTTGGAAAAAATAACATAAAGCATGAATATCACATCACTCACCGTCCTGTATATCACAATATCACGGCTTCAACTGCTGAAGTTGGGTGCGTCGCAGCTGCACATTCAATTCAATTCGGGTGGCTGGGTCTAATTCCTGGTGCGTCTCCGTGTAATTTCTGGTGTGTCTGTTTGTGCACCACTGCAAGCTCAGTCTGCTTCCCTCTGCATTCTCTTATCAGCCGAAACGCACAGGAAACTCTGCTGGACTGCGGTGTTGGATTTCTGCTGATTTCTGTTTAGCCATTCTCTCGTTGTGGTTTATAATATCACTTGTTCGCAGGCTCACTGACGAAAAATTGCAAATGGCGACCAGCAAGTGATTCTCGAAAGTCAGTGTAACGCCCACTCTCATGACGCTACGCACAGACCAATGAATGGCTAGCAGTGGCGTGGCGAAACGGGGCCGGTACCCTTCGGACCTACTTTTTACGGTGCCGAAAAAAGTGTCGGTTAAACTGGAACTGTTCCGAAAAAGGGAACTGTGAGGCCTTTGGGTTCTGAGTGGGAAACCGGACAATGAAGGCCGATTGGGGCCAAACAGGGCCTTTGGGTTCCAAGTGGAAAAGCGCCTCAAGAGTCTTCCTCACCCACACCTACAAGAAAGGAATGTGGCCAGCAGTCTGTTTTTCACACAAAGGGGTCAGGTCTACTCAAGCCTCCAACGACAATTAGTGTATTAGATTGAAAAAACTTACAGCTTTGGGCAAAAGCAGGAGCTTCTGCCTAGTGATGGGAAGGCAGGTTCTAGAGCTCCGAGGTGTGTGCCAAGCTTATGCAGGAAATATTTGGCCAGGCTCGTTTCAAGACATGCATCGTGACGTATGTGTTGGCGTCGGACCACGTGACTGGGTCAGGAAGTCGTTCATGATTTTACAAGCAACATGAAATAAAGTGAGCAGTGATACCCAATGGAAATCCCCGCCCCTCACATTTTGTGTTGTCATGTTTGACTGTGTAAGGGATTTGTCACAGCCAATTTTCAGATGGAGGTAGCAGCAAAAAGATGAACTTCTCCCGTTCGGGAACATTTTGAGCACATTTCTCACATTAATGTATTTCCACAAATAGTGGATATTTAATAAGGACCTGTACTTATATAGCGCTTTTTCTAGTCTCAAAGAGCTTCACTAGTATTAACCCTCTATTCTAAGGGCCTATAGGAAACTGATATCTAGGGAAAATTTAGAACAGCCAATTAACCTAACATGCATGTCTTTGGATTGTGGGAGGAAACTGGAACCCACCCATGCAGCACAGGGAGAACATGCAAACTCCACACAGAAAGGTTCCTACCCCTGCTAGCCTGGGGATTTGAAGCTGGAACATTTTAGCTGTAAGGCAACAGTGCTAACCATTGCACCACCGTGCTGCCCAATGCAGCTGAGGTGATGGCTTAGTGGTAAAGCATTTGCTCTGCAAGCAGGGGGTCTGGGTTTGAATCCCAGCTGTGTCAGTCTTGTCATTTTATTTTTATGTGCAAGGTGAAGTTTCTGTTGTGTTTCAAAGAGCTTGGATCATTATTACGCATCATTATGCTGAGGCACTATTGTTATTGTGCCCTGCATGAGAATAAGGCCAGAGTTGAATATACTGGGACAGTATAAGACTGTTGAAAATTTTATTATTCCTTAATAAAAATGGATAAGTAGTGCAAGAACACGAAGGAACACAGACATTTACTGGAGTCACCCCAGTTTTATCATTTCTTTTTTCCCCTTATGATCATTGATGTTTCTTAAAAGACAGCACATTTATTGAAATTGAAAAAAAAAAATACAGATTAAACCAATAATGCCCTTGTAAAAATCTGCATGTTGTATACTTTGTCGACTACATGGCCGAGGAGAGCAAATTAAGTTTCACATGAGGCCTCATCTATGGGAACCATTTTGATGAAAGGCTCAAGTGTTCAAGAAAGCCTCAACTACCCATGACTAAGTAATAGCTTAGAGGTAAAATATCTGTCCTGCAACTGGGAAGCTGGGGTTTAAGTCCCAGCTGGGTCATTCTAATAATTATTATTTTTTTTTGCACAGTGAAGTGTCTGTTGTGTTTCAAAGAGCTTGAATACAACAATAACACATCATTATGCTGAGGCACTATTGTGCCCTGCATGACAATAAGAACAGAGATGAATGTACTGGGAAAGTATGACTGTTGAAAAGTTATTTCTTAAAAAAAAAAAATGGATTAGAAGCACAAGCACATTCACTGTAGTCACCTCAGTTTTATTATTATTTTTTTTTGATATTTCTTAAAAGACATTTCTTAAAAGACAATGCATTTATTGAAATAAAAAAAACAAACAAACCACACATTAACCTGTTGCACTCTGGGATACCGCGGGCGGTCACGTCTCTGCGTCCTAGTGCATCTCAGTGCACACTGTGCGTCTCAGTGCGCACTGAAAAAAAAAAAAGCTGCATTTCCGTTCTTCCAGTACAGACACAGCCACGAACAGAAAGCCAAAGGAGTGTTTTGATTGGTTTAGATTTGACTGACCTCTCATTCGACTAATAAGAGCCTTGAATTGGGTTTCTGAAACCTTGAAGAACCAATGACTGAAAACCTAGCAAGAAGGACCCGCCTACCAATGACTGCGAATACAACGAGCCAATTGAAGCAGAGAAGTTCGACGATTGAAACGCGTGCGTCCCGTGCGTAAAATCTGTTTTGTGTAAGCCGCTGGGTGACACACATTGAGAGCTGTGTGTAACGGTGGCGTTCACCAGTCTTTTTTTATTACTACTGTTCTTATTTGTTTTGAAAAATCGTTCGCAAAAACCGCCATCATGGAGGCGGAAATGGTTTGATCAGGTCGCGTGACCAGAACCATGAGTCCGTAACAAGCGGACCAGCGTCATGTTCATCTGACAATGAGGAACAGATGTTCGCCAACGACACTGCTGTTGTGGACAGGTAAGTGTTATAAGCTAAATTATTCTTTATCACTGAAAATAGTAATAAAAATGACTTTTGACCGATTGGTAATTACAATGGTGCATCACGGCCACTTGACGGACCGTTTTTTGTGCGCCGAGCTCCTCTGTAGTGGGGGGGGGGGAGTTGTTATCCTCTACATTGCAGATATTTTAGTATAATTTTTAGTGCACTGTAGGTTATTTTTTCTTGTAAAAAAAGGCCACACAATTTTTACGTGGCATGCTTCTTTGTGTGTTGGGGGCTTGTTTGTTCATTCATTCATTCATGAATGAATAAACAACTCCCCCCTACACACACACACACAGCCCTGAGTGTCACCTTTCATTTGAGCCCAAGATGAAGCTTCTATGTTGAATCATTCAAAAGTTACAGACGTTCTTCCAAACTGTGCCATTTGGCACAATTTGGCACAGTTCAAAAACGCCTGGGAACTACCTGAGAAAAAAGCTGTGTAATATATTCATTTTTTGTGGTATTGTTACAAAATTTGGACCTCAGCTGGATAACACTTGGTTCTACATTTCTGTTGCATTTTCCAGCCCGGATCTGACAGCTGTGTGTTATTTGCAAGCATTTGTATCTAAAAAAACACCCAGGCGAACTTTATTTTCTTCAAGTTCAGTATGTTTAGATGACTGTTACTCAGTGGCCGGAGCACTTAGAGAGATTATGACTGTTTTGCCAAAAAATTCAAAGTGTTTTCTTTTAAATGAGACCAACCCCATGAAGATGCTGCAAAGGGTTGAAGAACAGCTTTTGATTTACTTTGGGTACGTTATTTTTAGGCGTTTTTAGGGAAATTGACCAGAGTGCAAGGGGTTAAACTATTAATACCTTTGTAAAAATCTGCATGTTGTATACGCTTTGTCCACTAGTTGGCCTGGTAGAGAAAATGAAGTCCCACATGAGGCCTTGTCTATATGAGCCATCAATCAGTCAATCAATCAATCTTTATTTTGGATAGATTAAAAGTACAGATTAAAAGAAACAGAGTAATATAACAAAGGGGGAAAGAAAATCCAACAAGGTCAAATTCAACAATAACTCCTCTGATTATACAGTTCAACATAAGTTATCCGAAATGGGTGATGGCTGAAGCCGCAGCTTATATTGCCCACCCATATTCCATCCAAGAATTCAAAGAAAAACAAACAAGAGCGATTACAATTCAGAACAAAGCTAAGACAAAATGTGACAAAAAAAAAAAAAAAAAGCCATTGAGCCATTTTGATGAAAGGCCTCAAGTCCTCCAGAAAGCCTCATTTGGCCATCACTACTTCTGCCCCCATCACACTGGAAGCTGCTGCAGACTCTCCAGCCACCTGGAAAGATTGTGGGCCTCAGATCAGGAGAAGAAGGACTCTCTGCAGGTCTCTCCCTGCTTATACAGGAAATGGGAAAACCCACCCCTGTATTCCCATTGGGCCATGTGGGCAGCCTGTAGCAGTTAACTGGCTGGTTCAGGCTGTCAATCAGTGCCTGAGTTTCCCACTAATTGTGTCCGGCTGCGTTCAGTCATTCAAAAGCATGCATATAAAAAGAAACAAGAAAACACTACACTCCAAATAATCACAGTTATCAACAACAACCAAAGTATAAACATGCAAAAATATAACAATCAACATACAAATAAGATTAAACAATATGTCCAAAACACAGCATGATACTCAGCGTGACATGCAACCTTGCAACTTTATCCAATCACTGCAACTTTCCTGCAATTTTGGCCAGTCCTTGTCAACTTCCGCCAATTTCACCAATCAAATGTCAGCTGAGTGGCACTGAAACGCTCAGTCTAAAAAATCAAATGCATCACGCTCACTTCCACGTTTACAGTAAGTATTAATTCAATTCAACTTTATTTATATAGCGCCATTTCACAACAGTCATCTCATAGCACTTTCAACTGTAGGGGGAACCTCCACAATTGCAGAAAGACCCCAGCAATCAGACGATTCCCTGTGAGCAGCACTTGGTGACGGTGGAGAGGAAAAACTCCCTTTTAACAGGAAGAAACCTCCAGCAGAACCAGGCTCAGGGAGGGGCAGTCATCCGCTGCGACTGGCTGGGGGGTGAGAGGATAGAGAAGATGAAAAGAACAGACATGTAGAGAGCAAACAGCACAATGGGGACTCAATCTATGGGAGAGAACAAACAGATGTTAATGACCAGCAAAAATACGTCACTGAGAGTGAAGAAAGGAGTGAAGCCCAGTGCATTACTGGAGGTCCCCCGGCTGACTAAACCTACTAGCAGCATAACTAAAGGAGGGTTCAGAGACACATGATCCCTCCCTAATTATAGGCTATATCAAAAAGGAAGGTTTTAACCAAAAACAGAATGGAATGCTTCAGCAAAAAAAAAACCCTGTGTGAGTAAAAAAAATACTCACCCGCGAGGTTTCCAACACCGTCACTTCCTCTGTGTCCCCCAGCCTGCTGGTGGACATTTCCGTCCTGACCGCGTGTACGAAGTGCTGGGTTTGTGTTGAAAAATGTCCGCCTGCCCCAAAAGCACCCGGTTGCGGGAGCACACATCACAAGAGACTCCATAACATCACCAACAAACAAGCAAGCAAGTCTAACACTACAGCCAGTGTTTGATCATTTCATATATCTTTAGAGGTAAAATCATTACTACAGCTTGTCAATGAGCTTTAAAGCTGTGAATCTCTGAACATGGACAAAGCCCCCCCCCCCGCTCCCCCCGTAAATGAAAGATATGTGTCTAATGAGACAGTGTGTGTGTGTGTGTGTGTGTGTGTGTGTGTGTGAAGATGCACAGCAGAAAGACAGACAGGTAGGAGTTAGGCATAGGAATATTGTCTGCATTTTTGTTTTCCAGAAAAACACGGACTTCAATAGACAATACAGACTAACAGAATAAATTATTTTTTCCTTTCCACTTGGCACCAAGTAGTTGGGGACCGTAGGGACTTTTCAAATGAAGGCACTGCAAATAATTTCCACATCTCTACTCTTTAACATGCATTCAGTGCAATTTAGCTGCTGTAATGAATATTGTGTTAAAGTGTGCGTTGGCTGTTGCACAAGAGTTTCTGTATTGCAGAAGTTTCTGCTTAATTTACAAATCACTGTAATAGGAAATGATTGACAATCCTGTGCTTTTCTTGTATTGTTATATAGAATATCACTGTAGTAAGCTGAAAAAAAACATCTGCTTTAAAATTTGTAATTTTTGCCACAACTTTTAGCGCAAAAAAACCCCAAAAAACCTCCAAACATCACAACTTTTATAGCAACTTTTAAAAAAAAAAAAGCTCCCGCTGTGGAAGATGTGGAAATGACGAGACAGAGTTCATCTCACGAGTCAGGTTTAGTCACAACTTCCAACATCATCAAAAGCAGTCAGAGGAAGAAACCCAGACATTCGTCCTTTATATACCTCTGAACTTCAAAGCACACAGTTACATTGTATTTAATCCCAAGTAACAATACATCTTCCTTCAGATCTTAACACCTCCACCCCCAGCCTCTGGCGGCCAGGAAAATCCCCCCAGACCGTCTCTCTGCATAACAAAGACTAGACTTTCACATCCTCCTGTTATCTCCAGAGACACTCAGTCCTTTGTTCAATCTAAGATGTGAAGCCTAAAGTGGTATACATATGAAGCATGAAGTGATATACATATGTGCACATATATGTGTCCCACATGACCCCCCCCCAAACGCCTAAGATGGAACAACGGAATAACAGTCTGCATGTCATGATAAACCATTACACATCAGTCCACGTGCTGCTTGGGCCTCAGTCTCCTCCCGTATCTGCTGTAAGCGGGCTTTACCACTTCCGCGGCGCCATCCTGCTGGGGAGCTGCTGTCTAAGGGTGAGAACTGTTAGTCAATCCCTGTGGGTGTTCTGGGGAATGTCCCCTAGGGGGTCTGCCGCGCCGAGGAGCCTTGGCCGACAGCACATCCTCGTCTGCCACCACAAAGGCGGGTTTGAGCCTGTTTATGCCAATCTTTTCTTTCCTGCCCCCCAGATCTAGCAAAAAATGCTTATCCCCTGTTTCCAGCACTCTAAATGGTCCATCATAAGGTGGTCGCAACGGTGGGCGATGGGCATCGTGTCTGACAAAAACAAACTCCCTGTTTTTCAAAGCCTTAGGCACAAAAACGCACGGAAAACTGTGGTGAACGGGGCCAGGCAGCGTGCCCGATTTCGTGCCACTCTGCAACCGCTGAGCTGGGGATCTATCTGGCACAGGATTATCTGGGAGAAATTCCCCGGGCAGCCGAAGTGGCTGCGCAAAAACCAGCTCAGCCGGGGAGGCTTCTAAATCCTCTTTAGGTGCAGAACGCAACCCCAATAAAACCCACGGTAGCCTGTCTACCCAATTTGCATCCGTAAGCGACGCTCTGAGAGCCGCTTTCAATGACCTATGAAAACGTTCGCATAACCCATTAGCCTGCGGATTGTACGCGGTTGTGTGGTGGATCGTTACCCCCAGGCTGCGGGCCATTGCTGATCAAAGGTCGGAAACAAATTGAGGGCCTCTATCGGACGTAATGTCCGATGGGACTCCAAAGCACGCTACCCATGCTGTTAAAAACGCGCGCGCCACCTCCTCTGCTGTGGTTGACGACAGTGGGACCACTTCCGGCCAGTGCGTGGTGCGGTCTACCATTGTCAGAAGGTGTGTGCACCCCTGTGACGGCGGTAGGGGGCCTACGAGGTCCACGTGAACATGGTCGAACCTCTTAGCCGGGATGTGGAACGGCTCCAAGGGAGCTCTCGTGTGTCTGTGTACCTTGGCTCGTTGACAGGCCATGCAGGCTGCCGCCCACTCTCTAACTTGTTTGCGCAGGCTCGGCCATACAAATTTCTCTCCCACCATTTTGACCGACGCGTGCACTCCCAGGTGCGCCAGAGAATGAATCGAGTCAAAAATGTGGCATCGCCACGCGGCCGGTACCACAGGACGCGGTCGCCCAGTGGAGACATCACAGATTAGGGGGGGCATACCGTCTTGCAGCACCCTGTTCTCCAGCCTTAACCCTGTTGGTCCAGACTGGAGCGCGCGCACATCTGCGTCACTACCCTGATCCACAGCCATGGCTGCATAATCTATCCCTACGCGGACTGGACCGCCACGGCGCACGAGAGACAGTCGGCCACTACATTAAGTTTACCCACCACATGCTGAATATCGGTAGTAAACTCTGAGATTGCGGCCAGCTGTCTCTGCTGCCAGCCTGACCACGGTTCTGAAACCTTGGCCATCGCGAATGTCAGCGGCTTGTGGTCAACGAACACGGTGAAACGGTGTCCGTCCAGCCAGAACTGGAAGTGGCGAATGGCCAAGTAGAGAGCTAACAACTCCCTGTCGAATGCGCTATTTTTTTGTTCGCTATCGCGCAAAGTCCAGCTGAAAAATGTGAGCAGCTGCCAAGCCCTGGCTACATGCTGCTCCACGACTGCCCCTATGGCCACATCTGACGCATCAGTAGTGAGCGCTATGCGGGCCGTTGGGTCTGGATGTGCTAATAACGCAGCGTTTGCCAGGGCTGTTTTGACCTCAGAGAATGCTCGCTCTCGCTCCGGAGACCATTAGATCTTATTTGTAGGTTTTTGTTTTTTTAGTGCAGCATACAATGGTTGCATGAGTTGCGCTGCGCGGGGGAGGAAACGGTTATAAAAATTCACCATTCCCAAAAACTCCTGTAACGCCTTGACTGTTTGTGGCCGGGGAAAATTTGTTACCGCGCGTATTTTGTCAGGCAGCGGAACCACTCCTTCTGGGGAGACGCGATGCCCCAAAAAAATCAATCTGTGTCACTCCGAACTGACACTTCGCTGGGTTGATTATTAACCTGTGCTCTCCCAACCTCCGGAAAACTGCCGTGAGGTGGTTTTCGTGTTCGTCTTCGGACGCGCTGGCTACTAAGATGTCATCCAGGTAGACGAATAGGAAGGAGAGATCGTGCAACACCGCGTCCATCAGGCGTTGGAACGTCTGCTCAGCGCCCTTAAGCCCAAACGGCATGCGCAAAAACTTGAATAGGCCAAACGGAGTTATTACCGCTGTTTTGGGTACCAAAACCAGACCAAGATGGCGCCCACAGCGGTCGACATGGTGCTTCGCTGCGCCCTTTGTTTGTTTTTGTTTGTCAATTGTGTGTCTGCTTGCACTTATACCCGTGAAGAACTTCTAAATATCAGGACTTTCACCCCCACGGACCTCCTCCCAGTTTTTTTTAGCCCCTGCGGCCGATCTGGTTCATTGCTTGGCTCGGAAAGTGAGACGGCGGAAGAGAGGTAGACGAGCGGGCGCTCTCGTGCGGCTTCGCAGGAGAGGCTCGCGAACGGCGCTGCCTGGCATATTTCTGTCCAATACCAACTCTCTCTCTAACAAGGTAGATGAACTGAGACTGCTGATGCGTTTTAGGGACCTCGCATCCTCGGCTGCCCTCTGCTTTACTGAGACCTGGCTCCGGGAAAATATACCAGACAGCATGCTGCGCCTCGACGGCTTCCAGCTCTTTCGTGCTGATCGTGACACAGAGCTTTCCGGCAAGACCACAGGAGGCGGAGTCTGCTTCTACATCAACTGCAGCTGGTGCTCTGATGTAACGGTAATTTCCAAACACTGTTCTCCCGCCCTGGAATTTCTTGTTATCAACTGCAAGCCTTTTTATTCCCCGCGGGAGTTTGCTTCTTTTATACTCATCGCTGTGTACGCCCCTCCCGACGCGGACACGCGCGAAGCTCAGCGCGTGCTCGCGGATCACATTCAACACACAGAGCGGAGTTTCCCAGACTCTCTGGTTATTGTGGTTGGCGACTTTAATCAGTGCAATCTGAGCCACGATCTCCCCCGCTACAAACAGTTTATTAAATGCCCCACCAGAGGAATAAACACGCTGGATCACTGTTACACCACAGTGAAAGACGCATATCGCGCTGTCCCTCGAGCTGCGCTGGGATTATCTGATCACGTGATGGTTCACCTCATTCCCACATACAGACAGAGATTGAAGCTCACTAAACCTGTCGTGAGCACTACGAAGAAACGGACCAGTGAAGCTGAGGAGAAGCTGGAAACGTGCATGGAAATATCCGACTGGGGCATGTTTAAAGGAGCCACGCATGATCTGGATGAGTACACGGACACTGCGAACTCATATATCCACTTTTGTGAAGAGGTCATTCTTCCATCACGCACCAGGGTGAGTTACTCTAATGACAAACCCTGGTTCACAGCTAAGCTCAGACAGATCAGGAAGGAGAAGGAAGCAGCGCTGAAAAGTGGAGACAGGGACTGCTACAGGGAGGTTAAATACCGGTTTAACAGAGAGCTGAGGAGAGCTAAATCTGTATATTCTGAGAGACTCCAGCAGCAGTTCACTTCTAATGATTCGGCTTCCGTGTGGAGAGGACTGAGGCAAATCACCAACTATCGGCCTCAGGCTCCTAAAGGTCAGGATGACAAAGCCCTTTGTCAAAGACTGTCCCAACACTATGCCCGTTTTGACACCTCGTCATCTGTGTCCAACTCCCCCCCTCCCTCCAGCTCCACAGCCTCCACAATCCCTACTTCATTAAAGGCACCCCCCCCCCCCCCCCCCCCGGCCCTTATCATCAGTGAGCAGGACGTGCTCAAACAGTTCTCCAGACTGAATCCGCGCAAGGCCCCCGGCCCGGACGGCGTGTCTCCCTCCACCCTGAGACACTGTGCGAAAGAGCTGGCTCCTGTCTTCACAGACATTTTTAACACCTCCCTTAAGTTATGCCACGTGCCGTCCTGCCTCAAATCCTCCACCATCATCCCTGTCCCCAAGAAGCCACGGATCACTGGACTTAATGACTACAGACCTGTAGCGCTCACCTCTGTAGTCATGAAGTCCTTTGAGCGCCTGGTCCTGCCCCACCTCAAGTCCATCACCACCCCTCTCCTGGACCTGCTGCAGTTTGCCTACCGAGCCAACAGGTCTGTAGACGACGCAGTCAACCTGGCCCTCCACTCCATCCTGCAGCACCTGGACTCCCCGGGAACCTACGCCAGGATCCTGTTTGTGGACTTCAGCTCCGCATTCAACACCATCCGCCCCGCTCTGCTCCGGGACAAGCTGTCCCTGCTCAACGTGCCTGACTCCCTCTGCAGGTGGATCACCGACTTCCTGACGGACCGGAGGCAGCATGTGCGGCTGGGAAAGACTGTCTCAGACTCTACTAGCATCAGCACCGGATCACCCCAGGGCTGTGTACTTTCCCCCCTACTCTTCTCCCTTTACACCAACTCCTGCACCTCCAGCCACCAGTCTGTCAAGCTGATCAAGTTTGCGGACGACACCACCCTCATCGGGCTCATCTCCAATGGCGACGAGTCCGCCTACAGGAGAGAGGTGGCCCAGCTGGCGTCCTGGTGCAACAATAACAACCTGCAGCTGAACGCTCTGAAGACAGTGGAGATGATTGTAGACTTCAGGAAAGTCACTACCCCTCTTCCCCCCCTCACCCTCTCAGGCTCTCCCATCACCACTGCTGATTCCTTCCGCTTCCTAGGCACTACCATCACCAGGGACCTCAAATGGGAGCCGACCATCAGCTCACTCATCAAAAAAGCCCAGCAGAGGATGTTCTTCCTGCGGCAGCTGAGGAAGCTCAAGCTACCCACCAAGATGTTAGTGCAGTTCTACACAGCCATCATCGAGTCCATCCTCACCACCTCCATAACCGTGTGGTACGCAGGAGCCACTGCCAGGGACAGACTAAGGCTGCAGCGCATCGTGCGCACTGCTGAGAAGGTGATCGGCTGCAAGCTCCCATCTCTCCAGGATCTGTACATCTCCAGGACCCGGAGGCGTGCTGGCCGGATCATAGCCGATCCCTCACACCCTGGTCACGTACTGTTTGCCCCCCTCCCCTCTGGTAGAAGACTTCGGTCCATCCAGACTAAAACCTCCCGTCACATGAACAGCTTCTTCCCCTCTGCCATCAGACTGCTGAACACTAAGTTGTCATATCCGGCTCTAGGGAGCCGGGCAATCAGAGCCAGGGGCAAGCCAGTGAGTCGTGATATTTTATTCAGGGTAAAGGGGAAGGGATGAGGAGAGCACAGATACTCATGCAGAGGTACACTCACAGGTTGCACAGCGCAGAGGTAAGCAGCTCGTACCGGACGTGGGGGTAGCAAGACGTACATACTCACAGCGGGATACAAACACAGGAATGCTGCAAGAGGAGTATAAGCTGACACCAGACGAAGGGGCTTCAGCTTAGCAATGTGTTTATGTCGCAGCCCCGAGTCATAAAGGCTGCTCCTATTTATCCTCATTGGCAGCGCCCCAGCTGATGAAGACTAATTGGCCCCAGCCGTCCATAATGCTGCCAGCTGGGGGCCAGCTGAGACGCTGCTCAATGGGAAGCAGGGATGAGGGAAAACATGGGCTGAGTGCCGAGACGGCATCTCAACCCATGGTGACAGAGCCCCCCCCTCAAGGTCGGGCTCCTGAACGACCAGGAACATCCCAGCCCCCCCCCTCCCCACCTAGGGTGGGAGGAAGGGAGGCGGACCGGAGGGGAAGAAGCCAAGGGAAGGACAACACCAATGGGGCAATGTAGGGTAGCGGGAAAGAAAAACCCAAATACAATACTGACAAAACAGAATAATTAACCCAGGTACAGATGGGGAGAAGAACTGGGTCAGCACGCCGGTTACATACTACCCAGAGAGTACCAACCATGCGTGACCCAGAGCAAGGAAAAAAGAACCACCAAAAAGGTACAGGGCAAAAAATGCTGAGTACGGTTAAATAAAGGGGAACCTATACACAGCGCTAATTTAAGTACATACACACACAGTCACCAAGAAAAGTGAGGGTGACTGGAACAAATGACAATTATAGAGCATGGTGTTACGGAAAACAAGGCACATGACTCTATAATGAACCAACAGGACAAAAAAGAAATACTGAGTGCAGGCAAAGAAAACCCCCCACACACGAATATATAAATACCCAGTCACCTAAAGAAATGAAAGTGACTGGAATAAATGGATAACTGCAGAGCATGGTGTTACGGAAAACAAAACATAACTCTACAATACAAAAAACGAGGCTAAAAACATGGCACAAAAATTAAAATGCTGAGCATGAGCGATGGAAAACACAGCACTATAAAAACGAATCCACCAACAGGACAAAACATTACACCCGAGTGACCTTAATAACAAAAGAAAAAGTGACACCCGAGGTGAATGGCAGGCAGAGTCCAAAAATGGCCGAGATGGCTCCGGAGATCTCCCCGCCCATTGTCCAGCTGGCGAATCAGGGGAAGAGAAGTGTTCGGACGGCGAACTCTGGACCCAGATCCCAGGAATCCAGTCCACCGGCAGCCAAACCAGGCTGCCCAGAGGGAAACACAGACCAGTGGGGGGAACCAGATCACCGAACCGAAAGTTCTGTGGGTCGGGTCGTCGACCCGCATCACTCAACCATCAGGACCGTTGAGACGGGCGAAGGATCAGAGCGGATCCCAGTGGAAGAGGCTCAGGGGAGAGCCGATGACGAGGGCGGCGGGCGTCAGGCCGCAGGAAAACGGCCACCTCCTCACCGGACCTGGACAATACTGGGGCAGCACCCACGTCGGACCCCGATCGGGCCTCAGGCGACCCCACGTTGAATACTGCACCAGAACCGACCTCCAACGTTGAACCCGGACCCTCCAGCACCACGAGGAACAGCAACTCCTTGCCGGTGACCCTGGAAGAAGGCTCAGAAGAGAAAACAGAACCGGGATCAGGATCACCGGCAGCGCCAGAACCCGGCGAGACGAGCTCAGACGCAGCGGACGGCTGCACCCGGCTCGTCTCCCCTGGAGATAGGCTGAAGTGCTCGGGGATAAAAAGAGAGAAAAGAAAGGAGAGCACTCGCCTGATCTCGGGTTCTGACGCCGTCCAGGACTGCGAAGATCCAGGATCCGTCGTCAGGAGGTCGTTGTCAGGCTCCCATCTAGCCGCGTCGGGCCCCGCAGCCAGCACGATGGTCAACGCAGCTTGAGATCCCTCCAGCTCAGGTAACCCCGCCGACGATCCACTCGGCGTGAAGCCAGAAGAATCTCGTCCCGCCGGACCGAACCGCTCCTCCGTGGAGACCCGGGGACGCTCAGTCGTCGGCGTAGACTCCACGCAGCAGTCAGTCCCCCTCCTCCGTCCGCAATGTAGCTGCGGAACCACAGGCCCTCTCCATATCCCACCACGTTGACCCGGAGTCGGGGACCGCTCGGCGGAGAGAGACACAGAGGATGCGGGATTAGGAATACAGGTTACAGCAGGTGGGGAGAGTTCAGGGAGCTGCGAACCCTGAACTTCTCCAGGGATGTGACAGAGCAAATCATTAAGCAGGTGTGAAAAAACAATGACTTGCCTGCCCCCTGGAGGTTGAGTATCGCCTGCTGTAGTGGATTCTGCTTCTTCCTCTCCCCGCCCGGCGATAACGGAGGACCCCCCGGGAGTTAGTCTGAGGATCGCTCGCGTTGTCTCCAGCAGAGAGCTCACCAGGCCGGGATTCCAGGCACACACAGTCAGGAAGCGCGTCGAGGAGGAGGGGAAAACAGCCGGGGTGAGCCAGCCCGAATGTCCAGGAATGACAGCGGGGGAACGAGGCTCAAGGGACGAGGCTGTAGAGTCTCCACACAGACGAGGCAAAGAGGTGACAGCTGCGTGGGAGGAACGGTCCTGACGATGACCCAGAACTGGATCCGGACGAGGTTCGTGCAGAGGTGACTCGGCGATGTGATGGCGGCTATTCCCAGGGAACGAAGCGAGGGGGAAACCCAGGATTCGCCGCTCCAGATCAGAGAACGAGGCGAGGAAGGCGCCGAGCACGGGAAAGCTTCGTAGCCCTGAAGTCCACACCATCAATCTCCCTGCCGCCGCCACATGCCTGAAGGTGGTGACAGGAAACACAGTAGAGCTCGCGACAGCCACTCGACCCCGGACATAACTGCTGTCAGCTGCGGCTCCTTGAAGGGAATCCCAAGTGACGTGGCGCAGGTCGGGGGAAGTCCTCTGGTTGGCGCGAACTCCCAGACTGGAATGACGGCAGGAACGGGACTCCGAAGCGGGGAAAGACGTCGCCCACTTCGACTCCCTGCCGGGATTTCCATCCACCCCGTGGAGCTTCTCTCGCTGTGTACCTGCAGCGTCTATCCTGGCACTGTCCTCCAGATGGTACAGAGAGTGAGGGTGACAGTCCAGGAGTTCCTCAGCACGGCCCAGATGCCAGCGTCTCGCGTTGGAGGCGTCGTGCAGGGTGAAGAGCGTCCCGTCGACAGCCTCCGAGATGGACCTCAGCTCGTCGCCCTGGCGCCGGAAGTGACTCCTGGGAAACGGCATGCTAGCAGCGCTGACACCCGGACAGAAAGGTACATTTCCACAGCGACTCACGGCCGCCGGCAACTCTTCTGGCTGCGACATACTGTCATATCCGGCTCTAGGGAGCCGGGCAATCAGAGCCAGGGGCAAGCCAGTGAGTCGTGATATTTTATTCAGGGTAAAGGGGAAGGGATGAGGAGAGCACAGATACTCATGCAGACGTACACTCACAGGTTGCACAGCGCAGAGGTAAGCAGCTCGTACCGGACGTGGGGGTAGCAAGACGTACATACTCACAGCGGGATACAAACACAGGAATGCTGCAAGAGGAGTATAAGCTGACACCAGACGAAGGGGCTTCAGCTTAGCAATGTGTTTATGTTGCAGCCCCGAGTCATAAAGGCTGCTCCTATTTATCCTCATTGGCAGCGCCCCAGCTGATGAGGACTAATTGGCCCCAGCCGTCCATAATGCTGCCAGCTGGGGGCCAGCTGAGACGCTGCTCAATGGGAAGCAGGGATGAGGGAAAACATGGGCTGAGTGCCGAGACGGCATCTCAACCCATGGTGACATAAGTGACTTATTGACTCTCGTGCACTATGTACAGCAGCTCAACCAGACTCATGTCAATCATCACTGTTTTCTTCCTGCATTACCAACTGCACTATATAGTTCTCCACAGTATCTGCTGCTCGCTAATATATTTTAACTGCTGACCAGTACCACTTACTCTTATTCTACACTTTATTGCATGTATAGTTTATTTCTTTTATCTTATCATGTTTAACGTTGCAGCATTGCACCGAGACAAATTCCTAGTTTGTGTACTACATGAACAATGGCAATAAACCTGATTCTGATTCTGATTCTGATTGGGTATGTCCTTGGCGCGCACTGGGACTTGATGGTAACCGCGGACCAAGTCTATCTTAGAAAAAATGCGCGCCCCCGCCAAATGAACGGAAAAATCTTGGATATGCGGGATTGGGTAGCGGTCGTGCGCTGTGGCGTTGTTCAACCTGGAGAAATCTCCACAAGGTCGCCACGAGCCATCAGCTTTCGGGACCATGTGAAGCGGGGAAGCCCATGGGCTTTTTGAACGCCTGATGATGCCCAACTTTTCCAGGTTGGTGAACTCCTCGCGCGCTATGGTCTGTTTAGCTGAATCCAAGCGCCGAGCTTTTGCAAAGACGGGCGGTCCGGTGGTAGTAATAAAATGTTCCACTCCGTGTTTAGCAACGGCTGCTGAAAATGTGGGAACCGTGAGTGCTGGGAACTGAGTGAGCAGTGTGTGGAACTTACCGCTTGCTGTTGCGACGTTGGCTTGTGCTGTGGGCGGGGTCACTCGGGCTGCACAGGGAATAGAATAAAAGGAAAGTGCATTAACCAGGCGCCTGTTAGCAAGATCAACCAACAAACCATGTGAGCACAGAAAATCAGCCCCCAACATATTGAAACTCACTGCAGCTATAACAAAAGTCCACTCAAATGTATGGCCGTGTAGGGACAGAAGCAGGTTCCTCTCACCAAAGGTCTTAATCTCCGAGCCGTTCGCTGCTGACACCCTGTGACCTCCGGGACCCGCCAGCCGGTCAGCGGAGGTAGGCGTGATGAAACTCACTTGGGAGCCTGTCTCCACGAGGAATTGCCTCCCCGAACGCGCATCTGTCAAGTAGAGCAGCTTGTTCTCTTCACCGAGGGCCGCAGCTGCTACCGACCCCCGGTCTTGGCGTTTCCCGAGCGCTTGAACTGGCACGGTGGTATACATTTGCGTGCCTTCTCTGCAAAGCGGCGACGGTAGAAACAGAGGGTGTCTCCTCCGCGATCCTTGGCCCCCACCGCCGCCGTCGTTGGTGGGTCTGCTACCGCCGTCTCTGGCCCCTCGCCATCTCCGGCCGTCGCGCCGAACTCCGTTGCTGCCGCGGTGGCCGCGCGCTGTTTGCTGGCGCCCGTCGCTGCCGCGGTGGCTGCGCGCTGTTTGCTGGTGTTGAGAATCCGGTGCGCCTCCTGGGCCAGCGCGCGGAAGTCCCGCTGGGCCACCAATGGCGAACTGGCCAGGGTCGCTCTCGTGGCCGAAGGTAGGGTTCTCAGGAAAATGTGGGTGAAGATGAAGTCGTCACCGTCTGAGCCCCACAAGCTCAGCATGTTCTCCATCAGGTCAACGGGTGGCCATCTCCCAAGTTGTTCAGAGCCAGGAGCCTCTCCGCTCTCTCCTGGACTGAGAGAGTGAAGCGCTGGATGAGCGCAGCCTTCAACCCGCCGTATTTGTCGTCGGCCGGTGGCTGCTCCACAAGGCTCTGCACATGCCGAGCCGTACGGTTGTCGAGCTTGGCAATCACATGGTAGAACTTTGTGTCATCTACCGTTATCCCCCGGAGGGCGAACTGTGCTTCGACCAAGTGGAACCAGGAGCGCGGGTTGTCTCACCAAAAGTCCGGTAGCTGGACGGTAGCGGCATACGCTTGGCTGGGAGCTCCTGACCTGGCTGGCTCGGGGGAATTTCTTTCACTCATGATACGTCTTAGGGTCACCAGTGTGGAAGATGTGGAAATGACGAGACAGAGTTCATCTCACGAGTCAGGTTTATTCACAACTTCCAACATCATCAAAAGCAGTCAGAGGAAGAAACCCAGACATTCGTCCTTTATATACCTCAGGACTTCAAAGCACACAGTCATATTGTATTTAATCCCAAGTAACAATACATCTTCCTTCAGATCTTAACACCTCCACCCCCAGCCTCTGGCAGCCAGGAAAATCCCCCCAGGCCGTCTCTCTGCATAACAAAGACTAGACTTTCACATCCTCCTGTTATCTCCAGAGACACTCAGTCCTTTGTTCAATCTAAGATGTGAAGCCTAAAGTGGTATACATATGAAGCATGAAGTGATATACATATGTGCACATATATGTGTCCCACACCGCGAATTCAAGCTTTTTGGGCCGCAACAATCATAAAAACATCCCGCAAAATCCTGGAGGGACTGGCTGTACTCTGAAAAGTAGTGACTAAGTAGGGTGGAAAATACTAAATAAAAGAAGAGGCTTTTGTAACACAATGTGGTCAAGATGCCACAGTCCGTTTTATGAAAATATTCAATGTAGTACAAATGCCATGAAACTGTATGTTTTTAAATAAAATTTAATAAAAATGCAAAGATATGCTCTAATTTTCTCAGTATTCACTCTGAACTTCTACCCGACAAATTACTGTCAAGCAATACCAGTGAGAAGTATGTTGGGACCATTAAGTTAAGATAAGATAAGATAAGCCTTTATTAGTCCCACAATGGGGAAATTCCAGGATTGCAACAGCACAGGGATAGCAACACTCAGAGCAACAATCAGAAGGCAAGAGAAAACAAGAACATCTAGTAAACATATGTACATATTACTATAAATATATATATATAGACACACAGTGCGGAGCATTATGGTTGGTGAATGTGCAGCAGAAAGTCTAAGTTCTCTCTCCGCGGATGCGGCGGGCCAGCTGGAAGTCTTTGGGCATGATGGTGACCCTCTTGGCGAAGAAGAGACCCACCAGGTAGGCCTCTCTGGTCTCCTGCAGAGCCATGACGGCGAAGCTCAGGAAGCGCAGGTGGGTCTTGAAGTCCTGAGCGATCTCCCTCACCAGGCGCTGGACGGGCAGCTTACGGATGAGCGGCTCCGTGGATTTCTGGTAGTGACGGATCTTTCTCAGAGCCACGGGCCTGTAACGGCGAGGCCTCTTCACTCCGCCTGTGGCTGGAGCGCCTCTCCGAGCAGCCCTGGTGGCTAGCTGCCTCCTGGGGGGCTTCTTCCTCCAGTAGATTTTACGGGCGGTCTGCTTGGTTCTTGCCATCGCTCTTTATTATTCTGTCTTATATTTCTTGCACGCCGCCTAAACTCCAGCCCGGCACCCGCGTCGTTTTCGCTACAGCTCCCGGTATGACGAGTTTCCCATTAGCACCGGGCGGCAGCCAAGTGCTAGCTAGCACTAGCTCCTCCCCGCTGCAACGTCTCCCGCTGCAAACAGTGACTCCGTCCGCCGACCCAGGAGACCCCCGGGGTAATCCGTGCGTCCGTGATATATATACAGAGTGAAAGGTGTAGAAAGAAGAAGGAAGATAAAAAAAAAGGCTGTTGCAACGGGCAGCCGACTCGTGTGGCGCCGCCGGTCCGGCGGAACCGGAAACCGGAAAAAAAATTGCCTCCTCTTCCAGGTGGGACTGGGGTTAAAAGATTGAATTTAAATAGATAATAACAGCACCAGTTATTCAAGTAAAAGCAAAACTTTTTTCCATTTTTGTGTTCATCCATATTGTAACATCACATAATTGTGGAAAATGAATATTTTCCTTCAATGTCAGAGAAGGGTTTGACTTCATAAATTGTATTTTGATGCCAAAAACAATAAAATCCTAAAATGTTGACAGATCAGGTTCTCAGCATGATTTTCTGTGCAGCTTATGGATGCACAAATCAAGCTGAGAAGTGATCCAGATGTTTGGGTTCCCAGCACACACAGAAAGGAGAAACGGTGTCTGAAACAAGTTAGCAGAAACAGCATGACTTTAATGAAAGCGTACAACAACAGAAAACTTGCAATAAAGGTACTTGCAAATAAAGGTACTCGCAGTACCTTTATTTCCACAAACATTTCTGCTGGTTAACATGTCAGTCTCCCATGGTTTCATGTTTTCCTCTATAAAAAAGTAGAACAATTTAATTTTTGTAAGCTGTCTTTTAAATCCACCACCATAGTCCTGTGATGCTGCTAGTGCTACTACAATACTATGAACAAGATAAGTCACAGCTGCTCTGTCACAGGTTTTAATGTCATGTCTCATCATATAATGCTACTGTGGAGAGTGTTGGAAATGATGAGGCCAGTTTACGAACAGACGAAGTTTTATTAACACTCTCACATCATCCATACACAGAAAAGCAATGAATCAGCCAAGCCAGGTTCTCCTTATAAACCCAACAGATCATCTCACATCTGCATGACATTTCACATCACATTGCATGACATCTAACCCCACAATACATTTCCCTTAAACCCCCAGCTGCCTCTTCCTGCCAACTCCCCATGACATTCCTGTCTATTATTCTCTTATGTTTAATCACTGCATCCTGACTGAGACGCTGTCTGCTGACTCCTCTACAATATGCATTTCCACACTACTACCAATCTCTAATGTCTCTCAGAAACTATGCTTTCACCCAATAACTATACTGTGGAGTGTGTGAAATAAGAGGCAGATTCATGGCAGACGGTTTATTACACACTTCACATCTCTCAAGCACAGAACAGAATGAAACACTACAGCAAACTCTCCTCTTTTACCCAAGTCACTCTTTACACATTTACATGGAAGTTTCTCATCACACAGCATGACATTTACATTACACTGCCTTCAACCCCCTATGTCTCTGGCTCCGTGTGGCTATATGCCCAGGAACTCCCTGGGCCTTGTTCTCCCATGCTTATTCACTGTCTCTGTCTGAGGTGCTAAATAATCTGACTTCCCCCAGGTCCTATAATACAACAGATTTTTGAAATAAGGGCTGACCCGCCTAGCTAGTTGAGCTAGCACAGGCTAATAACAAGTAGCAAGTTTATGAGCTTTTACTGCACATAAAGAAGAAAAAAAAAAAGCTGTCAAAATAAAACAAGATCACAGACTACAGAATCTACCTGTTAACTTAAGTGGTAAAATGACCAAAACAACGGCCATTCATTAACTTACCCAGAATTATTAAGCAGACACTCCGTGAAATGAATGGTGGTCTATGGGGAAAGATCCACTGTTTGGAACTATTCATCCCTCCATGACCCACGTGACTTCCACCTTTCACAGTTTCTATAGAAGTCTACCCGAGAGTCGCAACTCTCATACAGCTCTGTTTATGTTATTTAAATGGAGGTGTCCAAGAACCACAACCCACCACCACAGTTGTCGTTGAGTTCTGATTGGGATATGTGTTGGCACCAGATGGGGCCCTTCCCTCAGCTGATCTACTACCAAGTAGACTCCAAATTTAATTGGAATGTTAAGGGAGCACTGTCAGGTTTTAGTTTAAAGCAGAGGACAGAAGACACGGAGAACAGCTGTGAAGGCAAAGGACTGTTTTCTTTCTTTATTGACCCACAAAATAGGAAGACTACTCACTTCAGGAGAAAGGCTACCTGTAAGAGGGGAGAGGACATGGAGAACATGAGTACAGAGAGTTAAGTATTGTTCATAAACTGATTGTGACTCATGGCGAACACAGGTGGCAGTTATGGGTAGAGGAAGGGATGAGCTGAGTGAGAAGGTTGGTGACTGATCCAGGTTTCTTCAGAAGTATTCTTCCTTTTCTTTCCTGAGTGTGCCGTGTGGCGGTAGATGTTATGTCGGTAATGGAAGCCAAGGACGACACCGAGTGTTGAACTGGACACAGATTTATTCATGACTCTCTCTCTCACAATACAGGCACATCCATCAGGCGGAGAGGAGGCCAAGAGACCGCCCCTCTCCCTCACAGCCCTATTATACCCCGGGTGGCGGCAGAACTGGAAAGGTGGAGCCACTATCCGTGTCACACAATAATATGTCCCCAAAACCCAACACAACACTTCCCCCTGCCCTGCAAAAATGGTCCAAAACACACACATACAATCGAGACCCTCCCCAATTTGGAACCTAAATCACGCACTAAAACAACTAAACAGAAATACCTAAAAGGGCCTATCACATTCACTCAAAACAGCTAAAACTAGGGGGGAACAGGTAGACTACCGTCCCACCCCCACACGGCAAGACGGATAATTCTGCCGTCTACACTAAAATGAACAGTCCCACTAAATAAACACTGCCGTGTTCCTAAAAATAATATCCATCCATCCATCCATCCATCTTCTACCGCTTTTCCGGAGGTCCGGGTCGCGGAGGCAGCAGTTCAAGCAGAGAAGCCCAGACTTCCCTCTCCCCAGCCACCTGCTCCAGCTCTTCAGAGGGAATACCAAGGCGTTCCCAGACCAGCTGGGAGACATAGTCTCTCCACCGAGTCCTGGGTCTGCCCCGGGGTCTCCTCCCAGTGGGACGTGCCTGAAACACCTCAAGTGGGAGGCGTCCAGGAGGCATCCTAATCAGATGCCCATACCACCTCAACTGACTCCTTTCAATGTGGAGGAGCAGCGGTTCTACTCTGAGCCTCTCCCGGATGACTGAGCTCCTCACCCTATCTCTGAGGGTGAGTCCAGCAATCCTACGGAGAAAGCTCATTTCAGCCGCTTGTATCCGCGATCTCGTTCTTTCGGTCATTACCCAAAGCTCATGACCATAGGTGAGAGTAGGAACGTAGATTGACTGGTAAATCGACAGCTTTGCCTTAGAGCTGTCGATTTACTAATTACTAAATGTCGATTTACAGCTGTCGATTTACCTAAAAATAATAAATAAATAAAAACACCAAATAATCACCATTGAATCGGCCTTGAATTGGCATTGAATCACCTCTAACCCGATACTGTGGGAAGAAACTCCTCATGGTTGCCCAATTTAACATGGCTCTCACTGCTCCCGTGTCAATCAGCAACAGCACTGTTACTCCGTGCAGTTCCACCATACAGTAAGAATGGCCGTTGGTACTCAGGGATAGAATGTGAATAACCTTGGGAGTTGAAGCAGGGGAATCTTCCTTACCTCTCGGATCCCCTCGCTTGAACCTGTAACATGCCCTGGTGAAATGATGCAAGCGTCTGCACTTGGCACAGCATCATCCTCTTGCCGGACACTATCTGGCCTTATAATTCAATTCAATTCAATTCAATTCAACTTTATTTATATAGCGCCATTTCACAACAACAGTCATCTCATAGCACTATCAACTGTAGGGGGAACCCCCACAGTTGCAGAAAGACCCCAGCAATCAGGCAATCCCCTGTGAGCAAGCACTTGGTGACGGTGGAGAGGAAAAACTCCCTTTTAACAGGAAGAAACCTCCAGCAGAACCAGGCTCAGGGAGGGGCAGTCATCTGCTGCGACTGGCTGGGGGGTGAGGGGATAGAGAAGATGAAAAGAACAGACATGTAGAGAGCAAACAGCACGATGGGGACTCAATCTATGGGAGAGAACAAACAAATGTTAATGACCAGCAAAAAAAGTATTTCATTGAGAGTGAGGAAAGGAGTGAGGCCCAGTGCATTACTGGAGGTCCCCCGGCTGACTAAACCTATTAGAAGCATAACTAAGGGAGGGTTCAGAAACACATAATCCCTCCCTAATTGTAGGCTATATCAAAAAGGTAGGTTTTAGCCCTATTCTTAAAAACAGAGGTCGAATCTGACTCCCGAATCCAGATTGGCAGCTGATTCCATAGGAGAGGAGCTTGATAACTGAAGGCTCTGCCTCCCTTGTACTTTTGGAGATTCTAGGTATTACAAGTAATCCTGCATTTTGGGAGCGTAGTGCTCTGTTAGGATAATACGGTAGTATCAGATCTTTTAAATAAAAAGGAGCCTGATTGTTTAGAGCTTTGTAAGTAAGAAGAAGGATTTTAAACTTAATTCTAAACTCTATGGGAAGCCAGTGAAGGGAGGCCAGAACCGGAGAGATATGATCTCTCTTTCTAGTACCTGTTAAAACTCTTGCTGCAGCATTTTGGATCAGCTGAAGACTTTTTAAAGATGTTTTAGGACAGCCTGATAATAAAGAATTACAATAATCTAATCTCGAGCTAACAAAAGCGTGGATCAGTTTCTCAGCATCACTCTGAGACAAGATGCTCCTAATCTTGGCAATATTACGCAAATGATAGAAGGCAGTCTTAGAAACAAATTTAATATGTGAATTGAAGGACAAATCTTGATCAAAAATAACTCTAAGGTTCCTCACAGAGCTATTAAGAGAAAGAGTAATCGCATCCAAACTGAAAGTTTGATTTGGAAAGGAATTTCTAAGGTTTTTTGGACCAACAAGAATGACTTCAGTCTTATCTGAATTTAATAGCAGGAAATTACAAGTCATCCAAGCTTTGATTTCCTTAAGACAGGCTTCTAACTTGGCTAATTGATTACTATCATCTGGCTTCATTGACAGGTATAATTGTGTGTCATCAGCATAACAATGAAAATGTATACAGTGCTTTCTAATAATGTTGCCTAACGGAAGCATATATAAACTAAAAAGAGTAGGGCCTAGCACAGATCCCTGTGGAACTCCATGACTGAGCTTTGAGTTGAAAGAAAACTCATTATTTACATGAACAAACTGGAACCTATCAGATAAATAAGATCTAAACCACTGCAACGAAGTTCCATTAAGTCCAACATAGTGTTCTAATCTATCAAGTAGAATATTATGATCGATAGTATCAAAAGCTGCACTAAGGTCTAAAAGGACAAGTACAGAAACTAGTCCATTATCAGATGCAATGAGGAGGTCGTTAGTGACCTTCGCTAAGGCTGTTTCAGTACTATGATGGATTCTAAACCCAGACTGAAACTCTTCAAGTAAACCATTTTCCTGTAGGTGGTCAAATAATTGCGTAGCAACAACTCTTTCTAAGATTTTTGAAATGAAAGGGAGATTAGAGATTGGTCTATAGTTAGCTAAAGCTCCTGGATCTAGCGTTGGCTTTTTGAGTAAGGGTTTAATTACAGCCGTTTTAAAAGCCTGCGGTACATGGCCTAAAGTTAATGAAGAATTGATTGTATGAAGAATAAGGCTACCAATAAGTGGGAAGACTTCTTTAAATAACCTGGTAGGAACAGGGTCTAAAAGACAAGTTGAAGGTTTGGATGAGGAAACTATTTTGTCTAACTCACAAAGGTCGATTGGAGTAAACTCATCAAGACAGACATCAATAGAAGGAGTTGTAGTAGTTACAGTATTTAAGTTAACTGTGGGAAGAATCTGATTGATTTTATCTCCTGATGGATGAAATTTTATTATTGAAAAAGTTCATAAAGTCCTGACTAGTAAGCTCTAAGGGAATGCTAGGATTGACAGAGTCCTGACTCTTTGTCAACCTGGCTACAGTACTGAAAAGAAACCTGGGATTATTCTTGTTCTCTTCTATTAATGCAGAGTAATAACTCGTTCTAGCTTTTCTAAGAGATTTTTTTATAAATTAAAAGATGATTTCTCCAAGCTAAATAGATTTCATCTAAATTAGTGGAGTGCCATTTTCTTTCTAATTGACAAGTCTTCTGTTTTAAGCTACGAGTTTCTGTGTTGAACCAAGGAGTTAGAAATCTCTGATTAGACTTTTTCTTTTTTAAGGGGGCCACCAAGTCTAGAGTCTGATGCAGAGAAGCTGAAACACTATCCACCATGTTATCAATTACAGAAGGAGCAAGCTGTCTATAGCTTATTTCCGTTGTGTTGACACATGGCATAGAGGAAACAATCTGCATAAATTTGGTAACAGCATCATCTGAGAGGCATCTACTGTAATAATATTTTTCTTTAGGAGCCAAATAGTCAGAAATAGTAAAATCAAAGGTTAACAGACAATGGTCTGACAGTACAGGGTTATGAGGAGACACTACAAGGTTTTCTATTTCTATGCCATATGTCAGAACAAGGTCCAATGTATGGTGGAGGTAATGAGTAGAATTTCCTACTTTCTGAGAAAACCCAATCGAGTCTAATATTGAATTAAATGCCACATTAAGGCAGTCACTATCTACATCCACATGTATATTAAAGTCCCCTACTATAATTATTCTATCAGATTTCAGCACTAAATCAGCTAAGAAATCAGCAAATTCGGATAAAAATTCTGAGTAGGTTGATGGGAGACGATAAACTATGGCAAATAAAATTGGATTTAACCTAAAATTGCTGAAGTGCCCAATACTGAGGACCAGGCCCTCAAAGGAATTATAACATGTTTTTTGCTTTACATTAACTAGTAATTTGGAATGGTAAATTGTTGCTACTCCTCCTCCACGACCAGAATTTCTGGGATTTTGACAGTTTAAATAACCAGAGGGAGTTGATTCATTTAAACCAACATAATCCTCTTGCCCTAACCAAGTCTCTGTAAGGGAAATTAAATCAATTTGATGATCACTTAACAGATCATGGACTAACAGAGATTTGGGAGTTAGAGACCTAATATTTAATAAACCACATTTAATTTTTAAATTATGAGGAAGAACAGAGGCCAATTCATTCAATTTAGAGGCTTTATGTTTAATTTGACTTTTACCAATATTTTGCTTTATCACTTTGGGATGCTTATGCATTATATTTTTATTTTCTCTGGAGGGAGCAGACAACGATTCTCTGATGGGGAAGACAGGGGCTAAGCTGAGGGGTGGCAGATGAAGAGGAGCTGCAGAGAGGCTTGTAAGACTGCGACTCTGCTTCCTGGTCCCAACTCTGAGTAGTCAGGGTTTTGGAAATTTGGATAAAAAAGATGCCAGATTGTTAGATAAATGAGAAGCACAATCCAAAGTGGGATGAATGCTGTCTCGTCTCATAAGACCAGGTTTTCCCCAAAAAGAGCTCTAATTGTCAATGTAGCCCACGTCATTTTTAGGACACCACACAGACAGCCAGCGGTTCAAGGATGACGAGCGGCTAAACATGTCATTACTGGTTAGATTGGGGAGGGGCCCTGAGAATACTACAGTGGCAGACATCGTTTTTGCGATAATGGTGCTTGGTGGACCCACAACCCAAACACCTGGGCGATCCCAGGGCGGACCTCATCCTGACAGCATTAGCATAGCGTTCATCATCCTCCACGCCATCGTCACTGTCCGGGTCCACTGCCTGCACCATCGACTGTGGTTCAAATTGGCGATGTGACGCTCTCTCGTGGAGCTCCAGTGATAGCTTTTCTGCTGCCTCAAACTGCTGAGATAACTTGATGGACTTGGATAATGTCAGCTCACCCGAGTATGTAAGGAGCTTCAACCTCGTAGCCGGGCAAACCATATGTTCCGCCAACTGGTTGCGGACAATCTCTTCCTCCAATGCTCCAAACTGACAGTCTTTGGCCAGCTGGCATAGGTCTGCTAAAAACTGACTCGCCAGTCTGCTGGCGGCGCAGTCAAAACTGGATCCTGCGGACGATGACGTTTTTTTCGATGACGTGTTGCGCCTTTAGTTCCACCACTTCCTCAAAACTATCACTCTCGCCCAAAGAGCTTAAGATACGTTGACCTTCCATTCCTAGATTGTGAACCAACAGTGCCCGTGCCCTCAACTTCTCCAGTCTTCCAAGGTCCAATGCTACCAAATACGTTTGAAAGGCAGCGAATCACCTCGTCCAAGGGACGGGCAGCTCACTGGGAAGCTCCAAAAACAGCTGAATTGATGTAACTGCTGCGTCCATACCTTTTTACCCTCGTCGCCAAATGTTATGTCGGTAATGGAAGCCAAAGACAAGACAGAGTGTTGAACTGGACACAGATTTATTTGTGACTCTCTCTCTCACAATACAGGCGCATCCATCAGGCGGAGAGGAGGCCAAAAGACCGCCCCTCTCCCTCACAGCCCTCTTATACCCTGGGTGGTGGCAGAACCGGAAAGGTGGAGCCACCACCCGTGTCACACAATAATATGTCCCCAAAACCCAACACAACAGTAGGTATGACTCCTTCCCAGTGTTGGGTGTAACACGTTAAAGTAACGTGTTACAATAATCTGATTACTGTTTGGTGTAACACAACAATGTAACGAGTTAGTCTGATAAATGTAGTAATCCCGTTACAGTTGCTTATCCGAAAGAGATCGCATTACTAGCGTTTCTTTTTAACGACTTACAAAACGGGAAAACAACTGCACTGCCAATAAGTAATGATTCTTTGCCACACACCCACATACACACGAACACACACACCCCTCAGTGGTTAAGACCCTAGTTTACGGAGCAATTTTTTTTTTTTTAGCAGACCTGGCTCAAATCCCAGTGAGGGCAGTAATGATTAATATTCAACTTCTGCCACCTTAAGCAATTACTACTTTTGTGCTAACGTAGACTGTACTTTTCAGGGTTGCATTTAGCACCACAAAAAGCTGAATATGTTTCAATTTGGAGGGGACTGTCATGAAAAAAAGAGCAGACGTGAGGTAAACCAGGATGCATAAATATGCATTCTGCCTTTTTCGGGAAATGGAAAACAAAGAAAGGGCTGGCGAATGACTGATATTCCTTTACTGATGAGAAGTCAACACATAATCAACTTACCCGGAACAAAAAATGAGCCAACATATTTATATAGATCCATGTTTATTTTCACTGAATATGATACAATACTATGTATACAATATACAGTGGGGAAAAAAAGTATTTAGTCAGCCACCAATTGTGCAAGTTCTCCCACTTAAAAGATGAGAGAGGTCTCCAATTTTCATCATAGGTATACCTCAACTATGAGAGACAAAATGAGAAAAAAAAATCCAGAAAATCACATTGAAGGATTTTTAATGAATTAATTGGTAAATTCCTTGGTAAAATAAGTATTTGGTCAATAACAAAAGTTCATCTCAGTACTTTGTTATATACCCTTTGTTGGCAATGAAAGGGGTGAAACGTTTTCTGTAAGTCTTCACAAGGTTTTCACACACTGTTGCTGGTATTTTGGCCCATTCCTCCATGCAGATCTCCTCTAGAGCAGTGATGTTTTGGGGCTGTCGCTGGACAACACGGACTTTCAACTCCCTCCAAAGATTTTCTATGGGGTTGAGATCTGGAGACTGGCTAGGCCACTCCAAGACCTTGAAATGCTTCTTACGAAGCCACTCCTTCGTTGCCCGGGCGGTGTGTTTCGGATCATTGTCATGCTGAAAGACCCAGCCACGTTTCATCTTCAATGCCCTTGCTGATGGAAGGAGGTTTTCACTCAAAATCTCACGATACATGGCCCCATTCATTCTTTCCTTTACACGGATCAGTCGTCCTGGTCCCTTTGCAGAAAAACAGCCCCAAAGTATAATGTTTTCACCCCCATGCTTCACAGTAGGTATGGTGTTCTTTCTCCTCCAAACACGACAAGTTGAGTTTTTACCAAAAAGTTCTATTTTGGTTTCATCTGACCATATGACATTCTCCCAATCCTCTTCTGGATCATCCAAATGCTCTCTAGCAAACTTCAGACGGGCCTGGACATGTACTGGCTTAAGCAGGGGGACACGTCTGGCACTGCAGGATTTGAATCCCTGGCGGCGTAGTGCGTTACTGATGGTAGCCTTTGTTACTTTGGTCCCAGCTCTCTGCAGGTCATTCACTAGGTCCCCCCGTGTGGTTCTGGGATTTTTGCTCACCGTTCTCATGATAATTTTGACCCCACGGGGTGAGATCTTGCGTGGAGCCCCAGATGGAGGGAGATTATCAGTGGTCTTGTATGTCTTCTATTTTCTAATAATTGCTCCCACAGTTGATTTCTTCACACCAAGCTGCTTACCTATTGCAGATTCAGTCTTCCCAGCCTGGTGCAGGTCTACAATTTTGTTTCTGGTGTCCTTTGACAGCTATTTGGTCTTGGCCATAGTGGAGTTTGGAGTATGACTGTTTGAGGTTGTGGACAGGTGTCTTTTATACTGATAATGAGTTCAAACAGGTGCCATTAATACAGGTAACGAGTGGAGGACAGAGGAGCCTCTTAAAGAAGAAGTTACAGGTCTGTGAGAGCCAGAAATCTTGCTTGTTTGTAGGTGATCAAATACTTATTTTACCAAGGAATTTACCAATTAATTCATTAAAAATCCTTCAATGTGATTTTCTGGATTTTTTTTTCTCATTTTGTCTCTCATAATTGAGGTATACTTATGATGTAAATTGGAGACCTCTCTCATCTTTTAAGTGGGAGAACTTGCACAATTGGTGGCTGACTAAATACTTTTTTGCCCCACTGTACAGTATATCTTACATAAAATCTTTGTACAGCTTGGTTATATGAAATACAGCCGTGGACAAAATTGTTAGTACCCCTCCCTCTGTTAATGAAAGAAAAATCCACAATGGTCACAGAAATAACTTGAATCTGACAAAAGTGGAAATAAATAAAAATTCTATGAAAATTAACCAATGAAAATCAGACAATGCTTTTGAATTGTGGTTCAACAGAATTACTTTAAAAAACAAACTCATGAAACAGGTCTGGACAAAAATGATGGTACCCTTAACTTAATATTTTGTTGCACAACCTTTTGAGGCAATCACTGCAATCAAGCGATTTCTGTAACTGTCAATGAGACTTCTGCACCTCTCAGCAGGTATTTTGGTCCACTCCTCATCAGCAAACTGCTCCAGTTGTCTCAGGTTTGAAGGGTGCCTTCTCCAGACGGCATGTTTCAGCTCCTTCCACAGATGTTCAATAGAATTTAGATCAGGGCTCATAGAAGGCCACTTTAGAATAGTCCAATGTTTGGCTCTTAGCCATTCTTGGGTGGTTTTAGCTGAGTGTTTTGGCTCATTATCCTGTTGCAAGACCCATGACCTGCGACTGAGACCAAGCTGTCTGACACTGGGCAGCACATTTCTCTCTTGAATACCTTGATAGTCTTGAGATTTCATTGTACCCTGCACAGATTCAAGACACCCTGTGCCAGATGCAGCAAAGCAGCCCCAGAACATAACAGAACCTCCCCCATGTTTCACAGTAGGGACAGTGTTCTTTTCTTGGTATGCTTCATTTTTGCGTCTGTGAACATAGAGCTGATGTGCCTTGCCAAAAAGTTCCAGTTTTGTCTCGTCTGTCCATAGGACATTCTCCCAGAAGCTTTGTGGCTTGTCAACATGCAGTTTGGCAAATTCCAGTCTGGCTTTTTAATGATTTGTTTTCAACAGTGGTGTCCTCCTTGGTTGTCTCCCATGAAGTCCACTTTGGCTCAAACAACGACGGATGGTGCGATTTGACACTGATGTACCTTGACCTTGGAGTTCACCATGAATGTGTTTAGAGGTTGTTCTGGGCTCTTTTGTTACCATTCGTATTATTCGTCTCTTCCATTTTTCATCAAGTTTCCTCCTGCGGCCACATCCAGGGAGGTTGGCTACAGTCCCGTGGATCTTAAATTTCTGAATAATATGTGCAACTGTAGTCACAGGAACATCAAGCTGCTTGGAGATGGTCTTATAGCCTTTACCTTTAACATGCTTGTCTATAATTTTCTTTCTAATCTCCTGAGACAACTCTCTCCTTTGCTTCCTCTGGTCCATGTTTAGTGTGGTACACACCATGTCACCAAACAGCACAGTGACTACTTGTCACCCTTTAAATAGGCCAACTGACTGATTACAAGTTTGTAGACACCTGTGATGTTAATTAGAGGACACATCTTGGTTGAACATGTCCCTATGGTCACATTATTTTCAATCTTTTCTAGGGGTACCATCATTTTTGTCCAGGCCTGTTTCATGAGTTTGTTTTTTAAAATAATTCTGTTGAACCACAATTTAAAAGCATTGTCTGATTTTCATTGGTTAATTTTCATAGAATTTTTATTTATTACCACTTTTGTCAGATTCAAGTTATTTTTGTGACCATTGTGGGTTTTTCTTTCATTAACAGAGGGGTACCAACAATTTTGTCCATGTGTGTACATGATCATACATGAAAAAAAAAAAAAATCAACAGCATCATGCAACTTGATGGTACAAAGCGCATTTCCATAAATATAGGCCTATACATGTATATAAAGATAAGATAAGCCTTTATTAGTCCCACAATGGGGAAATTCCAGGATTGCAACAGCACAGGGATAGCAACACTCAGAGCAACAATCAGAAGGCAAGAAAAAAACAAGAGCAGCGAGTATACATATATACATATAAACACAAATATATAGACACACAGTGCGGAGCATTGTAGCTAGATGGAATAAATATGTAAATAAATAAACACACACAGTGCAGAGCATTGTAGATAGATGGAATAAATATGTAAATATATAAACACACAGTGGGGAGCATTGTAGCTAGATGGAATAAATATGTTGTTGAAGGATGAGACTGAGTTTATTCCTCAGATTCAGCTTTATTCACAATCACATACTCCAACAATTTCAAAGCAGGAAAAGAGGATGAATCTTCTCACATCTGTCCTTTTATACCTAGGACATCAAACTACAGTCACATGGTGTTTAATCAAACATACAGTCACAATATAACTTCCTCCGATCTTAACACCATCCACCCCCTAGCCTCCAGTGGTCAGGAAATCTCTCAAGGCCATCTCCTTGAAACAAAAGCCCAAATCTCACACCTTCCCGTTACCTCTAGGAGGCTCAGTCCCTTTGTTCCCTTAAGATGTGCAGCACACAATAAACACACAGTATTCTATTTGTGGAGCATATGAAACCAACATATGTGTCCCACATGACCCCCCGCCCCCCAAACGTCTAATATGGAACAATCATAACTAAAGATGCATGTCATAATAAAATCACTACATATCAATCCACATACCGCTTAGGCCTTAGTCTTCTGCCGTATTTGCTGTAAGCCGGTTTTATTGCCTCCGCAGAGTCCTCCTGCTGTGGGGCCGCTGTCTGTGGATTAGAACTGTTAGTCAATCTCTGTGGGTGTTCCGGAGGATGCCCTCTAGGGGGTCTGCCGCGTCGGGGGGCCCTCGCCAAATGCACAGTTTCATCAGCCATCACAAAAGCGGGTTTAAGTCTGTTTATGCCAATTACTTCCTTTCTGCCTCCCAAATCTAGCACAAAATGCTTCTCTCCTGTTTCCAGCACTCTAAATGGTCCATCATAAGGCGGTCGCAAGTTTGGGCGATGGGCATCATGCCTGACAAAAACAAACTCCGCATTTTTTAAAGCTTTAGGCACAAAAACGCGCGGGAAGCTGTGATGAACCGGGCCAGGAAGCGTGCTCGATCCCGTGTCGCTCTGCAACCGCTGAGCAGGGGGGAACTCTGGCGCAGGATTATCCGGAAGAAACTCCCCGGGCAGCCGGAGTGGCTGCGCAAACACTAACTCAGCTGGGGAGGCTTTTAAATCCTCTTTAGGTGCAGAACACAACCCCAATAAAACCCATGGTGGCCTGTCCACCCAATTTGTATCCGTAAGTGACGCTCTGAGGGCTGCTTTCAATGACCTATGGAAACGTTCACATAAACCATTAGCCTGCGGGTTGTAAGCGGTAGTGCGGTGGATCGTTACTCCCAGGCTGCGGGCCATCGCTGACCATAGCTCGGACACAAATTGAGGACCTCTGTCAGATGTAATGTCCGACGGAACTCCAAAACGTGCTACCCATGCTGTTAAAAATGCGCGCGCCACCTCCTCGGCTGTGGTTGATGCCAGTGGGACCACTTCCGGCCAACGCGTGGTGCGGTCCACCATTGTCAAAAGGTGTGTGCACCCCTGTGACGGCGGAAGGGGGCCTACGAGATCGACATGCACATGATCGAACTGCTTAGCCGGGATGTGAAAAGGCTCCAAAGGCGCTCTAGTGTGTTTGTGTATTTTGGCTTGCTGACAAGCCACGCAGGCTGTCGCCCACTCCTTGACCTGCTTGTGCAGGCACGGCCATACAAATTTCTCTCTTACCATTTTGACCGACGCGCGCACCCCCGGGTGCGCCAGAGAATGGATCAAGTCAAAAACGCGGCGGCGCCACGCGGCTGGTACAACCGGACGCGGTCGTCCCGTGGAGACATCGCAGATTAGGGGGGGCATACCATCTTGCAGCACCCTGCTCTCCAGCCTTAACCCTGTTGGTCCAGACTGGAGCGCGCACACGTCTGCGTCGCTAACCTGCTCCGCGGCCATGGCTGCATAATCTATCCCTACGCGGAACAGGGCCGCGCGCGCTTCCGCGTCGCTACCCTGGTCTGCGGCCATGGCTGCAGAGTCTGCCCCCACGGGGCCTGGAGCCGCCACAGCACGTGAGAGGCAGTCTGCCACTACATTATATTTACCTGCCACGTGCTGGATATCAGTGGTAAACTCCGATATCGCGGCCAGCTGTCTCTGCTGCCGGCCCGACCAAGGTTCCGAAATCTTGGCCATCGCGAAAGTCAGCGGTTTGTGGTCCATGAACACGGTAAAACGGCGTCCTTCCAGCCAGAACTGGAAGTGGCGGATGGCCAAGTGTAGAGCTAAAAACTCCCTGTCGAACGCGCTGTATTTTCGCTCGCTATCGCGCAAGGTTTTGCTGAAAAACGCGAGCGGTTGCCAGGCCCCAGCCACGTACTGTTCAACGACCGCCCCTATGGCAACATCTGATGCGTCAGTAGTGAGCGCCATGCGGGCCGTTGGGACTGGGTGTGCCAACAACGCAGCATTTGCTAGGGCTGATTTGACTTGAGAGAATGCGCGCTCCCGCTCAGGAGACCATTCAATTTTATTCGTGGGTTTTTGTTTTTTTAGTGCAGCGTACAATGGTTGCATGAGCTGCGCTGCGCAGGGGAGGAAATGGTTATAAAAATTAACCATTCCCAAAAACTCCTGTAACACTTTGACTGTTTGTGGTTGGGGAAAATTTGTTATTGCGCGCATCTTATCGGGCAGAGGGACCGCTCCTTCTGGCAAAACGTGATGCCCCAAAAAATCAATCTGCGCCACCCCGAACTGACACTTCGCTGGGTTAATTATTAACCCGTGCTCTGCCAACCTCCGGAAAACTGCTGTGAGGTGGCTTTCGTGTTCGTCTTCGGACGCGCTGGCTACCAAAATGTCGTCCAAGTAGACGAACACGAAAGGGAGATCGCGTAGGACCATGTCCATCATGCGTTGGAACGTCTGCGCCGCTCCCTTGAGCCCAAAAGGCATGCGCAAAAACTCAAAAAGCCCGAAAGGAGTTATTACCGCTGTTTTGGGTATGTCCTCAGCGTGCACTGGAACCTGGTGGTAACCGCGTACTAAGTCTATTTTAGAAAAAATGCGGGCCCACGCCAAATGAACCGAAAAATCTTGGATATACGGAATCGGGTAGTGGTCTGTGGCGTTATTCAACCTGCGGAAAGCACCGCAAGGTTGCCACGAGCCATCAGCCTTTGGGACCATGTGCAGTGGTGAAGCCCAGGGGCTCTTCGAACGCCTGATGATGCCCAGTTTTTCCAGGTTGGCGAACTCCTCGCGCGCTATGGTCAGTTTAGCTGAGTCCAAGCGCCGAGCTTTTGCAAAAACGGGCGGGCCGGTGGTAGTAATAAAATGTTCCACCCCATGTTTAGCCACTGTCGCCAAAAACATTGGGACTGTGAGTGCTGGGAACTGAGTGAGTAGTGCGTGGAACTTACCACCTGCAGCTGTGACGTTGGCTTGTGCAGTAGGCGGGGCCACCCGAGCTGTGCAGGGAATAGAGTGAAAGGAGAGTGCATTAACCAGACGTCTGTTAGCAAGATCAACCAATAAACCATGTGAGCACAAAAAATCAGCCCCTAACATGTTGAAATTGACTGCTGCTACAACAAAAGTCCACTCAAATGCACGGCCATGCAAAGACAGAAGCAGGGTCCTCTCCCCGAAGGTCTTAATCGCTGAGCCGTTCGCTGCTGACACCCGGGGACCCCTGGAAGGCGCCAGCCAGTCTGCGTAGGAAGGCGTGATGAAGCTCAGCTGGGAGCCTGTGTCCACAAGGAAATGCCTCCCCGAGCGTGCATCAGTCAGGTAGAGCAGCTTGTTCTCCTCCCCGAGGGCCGAAGCTGCTACCGGCCCCCGGTCTTCGCGTTTCCCGAGCGCTTGAAATGGCACGGTGGAATGCACTTGAGCGCCTTCTCTGCAAAACGGTGATGGTAGAAGCAAAGGGGGTCATCCGCTCCGTGTCGCCTGGCCCTTGCTGCCGCCATCGTCGGTGGGTCTGGTGCTGCAGCCTCTGGCCCCATGCCGTCTCCGGACGTTGCGCCTAGCTCTGCTGCCGCGGCCGAAGCCGCGCTCCGTTTGTGGGCATCGACAAGTCGTTGCGCCTCCTGGCTCAGCTTGTGGTAGTATCGCTGGGCCAACAGAGGTGAACCTGCCAGGGTCACTCTCACCGCTGGCCGCAGGGTCCTGAGGAAGAGGTGGGCGAAGATAAAGCTGTCATCTTTGGAGTCTCTCAACCTCAGCATTTTCACCATCAGGTCCGCGGGTCTGTCGTTCTCAAACTCCGTCAACACCAGGAGACCCTCTGCTCGCTGTTGCACCGAGGGGGTGAATTGGCTGATAAGCGCAGCCTTCAAAGCGCTGTACTTGTCGCTGTCCGGCGGGTGGTTGACCAGGTTCTCCACCCTCTGGACTGTGTGGTTGTCCAGCTTCGCCACCACATGGTAGAATTTTGTGTCATCTCTCGAGATTCTCCGGAGGTTGAACTGCGCCTCGACCGCGCTAAACCAGGAGTGCGGACTATTCTGCCAGAAGTCCGGCAGCTGGAACGTGGCGGCATTCGTCAGGCTGGCTTCTGACGAGCCCCGCTCGGGAGAATTATCTCTGCTCATGCTTCGTCGTAAGGTCACCAGTGTGGAGAATGTGTTGAAGGATGAGACTGAGTTTATTCCTCAGATTCAGCTTTATTCACAATCACATACTCCAACAATTTCAAAGCAGGAAAAGAGGATGAATCTTCTCACATCTGTCCTTTTATACCTAGGACATCAAACTACAGTCACATGGTGTTTAATCAAACATACAGTCACAATATAACTTCCTCCGATCTTAACACCATCCACCCCCTAGCCTCCGGTGGTCAGGAAATCTCTCAAGGCCATCTCCTTGAAACAAAAGGCCAAATCTCACACCTTCCCGTTACCTCTAGGAGGCTCAGTCCCTTTGTTCCCTTGAGACATGCAGCACACAATAAACACAGTATTCTATTTGTGGAGCATATGAAACCAACATATGTGTCCCACAATGTGAATATATAAACACACACAGTGCAGAGCATTGTAGCTAGATGGAATAAATATGTAAATATATAAACACACACAGTGCGGAGCATTGTAGATAGATGGAATAAATATATAAATATATAAACACAGTGCGGAGCATTGTAGCTAGATGGAATAAATATGTAAATATATAAACACACAATGTGGAGCATTGTAGCTAGATGGAATAAATATGTCAATATATAAACACACACAGTGCAGAGCATTGTAGCTAGATGGAATAAATATGTAAATATATAAACACACACAGTGCAGAGCATTGTAGCTAGATGGAATAAATATGTAAATATATCAACACACAGTGTGGAGCATTGTAGCTAGATGGAATGAAACAGCATAACCGTCTACTTAGTTATCCTACATGATATGATTATGTACCCATACATATTGTCACCCTCCATAGCTACCGGTCTTTTCCTAGTTGTATACCGGAGGGGACCATTGTGTAAGTCTATTGCATCTTTTGCATTCAAAAAACTATTAGTTTGTTACGTCTTTTTGCTATCTCTGCGAGCAGCCCTGCTTAGGTTGTACAGTCTGACAGCCGTAGGTAGGAAGGACCTGCGAAACCTCTCGGTTGTGCACCTAGGATGATGTAGTCTGCTGCTAAATGAGCTCCTTAGTACATTCAGTGTGTCCTGCATAGGGTGGAACTCGGACTCCAGCAGAGATGACAGTTTGGCCACCATCCTTCTCTCTCCCATCTCCTCCACTGGGTCAAGGCGCTGCCCCAGGACAGAGCTAGCTTTCTTGATCAGTTTGTTCAGTCTCTTCCTATCGGCTGCTGTAATGCCACTGCCCCAGCAGACCACTCCAAAAGTGATGGCCGATGCCACCACCGTGTTGTAGAATGTCTTCAGCAGTGCCCCTTGTACACCAAAAGACCTGAGTCTCCTCAGTAGGAACAGCCTGTGCTGTCCCTTCTTGTAGAGTGCGTCGGTATTGTGTGACCAGTCTAGTTTATTGTTCAGATGAACACCCAGGTACTTATAGGATGTCACCATCTCGATGTCTGTTCCCTGTATGTTTACTGGTGCTGTGAGGGGTTGTCCTTGCCTGCGGCAGTCCACCACCAGCTCCTTAGTTTTCCTCGCATTGATCTGGAGGCAGTTCCGATGGCACCAGTCCACAAAGTCCTGGATAAGTCTTCTGTACTCAGCTTCATCTCCGTTGGAGATGAGGCCAACAATCGCAGAGTCATCAGAGAACTTCTGTAGATGGCAGTGTGTTGTGTTGTGTGAGAAGTCCGCAGTATAAAGGGTGAACAGGAAGGGAGCCAAAACCGTTCCCTGGGGGGGGCCCCGTGCTACCGATGATTGTGTCGGACACACAGTCCCGGGTTCTCACAAACTGTGGCCGGTTTGTGAGGTAATCCAGAATCCATGATGACAGGTGCTGGTCCACCCCTGCGCACAACAGCTTGTCCTTCAGGATCATCGGTTGGATGGTGTTGAAAGCACTGGAGAAGTCAAAGAACATGATCCTCACCGCATTCCCAGTGTTCTCCAGGTGGAACAGAGAACGGTGAAGGAGGAAGATGACCGCATCCTCCACCCCAATGCCATGCTGGTAGGTGAACTGGAGTGGATCCATCGCTGGTCCCACCAGGGGGCGGAGGTGAGCAAGGAGCAGTCTCTCCAGGGTCTTCATCATGTGGGACGTCAGGGCCACTGGTCTGTAGCTGTTCAGATCTTTGGGGTGGGAAGTCTTTGGTACAGGTACGACACAAGATGTTTTCCACAACTGTGGTACCCTCCCCAGCTTCAGGCTCAGGTTGAAGATTTGCTCCACAATCCCACACAGCTGGTCTGCACAGGACTTGAGGAGCTTTGCACTGATGCCGTCCGGTCCCAACACCTTCCTCGCCTTGATCTTCCTCAGCTCCGTCCTCACCTGGGTCTTAGTGAGGGTCAGGATGGGGGGCTGTGTGTTGGGAGTGGGGGGGGGGGTGATGGTGGAGTGGGAAGTGGGCAGCAGGACTTGATGTCTTCAGAGGCAGCAGTGGTTGTTGTGCAGTCGGGGGTTAGGGCGGTTGGTCAAACCTATTGAAAAACAGATTCAGATTGTTCGCCCACTCCCTGCCCCCCATGGCCTGGGGGGAGGTATTCTGGAGCCCAGAGATGGTTTTAAGGTTTCTCCAGACCCCACCAATGTTGCTCTGTTGCAGCTTATCCTCCATCTTCTTCCTGAAGCTGTCCTTGCCTTCTCTGATCTTCCTCCTCAGCTCCCTCTGTATGGACTTCAGCATCTCCCTGTTCCCCGATCTGAAGAGCCTCTACTTCTCTCTCAGAAGTGTTCTTATCTCAGGGTTGATCCAGGGTTTGTTGTTTGAGCAACACCGTATGGTCTTGGTGGGTACAGTGTTGTCCACACAGAAGCTGATGTAGTCCGTGATGGTGTGAGTGAGGCCATCGATGTCCTCACCATGTGGATCACAGAGCTGCTCCCAGGCAGTGCTTTCAAAGCAGTCCTTTAGAGCGTCCATTGCCTCCTCAGACCATAACTTCACTGTGCGCATGACCGGAGGTTGTCTGTGCACTAGGGGTTTGTACACCGGCCGGAGATGAACCAAGTTGTGATCCGATCTCCCGAGTGGGGGGAGTGGTGATGAGGTGTACGCCTCCTTAGTGTTTGTGTAGAATAAGTCCAATGTTTTATTGTCTCTAGTGTGGCATGTGACATACTGGGTGAACGTGGGTAGAATGGGAGACAGTGAAACATGGTTGAAATCGCCTGAGATGAGAAGAAGAGCATCTGGGTGTTCTGTCTGCAGCCTGCCAGTTACTGAGTGGATGACGTCACGCGCTGTCCCAGCGTTCGCCGTTGGATTTGCATAAATAACAATGCAGATCACGTGTGAGTATTCCCTCGGGAGATAGGTAGGCCACATGCTAACAGCTAGCAACTCGATGTCTTTGCTGCAGTGTTGTTGTTTAACAGTGATGTGTCCCGGTCTGCACCAGTTGTTATTAACATAGATCATCACTCCACCGCCCCTTGCTTTGCCACTGTCTGGTGTTCAGTCTGCCTGTATCGTGTGGAAACCCTCCAGTTCAATGTTACCATCTGCTGCTAGTTCAGTTAGCCACGTCTCCGTAAACAATAGACGGCAGCACTCCCGGTATATGCTATCGTAGAGGGAGATAGCCGCTAGCTCATCTAACTTTCCCAATATAGATCGTACATTCCCCATAACAACAGATGGGAGGGTGGGTCTGTACCTTATATTCCTTGGCCGCCGTCTTACACCCGCACAACACCCACGTCGTTTTCGCCTTAGTTCTCCCGGTATGTCGAGTTTTTTCGTTAGCACCGAGTGGCGGTTGACTGCTAGCAGCTGTTCCCTGCTGTACCATCTCCTGCTGTAAACAGTGGCTCTGTCCGCCGGCTCGGGAGACATTTGGGGCAATCTGTGTGTTCGTGATGTGTAAGGTGTTGCCGGATCAGAAAGTTGTCACCGGATTGGAAAGATAGAGGAAGAAAAAATCTCAGAATTGAGCCGCTGTTGCAAAAAGGCAGCCGACTTGTATGGCGCCGGAAGAGAGAGAGAGAAAAAAAAAGAGCTTGGTATAAGATTATCCACCTTATTCCTAGACCCCATGATGCCTTGCTTGAATTATGGTAGCAACTTCCGGTACTAGTTTAGAACATACGGTTGTCACTGAAATGGGACACTTTTCCTTGTTCAAAAACAATGACTTCAGCATCAGAAATGCAGGAACACGGCCTCTTGCACCTCAAAACAGTAATATAATCATACCACTCCCCACGACTATCAAGGGATGGAAAAATGACCTTAAAAAGCGGCCTCATAGATAGTAGCTCCGTTAGTTAGCACCGATCTAACTTCAGGTCAGGCAATGGTTTGCTTGCTACCGGATAACCATAAAAACCTGTACTACCTGTCTCATGGGTCGGGCTGTCAGCAACTCAATCGGCAACCCCGCCCTTCCAAGGGCGTGGAGGTTGAAACTGGGCATCCTGGCAGAACTAACTAACTAACTAACCTGCACTTATATAGCGCTATTAACTAACTAAAAACAATATCTGTCACAGGCCTGTCATGGACCACTCCCAGTTACACGGGGTGAGACTGGACATCCTGGCAGATAAACACATCTGTCGCAAGGTCTGTGGTGGACTTTTGCCAGTCAGTGCATTGTGACATGCACTACACAAAGAGCAGAGATAAACCTATCATCTGGTCAGTCACTGCAACAGATACTGGAGTCAGTTTGTCTTGGCCTGTCATTGCTACTGATAATACCTCTATCTGCCAAGAATGTGCTGCTAATCCAGCAAAAGCTAGTGGTACTCAAACACTTTGCAAGCAATTTCATGAAATGGTCAGTTAGAAAGCAACTCATACTGGCTCGGAAGTCGCCCGGGTTTGCAGGGTCGGGAGCTCCTGGTGGCCGGGGGTGGGAGATGGAGCTGCTTGGAGGAATCTGATCGGATCGTAAGTGAGACAGTCATTGTCGCCTGCGACAGATTGCTATGATGGTGATGATGATGAGTTAGCACCGATGCAAAGATGCTAAGACTGTAAACACATGAACTGTGCTGGCAAAATGAGTCACTTTGAGGACATTTTCAAAACTGATGTAACATTATTTCCATATTCTGTATTGAAAGACCTTCAAAATTATATCCAATTTGTAGGAAGTGCGTGAAAACTGACCCAGAAAAAGACAATATTTGTTTATATTTTAGCTAGGTTGAAAACTCGCGTTTGATCAGTCCAGGAGTTCCATCGTCCTCAAAAACAGGTATTTTTAGAAACGATTTCTAAGCTTTCCAATGATACCAGGCACTCATGGGGTTTTCCCGGGACTTTGCCGCTACCAAACAAAGAAAGAGTCATGATCTATGACTTCTCGTTGCCTGTACTCATAATGAAACGGTGGGCATTCAGACCAGCACGTCTACATCGCAATAAAGTCAGCTGCATTTTGTTAAAATATGTTGGACATAATCAAATTTACCTTAGAGCAGACGTACGCCACAACACCGTGCTTGGATGTCGTCTGTCACTCCAGTCTATGGCACAACCACGAACACCAGCAACAAGGACCAGAACGCCAAAACATTCAAAAAATACAAAAACTAGAAGAATGTATAGAATAATGTATAATTATTCTATACATTGAAGAATAGAGAAGAATGTATAATTGTCTTTGATATAATAATATATTAGCATTTAATGTCCTTGATTGCCTTATGTTGTAAGAATTCAGGTAGTTATGAAAAAGCTTTTCTTTGCCTTATTTGTTAGGCTATTAAAATGTGTAGTTTGGACATATATAGTTTAATTTATGTGGAAATGTGGTACATTTCACTGATGCTATCTGAAAGAAATCCGGAAGTAATCTGTAATTGATTACTTTTGACAATGAGTAATTAAGCAAAGTAAGGGATGACATTTTTAAAAAGTAACTAGTAATAGGTAATGGATTACTTTTCTGAGTAACTACTCCAACACTGCTCCTTCCTGAGTCTGACAGGTGGTTAAGAATGGGAGGAGTTGCAGGTGGAGATCTGCAGCCATGAGGGATTCCTGTGCAAGGCTGGTGAGGAGCAAACGCAACCCAAGAGGGACAGGCAGCTGAGGGGCAGGATGAAGGTGTTTCGGGAGGCAAGGGAAAAACAGAGAGACATGCAAGTATTCAGCGTGAGCAGAACAGCAGCAGGTACGATCGTGACAACGGCATCTGAGCGCTTTACTGCACAACAGTCCCAAACAGGAAGTCTTCCCAGAAGACCTTTAGAGGTAATTAAGCCAGCTGTGCCTAATCATCAGGGCCACCTTAACTTGCTGTTAGGCCCTTGGGCTGAGAGGTTTTGTAGCCCCCCCCCCCAACAGGATCTCAGTTTAAAAATGTATAATAGCTATGTTTTTAATAATGGATTGCATTTATATAGCACTTTTCATGACACCCAAATACACTTTACAATGAGCCCATTATTCATTCACTCCACAGACAATGATAGTGGTAAGCTACCTCTGTAGCAGACTGATGGAAACATGGCTGCCAATTCATGCCAACGGCCTCTCCAACCACCACCAAACATTTATTCACATTCATACATCAGTGACATAAACCATGAACACACTGGAGACAAGGTGGGTAAAGTGTCTTGCCCAAGGACAACAGCAAGGTGGGTGGGTGGGATTCGAACCGCCAACCCTCCAGTTATTGGGTGACCTGCTCTACCTGCTGAGCAACTACAGCCTCATTTGTGGTTCTCTTTGAGAAATAATGCAGCTCTGAGCTAGAACACAAAACTACACTGTAAAGAGTCAAATATAAGTAAAATGAAATAAATTAAGGCTGTTTATGCTTGTTTTTTTTTGTCTGACAAGATATTTATTCTTGATGCGCAGTTTGTGTGAGAAAATTTTACATGCTTTCAGATAGTTTTAACTTGTTTGAAGCATTTTGATAAGTCTAATTTTCTTGCTCTGTTGGCAGCTAAGTTTACTTAAAATAAGCAAAAAGAAAACATATCTGCCAACAAAGTAATATTAAATTGTTTAAAACAAGGAAGAACTTTTGACTTCCGGTCTGGACACCATGGTGATAGCAGCTTAACGCTGAAGCTCCCAGACCCAATCCAGGAAAATACCTTGAAAATCAGATTTAACGGATTTTTGGAAGAGTGAAAATCAAGACAAAGTCAAAGAAAATCAAAGACAAAGTCATCATGCCTAAAGGAAAACAGAAGAAATCGGCATTTACCAGGCCAGGACACGCATCGGCCGGAGAATCTGATCCGGAGGATTTCCATTCAGAAGACGAGGAGCTGAATGAAGCTAGCAAAAAGGTTAGCTTAAAAATGGTACCGGTATTTAAAGAATTAAGACCATTTCGCCGAGAGTGTTGGGCCGAATTTCATGAAATCAAAGAAGAAATAAAAAGGACGAACAGCAGAGTGGACCAGGCCGAGGACCAAATCTTGGAAGCAGAGGAAAGAATAAAAGGGCTGGAAGATACGTGCTAGATCTACACAATAGACAGTCAAGACTGGAGGCTAAGCTAACCGACCAAGAAGGCAGACTAAGAAGAGACAACATAAGAATTCATGGTCTGAAAGAAGGAGTCGAGGATGGTTTCACCACAATGGTGGCGTGCGTGGAATCCTTATTGAGAGAAAAGTTGGATATTCCCCAATCCACCGACTTGAAGATAGAAAGGGTGCACCATGCATTAGCCACTAGGCCGGTGGCAGAAGCGCCTCCACGTTCGGTGGTGGTGAAGTTTTCCAACTCCAAAATAAAAGAAGAGGTTGTAAGACTGGCTTGGCAGAAAAAAGGATTTATACACCAAGAGAGAAAAGTTTTCGTGGAACACGATTACGCCCCAGAGGTCCTTAAAAAGCGTCGGGAATACAACGACGCTAAAAAGGTACTACGAGAGAAAAAACTGCGCTTTCAGACACCATTTCCGGCGAAGCTGCGGGTTTTCTACGGCGACGAGACGTGTCTCTACAACTCGGCGGAAGAAGCAACCTCGGATATGGCGAGAAGAGGGCTCCCGGTAACGGTGTTTAAACCCACAGCAGACCCGATCGAAAGAATCAAGGCTCAAACATGGTCCACACAGAGACCCTCAGAATCCTTGGGCCAACAGCGGGAAACCCAGCACCAGAGCTACAAGGAAAAACTGGCCGTTTACAGGAGGGAATAACGATTTTTTTAGTCAATCTGCACATCCAACCCCCCTCCTACAAGGTAACAAACATTAAAGCAGATGCAGAATCAGCATGTGGTAAAACATTTCATGGAACAGTCATAATATTAGAAACAAATAGGTCTTTAAAAAAAACAAAAACAAAACAACTTGTTAAAATAGAAATGTGACAATGATCCACATGTTCTCCCCACACTAACAAATACTGTATTAACGTGAATGTTTGCTGTGATAGTGGTGGGAGGTTGCACACAATTTCATAGGGTATAGGCATTAACAAAAAAAAAAAAAAAAATCATTACAAGTTCGGATTGGGATCTGAAATTCACGTTAAAAACATGGGACAACTTACAGGGGTAAGAGAGGGCCCTCAGCACGTAACGGAATCTGAGGAATTTCCCTCAGAGCCAACACACCATCAAGGCTCTTCTAGGGTCACTAAAAAGGCCTCAGCTCAGGAAGTTCTTTTGTCAGTTTTTTGTTTTAAAGTTTTATACACTATGTTCTTAATGTTTTTTATGTTCTTAATGTTCTTTCAGTTTCTGACTAGCATAAAAGAGGGCCACCACACTGTTATACTAAATAAGACAATACAATGGAGAAACAGGGCGTAACCAAAATAATCTCATATAATGTAAAAGGGATCCTGAATCCAGTTAAAAGATCCAAGATTCTAGGCAAAATGAAAAAAGACAAAGCAGGAATAATATTTTTACAAGAAAGCCACCTAACAGACGTGGAGCACACTAAACTTAATAGACAAGGGTTTAAAATGATCTCTTCATCTTCATATAAGTCAGGGAGGAGGAGGGGAGTAGCGACATTGATCTCAACCAAAATTATATTTGAAAAAAATTCAGAACACAAAGATAAAGAAGGGAGATTTAGCATGGTACTTGGTTGGCTAGAGGGAGAAGATATCACCCTGCTGAATGTATATGCACCTCCAGGGGCTAACTGGAAATTTTATAAAAATGTATTTGACCTAATGATAACTAAAGCCCAAGGTTTAGTGATATGTGGTGGAGACTTCAATCTAAGACTGAATCCATACTGGGATGCATCAGGTAATTCTCCACATCAAAATAACACTCAAAGTGTTATTTTGAGTTAAGTGTTATTTTATATCCGTGGGCTGCACGGATTTAGCATTGTGGCAGCACAGTTTTACCCTCGGCCGGGGGATCGCGGGGATCATGAGATCGTGGGTTCGATCCCAGCCCCCGACCAACAGTGAGCTGTGTGGAGTTTGCATGTTCTCCCCGTGTTGCGTGGGTTTACTCCGGGATTTCTCCGGTTTCCTCCCGCATACCAAAAACATGTAGGTTTAGGGCGCTCGCGCACGCAGCGACCAGCAGACGGTGGCTTGTCACCAGACTGCAAACCAAATCTACCTACGGGTACAAATAATAAAAAAAAAAAAAAAAAAAAAAAAAAAAAAGTAGGAAAACTCGGATGCTACTAAAAGAAATGGGAATCTGTGATGTGTGGAGGGAATTCAACCCCAGTGTAAAAGATTATACTTTTTATTCAACGCCACATTCATCTTACTCAAGGATTGACAATTTTTTTATGTTTAATAGAGACATTAGAAGAGTAAAAACATGTAAAATAGGACTGATGGATCTCTCTGATCACAGTCCGATCTATATGGACTTAAGTATCCAAAAATACACAAATAATACATTTTCTTGGAGGTTAAATTCAAATGTGCGCATTGAAGTCCCCCAGTAGGACAATGGAGTCTCCAGGAGGAGCACCCTCCAGCACCCCAGTCACAGACTCCAAAAAGGGTGGGTACTCTGAAACATCATTTGGTGCATAGGCACAAATGATGGTCAGGACCCGTTTCCCAACCCGAAGGCGCAGGGAAGCAACCCTTTCGTCCACCGGGGAAAACTCCAATATAGAGGCAGCAAGGTGGGGCGATACAAGAATACCCACCCCTGCTCGTCGCCTCTCGCCCGGGGCAACTCCAGAAAAGGCCAGGCTCCAGCCCCTCTCCAGGAGACTGGTTCCGGAACCGGAGCTGTGTGTTGAGGTGAGGCCGACTATATCTAGCCGGTATCGCTCAACCTCGTACACCAGCTCAGGCTCCTTCCCCACCAGAGAGGTGACATTCCACATACCAAAAGCCAGTTTAGAAAGCTTGAGATCAGTCCGCCAAGGTCTCCGCCTTTGACCGCCACCTAATCCACATAGCACCGGACCCCCATGATCCCTCCTGCAGGTGGTGAACCCACTGGAGGGCGGACCCATGTAACTCCTTCGGGCTGAGTCCGGCCGGGTCCCATGGGTGGAAACCCGGCCACCAGACGCTAGACTTCGAGCCCCTCCCCCAGGCCTGGCTCCAGGGTGGGGCCCCGGTAACCCCATACCGGGCGGGGTACACTGAATCCTTGATATACAATTTATCATGAGAGTCTGTTGGATCGTTCTTAGTCTGGCCCTTCACCCAGGACCAGTTTGTCTTGGGAGACCCTATCAGAGGCAAATTGCCCCGGACAACATAGCTCCTGGGATCACTGGGGCACGCAAACCCCCCCACCACGATAAGGTGACGATCCATGAGGGGGATCGTCACCAACAATTGGGCAATGACAATGAAACCTGGAGGGGGGTGATTGGGAGGAACGGCCTGCCCGATCTGAACCCGAGTGGTGTTCAGTTATTGGACTTCTGTGCTAACCACAGTCTGTCCATAACGAACACCATGTTCAAGCATAAGGGTGTCCATATGTGCACCTGGCACCAGGACACCCTAGGTTGCAGGTCGATGATCGATTTTGTTATCGTATCATCAGACCTGCGACCGTATGTCTTGGACACCTGAGTAAAGAGAGGTGCAGAGCTGTCAACTGATCACCACCTGGTGGTGAGTTGGAGCCGATGGCAGGGGAGGAAGCCATTCAGACCTGGTAGACCCAAACGTATAGTGAGGGTGTGCTGGGAGCGTCTGGCTGAGGCCCCTGTCCGGGAGGTCTTCAACTCCCACCTCCGGAAGAACTTCAACCACATTCCGAGGGAGTCTGGAGACATGGAGTCTGAATGGGCCATGTTCTCCACCTCTGTTGTTGAAGCGGCGGCCCAGAGCTGCGGCCGCAAGGTGGTCGGTGCATCTCGTGGTGGCAACCCCCGAACCAAGTGGTGGACACCAGTGGTGAGGGGGGCCATTAAGCTGAAGAAGGAGTCCTATCAAGCTTGGTTGGCTTGTGGGACTCCTGAAGCAGCTGAGGTGTACCGGCAGGCCAAGCGGAGTGCAGCTCGGGTGGTTGCTGAAGCAAAAACCCGGGTATGGGAGGAGTTCGGTGAGGCCATGGAACAAGACTTTCGGTCGGCTTCAAAGAGATTCTGGCAAACTGTTCGGCGGCTCAGGAGGGGAAAGCAGCTCCCTGTCCACACTGTGTATGGTGCGGATGGGACACTGTTGACTTCAACTGGGGATATCGTCGGGCGGTGGAAAGAATACTTCGAGGATCTCCTCAATCCCACTGATACGCCTTCCACAGAGGAAGCAGGGTTTGGGGACGAGGGGGATGACTCGCCTAACACAGGGGCTGAGGTCGCCAAGGTCGTTAAAAATCTCCTTGGTGGCCGGGCCCCGGGGGTGGACGAGATTCGCCCTGAGTACCTCAAGGCCCTGGATGTTGTTGGGTTGTCATGGTTGACACGCCTCTGCAACATTGCATGGAGGTTGGGGGCAGTGCCTTTGGCATGGCAAACCGGGGTGGTGGTTCCTCTCTTCAGAAAAGGGGACCGGAGGGTGTGCTCCAACTTAGAGGGATCACACTCCTCAGCCTCCCTGGGAAGGTCTATGCCAAGGTACTGGAGAGGAGAGTCCGGCCGTTGGTCGAACCTCGGATTCAGGAGGAGCAATGTGGTTTTCGTCCTGGCCGTGGCACATCGGACCAGCTCTTTACCCTCTCGAGAATTCTTGAGGGTTCGTGGGAGTTTGCCCAACCAGTTTACATGTGTTTTGTGGACTTGGAGAAGGCATTTGACCGCGTCCCTCGTGGATTTTTGTGTGGGGTGCTTCGGGAGTATGGGGTATTGGGCTTGTTGTTACGAGCTATTCGGTCTCTGTACGACCGTTGTGAGAGTTTGGTTCGTATTGCCAACACTCGGTCGGAGTCATTCCCAGTGAGAGTTGGACTCCGCCAGGGCTGCCCTTTGTCACCGATCCTGTTCATATTTTTTATGGACAGGATTTCTAGGCGCAGCCAGGGAATGGAGGGTGTCATGCTTGGTGACCACAGGATCTCATCTCTGTTGTTTGCAGATGATGTTGTCCTGTTGGCTTCATCCAGCAATGACCTACAGCTCTTGCTGGGACGGTTTGCCGCTGAGTGTGAAGCGGCTGGGATGAGAATCAGCACCTCCAAGTCCGAGTCCATGGTCCTCAGCCGGAAAAAGGTGGATTGTCCTCTCCGGGTTGGGGACAGGCTCCTGCCCCAAGTGGAGGAGTTTAAGTATCTTGGGGTCTTGTTCACGAGTGAGGGGAAAATGGAGCGAGAGATCGACAGACGGATTGGAGCAGCATCTGCAGTGATGCGGACGTTGTACCGGTCTGTTGTGGTGAAGAGGGAGCTTAGTTCTAAGGCAAAGCTGTCGATTTACCAGTCAATCTACGTTCCTACTCTCACCTATGGTCACGAGCTTTGGGTAATGACCGAAAGAACAAGATCGCGGATACAAGCGGCTGAAATGAGCTTTCTCCGTAGGATTGCTGGACTCACCCTCAGAGATAGGGTGAGGGGCTCAGTCATCCGGGAGAGGCTCAGAGTAGAACCGCTGCTCCTCCACATTGAAAGGAGTCAGTTGAGGTGGTATGGGCATCTGATTAGAATGCCTCCTGGACGCCTCCCACTTGAGGTGTTTCAGGCACGTCCCACTGGGAGGAGACCCCGGGGCAGACCCAGGACTCGGTGGAGAGACTATGTCTTCCAGCTGGTCTGGGAACGCCTTGGTATCCCCTCTGAAGAGCTGGAGCAGGAGGCTGGGGAGAGGGAAGTCTGGGCTTCTCTGCTTGAACTGCTGCCTCCGCGACCCGGACCTCCGGAAAAGTGGTAGAAGATGGATAGATGGATTCAAATGTCCTGAAAGGACCACTGAAAGATGAATTGGAATCAGATATTCTCAGATATTTGGAAGAAAATGATAATGGAGAAGTATCCCCTTTAATACTGTGGGACACATACAAAGCTGTAATAAGGGGAAAGATTATTGCAAAACTGGCAATCCAAAAGAAACTGAGACAAGAAAAACTAACCACATTAGAGTCAGAACTTAAGAACCTAGAAAAAGAGCACAAAGACAACACTCATTCTAATGACTTGCTCAAAATTAAGGAAATTAAAAAACAAATAAATGAGATCTACACAATAGAAATCCAGAAGAAACTTACATTTCTGAAACAAAAACACTATGAAGCAGGCAGCAAATCGGCAAAATTACTAGCCTATAAATTGAGGAAACAACAAACGGAGAGAGCAATCTACAAAATCAGAGACCCAGTATCAAAGGAAATAAAATTCAGAATTCAGGATATTCTTAAAAGCTTCGAGAATTACTCCAAGAACTTGTACTCCCTCAAAAAACATAAAAACGCATCCGAAGCATTCCTAAACACATTAAACCTTCCCCAACTTACTGAGTCTCAAAATAAAACACTACTGTCAGAAATACAACCTAAAGAATTAGAAAAAGCAATTATGAAACTTAAAGCTAACAAATCCCCAGGAGCAGATGGCTATACAGCAGAGTGGTACAAAACCTTTAAACAGCAACTATCTCCTCTCCTCCTGAAAACATTTAACTATGTCCTCCACACAGGGGAAATCCCCCCCTCCTGGAGAGAAGGGGTCATTGCAGTCATACCTAAACCTGAAAAGGATAAACTAGACTGCTCTAAATCAGGACTATAAACTTTTTACCGCTATCCTTGCCAAAAGGTTAGAAAATATACTGACAGACTTAATTCATTTAGACCAAACAGGTTTTATAAGACAAAGACAGACACAAGACAACATTAGACACACTTTACACACAATTCATCATATAAAAAAATATAACTTAAATGCAGCCATATTGGGATTAGATGCTGAAAAAGCATTCAATTCGGATGACTGGTCTTTCCTATATAGAATCTTATCCAGTTTCAATTTTCATAACAACTTCATTAGAACTATCCAGGCACTATATAAAAAACCAACAGCTAAAATAAGGATTAACGGTAATTTATCATCATCTTTTGAGCTGGAAAGAGGATGTCGTCAGGGCTGCCCCTTGTCTCCACTGCTCTTTGCAATCTTCATAGAACCTCTGAGCCAATGGATAAGACAGAATCAAAAAATTCAAGGTATTACACTTGGTCAGAAGGAACATAAAATAGCACTCTTTGCTGATGACATTTTAATATACCTGGGGCAGCCGGACACCTCTTTTCCAGAACTAATCTCAGTTTTTTCAGAGTATGGAGAGTTATCGGGGTACGAACTAAACATGCATAAAACCCAAGTTTTAACATTCAACTATGACCCAAATCAATATTTACTAAGCAAATTCAAAACTAACTGGGAGATGGAATCTATGAAATATCTGGGGGTCAATATCCCGAAACAACTCAACAAAATTATAACACTCAACTATGATCCACTGGTGGCAAAAAGAAAATCTGATCTAGCAAGATGGAATATGATACCATTCTTGGGTACTGCACAAAGAATTGAAGCAGTCAAAATGAATATACTTCCACGTCTTCTATACCTTTTCCAAACAATACCGGTAGAACCTCCCAAAAAAACATGGCAGGAGCTGGACAGAAGGATCTCAAGATTCATATGGCAGGGCAAGAGACCTAGAATCAGATATAGAACCCTACAGCTAAACAAAGACAAAGGTGGGCTTGCGCTGCCAAATATCAGGGACTATTTTAAAGCCGCACAAATTAAAACTTTAGTAGAGATATGTAACCCAGTCTACACTGCACAATGGAAGGAGATGGAATGCCAAATAACAAGTGACATCCCCCTACAGGCGATAATAGGGAACAATGCCTTACCTTGTGGGCGACCCCCACAGCCTACGGACAAGCAGAGCGCTCAGCTGGAGCAATTAGCAGAACAATGAGATCTATGGACTGATATCATTAGGCAGCCCTCCTTCCTGCCAGTAATCCTGCTTTTGATATGCGTGACTCTCATGTAAATGTCCCATGCTTTCCTGCTGTACTGTGATGCTAATGTGCCATGCATGCATTGTCTAGCTGGGTATATAGTGACTGAATATCGCTTGCTCATTCTCTCTCTGACTACTGCTTTTGATCACACGCATCGCCTGTTTGCTGACGAGAGCCTGAGGGCTCGCTCCAGTATGCTTACACAGTGCTGGAGTGCGTTCTGTGATGGCGGATGAATAAACACCCTTTTAAACTTCAGTTCGCCGTGCCTTATTTCATTCCGCCACACTGGTCACCCCGAAAGAAAGAACGCGCTGACGACGACGAACGCAGCCCCTGGCGGTGACTCCGACGACAAACGAACGCAGCTGCCTGACACAAATGGCCTGCCCTCCCTTCTGCCATGCGGGAGACCTCGACTCAGAGCCAACACCAGGCGAACTCTCCAGAGATCATCCATGACCGGGAAAGCTGCGGAAAGCGTCATGGTGCGACCCTCGCCTGAGATCGGGACATCCACGCTGGGACCGGCTGAGGGACAAAGATCGTCTACTCCCTCTCACCGCTCCTCCGCATCTACACGAGCCCGAGGGACAAAGCTCGTCTACTCCCCCTCACCGCTCCTCCGCATCTACACAAGCCCGAGGCACAAAGAACGTCTACTCCCTCTCACCGCTCCTACGCACCATGACCCGGAACGAGCGAACGACAGCAACAGCCCAAACAGGGAGGACCATCGGCGCCGACGACGCTGATCTCCAGCAAGCTCCCTGACCCTGACTCATCTCGACAGCGGCCCTGCCATGCACCGAACCCCCGCACGCACACCGGGGGGTTACGAGGACAGCGCAGCACGCACGGGACAATACCGGCTCCACAGACCGCCATCGTCCTCCGCCACTGCACACGTTCAAGAGACACGGCCAACCGCCATCCTCGGAACCTTCAGGGCTGCTCACACACCTGAAGCACACATGCAGCCCGCACACAGGATTTTGGTATGGGTCTCAGCCACGGCGCACAATGGGAATTCAGCCGTCAGCTGTCCCTGAGGGCTTTAGGGCTGCGCGCGCACCTAAAGCCAACACGCCAAGTCCCTCACACAGCTGCAGCTCCTGTTTCTCTTCAGGTCCGCTACGAATCCTCGCAGGACTTAACCGCGAGAGGAGTCAGAGACAAGTTTTTCTTCTCACAGCCGCTGTGGATCTCCGCCACTTTCAACGGGACAGCCCCTCAACATCGTGGATCCACATGCAATTTTTGCGTGGCCCAGACAACTTCGCCGTCCCGGGCCGGCACTTGCTACCCCAACCCTCCTCCCTCCCCCTCCTCCGCTTGCACAGAGCTTTTCCCGCAGCTAGCTACCAAAGCCAGACGATCGAGGCCTCAGCCCCCCGCTGAGCCCTCTGGGGGGGAGTAGTGTGGGCGACCCCCACAGCCTACAGACAAGCAGAGCGCTCAGCTGGAGCAATTAGCAGAACAATGAGATCTATGGACTGATATCATTAGGCAGCCCTCCTTCCTGCCAGTAATCCTGCTTTTGATATGCGTGACTCTCATGTAAATGTCCCATGCTTTCCTGCTGTACTGTGATGCTAATGTGCCATGCATGCATTGTCTAGCTGGGTATATAGTGACTGAATATCGCTTGCTCATTCTCTCTCTGACTACTGCTTTTGATCACACGCATCGCCTGTTTGCTGACGAGAGCCTGAGGGCTCACTCCAGTACGCTTACACAGTGCTGGAGTGAGTTCTGTGATGGCGGATGAATAAACACCCTTTTAAACTTCAGTTTGTCGTGCCTTATTATACCATCCGCCACAACCTAAACTTTTGAATAACACTAACCCGTGGATGGAGACCCCGCTAAAAATTTGGTTTAAGATAGTCAGAGAGAATCAAACTAAAGAACCCTATCGATTACCGCAATGGATTTCCTATGATTAGGATTTTACTCCTAATAAAACAGACACTAGATTTAAAAAGTGGAAAGAGAACGGACTGATAAAATATTACGATTTTTTTAAAGGGCAAACTTTAAGAAGTTTTGAAGATTTGAAAAAACAAGGTCTAGTAAATCTTTCAGCTTAGACACCACATAAACAAAACACTTAAAAAGGAGGTTTTGGAAAGGGCCCAGTCAGGTGTTCTGAAGGTCTTCTTAATGGCATATAAAGGGATCCCAGGGATCAGATACATTTCTAAAATATACCATCGTCTTCAAGACTTAAAAGGAGACAACACATCATATATACTGTAAAAGAGAGATGGGAAAAAGAGGGAAATTTCACTTTACAACTGGAAATATGGGAAAAGCTAAATAAACAGCAATGGAAAAGTACCTCATCCCTGCAGTGGAGAGAATTTGGATGGAAAAATTTGGTAAGATTTTTCAGAACACCTGCACAAAACAAATTTTCTCGTAAAGGGTTGAACTGTTGGCGCTTGTGTGGTGAAGAGACTGCAAATCATTTTCATGTGTTTTGGTCATGCCCAGTTATCCACCAATATTGGGGAAAATATTCAAAGTAACAGTTCCCTTTTCTTTTATAACTTTGTATTTGGCTTTACTACTGGAATCACTGGAAAGACGAGGAGATAAATACTTATTCACTGTTTTAATATTGGCAAGTGAAAAGCCCTAACTAAAAAATGGATGCTGAAGGACTGTCCTACACCTGAAGATTGGATTAACGTGATTCAAGACATTTACTCGATGGAAAAGTTGACATTAGCACTGAGACAGAACATGGATGGGTTCTTGAACTTTTGGCAACCCTGGAACGCATATGTGTCTTCCATCAGATCTAATCTTTGACAAATACCATTTCAATAGTGGCACCGCTCTTTGTTCCAACACTACTCAGATACTCTTTTATTTTTATTTATTTATTTTTATTTTATTTTTTTTTCTTTGTTTTTTGTTTTTTGCTCTGTTTTGTTTTTGTTTTTTTTTGTTCTTTCTTTAATTTCACTTTTTCTTTCACTTAAAAAAGGGGTGTTGTAATAATTATTCTTCCAATGTTGTCAAATAAAAAAAAGGGAACGTGATGAAAATGTAAACAATGCAATGCTGTAATGACGTGTATACCCTTTACAAAAACTTAAATAAAAAAAAACAAGTAAGAACTTTTGAAAAGCAAGTAAAATCTTTCAGAAAACTGCACAACAAAAAGAAATTCTTGTCAATATTATCTTGGAGAGAAAAACAAGCATAAAGCCTTGATTTAGGATATTTTATCTTACTGAGATTTCCAGTTTTGCAGTCTGACAGATACTGTCTTCAGCATAAAATTACATCAGTGAAGAATTCGTGGTTCAAAGAAGCACAACAGCAGCAATGAAAAACCTGCACAGGTGGCTGGAAGCAGCATGTCTGGACTTCTTTAAAGAAACATTCTTCATTATGTCCTTTAAGTCTATCTCACGAATATCGTCATGGATGCTTGATCAACCTAAGCAGGGCTGCTCGCAGAGATAGCAAAAAGACGTAACAAACTAATAGTTTTTAAATGCAAAAGATGCAATAGACTTACACAATGGTCCCCTCCGGCATACAACTAGGAACATACCGGTCGCTATGGAGGTTGAGAATATGTATGGGCACATAATCATACCATGTAGGATAACTAAGTAGACGGTTATGCTGTTTCATCCCATCTAGCAACAATGCTCTGCACTGTGTGTGTGTTCATATATTTACATATTTATTCCATCTAGCTGCAATGCTCCGCACTGTTTTTATATATCTATATATTTATTCCATCTAGCTACAATGCTCCGCACTGTGTGTTTATATACTTACATATTTATTCCATCTAGCTACAATGCTCAGCACTGTGTTTTTATATATCTATATATTTATTCCATCTAGCTACAATGCTCCGCACTGTGTGTGTTTATATACTTACATATTTATTCCACCTAGCTGCAATGCTCCGCACTGTGGGTGTTTATATATTTACATATTTATTCCATCTAGCTACAATGCTCTGCACTGTGTGTCTGTGTGTGTGTATATATATATTTTATAGTAATATGTACATATGTATATTAGCTGCTCTTGCTTGCTTGTTTTTTTTCTTGCCTTCTGATTGTTGCTCTGAGTGTTGCTATCCCTGTGCTGTTGCAATCCTGGAATTTCCCCGTTGTGGGACTAATAAAGGCTTATCTTATCTTATCTTATCTTATCCAGTCTGCCTTTTACCAAGCTCGGAGTCCACTGTCCCACGCACAGCTGTGCGATGGGAGCAGCCATGGCCTCTCTCCTCCAGGTAACGGCCCACCTGTCTCCTCCATGTGTAATTAGCAGCCTCCTCCACTCCTCCAGCTTAGAAAAATCCTTTACACTTCGCTTTTGTTTTGTTGTTGTTTTTTAGAGCAATTCGTTTTCCCGCAGCTCTTTTCCTCTCAATAATTTTATGAGCGCCACTTTCAAACTTTTTCCGGACATTTTGACTGAGCTAGTTACCTCTCACTGGGCTGCATAGCCACATGTCAAAGCAATTCCCTGATAGGCTGTTGCTACTGGTACCCACGTGAGGCACTTATAAATTAGACCAATCAGCAGCCAGCCACACACGAATATCAAGTGATGGACATAGAATTTGACCAATTAACAACAACGTGATCTTTGTCATTGGCTCATGATAGTAGTGTGACGTAGTAGAGGTTAACAGGAGAAAAAGAGCAGATGGCTGTGACGAAACAAGCTTTATTGAAACACACACTCAACACAGACAGGAGGGGAGGTCATTCTCACAGACCTCCGCTTCAATAAGGGTTACACACACACGATCATTCTTTTTCTAATTCCACCTATAACGCTGCTGGCTGATTATATAATCAGCCAGCAATATAATGACACAGTAATAACATTTTATCACACACGAAAATAACGTCCTCTGCTGGCAAAGCATGATGGGAAAATCCCTGCCCCCTTAACACAGCCCCGACGTTACAGTAGTGACGGCCAACTGAGGCTTTCTGGAGGACTTGAGGCTTTTCATCAAAATGGCTCATAAGGTCTTGTAACGTCGGGGCCGTGTTAAGGGGGGCAGGGATTTCCCAGCATGCTTTGCCAGCAGAGAACATTACTTTGTGTGTGTATTTAATGTGATTACTGAGTCATTATACTGCTGTGTCATTACAACTGCGTTATAATGACCCAGCAGTGTTTATAGGCAGGACTAGGGCAAGATGTATCATGTGTGTGTAACCATGATTGAAACGGGGGTCTGGGAGAATACCCCCCCTCCTGTCTGTGCTCAGTGTGTTTTAATAAAGCCTGTCGTGCTGCAACCATCTGTTCCTCTTCTTAGTGTGAACCTCGTCTACGTCACAGTCTCATGTGGGACTTAATTCTCTCTACCAGGCCATCTAGTGGACAAAACCTATACAACATGCAGATTCTTGCAAAGGCTTTTTTTTCCATTTCAATAAATGCAAATAAATTCAATTCAATTCAATTCAACTTTATTTATATAGCACCATTTCACAACAACAGTCATCTCATAGCACTATCAACTGTAGGGGGGAACCCCCACAGTTGCAGAAAGTTGCAGAAAGACCCCAGCAATCAGACGATCCCCTGTGAGCAGCACTTGGCGACGGTGGAGAGGAAAAACTCCCTTTTAACAGGAAGAAACCTCCAGCAGAACCAGGCTCAGGGAGGGGCAGTCATCTGCTGCGACTGGCTGGGGGGTGAGGGGATAGAGAAGAAGAAAAGAACAGACATGTAGAGAGCAAACAGCACGATGGAGACTCAATCTATGGGAGAGAACAAACAAATGTTAATGACCAGCAAAAAAAATATTTCATAGAGAGTGAGGAAAGGAGTGAGGCCCAGTGCATTACTGGAGGTCCCCCGGCTGACTAAACCTATTAGCAGCATAACTAAGGGAGGGTTCAGAAACACATGATCCCTCCCTAATTGTAGGCTATATCAAAAAGGTAGGTTTTAGCCCTATTCTTAAAAACAGAGATCGAGTCTGACTCCCGAATCCAGATTGGCAGCTGATTCCACAGGAGAGGAGCTTGATAACTAAAGGCTCTGCCTCCCATTGTACTTTTGGAGATTCTAGGTATTACAAGTAATCCTGCATTTTGGGAGCGTAGTGCTCTGTTAGGATAATACGGTAGTATCAGATCTTTTAAATAAAAAGGAGCCTGATTGTTTAGAGCTTTGTAAGTAAGAAGAAGGATTTTAAACTTAATTCTAAACTCTATGGGAAGCCAGTGAAGGGAGGCCAGAACCGGAGAGATATGATCTCTCTTTCTAGTACCTGTTAAAACTCTTGCTGCAGCATTTTGGATCAGCTGAAGACTTTTTAAAGATGTTTTAGGACAGCCTGATAATAAAGAATTACAATAATCTAATCTCGAGCTAACAAAAGCGTGGATCAGCTTCTCAGCATCACTCTGAGACAAGATGCTCCTAATCTTGGCAATATTACGCAAATGATAGAAGGCAGTCTTAGAAACAAATTTAATATGTGAATTGAAGGACAAATCCTGATCAAAAATAACTCCAAGGTTCCTCACAGAGCTATTAAGCGAAAGAGTAACTGCATCCAAACTGAAAGTTTGATTTGGAAAGGAATTTCTAAGGTTTTTTGGACCAACAAGAATGACTTCAGTCTTATCTGAATTTAATAGCAGGAAATTACAAGTCATCCAAGCTTTGATTTCCTTAAGACAGGCTTCTAACTTGGCTAATTGATTACTATCATCTGGCTTCACTGACAGGTATAATTGTGTGTCATCTGCATAACAATGAAAATGTATACAGTGCTTTCTAATAATGTTGCCTAACGGAAGCATATATAAACTAAAAAGAGTAGGGCCTAGCACAGATCCCTGTGGAACTCCATGACTAAGCTTTGAGTTGAAAGAAAACTCATTATTTACATGAACAAACTGGAACCTATCAGATAAATAAGATCTAAACCACTGCAACGAAGTTCCATTAAATCCAACATAGTGTTCTAATCTATCAAGTAGAATATTATGATCGATAGTATCAAAAGCTGCACTAAGGTCTAAAAGGACAAGTACAGAAACTAGTCCATTATCAGATGCAATGAGGAGGTCGTTAGTGACCTTCGCTAAGGCTGTTTCAGTACTATGATGGATTCTAAACCCAGATTGAAACTCTTCAAGTAAACCATTTCCCTGCAGGTGGTCAAATAATTGCGTAGCAACAACTCTTTCTAAGATTTTTGAAATGAAAGGGAGATTAGAGATTGGTCTATAGTTAGCTAAAGCTCCTGGATCTAGCGTTGGCTTTTTGAGTAAGGGTTTAATTACAGCCGTTTTAAAAGCCTGCGGTACATGGCCTAAAGTTAATGAAGAATTGATTATATGAAGAATAAAGCTACCAATAAGTGGGAAGACTTCTTTAAATAACCTGGTAGGAATAGGGTCTAAAAGACAAGTTGAAGGTTTGGATGAGGAAACTATTTTGTCTAACTCACAAAGGTCGATTGGAGTAAACTCATCAAGACAGACATCAAAAGAAGGAGTTGTAGTAGTTACAGTATTTAAGTTAACTGTGGGAAGAATCTGATTGATTTTATCTCTGATGGATGAAATTTTATTATTGAAAAAGTTCATAAAGTCCTGACTAGTAAGCTCTAAGGGAATGCTAGGATTAACAGAGTCCTGACTCTTTGTCAACCTGGCTACAGTACTGAAAAGAAACCTGGGATTATTCCTGTTCTCTTCTATTAATGCAGAGTAATAACTTTTTCTAGCTTTTCTAAGAGATTTTTTTATAAATTAAAAGATGATTTCTCCAAGCTAAATAGATTTAATCTAAATTAGTAGAGCGCCATTTGCTTTCTAATTGACGAGTCTTCTGTTTTAAGCTACGAGTTTCTGTGTTGAACCAAGGAGTTAGAAATCTCTGATTAGACTTTTTCTTTTTTAAGGGGGCCACCAAGTCTAGAGCCTGATGCAGAGAAGCTGAAACACTATCCACCATGTTATCAATTACAGAAGGAGCAAGCTGTCTATAGCTTATTTCCGTTGTGTTGACACATGGCATAGAGGAAACAATCTGCATAAATTTGGAAACAGCATCATCTGAGAGGCATCTACTGTAATAATATTTTTCTTTAGGAGCCAAATAGTCAGAAATAGTAAAATCAAAGGTTAACAGACAATGGTCTGACAGTACAGGGTTGTGAGGAGACACTACAAGATTTTCTATTTCTATGCCATATGTCAGAACAAGGTCCAATGTATGGTGGAGGTAATGAGTAGAATTTCCTACTTTCTGAGAAAACCCAATCGAGTCTAATATTGAATTAAAAGCCACATTAAGGCAGTCACTATCTACATCCACATGTATATTAAAGTCCCCTACTATAATTATTCTATCAGATTTCAGCACTAAATCAGCTAAGAAATCAGCAAATTCGGATAAAAATTCTGAGTAGGTTGATGGGGGACGATAAACTATGGCAAATAAAATTGGGTTTAACCTAAAATTGCTAAAGTGCCCAATACTGAGGACCAGGCCCTCAAAGGAATTATAACATGTTTTTTGCTTTACATTAACTAGTAATTTGGAATGGTAAATTGTTGCTACTCCTCCTCCACGACCAAAACTTCTGGGATTTTGACAGTTTAAATAACCAGAGGGAGTTGATTCATTTAAACCAACATAATCCTCTTGTCCTAACCAAGTCTCTGTAAGGGATATTAAATCAATCTGATGATCAATTTACAAATCATGGACTAACAGAGACTTGGGAGTTAGAGACCTAATATTTAATAAACCACATTTAATTTTTAGATTATGAGGAGGAACAGAGGCCAAATCATTCAATTTAGAGGCTTTATGTTTAATTTGAGTTTTACCAATATTTTGCTTTATCACTTTGGCATGCTTATATATTATATTTTTATTTACTTTGGAGGGAGCAGACAACGATTCTCTGATGGGGAAGACAGGGGCTAAGCTGAGGGGTGGCGGATGAAGAGGAGCTGCAGAGAGGCGTGTAAGACTGCGACTCTGCTTCCTGGTCCCAGCTCTGAGTAGTCATGGTTTTGGAAATTTGGATAAAAAAGATGCCAGATTGTTAGATAAATGAGAAGCACCATCCAAAGTGGGATGAATGCTGTCTCGTCTCATAAGACCAGGTTTTCCCCAAAAAGAGCTCCAATTGTCAATGTAGCCCACGTCATTTTTAGGACACCACACAGACAGCCAGCGGTTCAAGGATGACGAGCGACTAAACATGTCATCACTGGTCAGATTGGGGAGGAGCCCAGAGAATACTACAGTGGCAGACATCGTTTTTGCACACTCACACACCGATTCTATATTAAGTTTCGTGACTTCCGACTGCCGGAGACGGATGTCATTAATGCCGGCGTGAATAACAATTGTGGAATATTTACAGTTACTTTCAGCCAGCATTTTCAAATTTGACTCGATGTCGCCTGCTCTGGCCCCAGGAATGCATTGGACTATGGCCGCTGGAGTCTCTAGGTTCACGTTTCTGACTACAGAGTCGCCAATGATCAGAGTTTTTTCCTCAGCGGGTGTGTCGCTGAGCGGGGAATAACGATTAGAGACGTGAACAGGTTGGTGGTGAACCGGGGCTTTGCGACTAGGCTTCCTTCTCACCGTCACCCACCCAGTCTCCTCGCTGCTGAGGAGAGCCGAGGGACCGCTGACAGGGGGGCCTAAGCTAGCTAGCTCCGCTGCAGCTAATGGGCATCCGTCAAGATTAACTGGCGCAGACGGTGTTTCAATGCAGCGGAGCCGGGATTCCAAATCAGACAACCTCGCCTCGAGCGCCTCAAAAAGACAACATTTATTACATTTACCGTTATCACTAAAAGAGGCAGAGGTGTAGCTAAACATCTGACAGAGAGAGCACACCAGAGGAGGAGAGGAAGGAGAGCTAGTAGCCATAGCTAATGGCTGGAGAGCACCCACACAGGCAGACAGCAAAACAGGAAGTGACGATACGTTACCACAAGGAAGTGACGATCCCAGGAAGTGACGATCAAGTGGCACAATGACTACAGTGAATGTGCTTGTGCTACACTCATGCAGGGCACTATAGTGCCTCAGCATAATGATGGGTTATTGTTGTATCCAAGCTCTCTGAAACACAACAGACACTTCACTGTGCAAATAAAAATAAACTATTAGTTTCTTTTCTCCTCATCTCAGGTGATTTCAACCATGTTTCACTGTCTCCCATTCTACCCACGTTCACCCAGTATGTCACATGCCACACTAGAGACAATAAAACACTGGACTTATTCTACGCAAACACTAAGGAGGCATAGACCTCATCACCACTCCCCCCACTCGGGAGATCAGATCACAACTTGGTTCATCTCCTGCCGGTGTACAAACCCCTAGTGCACAGACAACCTCCGGTCATGCGCACAGTGAAGTTATGGTTTGAGGAGGCAATGGACGCTTTAAAGGGCTGTTCTGAAACCACTGCCTGGGAGCAGCTCTGTGATCCACATGGTGAGGACATCGATGGCCTCACTCACACCATCACGGACTACATCAGCTTCTGTGTGGACAACACCGTACCCACCAAGACCATACGGTGTTGCTTGAACAACAAACCCTGGATCAACCCTGAGATAAAAACACTTCTGAGAGAGAAGAAAAGGATCTTCAGGTCGGGGAACAGGGAGATGCTGAAGTCCGTACAGAGGGAGCTGAGGAGAAAGATCAGAGAAGGCAAGGACAGCTTCAGGAAGAAGATGGAGGACAAGCTGCAACGGAGCAACATCGGTGGGGTCTGGAGAAACCTTAAAACCATCTCTGGGCTCCAGAATACCTCCCCCCAGGCCACGGGGGGCAGGGAGTGGGCGAACAATCTGAACCTATTTTTTTAATAGGTTTGACCAACCGCCCTCCCCCTCGACTGCACACCAACCACTGCTGCCTCTACAGTCATTGAGACCTGCTGTCCACACCCCACTCCACCAACACCCCCACTCCCAGCACACAGCCCCCCAAGATGACCCTCACTAAGACCCAGGTGAGGACGGAGCTGAGGAAGATCAAGGTGAGGAAGGCCTCGGGACCGGACGGCATCAGCACAAAGTTCCTCAAGTCCTGTGCAGACCAGCTGTGTGGGATTGTGGAGCACATCTTCAACCTGAGCCTAAAGCTGGGGAGGGTACCACAGTTGTGGAAAACATCTCACATGATGAAGACCCTGGAGAGACTGCTCCTTGCTCACCTCCACCCCCTGGTGGGACCAGCGATGGATCCACTCCAGTTCACCTACCAGCATGGCATTGGGGTGGAGGATGCAGTGATCTTCCTCCTTCACCGTTCTCTGCCCCACCTGGAGAAGCCCGGGAATGTGGTGAGGATCATTTTCTTTGACTTCTCCAGTGCTTTCAACACCATTCAACCGATGATCCTGAAGGACAAGCTGCTGTGCGCAGGGGTGGATCAGCACCTGTCATCATGGATCCTGGACTACCTCACTAACCGGCCACAGTTTGTGAGAACCAGAGATTGTGTGTCTGACACGATCATCGGTAGCACGGGGGCCCCCCAGGGAATGGTTTTGGCTCCCTTCCTGTTCACCCTTTATACTGCGAACTTCTCACACAACACAACACACTGCCATCTACAGAAGTTCTCTGACGACTCTGCGATCATCGGCCTCATCTCCAACGGAGAGGAAGCTGAGTACAGAGGACTTATCCAGGACTTCGTGGACTGGTGCCATCGGAACTGCCTCCAGATCAACGCGAGGAAAACTAAGGAGCTGGTGGTGGACTGCCGCAGGCAACGACAACCCCTCACAGCACCAGTAAATATACAGGGAACAGGCATTGAGATGGTGACATCCTACAAGTACCTGGGTGTTCATCTGAACAATAAACTAGACTGGTCACACAATACTGACGCACTCTACAAGAAGGGACAGCGCAGGCTGTTCCTACTGAGGAGACTCAGGTCTTTTGGTGTACAAGGGGTGCTGCTGAAGATATTCTACGACACGGTGGTGGCATCAGCCATCACTTTTGGAGTGGTCTGCTGGGGCAGTGGCATTACAGCAGCCGATAGGAAGAGACTGAACAAACTGATCAAGAAAGCTAGCTCTGTCCTGGGGTAGCGCCTTGACACAGTCGAGGAGATAGGAGAGAGAAGGATGGTGGCTAAACTGTCATCTCTGCTGGAGTCCGAGTCCCACCCTATGCAGGACATTCTGAATGCACTGAGGAGCTCATTTAGCAGTAGACTACATCATCCTAGGTGCGCGACAGAGAGGTTTCGCAGGTCCTTCCTACCTACGGCTGTCAGACTGTATAACCTAAGCAGGGCTGCTCGCAGAGATAGCAAAAAGACGTGACGACCTAATAGTATTGAATGCAAACGACGCAACAGACTTACACAATGGTCCCCTCCGGCATACAACTAGGACAATATCAGTCGCTACAGAGGGTGACAATATGTATGGGTACATAATCATAATATGTAGGATAACTAAGTAGATGGTTATGCTGTTTATTCCATCTTGCTACAATGCTCCGCACTTTGTATATATATTTATATATTTATGTGTACGTATGTAGTATATCCACTGCTCTTATGTATATTTTTCTTATCTTCTTAATTATTGCTCTGTGTTCCTATCCCTCTGCTGTTGCAATCCTGGAATTTCCCCACTGTGGGACTAATAAAGGCTTAGCTTATCTTATAAGGCTTATGACACTCGCCTGCATGCCAGGTTGCTCCCACGATGAACGAGGCAGAGCCTCTTCTGCCCACCTCCTTCATACCATGAGTGGCGTCACTACCGGAAATCGGCACTTAGCCACCCCGGTCTATCCCACATCCAACCCAGCCGCCATCTTACTGTTACCAGCCTTTTCCATATCTAACATTTCTCACCCCCCTTTCAAAAAAAATGTCAAGCACACAAACAACCCACCCTAATTTGTCTCCCGACTCACGCTCTAAAAAGGGGAAGAAAATATGTACAAAAATAAACAAACTCCTATCCATTCACACAACTGAGGCTGGGGGGCCGGGTAGACTGCCAGCGCCCCCTACACGGCTGAGCGGGTTATTCTGCCGCTAGAGAAAGAACAGTCCAATAAAACAAAACAAAGCCGTGTTTCTAACTCAAAATAATCCCATGAACAACAATACACAAACACCACATATAAAATTACAGTATACAAAACGTGCTATTAACGACCCCCACCCTAACACCCACCCCACAAAGGGCATTTATGGTGTAAAACTATACAGGGTATGGGGGCGCTAGTGAGCCATGCTGGAGTAAAGACGTGTCCCTCAGTGCTCCCGCAGACTTTTGGACATTTTACTTTTAAAAACGAAGTTTCTTTGGTAAAGCTCAATACAAACTCGTCACCTATCATTATCGGACTCTCCTGCCCACTTTTATCGTCATGATGGATAAACTTCAGAAGTTTAAATTCGACGCTACCGACAAACCCAATAGGCCCAACACGAGGCTGCAAGCCGAGCTGGAAAAGAATGACGAACCACAGAGCGCAGTGCCAACGTTGACCACGGACGAAGGCTTTAAAACTCAGATTTTGGCATCCTTAAGAGAAGACATCACACAAATTATACGGGAAGAATTTAAGAATGCCTTAGCTAACGATTTTGCCTCTCTCAAAGCCGGAGTCCAGGCTGTACGTTCGGAAATAGCTAGCAACGCCACCTCCGTTAGCGCACGATTTGGCACAATTGAAGCTAACATTCAAGACGTGAAAGACGGCTTGTCTACTTGGTCAGATGATATAACTGGGCTTCAGAGCTCGGTGAAAGAGCTCCAAAGTGAAGTGAAGTCACTGCAGAGCAAATGTGAGGATCTGGAGGGGAGAATGAGACGTGGAAATATCCGCATTGTCGGTGTCAATGAGCAAAACCCCTGCAATCCAAACGAGGTGGCTAAAATTATTAAACAAGCCTTATCCATGGACCGAGAAGTGAAAGTTGATCGATCTCATCGTACACCAGCACCACGGATCGCGGGAGCAGACAGACCCCGAGTGATAATCGCCAAGATGCACTATGATGGAGATGCAGCGGATATTTTGAGAAGAGCCAGGGAAAAAGCACCTTTGACGTATAACGGTAACAGGATCAGCATCTTCCCTGACTACACGGCAGGTGTTGCTAAAGCCCGGGCTGCCTTTTCAGATGCACGGAAGGCGCTACGAGGCCGACGTGATATGCGCTTTGGTCTTTTTTACCCCGCAAGATTCCGGATCACTTTCGGGAATGAGAGTCAGGACTTTCATGATCCTACTAAGGCCATGGACTTCATAAAGAACAATATCCTGCCCGAAGCTGATGATCCTTGAGGTACCATGTTTGGATTATATAGCGTGAGTCCGCAGGTTATGATTGCAGTGGGTGCGTAATCTGTTAAAATGTTTTTTTTTTTTTTTATGGTGACGAGAATAATACATTTTTTTTTCCTATCCTGTATTGTTATAGTGTAATGTGTTGAGTATTTTGAAAATTTTCATTTAATGTTGTTCCTTATCGTAATTTAGTCTGCAGGGGCCTGAGCTCCTTTAGTAAATTTGTTTTGCCGATTTAATTTCTGCTCCTTTTTTTTTTTTTTTTTTGCTGTGGACACAGCCTACCATAGCAGGTTGTGTATTTAGCTGCTAACACACAGTAGCTAGGGACTTAATCCCACCCTTTAGTATTTCGCTTGTTCGATATACATTTTGTTTTTGTGTTTCTTGCGTTCTGATCCCTTTGTTCCCCGGGGATCACATGTTATTTAAAGCAACAGAGTCACTATTTGTTACTTACTGGAACCATATTCTCTTAGTCATAAAGTCTTTCCACTTCGATGCAACATTCCTATGTGAAGCAATATTCCCTATGTTGTTTCTGCTGTACTCTCGATCATGGGCCCGCCTCTGCCTCAAAACAACTTTTATGATGCCCTATACTGTAACTATGTGCACCACGGTACTTAAGTTATGAGTCCATTGACAATTATAAGTTATAATGTGAAGGGTCTAAATAGCCCCATTAAAAAGAAGAAAATATTATTACAGCTTAAACGTTTGAAGTGTCAAGTAGCACTATTACAAGAAACCCATTTGTCCGATGATGAGCACCTGAAATTAAAGAAATCCTGGGCAGATAAGGTGTATTTCTCATCTCACCGCTCAGGTAAAAGAAGAGGGATTGCAATATTAATACATAGACAAGTTAATTTTGCTGATACATTTGTACATGCAGATGGAGAAGGTAGATTTATTCTGGTAAATGGGCTGCTTGATGGCATACCTGTCTCCCTAATTAATGTGTATGCCCCAAATGAGGACCAACCAGGCTTCATCAAATTACTATTTAACAGAATCACGGAGTATAGTGTTGGTCTTTTACTCATGGGGGGAGATTTTAATTGTGTAATGTCACAACAAGATAGACAACCTCCACCTAAAGCATCCATATCCAAGATGGGCAAGATGCTTAAATATTTGACTGCTGAAGCAGGAATGGTTGATGTTTGGCGATCAAAATTTCCAAAAGAAAGAAATTTTACATTTTACTCTAACAGACATGCATCCTATTCAAGGATTGATTATTTTTTCACTTCTAAAGCTGAACTCCACAGAGTTGAAGACATAACCATCATGCCCATTACAATCTCTGATCATGCCCCAGTGGTTCTTCAGTGGGACATGGGATTGACACCAACTTATAAACAATGGAGATTGAACGCCTCTCTTCTTAATGATAAAGATTTCATTACTCTCATTAAAACAGAGCTCAAGAACTATCTTGATATAAATGATACACCTGGCATGTCTCCTCTTGTACTTTGGGACTGTGCAAAATCCTATTTAAGAGGTTGTATAATTTCTTATGCTACTGCAAAAAGGAGGCAAAAAATGGCTAAACAAACAGAATTGGAGCATAAAATTAGGGAGCTCGAACATAAGCATAAACGAGGGATGGCGTCTAATCTCTTAACTGAACTCAAAGCAGCCCGTTCAGAGCTACAAGAGCTACTATCAGAGAAGATCGAGGGAACTTTACATTTTGCCAAGCATCAGCATTATGAACATGGAAATAGAGCGAGCAGGCTTCTGGCTTTCAAATTACGTAAACAACAATCTTCTAATATTGTACATAAAATAAAATCTGGACATAAATATGTAGTAAAGCCTAAGGAAATAGCTGAAACATTCGGAGAATTTTATAAATCTCTCTACCAAGATACTGATACATGCCCCGATGAGTCCAATATTGCTCAATTCTTACAGGATATTAATATACCTCAGTTATCTGGCGAAATTGCTGCAAATTTGGATGAACCAATCCAAGATTGGGAAATAAAACAATGTATTTTATCTCTGAAAAATAATAAATGTCCTGGTCCAGACGGATTTATCAATGAGTTTTATAAATGTTTCCATGAAGAACTTATTCCACTCCTCTTAAAAGCTTATCACCATTCATTAGAAACAAAAACAATGGCCGTGTCATGGGCAGAAGCTACTATAGTGGTATTACAGAAGGAAGGTAAAGATCCCACTGATTGCAGCTCTTACAGGCCATTGTCTATGTTAAATGGAGATGTTCGTATCTTGACGGGTGTATTGGCACGGCGACTAAATGACATAATAACTAACATTATTCATCCAGACCAGACTGGGTTTATTGTCGGGAGACATTATGCAAATAATTTACGTCGTTTGTTTAATATCTTATCATACCAAAAACAAAGCAAAACCAAGACAGTTGTATTATCACTGGATGCCCAAAAGGCTTTTGATAGAGTGTCATGGAAATATCTTATTCAAACATTAAAAAGATTTAATTTTGGCCCTAAATTTATCGACTGGATTGAAACCATATACTCTTCACCTCAAGCAGCTGTGAGAGTTAATGGGTTTCGATCTACAAGGTTTAACTTGGAGTGTGGTTGCAGACAAGGGTGTCCTCTGTCACCCTTGCTCTTTGCTTTAAGTATAGAGCCAATGGCCCAACTCATTAGAGATGACAATAATATTAAAGGGGTGCTGATTGGCAAAGAAGTACATAAAATATCACTGTACGCGGATGATGTCCTACTGTATCTGACAGAGCCATCCTGTACAATTCCATGTTTAATGAAAATTATATCAACATATGGATATTTCTCAGGATATAAAATTAATGTTGATAAAACTGAGGCAATGGACATTTTGGACAATATTTCACCAGAGTTTAAACAACAAAGTGGCTTTCGTTGGCCTAAAGACGGTATAAAGTATTTGGGCATCTATGTTCCCCTTTCATTAGACAAGATATTTGATGCAAATTATGGTAGGATAATTAGTACTATAAAAAATGACCTAAACCGTTGGTCATCATTGCCTTTGTCTCTCCTAGGTCGCATAGAAGCCATTCGTATGAATGTTCTGCCTAGGCTTTTATATCTGTTTCAAATGTTACCAATACTAATACCTAAGTCAACATTTGAAGAAATGGACAAAACATTCTCAAAATTTATATGGCAGGGCAAGCGCCCTCGGATAAAATATAAAACACTTCAAAGACTTAAGGAAGAAGGGGGGCTTAACCTGCCAAACTTGAAATATTATTTTTGGGCTTCACAATTAAAACCATTAATTTCATGGATGCAGAATGACATTCATACGAGATGGGTGGACATTGAACAAAACCTGAGCCTCAAACCACTACAAGCTTTGCCTTTTGCTAATATTCCAGTAGTGGGCTTATCAAGGTGGACTAAAACCACACTTGATATCTGGAAGAGGGTTGGAATTGCCTTTAAGTTACCAACTAGTCTATCTGCCTTGTCTAGTATTGGGCATTTAAAATCCTTTATACCAAGCAGATTGGATACGAACTTTCTCAAGTGGGCTGATCATGGGCTTATTTACATACATCAGTTAATCGATAAGGATGGTTTTGTATCGTTTGAATATTTGAGAAGACGCTTCCAACTCCAAAAAAATGATTTTTTCAGATATCTGCAAATACGATCTTTTTTGGTTTCTCATAAAGAGTGGGATAAAGTGCTAGGCCCATCACTCATTGAACATTATTTAATTCAAACTCAAAAACACAAAGAGGATAAAAAAGTGATCTCAAAGTTATACAAAATATTTGGTTTAATGGCTCAAAATAAACCTATTCTGGCAAAACAAAGATGGGAGGCAGAGGCGGGTCAAATTTTCTCTGATCAAATGTGGGAAGAGGTATGTACAGTGGCGCAGAAGACCACAAATTCAAATACATGGAGGGAATTTAAATGGAAGATATTTAGTAGATATTTCAGAACACCAGATATTGTGGCTAAGATGACACCAAATGTTCCAAGCCTGTGTTGGAGAAATTGTGGTACAGAAGTGCCTAATCACACTCACATTTTCTGGTCGTGCCCTAAAATACAAACATTTTGGGATGAGGTGTACAAGACAATAAATCATATGTTTCAAGTTACAATACCAAGGGACTTGGCAGTAGCAGTTCTTGGCATCACCCCTCCGGAAGTGCATGGGAGAGCACCAACATACCTCCTAAACATACTTTTTGTAGCAGCCTTGAAATGTGTCACTGCCTCTTGGATGAAAACAGATCCACCCTCCTTCAGTGCATGGCTTCAAAAAGTACAAGAACTTTATCACATGGAGAAGATTACTTACGCACTGAGACTCCAATTACCTACTTTTAAATCAAGATGGCATCCAGTAGAAGTCTCTTTATTGTAGTTGCTCAAGGTGGCTATTAAGCACTTGGTTTTATTTTTATTTTTTTTGACAGATGCTGTTCCTCTTATATTGATGTGGAATTTGTGTATTAAATAATCTTGACTACATATGGTAATAATATCTGTAATGACTCTGTTGTTAAAAATTTTAATAAAATATAAGTTCTAAAAAAAAAAAACTATACAGGGTATTCAATAAAATTTATCCAAACAAACCATGGCGGGCTCAAGTACACCATATACTGTTACTAACTAACAAGCCACCACCCCTCTGGCCATGAACATTTATCATGTAAACACTCAAATCAGGTTCACAACAAACATATCAACGTTCCTTCCGTACTCTCTCTTTTTTTTTAATTTACCAGGGCACCAAACAGCAAAACTACACACACAGGACTAGAGCAAAACATAATAAACACACACAAAACCCCTCAGTCCTTGGACGGATCCCTCTCCAGGCGTCTCCCTCTCTTAACCTCAGGGCTCCTGCTGCACCGTCTCCTGTCCGTCACTGGCAGCCGCAGATCCATCGGGTGTCTCCAGGTATAAATGGACCTACGCCGGTGTGCCTCCATCCAGTCGGGCTCCACCTGGAACTGGCTCTGGTCGTCCCGCTGCTCGCGTGGTCTGTGATCCCGTCGTACTTGAGCATCAACCTTGGTCATTGAGGGAGCCCTCTTCTTCTTATCCAGATCACCATTCCTGCGACAGGCCTCCGTCACCGATCTCTCCGGCTCGCAGGCTTGTTTTGGTCTCCTCTTGGCAGGCTGTCTCTGGGAGCACTTTACAACCACCACGCTCCGCGGTTTCACTCCTTTTTCTTCCAGCGTGGGCACCTTGTCCTTATGGGCCTCACCAGGGGTCCCAGCATGCCGTCTGGCACTCTGGTCCAGGGCAGCCTGCATGACGGCATCAGGTCCATCCTGAGACAGCTCTGCATGGCACCAAATGTGTTCTCCCTCTGAAACTCTGTCCAGCCAATCTGAATCCCGCACCTCAGCTCTTCATATTGCCTCCTAATCTGCCGGTGAGGAAACAGTCTCTCCATGGTTGTCAGGTTCAGGACAGAAATAGACGCTCCAGTATCCACCAAAAGTGGAACCTCGATGCCATCTAGCATGACAGTGCAACTGATCCTCCCCATCGTCTCCGGGGAGACGGTATGCACAATTGTCAGAGTCTTCTGCACAGCACCTGGTTCACCCCTACGGCTCCTGCGTATGAAGTTGGCGCACATCCTGGCAAAATGGTTCAACACACTACACTTGCCACAATGCTTTCCTTTCACCGGGCACATCCTGGACTTATAGCGGTGCTCTGTGGACCCACATTCATAACATTTTTGCGTACCTGGGGCAGACCTTATCTTGACCACGGAGGCAAAATTATCCTCTCTGCATTCGCCATCACAAGGGTCCAGGATCAGTGCCTCAACGCGAGACTCACCCCCGTCCAGAGAAGTCCCTTCAGTAAGGCCTCTCGCCATCCTCTCTGCCACCTTAAAGTGTTGGGCAAGCTCAACAGCTTCAGCTAACGTCAACTCTCCTGGGTGTGTCAACAACCTGGACTGGGCCGCCGGGCAGCGGATGTGCTCTGCCAGCTGGTCCTGAATCATCTCGTCCTCCAGGGGTCCAAACCTGCATGCCTTTGCCAGCTCATGTAGGTCCTGTCAAAACTGAATGCGTCTGACTGTGACATTTTCCGGCACTCTAAAGTACCACGCCATTAGCTTCACTACCTCATCTAGGATCCTCTGCCCTTCAATACCCAAATTACGGACCAACACAGCTCTCGCTTGGAGCTTCTCCATCTCGGCCAGGTTTAAGACAACGAGATAGTTAGTAAAGGCAGCAAACCAATGAGGCCACGGCACGGGCGGCTCACCCGGGGGCCTCCAAAAGCTGGCAATGGAACGCTTCATTACCGCTTTTACCTTGTCGCCAAATGTTGTTCCCATAATTATAAGGAATAACGAGATAGTAATGAATCGGTTAACAGGGCTTTATTACAGGATACAACTACGTACAAAAGGCTTACGGCACTCGCCTTCATGCCAGGTGGCTCCCACGATGAAAGAGGCAGAGCCTGTTCTGCCCACCTCACTACCGGAAACGGGCAGTTAGCCACCCCGGTCTATCCCACGTCCAACCCGGCCGCCATCTTACTGTTACCAGCCTTTTCCATATCTACAGAGGCCTCATATGAAACTTCATTTGCTCTACTAGGCCATGTAGTCGACAAAAAGTATACAGCATGTAGACTTTTACAAGGGCATTATTGGTTTAAAGTGTATTTTTTCAATTTCAATAAATGTGCTGTCTTTTAAGAAATATCAATGCTCATCAGGGAAAACAGAAATAATAAAACTGGGGTGACTCCAGTAAATGTGTCTGTGTTACTTCGTGTGCTTGTACTACTTATCCATTTTTATTAAGAAATGATAAATTTTCAACAGTCTTATACTGTCCCTCTCTGTCCTTATTCTCATGCAGGGCACAAAGAGCAATAGTGCCTCAGCATAATGATGCATAATAATGATCCAAGCTCTTTGAAACACAACAGATACTTCACCTTGCAAATAAAAATGGAATTACAGAGCTGTGATTTGAACCCAGGCCTCTCACTTGCAAAGGGATATGCTTTGCCACTAAGCCATCATCTCAGTTACAATAAGTAGCCATTATTTTTGGAAAATACATCAATGGGAGAAATGCGCTCAAAATGTTTCCAAACGGGAGAAGTCCATCTTTTTGCTGCTGCCTCCTGTTAGATTTTAAAATAGTGTAGGACAGAGAGCTTTCTCTGTGAACATTCAACTGAACTTTATTGAGTTCACATTCCAATTTATATCCCAGCCATAGCCTGCCTGATGTCACTCATTCCCCCCCACCCCAGTGGGGCTATGGCAAACCCCAAAGCCCAATTCCCATACATAGCTCCCTCACTTCCAGAATCCATCCCTTTATGCAATCAACAAACATAACATTATGAAACAATCAACACAGGTATACACTTTTTTTTTTCTCTATGAACTATAAACAAGTGAACACCTGCGGGCACCTGGGTGGACTGCCAGGACGCCCTGTAAAGTTGGAGCAGGTTATTCTGCTGCTAGTCCCAACTGGCACTATACATTACACTCTTTACAACAAAGTCATCAAGGTATTTAGGCCGCCGACGCACTCTAACCGAGCGTCCCCTAGGATGGAACCCTGAACCTGGCACCGTCGGTCTGGCCTGCGAGTCCTCACCAGTTGGAACCCCCCAGTCCCAGCTCTCACCGAGACGCCCAGTAGTGTCCAAACTCCTCTGTCCAGGCAAGGAACGTCTCAGTCTGCTGGCATGCCACCTTGACCCGTTGTCGAGTTCAAATGTGTGTGGGCCTCGTTGCCTTGCGATCTGTTGTGGTCCCGTCGATAGCAGTTGTAGCTTGTGGGTTCAGACCGGGTGCTTGATCCATACCCGATCCACTTCTCCCTGGCCGTTGTCCCTTGCTCTGTGCTTCTTGTCAAACCTCTGATTCATCTTGCACTGCTGACCAGCTACCCTGCTCCTTACTGCTTCCATGTCTCTTTGAAGAAGCGTCATCGGTGGTCTCAGTCGGTTCACTGGCAGAGGTAGCTCTAAGCCCAGCATGAGAGCCACCGGGGAACAGCCCGTCGTGGCATGGACCGATGCTCTATAGTGGAGCAGTGTGTTTTGGAGGTCATCCGAGAAGGTGAAGCCTTCCTCCAGATGGGCTCTCAGTCCGTTCTTAAAGGTCTTATTAAACCATTTGACCCCACCATTGGCCTGCAGGTGATAGAATGCTGTCTTCACATGCTCCATGCCCTTGCTGCTCAGAAACTCCTCAAATGCCCCTGATGTGAACGGCGGGCCATTGTCTGTCATGAGTGTGTTCGAGGTTCCCCACCTAGCAAACAGAGATGTCAGGAACCCCGTGACCACTTCTGTTGTGACCGAGATTATAGGGACCACCTCCGGCCACTTCGAAAACACATCATGAGCCACTAACAGGAACCAACTATTTGAAGGTGCTGCATGGAGTTCGCCGCAGATGTCCAGCTCGACGTTCCTCCAAGGCCCTCCAGGGTATGGTACTGGCCATAGTGGTGGGGGAGGAGGTCCACCAGTCTTGCCGCTCTCCAGGCATGGTACACAGTGTTTCACCATAGCTTCGATGTCTTTGTCAATACCCGGCCACCAGACTGACTCCCTAGTACATTGTTTCACTCTAACCACCCCCAGGTGGCCCTCGTGCAGCATTGACAGGACACGTGCCCTCAACGATGATGGGATCAGGGCACGCTGACCTCTGGCCACAAACACCTCATTCCAGCAGTTCAATTCATCCCTGAAACGGTGGTAGGGCGCCAGCTCGTCCTGCACCTTCACTGGCCATCCCTCCCTGATCACTGCATGCAATTTCACCAGAACTGGATCCCCCTCCGACTCCTCCCTGAGCTCCTTGGGGGAAATGGCCACCTGGAGAGACCCGCACAATGCATTAATCAAGTCCTCTTCAGCCGAGTCAGTGTCGTTGTTGTCCGGCAGGGGAGCATCAGCCGTGGCTCAGGACAGGAGGTCCGCCACTATGTTGTCTATGCCCAGGGTGAATTTAGTAGTGAAGTCGTAAGCTCTCAGTCTCTCAGACCACCTATGGATCCTCAGCAGCCTGTGCCCCGACCCTGACGTCTCCATCAGGGTTGTGAGTGCCCGGTGATCAGTCCGTAGGGTGAAACGGCACCCATAGAGGTAAATATGCCACCTCTCACATGCCCAGACACAGGCCAGTGCCTCCTTCTCACCCACAGTGTATTTTTGTTCCGCCGCCGAGAGGGACCTTGACGCGAATGCCACTGATTGTTCCGTGCCACCCTGCAGTGCCAAACTGAATGCATCGCAGGTCACTACAGTCTTGAGATTAGGGTCAAAATGTGCCAACACTGGTGGGGAGGTGAGCTGTCGTTTGAGCTTGGAGACTGCCGCCAAACAGAATGGGGTCCACTCCCACGGTGCATCCTGCTTCAACAGAGCCCGGAGAGGCACAATCATCTCAGAATAGTGAGGGATGAACTGCCCATAAAAGTTCACCATGCCTAGGAACGATAAGGTCTGGGCAGGCGTGGAAGGATCCGGAATGCGTAGGACTGCCTCCACATTTGAGTTTAAAGGTTAGAGCCCTCTTCCTGTCAGCCTAAACCCCACAAACTCAATGACATTTTTCACCATTCAGAGTAACTCCATAGTCCTGAAGCATGGCCAGCACTCTCTCCAGTCTTTCATCATGCTCTTCCCTTGACGTGCCATGCACCACAATGTCATTCAAGTAGGCCACTATGCCCTTGAGGCCCGCCGACATTGTTGACATCACTTTCTGGAAACAGCTGGGGGCGAAGCTCAGGCCCAATGACATCCTGGTGTACCTAAAAAAATCCATGTGGGTCACGAATGCCGTCAGGTTCCTGCTGTCCAAGTGAAGCGGCACCTGGAGGTAGCCCTGTCAGAGGTCCAGCTTCATGAATACCTGGGATCCACTAAACATTGCCGTGAGTTCCTCCATGGTTGGAAGGGGGTACCTGTCCGGGATGATTGCCTTGTTTACCACTCTGAGGTCTATACATGGCCTGATGCCCCCCCTTTCTTTTTTGACACCACCAGGTTGGAAATCCACGGTGAGGCATCCACCTTCTCGATGATTCCGGACTTCAGTAACCTCGTGAGCTCCGGTGAGACCTCATCACACAGCGCGAGGGGAAGGCGCCGCAATGCTTGAATCTTAGGTGTCATGGTCTCATCCATCAGAGGGCGATGGTAGAAAGCTCCTATACGACCCAGGCCCATAAATAGTTGCCGGCCAGCGGAGTTGCCAGTCAGTGTATAACGTCAGCACAGTACAGCCCTCCAGGTCCTGTATAGAGAAACCCAGCTCCCCCAACAGGTCAGCCTGATAATAAAGAATTACAATAATCTAATCTCGAGCTAACAAAAGCGTGGATAAGTTTCTCAGCATCACTCTGAGACAAGATGCTCCTAATCTTGGCAATATTACGCAAATGATAGAAGGCAGTCTTAGAAACAAATTTAATATGTGAATTGAAGGACAGATCTTGATCAAAAATAATTCCAAGGTTCCTCACAGAGCTATTAAGAGAAAGGGTAACCACATCCAAACTGAAAGTTTGATTTGGAAAGGTATTTCTAAGGTTTTTTGGACCAACAAGAATGACTTCAGTCTTATCTGAATTTAATAACAGGAAATTACAAGTCATCCAAGCTTTGATTTCCGTAAGACAGGCTTCTAACTTGGCTAATTGATTACTATCATCTGGCTTCATTGACAGGTATAATTGTGTGTCATCAGCATAACAATGAAAATGTATACAGTGCTTTCTAATAATGTTGCCTAACGGAAGCATATATAAACTAAAAAGAGTAGGGCCTAGCACAGATCCCTGTGGAACTCCATGACTAAGCTTTGAGTTGAAAGAAAACTCATTATTTACATGAACAAACTGGAACCTATCAGATAAATAAGATCTAAACCACTGCAACGAAGTTCCATTAAGTCCAACATAGTGTTCTAATCTGTCAAGTAGAATATTATGATCAATAGTATCAAAAGCTGCACTAAGGTCTAAAAGGACAAGTACAGAAACCAGTCCATTGTCAGATGCGATGAGGAGGTCGTTAGTAACCTTCGTTAAGGCTGTTTCAGTACTATGATGGATTCTAAACCCAGATTGAAACTCTTCAAGTAAACCATTTCCCTGCAGGTGGTCAAATAATTGCGTAGCAACAACTCTTTCTAAGATTTTTGAAATGAAAGGGAGATTAGAGATTGGTCTATAGTTAGCTAAAGCTCCTGGATCTAGCGTTGGCTTTTTGAGTAAGGGTTTAATTACAGCCGTTTTAAAAGCCTGCGGTACATGGCCTAAAGTTAATGAAGAATTGATTATAGTCTTTGTGCCGATGGCATCCGCGCTCAGGCCATGCACCTCCTCAGCCCGGCTTTTATTATGACAGCGTCTCAGCGGGCTTCCAGTTGTCAAGCTCCATGGGACGGCTGGAGGCCAATTACCTCTTATCAGCTGAGGCGCTGTCAACCACTATAAAAGGGAGCGGTCCTGATTACTCAGCGCTGCGACCTTGCTATGATCCACGCTCGTCTCTTGGTGTGGATTAGGCTGGAGCCCCTACGTCCGGCTCCAGTCCTCCTCTCATCCCTCATCATCACCTGTAAGTGTACCTTTTGTATTGTTTGTGTTTTGCCCCACGAGGCTATTTTCCTTTGTTCCTTTTTCCCTTATTATTAATAAATGGCGCAAACTCACCGGTTAGCCCTTGGCTCTTATTTATGGCTCGCCAGAGCCATACGTAACAGTAGGTTGCAGCCAGTGAGTTGCCGGCTGCCGTGAGTTTGCTTTAATTAGACTTTGTTCTTCCCTGTCTGGGTGTCAACTCTGGGATCATGCCGTCTCCCAGGAGCCACGTTCGGCGCCTGGGTAATGAGCTAGCGAGCGCCCTGGAGTATGTTGATGGGACGCTTCTTGCCGCTACCTTCGACGACAACCCCAACAACATGCGCTGGCACCTAGACTACGCTGAGGTTCTCCTGGACAATCTTCCTCGCTACGCCGACCACCCTGAAGTCAACGCGAGGAGAAATGACATTGCTGCACAACGTGAGATACTCCGTGGGCTGGAGGGAAATCCCGGCAGGAAGCCGAAGAGGAGGAGTCGTCACCCCTCGCTTCGGGATCCCGCTCCTGCCTCCGTTCTGGCCCGGGAGTTCGCACCATCCAGAGGTCTTTCCCCATCCGGCATGATGTCACTCGGGATTCCCCCGGAGGAGCTGCAGCTGACAGCTATCAAAATCCGGGACCGAGTGGCTGCTGCTCGCTCTGCTGTTCATCCATCCGTAATTATGAAGCATGTGGTGGCGGCAGTCAGACTGGTGGAGAGGAATCCCGGGTTAAGTGACTTTCCTGAGTTCGCCGATCTCCTCGCCTCTGTTTCCGCACAGGAGTGGCGATTCCCGGACCTCACTTTCACCTTGCCCTCTGCCAGAAACCGTCGTCACTCACTCAAGCCTCAGCGTGAATCCCGTCCAGATCCAGTTCCGGGTCACCGCAAGGGCTCAATCCCTCACACAGCTGTCACTCCCATGCCTCGTCAGAGGGGAATCCTCGCTGACTCATCTCCCGGGCCATCTTCTCCTGCTGTCCCGTCAGCGCTCCGTGCCCGGCTCATCTCGGCTGTCGCCCCCTCCTCCTCGTCGCCTATCCCTGCTGCTGTGTGTCTCGGGATTCCCGTTTCGGCGAGTCCCGTCCCGGAACCTTCTCGAGCAGCTCCCCGTCGTCCTCCCAGGGGGCCCTCTGTCACCGTCCGGCGGGGAAAGGGAGGAGCAACGTCCGCCGCAACAGGCACCGTCCATCCAGAGGCTGCAGATACCATCATGCCAGCTGCGGAGCCCGACATACCTGAGTGGGAGCCAGATGATGACCTCCTGCCCTCTGAGCCCGGATCTTCACAGTCCTGGACGGCATCAGAACCCGAGATCAGGCAAGTGCTCTGTATTGTCTTTCTCCTTTCTGTCCTAGAGCATCTTTGCCGGTCTCTTGGGGAGACGAGCCCGGTGCAGCCGCCCGCTGCATCCGAGCTTATCTCGCCGGCTTCTGGCGCTGCCGGTGATCCTGATCCCGGTTCTTCTCTCTCTCCTGAGCCTTCTCCCAGGGTCGCCGGCGAGGAGCTGCTTGTGCCCGCTGTGCCAGAGGTTCCAGGTTCGGGGTTGGAGGCCGGTTCTGGTGCGGCGCCGACCCAGTCGGGGTCCAACGCGGGTGCAACCGAGACCCAATCGGGGTCCATCGCGGGAGCAACCGTGACCCAATCAGGGTCTGATGAGGGTGCAGCACCAGCAGAAGCCAAGTTCGGTGAGGGAGCTGCAGATCCCCTGCCACCAGACACTGGACTGGCTCATCTTCTCCCCTATCTTCACCGTCGTCATCATCTTCACCCTCATCATCCCCCCAAGCCTTCTCCACCAGGTGCCGTATGGACCTCTCACTGTCGGCCTGGCTCGCCATCACTATTCCCCTCCACAGGGAAGCCGTTGCCTTTCTCTCCCCTGCAGTCCTGCTGAGCAATGCGGGTCGGCCGCCAGAAGGACTGCCGTGCCCATTCGGCTCTTTGGTCTGGCCTCCCGACCCACTGGACTCTCTATTCGGAGGTCTGGTCTGGCCGCCCGAAGTACTGTTTTTCCTGGCCTGGGTTTCGGGTAGGCCGCCTGAATGGTTCCCGTCACCCCTGTTGGCGGTTTGGATGCTGGGTGCGGAGAGACCCCCCAAACTGTATTATTTCTCCTGTTATTCCTGTGCCTTTGGTCCCTTGTGATTTTGTGAGTGTGCAAGTATAATATGATTTCTTGTAGTCCTATCATGGTTAGCGTGCCTTTCCCCCCCCCCCTCCTGTTTGAGGGATGTTCTGTATTTGCTGGATTACGCCTTAGGGGCCTCTGTTTTCCTTTTAGGTCTCCTGTGGTTGTTTTTCTTTGTTGGGTCCTGTCTACATATTGTGGCATTTTATGGAGTATTGGGTTTTTTTTTTTTTCCCTCCCGTACTCTGTAATTGCTTCATTTGTTCCCTGCCAATGTTGTGTTTTTTTTTCCTCTCTCCCATTTTTTCAATTCACGCCCGCCTGGTCTGCGCCTCATCCCCCCACCCTAGGTGGGGGGGGGGGCTTGGGTGTAACTAGCCGTTCAGAGCCCAGCCTTGAGGGGGAGGTCCTGTCATGGTCTTTGCACCGATGGCATCCGCGCTCAGGCCATGCACCTCCTCAGCCTGGCTTTTATTATGACAGCGTCTCAGCGGGCTTCCAGCTGTCAAGCTCCACGGGACAGCTGGAGGCCAACTACCTCTCATCAGCTGAGGCGCTGTCAACCACTATAAAAGGGAGCGGTCCTGATTACTCAGCGCTGTGACCTCACTTATGATCCACGCTCGTCTCTCGGTGTGGATTAGGCTGGAGCCCCTACGTCCAGCTCCAGTCCTCCTCTCATCCCTCATCATCACCTGTAAGTGTACCTTTTGTATTGTTTGTGTTTTGCCCCACGAGGCTCTTTTCCTTTGTTCCTTTTTCCCTTATTATTAATAAATGGTGCAAACTCACCAATTAGCCCTTGGCTCTTATTTATGGCTCACCAGAGCCATATGTAACAATTTCACTGTCCAACAGGTCCTGGATGAGATATTTTCAGGAGCTCAGGAGGAACAAGAGGATGAAGATGTATCTGAAGAGGAAGATGGGGAGGAATGCAACCCAGAGGATGATGCATCTTCAGATGAAGAAGAAGAGGAAATCCCTCAAGCTGACAGAGAGACATTTTTGTCAAAGAACAGTAAAATTACACGGTCCTCATCAAATTCAGACAGCAAGCAGGGAAGAACAGCAGCACCAAACATCATAAGGATGACTCCAGGGCCAACAAGGTATTCAGCTGCCCATGTCCAGGACATTTCATCCACCCTTCTCCTGTTCATCACACCAGCCATCGAAAAAATCATCATGGAGAATACAAATTTAGAGGGTTTCCAGAAATATGGAGAAAACTAGAAAAATATGGGTGAGATTGACCTGCGTGGCTACATAGGGCTTTTGATATTAGCAGGTGTATATAGGTCCCGTGGCGAGGCTACATATAGTCTCTGGGATGCAGAGAGTGGAAGGGCAATTTTTCGTGCCACAATGCTGCTGAAAATCTTTCACACTTTCTCAAGAATGCTGAGATTTGACAACCGTGAGTCAAGACCAGCAAGGCGTGTGACGGACAAACTGGCAGCCATCAGAGAGGTCTGGGACAAGTGGGTTGAGCGTCTGCCATACCTCTACAACCCTGGGCCTGAAGTCACAGTAGATGAGCAGTTGGTTCCATTCAAAGGCAATTTTTTTATTTTCAAATATGCAATGTTACTTACCTGAAATATTGTTTATTTTATTGTGATGTAACATCCTTGATTCAAGTTTTCTGTGACACTCACACTCAGTGATTGTAATCTCTCTTTTTTTTTTATCAACAGGTCGCTCTCCTTTCCGGCAGTATATGCCAAGCAAGCCAGCAAAATATGGCATCAAAATATGGGTGGCCTGTGATGCAAAATCCAGCTATGCATGGAATATGCAAGTGTACACAGGGAAGCTGCCGAGTGGAGCACCAGAGAAGAACCAGGGGATGCGGGTTGTGCTTGAACTGACAGATGGACTGAGGGGGCACAATGTCACATGTGACAATTTTTTCACCTCCTATGAACTCGGCCAGCAGCTCCTGAAAAGGAAGATGACCATGGTTGGCACTGTTGGGAAGAATAAGCCTGAACTCCCCCCTGCACTCCTCGCAACAAGAGGCAGAGCGGTCTTCTCATCAAAGTTTGCCTTCACTCCCACCACCACTCTTGTTTCTTATCTTCCAAAACGGAACAAGAACGTGGCCCTGCTGAGCACACTGCACAAGACAGCTGAAATCAGTGATGGTGAGGACAGGAAGCCAGCCATCATCCTCCACTATAACTGCAGTAAAGGAGGCGTGGACAACCTCCACAAGGTTATTGGAACGTACAGCTGCAGAAGGATGACTGCATGCTGGCCCCTGGTCATCTTCCATAACATTATTGATGTGTCCTCATATAATGCCTTTGTGATATGGCAGGAGATCGACCCCACCTGGATGTCAGGGAAGAAAAACAAGAGAAGGATGTTCCTTGAGCAGTTGGAAAAGGCTCTTGTCACCCCGTGCATTGAGAGAAGGGAGCGCCTGCCCCGCACAGAAGCCTCTGCAGCCATTGTGGAAGCTGTTCAGGGAGCTGAATCTTGTCCTGATCCACCTGAGGCTGCAGCTGGGTCAGTCAAAAGAAAAAGGTGCCAGTTCTGCCCCTGGAAGAAGGACTGCAAGACAAAAGCTGTGTGCTGCACATGTGAGAAATACATCTGCAAAGCCCATTCTCACGTTCACACGTACTGTCCTACATGTGCTAAATAGAGCTGATGTTGAAAATTTTTCACAAAGTCAAGCAACATTTTGTTGTTTTGTTGTGTTATGAGAGAAGTATTTTTATAATTCACTTCCTAAAAAATATAAAAGATAAGATAAGATTAGATAAGATAAGCATTTATTAGTCCCACGATGGGGAAATTCCAGGATTGCAACAGCACAGGGATAGCAACACTCAGAGCAACAATCAGAAGACAAGAGAAAAACAAGAGCAGCGAGTATACATATGTACATATAAATATAAATATATATACTCACCGGCCACTTTATTAGGTACACCATGCTAGTAACGGGTTGGACCCCCTTTTGCCTTCAGAACTGCCTCATGGCATAGATTCAACAAGGTGCTGGAAGCATTTCTCAGAGAGTTTGGTCCATATTGACATGATGGCATCACACAGTTGGCGCAGATTTGTCGGCTGCACATCCATGATGCGAATCTCCCGTTCCACCACATTCCAAAGATGCTCTATTGGATTGAGATCTGGTGACTGTGGAGGCCATTTGAGTACAGTGAACTCATTGTCATGTTCAAGAAACCAGTCTGAGATGATTCCAGCTTTATGACATGGCGCATTATCCTGCTGAAAGTAGCCATCAGAAGTTGGGTACATTGTGGTCATTAAGGGATGGACATGGTCAGCAACAATACTCAGGTAGGCTGTAGCGTTGCAACGATGCTCAATTGGTACCAAGGGGCCCAAAGAGTGCCAAGAAAATATTCCCCACACCATTACACCACCACCACCAGCCTGAACCATTGATACAAGGCAGGATGGATCCATGCTTTCATGTTGTTGACGCCAAATTCTGACCCTACCATCCGAATGTCGCAGCAGAAATCGAGACTCATCAGACCAGGCAACGTTTTTCCAATCTTCTATTGTCCAATTTCGATGAGCTTGTGCAAATTGTAGCCTCAGTTTCCTGTTCTTAGCTGAAAGGAGTGGCACCCGGCGTGGTCTTCTGCTGCTGTAGCCCATCTGCCTCAAAGTTCGATGTACTGTGCGTTCAGAGATGCTCTTCTGCCTACCTTGGTTGTAACGGGTGGTTATTTGAGTCACTGTTGCCTTTCTATCAGCTCGAACCAGTCTGGCCATTCTCCTCTGACCTCTGGCATCAACAAGGCATTTCTGCCCACAGAACTGCCGCTCACTGGATATTTTTTCTTTTTCGGACCATTCTCTGTAAACCCTAGAGATGGTTGTGCGTGAAAATCCCAGTAGATCAGCAGTTTCTGAAATACTCAGACCAGCCCTTCTGGCACCAACAACCATGCCACGTTCAAAGTCACTCAAATCACCTTTCTTCCCCATACTGATGCTCGGTTTGAACTGCAGGAGATTGTCTTGACCATGTCTACATGCCTAAATGCACTGAGTTGCCGCCATGTGATTGGCTGATTAGAAATTAAGTGTTAACGAGCAGTTGGACGGGTGTACCTAATAAAGTGGCCGGTGAGTGTATATATATGGGCTGCACGGTGGCGCAGTGGTTAGCATTGCGACAGCACAGTTTACCATTGGCCAGGGGATCGTGGGATCGTGGGTTCGATCCCAGCCCCCGACCAACAGTGATCTGTGTGGAGTTTGCATGTTCTCCCCGTGTACGCGTGGGTTTACCCCGGGATTTCTCCGGTTTCCTCCCACATGCCAAAAACATGCAGGTTAGGTTAATTGGAGACTCTAAAGTGGCCCTAGGTGTGAATGTGTGTGTGAATGGTTAAGGGATAGCGCCGTACCGTGGCTGCTTCATCCATCCAGGTGGTGGATGACCCTCAATTTCCCCTCTGGGGATCAATAAAGTATACTAAATCTAAATCTAAAATCTATATATATAGACACACAGTGTGGAGCATTGTAGCTAGATGGAATGAAACAGCACAACCGTCTGCTTAGTTATCCTACATGGTATGATTATGTACCCATACATATTCTCACCTTCCATAACGACCGGTATTTTCCTAGTTGTATAGGGGACCATTGTGTAAAAGAATAAACTGTTGACAAAAAAGTTCCAGATATTAATTCAGAAGTAATTACTTCATATTTATATAATACTATAATATAATTTTACTGTGTAAAAGAAAAGTGTTATGACCGTTGGTTTGTGGTAAAAAAAAAAAGTGTAATAATGGTCACTGGTGATCATCTTTTTGTATTGTGTAACAAAAAAATACATGATAAAAAATGAATTAAATTGAGTTGAATTGATAAATAACAGGTTGTTTCATCATGCAAAATAGATTATGGATTTAAAAATCAATTAAGCTGCTTTATTTTGGGGCTTTGGTAGGGCAGGTCATTTTTGACCCGTAGGACAAGGGGATTAAACAGAATGTTAAGATCGCACAAGGGATTTTAGATGAAAACAGCACTGTAGGGTGGGTGCGAAGCCACCACGGAAGCAAGACACTAGTGCACTGAAAGCCCAAAAGAAGTAGGAAGAACTTACACAGGAAATGGATGAAAATGAAAGACTGGGACAGCAGCAACTCAGAGAAAGACATAGAAGAGAAATGGGCAACACTGAAGGATACTGTATATCAGTCTGTGAGTGATGTTTTAGGCCACCCTGAGAGAAAACATCAAGACTGGTTTGATAAGCATGATGAACATCTTAAGAAATTACTAGAAGCAAGGAATATAGCTAGGCAGGAAAATCTAGAGTGTAACACAAGGTTGAAGAAGAAGAAATACTCAAAGGCTCAGAGTAAGCTACAGATGTACACCAGAGAGATGAAGTCCAACTGGTGGGATGAAAAAGCGGAGGAACTTCAAACTGCAGCAGACATGAAGGACATGAAAACATTCTTCACAGGTTTGAGAGAAATCTGCTGACCTGAACAAAGAGGATTGATCCAACCAAAGGCTACGGATGGTGAAACGGTTTTGCAGGAGAAAGACAGGATCCTGGACAGATTTGCAGACCACTTTGACCAGCTACTAAACAACCCTGGAGATCTTGCTGAAGAGGCTAAAGAAGCTCTAGTGCAGCGACCAGTGGTATCAAGTCTGGATGAAACATCAAATCTTGATGAACTAATGGCAGCTATCAAGACTACACAGGATGGTAAAGCTCCAGGAAGGGATGGAATTCTGGCAGAAGTGTGGAAATTTGGTGGTGTTCAGCTAATCAACTGCCTGCACAAGCTCATCCAAGAGATATGGGATGCCCGGAAAGTACCTCAAGACTGGAAGGATGCAAGTATTGTGCCTTTGTTCAAGAAAGGTGACATTAAAGATTGTGGAATTTACCGAGGTAGATCACTGCTACCCACTGTTAGTAAGATTCTCTCACGTGTACTACTGACCAGGCTCAATGAACACTTCTCGCAGAATGCACTAGCGGAAACCCAGTGTGACTTTAGAACTGGAAGAAGCACAATGGACATGATATTCTGCTTTAAACAGGTTCAAGAAAAGTGTATCGAATAGAACATGCCGCTTCATGTAGTCTTCATTGACTTCAGTAAATCCTTCAATACTGTATCATGACAAGGACTTTGACAGGAACTCAAGAAACATGGCTGTACAGAGAAGATTGTCAGCCTGATCGAGGCACTGCGTACAGGTATGCAAGCAAACGTGGTAATGAGGGGTTCAGTGTTTAAAGACTTCTCAGTAAGCAACAGGGTGAAACAAGGGTGTGTACTGGCCCTACACTCTTCTCGCTATGTCTGTCAGCCATGCTTGAGGTGGCCTTCAAAGACACTTCAGAAGGAGTATACATTCAAACAAGGAAAGAAGCAGACTTTTTCAGCATGGCACAGTTCAAAGCCAAGAGCAAGACATCGATAAAGGTAGTAAGAGAAATGTTCTTTGCCGATGACAGTGCTCTAGCTGCACACAGTGCGGAAGATATGCAATCTTTAGTGGAGAAATTTTCACGTGCAGCTAGCCAATTCTGCCTCAAAGTCAACATCAAGAAGACAGAGTGCCTTTATCCACCGCCAAAATTTCAGTTATCAACACACATCAGTTATCAACACAGGTGTCCCCACAGGGTTGTGTTCTCAGCCCCATCCTCTACAGCCTCTTCAACCATGACTGTGTTGCCTCCCACAATGACAGTTAACGTCTTAAAGTTCACGCCTACAGATGATACAATAAGCAAAAACACTGCTATAAAAGACTCCATTTTCATAAAGAACACAGACGAGAGAGAGGTCATTGAAATTGTTAAATCGTTTAAAAGTAAAACATCTACGGACTGTGATGGTATTGACATGCTCTTAGTCAAAACTGTTATTGAATGCTTAGTGAAACCACTGACGTATATCTGTAACCTGTCTCTCCAAACAGGTATATTTCCCAATGCAATGAAAATAGCTAAAGTAATTCTGATATACAAGACGGGCGACAGAGGGGAATTCTCAATAACCTGTCTCTCCAAACAGGTATATTTCCCAATGCAATGAAAATAGCTAAAGTAATTCTGATATACAAGACGGGCGACAGAGGGGAATTCTCAAACTATAGACCAATTTCACTATTGCCGCAATTTTCCAAGATACTTGAAAAAATATTCTATGAGAGAACTGACAACTTCATACTGAAGAATAATTTATTGTGTGAGCAGCAATATGGGTTCAGACACAAGAGGACAACTGCATTTGCTCTAATGGAATTTATAGAAAAAATATCAACTGCCATTGAAAATAAAGAGTATTCAGTTGGGGTATTCCTGGATCTTAAAAAAGCATTTGATACAGTGGATCACAATTTATTATTAAAGAAACTACAAAATTGTGGTATTAGAGGAGTAGCACTGTCCTGGTTAAGTAGTTACTTAAAGAACAGATATCAGTATGTATGTGTTGGTAACAAAAACTCACAGTTACTGAAGGTTACTTGTGGAGTCCCACGGGGTTCAGTTTTGGGGCCATTATTATTCAATATGTATATAAATGATATATGTAAAGTTTCAGAAAAAATGGACTTAATATTGTTTGCTGATGACACTAATCTATTATGCAGTGGAAACAATCTGGAACAACTTCTGGATACACTCGGAAAGGAATTAGGAAAGCTTAAACTGTGGTTTGATCCAAACAAATTAACGCTCAATTTAAGTAAGACAAAATTTATAGTCTTTAACAACCATTACAACAACTCAGTACCTAAACTCAGTGTAAATGGTGCTGAGATTGAAAGGGTATCTGAAACTAAATTTCTTGGAGTAATAATTGATAATAAACTGTGTTGGAAGTCACATATTAATTATATTAAAGGTAAAATATCCAAATCAATTGCAATATTAAACAGAGTGAAATATTTGCTGAATCAACCCACACTATATACTTTGTATCATTCATTAATACTCCCATACATGACATATTGTACTGAAGTATGGGGAAATACATATAAAACAAACATATATCCAGTCTTTATGCTTCAGAAGAGAGCTATTAGAATAATAAACAAAGCAGCTTACAGGGAACCAACAAACCCACTTTTTCTTAAATTAAAAGCTCTCAAGTTGAAAGATCTGGTTGACTTTAAAACTGCAATAATAATGTTTAAAGTGAAGAATCTATCACTGCCCGCAAATATCCAAAAGATGTTCCAAATAAGGGAGAATCAATATCATTTCAGAGGAACATGTATATTTCAAAAACCTTCAGTGAGAACTACCACCAAGCAACACTGTGTTTCAGTGCAAAGAGTCAGATTATGGAACGATTTTGGACCTGAATTAAAATCATGTACAACGCTTGGACAATTTAAACAAAAACTAAAGGAAGAAATACTCCAAACATATTTACAAGATGACATGTAAAATCACATAAGGATTGTCATATCCAGTCTGTGTTGTGTTGTTGCTTAGTTTTTTTTTCTTTTTTCTGTCACATTTTGTCTTAGCTTTGTTTTTGAATTGTAATCGCTCTTGTCTTGTTTCTTTTTTCTCTTCTCTTTTTCTATTTTGAATTCTTGGATGGAATATGGGTGGGCAATATAAGCTGCGGCTTCAGCCATCACCCATTTCGGATAACTTACGCTGAATTGTATAATCAGAGGAGTTATTGTCTAATTTGACCTTGTTGGATTGTCTTTTCCCCTTTGTTATATTATTCAGTCTCTTTTAACCTGTACTATCCGAAATAAAGATTCATTCATTCATTCATTCACGTATGACTCAGCAGTGATAGGACGCATCACTGGTGGTGATGAAGCATCCTACAACACAGAAAAGATGAAGGCAATGATAGTGGACATGAGGAAGGGGAGGAGGAGTCTTCATTGGCCACTGTTCATCCAGGAACTTGAGGTGGAGAGGGTGAGCAGCTTAAAATACCGGGGCCTCCACATCAGTGATGACCTTACGTGGGCACTTAACACCACATAGCTGGTTAAGAGAGCTCAACAGCAGCTGTACTTTCTGAGGAGGCTGAAGAAGTTTGGCATGCCCCCCAAGCTCCTCAACAATTTCTACAGCTCCATCATCGATAGCATCTTGACCAACTGCATCACTGAGTGGTATGGCAACACTAATGCCCTGGTTTCACAAATGGCTGCAGAGAGTGGTGAAGACATAGGAGAAGATCATCAGGACTCCACTCCCCTCTCTGCAGAGCATCTATCACCGTAGAGTCCAAAGAAGAGCTGCCACCATCCTCCAGGACCCCACCCACTCCTAGCGCAGAATGTTCACACTTCTACCCTCAAGCCGGAGGTACAGAAGTGTGAAATGCAGGACAACCAGACTGAAAAACTCCTACTTTCCCACTGCCATCAGACTCCTGAATAAATAACAAACGCCAGACACAGCCTTGCAAATAGGAATTCACACACTGGTTGCTAAATTTACACATTGCTCACTTGCACAGTGTACATAGTCTCACCCCCTGTATCATGTCCATGTCATCTCTGCTGCTAAATTATCATTGTACAGTCTACTGGGTATTATCATTACAGAGATATTCTCACACTGGGTGCTACATTACACATTTGCATACATTACTCATTTGCACATTGCACAATAGGCTTATGCCATCTCAGGTTCATATCATCTCTGATATTAATATACCACTGTCCATAATAGTCATCCACTGAATTTTCAAATTTCATTCTTCTTCTTTCCTCTGATTTAACTGCTTCAACTGTCCCAATTGCCTAATGTGTGTTATTACTATCCATTAGTATTAGTATTTAGTATTAAAGTGTGCTTAAGGTGTCCAAATTGCCTAATGTGTGTTATTAGCATTCATTAGTATTAGTATTTAGTATTAAGGTGTGTTTTTACTTTATTAGTATTGATGTGTATCTATTACCTTGGCATTTGTTCGGAGAGCAGAGTAAGAATTTTGTTGCTCAGGAAATGTTGCATTTCTTAACTGTGCACATGACAATAAAGCCTTTGAATCTTGAATCAACTTCACTACCAGAAGAGATCAGCATTGGTACAGAGCCACTAGTCAAGTGTAAGACTTTAAAGTATCTCGGGAGTACTGTTTCAGAGAATGCTAGGCTGGAGGAAGAACTATTTCTCAAAATGGGAAGAGCAAGTGCTGTGTTTGGAAACTTGAGGGAGAGACTGTGGAACAATCGACATGTGTCTATCCGTGTGAAATGGAAAGTGTACAGAACGACAGTACTAGCTACTCTATTGTACGGTGCTGAAACTTGAACTGTCTACAGGGTGCAGGTAAAAAAAAAAAACTCCACGCGTACATGATGAGACACCTTTGAACCATAATGAATATCTCATGGAAAGACAAAATAACCAACATAGAAGTACTGAAATGAGCTGGACTACCATCAGTGGAGGACATGCTAATACAGATGAACCTGAGATGTCTCGATCATGTTGAGAGGATGGATCACCAGTGTCTCCCTTGGCAGCTACTCTACTCACAGTTATGCAAGGGCAAACGCAATCAGGGTAGACCAAGGCTCAGATTTAAAGACACTGTTGTAGCATTAACCCTTTTGGTTCCAATCCATAAAATCATTCTTTGCTGAAGAAAATTGTTTCAACTCAAAAGTCTGGTCATGAACTGCTTCTATCACCCAAGGACCAGAGTTGTAACACTACCCATCGGCCATAAAGTGGAAGTTAATCCCTTCTCCAGGACTTAGTTATTCTCCCTTATCTGCTCTTTGGTAAAGGAATGCCCCAAATGACAGATTTATGGTTGATATAATCCAGACTTGGGAGTCAAGATTCCTCATTAACCAACCAGACAGTTTTACAGTGCCATCTGGTGGATGGCACAGGAATATTTAATATATTTTTTTCTCTCTCTCTGAAATGGAATCTCAGCAGCTGTGAACAATAAATTAATTAGGTATGACTGTGAGAGTGAATGGTTGTCTGTCTCTTTGTTTTGGCCCTGCGATGGACTGGCAATCTGTCCAGGGTGTACCCTGCCTCTCACCCAAAGATGCTGGGATAGGCTCCAGCCCCCCTCCCCCCGAGACCCAAAAAGGATTAAGCGGAAGAAGATGAATGAATAAATGAATATTCTTTCTCTCAAGACAGCATCCGCTACTGAAGACATGGTTGAACTCTGGATTGGACAATTGTGGTTTTAAATGCTTTTATTGATATGATTTGATATGTTCTGCTTTATTTTCAGGAAGAAATTAATTTTTGCATACTTACTGAAAGAATAATTTCATGTTTCTCTTTATTATTCTTTCATATTTTATGTCTAATATAATTTTGGTGCGTTGTGTGAGCCATTATTCTCTATGTGACTTTCATGTCCCAGAGTCTGGGTGGATGTGCTTGCAAATGGATGTGAGGGCAGGTCAGCAGAGACGTAAAGGATGACCTAGGCTATACTGATAATCTCTTTGTTTTATTGACCTGCTCTGCTAAGTTTCTGTGACCGAGGGATATAATCTCCCAGTTTATGAAGATTAGATTTATAGACACTTAACCTGTCTCCGGAGATGCCACAAGGACGTCTCCCTCTTTGTTTATCTATTCTTAGAGCTATAAGAATACCAGGCTCGGAATGTATGGTCAGAAAAGGTGCATGAACGACTCTGTGGATGGGTGAATGTACTTTTTTCTCTTGGCCAGAGGAAATAAATGGCTCATAACTCAGAATCCGCCTATTGAATTTGTGACTCAGTCTCATTTAATTCAATTTTATTCTATCACTTACTATCACAAATTAATTACAGTTACAATGTAGAGACACTTTATGTCCCCTTATTGAGTAGAATATCTTAGTCACTAAAGTTTAAGGAATTTATGCTTTATTCAGCAACATATGTGTCTTAAGAGGGTCTCACTTCTCATATCAAATGTCTCTCCCCCTCCTCTTTCTGCTGGGAGACCCACAAAGCCCTGAACTTTGAAATGACCAATGAGCCTCCAAGCTCCCTTGCATTTCCTTTTTTAGGTCAAGTTTATGACTTCTGCAATTCTTCTGCAATGTAATTGGGCCAGCTCAGGTTTCATGAAAGTCAGTGAAATTCTGCCACTCCCCAAAAAACTGTCCCCTTTTATTCAGTTTTGGGGTGATGGTCAAGCTGTAAGAAGCAGACTTCTATGCTCTCCCATTTTTTCCAGCTTCCAAGTAAGGCCCAGAGCCTGACATGCTCTGCAAATTTTTTTTTCTCTTCTTTAAAGTTCACTTTTTCCTTATTTTAATCTTTTTCTTTAAATTACCTTGCAAGAAGATTTTGTTAGATTTTTTTTTTTTTTTTTTTAAGCTTAAACCAGTTCATGGAAGAAACAGATCGGTGGCTTGTTTTGGTCTCAATTTGATTTTCCGATGGGACTTTGTACAATAAACAAACTCCTTCAGTGTGTGAGAGAAGACCGCAGCCAGCCTGCTGAAGAACCGGCCCCTTTGTCATCTCGGGAGTAGGCCATAACTGTGGTAAAGAGCCTGTCTGCCAGTCTTCCAACAGAACCCACGACGGTCCAGTTGAAACAGAATCCAATGGACCACCTGCTACCCACTGGGACGCAATGATTCTGCTTGGCTGATGGTCTGTTGTTCAATTTAAACTTAATTCTTTAGAATATTCCTGGTGTAAGTTCTTTAAACTTAATTTCATGCAGCTCCTATCAGAATTTCAGAATGCATTTTGTCCTTTCATTAATTTACATTCTTTTTCAGAGTAACATCAATTTTCCATTTTTATAAATAGTTTAATCATCATTTTCTTCATGAAATTGCATTCACTTTTCTTATCCAATGCTATTTTATGGTTTTCCAATTTCCAGTATACTGACAAATTAAACTATGGTTTATTTGGTTCCACAAATGTTTGATTCACAGGTTATGCTCAGTAACTCAATAATCATCTATGATGCCCATGATACATGTTGAATTCTTTGTTTTAAAATCATCCAAATGTGTTAACCTATTTTGACATTTCTTATTAAACTATTGAAAAACATATGGGAGTGTTTACCTTTTGTTCTTATTAAAGACAAAAATAGAAAGGAGATGTCTTTACCTTCTTAACATGTTTCGACTGTTCACTGCAGCCTTCGTCAGAAGAGTCAGCTGATTGCTGCGAGGTATCATTTTATCAGCTGACTTTTCATAGGCGGGGCCAGCTCAGCAGTCCTGTCAGATCCACTGAGCCGGCCCCGCTTTCCACCGTCTGATGGTGTCTAGAGAATGTGGTCCCAGGTGTGGGAAAGCATAAAGGCCCCCTCATCTCAGTTCATGGTGTCTTTTCCCCGCTTCCTGATCTCTATGGCCTCCTTGATCCAGCGTTTGTGTCTGTTGCTCTCCGATCCAATAATCTTTGCGTTGTCCCAGTCCATGATGTGATTACTTCTTTTGCAGTGATCTGATGTTGCTGATTTTAATGTTTCTTGTTCTGACTTTTCTTTTTGTGATCTTGTGAGTCATCCTTGTGTTTCCTTCTCACATTCCTTCTGGTGTTCTTTTTTTCTTGTGGTGAATGATCTTCCAGTTTCTCCAATGTAGGTTTTGTTGCATGATCTGCATGATATTTCATATATTACATTCCATTTTTTGTTTTGTTCTATTCTGTCCTTGAGGTGTACTAATAACTGTCTTAATTTCTGTGTGGTTTTATTGCTGTGTTTATTTTGTATTTTTTCATGATCCTTTGAATTGGTTCTGTTATCCCTCGGATGTATGGTATAGTTATGGTGTCCTTGTTTTTGATTTCGGATTTGTTCAGACAGTGGAAAGCGGGGCCGGCTCGGCGGATCTGACAGGTCTGCTGGGATTGCTCCGCCTACAAAGAGTCAGCTGATAAAGTGACACCTAGCAGCAATCAGCTGACACTTCTGACGAAGGCTGCAGTGAACAGTTGAAACATGTAAAGAAGATAAAAAACATCTCCTTTCTATTTTTGGTTTTAATAAGAACAAAAGTAGATAATTAAAAGAAGACAAAATGAACCTACTTGAGCTATACGGGAGTTATTTTTTGATTTCATGTCCATCCCCTTGATTATAAGCAGACAAGAACTCATAAGGGTGGTTTTTTTTTTTTTGAGACTGAGTCATAATTGGTACAAATACAGAATTGTTAATAAAATTGTCCATTATCTGGACTGGTGCCCTATGAGGATATGAGTGTAATGAAAGGAAATCTTCATTCCTACTCACATTCATATTTACATTAATACTTATACCAACAATAAAACACCTAAAAACCTATAAATCTAAATCCACTACGCTGTAGAAAGGAAACTGAAGAAGTTGAATATAGACAGGAATGTCATATGCGCCGTTTTTCATCAGCGCTCAGACCTTATTCCTCCTCAGCCCAGCTCTTACTTTGACAGCGTCTCAGCGGGCCTCCAGCTGTCAAACTCTATGGGACGGCTGGAGGCCAATTACCTCTCATCGGCTGAGGCACTGTCAACCACTATAAAAGGGGGCGGTCCTGATTGTTCAGGGCTGTGACCTCGCGCATATTATCCACGCTCTTCTCCGGTGTGGGTAAGGCTGGAACCCCTACGTCCGGCTCCAGTCCACCTTTCATCCATCATCATTATTTGTAAGTGTACTTCTGTATTGTTTGTGTTTTGCCCCACGAGGCTATTTTCCTTTGTTCCTTTCGTTATTGTTAATAAACAACACAAACTCACCGGCCAGCCCTTGGCTCTTATTTATGGCTCGCTAGAGCCACACGTAACAGTAGGTCACAGCCAGTGAGCTGCCGGCTGCCGTGAGTTTGCTAATTGGACTGTTTGTTCCTACCTGTCTGGGTACCACGCTGGAGGCATGCCATCGCGGAGGTCCCGCACTCAGAGTCAGGGCGATGTTCTCGCGGATGCCCTCGAGTGCGTGGATGAAATCCTTATTACCGCCTCCCTCCTCGACTTCAGCAGCGACGTGCACCGGTACCTGGACCAAGCTGAGGAAGTCCTCGATTATCTTCCCTGCTTCGCCGACCACCCTGAGGTTAACGTGAGGAGAAATGACATCGCTGCACAGCGCGAGATTCTCCGTGGGCTGGAGGGAAATCCCGGCAGGAAGCCGAAGAGGAGGAGACGTTGCCCCTTGCTTTGGGATCCCGCTCCTGCCTCCGTTCCGGCCCGGGAGTTTGCACCATCCGGAGGTCTTCCCCCATCTAGTATGTCGTCACTCGGGACTCCCCCAGAGGAGCTGCAGCTGACAGCAATCAAAATCGGGGACCGAGTGGCTGCTGCTCGCTCCGCTGCGCATCCATCATCGATTATGAAGCATGTGGCGGCGGCAGTTAGACTGGTGGAGAGGAATCCAGAGCTGCGTGATTTCCCCGAGTTCGCCGCCCTCCTCGCCTCTATCTCAGCACAGGAGCGGCAGTTCCCGGACCTCACCTTCGCCTCGCCCTCTGCCAGAAACCGTCGTCACCTCCATAACCCTCCTCAGCATGAACCCCGTCTGGATCCAGTTCTGGGTCGCCGCAAGGGCTCAATTCCTCGCACAGCTGCCACTCCTGCGCTTCGTCAGAGGGGAATCCCCGCAGCCTCATCTCCCGCCGGGCCATCTTCTCCCGCTTTCTCGTCAGCGTCCCGTGCCCGGCTCGTTTCGGCTGTCGCCCCCCTCCTCCTCGACGCATTCCCCGGCCGCTGTGTGTACTCAGAGTCCTGACTTGGCGAGCGCCGTCCCGGAACCATCTCGAGCGGCTCCCCGTCGTCCTCCCAGGGGGTCCTCTGTCACCGTCCGGCGGGGAAAGGGAGGAGCAATGTCCGCCACAGCAGGCACCACTCAGCCTCCAGGAGACAGGCAAGTCCAAGATCATTCACACTCTCATTATTGTGATTTGCTCTGTCAGACTCCTGGAGGTGGAGTTCGGGGTTCGCAGCTCCCCGAGATCCCACCACCTGCTGTGGCTTTAATTATTAACCCCGCATCCTCTGTCTCCCTCCGCTGAGTGGTCCTCGACGCCAGACCAACGTTGCTGGATGAGGAGGGGGCCTGCGGTTCTGGAGAGCCTGGTTCCAGTTCCGCAGCCACGCCGTGGGCGGAGGAGGATAGCGGACTGCAGCGTGGAACCTGCGCCGACGAGGAAGTGTCCCCGGGTCTCCATGGAGGAGCGGGCCGGTCCAGCGGGTCGAGGTTCTCCTGCCACCACGCCGTGTGGGCCATCGGCGTGGGCATCGGTGCCGGAGGATTCTCAAGCTGCGCACACCATCATGCCAGCTGCGGAGCCCGACGCAGCTGAGTGGGAGCCTGATGACGACCTCCTGCCATCTGAGCCCGGATCTTCACAGTCCTGGACGGCGTCAGAACCCAAGATCAGGCAAGTGCTCTGTTTTGTCTTTCTTCTTGCAGTCTTAGAGCATTTTAGCCTGTCTCTTGGGGAGACGAGCTCGGTGCAGCCGCCCGTTGCGTCCGAGCTTATCTCGCCAGGTTCTGGCGCTGCCGGTGATCCTCATCCCGGTTCTTCTCTCTCTCCTGAGCCTTCTCCCAGGGTCGCCGGCGAGGAGCTGCTTTCGCCCGCTGTGCCAGAGGTTCCAGGTTTGGGGTTGGAGGTCGGATCTGGTGCAGTGCTGACCCAATCAGGGTCTGACGCGGGTGCAGCCGCGACCCAGTGGGGGTCTGATGACTGTGCAGCACCAGCGGTATCCAGGTTCGGGGAGGGAGCTGCAGACCCCCTGCCATCGGACACTGGACCGGCTAATCTTCATCTTCATCCCCATCTTCACGGTCGTCATCATCGTCATCCTCATTATCCCCCCAAGCTTTCTCCACCAGGGCCTGTATGGACCTCTCACTGTTGGCCCGGCTCGCCCTCACTATTCCTCTCCACAGGGAAGCCGTTGCCTTTCTCTTCCCTGCGAGCCTGGTGGCTGAGCAATGCGGGTCGGCCGCCAGAGGGACTGCCATACCCTTTTGGCCACCCGACCCATTGGACTCTCTGTTCGGCGGTCTGGTCCGGCCGCCTGAAGTACTGTTTTTCCTGGTCTGGGATTTGGGTAGGCCGCCTGAACGTTTCCTGTCACCCCTGTTGGCAGTTTGGACGCTGGGTGCGGGGGGACCCCCCCCCCGAACTGTATTATTTCTGCTGTTATTCCTGTGCCTAGTCCTTTGTGATTTTGTGAGTGTGCAGGTATATCATTTCTTATAGTGGTATCACGGTTAGCGTGCTTTTTTTCCCTCCCCCTCCTGTTGAGGGATGCCCTGTATCTGTTGGTTTTCACCTTAGGAGCCTCAGCTCTCCTTTTAAGTCTCCTGGGGTTGTTTTTCTTTGAGTCTGTGTACATATTGTTTAGCAGTTTATGGAGTATTGTGTTTCTTTTCCCTGTACTCTGTAATTGCCTTGTTTGTCCCCTGCCAATGTAGTGTTTTTTTTTCTTTCTGCATATTATTAGCATTTTATGGAGTATTGTTTTTTTTTTCCTTCCCCATACTCTGTAATTGCTTCATTGTTCCCTGCCAATATTGTGGGGTTTTTTTTCTCTCTCCCCTTTTTCTGATTCTCACCCTCCTGGCCTGCGCCCCATCCGCCCACCCTAGGTGGTGGTGGTGTGTGTGTGTGTGTGTGTGGGGGGGGGCTGGGGTGTTACTGGCCGTTCTGAGCCCGACCTTGAGGGGGAGTTACTGTCATATGCGCCGTTTTTCATCAGCGCTCAGACCATATTCCTCCTCAGCCCGGCTCTTACTTTGACAGCGTCTCAGCGGGCCTCCAGCTGTCAAGCTCTACGGGACGGCTGGAAGCCAATTACCTCTCATCAGCTGAGGTGCTGTCAACTACTATAAAAGGGAGCAGTCCTGATTGTTCAGTGCTGTGACCTCGCGCATATTATCCACGCTCTTCTCTGGTGTGGGTAAGGCTAGAACCGCTACATCCGGCTCCAGTCTACCGCTCATCCATCATCATTATTCGTAAGTGTATGTTTGTATTGTTTGTGTTTTGCCCCACAAGGCTCTTTTCCTTTGTTCCTTTTTCCCTTATTATTAATAAATGGCGCAAACTCACCGGTCAGCCCTTGGCTCTTATTTATGGCTCGCTAGAGCCATACGTAACAAGGAGTTCCTGGCAGTGGAAGGTGAAGGACAGAGCTTCGTGATCTGATCAGACCTAAATGAAAAACTCATTGTCGCCCCCGGCAGATGGCGATGATGATATTAAATACAGCATTCTGTGGCCTTCAGTTGCATGCTGGACGTGGCATCCATCAAAAATAGACTCTTGCGTATTTTTAGCAATCTGCTGCAGGGAGCCCGATCTGTTCTGCAACTACTGTATCTGCAGAGTACATCCCAGCTGTAATGTATCGCAGCACTTTCAGCATTCAGTGTTAATTATAAGAAGAAAGCTCCTACCTTTCCTGTAGTTTCCATTCAGTATGTGATACAGAATTGTGCTGGGGTCAGCCTTTTTCCTCTAATGAACATGAAGAAGAAAAGAAGACCAAAATAGCTAAATTTAAACCTGAACTTTCTTAACAAGTATGTACTGAAGCTTCTGGAAATGATTTTTATGAAAGTTTGATTTTAATGAGCACATAATGGGCAGAACGCAGGTCCCAGCAGCCAGAATGTGGTCAGCTTGATTTCCTGTCATGGATAAACCACAGTCATGATGTGAGTCACAGCTGATGGCAGAAGCCAAAGTTCAGAGGTGGGTAAAAATGAAGTCAGTTTAGTTACTATGGAAAGCAAAGCTTGAGGATATTTTGACAGCGTCTTTGTTACTAAGGTGATGATGCTGAAAACTCGTAGTCGGGATGAAGAGAAAATCAGACAACCGTCAACCTCACATCAAATTGTTTGTCCAAGATAGATGGTTTTCGTTTAAGATTGAGTGAGAAATTAAGGTTTACTTTGTGAATATAATTCATCCCAAGCAGAGGATGATAGGTCACGTTTCCAGAACTTTCTAGTCTGGGGATGACAGTCCAGGTCCTATCACCTGTCTGTGATTTACAGCCTAGTTTCAGGTGAGAGGTCTGTACAGGCAGATAAAGAAAAGACTGCATTTACTGGAGAAGGATAAAGAAATCAACAGAGTAACAGGGCGTCTCCACGATCAGAGTGTTTCTCTTCCACCACACCTGTGGAAACGACTTACAGTATGGGTTCATATGTGTGGCGTTTGATGGGCATCCCCACCCTCTGTGTGAGCTGCCGAGAGGTCAGCTCACACAAGGAGAACACACCCTTCCCTATCGCTCACTGTTACTCATTTACACAGCTTGCAATATTGTTTAATGCCACAATTCAGTGTCCCCACCCAACACCCCCGACCCCTTCTGTCCCTATAAAAGTCTCTGATTTCTCTGTCTGTCTTCTTGTATTGCTAACCAAAAGTTAGCAATGGCTAGGCTCCTGTTTCTGCTGTTCTGGATGTGTTACTGTGGAGCAGGTCTGGCCCAGCACACGTGAGTCTCCATCATTTCTAAAGCCTGCCATCATCTGTAGAAATATTATCAAATATCACTGGGCTAAAATGATCAATGAGGAATTTCTTTTAGTCATAGTCTCTTTTTGGATCTTTATATATATATAAATATTTTGTGTGGAATGAGTGAGACCAAATGCTGCTTTAACTTTCATGTCAGATTATTTGAATTATTTTAAGTAGCAAGTGATGTGTTGTTCTAACAGTAGGGATGGTGGGGGTGGGAGTGGGTGGTGTTCACAAATTTACTATAAAGTAAGCATATTCTTGCTAATTTGAATTAGGTTATATAAATATACATGCATAAGAAGGTCCCAAAACTATAAGAAAAAAAATTAGAAACTCATGAGAGAAAAAAAATCAGTCACTAATGAGGGTAAAAACCAAACTTCCAAGAAAACAAATAACTTCAAATTTACCAGAACAAAAGCTGCACATTTCTATGCATTTATGACTCTTCATAAATCTCCCAGTTTTGCATACATTTTTTTTTAGGTTTTTTCTTGTTTTTTTTAATTGAAATTTATAACTTTATTTGAAAATTTAGCAGCATCTTCCTTACAAATTTGTAACTTTTTAAATAAGTTTAGCACCTTTTTACCTAAAACTTTGCAGCTTTTTCCCTCTTATTTTCAACATTTCTCTAACATACTGGAAACTGCAGTCTCACTGACGTATTCAGCTGTGCTGTAAAAACTGTCTTTGCACCCTTTATGGGCATGGATGGGGATGGCAGGTTAACAAGGGCCGGGATCTGGGGTCTTTTTGCTAACATGTATGACCCCCCACCACCCACCCAACCCCCTTCACATCACCTATTAATTTTAAGTCATGGATCAAAGTTGAATGATGTGGAATATTTGAAAATCAGGACAGCAGATGGCCGATATGAAGGTTTTTATTTGATGAAATACAAAAAACTATTTATAAAATCTTATGCTGGTAATTGATCAAAAATGTGTAGACAATTAATCACACCCATTTTTCTATAATTAATCATGCTAATTAGTTAACTTAATTGGTAAAATTAAAATGAAAAAATAATAAAAATAGATGCACTTTCAGGAAACTTTTTAATTTCAAAAGCTTAAGTTTTAACAAAGCACAGCGTTTCAAACAGATTTGTGCAAACTTTGAAAATTTAAAGCGTTTCACAAGTTTGAGGAAAAATGTTACAAAGCCAGAAAGATAATTACAGAATTCAAACGGCTCCTAAGTGCAGGGCCCTTCTGCCTTAACGCCTTAAAAGTCAAAACCGCTCCATTCTGCTGTAGCTTTACAGGCATGCCGGTGCTTGTTGCTAACTTCCAGGAACTATTTCACGCTCCATGATCTGCCATTAATGTAAAAATTAAGTGGTTCATCGGAGTGGACTGACTTGGCCCCACCTTGTCTGTCTCTAGTGCTTTATCCACACCACCAAGGAGTTCAAAAAGTGAACATTTGCTAACAGAAAACAAGGAACAGTTGGTCTGCTGTGGTTAGCCTCACACTAACTTTAATTAGCAGACTGAGTTTGCGGAAGAGATTTATTCCCTGCAGCTGCTTGTTTCAGTATCTAATTAAATGCAATCTACAGTCCAAATGTCCACATAGTATGACAGCAGTACTCGAGCAAAGTGATTTGAACACCCAGAGTTAAATAAGATGAGGAGTTCTCTCGTGTGTCACGCCAAAGACTGTCCAGGCTGCACCACGTCTGGCCTGTGAGTCCCACTGTAGCAGGAAGTACCAACGGCGAGTTAATTTCTCATAATTTAAAAAATGAACAGCACTAATAAAAACTGATACCCAAAATGTTTCACTTACATAAACATTTGTTCAGCAGCATTTTAAATAAAAGCCTCCTTCTCTTTGATAATCCAACAGAAAAACTCTATTTAATTCTCTACATTAATGAAACATGACAGATTAATCTATGAAGTACTGTTCAAACCCAGATCCTTAAAGACTCTTGACACGTTTAAATACAGAAACTGTCAAAACAGCTGATCATTTTCTTCTTCCTGTGGTGTTTACTATTTTATTCTCATTTCCTCTCACACACTTTTGTGCTTTCATTGTTGCTTTGATCGGTTTCCCAATAAGGAAAAAAAATATAAAAATATGGATTATTTTTTTGCATAAAGGTATTTTTTTTTTCTTCAAAGAGCCTTTATTATTCTTTGTTTGGTTTCAAACTGTAGTTCAAGCGTGTATGTAGGATTTTTGTGCCATTATATCGGCTATAAAGTCAAACAGGCCAAAGTCCTCCTGCACAGGAGTTCTCCTCTCCCACAGAATCTGGGACTACAAATCTGTCTGAAACACCTGATGTGATTCTCATAATATTTATGCTGAAGATTTTTATCTTAATTTTTTAAATTCTAACGATACTGTTAAAATGTCTGTTTTTACATCACACTGCCTTAAAGGGTTCACTGGCTGAAAAATGGTGTGTCTGTAGGTTTTGTCTGTCTGAAATGAGTCTACTGGTCACCTAATTATCCAGAAATTTTCAAAACAATCAATTCTTTAAAAAAAAAAACCCACAGTCTTTATCTCATTTTTCTCTCCCAGAAATGAGTTTGGACAGTTTGGACAGTTTGAGTTTCAAACAGTTTGGACTTTTCTGTGGAATACTTATACTGTACATCATGAGTCAAAAGAGCCAGCCTACCGCTGTTCTGGAGACCCGCCCACTGCTCTGTTATTGGCCCACCTAGCTGTCTGCCATGCAGAGGGAAGTGGTGCTAAAGGTAGCCTATTAGCACCTGAGATATTAGCCCCCAAGCTAACACTGGTAACAGAAAGCTCGAACCAAATGTGGCCTATATTGTTATTTTCTTCAGCTCTTAGTCACCCTAATAGCCATCCCTGTTTCCACCTGGTTCACCAATCCACGGTCCACAATGTGCCACGCATCACTTCAACCAGTCTCCCGGTGGTTTCGCCATGGTTCCATGGCAGGTTGCCGGTGCCAGGGTGCCGGTCATGGGGAACTGGCCCTGAGAGCCAGCAGCTCCAGGCGGCAGCCTCGGGTCGCAGCACAAGAGGTTGCCACAACCTGGGGCTGCTGGCCCTCATGGCCAGCTCTCCCACCATCCTCCAGGGCTCAGCGCAGTTCTGCTCTACTCTTGCGGGCAGCGTGGGAGAGCCGCTTCGTGACAGGACATCCCCCAGCTGGCTGTGGGGGAGGAGTGGAGTACCGCGGAGCGAGACATTGCTGTTTGAGATCCCGTAGCTCGGCTAGCGGCCTCAGGTTATGGCAATCGGTGGGTCGCCCAGCATGCGGTGCTGGTGATTTCTTGTGGCATCTCAGCAGAGTTATTGGGGGGTGGGCCAGGGTGATGCAAGATGCACAAACAACTGCGAATCGGTGAACCAGCGCTGCTCATTCAAGCTAGAAGGAGGCTGGAAGCTACTCATCTAATGGCTAACTGATGTAAACAGCTGAAGGATGTTGAACAGCTGAAGGATGTTTCTCAAATGTTTCTTATAGGATTTGAATCAGAGTGTTTCAAAAAAGCCGGGAAAAATTAAAAAAACAGATTTACTTCAATAATTGAAAAATTAAAGAAAATATGAACAAAATATGTCACAAACACATCATTAACACACTGTCTTGGAGTAGGAGCTAAAATGGATATTCTCGACCGCTGACATCCAGGACTTTCACCATTCTGGTCACTTAGCAACAAGGGGCCAATTAAAACAATTATTGCATTGGGCTGCACGGTGGCGCAGTGGTTTAGCACTGTGGCAGCACAGTTTTACCCTCGGCCGGGGGACCGCGGGGATCATGAGATCGTGGGTTCGATCCCAGCCCCCGACCAACAGTGAACTGTGTGGAGTTTGCATGTTCTCCCCGTGTTGCGTGGGTTTACTCCAGGAGTTCTCCGGTTTCCTCCCGCATACCAAAAACATGTAGGTTTAGGGCGCTCGCGCACGCAGCGACCAGCAGCCGGTGGCTTGTCACCAGACTGCAAACCAAGTCTACCTACGGGTACAAATAAGTAACAAAAAAAATAAAAAAAAATTGTGAACTGTTTATTCAGGATAGTTTTTCATCTCTGTTGATGGCATTTGTGAAGCTCGAGACAGGGTATCTTTGAGACGAGATAAATGACACTTTCAAGGCAATTCTTGAGTGTTTTAAGTGGTCTGTGAAGCTCAGTGGCATGCTCTAAATGATATCTGGGCCTGTTTGTGGTGGTCATATTACTGTGAGTGAGAGGAGATCTCCACTGAAATTGATGTTTATACTGTGAAATATGCCACAAAACTGCATCACTGTAGGCTATCGTAAGCACAGTCTCAAGTAAGACAAACCAGTGTCATTTTCTGAGTTGGCAAAGAGACACGTAGAGCCCAACAAAGGGATAAGATAAGATAAGCCTTTATTAGTCACATTGGAGATATTCCAGGATTGCAGCAATAAAAGGATAGCAACACCCAGAACAATAGTAAATAAGATTAGCCAGAGCAGTAAATACATCTACATATGTACACATTTACAGTATATACACATTGCAGGAGCATTGCAGCTAGATGGTATCAACAGCATTATCCATCCATCCATCCATCTTCTTCCGCTTAATCCTTTTCGGGTTGTGGGGGGGCTGGAGCCTATCCCAGCATCTTTGGGTGAGAGGCAGGGTCCACTCTGGACACATGGCCAGTCCATGGCAGGGCCAACACAGAGACACAGACAACCATTCACTCTCACAGTCAGACCTAAGGACAATTTAGAATCCCCAGTTTGATGCCAATTAACCTAACTTTCATGTTTTTGGCATGTGGGAAGAAACTGGAGAAATACGGGATTACAGTTAGTAAAATTATCCAGCAAAAATATAAATAATGACCCAGACAGTATATTTCATATTGAATCAACAGTGTTGTTGCCACCCTCGATAATAATTGGAATTGTCTTAGTTGCGTATTGGAGGGAACGATGTCTATTGTGCAGAGTTGTGACATTTAATACGACCTCTGTGAGCCGCACCAGTTAGATTATAAAGTCTGACAGCCGTAGGTAGGAAGGACCTGCGGATCCTCACCCTCAAGCACTTACAATGGCACAGCCTACCACAAAATGAGCTCCTCAGTGCATTCAGTATGTCCTGCATGGGGTCGGACTCAGACTCCAGCAGAAATGACAGTTTAGCCACCATCCTCCTCTGTCCTATCTCCTCCACTGGGTCAAGGCATCGCCCCAGAACAGAGCTAGGTTTTTTAATCAGCCTGTTCAGTCTCTTCCTGTCAGCTGCTGTGATGCCACTGCCCCAGCAGACCACTCTATACATAATGCCAGAATCATAGAAGGTCTTCAGGAGTGGCCCCCGCACTCCAAAAGACCTGAGTCTCCTCAGTAGGAACAGCCTGCGCTGCCCCTTCTTGTAGACCGCGTTGGTGTTGTGTGACCAGTCCAGTTTATTGTTCAGGTGAACACCCAGGTACCTGATTCATCATCTCAATGTCTGTTCCCTGGATGTTTACCGGTGCTGTGGGAGGTTGTCCACACCTACTGTAGTCCACCACCTGTAGTGGTCTGCTCTGCCTGCCTGTTGCCCTAATCTCCTCCACAGCTGCGCGCACACCTACTCTTCTCATTAGATAAGATAAGATAAGCCTTTATTAGTCCCACAATGGGGAAATTCCAGGATTGCAACAGCACAGGGATAGCAACACTCAGAGCAACAATCAGAAGGCAAGAAAAACAAGAGCAGTGAATATACATATGTACATATAAATATATAAATATATATACACACAGTGCGGAGCATTGTAGCTAGATGGAATAAACAGCATAACCGTCTACTTAGTTATCCTACATAGTATGAATATGTACCCATACATATTGTCACCCTCCGTAGCGATGATACTGTCCTAGTTGTATATTGGAGGGGACCATTGTGTAAGTCTATTGCGTCTTTTGCATTCAATACTATTAGGTCGTCACAATATTTTGCTATCTCTGCGAGCAGCCCTGCTTAGGCTATACAGTCTGACAGCCGTAGGTAGGAAGGACCTGCAAAACCTCTCGGTTGCGCACCTAGGATGATGTAGTCTACTGCTAAATGAGCTCCTCAGTGCGTTCAGTATGTCCTGCATAGGGTGGAACTCGGACTCCAGCAGAGATGACAGTTTAGCCACCATCCTTCTCTCTCCCATCTCCTCCACTGGGTCAAGGTGCTGCCCCAGGACAGAGCTAGCTTTCTTGATCAGTTTGTTCAGTCTCTTCCTATCGGCTGCAGTAATGCCACTGCCCCAGCAGACCACTCCAAAAGTGATGGCTGATGCCACCACCGTGTCATAGAATGTCTTCAGCAGCGCCCCTTGTACACCAAAAGACCTGAGTCTCCTCAGTAGGAACAGCCTGTGCTGCCCCTTCTTGTAGAGTGCGTCGGTATTGTGTGACCAGTCTAGTTTATTGTTCAGATGAACACCCAGGTACTTGTAGGATGTCACCATCTCAATGTCTGTTCCCTGGATGTTTACTGGTGCTGTGAGGGGTTGTCCTTGCCTGCGGCAGTCCACAACCAGCTCCTTAGTTTTCCTTGCGTTGATCTGGAGGCAGTTCCGATGGCACCAGTCCACGAAGTCCTGGATAAGTCCTCTGTACTCAGCTTCTTCTCCGTTGGAGATGAGGCCGACGATCGCAGAGTCGTCAGAGAACTTCTGTAGATGGCAGTGTGTTGTGTTGTGTGAGAAGTCCACAGTATAAAGGACGAACAGGAAGGGAGCCAAAACCGTTTCCTGGGGGGCCCCCGTGCTACCAATGATCGTGTCGGACACACAGTCCCAGGTTCTCACAAACTGTGCCCGTTAGTGAGGTTGTTCAGGATCCATGATGACAGGTGCTGGTCCACCCCTGCGCACAGCAGCTTGTCCTTCAGGATCATCGGTTGGATGGTGTTGAAAGCACTGGAGAAGTCAAAGAACATGATCCTCACCGCATTCTTGGGCTTCTCCAGGTGGGACAGAGAACAGTGAAGGAGGAAGATCACCGCATCCTCCACCCCAATGCCATGCTGGTAGGCAAACTGGAGTGGATCCATCGCTGGTCCCACCAGGGGGTGGAGGTAAGCAAGGAGCAGTCTCTCCAGGGTCTTCATCATGTGAGACGTCAGGGCCACTGGTCTGTAGCTGTTCAGGTCTTTGGGATGGGAAGTCTTTGGTACAGGTACCACACAAGATGTTTTCCACAACTGTGGTACCCTCCCCAGCTTCAGGCTCAGGCTGAAGATGTGCTCCACAATCCCACACAGCTGGTTTGCGCAGGACTTGAGGAGCTTTGCGCTGATGCCGTCCGGTCCGGAGGCCTTCCTTGCCTTGATCTTCCTCAGCTCCATCCTCACCTGGGTCTTAATGAGGGTCAGGTTGGGGGGCTGTGTGTTGGGAGTGGGGGGGTGTTGGTGGAGCGGGGTGTTGGCAGCAGGACTCAATGACTTTAGAGGCAGCAGTGGTTGTTGTGCAGACGGGGGGGGAGGGATTTAAGCTGTGCTGCCCTCGGGTCTGCACGGAGACGTCAAGCTCCCTGGTCTGGCAAGACCTCTTCGCCTTCTCATCGCCTTCATGATCCAGAGTTCCATCTCTTCTGATCCTTCCAGCCTCGTCGTCCTCCTGGGAGTCCAATGACAAGTAAGCCTCCATCATTCCCTCATCTCCACGCTTCGCTCTGCTCCCCTGTGCACAGGCGGAAATCCGTTGGCGGCGGACCTCCTCCTCCTGGTGGCGGACTGAGCTCAACCTGCACCTCACCAGCTCACTGCACATCTTTTCACCCTCTCACCTCCTCTGCAGCCGTAGCCGAAGACAGTGTCCCACTGGCCAGAGCCTCTGGGATCTCACCTGTGCTACACACCAACTCATCAACAGTAAGACTGAACATTCTTTGAATCATTCCTCCCGATCCCAGTCACTAATCCACCTGTCTCTGCTCTTCCCTAGGGTTGCCAGTCTGAACGGTACTCTGCTCGCCCTGGCTGTTACATTCCTGCACTCACGCACACATCCACTCTCACACTGTATAATAAAAAGACAATTGAGTTTATTCTGGAGTCTGTGTCTGCCTTTTGGGTCATAAATCATGTCGCCACCAGTTCTATGGTTTTCCTTACATTGATGTGGAGGCAGTTCTGCAGGCACCAGTCCACAAAGTCCTGCTAATTCTTGATAATTGTTGATATGAGTGTTCAGATTAACATTTTTTGAGTAAATGTACATCCAACAATATCTAAAAATTAATGTGCTCCTTTCTCTGTCTCTCTGTCTTTTACAGCCCAGAGAAAAAACAAAGGCAAGATGGTAAGTTGGTTTTAGCCATCCACTGTTTTTAGTGCACGTGATTTTATTTTGACTTCAGTGACATGTTTACTCAGAGCAGATATGGTAATCAAGCGTGTGATCCCCTGCATTTTCCACGCTGTCCTTGGATGGATGTGGACTTTACATTTACAGCTTCTTATCTTCTGAGTTCATAACAATAAAGATTTTGCACATGTCCAACTTTTAGAACAAACCAACCACTCAAACTGCAGAAACAGTCTTCTCTCTTTGTTTGTTACATTCAAATCAAAATAAAAGACTGTGGACTATTTTTAATTAAGCAATAATACACGAGGTGGAGTATGGTATCATTTTAAATAGTAATTGTCATGACTGATTAAATTATTCAGCCCACATGCAAGGTGCGGCAACAAAGAGACAATCAAACTGTTACACACGTTTGAATATCTTTTATTGAATAGCAAAATCCGCACAGCTATAGAACAGTCACTCGCCAGAGGAAAGAGCCTGTGGGGAGAAAACGAGAGCTGTAAGAAGAGGAATGGAGTAAGGGAAAATGGGAGAGCCAAATTACCACTTATGTGGGCTCCAAGGGAGCGCCGGCAGGACTGCAGCGGGGAAAAGACGAACCAGCAAGGTAGGGAATGAGCTGGTGGAGCCTGACCAGGTGGAGGTTACTGTTGTGTGGGAGGAAGTGGCAGGAGAGCCAGTGCAGCCCCCAGTGACACACCCGCACGATGGCAGCAACCTGAACAAAGGGAATAAAGCACACAGGTTAATAACTTCTTTCACCAGTGTATAACTGACCTGCTGTCTAGTGACAGTACACCCAGACGAGTCAGCGCTGGATCACTGAAGGATGCTTCCTTTAGTACACTGGCTGATGAGAGGGCGCAGGCGTGTCCTCTCCCTCAGGTGTGATGATGAGCTGAGGAGAGATGAATGGGAAGGAGGGGGTCTGCTCTCGCCGCCCATGACAGTAATTGTGGGTGTGATAGGTCACGGAGGGCATTAGAGTATCACACCTGTAGTTCTTATATAAATTGATACTCTTCCAGCAAGCAGAATCTATTAAATGACAGCAATACTGGACAAAATATAATGATTTCTTTGTTTAACCAGTTAATTTGCCCAGCTGAGAAAAAAATAGTCCCTTCTAAATGTAGCCAGTAACTGTTGCTAAACATCTCAGTCAGCATGGAGACGTCTGTTGTCATTTTACACATGTGTAAACAAATTAAGTATTGTCAAGAGCAAAAGAAACGTGTTAATAAAACACACCTGGTGAGTTGGTAACGCAGAAGAACCCAGATCAAAACGTATTCAATAGACAGTCTAAGTCACCCCCCCTCTGCTTCCATATATGGGACCTTAAACTGGAAAAATTATCCACTGAAATCAATGACAGGCGCAAAATTATCTTTTGATCCTGATCAAATTTTGCCATGAGTTAAGCATACAATGTTTGTCAATTTGAAAGATAATTTTCCACGTAATTAAAGCTGTCGGCTGCCGTATTATAACAGAGTAATATTTAGTTTTTGTTTCAATGATGAGTGGACAACTGCCATCACCCCACATCACTAAGCACGAGCATGGCGGGAGATCACTAAAACCTCACATCCTGCTTCCTGGCCGATGAAACAAGGATCCAGACAGGAGAAAAATAACACAAAGGTTTGGTTTTGAATTGTGGGCGCTGCAGCTGATCCAGAGGACTGGAGTTACTTCACCCTGGGCGTGCTTTGAAAAGATGATGTAAGCTCCGTCCATCTGTTTGTAGCTTTTTAATTTACATATTTTCATAACCTTATACCTTAACAGTTAGATAACAGCCTTCACTGTTATTTACCTGGAAAATTATCTTTTACATTTGTTATGTCGGTGGTTGGAGCCAAAAGATAAGGCCAAGTGTAGAACTGAACACCCGTTTATTAACAGGGAACAGGGCACCTAACCACACCAAGCCGCTATGCAGAGAGCCGGTCAAGAGACCGCCCCTCCTGCATGCAACCCATTTATACACACAGGTGGTGGCGTGACCGCAAAGGCGGAGTCACCACCCCGTGCCACACAAACCAAAGACAGAACATATAAATAACTATATAATAAAATTGACAAACATCATATGTGTAACTCATGGCAAAATTCGAGCAAGATTAAAAGATAATTTTGTTCTTGCCACTCATTTCAATGGAGAATTTTTCTGATTTAAGGTCCCATGTGTGAAAGTGGGGGGGGGGGGTGACTTAGGCTCTCTGTGCCAGTTGCCAGAACACCGTAGCTAGCTGGTAGCTAGAACTTAGCATGCTAGTGATTTAGCACACTTTGCTTGCTTTTCTTTGCATTTTCAGATGAATAAAAGAGTCCATCACCACAAAGGTGTTATAGTTTGTTAATCAAGACAATAAATCAAACTCTAGCACTAGTTATTTTTTTAAACAGGCATGAAATGGCTTAACCCCTTGCACTCCGGGCAATTTTCCTAAAAATGCCAAAAAATAATGTGCCCAAAGTAAATCGAAAGCTGTTATTCAACCCTTTGCAGCATCTTCATGGGGTTGGTCTCATTTAAAAGAAAACACTTTGAATTTTTTGGCAAAAAAAACATAATCTCTCTACGTGCTCCGGCCACTGAGTTACAGTCATTTAAACATACTGAACTTGAAGAAAATAAATTTGGACACAGTGTTTTTTTGGATACAAATGCTTGCAAATAACACGCAGCTGTCCGATCCAGCTGGAAAATGCAACAGAAAAGTGTTATCAAGCTGAGATCCAAATTTGGTAACAATACCACAAAAAATGAATATTTTACACAGCTTTGTTCTCAGGTAGTTCCCAGGCATTTTGGAACTGTGCCAAATTGTGCCAAATGGCACAGTTTGGAAAAACGTCTGTAACTTTTGAATAATTCAATGTAGAATCTTCATTTTGGGCTCTAATGAAAGGTCACATTCAGGGCTGTGTCTGTGTGTGTGTTTGTGGGGGGGGTTGCCCTCGCTACATGATGGATTACACTCCTTGCATGTTTTCACAGCGGCTCCCCCCTCGCTACTGTGTGTGTGTGGGGGGGTTGTCCCCCCCCCATTACAAAAGACGGAGTTCGGCCCTCGCTACATGATGGATTACACTCCTTGCATGTTTTCACAGCGCCCCCCCCCTCGCTACTGTGTGTGTGTGGGGGGGTTGTCCCCCCCCCCCTCACTGCAGAAGACGGCCATCGCTACATGAAGGAATAGACTCATATGCTTCCCCCCGCAGACCGGGGGGCGTTCGGACCGTGAACGCCCCCCCGCTCCTCTTCTGCAGCGGGAAGGGGGGGCGTTCACGGTCCGAACACGGCAAATGAACTGTTTATCATGGCGCACGCACTTCGTACTTCGTGTGCAGTACAGTTGTAATTTACCGATCGGTCAAAAGTCATTTTTGGATTACAGTTTTCAGGGAGAAATAATAATTTAGCTTATAACACCTTACCTCTTCACAGCAGCAGAGTCTTGGCGAACTTCTCTTCCCCATTGTAAGACGAACGCGACGCTGCTCCGCTCGTGGATCCCGATCAAAACATAATTCCAATATTGCGGTTTTGGTGAATGATTTACGACCTTTGCCGTCGGCCTCCGTCGGTCTATGATGACGGAAGAGAATCCTAAACGTCTATTCTGCTGGAATGAGTGCAGGTCCCACTTGTGGGTGGTCTCCATGCTGCGGGGTCTGTAGCAGATTCATCCAGCGTCCTTTGTTTTCATCTGCTGCAGCAGTAAATCTCTCTTCACCCAGCCTGAATTTCTGTGCTTCAATTGGCTCCTGCATTCACAGTAGGCGGGTCCTCCTTCCTAGGTTTTCATTCATTGGCTCTTCAAGGTTTCAGAAACCCAATTCAAGGCTCTTATTAGTCGAATGAGAGGTCAATCAGATGAACTAATCTGTTCGCGGCTGTCTCTGCAGTTTTTTTTTTAGTGGCACTTGGACCCCACTACATCACCATCACCACCTACATCACCACAATCTGGACTATGCGTCCGAGTGCGCACGAGGGCGCACTCCTGCGCCCTCGTGCGTCCTAGGACGCAGAGACTTGCCCGCCCACGGAACAACGGAGCGCAAGTGGTTAATGAGTTTAATGATGGGCAGAATGAAACAGTTTTGGGTTTTTTTTGTTAAGGGTGGGTCTTCCAGGTCACAGATTTATAATTTTTATGTCAAACAGCACCTCACTGTTGAAAATAAGGTATCCAAAACAGTACTGAAATCCTTAGAGAGTTGATAGTAAATCACTGTTAGTATTTCACGGTTACATGAACACCTTTGAAGTGAAGTGATACATGTCCAGTGAAGTCAGAGTGCAATTATTGTGGAACGTACTAACTCCTGGAATCCCTATTGTCTAATCAAATTGCTCAGTTGGGACTAACTGTTGTATAATAGGTAACACATACTGTTCTATTTGAATTCAGTTGTAATGTGACAGAGGTTTTTAACATCTGTTTATCTAACAAAAGTGTTCATATATCCGCACATTCTCAAAGGAAAACCAGCTAGAAATGTTCTTGTACATTTTGAAAGGAATTAAATCAGTTTTAAAAAGTTTTCTTGCAGCTGTTAAACTGTCCAACCCAAAGAAGCAGAGAATAGAAGACAATGTTATTTTATTTATGTAAGAAAGTTACTAAATAATCAGAGCTTAGAATATGATGTCACTTCAGATGTGGGACAAAATACTGTACATCCAGCAGTTGTAGCTGCTATTAGATTCAAAAATTTAAATTTGTGGTGTCACTTTTAATCGCGATTAATTGTATTTGAGTGACAGGGCAGCTCTCTCTTTTGAATCAGATCACATTAACCTCTTGCACTCCGGTGTACCGCAGGCGGACACGTCTCTGCGTCCTAGAGCGCACGACGGCACCCTAGAACGCACACTGTGCGTCCTAGGGCGCACTGAGAAAAAAAACCCCCTTCATTTCCGTTCTTCCACTACAGACACAGCCGCGAACAGAAAGCCAAAGGAGTGCTTTGATTGGTTTAGATGTGATTGACCTCTCATTCGACTAATAAGAGCCTTGAATTGGGTTTCTGAAACCTTGAAGAACCAATGACTGAAAACCTAGCAAGAAGGACCCGACTACCAACGGCTGCGAATACAGCCAGCCAATTGAAGCACAGAAGTTTGAAAGCGTGCGTCCCTTGCAAAATCTGTTTTGTGTAAGGCTGAGTGACACACACGCGTTCCCCAGTCTTTTTTTCTTACTACTGTTCTTATTTGTTTTGAAAAATCGTTCGCCAAAACCGCAATCATGGAAGCGCAAAACCGCAATAATGGAATTATGGTTTGACCGGGTCGCGTGACCAGAACCACGAGTCCGTAATAAGCGGACCAGCGTCATGTTCGTCTGACAATGAGGAAGAGAAGTTCGCCAACGACACTGCTGTTGTGGACAGGTAAGTGTTATAAGCTAAATTATTCTTTATCCCTGAAAATTGTAATCAAATTGACTTTTGACCGATCGGTAAATTACAACTGTGCGTAGTAGACCGCGGCGCACGAACCATGTCAGTCCGTGTGCCGCGGTACACTGTTCGTGCGCCGTGTCTGGACCGTGAACGCCCCCCCCCCGCTACTCTTCTGTAGCGGATTGCAGATATTATTACAGATATTTTAATACAACTGTGCGTAGTAGAGCACGGTGCACCGTCCCCGCTTTCAGTCATGTAGCGATGGGCGATGTCCGTCCTCTGTAGCGGGGGGTGGGTGGGTGGGAGTTGTTATCTTCTACATTACAGACATTTTAGTATAATTTTTAGTTCACTGTAGGTTATTTTTTCTTGTAAAAAAAAGCCACACATTTTTTACGTGGCATGCTTCTTTGTGTGTGGGGGCTTGTTTGTTTGTTCATTCATTCATTCATGAATGAATAAACACCCCCCCCCACACACACACACACAGCCCTGAGTGTCACCTTTCATTAGAGCCCAAGATGAAGCTTCTATATTGAATCACTCAAAAGTTACAGACGTTTTTCCAAACTGTGCCATTTGGCACAATTTGGCACAGTTCAAAAACGCCTGGGAACAACCTGAGAAAAAAGCTGTGTAATATATTCATTTTTTGTGGTATTGTTACAAAATTTTGACCTCAGCTGGATAACACTTGGTTCTACATTTCTGTTGCATTTTCCAGCCCGGATCTGACAGCTGTGTGTTATTTGCAAGCATTTGTATCCAAAAAAAACACCCAGGTGAAATTTATTTTCTTCAAGTTCAGTATGTTTAGATGACTGTTACTCAGTGGCAGGAGCACTTAGAGAGATTATGACTGTTTTGCCAAAAAATTCAAAGTGTTTTCTTTTAAATGAGACCAGCCCCATGAAGATGCTCCAAAGGGTTAAAGAACAGCTTTTGATTTACTTTGGGTATGTTATTTTTTGGCATTTTTAGGGAAATTGACCAGAGTGCAAGGGGTTAATAAGTGTTTTAATGCGATTAATCGCACTATAATGCGACTATAATATATAATGCAACTATAATATATAATGCGATTAATCGCACTATAACTGCATAGTGAGATTAATCACATTGTGCGATTAACTCCACACAGCTCTATGTGCTGCCTATGAAAAAATTTGCACTTATCGAGATGAAATGATTAACTCGCTCAATGGGATTAACCATGATCAAGTGCCACCACTAATTACAATATTTAAAATTGTTGATGTCATGAGCAATTAACAATGTAATGTTTTCAACACAGTTATTCCCTTCAGGTTCATGTGGAGCTTAGTTTATCTCTGAAGATCAGCTTTATAGATTTGAAGGTAGACCACAGATACATTTGGACCATCCTAAAACACATCTTCAAAGCATTCTACTTTAACAGAGTCAGCGCTGTGCGACTCAGAGAAGATTTAACAGACTGGTTTGAAGTCAAGGCTGGGATCAGGCAATGTCCTGTCCAATTTTTAACATTATTTTGAACTGATAAGAAGAAATCCATATCCAAAGGCTTTCTTCTCCAAAACCGTAGAAGCTCATGGTATCCTGCAGTGTATATTACTGACACTGACTTTGCAGATGATATTGCTTCTTTAGACCGCTCTCTTGCTGGACTGCAACAAACCACATCCAATATTGCACATTTTGGACAGGAAACTGGCCACCAAATTAGAGTAAAACAAAGACCTTATTGGGAAGATTCACAATCAGTGTCACTATCAGCTCTCTGAATTGCTGGACATCACTGTCAGCAGTGAACTACTGGAGCAGCTTAACCACTTCTGCTACCTTGGTTTCATTATTTATAGCAACAGGTCCATCAATAAAGAACCTAAAGTCCAGACTGGTCTAGCATCAACCAACTCAACAACATCTGGAAGACAAGAGGAATCTTACCTGACACCAAGATAGGAATATATAAATGTGTGAATGAACAATTCGCAAAATATTGAAGGTGTGATTCTATGACCACATATCAAACCGTGAGATAAGAAGAACAAGCTATTGCAGCCTTGCAGTGACTATTAGTTCCCATCATCTCCAACACTTAGACCGTGCAGCAAAAAAATGCCAGATATTAGACTCCCCCAAGTATCTTCTCAACTGGACTCCTTCACATGGCAGATGTGATGTTGGTTGCAATGGGGTTGAATGATTTTGATTGCAACTGTACCCCTGTCCCTTGTCTTAGTTCCATCCACAGGGCAGTCACAGCCTGTGTTTTTGAAGTTATTCTGTTATCTATATTTCATTTACAGCAAACATGTTCATGAAACAGTGAGATTATAATAATGAATCAATCAAAGATATGAAGACAGCTGCCTTTGTAGTCATGATAAAAAGTGATTGAACTGTTGAGTGTGTACATACCTAGGTGTGATCTGTTTGTGTTTGTGCAGCAGTCGTGCTGACCTCCTGTGACTTTAACGACAACAGTCAGGTATTCTGCAGTTTTCGACAGGACAGTGCAGATGACAGTGACTGGACACGACATACAGGTCCAACACCAACAGATGGCGCTGGACCCGATGGAGACTACCCTGATGGAAGTCAGAAGCTTTTTTCAGATAAATATCCAGTTTCTCACATTACCGGTCCTTGACTATAAATACTGAGTTTGCATACCTTATTTGGTGTATTTCTCTCCAGATGGCTACTATATCTACCATGAGGCTGACAATGTGGCAAATGGAAGGAAAGCTCGTCTGCTGAGCCCTGCCCTCTCCACATCTTCCTCTCAGATCTGTGTCCAGTTTAAATACTACATGTATGGGATAGACAGTCATAATGTTCTGAGGGTTCTGTCCAAAGGATCCACCGGTGAGAGTGAGGTATGGACCAAGACCGGTATCCAGAGTCCATCCTGGCTCAATGGCTCCATCACCGTGTCTGCACCTGACAATCAAAATATCACTGTGAGTGGAACCACTTCACATCTCTCTTTCATCATTAAAACTGGGAACACTGGGTCTCATGAAAGAACATGCTAGTATCAGAACGAGTAAATCCCTCATAATTTATTATTAGGAAGCCATGTTAGTATAAACAGGCCACTTCAGATTTTACAAACATTTGTAACATTCTACAGAACTGTGGAAGCAGACTGCATAAAAATGATGAATACCACTAGTGTGAAAGTCCGCACATGAATGAGATTTAAAGAATTGCATAATTGATGCCCTAAATACCACAGTATTTGTTACACAATGCTATTTCCTCCATAGGGCAGTGCACACAAATGCTATGGGCCCCAAGGCGAGATGCTGCAGCCAGGCGGGCTTGTGTTGCTGCCATAGCACTTACATTCGTGGTGCACAAAAGCTACGCTGGTGCTGCTTAAAAGTTATTTAGAACTGAAATATCACTTCATCCAAGCCTTGCATAATGATGCCACGCTCGGGTCTGTGCTGCGCTCGGGTCTTTGTGGTCTTACTCATTTTCTGTATATGTATTTAGTCCTGATTTTAGTCCATTATTATTTGTGCTTTTATTTTGAAAGCGTCGTGATGTGACTTCCGCCTGTCAGATCTGTTTGCGGCCTGTCACAGCTATTAGTTATCTTTAATTACTTTTCACTCATGCATCCACACCTGGTTCACATTTTGTTCTTCAAGTGTCCTTGAGAAAGACATTGAACCCCCAATTGCTCCTGGTGGGTCAGACCAGCGTCGGTGTATAGCAGCTCTGCTGCCATCAGTGTGTGAACAGGCAGATAGCAGCATCTGTAAAGTGCTTTGGTCATCCAGAGAGGAGCAAAAAAGCACTATGTAAGTGAACACCATTTACAGGCAGCCAGCGGAGGGAAGCTAAAATGGGTGTAATGTGGTCCCTCTTACGTGTTCCAGTTAAAAGACGTGCAGCAGCATTTTGAACCAACTGGCTAACTCCAAAATAAAGCATGTTACAATAATCCAGCCGAGATGTAATGAAGGCATGAATTACTTTTTCAAAGTGCTGCCTTTTAAAAAATGTGTTTAACCTTTGCCAGCTCCCTCAAATGAAAAAAGCTGGACTTGACTACTGCATCAATTTGACAGCTTAATCTAAAATCACTGTCCATCTTAAAACCCAAATTAGTAACAGTTGTCTTAACAAACTGTGCCAAGGGGCCCGATTCAACAGGAGGGGACTCACAGGAGCCACTGGGTCCACAAAACATCACTTCAGTCTTCTTTTCATTAAAATTTAAAAAGTTTAAAACCATCCAAGCTTTAATGTCATCAAGACATGCACGAAGTGGTTTAATTAAGGCCTCCTTCTGCTTTAATGGTACATAAATCTGACTGTCATCAGCGTAACAGTGGAAGGAGATACCATGCTTCCTAAGGATTGAGCCCAGTGGAAGTAAGTACAGGGAGAAAAGCAAGGGATCTAAAATTGAGCCCTGTGTGACCCCATTAGACAAGGAAGCCGAGGAAGATTCAAAACCAGCCAGACTTACAGACATGGTTCTAGCTGCCAAATAGGACCTAAACCACTCCAATTCAGTACCAGAAATCCCCTCTATATGACATAGAGGGGATATTAAAAGGTCATGGTCCACTGTATCAAAGGCTGCAGTTAGGTTAAGCAGGATGTCATGACAGGCCCTTAACAAAGCCGCCTCTGTACTATGGAGGGTTTAAAATCCAGACTGAAACACCTCCAGGACACCATTCTCATCCAAAAAAGTTTAACTGAAGATAAAATGTTTTCTCCAATATTTTTGAGAGAAAGGGTAGCTTTGAAATAGGCCTAAAATTAGCCAACACAGTTTGATCAAGACCAGGTTTCTTTATCAAAGGTTTCACTACTGCATGCTTAAAATGTGCAAGAACCACACCAGAAGACAAACTGTTGTTTAAAATAGTTCAAACCGACTGACCTATGCTAGATAAAAACCTCTTTAAAAAAGTGAGGAGGGACAGCATCACAAGAGGATCCTGAGGGCTTAATATGACCAACCACATCCTCTAATTGCAACAGGGTCACAGGCTCAAACTGATTGAAGACAGCAGAGCAAAGGGATCAGAGACAGAGGGGTCAGAGGCAGGAGCTGGGATGAGAGCCCTGATGGTGGTGACCTTATCAATGCAAAAATGCAAAAAGTCACTGCACAATTCAGTAGATGGTTCTATACCAACAGTCAGTGAGGCATTAAGAACAGAGTCAATGGTCCTGAATAACACATGTGGGTTATGACGATTGGACACTATAATAATGGGCAAATGTTCCCTTTTAGCCTCTTTAACAGCACTCTGGTAACAATGCCAACAGTCCTTTAAAGTCTGACGAGATACCTGCAGCTTATCCTTCTTCCACCTGTGCTCAGCTTATAATAAAAATTACAACAGTTTTTATGGTCCCTACCCCTTGATCACAGCCTCCTAAATGCTGGATAGGATGCCTACTCTCTTACAAAATAAATTCAAACAGACTCAAAATATTCAGCGTTTTGACCAATAATCGTAAAAGCCAAGGCCGGCATCATAAATCCTCACATGAATTAAAGGGGTGGGCTACCTTTGGAGGAGCTGCTGCAGGGGGCCTGGTCCCATTACCTGCAGTGGGCAAATGGAGGGGTAACCCCAATGCCTTGATGCTGCATTCACTTACACTCAGAAATCTGTTCATAAATATACTTCTTCTTCGTTTCGTTGCTCCTGGAGGGTCAGGCTGGCGCCTGTGCATGGCAGCTCTGTCACCATCAGTGTGTGAATGGGTGGATGGCCGGATCTGCAAAGCACTTTGGTCATTCAGAGATGAGAAAAGGCGCTATATAAGTGAATATCATTCACCATTTCTTCTTCTTCTTTTGGCTGCTCCCTTTAGGGGTCTCCACAGCAGATGATCTGCCTCCATGTTACCCTATACTTTGCATCTTCCTGTGTAACACAAACCCTCTCCATGTCCTACGTCACAACATCCATAAATCACTGTGGTCTTCCTCTTTTCCTCCTGCCTGGCAGCTCAATCTTAAAAATCCTTTGTCCAATATCTCCACTAGCCCTCCTCTGCACATGTCCAAACCATCTCAGCCTTGCTTCTCTTTACATTGTCTGCAAATCGCTCAACCTGAGCTGTCCCTCTGATATACTCATTTCTAATCCTGCCCTTTCTAGTCACTCCCAATGAAAATCTTAGCATCTTCAACTCTGCCACCTCCAGCGCCACCTCCTGTCTTTTTGTCAGCGCCACCATCTCCAAACCATACATCATAGCAGGTCTCACTACCGTCTTGTAAATCTTCCTTTTCACTCTAGCTGCTAGCTTTCAGTCACATATCATCCCTGACACTCGTCTCCACCCACTTCACCCTACCTGCGCTCTCTTCCACACCTCTGTTGTGCATTTTCCATTGCTTTGGATGGTTGACCCCAGGTATTTAAACTCATCTACTTTCACTACCACTACTCCTTCCATCTTCACCATTGCACCTGCCTCCCTCTCATTCACACTCCTATATTCTGTCTTGCTTCTACTGACTTTCATTCCTCTTCTCTCCAGAGCATACCGCCACCTCTCCAGGTTCTCTTCCACCTGCTCTCTACTCAGATCACAATGTCATCTGCAAACATCATGGTCCATGGAGACTCCTGCCTGACCTCGTATGTCAGCATGTCCATCACCATGGCAAATAAGAAGGGGCTCAGAACCGATCCCTGATGGAATCCAACCCCCACCTTGAATCCATCTGTCACTTCTACAGTGCACCTCACCACTGTCTCGCTGTCCTCACATGTCCTGCACCACCCTCACATACTTCACTGCCACTTCTGACTTCCTCATACAGTACCACACTTCCTCTCTTGGCACCCTATCATATACTTTCTCCAGATCCACAAAGACACAGTGCAACTCCTTCTGACCTTCTTTATACTTCTCATCACTCTCAGAGCAAACATTGCATCTGTAGTGCTCTTTCTTGGCATGAAACCGTACTGCTGCTCACTGATTGTCACCTCTCCTCTTAACCCGGCTTCAACAACTCTTTCCCATATCTTCATAGTGTGGCTGATCAACTTTATGCCTCTGTAGTTACTGCAACTCTGAGCATCACCTTTGTTCTTGAAAATTGGTACCAAAACATTTCTCCCCTCCTCAGACATCTTCTCACTCTCCCAAGATTGTGTTAAGCACTCTGCTTAAAAAGTCCACTGCCATCTCTCCTAAGCATCTCCATACCTCCACAGGTATGTCATCTGGACCAACCACCTTTTCATTCTTCATCCTCTTCATAGCTGTCCTCACTTCCGCCTTGCTAATCGTCAGGACTTCCTTGTTCACTATCTTTCCTTCATCCATCCTCCTCTCGCTCTCATTTTCTTTATTCATCAGCTCTTCAAAGTTCTCCTTCCACCTTCTCAACACACTCTCATCATTTGTTAGTATATTACCATTTCTGTCCTTAATCAACCGAACCTACTGTACATCCTTTTCAGCTCGATCTCTGTCTAGCCAATCGATACACGTCCTTTTCTCCTTCTTTAGTGTTTATCCTCTCATACATCTCACTATATGCCTTTTTCTTTGCCACCTCTCTCTTTGCCATGTGCCTAGATTCCAAATACTCCTACATTCTTCATCTCCCTGACTATCCCACTTTTTCTTTGCTAACCTTTTCCTTTGAATACTTTCCTGTACCTCCTCATTCCACCACCAAGTCTCCTTGTCTTGCTTCCTCTGTCCACTGGATACACCACATACCTTTCTACCCGTTTCCCATCAAAATTTTTGCTGTATTTTCCCAGTCAACTGGTAATTCTTTCCTACCACCCAGAGCCAGTATCAACTCTTTCTTGAACTCTGTGCGACCTTCTTCCTTCTGTAACTTCCCCCACTTAATCTCTGGCTCTCCCTTCACTGTTTTCCTGTTCTTGCTCTTCAAAGTCATCCTACAGGCTACCATCCAATGCTGTCTAGATACATTCTCCCCTGCCACCACCTTGCAGTCTAATATCTCTTTCAGATTTCTCCTTCTGCATAAGATGTAGTCCACCTGTGTGCACCTTCCTCCACTCTTGTACGTCACCCTATGTTCCGCTCTCTTCTTGAAGTATGTGTTCACCACAGCCATTTCCATCCTTTCAGCAAAATCCACAACCACCTGTCCTTCCACATTTCTCTCCTTAAGACCATACCTACCCAGGACCTCCTCATCACCTCTGTTCCCTTCACCTACATGTCCATTAAAGTCCACTCCAATCACCACTCTCTCCCCACTGGGAACACTCTCTACCACTTCATCCATCTTACTCCAGAATTCCTCTTTCGCTTCTACCTGACATCCAACATGTGGGGCATACGCGGTGACAACATTCAACATCACACCTTTGACTTCTAGCTTCAAACTCATGATTCTGTCTGACTCCCTTTACCTCCTGAACACTCTTCACATACTCTTCCTTGAAGATTACTCCTACTCCATTTCTCTTCCTAGCTACACCGTGGTAGAACAGTTTAAATCCACCTCCAGTGCTCCTAGCCTTGCTTCCCTTCCATCTGGTTTCTTGAACAAACAGTATATCTACCTTTCTTCTCTCCATCATATCAGCCAACTCTCTGCCTTTACCAGTCATAGTCCCTACATTTAACATCCCTACTCTCACCTCTGCACTTCTACCTTTCTGTTTCTCTCTCCTTCCTAACACGCCTTCCCCCTCTCCTCCTCCTTGATCTTCGACCAACAGTAGCCCAAATTCCACTGGCACCCTCTCAGTTAACAGTGGGTGGTCGTTGGCAACCTGGGCCTCGACCAATCCAGTATGAAAGTCTCATTCATGATGATCCGCATGTTTGATTTGGCAAAGGTTTTATGTTGAATGCCCTTCCTGGCACAACCCTCCCCATTTACCCGGACTTGGGACTGACACTAGGAGAACACTGGCTTGTGCAGCCCTGTGGCTGGGTGATTGTTTATAAATATACATTATTAAATAATAAAAGAGAGTTTGATGGCAAAGGGTTAGTCTAGCGCTTTTGGGGGGCAGGGGGCACATTAACTCATTTGGCGGGGGGGCATGGCCTGTGAATTCCCCCCCCCCCCCTCCCACGCCATGGTGCAGACTCTGTTTTCAAGGGACTATTTATGCCACTAATGGTGATATTTTCACGAATCATTTTCCTTCTTATCTGCCGCTTTAACTTCCTGCGTTTGGTCCAAAAGTTTGAACCTTTCTGAAACTTGTTTTCACACTGTAAATAAACCAGACTGAGGTTCAGTTTGATCCACATCGAGCTCACAACTTTTTACTGGACCAAATTTGTGTTTCTTGGCCCGGACCATGAAACAGGGCATCAACATGACAAAAAAGACGTAGCTGTGTCACACAAAGTTTAGTTCGATGGGAAGAGGAGCGGTGTCAAACCAAACCTGACCGGATCACATATAGACAGTGGAGCAAAAACATGAACCTTGGTCTGGACTTCAGGTGTGAAAACGCCCTTAAACAACAAACATTTATCAAGCCACAATAAGTGTACACAAAGCTGTAAATATATTGTTTTACAGTCCCTGTTATCTCTGTGTGATTAAAATGGCATTTTATCACAGCTGTAATGGCATGAAGAGAATGCTGAGGTTGAAATAAAGCATGACGGTGACTCATCATAACTCTTTGCTCTTTAACCCATACTCATGAATTCTACCAGTCACACCCTGAGCTATAAACAGTCACATACATTCTTCAATTTCATATCCGTCATTTTTAACAATCATATTAATCAAACTATTTCTAAAAAAAACTGCTAGTGTTATATAGTGAACAATTCACACACTTGAGTTTGAATGGTTGTTTAAATTTATTTATCCTCCACCTGAATCCATGAAAGTAATCAGCAGCCTGCAGTGACAGGGTGGGGCCAGTGTTTCCTGGCTTCACTACGGTCAGCATAGGATGAAGAGCAGTGAATAGGTCAGACCAGGCAGGGCTAGACTGGGACAAAATATTGCCCTTGGCATTTTTGGCCCAGGTGGCCCACCATGATCGGTCAAACAACATCAGCACAGATGGTCCAGTTAAATGTGTGCCAGTATTGTGCCATTCCCCAAAGCAAAGCTGAGTAGTTGGTTACATGCAAAACAGGGCAATAGAATAATTAGTCACATGATCACATTCCTGTTTAAAACATGCATAACTAAGAATAATTGCATAACATAAAGCGTCTCCTCTGACAACAACTGCAGGAATGGCCAGAGATATTTTGAGAGGCCAAAGTAAGGGCACCCTCTGACTCCTGTTACTTGAGCAATTAACAGCCTACTGCAAATCTTCTAATATTACAGCGTCTCAAAGTGAGTACACTCCTCCCATTTCTGTAAATATTTTATATCTTTTCATGGGACAACACTGAAGATATGACACTTTGATACAATGTAAAGTAGTCAGTGTACAGCTTGTATAACAGTGTAAATTTGCTGTCCCCTCAAAATAACTCAACACACAGCCATTAATGTCTAAACTGCTGGCAACAAAAGTGAGTACACCCCTAAATGAAAATGTCCAAATTGTGCCCAATTGGCCATTTTCCCTCCCTGGTGTCATGTGACTCGTTAGTGTTACAAGGTCTCAGGTGTGAATGGGGAGCAGGTGCATTAAATTTGGTGTTATCACTCTCACACTCTCTCATACTGGTCACTGGAAGTTCAACATGGCACCTCATGGCAAAGAACTCTGAGGATCTGAAAAAAAGAATTGCTGCTCTACATAAAGATGGCCTAGGATATAAGAAGATTGCCAACACCCTGAAACTGAGCTGCAGCATGTTGGCCAAGACCATACAGCGGTTTAACAGGACAGGTTTCACTCAGAACAGGCCTCGCCATGGTCAACCAAAGAAGCTGAGTGCACATGCTCAGCGTCATATCTAGAGGTTTTCTTTTGAAAATAGACGTATGGGTGCTGCCAGCATTGCTGCAGAGGTTGAAGGGGTGGGGGGTCAGCCTGTCAGTGCTCAGACCATACGCCGCACACTGCATCAAATTGGTCTGCATGACTGTCGTCCCACAAGGAAGCCCCTTTTAAAGATGATGCACAAGAAAGCTCGTAAACAGTTTGCTGAAGGCAAGCAGACTAAGGACATGGATTATTGGAACCATGTCCTGTGGTCTGAAACAAAACACTGAAACACAAATATCAGTTATCCGGATGGAATATATGCCTTTAAAGCCTGGCCATCATCTACTCTGGGGAACAGAGATACTTAAACACCATACTGACGTTAGAAGATACACTTATTTTGTTCAGATGGTGTCAAGCATGTATGGTGACAACCAGGTGAGGAGTATAAAGAGAAGTATGTCTTACCTACAGTCACGCATGGTGGTGGGAGTGTCATGGTTTGGGGCTGCATGAGTACTGCTGGCACTGGGGAGCTACAGTTCATTGAGGGAACCGTGAATGCCAACATGTACTGTGACATACTGAAGCACAGCATGATCCCCTTGTTATGTCGGTAATAAGGAGCCAAGGACGAGGCCAGGTGTCCAACTAAACACACGTTTATTGGGAGGCACAACACAGCACACGAGCACAGCTGTCAGGCAGAGAGATGGCAAACAGACTGCCCCTCCTGCCCACTGGCCTCTTATAGCTGTGGGTGGTGGCGGAACCGGAAGGTGGAGCCGCCACTCATACCGCACAAATAAAAGCCCAAACTCTAACACAACGTTCTCTCCCCCCCACTTCACAAAGGCCAAAAACACACACATAATTCGGACCCACCCCAATTTGGAACCCAAATCACGGACTAAAAGTGATGAGGTAACACAGTACAAACAGCCTAACCCAGTCTTTCCAAAATAACTAAAACTAGGGTGAGATGGGTAGACTGCCACCTCACCACACACGGCAAAGCGGGTTATTTTGCCACTTGTACATTAAACAAGTCTACTGAAAACAAAATACCGCTGTGTCCTAATCTAAAAATAACATCAAATTAATTCCCATGAACGTATACAAATATCAGATACATAAAATAAAACATCCTAAAAAAAACACACCAAATAAGCCCTAACACATGACCATCAAAACATACACACCAGTACAACATCTAAACCAGATATTAACTATAAGAACAAACATATGCCCCCCGCCCTTTGGACTGCCCTTCCATCTGTCCGCCCCAGGGGAAAAAATTACCTCCCGGGTCGCCACTTGCTGTCTCAACCCCGGTGCGCCTCCTCTTCGACACCACCGGAGTAGTCCCATGTCTAGGCCCAAGCCCACCAGTCTTCTCCCAGGCACACTGCAGCTCATTCAGGTGCCTCCATGAACCATCCAGCAATTGAAGATTGGCATCCTCCCATCTGGCCACGACATGCAGCCACCCCTGGTGCTCCTCCATCCACCGCTTGGCCCGAATCCACCACGACCGTGCCTCCTCCCGGGCCCGGACCACATCTGCGACACCCAGAGGGGCCCTACTCGGCTTGCAGTGTCTCTGCTTGGCACGTCGTTCTACCGTGCCAGACGGTCCGGCCCCAACCACTTTTACCTTCACTGCCGCCATCACTGTTGTGACACCCTGTTCACCGGCCCATTCCAGCTGCGATGCGGCAACAGGTGGAGCCAGCCTCTCAACGTCACCCGCCATCACAGGCATCCCGCTGTGCCGCCCAGTACCCTTGTCCAGGGTGACACGAGCTCTGGCACAGGGACCCTCCTGTGATGGACCCTGGGTGATGTAGGTCTTGCTCATTCTCCAGGGTGCCAGGCATGTTCTCATCGCACAAAGCCCCGTCTTCCATTCTCGGGACCGGCCGGTCCCACAAACCACAGTCCGACCACTCCTCCCCAGCACCGCTTTTAATGGTGAAGCCCAGACCATAAAACAGATTGCATCCCATTATGTTCTCACCACAGACTGTCACAGTGAACCTCAGGTCAGACACCTCGGCCACTTGTCCCAGGCAATCCCACCATGGCCAGTCTCCCTCCACCATAACTGCAAAGCAGTGTCGGGTCACCTCCAATCCTGTAATGTGGGAAAAAACACCTCACAGTTGTCCAGTTCAACACAGAGCCCACCACTCCCGTGTCAATCAATAATGGAACCTCCATCCTGTCCAACTCCACCATACAGTACGTGTGTCCGTTGGTGCTCGGAGACACAGCATGGACAACCGTGGGGGCGGGAGAGTCCTCTTTGCATCTTAGACTTCCTCGGTCGAACTTGTGGCATGCCTTTGTGAAATGATGCAAGTGTCTGCACTTGCCGCAGCCTCTCTGGCCTTAAAACAGTGCTTCATGGACCCACAACCCATGCTTACGGGCGTTCCAGGGGTAGACCTCATTTTCACAGCACTGGTGTCGTCCACATAACCCTCCACGCTATCATCGCTGTCCGGGTCCACTGCATGCGCCGTCGGCTGTGATCCCAATTGTCAGTGTGGCACAGTCCCACTCAGCTCCTGTGATAGTTTATTCGCAGCCTCCAGCTGCTGAGCTAACTCAGTGGCCATAGCTAGCATCAGTTCGCCTGAGAGCCTAAGCAGTTTTGACTTAATAGTGGGGCAGCTGGTATGTTACACCAACTGGTCGCGGACCATCTCCTCCTCCAACGGTCCAAACTGGCATTTGCTGGCCAACAGTCTCAGGTCTGCCACAAACTGCTACACAGACTTACCAACCCGTTGGTGGCACTGTCGAGACTGGATTCTGTGGACAATGACGTTTTCCGGGGTGCAAAAATGGTGCACCATTAGCTCAACCACTTCTTCAAAGCTATCACAGTCGCCCATCATGCTCAGAATTCACTGTCCCTCCATTCCGAGATTATGGACCAACAACGCACGTGCCCTCAATTTCTCCAACTTCCCAAGGTTTAGCGCCACCATGTACATCTGGAACGCGGTGAACCACCTCGACCAAGGAACTGGTGGCTCACCGGGAAGCTCCAAAAACAGCCAAACAGGTGTAACACATGAGTCCATACCTGCTTTTATCCTCGTTGTCAAATGTTATGTTGGTAATAAGGAGCCAAGAATGAGGCCAGGTGTCAAACTAAACACACGCTTATTGGGAGGCACAGCACATGAGCGCAGCCATTAGGCGGAAAGATGGCAAAGAGACTGCCCCTTCTGCCCACTGCCCTTTTATAGCCAACCATATCACACAAATAAAAGCCCAAACTGTAACACAACACCCCTCCCTTCGGAAACTGCACCGCAGGGCAGTATTCCAATATGATAACCACCCCAAACACACCTCCAAGACGACCACTGCCTTGTTAAAGAAACTGAGGGTAAAGGTGATGAACTTGCTAAACATGTCTCCAGACTTAAACCCTGTTGAGCATCTGTGGGGCATCCTCAGACGGAAGGTGGAGGAGCGCAAGGTCTCTAACACCATGATGTCGTGATGGAGGAGTGGAAGAGGATTCCAGTGGCAACCTGTGAAACTCTAGTGAACTCAATGCCCAAGAGAGTTAAGGCAGTACTGGAAAATAATGGTGGCCACATAAAATATTGACACTTTGGGCACAATTTGGACATTTTCACTTAGGGGTGTACTCACTTTTGTTGCCAGTGGTTCAGACATTAATGGCTGTGTGTTGAGTTATTTTGAAGGAACAGCAAATTTACACTGTTATACAAGCTGTACACTGACTACTTTACATTGGATCAAAGTGTCATATGTTCAGTGTTGTCCCATAAAAAGATATAATAAAATATTTACAAAAATGGGAGGGGTGCACTCACTTTTGTGAGATACTGCAGAAGCTTTGTTAATGGTTTCAATGTTGACTATGAACAATTTGTTAAGTAGCAACATTCAACCATCACACTTAATGGAATAAAAGAGGTCAGAATTATCCCACTTTTGCCCTGGACAAGAAAATCCCTGTTTTGGACAGAGAGAGAGATTTGATTTTGATTTTTAAAACATACAGACATGGACAAAATTGTTGGTACCCCTCTGTTAATGAAAGAAAAGCCCACAATGGTCACAGAAATAACTTGAATCTGACAAAAGTGGTAATAAATAAAAATTCTATGGAAATTAACCAATGAAAATCAGACAATGCTTTTAAATTGTGGTTCAACAGAATTACTTTAAAAAACTAGAAAAGCACTCGGAGAGTGCAGACCTCCGCCAAGCGCCACAGTTCCCCCCATACAGTGTTTGTGTGTACGTTTTCAGATTCCTTGACCATGAAAACATTTGACTAACAATTGGATTCACAATGATAGGATTAGTGGTTCAGTAGTTATTGACGAAAATGGCATTTTCCATAATGGCGGTTTTCTTCTGGACGGTGATCTGGATCACCACCAAAATGTAATCATCTGTAGGATACCCCATTTCTGACAATCTGTGAAAACTTCATGAAAATCCATCCATAACTTTTTGAGTTATCTTGCTAACAAACAAACAGACAGACAGACAAACAGACAGACAAACCAACGCCGATGAAAACATAACCTCCTTGGCGGAGGTAACAAACTCATGGAACAGGCCTGGACAAAAATGATGGTACCCCTAGAAAAGATTGAAAATAATGTGACCATAGGGACATGTTCAACCAAGATGTGTCCTCTAATTAACATCACAGGTGTCTACAAACTTGTAATCAGTCAGTCGGCCTATTTAAAGGGTGACAAGTAGTCACTGTGCTGTTTGGTGACATGGTGTGTACCACACTAAACATGGACCAGAGGAAGCAAAGGAGAGAGTTGTCTCAGGAGATTAGAAAGAAAATTATAGACAAGCATGTTAAAGGTAAAGGCTATAAGACCATCTCCAAGCAGCTTGATGTTCCTGTGACTACAGTTGCACATATTATTCAGAAATTTAAGATCCACGGGACTGTAGCCAACCTCCCTGGACGTGGCCACAGGAGGAGACGGATAATACGAATGGTAACAAAAGAGCCCAGAACAACCTCTAAACACATTCATGGTGAACTCCAAAGTCAAGGTACATCAGTGTCAGATCACACCATCCGTCGTTGTTTGAGCCAAAGTGGACTTCATGGGAGACGACCAAGGAGGACACCACTGTTGAAAACAAATCATAAAAAAGCCAGACTGGAATTTGCCAAACTGCATGTTGACAAGCCACAAAGCTTCTGGGAGAATGTCCTATGGACAGACGAGACAAAACTGCAACTTTTTGGCAAGGCACATCAGCTCTATGTTCACAGATGCAAAAATGAAGCATACCAAGAAAAGAACACTGTCCCTACTGTGAAACATGGAGGAGGTTCTGTTATGTTCTGGGGCTGCTTTGCTGCATCTGGCACAGGGTGTCTTGAATCTGTGCAGGGTACAATGAAATCTCAAGACTATCAAGGTATTCTAGAGAGAAATGTGCTGCCCAGTGTCAGGCAGCTTGGTCTCAGTCACAGGTCATGGGTCTTGCAACAGGATAATGACCCAAAACACTCAGCTAAAAACATCCAAGAATGGCTAAGAGCCAAACATTGGACTATTCTAAAGTGGCCTTCTATAAGCCCTGATCTAAATCCTATTGAACATCTGTGGAAGGAGCTGAAACATGCCGTCTGGAGAAGGAACCCTTCAAACCTGAGACAACTGGAGCAGTTTGCTGATGAGGAGTGGGCCAGAATACCTGCTGAGAGGTGCAGAAGTCTCACTGACAGTTACAGAAATCGCTTGATTGCAGTGATTGCCTCAAAAGGTTGTGCAACAAAATATTAAGTTAAGGGTACCATCATTTTTGTCCAGGCTTGTTTCATGAGTTTGTTTTTTAAAATAATTCTGTTGAACCACAATTCAA